>JAMZAV010000075.1:0-1259342 GCA_024449915.1 Sweltsa coloradensis
ATGGGAAGTCCCAGAGGGACGAAATGCTTTTTGGGGATAAAGCCCAAAAAAAAAACAATTTTTAAAATTACTGCTTGGTCATCGCAGGTAAAAAAGTTTTGTCGCCCCCACCCTTCGGTTTGGGGGATTTAAAAGTTCTCTTTGTTTTTTCCCAACCTGCCCCACCCTTCTCCAATCCACATTTTAAAACACCTTTTTTATGAAAAAAAAAATTTTTTTTCCACAAAATTTTCGGGTCGGGGACGGACACGTTCCCTTTAAAAAAAAAATGTTAGGTTTTTGCTAGACAAAAAATGTGAAGCCTAGCAAGTTTTTTTGACCGACTAGGGGGTCTTTTCATCAGCTGAGTAAGTATTTTTTTTTAAAAAATGTCACCACTTTCACCAGCTGACGGGTTGTAGCCCAAGATTGAAATTTCACTTTAAGGGGCTCCAGGAGTGTCCCCAGGGACCAAAGGGGTATAATATTATTTTCAGTAAACACTTTTAAAAAGGGGGCCTAGAAAAGTATTTTTTTTTTATCAGTAATCTTAAAAACTGTATTTTTTTTTTACTACTTAAGTTTTAAAATTTATTTTTAATTGTTACTTTTAGGAAACCTATTTATTTGTTTTTTATTGGTCCCAGTTGCTAACTGCTATTTAAAAAGTATTTGCCAACCTCGGAAATCGAAACGTCCATCAAAAAAAACACTTTATTCACTAAATTAGGTAATGGGCTAATGGACAAAAATAATTTTCTAATTTCTTTAAAAAATTAAACTTTCAATATGATTGGTTTTTTCATGTAATTTAACAAAAAAATTACGTAGTTAAGTTAAAAAAACTTTTTCTTGAGAGTTTTGGAAAACCTGGTATTTGGCTTGGCAACATGGCAGGGGGCTCCCTTCTCTTTTTTGAATCGAGTGGGGATGGGGCGAGAGAACGCCACTCAAAAAGTTTTCTTTTAACCAAAAAGACACAAAATTTGGGAAAAACAATGCTATGTCCCAACGTAAAATTACAATCAAAAAAATATTGGCATTGGCTTTAAAAGTATTAAAATGCCCAATTGCCATCAAAAAATTTTTACGTCGCTTTGACCCGGGGGATATTGCTGGGTTGAAGGAAGGGAACGATCGCTATGGCCCCACCTAGGGGCTCTGGGGGTCGTATTGTCCAAGGGGTTAGCGCCTCGTTTTGTAAGCGAAAGGTCGCCGGGTTCGGCCCCGGGCTTAAAAAATTTTTTTATTTTTTTTTTATTGATCCAAAATCATTATTGTTTACTTTTTATCGTAAAATTAAACGATTTTTATAATTTTTTCATTTAAAATTACTCGAAACAAAAGATTTTCTTCCCTAAAACTTTGGGGCTATGGGGTTTAGTTTTTGGGTGTATAGTTAGTCAAGAGTATTTTTTTTCCGGCTTAGCCTTTTTGCCTCGCCCATTTTTTAGTTTTTTTAAAAATATAAAAATTTTCCAATATCTTACATGGCCCACATGACAAAACAAATAAATTGCCATAGTAGAAACAAAAAGTTTTTTTCAATATGGGAATAATTCCCCCCAATTTAAAAAAAAAATAATTTTAAAAATTTATTGAATTTGTGATAGCCCCTAAAATAATAATTCTTAAAAAAACTTGCTCTTTATTCCGTGTTTTTAGTTATCTTTTTTTTTATTTGAAAAAAACATTTTTTTTAACATTTTTTTTTTAACGTTAATACATTCCTACGTTTTTAATACGGGGGGGCGAAAAACCAAATTTTTAAAAATTTTTGCTCCTATACTACTTTAACAACGGGGTTCATATCTTTGGGTCAATCGGCGCGGTTTCAAGAAGCGTCACGCAGCGTTGCCAAAAGGCCTTCACTGTTGCTCCTGGTTGTTAAAAAATTTATTTTACTTTGGGAAAAAAATATCAAAACCCCAGTATGGAAACATATATTTTGAAAATACTATTTTTTTCGGTTTTTAAATTACCTGAAAATTGATCCCTTTTTTAGTCATATTTCCTTGCGTTCGTGTACTGAGTCCCTTTTTTGTCAAAATGTAGGGTTTTGTCGCTTTGAAAGGGGAAAAGGAAGGGATTTACTTGATTTTTATTTCGAAAAAAAATCTCCGAAATAAAGCGGGGTACCCCCCATTTTGCTTGTTTTTATTGAAAGCACACTATTAAATTAAGAAGTATTATTATGAATTTCAGACAAATTCCACTACAGAAAGTTTCAACGAGGGGGACTTTAACCAAAACCATTATTTTCAGCAAAAAATATTGTTGTTTGAAAATCTTTGATGGCTCCCTTTTTTGATTGTAAAAATGAAATTTTTTCTTTAGCCAAAACACTTATTAAAATGGGGGGAAGAAAGGCCATACCAGCGCACTCCCTGTCGTATGATCACTGGGAGGGAAAACCTCATTTTGATGGAACATCGAGAACTTTTTAAATTATTCTCAATTTGGGACAATATTCGTCTCCTAGTTAACATTTATATACCCAACCCCCTGGTTTTTCTTCAAATTGCAGCTAATTTTATACTTTCAATTAGCCACATTTTATGGGTACCGTACCGGGGTAATAAAAAAGCAAAATTTGAAAAAATCACTCACCGGGGGCCCCGCTTCACCGTGCGGATATTCTCCCCTAATTTACTCCCTAACTACTCCCTAGACTACAGAATGCATATAAGACCCCTTAAAAAATATGGGGGCCTTTTAATTCCTGGACTGTTTTAAAATTTACTGAACAATTAAAATCTAAAAACAAGGATCCCCAGTGCGGTTTTACAACTCACGGGGGAAAACGAATTTCCCCATTTTTGAAAGATGCTGGTTGCGCTGAATGACTCCAACAATCCGAGGTCCATCTCTCTCAGTCTGCTGATAACTCGGTTGGACTTTTTTTGGGGCGTGCATCCTCCACAGGTGCCCCTCTTGAACGTCACTGGGGGACAGAACAACAGGGGGTTTATCATTTTTCTCCTCCGGTTTTAAAAACCAAAGTAATATAGAAAATTTAACTCTTCCATACAAAGTAAGATCTGTAATAGGGTAGGCTTCTAGCACATGGTTTCCGACTGTGGGACCCAAAAATTCAGCAGAGGTGTGTGAAAACAAAAATTGCTCCCCAAAGCTTTTAAAAAAAGGGGGTATTATATTCCCCAAAAAAAAAAAAATTTTTTTTTTTTCCCCAAAATCTAAGATAAAAAAGGGGGTACTAGGCCTAGGGCCTACACTAGAAATTTCAAATTTTAAAAAAAAAATTTTATTCTTAAAAGTAAGTGAAAATTTTCCCCAAAAAAAAAAAAAAAGTTTTGATCCTGAAATTGTTGAAAAAATTGGTTTTTTGAAAATTTTTTTTTTAAATCGGCTTTGCCTGCTTGTATTTTTTTTTTTCCCCATAGATACTAAGCACCATTTCAATCTACTAGGAAAACGCTTGTCCCGTCGCGTTGATGGATGAGCTTTTGTAAGTTTTTAGTATGCGTGGGGTCTCTTTACTTATCAAGTGCTTTTGAACGCATTGTAGCTGATTGTTGTCAAGTTTCTATTGTTACTTGTTGAGCGAGCGAAGCGAGCGTCTCCACTTGACTCTTATGGCTCGAATGTCTGTTTTTTTTTTTTTTTTTTTTTTCTGTTACTGCTTCGATACAGGTCGCACCGTTTCTCTGATCGACCTGAAATTTTTTACACATGTACATACCACCTAGGGGGTTGCTGTATAGTTTTGAACAAAATCCGATCGTGGTTATAAAAAATAAAAAATAAAATAAAAAAATAAAAAATAAAAATGTTCCGATCGTTATGAAATTTTGCAGGGTCATATAGTTACCCATTCTCTCTATTTTTCAAATTTTCAGCTAAATCGGTCAAGACGTTAAAGACTTATTGGTAATCATAATTCGAAAAATGATGCTAAAAAATGAAGAGGCAGTGAAGATACAAAGATACACTTTAGAAGGCATGACTGTAATTAGTACAATGCAAAGATGTTGGAATAGTATACAGTGTACAATGTCAATATCCAGTTAGGCCTACACTGTGTGGTGGGCCTTATGGAATGTCGTACTCGGGTCATGTTGCACGTACCGGTGCTCGCTCAACAACGCGTCCAACTGAGCGTTTTCCTAGTTACTTATTGTTATTATAAACCTCCAAAAACTTATATTAAAACCTTTAATTATATAGATTCTGGATAATTTTTTCAACTTTTGCTTTCAAAAAGCAATACATCACCAAATCTTAATGTCCATGTGAAATATGAACGTTCTAGCCCTACCGTTTCAACAGAATCGGCCCAAATGCCCGAATAGTGAAACGTACGTTGAAAAAGTGTATCGTGCATGAAGACTATAAAAAGTGCCTTTTTTCTAAGGAATTACAAAGTGTCGACATGTTTACTATAAGAAGCATGCATCATGAACTGTTCACTCTAAAACAGAGAAAGGCCACATTGTCCCCGCTATATTAGAAGTGACGGTATCAACACATATGCCCATGGCCATTATATAAGACTGTTAAAAAATGAACTTTGGATGCCTGGGAGGAAGTTTTCAGTAATATTACTTTTTTAATGTTGTAAAATTGTATAATTTATATAGGCCCCTAAGCTTATCAGAATTTATTTCATAATAAAGTGTTTAAAAGTAGTTTTTTTTTGTTACCATCATCCCGCAAAATGTGTTTTGTTTTTGTTGTAGGGCTATATACTGCTTTATTGTAAATGCTAGAATTAATAGAATTTGAAAATTGTTGAATATATTGTTGAAGATTGATATTATATTTTATGGCTCTTTGATGTAAACGGTATTAATATCGTAGCTAATTCATATAAAAAACTTATTTGAAGGTTGTATTATAATGTGAAGGAATTTTACTAGGAAAACGCTTAAGTCTCGCCGCGTTGTTGGATGAGCGTAATTGGTGCATTGAGCTGCCAGGTGTTATGCGGATTTTCTGTTGTTCTGTGAAAAAATCATTACTAGGCCTAAGTTGAAGATTTTTTAAAATTTAATTTTAATTAATAAAAATTAAACTTTAATTTTTAATTTTATTAATTAATCGTAATTTTTAAGAGATTTTAATAATATATTAATTAATATATATATATATATATATATAAATTAATAATAATTTTTAAAAATGAAAAAAATCGAAAAATTGCGATTTTCAAAAGAAATAATTATTCGATTGCGCTCAAATTTCACACGAATATATTAATTCATAAAATTAAGGTTCTGTGAAAAATTCATTACAATCGGATAAAGCATGTTGGTGTTACAAGTCAAAGAATTGTTTTAAAAAAGTAAAACCCCGTAAAATTTCGATTTTCATAAGAAATAATTTTTCGATTGTGCTCAAATTTCACAAGAATATCTTAATTAATAAAATTATGGTTCTGTGAAAAAATCATTAAAATCGAATAAAGCATGTAGGTGTTATAAGTCGAAGAATTTTTTTAAAAATCACAAAAAATCGTAAAATTGCGATTTTCATGACCCCAACGCCAAACTTTATTTCTTCAACTTTGTTTTAGATGGAAAACAACTTATTACTATGCCAAATTGAATCCACCAGTTCTGTGTGAAGTAGATTGCTCCCACTATAAATGAAACATTTCCTACAACAACCCCAACAATCCCCTATTATGCAAGCGATGTTTTCTCAAAATAAAAATAAAATTTTACAAAAATAACCCTAACGATCCATCATTATGTGATAGTAGTTTGCTCACACTAAGAGTGAAAAGTTTACTAAAACAAACCAGACGATATGTCATTATGTGATGGTAGTTTGCTCATAATAGAAATGAACAATAAACTAAAGCAAACCAGAAAATCTATCATGGTGATAAGAGTAGTTTATAAATAATATACGTGAAAGATTTACGAAAACGTAACCAACGATCTATCGTTATCTCATGATAGTATACTCATAATAAACTAACAGTTTTACTAAAACGTAACGAACGATCTACAATTATTTGAGTGACGTTCGCTCACAAGAAAAGTATAAGTTTGACTATAACGCGACTAACAAGCTACAGATATGTAAGGGTAGGTTGCGCCCGATTAAATAATACGTTTACTAGAACTGGATGAACGATTTACAATTATGTGAGGGTAGTTCACTCATAGACGTTTGGCGTAGATCGACAATTATATACTTGGCAGCAGGTCTTGCCAAATATATAATGGTAGATCATGCAGTGAGTTTCCTTACAGTGTAGCTAGAATGGAGGATAGATAGATAGATAGATAGATAATCGTCTTTATTTTCCAGGCGGGATTAAGGCCAGCTAAACCTTTTCTTCCATCCAACCTTTAATTTAAATACATTTTCAGATTTCTAATTTGTTAATAACAATTTTGATTTACAATAAAATATTTAATAAAATACCATTAATTTACATTTTTAAAGCGCATAAACTATACATATTACACATTTATACTATCATTCATACCATAATTATTAAGTGAATTGTCTACAGAAGTTAAAATCAAGAAAAAGCTTATTATTGTGAGTTTAAACATATTGTGCATGTTGTTATTTGTCAGTATTCCCATGGCATTTTTTGAAATAAAGTTCATGAATTTTACTCCTAAAGATATTGTAACTATTGATATGGGTGTCCCTGATGTTTGAAGGTAGAGCGTTCCAAGTTCTTATTGCACTGATAGTGAATGAATTATCGAGCAAGTTTGTCCTGTGAACGAGAGAAAATGAGTTGGGTACCTGCCCTTGATCTAGTGTTAAAGAGATGATTTGAATGGAGGTACGTGAAGTTGGTAGCAAGATAAGACGGTAAAGAAGTTGATAATACGCGATGAACGAGACAGACAGAGTGGAGGTTACGTCGATCATTTAGGCGAAGCCATTGAAGATCTTTGTAACTTTGAGTTACATGATCAGATTTTTTAATACCCATAATAAAACGTACGCATGAATTTTGAGCCCGTTGAAGTCGAATAGATAAGTCTTCAGTCAAGTCATTATAAATAACGTCGCAGTAGTCAAAGTGAGGAAATATGAGGGATTGTACAAGCATTCTTTTGAGTTTAGTTGGAAGAAAGTTCTTAAGTCTATTTAATGAATGTAGCGAGGCGTAAGTCTTTTGACAAACATGTTTAATATGTTCAGTCCAAAAAAGATTGTCAGTCATATAGAGTCCTAAATTCTTAACATTATGTTGTAGAGGTATAGCCATGCCATTCAAGATAACATTAGGAAGTGTTGCATAATCAATTTTGTTTAGAAGTTTCTGATAACCTAATATGATGGTTTGTGATTTATTAGGGTTTATATGAAGGAGATTGTTAGATGCCCACTTAGCAAGAGATTTTAGGTCCTCATTCATCATCAGTATTGCCTGGTTAATTGATGAAGGTGAAGCATGTAAGTAGATTTGCAAGTCATCGGCGTATAAATGATGATAGCAGTACTTTAGAGAAGATGATATATCATTAATATATATTGAAAATAATAGAGGTCCAAGGACACTTCCTTGACACTTGAGGAGTGGGAGAAAGAAAAAGAACAGCTGAGCGTAAAAATAACAATGCAAGCTACTATTGCTTGGGACAATCTGACGTATCAGGCGACCGGAATCAACAAGAAAATCGAGCAGATAGCACAATCAATAACTAAGGATAATAAACAGCAGCGCGAATCGCTACAAAAGCTGGAATCTAATATTCGCACGGAAATTGACGCTATCAACGCTAAGATTGTGAGTGAGACGGAGAAGGCAGGAGACGTGGAGACCCGACAACAAGGGCTATTGTCGAGTGTAGAATCGGGTGTGCGAGACTCGACAAATGAAACGCGCAACGCGATAGCTGAGATTGCGAGCAATATGTATGGTTTGTCGGCGCAAGTGGCAACCCTGGGGCGAAGGCTAGATGCAGGCGAGGACAATCGAGACGGACCACGAACCGACCCGAGCGAACACACAGCCGGCGGCCAGATTCGAGACGAGCTCGAGGCGCGCGTCGCGACGCTGAGGAAGGAATTGTGGGCGGAACTACGAGGAGCCGATCAGGGATGCACGGGTTCGAGAGCGAGTGAACGCGGAGAGCGGACCGATGCAAAAGAGGAAAAATATGTAAGCGAGCGATTAGCTAAGGAAAATATTATCTTCAACAATACGGCGTGCGGGTTACACCCGCCAGAATTTCTAGACATATTAGAAAAACGCTTCAGCGAATATCACGTCTCGGAACACTCCAAAGTAACGCTAGCTACGCAGTGTTGCAGAGGGCAAGTGTTAGCTTGGCTCCGCGAAACACCCATAACATGCTTCGACGCCTGGAAGGAGGCCCTTCTAGAGAGATATTGGGGCGTAATTGAACAAAGACGGTTAATACAGCACATTTTTACGGGCAGATACCCACCCGGATCAGGGATAAAATCGTGTTACAGAAGCCGTCTAGTCAAGTTGAATGGCTATTTAGCCAACCCTATTTGTGATAAATTGCTAACGGGCAATCTGCGAGGGCACTTCGGAGAAAAGCTGAAGTCAGCACTACTACCGGCCAAAGATTCGCCTACGGAACTCGTAGCTATTTTACAACAAATGGAGAACGAAAATATGAAGTTAGTTAACGACGACGCCGACGATGAGCCCGTTGTTAATAACAATAACAGTAACAGGCGTGTGGACGATCATCCTCCAGCAGGGCGCTCCAACGGAAGCGGGCCCAGGCATAAGCGGTTTAATGACAGGGAGGCTCAGCGAGGGTCGAACGAGCGAAGCAGGGACAATCAGCTGGTGACACTAGAGGTGTGGTGCGCGCTCAGGCCGAACACGTGGTCGAGCGTACGAACCATGAGGAGCGAGGCGTAGGAAGCCGAGGTGAACCACCGCGCAGCGGCACGGCGCACCCTGGACAGTCGGCGAGGCGAGAGACTGGCGCGGTACCGAAGGGAGTTTTCACCCAGGCCATCTCCTCTGACACGGCCAGGGGCGGACTGCCTGTGGGGATTACCTATTCGGAAAACCAGTAGGTAGTGGTCGGCCCGGGACCAACACAGACCCCGACACTCAACGACCAACCCAGCTGTGTAAACACTGTCTTTGCCAACTCACGGAACTCAGTACACGTCTAGGATTTGGTATGAGGCCCTAGAGGCGCATAACATACGGGCGTACCACTCATCGATTCGGCACCCCCAATCGAACCCCAGTGAAAGAATAATGCGAGAAATAGGTCGCTTCTTGCGGGCCTACTGCCATCAGTCTCACGCGGGTTGGGTGAAGATGGTCCCGAAAATCGAACAATGGCTGAACACCTCAGTACACGAAAGTACAGGGTTCACGCCATGCGAGCTGTTCACGCATAAGTTGCCTGAGAGGGGCGTGGCGAAACTCTTCGCGTACCCGCCGGGCGAACTCAGCGAGATTACGCCAAAGATGAAGGAAATGTTAGCCAAGGCACGTTTGGACAAGCAGGGCGAGAAACGGAGAAAGCTCCATGCGCGCAAGCACCCTGTAAGTACCACGCTAGCCGTAGGTGAAATGGTTTTGTTGAAGGACTTGAATGTGTCCAACATGACCAACAAGGAGGCGAAGAAGCTGTTCTTATTGTACAGTGGATCTTTTGTCATTACAGCCATCGCAGGTGTAAATGCTTACGAGCTATCCGATACACAAGGCGTAGTGAAGGGCGTGTATAATGTAGTCAACCTTAAAAGGTATAAGTCGGCACTCTAATGTGAAGAAGTGCGAGCGTGTTGTACAGATAGCTAGATAGGTGTGTGGAGTGCATGTCCACGGGGGAACCGAACCCCGGACCGAAGCACGCGCCGCGGAGAGACACACGAGCCGAGAATGATGAACTATCAGCTGGCTGCGCAGAACACAGCACCAGTCGAACGGACCGGGCGTCGAGAGAGAGCGAGCGAGAGAGCCCTAGGGCAAGGTAGCCGCACAAGATACGAAGACGGCGGCTGAGGGAGCCGATCGCTACAGATCACACACTACGCGCGGGTCATTGACCGTAGTTGTCAACAGACGCAGCAACCACGACTGAAGCAACGAGTTTGCTGGATGCACGAATCATCCCCACCACTCGCGGAAAACAGACTTGGGACTTTGCCATGCTTGCCTTCTTAATTACTGGACTCTGTCAGGGCGACAAGACAGTAATCTTTTTCACAACCTGCGTTACATTGGACGCCAGTCAGGACCGTGCTGATCTTCTGAGATCTCGCGTGATTTGTGTACGGACATATCTTCATACAACAGGTCCACCCTGGAAGAATGCACCTATAGGCATGCTGTGTACGGACATACCTCTGCGTAGACAAGGATCACGCCTGGGAGGATGTACCTATCAGGCACATTGTTAATTAATGGCTCAAGTAGCACCTTTTTCTTGTTACGCGATAGAATCTAGGACAGTATTTGTGTCTCTGAGCTGTGCTCTCTGATGTTCCCTTGTTTCGGTGTGATGTACATGTACGTAGCGTTTGTATTTAAATGTGGTTCTACCACCCGGCCGCAGCGCAAGTTTTAAAGTTGTCACCAACGAGGTCACAACAAACAAGTACTTTTCTCGTAGAGTCTGTGTAAGTGGATGCGAGTCCAATGCGTGACCTAGGAAGTCAGTTGTGTTCGGGTTGGTGTCTGTTTGAGCGCATGAGTAGTTGTGAACGTAAGTGTGGTCACCCACAGGGTTGACGTAGTCTTACTTTGCGTAAGGTTCTCGTAGACTTTCTTTAGTGAACCGAGTCACCTTTCATCTCAAGTGTAGATGTAAATAATGGCGGTTTTTCTTTATAAACTCCCGAGAGGATACGTAAATGTAATTTTAATTTGCCTTCGTGGCGTGAAGGAACAGTTTTGCCTTGTAAATTTCCCGCTAGGGTTAGAAGGGAACGTAACCACTATCTATACGAGATAGCCCGTGTACATTTGTTGTGAGTAGGAATGGAAGTCGGTGAGTCCACCACTTACCATGTGTCAGACACTTACTTAGAAAGCGCGCCGAGTGGGCGTAGGCTCACAGGTGGAGGTAAACATGTGTCAGTGACGGAGAGAGAGATACAGCGGCCTGGCCGCTAGAGCGCGTGACGCAACCAGGAGTTGTGGATACCGGTGCGCGTGAGACAGGTTCCGCGTCAACTTGTGTTACAGTGGCGTAGCGGAAGGATGCGTAGTGGGAACCAAGGGAAGTTCCTTGTGGAACTTAGTTGGTTGTTTTTAGCAACAAGGTTCCTGGGTGGGATTATGTCCAGGGGAGCCAGTATAAAATCAACAATTTTTCTTGTGGGGACCTGTGGATCAGTAACGTAACTTGGGTAAGGATTTTGGAGAATCTCAGGATGTGCCCAGTGGAGAGTGTGTTTTGTGTATGTAGGTTTATTGGGACAGGATGCCTCACCCTGAGCCAATAATTGTTGCCATACGCCACACGTATGTCAATAATAAAAATTATGCTTTGAAGTTGAGTCAGTCGGCGATGTGGCCGTACGATGTCACGGAAGGTTAACTTCTCGAGAGACGTGATGTCAAGTACTCTCTAGAAGCTAAGGGGGCTATTGTAACCGCACTGTAACGGGTCGCCTTGCCCCCTCTGTCCAAATTAAATTTTTCGCAATTAATTTCCATAAATATGTAAATTAATTAGCCATCCAAAATAAATCATCATCTTCAATGATAATTTATTTTTATTATAATATATTTTAATGTGAGAGGATAAGTCTAGGAGCCAGGGATTGTGTCCTAAACAGGGGCATAATTTCCACTGTGTTAAATTTCATGTGACCTTGGTCGGAAAGAGGGCTAGTTGGCGATGCTTCTGGTGAAGCCTCGTCAACTCAGTTCTGAGAATCGAGAGAGAGTGAAGTCGATTCCTAGCGGGAATTACGAATGCACCAATGGGAGGGGAGTATTCTACGACGGTTTGGCAAGTGTAGCTTGCAGAGTTTGCAACGCTGTGCACCTGTACCGTTAGTTTTGAGCTGTGTGCCACGAGCGGCTGAATCTGGAAGAAAAGATGCTAGCTTGTGATTGGTGCAAACGAGAGCACGCCGAGCGCTGACCAATAGGGGCTGCGTATAGTCCAGTCATGCGGCGCAAGCTGTCGTTTTGCCAGCCAGGGAAGCCAGCCGACCTCGGGAACGAACGAGAGGTTCGTTCACTAGTGTTTTGTATCGAGTTGAGTATACAGGTGCTTACCTACGTGCGCGTTGCGAATCAGTACGTGTGAATTATCGCGTAAAATAGCCGCAATGGCAGTGTTTGTACGAGCCAGAAAGAGGCCTAGGGAACACGTGAGTGTATTTTAGTGTGTTTATTATCAAATTCTTCGGAAATTAGCGGAGTTTGTGGGGAAGAAGATAGCCACGCCATGTGGTACTAGCCCAAGCCCGCACACCATGACGACCACGCTATCCCTATGGTCCACTCTACACCCATCAGGCCTTATCAAACCTATCTAAATTAATTTCTATTGCAATATCAATAGAAATATACATCAATCCATCCTTTCATTTCGATAATGTTCGAATTTCCATCTAAATCTGACCACGTGGTAACACACGGAGACCTCAGGACCCACATCATTTGCACCTACTAGGTCCACACTCCTGTTGGAGTTCTCCATTGGTTGAGTCCTGTTGATCCTCCCTATGTCCACCTTATTGTAACCGACACCGTTGGATCGCCCACGCGAGCCAGTGCGTGAGGAGGGGGAAGTGCCGGATAGTCCACTATCCGACGAGCAGTTCGGGTCAATCCGCCTACTTGGGATTTCGACGCCGACGCGCAACCGGTCCGCCTTCCAAATCAGGGGACGCCGACGCCAGGTTTCCGCCTCAAATTCAACTTTTCCCTCCTTATAACTACGCATCGTACACGTGTAAACTACGCATCGTCGGCAAACAACCATGCGGTCAGCATGCAGAAGGACAGTGTTGAGTACTAAATTTATTTAATCATACCAGGTCTTATCTTATCATGTATCAATAATGAATGTATTCTAAATGGGGGTTTTTCTTGTTCACCAATGCATTGGAAGTTAAAATCGAGTCATTGTTTAATACTGTATCACATGTTATCTAAGCTTCATTATACTACGGAATTCCAACCTTTACAGTGTACGAGTGCATTGCCCGGAATGTCCTCCACAACACCATTAACTTCCTTTTACATATCTCAGGCCCTCAGCCAACCTATGAATTCAGAAAACCCTAGATCTTAGACTCTAGACTAAGCAGGTGTGCCAGCATCCAGGACTACGGAGGGAGCAACCAGCCGCGCCCACCCCTGTGGAAGCTTGGAGTCCGGTGAGCCGAGTGTACACTGAAGTACAAGGTGTTGTCTTACAGTGTGCACGAGGTAGTAAGTGCATGTCATTGCATCGTAGGTCAGTGTTTATTTGTGTCGGGAGATTTCCCTTGGTCTTCAACATTCCTAGCACTAATGAGTAGAACAACTCGTAATAACCCAGAGTTATTACTGGCGCCCAACAATCTAGATAGGAAGGAGAGATATCTAACAGCTAAGGTAAAGACGTGTAATCTGAAAGACTTAACGTTAGTGGATGAGCGCGGAGGCAGTAAACGTCACAATTGGGGTTCAGAACTCGGGGCAGTAAGGTCAGGTGTACCTCAGTCGAGTGGGCTTAGTGGAGTCAAACGTCACAGCACGGCCTGTGCCAGTCTCACTTAGGCCCTCAGCCAGAGAATTTTTTCATTTTTATTTAAGGTATTTGCATATGATAAGGTTTAATTGTAACGATAATGGCATTTAATTTTTTAATTTTTTTGCATTTTATTGCATATTGCGTGCAAATTTACGTGATGTCACATATCACAAGTATTATTTCAGTGGTCACTCTAGTTGTGCAAGTACAGCTGAGAGTCAATGTTTTTGGTTAATTTCACCGATGTTATTGGGTTAGGTAGTAGAGGTAACAGGATTTCCAACCACCATGCAGTAGCGAGGGCTGAAAGTTGAGTTTGTCACAGCAAGTTGTGGTGTTCTCGGCTCAGGAATGTGAAACCTAGCCGACACATCATCTCGCTTCGCCGATCTTCGTCATGGCCTCAGCCAATGGCAAGCGCGGACGGTGCACAAGCAAACTAGTCAGTCAAAATGCGAGTGAAGGCGAATTCTCGTCTAGAAACGGAAATACGTAAGAGACCCCTAGACCAATAGCAGCCCTCAGTTCAAAGTGCGCGGGTTGTGAGACCCAATCACAGGGCAGAGTGTAAAACCAACGGAAGTAGTGGAAGCCAGAAGTGCGTGTGTTTTTACCAACGAATCGTTCACTACGAACACCACCCCAGACGACGGCAGTCGACTGTAAATTCAGTGCATCTTCTTACAAGTGTTTTCGTTAGCATGGGCATCTATCCAAAAGTGGGGATGAATCCCAAGGTGGACTTGTACCTCCTGTTGAGGTCTAGCATCATCACGCGTAATTTATCATGTTTAACAAGTTTTAATCTTCGAAATCTTCGTGATAGCCGAGTAGCGTGCTAGCCACATGGCAAGTTTTCAATAACCATGCGCGAATAACGACGACATCGCAATTACTATGGTAAATTCTTATATCAACACCATACGGAGTGACATGCAAGTGCAGTAAAAGTAATTCAACGTTTTTCGGTCAATTCTACGTAAGTTTGACTTGGTATGTCCAGCCACGTGGGACAACCAGGGTCACATCTGCATCACCGTTGGACCTTCAACAATTTACGCAAGTAAGATACATAATCCCATAAGTTACAATCCCTCCCAATTGTTCGAGAACCAGAGAACTTCGAGTTCATCTGAGGGTCCAGGCAGTCTCTTAGGACGGCTGGAAATCGGCTAGCTCACGATCACGTGACCCCAATATCACGGCAAGCGCGGGCACAGGGCCCCTTCCGTAGCAGAGCTCTACCGTCGGCCACCCCTCTCCCCGGCCGCTCCCGTGCGATGCACTTCCAAGATGGCGACGTACTCCCCCTCCCCCTCTACGAACAACGATAGGCTACGAATCTACGTATTACAATAAGACCTATTCTTAAGGATTATGTAACCAGGGTATAATTTATTATGTTTTCTTATATTTGCATGAGTTGGATCCAACCTAAATTACCAAAAACCTGTTGTCAGTAGTTAGCATTTCGCAATTGCAACAATATAATGCCACTTATTTAAATTCTTTTACTCACTGAGTTTAGTATGCACACCCTGTTATCCTCCTTCTAAAGTCATTTCTAAGCCTTCAGCAATCTCAATTGTCTACCTTTTACTTAGCAACTGGTACAGGACCAGCAGGAACGTCGAGCAACCACCGGACGTGCGCAGCCCCTGGAGTGTGGAGCGGCTCAGCACTAGTGTGCCAGGTGTAGGTACCTCTTCTCGACCCGCGAGGGCAGAAGTTGTATTGTTGTTGTGTCTTTGCTCCGTCGCTGCACATGTTTATGTGTGTTGTTTTGCTAGGGATAGATCTTTCCACCTCTCAATTAGAGCGTATTGAAGTCGTGTCAATTTTAAAATCCACCTATCGATTTAAAAACAGTTACGAACGCATGCAAAAACCCCGAGATAAAGATAGCACGTTTGAAAACCGTAGAAAAAGTAGGAGAGAGTTTAGGTGTAAGGCGACAAATGAATAACTAGGAAAACGCTTAAGTCCCGCCGCGTTGTTGGATAAGCGTAATTGGTGCATTGAGCTGCCATGTGTTATGCGAATTTTCTGTTGTTCTGTGGCAAAATCATTACTAGGCCTAAGTTGTTTTTTTTTAAATTAAATTAAATTAAATTAAATTTTTTTTTTTTTATTATTTTTTATTAATCGTAATTGTTTAAAAATTGTAAAATTGCGATTGTTATAAGAAATAATTTCTCGATTGCGCTCAAATTTAACACTAATATATTAATTCATAAAATTAAGGTTCGGCGAAACAATCATTACAATCGGATAAAGCATGTAGGTGTTATAAGTCAAAGAATTGTTTAAAAAAAGAAAAAACCTGTAAAATTTTGATTTTTATGATAAATATTTTTTCAATTGCGCTCAAATTTCACAAGAATATCTTAATTCATAAAATAAAGGTTCTGTGTAAAAATCATTAAAATCAGATAAAGCATGTAGGTGTTATAAGTCGAAGAAATTTTTAAAAAATAAAACAAAAAAAATCGTAAAATTGCAATTTTCATGAGAAAAAAATTTTCGATTGCGCTCAAAAACGTGGCAGTTCTAAGTTCAGAGATTTCGAAGGCCTCCATAAAATTTCATCGCAATCGGAGTATCGGTTTAGCTGGAATCGTGTGGACAAACAGACAAAAATACAAAAAAAAGAAAGAAAGAAAGAAAGAAAAAAAAAACATTCCGGATTTTTTTCTCCAGTGTAGTAGAATGGAATCTTCGCTTCGCTCGCTATGCTCATCCAATTATAGCTTGCGAGGAGTTGAATATGACTCAGAGACAGTGAACTAGACTCACTTGTTCAACGTGACTCAGGTGAGTACAGTCCATTGGAACGCGTACCGTAGGTCTACATGAGGGCAGTCGTCGCCGTGCAGCTGACATTGACGTTCACAGACACCAAATGAACCTTCAAAACCTTTAACGTCGCAATTTCAAACAAAAGTACTTTTCCGTTAAAACTTTATATTTAAAATAGCGACATTAAAGGTTCTGTAGGTGTTTCGTTCAGTTAATCAACTAATTCATTTTAATGTATTAATATTTGTTCACAAGTTAACCAAAGGTATGTTACCTGGTTATTTTAGTAAGAATATTAAGTATGTGTCAGACTCTGTTAAGTATAATATGAGAAATTGTAATGATATAGAGGTTAGGAGGTGCAATAAAAGTAGGACACAGAACAGTGTTTTCTATAGTGGAGTTAGGGTCTACAATGGGCTTAGTAAAAGTCTCAAGGATGAGGTGTGTGTGCATAAGTTTAAAACCCAATGTAGGGAATATGTACTTAAAGAGATTTGGTAGATTATCCTTGCCTGTATTGTTCACTTTTATCATGTTGTTATACCTGCCTGGTTGTATATTTTATCTTGTATCATAACAATGTACATTGTATGTAATAGCAGTTGTATTGCTAAATAAATCAATTACTTACTTACTTACTTACTTAAGTATGTAGCCGGATAAGGATATTTTCGAGGCTTTGTTCGAAATAATTGTGTTTTCCTGGCCTCCCAAAACTCAGATGGAATAGATGTAGAAGTTGTGATTGTCTAATCAAATGTTTTCACTGAATGTCTACATTTTTTTGGAAGGGGATCCCGTTAATGAACAAGTACCGTTTTGTGATACAGCCTACTTGAAGAGCTAAGCGACGTTTCATCCAGCATTGTGCCCTACAAAGTTAAATCATTTCGCCCCGTGACTAACGCCAAGCGATGGATTTCAATGTAGTGTATAGCCTACCTGTACAAAACATGATATCATCATCATGAATCAAACAAAACTTATAGCCCTAGTCTATTCATATTAATCAAAGCATTCAAATATATAATAAATAACACTACTAAAGCTTGGCGCATTGAAAAAAGGTTCTACCCTTTCTGCACGCTCCTCATTTGCCATCCACCACACTTTTTTTGGACACTATATCCTTCCCAAAAAAGTCAGATATTTTTTTTTGATATTTATTAGGCCCCTATTGGAACTTTTCAAACGGGTGGGGATTGACCCCCTCTTCGTATTGAGGTTCACCCTTGCCGAACGCTCCTTATTATTAAGTATTTTATGCTACTTTTTAAAATTTGGTATTAACTTTAATTGTTTTTTACTTTTAGTAGGCCTTTTTTTAAAACTTAAAAAATTACACCTCAAATATTAAATTTCAGAAAGGGCAGTCACGGGACAACTGTCATGACAACGAATCAGATCTAAACCCCCGAAAGGGAAAATTGGGTTTCCCTGGGCCTATTTTTAAAGGGCCGTGGTGTACGTGGTCGGAAATGGCCCTTTTTGCTCTTTAAATTGATTTTTTTGCCCCAAAAATAGGTGGGCCCTAAAAACTCTGGGTCATTTCTGATTTTGATAATTTTCCCGGGGGGAAGTTTAACATGGGATTTGCCGCGGTCGAAAATTGGTTACGTGGGGGGCCCCGAGAATGGGTTTTACGAAAAAAAAGGCCAAAGGGCCTGGTCGGAATTGTTCAAAAAACACCCCTTCGATTTTTTTATTTTATTCCCACCAGAATATAAACACGAAGATACTTTTTGGGTACACCCCCCCTAAACAGCCTAAATTTTCCGGGAAAAGGTTTTGATCCCTTTCCCCCAAAACTGGGCCTAGGCGGAGATATAAGGGGCCAAAATATTTTTAAAACATGGGAACAAATTTTTGGCTAAGGAAAAAAAGGTGGTCGAGAACTGCCATAGTTTAACCCTAGTGGGCGAAAACTAACATCCGAAAGTGATTTTTAACATTTTTTAACCCAAGTTTTGGGCCCAAAAAGGATGGTCTCACGCTCTCACCCCCAACCAAATTTAATGGGGTTGTCAGGTCCCTACCCAAACCGGTACTTTTTGGGTTTGGGGGGTTTCCCAATTTTTAAAAACACGGTTTTTCTCCCAAAAAAAAAACAATAACAAAAAAATTTAAAATGATATTTTAATTAAAAAAATTCATTTAACTGTTCATTTCATTTTGTTTTTAGTTAAATGTAGGCATAAGTAGTGAGGTTTTTAACGGGGCCTGGGCCCTACCGTGCAGATGTTTGGGCCCTACTCACGCAAGAAACCTTAAAAAAGAACTAATTCAAAAAAATAAAAAATTTGAATAAATCACTTTTTGCTTTTTATAGTAACAACAAAAAATTTAAAAAAACCCTTTTAAACGTCTCTATTTTAAACAAAAGTCCTTTTAAAATTTAAAAATTCCCTTTATTTTTTAAAAATAGCAATAGCGACTTTAAAGGGGGTTTTGTAGGTGGAGAAATTTAAGTAAAAAAGGTTTGGGGTACTACTAAGTACCCCTAGAGGGAAAAATTTGTTTTTTCCAGGCGCGTTTTTTGGGTGAGCGAATTTTTTTAAACAAAAAAAATCGTAAAATTGTGATTTTTTATAAAAAATAACTTTTTAAATTGCGCCCCAATTTCACACAAATACCATATTAATCCTTTAAAATTTGGGTTCGGGAAAAAAATTCATCACGGGTCGAATAAAGGTTGTGGGCCAAAGGTTTTTAAAGTCGGAAATTTTTTTAAAAATTTAAAAAAAATCCTAAATTTGCGATTTTTATGAGAAAAAAAATTTTTTTAAAAAATTGCGCAAAAAAAATGGCAGTCTTAGTTCAGGGGTTTTAAAAGGTCTTCAGAAAATTTCATCACAATTGGAGTATGGGTTTTAGCCGGAATCGTTTTAAAACAGACAGAAAAAAAAAAGGCCTAAAAAAAGAAAAAAAAACATTAGGGATTTTGTACTCCAATGTACCCCCATGAAATAGAAACTTTGCTTTTGCTCGCTACGCTTGCTCGCTCGTCCCCCAAAAAAAAGGAGGCGTGGCCTAAGCGTAAATAATTTTTAACATGGTGGGGTTTAATTTAAAAGTGAATTTTTCCAAATGTCGTGCTAAAAATCTGGTTTTGGATTTTTTAATGGGTATTTGTGTATTTTCAAAACGAACACAAAGTTTGGCCTAAATAAATTGGGTTTAAAAATGAGTCGGGTTTTTTATTTTTTTTCTCTATGAAGGGTTTCTGATTGTTTTTTTAAAGGTAAAAAGTGTTTTAAAAGTTGGACCACACCAAACCCCCCCCAAAAAAACCCCCCCCCCCCCCCCCCCCGATTAAAACATTTTTTTAAACTTCAAACACACATCCCGTGTTTTCCCCAAAATCTGCTTGCAGTAGCCTAAAGATGCCCATTGTTCTAGCGCAAGCTGCCTGGGTTTCGGGGCACTAGCCCCAGCTTGCCCCAAAATTATTTAAATTTTAGGGCGCTTCAAAAAAGTTTGGTCATAATGCACCCCTCTAGCCTAGGGGGTTTTGGGGGGAAACACCATAAAAAATGTAGGGGCCCAAAAAAGGCCCCATGCCAAAATTTTTGCCCGGGCCCTAACGGGAAGAAAATTTTAATCACTGTTAACTTACGAACCCCCGATGCACAATAAAGCTTCCCCGCAAAGACAACGGGGAAAAATCACCAATTTTTAAAAAATTTTCCCTACGTTACCGGAACCAACGGAATCCGATGTAGGGCCCCAGGCCTACACGTCCTTAAAATATTTTATCCTGATTTTGGGTTTTTAAAACGCGAGTAAAATGCTAAAAAAATTAAATTTTCAAATTGCAGGGAAAAAAAAAATTTTAAAATTTAAAACCCCTTACGACCTTTTTGAATAGTGGAAAAAACCCTTTGGGTTTTAGGGCTCGATTTTTCCCCTCCCCCCCCGGAAAAATTTTTTCTTTATCAATCACCCCGTTTCATCCGGGACTCAAAAGGGAGGGTGGAAAAAGTAAAGCCCCCCAATCGAGAAATGATTGAAATCAAGTAATAAGAAAAAGAAACGAAAGTGCACCTAGATTAGGTCTTGATCATGGGGGACGTTATTAAAAGGTATTTTTCATCCTTTCTTTTCCATAAACAAAATTTGGGTTCTGTATATTTTTTTTAAAATTATTACCCAAAAATTTAATAAATTACTGGCCCAGGGCCTAGGCCTCTCCGTGATTTGGAAGGTTTTTTCGATCAACTCCCGAGGCCGCCCTGTTTAGAATGGGCACTAGGCCCAGGGGCTATCCGAAAAAAAGTGCCAAACGCGTTCATTTTCCCCCTCTTATTCTCGTTTTACGTCACCGTTAGGCGCATTTATTCCATGGGTGCTAGTAGCATCCGAATAGTCGAGCGCAAAGATCGAGACTCGAAAGGAATTGGGAAACGCTGGGAATGGAAAAAGAATTTGGAAAAAGGGGGACCTGATCTTGTTCTTAGTACTAAACATGGCGGCTGTTTTTCGATACGTCCGATAAAAATTTCAAAATTAAAATTAAAAATAAAATTTCAAAGAACAATCAGTAAAAAGAAAAGGGAAACAAACCCAAATTAAAAAGACCAAGTTAAAGAGAACCCCAAAAACGGCAAAGAACCTTTCGGTTAGGGCACTAGGTGGTATTTTTTAACGAACCAAGATCAAGTAATGAGACCAAAACAAAAAGTTAAAGACCAAAATAATGGAACCCCAAAAACAAATTCAGAAACTTTCCTTTTTTTTTTGATTTGTTCCCTCCCGTTTGCCTTTTCTCGGACAATTTGCATCGGGTTTAACCCCCAAAATTTTTCCTTCATGAATTCCGCCCTAAAATTAAACCTAGCCCCTAGGCCTAGGGGTAATCTTAAAATTAAGCTGTAGGGGGTTAAAAACCCAAAACCCAACCCAAAACCCAAAAATTTTTTTCGCAATACAAAACCACAATTTTTTAATTTGTTACCTTATTAAAAAACCCAACCAAATTTTCCCAAAAGTTTTCCCGAGTTTTTAAAACAATGGCGTCACAAAGGGGTTTAAAATCACACACACTTTTTACCCCACCCCCAAAAAAATGCAAAATGCGGGTCCAGATTCCAGGGGCAAATGCTGGCCCCCTAATTTTTTAAAAATTCATTTTCAAATAGAAAAACCCAAATTTTCCCCCCGAATAATAGGGAACTGTTTTCCTTTATTAACCCAAAAGTGAATATGTCCCCCACTAAAAACCTCAAATTTCCGACCTAAAAGTTTTTTTTTGCGCCCCGGGTTTTATTTTTTCGCTAACTGTGAGTGAGGAAAAATTTGAAACCCGGGGTTCGGCCAAAAAAAAAGGCCATGCGCCCTTGAAGGGGGGCTTTACGTCATCGTAAGGCTCGCCAAGGCGGCGAGCTGACAGTTCTGCCAATCAGCTTCTCCTCCTCACCTCACGATTACGTCACAACCAAAAGAGCGCGTACTTAAGTCTTTGTGCGGGAATTTAAAACGCAGGAACTTTGAACATGCATAAAATCCACAGATTTTATTTTTTATAGTTTATTTTAATTGCGATGCTTATTAATTGAATATTACAAATTACTAAATCCGTGTAAGATATATTTGAAACCAAGGACAGTTCCTATTTTATAGCCTATCCAATATGATTAAAATTTTGTACAACTTTTATTCTTAGTCTTATTTAACATCTATATAAATGACTTATGGGACAGATTATTAATTTTGCAGACGACACGAGGTCTGTTCTTTTGTCCATCAATTTTTACACCTTTTGCACTTTTGAAGAAATAAGCGTTCTTTTGTCCGGGTGTTATTACAATATAGGTGCGTTTACAGTATCACGTTTGGTGCGCCGCGACTCGAGCGCAGCCAATCAGAGAACGGGGTTGTCAAAACAAACCGCCACTGTCGCGGCAACCCAGTTCTCTGATTGGCTGCGCTCAAGTCGCGTCGCACCAAACGCGAGACAGTAAACGCACCTTATTTCTTCAAAAGACGTGTTCTTTTGTCCAGGGGGTAATTACAACTTTTACACTTTTTGCACCTGTCTCTTGAGGAGGTGTAAAAGGTGTATCTATGGAAATTCGCACCAATTTCAAAAGTAACCCTGGTGTAATGTGCAGTTGTTTAATAAATAGAAGATAAAACTGGTAATAATAAAATAACATGGAATAGTGTAGAAAATGCACAAAGTTGTGTTATTGAGTGAGATATTCTTATGAAAGTGTTTGGTAATGCATTTAATGAATGAATCAAATATAGAAAAGGGTGGGGAATGAAAAGAAAAGAAAAGGAAAAAAAAGAAAGAAAAGGAAATAAAAAAATGAAGAAAAAAAGAAAAATAGAAAGAGAAAAAAAACATTAAAAAAGAAAAACGAAAAGAAAAAAAATGATTTATTAGACGATCCCACTCAAACGAATATGAGGTTTGCCAAAAATCAGGAACAGCAAATCAGGGAGTATAATCAAAAAACTTTCGCGGAAGAAACCACCGAACGCGAAATCTTTATTCTTGTGTTCAAACTTCATTTGTGTTCAAATATTGATAACAGTTTAGTCCAAAAAATCTTGACTTTAATATATAATTATATCAGATACATAATTATTTAAAATTGTTCATGTTAAACTGATCACAGCAATGATACAGGACACCTAACTCAAGTTGCAAGCTCCATCAGTAGGCGGCAACCAGACAATCTAGGCAGAAAAAAATAAAATTGAAAATACATTGATTATATCATTCATAATCAAAGCAATAATGAGCAAACAAAGAGAAAAGCAAAATCATTAATAAGAACTTATGAAGGTAAATTAACATTACACAAACACACAGACAACCTACAAATAAATAGTAAAAATCAATTCTTTGCTCTTTGATTCAAAATCATTGCTTCAATTTTACTTTTAAATTGTACAATTCCTAGATCAGTAAACTGGCAATTCTAATATCATAAGAAATTGAATTCCAATAGGATACGCCTCTGTACATAAATTACTTTCTAAATGCTTCAGAATTTAATCTAGGAACTTTATTTCTATCACGATCAACAATTTTAAAAATATTGGGTAGAATACCGGTACCTAAAAACGTTATCTTTCAATACTTTGTATGTATTTACCAGCACGCTACACTTCATCCTTTCCTCAATCGTGAAACAATCAGACTGCAATTAATCTTGGCTCAAGGGAAATGAATCAAACAGATGGTCAATTCTATTCTGGAGTACAACATACCCAGTTACGTCTTACTGCCCAAACCACTAAGCAATAGTCAATAATAAGTCGCATTTAATATCATTTTTATTTGTTACCAAAATTGTTGTGGTAAATGCATTGTTGGTGTAATGCTACTATTTCAAATATTATTATATTCAAATATGTAGTTTATTGTTGATCCTGCATCTATGTAATTAGATTAGATTTATTTAGTTGTCCTCCTTTGAAAATCAGTTTTTATAACTGAATAGGATAGACGTTAAATAAATAAAAAAATAAAATACAAGTAAATACCGTTCAATCTATTTGTTACAGACTGTTTACGTGTGTAGGCCTCCATTGTTTCAATCTCCCTACCCTGCCCACACAAGAGGACACACTTTCAAAATGCGAAGTACAAATATTTAAAATACAAAATACAAAGTATGTGCCACCTTACCTTGGCTGAAGGTAAGGATCGGTGTCAGTAGGCCTAGGCTAGGGCTTCCCGGGGACGGCGGGGGGGGGGGGGGGGGGGGGAGATGCCCGTAAGTCAAAGGTCAACATGCAATTTCTTTATCACTTCACTTGGTCTAAAAAAACGACCACCGGCTTCGAACTATGACTCATTCTGAATGTACAATTACCGCTAAACATTATGCAATCAATTTTAACACTTGTTTCGCGTTTGTTACCGACAGGGTGCGAATTAACGACTCTGCAGAGGGATGGGATGGCTTAGAATAGTATTTTCGTTAGCAAACCCGGGGTCTGGGGCGAAGCCCCCCAGCTTCGGAGGCGAATTTTTGGGGGTATTATTCCCTTGAGATGGCCTTAGAAGCGATCTGATGAAAATTTTTGGGTCATTATTGCCCTCGAGATGGCCGCAGAAGTGATCTGAGGAAAAATTTTGGCGGTATTATTGCCCTCAAGATGGTATTAGAAGCGATCTGAGGTATTATTTTGAAAGGAATATGTGTAAATTGACACATTATTTATTAACATTACGAGATAAAGTCACTTGATATGTTATGAGATGAGATGGGAATCCAGAGGTGGGGATTTAGCCATCCCTGGCGGGGATACCTTGCAGTAAAACAGAGCCACGGATGAAATTACCAGGGGGGGGGGGGAAATCCCCCCTATCACCCCCGTCAATTCGCACCCTGGTTACCGAGATATGAGCACTTTAGTCGGAGAATAGAATCTAATCTACAGGTTGCCGCGTAGGTTAAGATTGGAAACCAAAGACTGCGGGGCAAAGCGGGGTTCCTTTCGCTTCTCGCAGCGCAGTTCCAGTTATCGCCGCTAGGACGCAGCACCGCACGATCAGCCTGCAAGGTGACGCGCAGGCAGCCCGCTGTACACCACAGAATCCTTGATCAATGATCAGCTGTAGGCTACATCTCTGTATCTACAGAGGCTACAGCATGCAAGGATCGGCTAAATTAATTCTTTCTTTCTATCTTTCGTCTAAATTATTTACATTACTATTGGGCTTTTTGACATAAATGAGCCATATGAGAGTCTTTTTTACCACTTGAATATATCACATGCAGCATTTTCTTTCTGCGTTTAGTCTATTTATATATTAGTTAGCTACTATATCGGCCTACATTAATTTGTGTGTGCATTTTACTCTTTTAAATTTGTAACGGACATAAGCATTAACTATAAGGGAGATTATAGATTAATCAACCAATCCACCAACAAAATGACCGTTACATGGTTCTAAAAGTAAAATGCACATGTAAATTAATGTAGGCCGGTGTAGTAACTAACTTATAAATAAATGGACACAACGCAGAAAAAAACTGCTGCATGTGATATTCAAGTGGTAAAAAACACTCTCGAAGCACATTCATGAACAATGTCGTAAGAATTTATTCTTATGGAAACAACTATAAGTTTTGTTTATTTTTCAACTTATCTTAAGTATTCATCCTAAATATTTATATATAATTATATATAACTAGACAAACGACAATATCGTTGCTAAACGAGTGAGCGAGCCATGTGTTGAGTACCCGGTAACATTCCCTTTCCTCTCAATACCTATGGCTGGATCCAGCATGGGTCTTTCCTCCCTAGCCTAGAAATTAGAATTAGCTAA
Source organism: Sweltsa coloradensis (assembly GCA_024449915.1). Classification (NCBI taxonomy): domain Eukaryota; kingdom Metazoa; phylum Arthropoda; class Insecta; order Plecoptera; family Chloroperlidae; genus Sweltsa; species Sweltsa coloradensis. Next base: position 25,726 of record JAMZAV010000075.1, read on the forward strand.
ACAAGGCAGAAGTACACATTAATAAAAGCAGGCGAAACTTCCACTACAACCGACAACTTTGTGAATTTAAATTTGATTTATTCAGTAGGTCGTCGGAAGAGGGGGCACCGACTTTGTTGTGAGTGCCCATGGACTGAATCACCTCTTAGATTGTCTGGATGGGTGTACAGGGGATGAAGAACACCTCAGATTGTCTGGATGGGTGTACAGGGGCTGAAGAACACCTCAGATTGTCTGGATGGGCGTACAGGGGATGAAGCACCCCTTAAGATTGTCTGGAGGGGTGCTGTGCAGTGTGAACCCCTCCATATATATTCTGAATCTTGAAAAAATCGGTATATATAATAAGAAAGTTTCGAGCTATCTACATTCACAAAAACGTTCAAAGATTAATATCAATCTATTTTCAAGATATACAAATTACTTTGAACTAAACAACGTATTCTTCCTTATTCTGTTAACAATATTAATAAAATCACCAATTGTGTCATTTTCCATTTTTTTTTTACGTGTAGTTACAGATTATGCTATTTAAAAAAATTTGGGGAGTAATGGGCCCTTTCAACATAATACATTTTTTCATTTCATTTTTTCATTTCAACATAATAACCTTAACTGAAATATTGACCTGGGTCTTAAGGCAAACGCAGTTCCTACGTAGGTAACTGAACTGAAACACAAACTCTAGTCTGTAAGTTTATCTTAACATAAGGGCGCGTCAACCGTTAGGTCATAATGCACCTCTCTGTGTCAGTGGGTAGGACACCACCGTGCAGGACAGAACCAGTCACAGCAAGGGGAGGGAAAGGGGGAAGTTTCTCATATCGCCGGCCAGAGCTCGCCTCTGGATGCGGGAGGTAAATACTCCCCTACAAACTAGCTGAGTTTGCGAGATGGATTTTTCCTTTTCTCGCCTTCAACTATCATCAGTCATGCTAGATTCTACCCCGGGGTGGAAGGTGTGGCTGGTTCTTCCAGCGAGCCCCCCCCCCATATATCCAAGTAAGACTCTCGTGCCAAACAACCTATTGCTCAACAGTCAACTTGTCAACACACGAATCTTCGTATCCCTCGATACTTGAGGTGCGGCCTGAGTTATCACACTGATAAAGCCTATCAGTCGTTGACAAGAGACTAATAAACACGTTTCCTACAGATCCCACCTGGCAATGATAACTAATCAGACCCTGCCCACTATCTACCTCATAGAGAGGAGCTCATCGAGCGCCGAAACTCTTATCATTCGCAACATTCTAGGTGAAGAGTTTTTCTTGTTGCAATACATACCATTATACTTGCATTCAATTAAGCCGATTTTGTCAAAGGGATGAGATGATGGGCCTTAAAAAGTTTAAATGTAGGCCTATGTCAAACCTGGTCAAAGGCGTGATTTGATGTTCAGCGCGTTCCTTGTCCTGCAGCCATAAATCATTGGATGAGCGAAACGAAGACTTCAATTTCACTGACCCCCCCAAAAATTTAGCTAGGGTGTTTTTTTTTTGTTTGTTTTTCTGTCTGTTTGTTCGCTCTCTACCGGGCAAACGGCATATGCGATCTTGATGAAAATTTGACAGGACCTTCGAAATCTCTGAACTTAGACTTGCTACGTTTTTGGGTACAATCGAAGAAATATTTCTCATGAATATCGTACTTTTACGATTTTTTTTCGATTTTTAGTGCGATATTTTCGTGACATTTTGGCCGATTCTGACCAAACGGGTGGGGCTACAACGTTCATATTTCACATGGACATTAAAGTAATGGTGATGTAGTACATTTTGAAAAAAAAAGTTGAAAAAGTTAGCCAGAATCTATAGAAATAAAGCTTTTAATATAAGTTTTTTGATTTTTTGTGCGATATTTTCGTGCCATTTGGGCCAATTGTGACCAAACGGGTGGGGCTACAACGTTCATATTATACATGGACATTAAAGTTATGGTGATGTAGAACCTTTTGAAAGAAAAAATTGAAAAAGTTAGCCAGAATCCATAGAAATAAAGCTTTTAATAAAAGTTTTTTACGATAAATAATACCAATTGACAAGAAACAATAGAAACTTGACAACAATCACCTACAATGCGTAGGCAACAAAACAAAGCACTTGCAAAAGTAAAGATATCCCACGCAAACTAAAAACTTTAAAAAGCTCATCCATCAACGCGGCGGGACTTTAGCGTTTTCCTAGTTACATCTGAATACAAATTGGCATTATTGATAATGAAGGACATTCAAATACTCACAGTACCATGTATTCGCCGCGTTGATGGATGAGCTTTTTTTTAAGTTTTTAGTTTGCGTGGGATATCTTTACTTTTGTAAGTGCTTTGTTTTGCTGCCTACGCATTGTAGGTGATTGTTGTCAAGTTTCTATTGAAACTTGTAAATTTCTTATTATTTACCGTAAAAAACTTATATTAAAAGCTTTATTTCTATGGATTCTGGCTAACTTTTTCAACTTTATCTTTCAAAAGGTAGGCTACTTCATCACCATAACCTTAATGCCCATGTATAATATAAACGTTGAAGCCCCACCCGTTTGGTCAGAATTGGCCTAAATGGCACAAAAATATCGCACAAAAAATCGAAAAAAATCGTAAAAGTACAATATTCATGAGAAATATTTCTTCGATTGTACCAAAAAACAATACAGCTCTATAAGTTCAGAGATTTTGAAGGTCCCCTTCAATTTTCATCAAGATCGGATATGCCGTTTGCCCGGTAGAGAGCGAACAAACAGACAAAAATACAAAAACAAACAAACAAACAAACAAAAAAACACCCGAGCTAAATTTTTTTGGGGGTCAGTGAAATTGAAGTCTTCGCTTCGCTCATCCAATGAATTATGAACTACTAAAACTAATTGCGAAACATAAGATAGAAGCATTACTCAATATAATAATAATAAAGAAACGCATGGACATGACACGAGGAAGAAAGAACGATATCATGTAGAAAGATGCAACATGACACGGTACCAAAAAGGATCTCGCATAAGAGAACAAACCATTTTTAATTGCTTACCCGAAAATATACAAGCAGAAAAAGAAAATCCAGACAAATTACTACAGAGAACACAAAATTATCTGAAGGAAAATGGTTTCTATATTATTGCTTATTTTCAAAGGGGGGCGGGGGGACAATGAAAGGGACTAGTTGGGTGTAACTTTGCATGTAAATCAGGTGGGAAATGGACCGGTAAACATAGTATATAGGCAAGTCAAGGAATGGTAGGTGATGGAGGATAGTTTTAGGGTTTGTTACTTTTACTTTTATTATTGAATCAGCTATTCTCTAATATTGATTGATCTATGAGTATCTGTGTTCAACTCAAATTTTACTTTTTACTTCATTTACTGTACTTGAGGTATGTGTGTGTGTGCATCTATGTATTTGTGATATAAATGTCTTATGTTATTACATATTAATATTTACTAGGAAACGCTCAGTTGGACGCGTTGATAAGCGAGCACGTGCTATAGCTAGACCCACATCGCACATTTATTGAAATTTTAAAATTTGCGACGTTTGCTGTCCACAGGGCCATGTTTCCAATATTATTTATTATTGCCAAGGTATTTGGGTAAACCCGTGTGAAAACCTTTACTTTGTGGATAAAATCCACCGCCATCTAGAGGACCTTGACTTCTTGGGAAAACTATTTAAACTCTTTGGTAACAAATAATACACTACTTCCTCGAAAGTTTTTTGATTACTTCTAGGTGGCAGTGCATTTGAAACTTCGCGCGTCTTTTCGTTGCCATGGCAACGTTACTTTTGCTATAATGTAATTTCCATCTACACTACTTATCGGATCAAAATAAAATTAACATATTCGTGACCGGACGGACATTCTAAATGATTTGGCTATCTCAGATTTTGTCGCCGTTTAGTTTGAAAAAAAAACTTTCGATTGACTTTAATGTAACTTTTTGAACGATTTTGCCACAAAACTAATGGCATTCAATCAAGAACGAAGCTTGCGGATGGTCAAAATTTCAACTCAATCCGAGCCTCCGTTCGAACGTTATGGCGAGACATACAAAAAAAAACAAAAAACAAACAAACAAAAAAAACAAAAAAAAAAAAAAACCAGTGACTAATTTTTCCGGCAGAGTCAAATGGAAACGCTCGCTTAATTACTATGTTAATTTTTTAGATGTTATTGTTATGGTTTGACGAGTGAGCGCAGCGAACGTAGTCTACAACGCTACTCGATCGGTCCTTGGTCAAGATTAATTCTGTATGTTAAATGTTTGTCTGTCCAGTCCCATACGGCCGAACGGCCAAATAGACTGAGCTGAAATTTTAGACAGACATCCGTGACCAAGTAACTGAGAACTGCTAACAAAATGAGCACAATCTGTTGCGATTTAAACCTGCAAGAAATAAAAAACTGAAAAATACGTTAAAATGTATAGGAATTATTTTAACGACAATGGTTTTCATTTTGAAATAATATTTTTTGTTTGTTATTTACCTGGCTGTGAAATGCCGTGTCCAAGGTTAATCGAATGTTGGACGTCAAGGTACCCCCAAATTCCACTAGTAGATTGAGTAAACCTTGCAATATATTCACGTATTTCGTACTGGCTATGTTTTCCATAGTATTGCCACAGATAATGGACTACACTGCGTTATATGCATTTCAAAACATGTTATATAATTTAAAAAATACAATCCAGAAATTTCAAAATCTTTCCCGACCATTGAACCCACGTCTCCCACATTTCGGTTATAAGGGTGCTTTAGCCAACTCGACTAGGGAAACGCCAAAGTCGTTGTTAGACGAGTGAGAGAGTCATGTGTTGAGTACGCGGGAACATTTGCATTTAAGTTTGATTATAATATTCGTATTAATAATAGGGTATTTAAGTTTAGGTCATAGTTTATTTATATCATAATGCTTCACTGTAGCCTATGAGAGGCTAGGGAGGCCTAAGGTAGGGGGAAGAAAAGGAATGTTACCGGGTACTCAACACATGGCTCACTCACTCGTCTAACAACGACTTTGGCGTTTCCCTAGTTATGTTATGTATGCCCTTGAATTGACATGTAATAATATACCAAATACTGTGCAACGGGTCCACAATACAAAAAATACAATACAATACCTACCATATCACATTTTCAATATTTATCATTGATCAATCAGAAAATGCGTAGTTTATTTAAGCGTTTTTTTAAAAGCGTTTTGACGGTATCTTAATTCTAGAAAAATTTAATTTATTTTTGTTGATTTTCTATAATCAATTACTGGAAAAGTGCTATGATAGAATTTTCACAATGTAAAATTACAAATAGATGCAACTAAAATTGTCTGAGAACTTGCCTTTCAATGTCAATACATGTGTGCCCTGTTTTATTCAGTTCAGTTGTTCATTATAGTGGGGAATTTGCAGAAACATATTTTATAGTTCTACTACCTTCAGACAGCCTTCCTGAACAAAAAAAAGCTTATTTTGATTGTTAAAAAAATATTTTCATTCATAAAATTAGGTTTAAAGTTTTCATAATATTTTGGCGGGAAAAAACAGGCACTAGTCACCAGCCTTCATGATGCAATCCACCAATCATGTAATTAGTAATAAAATAACTTGTTTTCGGAGATTATCTCGGTAATAAAATCAAATTTTTATATATTGTTTGTTCTAATATGATAACATTAGGTTCGTTCGTCTGTGTACATTTAGTGTTACACTTTACACTAGTGTAAGCAAATATCTACACTGGTCCGTTTTTCTGTGTCCGTGTAGGCAGTGTAAAATTTACGTCGGCGTTTTTCTGTACAGTTAGTGTATACACTAGTGTAGACAGTGTAGGATATATTTACACGGCCTATTTTGCTCGTGTAAAGAATTTACACCGACATTGCGCGCCATAAAACGATAAACATGGAGGCCGAGACTGCAAGTAATTGTTGTGAGGGATGAGAATGGGTCCCTTTAAAGAAAGAGGACTCGAACCTTTTTACAATGGGAGGTAATTACATTTTACATTTAAGTACATTTCGTAACAGAAATGTGGACGTTTTTTTGTGAACATCCGTGTACGTTACACTAACCTACTACTTCCGTAAAAAGTAACTATTTCCGCTTTACACTTGTCAGTGTAGAATTCGACAAGTGTAAGTCAGTGTTACACCAAATAAACACAGACGAACGAACCTAGTTACTCTTGAACATGTAATTAATACTACAACACTAGTTTTTGACTATATATTTATTAAAAATCAGTAAAACCTAGTTTTGATAATAATTCTTGAAATGGAACTTCCAACAACAAACCATTGTTGTATGAACAAAAGACTATTACTAAGAATGGGATTTCACAGTTTATCTAGGCGGCCATGACGGGAGGGGCGGGGGGACATAAAATAACAAACTTTGACCCTAAAAAAACTGACAATATTTAATTTAAATTATTTTTGTAAACAGTATTGGTATTAACAAATGAAGTACTGTCTACTTCCTATTCTAGAATCAATATTGGACGTTCATGCATATTCCCTATTGTTGATCACAACAGTGACATGTCAAATTTTAGGTGGTAGAATTTTAAAACCAGCTAAGCACAAACAATAAGCAACAATGCATGCTAATATTTAATACAATCCAGAAATTGAAAAATTCCATCCTGACCGGGGCAGCAATGCATGCAGTGCATGAGATATGACTGATGATAAGATACACAATGTCATGCTTCAAAAAGTTACGTAAATTACAGCAGTCATTTAGTATCAATAGTAAATGTGAAAATTATTTATATTACAAGCAATCAAGAAAAAACTTTAAACTCTTTATGTTTAATATGTTGAGGCACAAAATTAACCTATGTCACAGACCAACCCACAAAGCAAACATAGAATGAAAAGATAATATACTAGTATAGAGTAATACTCTTGACATTTACTGTTACCTATTATTATCCATGTGGAATGAAGATGCTACAGCCACTGAGTTCCCCATATTAGTGCAACATCATAATTGTGTTGTTTGACTAAGGTAGGAGTGGTTTCAAGAGGAAACAGAGCAAAACTTACCTAATCCCACCCACATTTTAATTAACTAAACATGGTCATGCAGCATGCATCTGTGCATCAACTATTCCATGGATGCTGTTCTGTATGGTTTCTTCTTTGTGGTCAGTAATGGAATGCACATTGTTAAACAATAAAACAAAAGATTGCAATATTTTTGGTAGTTTAATGATAAACATATAATATAAAAGTAATAAAATAAGAATACAAAATGCATTGAAGATGGAAGTGAGAGCAAAATGTGGAATACAATACACATTGGGATGTACAGGAGTCATCTTGGTTGGTTGCATTGAGGATGTTTGAAGGATAAGGTAAATGGCAATTTCATTTAGGTATAGGAGGTTTTTGACTGTATACTGTATCTGAAACAAAAAGATATGATTTCATTATTATTTGCTTAATGATGGTGTTCTCAAGAACCATGGCAAGATCATACAACATACATGGCAGAAAGGGGGTGATTTCCAACCAATGTACATCGGGGCATACAGACCGGACACATTTTGGATTTCTTGTTTAACTGGGTAGTGAAATTGATGCCTTGATTGTCTTCACCTCCCTCATCGAACAATAATAACTAGATTCAGATCTATAAGGCACAGGATGCATTCATTTTTTGTACCCGTGCAAGCCGGGGCGGCGCCCTGGCTGAGATTTTATGTTTAGATAGGGTACACCTGAGCTAAACTGTGCAAAAACCGAGTTATATCCAGTGGATCCACGCATTTTTGTAGTTTTGGTTACCCCTTTACACTTTTAAGAGAAAATTTATAAATCTGTCCTTATCCACACAAAAATACTGTGAATATGTCTTTGAAATTTTCAGATTAAATATTTGGAAGTGTTGTATTGTTGGTGATTAGGACACTTGCAGTTATTTTAAAAGTTGTGTTGTTGTTTAACTGATGCATACTTAGTGAAAAGACAAGACACTTCTTGTGAATCTCCGAATAACCTAACAGCAAGTAACTTTTTTATTAGACTTCCAAACAAAGTGTATAACAGGGAAATATGATTCTGTCTAGTAGTATTACACAAATATTATATTATAGTGATACTGGTAGAACAAACTATGTGGAGAGTGAAATGTCAGATTTAAATGTGGGCTGTGAGATTGAAAGTCTGCCGGTAGTAGGCATATTGTAGGCATATTGGTAGTACTTTGCCAAGCTTATGTAGGAAACATGAATGTGATATGTAGAAATGTTGTCAGATAGACATTAGCATATCCTTCCTGAACAATATCATAAAGTTTCAAATTGTTTGGATGAAAATTAGAGGTAAAAAAATGGTCCAGAAAGCGAGTGAAATTTGCATGATTTGTTGATTTAGCAATTTTTAATTTTTTTAAGTGGACATTTAACACTGTCAAAAAAGTTGGCCCAAGTTCATACACTGTCTTTTTATTTTGGTTATTTAGGAAATAATAATTTTACATTGAAAAATGTTGAATTGTTGTTGAAATGTTGCTTTTTGAGGCCCAACTCATTAAATTTAACTTCTCATGCATACAATGCATTTTGATTATTTCAAATAATCACCTATAATAATAAAATACGTTTTGAAATACTTTTGTAGTTTGTATTCCAAATACTGTGTTGAAAAGTATTTATCTTGTATTTCAAAATACTCAATTTAAATGTATCTTTGTGTTTTCCAAATAAATTATTTGAGATCATTAAATTGAATATTTTGAAATACAAGATAAATACTTGTCAACACAGTATTTGGAATACAACTACAAAAGTCAAATACTTATTTCAAATACATGTATTATTATTATCCTTTTTTTGTTTATTTAAATTATTTGGATTAAAGACGCGTCAACCGTACGGTCATAATGCATTTTAAATACTGCTTATCTCTGATAATAGGGAACATAATCGAAATCTCTGCACAAAAATCTATGTGCATTGATAAAATAATACATTTTGTATTTGGGATCTTGCTACATATATCTATACAAAACATTTTGTCTTGATTTTTTAAAAGACAGCTAGATTCATGCACAAGGTTGGCATCAGTCTACTACTACGAATTGTTTTAGTTGAAAATAAGATAATCTGCATAAAAATGCAGCATAATTAATTCTTATCGTTTTGAATTATTGTCATGGGGGTAAAGCATAGCAATGCAATATTATTGATATTGACTTTGATAATTAACCGCCCTGGCACTATTTCATTTACGACTTCACCCCTGATAAGGCAGTTACAATTCAGAAGTTTAAAGGATACCGTCTCGGTGGTCTAGTTGGCTAAGGTGCCTACCTGGAATGTAGGAGACTCGGGTTCGAACCCCGGTCCTGATGTACTTTTTTAATTTCTGAATTGTATGCCTAAGGCTCGGTATTTCAATGTCCAGATAAAGTGGCAAGTAAATGTAACTGCCAGGTAACTTGTTATCACTATGGCTACCACCAATCAGAAGCCTTATAAGTATTTACTTAGATGACTAACTGACAGATAAATTTTAATTAAACATTGAAATTCTGGACTTAAGCATATTAAATATCAATAGGCCTCCTAAATAAGCAATAACGTTGATTTGGCTGTCCTTACAAACCTTGTCTGTGTATATCAGGAATGTCAGGATAATCCCAAGACGCTGGTAAAGACTCCCCATAATTGTAGTCGTAAAGGTTCAACTCAATCAGAGATCGCTTGTTTTCTGGTTCTGGATATATTGATGCAATACCTAAGCACATAATACATGCACACTGATATGAATACAATATTGAGTATCCGCGATGCAAAGATGATCCAGATAGCGCTTCTTGCATTTTTTTAAAAGTTTCTGATCTATTCGCAAGCAGCACTGTAGATATTCTTAGCTACAATGATTGTAAAGGCAAGCTACATCATTCAGCAGGCCTTGTATAATCTACATGGTTTGATGTGCAAACTAGGCTAGGCTCCAAGCTACTTGGCTTTGGAGAAAGGACTTTATTTGATATTTGTTCATGTTTTCTTTCAGTTATTTAGTTTCATTTGTTTTTATAACATTCTACACAAATTGCTATTTATCAAAACACAATAATCAACAATCCAGTAATTATTGTCACTGTCAGCACCACTAGTCATGTATAGGGTGTCCAGATTTTCAAACCAAAAAAACGGGACAAACTTCTGGCGGCTGTAGCTGGGGTCTGGGGCAAAGCCCCAGCCGCCGGAGGCCTTTTCGCCGAAGGCGAAAAAAAATTTCACCATACTACAATTATTTTGTCATGTTTTAACTGAAAAATGGCAACTCGGGGGATTACCTTAATGAATAATTACTATAGAAAATGTTGCTTTGCAGATCGTACAAAACACTTTGTCATTATCAGTCTCGTGTCTAACAAGATCTGGAAAGTCCTTCTTAACATCGTCATTGAAAACACACGTTTAGGCGGCGGCATTTTACACACTCACGCGTACGAGACGAAAAAACTATCTCGTAAAAGTGAGGTTATGAAGTAAAAATATGTTTTCAAATCAAAATTAGCTTCCCCACTATTTAATTGCTGCTAAAAATAATTAAATATCGAATTGCGAACTATATATTCTATCTGTTTGAATACAATCAGTTCTACAAATAAGCAGGCAAAGTAGGCTTGCAAGCACTCTAAATTTTGTTGATATTTTTTCCTCACGACAGCATTTACAACGATCTGAGCAAGCAAGGACCCAAGGAAGGTTTGTTTTGGGTGAATTATCAAATTAAATATTTATTGTGATACTCACAGTTATGTTTTATCATGTTGCTCGGCTGCAAAACGACAAAAACTTCGTTGGGGCTCGGGACAATTTGTGTAACTGATGCCGTCAACCAACCCCACCCCCCCTCTACACTCCGCCTGCTGATGACGCATTCATTCGTGCAAAGTCAAGGCCAGCAGAAAAGTGTATACAGAATACGCGTAGTCCGTAAATTTACAGCAGACGAGCCACGAGCTACACGTGAAATCGGTTTATTTACAAAAACGGGACAAAACAGCGTCCCGTGAACAGTTGTCGGGACACCGGGACAGGTCCCTGAAAAACGGGACTGTCCCGTTTTTAACGGGACGAATGGACACCCTAGTCATGTACATCGCCAACTATATGTTGTGTTAAAAAAGAAGGCGGTAATCTAGAAGACCGCTGTCAGTTCTAGCTACAGTGCTGCTTGCGAATTCAACGGCAACTAAAATTAGAAGCTGCCCTCTTTATCCGCTAGATCGCATTGGTGTTCCTTTGTGTCGCGGATAGTGCAGTTAAACCTTTAATCTCTACACTAGGAAAACGCTTAAGTCCCGCCACGTTGTTGGATGAGTGTAATTGGTGAATTGAGCTGCCATGTGTTTTGAGGATTTTCTGTTGTTCTGTGAAAAAATCAGAACTTTGTTGAAATTTTTTAAAAATTAAATCAAATTAAATAAAAAATTAACTTATTTTTTTTTAATTAATCGCAATTTTAAAAAAGGAAAAAATCGTAATATTGAAATTTTCATAAGAAATAATTATTCGATTACGCACAAATTTTACACGAATAGGCCTATATTAATTCTTAAAATTAAGGTTCTGTGAAAAAATCATTATAATCGGATAAAGCATGTAGGTGTTATAAGTCGAAGAAATTTTTTAAAAATAAAAAAAATCGTAAAATTGCGATTTTCATGAGAAATAATTTTTCGATTGCGCTCAAAAACGTGTCAGTTCTTAGTTCAGAGATTTCGAAGGCCTCCATAAAATTTCATCGCAATCGGAGTATCGGTTTAGCCGGAATCGTGTTAACAGACAGACAAAAATACAGGGAAAAAAAAAAAAAAAACATTCCGGATTTTTTTCTCCAGTGTAGTGAAATGGAATCTTCGCTTCGCTCGCTACGCTCATCCAAATACTAATGTTCCGGTTGCAGGCTTTTAATTGGTTGGTATTTTTGGATTAAGGGCGAGTCAACCAACGATATCAAGTAGGCAGTTATATTTGGCATACATACTATCATATATCATACTATCATACTTTGATGACTTGGTTGATATCTCAACGATTGATAACGAGAATTCAAAATGTATACCTATAAATGCTTGTTAAATTATCGGTTCACGGTCATGAAGATGTAAAAAATAAATATATTACTGCCTAGTTGATTTCGTAACGACTTTTGTTTTGATTGGCTAAGCCAGAATTTACAATAATGGTAAATGAGCACAACAAATGATTTTGTTTTAACGATAGCGACATTCACGTTATCCTTACAGATCGCACTGCAGGGGCGTAACTTGGGTATAAAAATTACCCAGGAATGATTGCTGATTGGGTAAAGTAAATGACATTGTACAATGGGGGGGGGGGGGGGGGGGGCACAATTAATGCGGGTCCGGGGCACACAGCCCCTGAAAAAGTGACTGTGATTGGAACATTTTTGTTGGTGACTGAACTAATAGCAATTCAAAATGGTCTACTCCAGATCTTTTACCCCGGGTTACCAACCGCTAGTAACAGCGGTGAGTAAAACACTTGTAATGATAATTGAAATAGGTAGGGCCTAAAAAATAGATAAATTAATGGAAATTGTCTATGTCGACATACCTTTTAGGAATGCATAGTCAGCAATCTTGGTGGCAATTTTGAGGGAACACTCCTTGATCAAACTGAGAGGAGGATAAATGCTGCCACTATCAAGATCACGGTCTTGTACTTGGTCAGCCACTACCTGAGCGGCAATCAGGAACACTTCCTCTTTAATGTGGTGTATCTCCGTTGCAATTACTCCCAACGCCACACCAGGGAAGATATATGCATTGTTGCCTTGGCCAGGAGTAAATACTTTTCCTTTGTATTCAACGGGTGGAAAGGGCGAGCCACTGCTGAAGATAGCTCTACCCTGGAATATAAAAAATATACTAATGGTTGGATGTAATACTTATGATTATATTATTATAGTTGTTTGATTAAGGAGCTGATAGTTGGATGAGCAAAGAGAAGACTTCAATTTCACTGACCCCCCCAAATAGACCAGGAGTCAGAACCTTTGGGAAAAAGTTTTGTTCAACCCACTTATCTCAAATCTGACTTGACCACGTGGTAGTATGCACCTTTTGAAACATCTCTAGGGAGGATGTCACTTCAAATTGTGGTACCAGTTTTTTTTAGCAGACATTTTGTTTTTTGATGTGCGATCATTAAAAGCTTAGTCGGTACTATCTTAAAATGTACATAGCTCGTGACACAGTTAACCGATTTTATTTTTTCTTATACCGATTTGTAGGTAATTGTATGTTCTAACTTTTGTTTACAACCAATTTCTCATAGTAATATGATTTCATTGTAAAAAAAATGCAGACATGGCAAAAATAGTGTAAATAATTTTACTAAGATGTGATTCAAGTATAAATTCACAAACTATTTTGGTCAGTTAGCGCTATGTTTTTATGCATTAGATTAGGCCTATTAGGATTTATAAAACTAACTCATGGACACCATACATAAAAATACGGATTATTGCACGTTTGAGTTCATAAGCGTAGAAGGCTGAGCATTTTCAGTGGATTGTACGCTATTTAACTATGATTTTCATCCAAATTCATTTTGTCATTGCTAGTATAGAATAACATTTTGAAAGTAGTTCCAACAAACAATACATGCATATGGTAAAATTGAATGATATTAAATATGCGAATTTAAATATTTTTGCAGAATAGTCGATTTTATGGAATTTTTAGTTTCAAAAGTGGAAAAAGTGGAAAAGTGCGATTTACACGTGACAAATTTATTTGCTGGCACTTATATTCTTCGAAAGTATAATTTAAGTGTTTTTGAAGGTTCTCTAAAAAATTTAATCAAATTTGGAGCAATCGTTTGTCCTGGACAGCAAAGAAATTAATGCGGTCATGTTCAAATAATCAAAAACGTCCCAGGAAATAATGCAATAATAGTTCATTGTAGGTCACAAGCATAAAAATTTTGGGAAAAAGGTATACTTTGTGACCTATTGAACAATAATTGATATGGTAACATTGAATGTTTTACTCCATTAACTCACTGGAGGTCAAAAAATTAAAATCTTTATAAAAAACAATTTTACTGTAAAAATTATATTTTTGGAATCTGCTTAATCCTCATTGTTGGTTTAGCATGTAATTATTCACAAAAAGTTTAAAAATTCGTAAAAAAAAAATATTTTTTACTAAATTTGAAACTTTTCTTGAATTTTGTAAAAAATATTTTTTACAAAATTTAAATTTTTTAGTCAATGATTACATGATAAACCAACAATGAAGATTATACAGATTCCGAAAATATAATTTGTACAGTAAAATTTGTTTTTATAAAGATTTTAATGAGTTAATGGAGTAAAATATTCAATGTTACCATATCAATTATTGTTCAATAGGTCACAAAGTACCTTTTCCCTAATTTTTATCATTAAAAAAAAAGTCTTAGCTTCGCTCATCCAAAAAGAAGTGCCGGAACGCACCATGTACGATCAATTTGTTAAACACGTGCATATGAATATGATAGGCACAATTTTTTTACATTGTCAAGGAGCCAAGGGTGCAGGTTTCATTAAGAAACTATAATAACTAATAACTATGACGTTGAGAATTGCGTTTATTAATAATAAAAATGTACCTGATGACTTTCTCATAACTGCAAGGATAATTTGGCGACCCAATGTTTAGTTCTATTTCCTTAAAGGAATTTCCAAAGTTGATCCACTGGGCATTCTGGGTGCTTGACTGATTTGATCTGGGTTGATAAACATAAGATTTGACGCACTAACGCAAACACTTTTATTTTCTTCAGTGACAGTGTGTGCTAATTGTTTCTTAGTATGAGTAAGAAATAAGTCCATGCATGTTTGTTTTCATTTCCTACACATTTTTTAAATGCTTGATGCTGCTTGAAAGTAAGTCGCGACACAACTGAGAAAAACAAACACTCACCCCCATCCCCACCACCCCGTCATGTGTTGTGCATTGCAAGATCTGTAGAGACAACCCTAATACATAATCCTGCATAATCCGTGGACAACGTTTCTTCTTGAAAGATTCTTGCATAATCCGTGGACAACGTTTCTTATTGAAAGATTCTTGTGATTGAGTGGTAAAGTGTCCCGCAAATTTCCAAGAAGGTAAACATGATGCCCACTGACCAGCAAGGCTTGATTGAACAAAGCACACATTATAGGCTAGCCCAGGGTTGCCACCTTCAAGGATTTTATCTTTTTTCAAGGATTTTTAAGGTGTCTCAAGGATTCCAGGATTTTTGTCAAAATCTTAGGATTTCCTACTATATTTAAAAATACATTTAATTAAACATTATTTTTAATACAGCCTAAAAAGCGATGAACAATGGGTAATAAAAACATCAGTAGCACCGTGTAATAGTAATAACAAACCTAGAGCATTGACACGATGGCAAAAACTAAAACGTTGATACATATTCTAAGGAAAATCAGATTCTTAGGCCTATGTTTGCATGTAATGTTAGTTAAATCCATCTAGCATAACGTATTATTGTATGGAATCCTGAAAATGTAGATAATTCCATCACGCAAAATACTAAATAGTTATTGTCAAGGATTTCTCAGGATTTTTATAGCATCTTTTAAGTATAAAAATATTTACTTGGTGGCAACCCTGGGCTATCCCGTCCGTTACCTACAGCAATGAGAGTTGTGACAGAGCTTTCACTAAGAAAAGAAGCCCAATTGCCTACAAATGACTAAAAGGAAGGAGCATAAATTTTATTTCAATTTACAATATTTCTCAGCTCAAATATTCAATTTAGTATATTTTGGGAACTAATCGAACCATTAAAACACTACAAAAAGAAGAACGTCGAAAAAGTACGGAAAGTCGTTCCGGCCCCAATACACCACGGATTAAGATTTTGTTGTAAATCAGAGTAAGAGTATACATAATCTGTAGTATATGGGACCTTAGGGTGGACCCAAAGATAGAACTATCAAATAAATTTTGTACGCTAAGATGTGTTCAACTTGAACTGCAAACACAAACCAAAACAAAATTGGTCACGGTTTTTATTTTTGATTAGGCCTATCAAATGACTCACATCTGTGTTTTTGTAGGCTTGTTCTGCAGTGCACTCTGCTTTACTTGTAGGATTACTCAGCGCAAAGATGATTGGTCGGTCATTAAATGAAGCCATATTTTGAAGGATCTCTGGCGTGAAAGCTCCAGCTGCTGCTGACGCACCTAGAGTAAAACATTCAATCACTGGTAACATGCTGGATAAGATCATTAATTTCAGGGTTAGCAAAATGTAACATTTTAATCTGATTAAAGCAACAGGGATTGCTACTTGCTAAACTGGTTGAGTCAAGTGGCCATTTCGATTTCCTACACTATAGATAAGAAAGAAGAAAATAGTAAATGAAATAAGTTCTGTATGTACAAAATAAAAATGTATACCTTTTAGGGTTAGGCATCTATATCAAATAACAGTATTGATCGAAGTCGAATCATCAATATCAATCTAGGATATAATCAAGTTGATTTTGACCATTTTAATCAATTTTTGAGCTTTGAAGTTTGAATATGATTATTTGACTCTGCGTCAATATTGCGGGAAAGTCAAAGTGAGGTTGTGAAAACAATTACGTCCTATCAGAAACATTGAGATGAGTAGGCCTACTTAGAAGAATAATAATTATGGTGATAATAATAAAATGATGATTACTACATGGCTAATGTAGGACATTTTATAATGTTCAAGATGTTTGTATGACTGAGACATCTGTATGACTGTGTATAAGGCTGTACCCACTATTTTGTTGTGTGTATTTAACTCGTGTTTAGTGTTCTCATACATTACAATCCATATAGTATTAATATTTTGTTATTTAGGCCCTATATAGGCCCTATGTAAAAATAAGGATTAGGCCTAATAAAAATAGTTTTTGAGTCTACCCACTCAGTCACATAACTGATTTTCAGTAGGGGACATTAAATATAAAGCAGACCAAGCCAACCCTGTAGATGCAGACACCATCAATGAGCGAATAATGACCCACTAGAGACCGGCATATGTAAGAAGGAAACACCGAATCAAGCTGTACTCTCAATTCCACCCAAGGACAGTGCCAGAATCAACAAGGCTAATTCGGAACAACCTTAGAATTTATTATGTGCCTCGTTGCTATGACGACTCTAGTCACCGTTTACACATTCCTCAGCCAAGAACTGATGGACGCGAGTCCAAAAAATTAAAGAAATTGGTCAATATTTAAACATGATACGACCAATATTGTGGAAATTGTACAGTGCGTGACGTCACCACTAGTGACATAGTTGGATGCCTAGTGAGCTTCGCTACCGATCGACTTGACTGAATGAGGCCGCTTCACTGCCCGCCCATTCAATACCATTGGGCACGGGACGGGTAAGTTGAAAAGTGTTTGTTCTAAGTACAGGATGTTAGGATTAGCTCCCTTCCCTCTCTTCATATGACACACATCACTAACTTTTAAGAAACAACTAGAACCTAAAAAAAGACAAAATCCACACTTCAACTAGGTACCGGTATGTTTGTTAACTGTAGTCACTGATCCATCCGCCATACTCTTCACATATCTTGACAAACCTTGTAATGCTATTCACTTTCACATTAATTAAATAAGTACCTACATAAAAAACTTGTTGAGCTGTCAATGTGATAGAACAAATCTGTGAATGCTCCATCCACACAGAATGTCAACCCCTTACTATTCAACACGTGTTCTAACTGAGTGTCTAGCCTCGCCCAGCCGGCTCGGACAGCACAGCAGGCATCCACCAACGTCACATGCCTCCAGGCGCGCATCAAAACAAACCATTATACTATAGTAGAGTGTAGGCCTCATCCAAGGTTGCCTAAATTTCTGGCATTCTTATTTTTTGTACATCTTCTTGTATTAAAAAAAATACTTCATCCAATGTGATTTAATGCTTTTAACTACCAGACCAACGAGCCACACATGAATTTGTTTATGTTTTTTTTTCAAACAAACAAATACTTTATTTTAAAGTTGTAGACATTACACAAAAATAAATTATACAAGAAATACCTGGAAACACGCCCCTTAACTTTCTACTTTAAATTAATGTCATTAATGTTAATAACTAAAATGTACAGATACTCCAATATTAATGTACAAAATAACGGGGAAAAATGTGAGGAAAAACCTGCTGCAAAAAGAAAAACTTGTAATAAGATTAAGGCAGGCATGTTGCCTTACAGCATGACTGCATGAGTAGTAATTAAGGTATGCCCATGGTTTACTTAAATACAGATAGTTCACAAAACATAAATTCCCAATAAAATGTGTTTAGGCACCGCATTCTATGTTTATACTTTTTAAAGTGATGGTGAAAGATTGAACAAAGAGAAAATTAGTTCATTGTAAGTATGGTTGTGGCACTGGTTGTAAAAAGTTTTTTGAAGTGTGGAAAAGGCCTACTGGCTGGTTTAGTTGAGATTGGAGAAGGGTTGATAGGTTGGGAAAGAATAGAGAACATCTACTTCTTTCTCTATTTTTTCCTAACCTGTCAACCCTTCTCCAATCTTAATATGAATTAGTGTATGAAATTATCTTTGTAATATCATTATGTTATGCTGTCCTGAATAAAATGTATCTTCTAATATCTAGATATTGCTGCTTTATTTTATTCATTTATTTTCATTCCATTTATTTATCATAATCAGAATAAAAGAAGTCATGCTTGCCTACAAAATGATTTTTTTTGTTTTGAGCAAAGAACATAATAAAATTGTTCTTGCTTGTTTTTGTTTTTAAAAATTGTTGGAGCCTACGGTACGTGAAAAGAATTTTGTATCCAACACAAGTTTTTACTGACCAATTATAACAGAAGGACGGATTTCATGGACTATCTCTGCAAGGGATTTGGTTGGAGCATGCTCTTTGACATAGACAGCTTTTGGGCCTCCAATGCGTCCTTCAGGTCTGTCTTTTGCTAATAATCCGTCTATGTCCATCATCCATATCTTGTCCCTGGCCTCCTTTATAGTAAGGCCCTCTTTATGCATTGCTCGTACTGTCAAGTTTGCAATGCCAAGTGCTGCCTGAATAAGTTATGAAATTGATAAATAGTAACATTAGCAGTTTACCACAGTTAGCTATAGTCATTTAATTTTAAAACTCTAAGCTCTTACTACGAACTATAAGCTTACTAGAAGTAACACTTATGGCGTTTTCCATTGGCATGCACTCGGCGAGTGCATAGATGTCATTGTTGTCAACCTCCACTTGAATAACACAAGGAGGTATGAATAATGTAAGGAGACAGCATGTCGCCGTCAAAACCATAGCCACTTTGAACGACAATGGTGGTGCGAGAAAGCCTCGAACCCAAAGCAAGGTCGTCGGTATTATTAGAGCTCATTGACAAAGCTATGAACATTCCAAAACAAACAAAAACGCAGCACATCAACAAAAATTAAATTTCAACTCTTTATTATTCATTCTCATATTGATACAAGAGTTTTATCAATGTTTCAAGTATAATATCAGCTGTTTCAGTGCCGTCGATGGTAGTCGCCATATTGGTCAGCACCAACGAGAAGGAGTAAATACTGAGAAAAACTCTATGTTTTAGTAGCCGCCATATTGGTCAGCACCAACGAGAAGCAGCCAATACTGCGAAAAACTCGATCAGAGACGTTCAAAACGGCCACGTTCATTTGTACAGCCACAGATAGCGCATGCTGTCTCCTTACATTATTCATACCTCCTTGGAATAACATTACAAAACTGAACAAATGAAAAGACAAGTGGCAATCCAGTGCGCACTAGGGCGCACTAGTGCGACCTGAGTGCGGCCAATGGAAAACGCCATTAGTATTTACATCTATTTAGTATGTTTTATGTTGGTTAATTCACTAGGAAGCTTCGCAAACGCTTTTTCAGGCGCGTTGTTGGATGAGCGTATGTTTCCTTAAAGGAAAAAAAGCGTAAAATTGCGATTTTCATGAGAAATTATTTTTCAATTGCACTCAAATTTCACACAAATATATAAATTTATAACATTAAGGTTCTGTGAAAATATCATTACAATCGGATAAAGCATGTAGGTGTTATAAGTCGAATTTTTTTTTTTTAAACAAAAAAAGCGTAAAATTGTGATTTTCATGAGAAATTATTTTTCGATCGCGCTCAAACTTTACACCAACATAATAATTCATAAAATTAAGGTTCTGTGAAAAATTATTAGAATCGGATAAAGCATGTAGGTGTTATAAGTCGAAGAATGTTTTAAAAATTTAAAAAAATCGTAACTTTGCGATTTTCATAAGAAATAATTTTTTGATTGCGCTCAAATTTCACACGAATATATTATTAATTCACAAAATCAAGATTCTGTGAAAAAATCATTACAATATTATTGAATAAAGCATGTAGGTGTTATAAGTCGAAGAAATTTGTTAAAAATCGAAAAAAAAATTGTAAAATTACGATTTTAATGAGAAATAATTTTTCGATTACGCTCAAAAACGTGGCAATTTTAAGTTCAGAAGTTTCGAAGGCCTCCAGAAAATTTCATCTCAATTGGAGTATCGGTTTAGCTAAAATCGTGTTAACAAACAGACAAAAATACAAAAAAAAAACATTCCGGATTTTTTTCTCCAGTGTACAGTGAAATGGAATCTTTGCTACGCTCATTCAATCAAGTTGTTTTGTAACATGAATTTTGATGTACGTAGTAAGAAAAATGTTTTTAATTGTTTTGACTTTCGGTAATCGTTTTATTTCCTCCCTGAAAATGCTCTACTTGAATGCACGATGCTCCATACGAATTAACGGTTCCCTCTCTCATCCTATTCATCTACGACGGGGATTACGACAAGGAGACCCTATATCTGGTTGCTTATACTCCCTATCTGTTGAGCCATTCCTTGCCCTTTGTCGCAAAACTCTTGCCCCCTTTGGGCTTACAGTTCCAGGATGCGAGATTCCTATTGTAACCTCGGCATACGCTGACGACATATATGTAACTCTGACTGATAACCGAGGATTTCCCGCATTGCATACTGCATTTGTAACATATGCTTGTGCATCAGGCGCCCAGCTTAACTCTGTTAAATCTACTGGTCTTTTCTTTTCTTTTTTTTCTCGGGAGCCTGGAAAAGACGAACAGATCAACCTCTTGGATGCGAATGGAAAAGCGACGGTCTACAAGTCCTCGGTGTGTACATGGGCAACTCCCCGGAATGGGAAGCAAATAACTGGACCAAGCTCACTGAATGTTTACAGCACGGCATAGACCGCTATAAGAAATGGAAGAGCAGCACGACGATACGAGGACAACGCATAATTGCCAACCAGTTCCTCGGATCCCGAATGGTGCATTCTCTCACCGAGCTACAACCACCAAAATCTTTCATCACTACTGCGCAGGCAAAATTAATCAAGTTTGTGTGGGGCGGTCGACATTGGCTCAACCACGACCATGTTTTTGCCGAGACAAACGTGAGAGGCGTTGGACTTACAAATATTCTCTGCAAAGTAATATCTCTCCGACTTCGATTTTTGGCGAATTTCATCTCCCCTGACGCTGAAAGAAATCACACGTTTCTACTACACGAATTGAATGTACACAGATATGCTATGGACGTTCAAGCTATCGTCCTGGAACCTATTCGTGGCGATCGGTTGGGAGGGCTGCAGCTGTTTTACAGATCCGTGCTGGAAGCCTGGGACGCTGTGAGTGCTGCTCGAAGCCACTCTGGAGTGCAACTCATTGACTAGATCCAGACCTCGTACAACTTCTGCAGATGTGCAGAGAAAATTACGTACACCACATCTGTCTGTCTTCGCACATGCGATGGATAATCTGATTATCCACAACGGTTCTCGGATGACACTCTGTCTTGAGCTCATGCTAGTGCGTATCCATACGCTAGACTGCAAGGGGGATGCGATTTCCCTACTTGCATTGTGCACTCAATTGGACTACATACATGGTTATATTTGAGTTCAAAATGAACATCGGTTACAGTGAGAGACCATTTACAACTTCTCCGGAATGACTACCTGTCCCACAATCTTTGTGGTATTAATGTCGAGCCAACATTCTATCATGCAATTGCAAAACCTCGAGTTAACATTAGTAAATAACATTAATTTTTCAGAGCAAGCTTGGTGCCCCTTGATGTCATCCACTAGAACTTGATCAAAAACTGTCCTTCAGTAAGGTAATTATATTTTACGTATGTCTAACGTACTGTAATTACATTCTCAGAATTGGAAATTTTTTTATGTTAGTATTCTGTTTTGTTTTGTCTATTATTGTTTATTATGCCAAGGATTTTAATTTAATTGTGTACATTCAGACATTGCATGGTTGAATTTGTCATTAGATACATTGTAACTGTGTACATAGGCCTACTTATATTATCCCTTTCCATAAGACAAATACCAATTTCTGAATGTTATGATATGTTGTGGTAAATTCTGTACATTGTAACTGTATAACAACAAGTTCGAATCAATCAATCAATAAATCTATCTATCTATCTATCTATCTATCTATCTATCTATCTATCTATCTATCTAACTATCTATCAATCTATCTAAGTCGATACGAGTTGACGTTTTCTTGTAACAACTATGTACACTAGGGAAACGCCAAAGTCGTCGTTAAACGAGTGAGTGAGCCATTTGTTGAGTACCCGGTTACATTACTTTTCTTCCCTCTACCTTAGGCCTACCTAGCCTATCATAGGCTAGAGAGGCGCATTATGGCCTTACAGTTGACGCGCCCGTATACCAACTAAACTTTTAAAAAAATATTATTTATATGAATATAATTATCAAACTTAAATGCAAATGTTCCCGGGTACTCACCACATGACTCGCTCACTCGTCTAACAACGACTTTGGCGTTTCCTAAGTCTAGTTGGCTAAAGCGCTCTTATAGCCGAAATGTGGGGGACGTGGGTTCAATCCCCTGGTCGGAAAAGATTTTGTAATTTCTAGATTGTATTTAAAAAATTATTAAACATGTTTTGAAATGCATATAACGCAGTGTAGTCTATCATCTGTGACAATACTATGGAAAACATAGCCAGTACGAAATACGTGTAAATATTGCAAGGTTTACTCAATCTACGAGCGGAATTTGGGGGTACCTTGACGTTCAACATTTGATAGACCTTGCATGGGCACGGCATTTCACGGTCAAGCGAATAACAAACAAAAAATATCTTTTCAAAATCTAAAACATTGTTTTTAAAATAATTTCTAATTCTAATTTCATTGGAAGTCTATTTGTCAGTTTATTATTTCTTGTAGGTTTAAATCGCAATGAATCTTGCTGATTTTGTTAGCAGTTCTCAATAAACTCGTACCGGATGTCTGTTTAAAATTTCAGCGCAATCTGTTCAGCGATTCGGCTGATTTTCATGTACACACACGCAGACACACACCCACGCACGCAGAAAAACAATAAGGGCCGTTTGAGTCGAATGGAGATCACTCCGTTCGCTGCGCTCACTCGTTTAATGATCCTATATTTAATACAGTGGTTCATCTTTAATTTTGGAGTGTTATTGTGAGTTATTGTACGGATCCAGGGAAGATAGCCTACTTTTTGGTTTGTGAAATTTTGCCTTTTGAAATTAGGTAGGCCCTATGCTTTATTTTGCTTAATTCCTTTTTCCATTATTGGCATTAAAATGTGGTATAAGTATATTTTTGAAAGTAAGACAAGTACAAAGAAGACACATGCATACATACATACATACATACATACATACATACATACATACATACATACATACATACATACATACATACATACATACATACATACATACATACATACATACATACATACATGTTGCAAAGTGTTAATTAGCACCATATGTATAGTCGAAGAAGGAGATCCGTTCAGACTCGTCGCAGTGACCCTGGATGATGGGGGATGTTATTCCCTTGAAACGTCGGGTGAGGTGGGGTAAGTGCAAACCACCTACTCAATTTTTATCATGTGACAACCCAGAAAAACGTGAATTGTAACATTATATATATATATATATTAGTTTAAATAAAAGCTATATATATATATAATGTTTAACTTTGGTTTTATAGTAGGCGACTATGACGTTGATATGTTAGTACTTTAGACAGAAATTAAAAAGTGACTACACCGGGGATCGAACCCGGGACCTTAGCTTACCGGGCTATGCTCTTACCAACTGAGCTATGCGGCCACCAATTTAAAACTGTCTAATTTTTGGTCTGTTTTGTACAATGTTAAATAACGTGTGTAGGGCAGATTAGACTGCCTTTTAAACTACATACAAGGTTTTGTGCAGGGAGTCTAGACGTAAGGTGGTAATGTTAAGGATAGTGCGAGTTGGCAACACTTCAGCGTGAAGCAGTTAGCTACTTGGAAAGACCAGGCCGGAAAAGATCCTTGGCTTCTGCTGTCCTTTCGCCTTTTTGCATATGACTCGCATCTGTCCACATTATTATCAACATATTGACCTCCATCTGCCACTCTTCTGTGGTTATAGAGTAAAATATTAAAGATACCCATGATGGTTTTCTGACAAAAGTGTTAACCGCACAAGTACGTGTTAGTTTCCTTGTGCTTACGCTGCCGCCATTATCCAACATTGTGCTTGTTAATTTCTGTTATCTTGTTGTTTATTTAACGAAGAATGGCGTGGGACGCTGATGTGTTGTGTGCTAGTGAGAATAATAACATTCTGCGATCGCAGATGCTCAAAGATTTCACATTATTTCTGACCTATTTTATTTCAGACATCCAATCACAATCATTCCCATCTCTTTGGAAAATTAAATAATCACAATATTTACAGACATTAACATTCAATATTATTATAAATCAAAATTAATAATGCAGACACCGTTTCAATTATTGATACCTTTTAATGTTATCGTTGTGCATCCCTAGTAGGGATGACATTGATTCCAAAAAATTGAAATTGGAATCGATCATTGTGACCTAAGAATCGATTCCCAAGAAAAAGCGTTTTAGTTGTATGCAGTTATTTTGGTGTACATTTTCTGCGGAACCCATATAGCGCATAATTCGGCAATCGATGCCACAGGCCCGTGAAGGCGTGTCTTAGCACACCCGATGGAACAATGTATTTCGCAACGTTGCGTCGTCGTCTGTTGACCGTACTGCCTGCCTTTGTATACGATTGGCGTCAGGCGGGTGAGGGAAGGACAGTAGACACGTGCTTCACTGCTCTGCCACGCCCCAAAATACAACGCGCGAACGATGAAACTGTCTAATGAGGAATCGATTTCTCCAATTTGGAATCGATGCAGACAGAAATCGGTCCGGAATCGATTAATCGATTCTGCCATGTCATCCCTAATCCCTAGGCTATTTGCAAGCATTTACTACCATTATCAAACACATATAATATATTTTTGAACACAGTACGGGTACGTAGTATGGAAATAGTACAACCATGCACAAACACCTACCTCACCAGCTCCTAGGAACATTATCAAATGGTCAGAAATCTTCTTGCCAGTTATGCGCTGTGACGCCAACAAGCCAGCAACAGCTACTGCAGCTGTACCTTGGATGTCGTCGTTGAATGTACAGTACTTGTTTCGATATTTTGCCAATAAACGGAATGCATGGTGGTTACCAAAGTCTTCAAACTAAAATAATACAATGTTATTTTAAGCACACCGAAGAAAACAGTTTTCCATAACTACATTGACAAAGAAATAATGTTTACTAAAAAAATATAGGGCCTACAACATCTGATTTTGCATCTGGGAGAAATAAATATTATTCTCACATAATTCATGAAGTCAGTGGTCAGTGCATGCATATGGCCAGGGTTCTGTATAAATCGATCTCTTTAAGTGTGCACTGATTATATTAAATAATTGCAAAAATGCATTGAAGGGATGATGTGATAAAATATGGATTTGGTTACATCTCATCAGACGGATAACCCAAAACGTTGGAAGATTAAATTGTGAAGGCTTAATTTATTTTGGGCTACTACATAGTACTAGTCTACTACAAAAATGAACAAACAAGTTGAACCAAAGGTCTAATAAACAAAGCCAGTGGTTGTCTAGGACATCAAAAAGTAATACATTGCAAATTAGGCCTAAATAGGAATAAAGATGTGGGCCTATTGCCCACCTAAACTATACAACGGTCCAAATCCCTGAATCCAACTTGCATCTTAAAATCATAACTCTCGTGGGCTAGGAAGGCTCGTCCCAGCCGCAAGAGGCGGACATCTTTGACATCTATTAATGCACACGTTTAAACATGTTTTCTTAGTCCCTTCGAACCAAATTTACAGATGTTCATAAAAATTGTTATCTTGCAAGTGTAAATTCAAAACATGTTTAATGAGTAGGCCTTCAATAGGCCTAGGCCCTAAGTGTTCAAAAATAGTTTAGTTTGTAATAACGAGTTTTATTTTGAGTAGGATTATTTCATGGGTCACTCGTGCATTAATTGATACTTTCAACTTATCAAATGTAGGTAACTCGCAACTTGCAAGCTAGCGAGGAGAGTTTTGGAGGGTTATAGGCCGTGTAGGTACTGATATTTTACCCAATTATTCCTATGAAATCAGTTTAAAACTGCAAGGATTTAGGATTCACAAGTGTAGGCCTAATGTTTAATCCGGCAAACAATATTTTCCATACCTTGATTTGATTTTTTTAATACACATAGGGCCTACATTGAAAATGATAAGAAATGTCATGGTTATGCACAAAATCCAATGCTCTTGTTATCAATTTGAACTTGAAAGGGCACTTCCCGGCCATAATGTGGCGCAAAACATTGATCACAGAAAAAAGGTCTGATTGACAAACTAAGAGCCAGAAGACTCAAGTAAACACTGGATTGTAAAGAAAAGCTACATTTCCACTACTTTTAATGCATTTTTACAAAGTGGCAGTTTTGACAATATTTTGCGTGCGTTTTGTTGTGTATGTAGTTGGGTAGTAAACACAGTAATGTAGCCAGTAGTTAGGTGGTAAGCTATTAAGCAAGCTATTAAGCATCATTTATTGAAGAAAACTAAAGACTACTACATGATTACTCAAGTTGCTGTCAAAGCAGGAAGCGACGCCATACTGTGTCTGAGCACAGCCTTGTGAACGTGGCGCTGCCAGTAAGTGGGAGGTTTGAACACACTACACGTTTGGTGCAATTTTCAGAAAACAATGTTTATAAATCAACTTCTAAAGGGCACACAAGCATAGATCTAAGCTTCATAAAGAACCTTGTTAAGCGAGCAAAGCGAGCGTTTTCATTTGACTCTGCCAGTCTGCCGGAAAAAATAGTCACTGTTTTTTTTGTTTGTTTGTAGGCCTATGTCTCGCCATAGGGTTCGAACGGAGGTTTGGATCGAGTTGAAATTTGGACCATTCGCAAGCTTTGTTCTGAATTGAATGCCATTAGTTTTGTGGCAAAATCGTTCAAAAAGTTACAAAGTTACATTAAAGTTTATCGAAAGATTTTTTTTCAAACTAAACACAAAATCTGAAGTGGCCAAATCATTTATAATGTCCGTTGATCCGATAAGTAGTGTAGATGGAGATTACATTTTAACAAAAGTAACTTTACCATGGCAACGAAAAGTCGCACGAGGTTCTGGCCACTATGCACTGCCACCTAGAAGTAATCAAAATACTATCGAGGAAGCAGTGTATTATTTGTTACCAAAGAGTTAAAATAGTTTTCCCAAGGTCCTCTATATGGCGGTGGAATTTTATCCACAAAGTAAAGGTTTACCCACGGGTTTACCCAAATACCTTGGCAATAATAAATAATATTGGAAACATGGCCCCGTTGACAGCGAACGTCGCAAATTTTAAAATTTAAAAAAAATGTGCGTGTGGGTCTAGCTATAGCATGTGCTCGCTTATCAACGCGTCCAACTGAGCGTTTCCTCGTGTAAAGTATAATACACTAGGCCTATCTTTAATCGTTCATCAGTCAAATCTTTTTTGCAAGAATATGCTTCAAGACAAATAACATGGGCAAGATAGGGCTAACGAGCAGCAGGAAGTGCCTACTTAAGAGTGTTTGATGAGCTTAGAAAAACAGGTTTTGACTTTTGATACAGAATGCAGGGGTTTATTATGGAATGCTATGTAGCTCTATTGATTGTGGGGTTGAGGTTTGCACAAGTGTGTCAAGATAGAATCTGTACTGTCATGTCTATCAGAGCACATTTCTAAATATTGGCAAGTTTACTTAGTGATTTTATAAGCTGACCGTGATTAAGCCACTAGAGGATTTTTTGTATGAAATGTTCTCTGATCGGGACATGCACATATCCTTCGTTAACAACCTGGGGGGTGGCCTCCAATCGCGTCTGTATGAGAGTAAATTTGTACTGCTACTGCAAATACTTTTGCTCCATACACGTGCCCCCTGGTTAATGCTGAACGATCGGAGACAAAATGCCTATGTCAACTAGTAGAGACAGAAATTGAACCTGCCATTATGAGGGGAATGTCAAATTTCTATTCTGGAACGCGGGTTGAATATCCCAAGATAACACGACACTGACATTGACGCGTTCGCGATAACTGAAGCAGGTGCTATTACAGATAAGGACAACTTAGAGAAGGCAGAGGTATCGGGATTTAATTGGATGAGCAAAACAAAGACTTCAATTTCACTGACCCCCCAAAGTGGGGACCGAGACATAAGAGCAAGCTGGAACTTTAAGAAAGCAAACTGGAAGGAATTCAGAAGATACTCTGAAGAAAGGTTTACCAACAGAGTAATGGAAGATAACACAGAACAAGAGAACAATGAGATAAACAAAATACTACAAGAAGCAGTGATAAAATTCATTTCAATGGGGAAGATGAAGAAATATAAACCCTTTTGGAACAAGCATCTACAAGAACTACCTAAAAGAGGAAAGATCATAGAAGCTGAAAACCAGAGACATGCAGGATAAGTTCAAAGTGAGAAAAGCCCAAGCTATGTTTGGTTAAGTGCTTGGTAAACTGGATTTATGTTCCTCAAAGGGCAACAAGAAGTGCCACTAACATATTTCACACTGCAAAACCAAGAATTGACATATGCAAATATGCATGTTTAAATAGATAGCAAACTACTTACAAATTAACTAAACTGAACTGTAACTAAGACATTTTTTCCCTTAACTTAGCATTGTACAAAACGGAACTAAACAACACTGTAGGCCAGTAACCGCACACACACACCGCAGACAGACCACGCGCCCACACTCACACGCACACCCACACGTATAACAATAACAATAACAATAACTTTATTCACCTTGACTCATACATTGCATAAGTATAACTCTTTTTAGAGAAAGTGAATAGCCTAGCCTATGGAGAGTAATACATAATTGTTAACAATTTTATAAAAAATATACATTAAAATATACATTTCATAATTTCATAATATCTTTCCTTCTATTTCTATACATAATACTTATTTTTTTATTGAATTGTTTATTTATATTAAATTATATTCATGAAAATACATAGTAGTTTCAGGAGTGTGAAGGAAAGTTGAGTGTAAAGCTATGGGTGGGGTATTTGTATGATTTAACGTCAGCTGGATGAAGGTATTCATTGATGGTGTAGAAGCAACGCTTTATAAGAAATGATTTCAATGTATATTTAAAAGAGTCTAGGGATTGTATATTTTTAATTTCTGGGGGTATATGATTGAAGATTGTTAGACATTGGTAATGAGGTCCTTTGGAGAAACGCGTTGTATTATGAGTTGGGACATGAATTTTTGATTGCGATCGTGTATCATGGTCATGAATCGTTGAGTTTAATTTGAAGAGGTGAGGGTTGATTTGACAAAGACTGCTGCAAGTTGTATCAAAGTACTTGCTAAGGTCAAGATTTTTTGGGTGGGGAAGATATTTCTGCACGAGGTACGCCAAGAGGCTCCTACTATAATTCGAATGGCCCGTTTTTGTAATCTAAAAACTCTTATAGCTTGTGGCGAGTTTCCCCAGAAAATAAGTCCGTATGATATGTGTGAGTGGATGTGAGCATGGTATATGAGAATAAGGACGTTGTGGCTGACTAGGGCTTTAATTCTTCTGAGGAGGAAACATCCACTCTTTATCTTTGAGCAAACAGCGTCTATGTGGTCTGTCCAATCAAGAGTGTCAGTCATATGTAGACCCAGGAACTTGATGGCGTCAGAGCAGGCAATGCTCTTAGATGAGATGCGAATGAGGAGGCTTTCGGTGGGTGGAACTTGTGAGTGGAAGTTTAAATACACCGTTTTTGACGGTTGAAGAGAAAGGAGGTTTTTGTTATAAACACACAGTTATACAAACATGTTGTATTTTAATCAATATGTCCTGTAATTTTTATACTGTATTTTGATGTTTATCATTGTACTATTAAATATTTGCACTGGTGGAAATGTATGTTTCTGTTGTGAAAAAAATATAATTAATAATAATAAAGAGACTTGTCATCGAAAGCAAACGAAAAACATTCCACGAGTTTTCCGACAACATAGACTTCAGGAAAGATGGGGGCCAAGGCACATATAACATCTTTTTTACCATGTGTAAAAGGGACAAACAACAAGAGAAGAACGAACCCATAGAATACAAAAACAAGCAGCTAACATCAGACAAAGACAAAGCAGAAGCATTCTGTGAATACCTACCTGGCTAAGCAGAAAAAGCAAAAATACAAGGATGACAGACTGGACCCATATAATGGCCCCTTCCTTCTATGGGAACTTGAATCAGCACTAAAAACTAAAACATTCCCTGGAATAGATATAATATATCCAGAATTCCTAAAAAATCTGGCTATTGAGGGAAAGAGCACACTTCTCAATCTATGCAATACAACCTGGGAAGGAAATTTACCCGGCAACTGGAGAAAAGCAGAAGTCATCCCTATACTGAAGAGGGGAAAATACAGCATTGAAAGTTATAGACCCATATCTTTAACTACTATGACAGCAAAAGTAATGGAGTACATGGTAAACTTCAGACAAAGGTTACTATCACCACATGAGGCTGGTTTCCGCAATAATCGCAGTGTCGACCAGATAGCATATCTCAAGCAGTATGTCAAGGAAGGGTTTAACAAATAACTTTCAACCTTGATAGTAATGGTCGATTTTAGAGCGGCATTTGACAAAGTATGGAGAAGCAAACTGCTACAGAAAATGCACAAATTGAAAGTACCTGAAAACATATTATACAGGTAGGTAAAAACCTTTTTGAATCAACAGTTTATATGAGTCAGGTACAACAACAAGAGATCTAGGTACAGACAAACAAAAGCAGGGGTGCCTCAAGGAGCAGTAATGGGCCCTATCCATTTTATTATTTTAATCAATGACCTGGCAGAATACATACAAGCAAGGAGTAAAGTGAAACTGAAGATATTTGCACATGATAAATGTGTGTATCCAACATGGAGTTAATTAAATGCTAGTGTAAAGGGTCTTTTATGTGGTACTGTGGAGGGGATGCAGAAGAAATGAAGATAGCGATAAATAAAGCACTGAAGGCTCTAGAAGAATGGTCAACATGCTGAACGGAATGATAGTGAACAAAAACAAAACTGTGTGAAGTTTGCAGGGATAGTACTAAACAAGGAAAGTAACTCCGCTTATCTTGGTATGACCATGCACCAAAAAAATGAAAGGAACTGAACAAATCGAAAATATGTGTGCATCAGGGAAGAGAAGACTGAGATTGATGAAGAGAGTTGCTGGTGTGCAATGGGGGGCAAACGAGGATACCCTAAAAACCACATAAGGTTCATTCGTCTGTGTACATTTAGTGTTACACTTTACACTAGTGTAAGCGAATATCTACACTGGTCCTTTTTCTGTGTCCGTGTAATCAGTGTAGAATATACGTCGGCGTTTTTCTGTAAAGTTAGTGTATACACTAGTGTAGACAGTGTAGGATATATGTACACGGCCTATTTTGGTCGTGTAAAGAATTTACACCGACATTGCGCGCCATAAAACGATAAACATGGAGGCCGAGACTGCAAGAGAATATGTGGCAGTAATTGTGAGGGATGAGAATGGGGTCCCTTTAAAGAAAGAGGACTCTTACCTTTTTACAATGGGAGGTAATTACATTTTACATTTAAGTACATTTCTTAACAGAAATGTGGACTTTTTTGTTTACATCCGTGTACGTTACACTAACCTACTACTTCCGTTAAAAGTAACTATTTCCGCTTTACACTTTTCAGTGTAGAATTCGACTAGTGTAAGTCAGTGTTACACCAAATAAACACAGACGAACGAACCTATTAAACGTCCGTACAACCTCTTCTAGAATATGGCAATTCTCTACTTATAACGTCGTCCAAAGAAGCCACAGATGCACTGGACAGGTACAAAATCAAGCCTTAAGAATTATCACAGGAGGTGTTAAAGCTCCAATTGCTGCCATGGAAGCTAAAACTAACATACAACCCCTGGAGGCCAGAAGAAACAGTTCAGCAGTGAGCTTGTATGAGAAGCTCATAAGACTAGACCGGCTGGAATGGGACAGAGAACCCCACGAACGTCTCAAGACACAAAAAATATTCATTACAGCAGTGAAAGAAGTGAAGGAAGGTCTTATTGGGCAATTGAAACACATAGAGAGAGAAAACATCCCCCTACCAAATGTAAGCGTTGCCATACTAGACGACCTTCACGAACTGACAGTAGATGGACTGGGTAGGACAAATGCATTCTACATAGACGAGGAGTTGAGAAAGTTAACAATAACTCACATACATAAGAACTAACCGGAAAATGATTGGATACACATTTACACAGTTGGCTCGGCTACCCCAGGTGAAGGCCAAGCTGGAGCAGGCATATATAGTTGAGAATTTGAAGAATCTTACCCTGCAGGAAAAAATGGTAGCTGCTATGACGGAGAATTGACTGCTATTCTTAAAGCACTGTACAAAGTAAAATACTGTCGCAGTGATAAAATTGTAGTTCTAACAGACTCAAAAGCAGTAATAGTACAAGCATACAGCCATGGTCAACAAGGATGTGGCTGATTCTGCGGTAAGGCAGTGCAAACTGCAAATTTTAAGACTTCACAATGCAAACAAGGTAATTAAGCTACAGTGGATACCATCACACTGTATTGTATAAGGTAATGAGGAAGTGGACTTCTTAGCAAAGAAAGGAAGCAAAATGCTACTACAGAGCAAACCATTAACTAACTTACAGCTCAGTTAAAGCCCATGTAAATGTTGCAGTTTTTAAGAAAACTAGACAAGAATGTGTTGAAAAGGGACAAGACAAACCATGCCGGGCAGGAGTACACCACACAGCCAAGAAAACACAACAAAATATATGATAGACAAACAGAAACAGCACATTTCAGGTTAGAGACACATGACCTGTTGGAGAAGCATCTGCACCAAATAGGTGTGACAACCAGTACCTGCAGATTGTGCGGAAACGGTGAACATGACGGACAACATCTGTACACATGTGCCCATCTGGCAAGGGAGCGTGACGCAATGTCCGACGGCATGAAGAAGGTGGAAAGAGAGGCTTGTCTCTACTCGTTGACTACTAAATAAAGCATGATGGCATCATAGGCCAAATGTGGGCATTTGAGAAGAATTAAACAACCTCCCAAGAATGTAATTTTTTACGGTGAAAATTGAAGGTCAAAAAGTAGACCCGAGGCCAGAATGTATACAAAAGCAATCCAGCAAGTGTTGACATGGACATTTAAAATTGTGAAAATATAAGTTTGCCCAAGCTCATCCAAAAGTCTGCAAAAAATGTCCCACTGGCAAATAAATTGCTTAGCGGTATGAAAATCATCAACAGGTTAAGACATATTAGTTCTAGATCTAGTACGTAGGGAATCAGAACAAAAGCACAAATAAAACTGCACAGAGTTCATACTTCCCGGAAGTATGATCTTCACACAGCCAAACACAAGGGTAACACTACTGACATGATCTATATGGAAGACCGTATGACAGAAGAGTTGCGAGCGGTGCAGTTCAACAAATTCACAGTCTGCCCCTTCATTCACGCATTTAATTATTTTGTTGTGCAAATAAATAAGGCTGTGAGACGGCTAAATTACAACCTCATGCGCAAGGCGAGCACTAGACAGCCTACTGTCATCAGACATTCTTTTCTTTTTTAAACTTGGCTGATTGTTTAAATTATAACACTCCACAATGCATCTGTTGTTTAACTATAAAACATTTATTAAATAACATTTACTGTTACAATATTGAAGATTGCGAGACAATAATACAGACAAAAGCATGGTTGACCTAAGCAAATGTGTGGTAAGTGAATGTGATTGCTCACAGCGCCCTCTTTCTGTCATACAGTCTCCCATAAGCGCTGTAAATATGATTGGAGAGACCAAGAAGGTTGGGCGAGACTGACCCAGTGAGGGAGGAAGGAACAGTAATAATGATATGTATTGTGTGTCCGTGCCATGCAGATTGCCAGTGAAAGAGATTGCTAGTAGAAAACCCCAGTTTGAGCATTTAGGAATTTCATCAAATCCAAGATTCAGAATTTGTTTTTGTTTTACAGTGTTTGATTATTTGGCAAGTTCATTAATATCTATAGTTACTTGTAATGACTCTTTTTTAACAAAACAAACATAGAAATCCCCAAATTTAAGTGGGGTGGGACCGCCATAAATGTTTGGTATCCTAACGATTATTATCATGCAAAGAGTAATGGCCTTTGTTGGGATGATTTTGAATGTATAAGATTTTAAAAAATAAGAAAAGTACAGCATTAGGAAAACACATTACCGTATTGTTCCGAATATAGCGCGATGTTTTTTTCCGAAAATACAATCTCAAAAACAGCACTCGCGTTATTTCCGCGCGCTTGCATTTGAAATAGCGCCTGAACATAGGCCACGCCTCTATACAACTCCCGCGCATAGTCTGCTGCGCTTCGCCCCGCCCACCCACTCGAAGCCACTGAACTCGGCCGAACCTTGGGCGAAACTGTCTGCTAGTCGTCAGAATCCTTAGCCGTGATCACATCGTGACCTAGCTTGACCTACATAGATTTTGTTTGTCGGGGTTGTCTATCTACGTTGCTAAGAGTCTACGTAACGTAATAATGAGTGATGAAGGAGAAGATGAAATGGCTCAAGATGAACAAATGAAGACTGCTGATCGCGTGGAAAAGAAAGGTTCCTCTGCCTTACAAATCAGCAAGGGATTGCGAAGGAGCTAGGCCTAGGCCAACGACCATAGATACTAGGGCCTAGTATAACCCCCACCCCCCACCCCCCAACGACGTAAACATTGAAGACCAGGAATCAGACTGGTGAACTGTGGTTGACATGTGAGCTTGTGCTTGGCCCTACCCTGTAAAAAACCATAGGCCTAGGCCCTAACATTGTTCAAAATGTTTTGTTGTAAGTGTTTCATGTACATTTTAATTTTCTTTGATTTTTTTCTTTTTTCTTGAAATGATTCTGAAAAATTGGGGGTCGTGTTATATTCGAGGTCGTGCTTTATTCGGAACAATACGGTATATTCACACCTGTATAAGGGTGTTTTGGCCATATCGTTTCACAATAGCAGCCATGAACTCATCGACGAACTCATCGTACTGTGTGCCAGTAATCCGCTTGTGCCTTAGCCCGATGTACAGTGGGTCGTCGAGCAGAGTTTGGTTGTTAGTGCCGACGTCAAGTGTGATGGGCAGGCACTGGTGTGGAGGGATGCCGGCCAGTGCGGTGTAGAGGGCCAGTTTACCCACAGGGATTCCCATACCACTTGCCCCAAGGTCTCCAAGCCCTAGGATGCGCTCGCCATCCGTCACCACGATCGCTCGAACACCATCTTCCGGCCAGTTCTTGATGACGTCAAATACGTGGCCCTTGTCATGAATTGTAATAAAAAGTCCTCTTGGTCGGCGGTATATAATGCCGAATCTTTGGCATGCTAAACCCACAGTTGGGGTATAAACTATAGGCATCAAGTCGGCAACATTTTCAGAGAGTAGCCGAAAGAACAGACGCTCGTTTCTATCCTACATGAAAAGAAAGATTAGAATAGGTTCCAAAAATTACGACTATGTGCCACAAGACTCATTCTTGCCAGTACTACCAGTAATACAACATTCTGTATTGAATGGGTGTTTGTGATTACAGTAGGGGCCTAGACCTACCAGTAACAAACTTGGTACTTGTTCATTAACGGGACCCCCTCCAAAAAATGTAAAAATTCAGTAAAAACATTTCATTAGACAATCATAACTACTACATCTACTCCATCTGAGTTTCAGGAGGTCAGGAAAACACAATTATTTTGAACAAAGCCTCGAAAACATCCTTTCCGGCTACATACTTTGCGCCAGGAGTGACACGGTCTACGCCAACATACTCCACTCCACATACAAAACCTTTAACGTCGCTTTATTAAATATAAAGGACTGTCAATGGAAAAGTACTTTCGTTTAAAATAGCGACATTAAAGGTTTTGAAGGTTCATTTGGTGTACGTGAACATCAATGTCAGCTGCACGACGACGACTGCTCTCATGTAGGCCTACGCGTTCCAATGGACTGTACTCGCCTGAGTCACGCTGAATGTGTGAGTCAAGTTCACTGTCAGCGTCATATTCAACTCCTCACAAGTTGTAATTATTTATTGCAAACAGAAATAAGTAAAAAAAAACGACGATGGGGGACCAATCAACAAAAAATTGAGGGGGGTCCCGTTAATGAACAAGTACCACAAACTTTTTTTCCACTAGGCCTACCCATTTTTTAAGAATGACAAACTTTTGCATCCCACATATAACTGGAAATTAATTATAGTGTGGCAGGGGGAAAGGAGGGTAATTTTAAAGTATAAATTACG
The DNA here is from genome assembly GCA_024449915.1 of Sweltsa coloradensis. Lineage (NCBI taxonomy): Eukaryota > Metazoa > Arthropoda > Insecta > Plecoptera > Chloroperlidae > Sweltsa > Sweltsa coloradensis. The sequence continues at coordinate 62,612 of JAMZAV010000075.1, forward strand.
TTTTTACTAATGTAATGCACAGCATTCACTTTGAATAACTTTGAAATTCTTTAGTATTTTAATGTGTTTATTTTCTATAACTAGATTAGGTAGTAATATTAAAGGCGTTTCACGCCTGCTAACATAAATATAACCAGTTCATATCGTTAATTGTATTTTTTAAAGAGCTGAAAATACCATCTGCTCAGCCTACTAAATGCTAACTAGTACCTATCTCGACCTAGGTAGTTATATTGATAATTCTTATTTTATTTATTTTAATCATTAATCTGTATCCGTGAAACAAATCGTTATTAACAAATTAATGTTATTCCTTTTATTTTTAACGCTTTTCTACTATCGTTATCTATATGTAAACAATATTATAAAACATGTGTTTATAACTATATCAAATAATTTATATTCATACCTCTTACGCTAGTGACATTATAATATATAGCAGTATAATACATCTATGGAAAACTGCTCTCGGTCAAACTCTGTTTTTGAGAGCAGTCGACCTATACTCTCATGACTGTCGCAATTTGAATGTAATGTACTGACATAATTTTAATAAAATTTAAAATTTAAATTTAAATATAATTTAGAATAGGCCTACACCAATTAAATCTATTTCTCAATAATGATTATTGTGGGAAGGGTGCACATGTTTTCGGGTTCTGTTGATGGCGGTATTGACATCCTCGTTGATGTATTCGATTTTCATGGGCCAGGAGTTCAACAGTTACAGCTTGTTTAAAATTGTTGTATTTCTTCCTACCATAGCTAAAAATTCAACTTCAGAGTTAGGTATATGAAGATGTAAAAGGAAGTGCTCAGCACATTCAAAGTTCAAAGCTACAGTAGAAATAGTTGTGATACATTTGTTGAAAGACAGCCAGAACAATGTAAATTTTTGGTGGTTGAAATTTATTATTATTTATTAACTTAGTCTTTGGACAGATTGATTTCTTTGTCAGCCTTTGTTGATACACCAGTTGTCGTATCACCCTGAAACGGTTTCGCAATCCATTTCTCTTCCCGACAGTTTTACATCTCTTTAAGAAAGTATAATTCAACTCTTTCAAATGTGCGGAGATTGTTGTGATTATGCCATCTGCCAGTTTCACCTCATTTTCTATGAAAAGGTTTGAACTTTGGAATTATTTAAGTCATAGTTATTTTTATGGAAAGTAACCTCAAATTTTGTAGTGAACAGCAAGTCAAGCATCTCCTTCAGCTTCAGGTTGTTGTAAGTACAAATGTCAAATTCAGTTTGTTTAATTTGAAAATATATTGGCCAAATAGGCTATGAGCTTAAGAGAGTATAGGACATGCGTTTTAGGCAAATTGCTGTTCGCTCGGCCAACTGACACCACAGGTGTCTGAAATTTTGAACATATGTCACAAATGTGGAATTATAGGGCTCTGCAGTAACACATTTTTAAATTTTGTTTTAAAATAATTTATAAAAATTAAATTAGTTTTCACAAATTTTGATTTTGTTAAAAACTCCAAAATTGACCATATTCGTGATTTTTTTCTGACTGATTTAAGTCAAAATTTGGAAAATCTATGACCACAGGGCTGTCTATGTATGCTTAATTGACAACTTTGCAAAGTTTCATATACGTCGGATGCATCTTGGCCGAGCGAATAGCTATTTGCTAACAGCCAAATGTGTCCCATTCCCTCTTAAGAACAAAATTCTTACTATGCAATGATTTTTTATAAATTTATTGTTTCAAGTAATTATTTTTCCTCTGTGGGAATAGTAAACTCATCGGGATAAAATCAAGATTGTAAACAGTAAGAGACTTTTCAGAAACTTTGTTGAAAATACAATCAATTGGTATGATGGTTTGTTGGATGAGCGTAGCGAGCGAAGCGAAGATTCCATTTCACTACACTGGAGAAAAAAATCCGGAATGTTTTTTTTTTTTTTCGTATTTTTTTTTTTTTGTATTTTTGTGTGTCTGTGAACACGATTCCGGCTAAACCAATACTCCAATTGCGATGAAATTTTATGGAGGTCTATGAAATCTCTGAACGAAGAACTGCACGGGGGGAAAAATCGATCGAAAAATTATTTCTCACGAAAATCGCAATTTTACGATTTTTTTCGATTTTCAACAAAATTTTTCGATTTATAACACCTGCATGCTTTGTCCGATTGTAATAATTTTTTCACACAACCTTTATTTTATGAATTGATATATTCGTGTGAATTTTGAGCGTTATCGAAAGATAAATTTCTTTACAAAATCGCAATTTTTGGAATTTTTTTGATTTTCAAATTTCTTTGGCTTATAGCACCTACATGCTTTATCCGATCGTAATAATTTTTTCACAGAACCTTAATTTCATGAATTTATATATTCGTGTGAAATCTGAGCGCAATCGAAAAATTATTTGTTATGAAAATCGAAATTTTACGATTTTTTTCTTTTTTTAAATTACGAATAATTAAAAAAAATTAAAATTAAAGTTTATTTTTTATTTAATTTAAATTAATTTCAAAAAAATCAACTAAATAATGATTTTTTCACAGTACAACAGAAAATCCGCATAACACTTAACAACTCAATGCACCAATTACGCTCATCCAACAACGCGGCGGGACTTAAGCGTTTTCCTAGTAATAGGAACAAAACTGTGATTTGAGTTAAAATTGGACATTGTGCTATGCATTGCCATGGGGCGGCCAGCGGCCATGATGATTGACATCAAACTAATATACTTGCTCCAACGAAAGAATGCAGATGCATGGTAGTGGTGGGGGTAGAATGAATGCGCGGTAAAAGGAATGTCGCCTTTGTGTATGAAAAAGAAATATCTTTTACCAACGCAAGCAAAAATTATCTGTGCTAGATCAGAGTTCCTCCGTGTGTTAGATCCTTGCTGAGCTAGCGTGAATAGAATTGAAAAAGTTGTTATGTTGGGAAAATTATTTCGAGCCACCTGCATTCTTTCGTTGGGGCCACTATAGTAATATACATAGTTTATTGGGACTGATTTACAAAAAGTTACAATGCAATAAATTGCAATTGCAGTGCAACAGAAATAATATTTTAATTAGACATAGCATACCCTTTACCTGTAATTCTGTTAAGTATATATATTTATTCAAATTGTCTTTATAAAGGGCACAACTGGCGCGGCACAATTCCACTTGGTCTTCCTGAGATCTATATTTGGGAGGCATTAAACCATGAATACCCAATTGTTGTCGTTCTGTGAAGGTGAATGCCAGTCCCTGGAAAAAAAAGCACTTTCAAAATACCTGTTTTGCACACAATAGGGAACTAGCCTTGGTTTCAAATTGACATTTGACATTTAACTGAGCTTTTTGGCTGATTTTTTTATATTTTTTTATTACGGTATCACGTGTCTTTTGTGTATGTTTATTTCATTCAAGCGTTTTGGCCGGACAGCCCTTCACAGGCCTACCCTACCATATTTTTGCCACCTCGTTTGCATACGTGTATGCCAATACTTAGTCGCCGAGCTAATTATATTAATTAAAGTGTTAATGTTTTATAAAGTGACCAACTTAGTGGCCATAGGCCAGTGGTTTGCGGCCTGATAGGGGGCATATAACATACGGCAGTGTAATTTGCCAGTAAGTAATTTGTGTAATGGTGTGGGCTATACCTACAGCCGAAGTTGTATTTAGGTCAGCGCTTCGAATAACTTATGGAATGTGGATATTGATAGGGTCACGTGGTCTGGTCAGGCGGGTGAACTTGAGAAACCAGCTTGAGTTTTTGGGGCTTCTCAGGCGGATGGAAAAATACTGAGGCCAAGCCAGGAAGGGCTGGGAGGCATGCCCTAGGATTGGTCATCAGGTGGTTGGCAAGCCAAGAGATTTAAAATAAGCACGAGTCACAAGGCCACCCACCCGAGGAAACGAACGGGACTTGCCCAAAAGCGAGCGAGTCTACGCTTGTGATGCGAGGCAGGGCGATGCCTCAATCACTTGGATTGGACGCTTGAAGAGAGAGGGTGTATCAGTGGACAGTGCGTGTGCTTAGTATTCCTTTACCAGCGAAACCGGGAGTGATCCAAAGTTAGCCGATATGGCTTTAAATCGGGTATCAGTGCCTCCGAGAAGCATCGTCAAATATACCTAAGGCTTTCATCATTTCCTAAACCATTTACGAGAGTTAAGGGTGGCCAAGAAGCTTTGCATATAGCATCGCCTGAAACCACTGCCCCCGAGAGGCCAACCCAATGAGGCAACACTGATAAATCGGTGGGGCTTGTGTGCCTCCCCTCGGTACTCGTGTTGGCAGGGATACCCCTGCCGCGTTAACGAGTCGCCATCGATGGTTCTTGCGAGTTACCAACCCATATGCTTTCCCAGGTGTCCGCGCCCACAGCATGTGGTGAAGAATACCCCATGCCTCGTATCCTCGACGACCACTGCTTGACCATGGTACCTTCTAGCCGTATATCAATGGCTGATTCCCTCAATCATTCTTAAAGCTGACCTTCTAAAATATCTCCTTTCACTATTACTCGATCCTAAACCACACATTATGGTTATTCCTACTCTCACTGACGATACCACCGTCAATCCCAAGCCTTCGACCCCGAACGCCGCTGGCTGCTTGCCACGCTAAGTGCGTGCACCAAGAGCAGGCATTCATCCCTTCGGTGCCAACTGGCCTCCTGGGCTGAACGCCCGAAGACATTCCAGGCCACTCGAGGAAGGAATCGTACCGACAGGAACGCGCCGCCCGCCCAGGGACACGTACATGAAGCTTGCCACGCATCGCCCGCTAGCGACCCGCCGATCGATGCATCGACGCGCCAGGCTACATGCCTTGAGAGATGAGTGTTAGGTACCATAACTATGTATTAATAACTTGTTGTAAACCTTTTATATCAAATTCATTCACTCAAATACAAAAAAAGTCAGTTTTATTCAGGGGAAATTGGATCCAATATTTAAAATCATAGCTATTTTTCATTTTCACTGTGTCACGATGTTTTCAAGTTTGTCAATACATCATTGAATTCCACTTCTCCGTTTTTAATTTATGAATTGCATGTGGGTTCCCTTTGTCTCCCCCTCTGTTGAGTCACTACCTAGTATTTTTAAAGTCATTGCTAGTTGTAAGTCCGCTCGCAGCAGCGAGGCGGTCACAGCATACCTGATGTCTGAGAGAACCTGGGGAGCTGAGCGCCTACTTTGCAGCCTGGCTGGTTAGTAAGCCAACCCGCCCTCGCACACCTGTGGTAAGATTGAGAACCTGGGTCACTAGAGACGCTGGTCCTCTAGTCGAGTCGTATGCTTGCTGTCGCCTCCATCTTTCTCGTTTCTAAGAGTGTACCTGTGTTTTATGCTAAACGTAAGAGTTTTCGCGGTGGAGCTAGTTCAGAGAGCAAGATTTTTTTATTATTAGTGACGTCATCGGACTATTTGTTTGCAGTGGTTAGGCTGGTAACCGTCATAGCGTGAACCATGTCTACCTTCATTTCAACAATGCGAGGCAACCTACTGCAAGCCAGACAGAGACCGAGAACTGACATGCGCCTTATTGTGTCAGCCGCTGAAAGGTGCGGGGCAGCGATGTCATATGATGTGTTGCTCTGAAAGTACGATTTTTATAAGAAATATTTATTCAGTTGTAGGCCTACCCAAATCGTAACACATCTCAGTAAAGTGATTTTAAACGTTCCCATAAAGTTTAATTCATTCAGTTTCAGCCGTTTGCCCGGCCAGGGCCAAATATCACCAAAATATCGCATTAAAAGTATCTTAAAAGTAGGCCTACGATATGAGACCAAAAACGTGGCAGAGATTTTGAAGGTCCCCTCAAAATTTAATCAAGATCGGACCAGCAGTTTTCACGGTAGACATAGAACAGACAAAACAAACAACACGAGCTATTTTTATTAGGGTAGCAACATCGAAGTCATTGCTAGACTCATCCAATTATTTTTAGCACACAGTTAAATAATCTTCACAATTGAAAGAAATTTATAAATATAATCCCTGTGTAGGGGCCTACAGATACTTTATAAGTTTAATTTAAAATAATGAACTAGATATAATATTATGTATCGTATCATGCTTTGTACAATTTCAATATTGTACAATTTCTTATTTAAATGTATAACAATAATGTTTAGCTAAATAAAGATTTACTAATACTGTAGGCCTACAAAGTTATAGGACAATGATGGGCTGTGACGTCATTGTGAGTGGAAGGAATAGTTTGCCGCATGCATAGGCCGCCTTGTCACTCTTATTTATCTCGACTGGTAAGAAATACGCAGTTACAGTACAATGCACAATTCTAGGAGAGGAGAACAATGTTAAAGTTTGGGAACCATGTTCTCTAGCAGGATAACAACAAGCACCAAAACTATTTTTTGCTGGCCAGCTTAGATACTTGCACTTGCAGTGTTGGTAAAGTTCTTTTTTAAATTAACTTTCTAAAAATTTAGTTTAGGCCTACAGCTCAAACAATGAACTTTTGAAAAGTTCAAGTTTGTCTAAAATATGAACAAAGTTCTTTTAAAAGTCCTTTTGTGAAAAAATGTCACTTTTTTATTAAAAGTCTTATGAATAGGTAATAGAATTGTAGTTAAGAGGAAGAAAAACATACATTTAAGAAATTACATAAGGTGTCTGGTGTAGGCCCTACCCTAGGCCTCTGCTAACCTTTGAAAAAAAAGAAAGTTGGGAGCTTCAAGAAAGGACCATTTTATTAGGCCTATGGTTCGATGTGATGCCTATGGCAAATGTGAACATTATTTTCTGCTCACCTTCTGCCCTAGTCTATTCAGTACAGATAGGTTTGATAACGTATCTCTTGTCCAATCAATTAGCAGTAGGTTATCACAGGCAGCGACACCAAGGCTTTTGTGGGAGGGGACCGAGGGGTAGATTGATGACTGACCGGCTAAGCCTCCGAGAAATAAACTTTAAGTAATAAAATTTAGTAGGCATGGACGAACCTTGATTTCTGAGTTTCGAACTGAACTCCAACTTGTGAACCAAAAAAGTTCTGAACTTCGAACTCTTACAAACTTGTTTGAAAAGTGAAAACACGTGGCCCTTCTCCCACAAATCAGTGCAAATGGAGAACTGTTACTTTTTTAAAGATTGAATTGTAAATTAAAATTTTAAATACCGTACCGTACCATTTTTTAAACATTATGCTAATCCATTTTGGGGTTGGAATTGATTTTAACGTGCATAGGCCTAATATACTAGATAGGCCTAGCCTACATAGCCTACTCTAAAAATGGAAGTCATTTCATGTTAAAGTTCGGGTAAAGTTTGAAATTTTAATAAACCACGAACTCAAATTTTAAATTTTGAACTCGAACCAAACCAAACTTCTAAAAATATTTTGAACTTCGAACCGAAAACGAACGTTCGTCCATCCCTATAATTTAGTGGTCGTAACCATGTCACAATCAGCTGAACTTGCGACAGCATATGTCTACGATGGAAAAGGGATTCCTTGTCATGTTTCAAAGCGTTAAACAGCTGCTTGCTCGACCCATGAAGAAAACTTTTAAATGAACTTTCTATAACTGAAAAGTTTGTAGGGTACTCAAACAGAACTTTTAAAAGTTCAAGTTCACTCATTTAAAAAAGAGTAAGTTCATTGAAAAGACACAAAAAAGAACTCGCTCTCACAAACTCAATCTTTTTAAAAGTTCTCGTCCCAACACTGTGGGTACTTGCTAGCATGCAACCTACTTTGTTAAGTCTAGGACATCGTATGTGATCAATGCCTTCCACTATACAGGGACAGATAACATCTCCAGATGCTCCATGTAACTTTTTGATTGCAACTGCTGGTGGATCCTGCTTGATGAAGAGTACTGGTAGTCGATGCAAAGCATATAAAATTGATTGTCGACATCCACAATTTGTCAGAACATTGTAATTATCTCTGAAAATTATAAAAAGCAGGTAATGGCATGACAAAAACCTTAGATCTGCCGGCAGTGTTGGTAAAGCCAGAGCACAAAGTGTATTGGGATGGGGCGGGGCGGGATGGCATTCCAACACTTTTCGATATACGGCCTCTTACCATCCCGCCACTTATTTTTACTGTAAGGTAGGCCTAACAGCAACCAGAATGCCAATTACTATTGTTCAATAACAGAAAGAAAAAAAACAGTGGAGCCCTAAATTCTTTCATCTGTCAAAGACGGGCTTTTAGACCCTAATAGGCCTGGCTATGATAATGGTTGTTGGCCTGGTAATGGTTTTTGTGGATCAAATTGCTGAATGGACCCTATCTTCACCCCTTGCCTAGGCCTATACCTACAGTCTACTCATCTAGATTCTAATAGGGTTGCCAACCAGCCAGTCAGACCCTTCGACCGGCAGTGTTGTGCCGTTATCTAGATAATGTTATCGAGATAATCATCTAGATGTTATCTATTATCTTATCTAGATAACATGATTTCAAAGTATCTATTATCTTATCTCAGATAATATTTCTTGTTATCTATTATCCAAAGCATCCAATAACATAACACAGACAAAAAAACCAGAAACAAATAACATAAATCTTTCCATTAGATAACAGACAAAAAAATCAGAATCAAGTATAATTAATGCTAACACGTCGTCTAAAATAGTGTGTGTTTCTTTTATCATGATTTTCAATGGGAAGATTAAGATTGGCCAAAACCTAGATCGCAATTCAATCTGTTAGCTTTTTCACGTGTGGTTTTTGTAAGCAACGAATGTCCATTGCTTTCCATTGGGTCTTAATGAATACTAGGCCGCTTCGCGAATGCTTTTTTTAGTCGCATTGATAGGTGAGTTTTTTGTAAGTTTTTAGTATGCGTGGGATAACAATAGAATGCAAAATATATCGAGGTCCAAAGACTTGCTTCTGTAAGCAGTGTAGGTGATTATTGTCAAGTTTCTATAGTTACTTGATATTACTTGTTAATTATACACCTATAAACTTGGCTTAAATTAAAACCTTTATTTCGATGAATTTTGGCACATTTTTCAACTTTTTCTTTCAAAAGGCAGAACATCACTATAATCTTAATGTACATGTAAAATATGAACGTTGTAGCCCCATCTGTTTGGTCAGAATCGTCCCAAACATCACATTGTTTTTTGTTTTTTTTTTATCGGAAAAGTACAATTTTTATGCGAGATATTTCTTTAAATGTCCCTAAAATCATAATATATATAATTTTAAAGATTTCACACGTTCCCATAAAGTTTCATCAAGATCGGAATAGTCATTTGCCCGGTCGCGAGCCAAATATCATGAAAATATCGCACAAAAAACCGTAAAAAATCGTTAATGTACTATATTCATGAGAAATATTTCTTCGATTGTACCCAAAAAAGTAGCAAGTTTAAGTTCAGAGATTTCGAAGGTCCCCTCCAATTTTCATCAAAATCGAATTATGCCGTTTGGCCGGTAAAGCGCCAACAAACAGACAAAAAAACAAACAAAAAAACACCCGAGCTAATTTTTTGGGGGGTTATACTGAAATTATTGAAGTCTTTGCTTCGCTCATCCAAAACGTTTGTCTTCCCCTTTGCAATGTCTTCGTTTAACTTGACCAGGGAAAAAGTTATTTTTTATTTGAACTTTTAAAATAGCTTAATATGAACGTAAGCTTATCTGTAAAAAAAAAAATATCTGTTATCTATTATCTAGATACATTGCCAGTAGGCCTATATGTATCTATATCTAGATACAATTCATGTCCATTATCTATTATCTGTATCTAGATACTTTTTTAGGAAGAGTAGGCCTATCTTATCTTTATCTAGATAATATTTTTGGTTATCTGGCACAACACTGTCGACCGGCAATATTGTTGCTAGTTTTTGCGTAAATTAGCCATAATGGTAAAACTACAGTAGGCCCTACGATAAGGGTAGGGCCTACCCCGCTTCGCGTGCAAATTTTTCAACGAATGCTGCCAACCGCGTAACAAAACAACAAGTATCCCCAACCTCGTTTTTAACGGAAAGAATTTCGGGTGCGCTCTTATCGATCGATCGATACAAGGCAGAGAGAGGACTTACACAGCCATTTTATTAGGCTTAGACTAGGAGAGGACGACCCTGTAGGCCTACAGGCAGGTGTCAAAGTGTTTAACCGAATGCCTGACAGAATTAAACTAAACATTGGGGAAAGCTGTTTTAAGAATGAGGTCAAGGCCTGGCTTATGGATCAAGAATTTTATTCATTGACAGAATTCTATGGTCTCAAGAATAAAAATTCAGTAGGCTACGTTGACAGAATAACAAGTTCATACTTTATATATACGTATATTATTTTTCCTGTATTAGTATTATACTCTTACTTGAAACCCTAACTTAATGTGCATACCACTGCCTCCTAGATGTTCGTCGTGGCTCCTCGTTACCTGCCTGTCCACGCGCACAGTGTTAATTGTTGTCCAAAGCGCTAGTTACCGTCCCCAAGAGCTTTCTTTTGTTTTTGATGTTGTTGTCACATTAAATGTCATCTCCCATGTATTTTACTGTTAAATCCAACTAAATTGAATGTTTTAGATCGTATTTTGTATACGTACATCACTTATCAAGGTTTGCAGAATAGTAATATACAAATTTGTCTAGTTATATTATGCTGGTAATTAAACAAAAAGTAGATATTGATAACTTTGTTGTTTGATAATATAAGGCAAGGGCTAATAGGCATATTATTTTTATCTATAGGGCCTATGCCTCTTATTCCTAATCATATTAAAAATCAAAAGGCTTAAGTAGCCTACTCGGGCCCTAGTCTTGACTAGGCCACGAGCTAAACAATATTACTTTCCACATGCTTTCCATCAAGCAGTGGCGCGTGATAAGGGGGAGTCTGGGGGGGGGGCCTGGGTGGCACAATTTCCTTATTTCCCTGTAGTTCATGCAAAGAAAGGCCTACTTGTTTTAGATAATGGCATCCCGGTATCTTACAACTTCTTGCACGCACCATTGCCTATTATGAAGAAAAATATAGCTCATCTCTGGCATGATGACATTTGAATCGTATGCAGATCGTATGTAAACAACGAAAACAAAAGAAAGCTCTTGGGGACGGTAACTAGCGCTGTGGGAAAAAAGTGCGAATTGTCTTCAACAATCAAACTATGTTGCATGGACAGAACGAGGAGCCACGACGAACATCTAGGAGGCAGTGGTGCATACAATATAATAAGAGTAGTATACTAAACACATAACAAAAACTTGTAGAAATACAGCCAAACCTTACACACTCAAAAGGAATGAGATCTAAAAAAAGGGCCAAGCTCATCTACCCTTCCACATTTGCGCATTCTTAATTCATAAACGTACAGTGTCCCATAACAGCATCCTCGAAAAGCTTGGCAAAATAGAATTTGCGATTATTAATTTAACGTAGTAGTTTATCCAAGTTCTTTTTTTGTAATTAATTTAAACGTAAACATGCAAATTCTATTTTGCCAAGCTTTTCGAGGATGCTGTTATGGGACACTGTACGTTTATGAATTAAGAATGCGCAAATGTGGAAGGGTAGATGAGCTTGGCCCTTTTTTTAGATCTCATTCCTTTTGAGTGTGTAAGGTTTGGCTGTATTTCTACAAGTTTTTGTTATGTGTGTGATCTTATTACTTTTTCAAGTTCCATTACAAAATTATTTGTTAAAATATAATATTTTTATCAAAGTTGATTTAATTTTTATGGTATTAGCAATAACAATAGGATGTAAAATATCTAGGCCCGGATTCATGTACATCCTGGGTATAGGTGGTATAACCATGGTATAACGACGGTATAAGGACTGGTTAAGTCTAGGCAACTCACATCCTATTAAAACTTTCCCATGTAACAACAAACGCACAACTAATGTAATTTTACACCTATTTCACTGCACCCACACGAGGGAAGCGATATATCTAGACGGCCTTGACCCACAGCCATGTAAATCATCAGATAATCAGAAGAATATTGAAAATTTTCACCATCTTTTGTTTTACATTTTTATTAAAAGTGACAGGAGATTGCGTGAGGTTATCAAAAGTAAAGAAAAAGCTTATTATTGCCGTAAATTTTGGAATAGCCTAGGACTATCATACCATTGTTTATCTGCATTAGGCTTGTAGTAATCAAAACTAGTTATTTGTGCGGGAAGTGTGTCAAAACAAGGAAGTGCTGGCCTAGGGTTGGCTAAGAAAGGCCTAGGGCTTGTCAAACATGTAGTGTAAGTATTTATTTATCTAGTCCTATAGCCTAATGGAACTTTAGACCTACACTGTTGTATTATAAATAATTTTCTACATCTGGGCCTAGGCCAGGGACGGTTTCTGATTTGTTTTATGAGAGTATAATGACACCTTTTCTCGTTCCACACAAAGAAGAAAAATTTTAAATGTCCGCCATTTGTTTACGTATCGCACTTTCCCGCCTAACTCTGCTTATACCGTCAACAAGTGTCAAGTAACTATGGTTACTTGTTGATTATATGCCAAGTGTTTAAGGCTTATTTTAAAACCTTTATTTGGAAGCCTTCCAACAAACTTTTTCAACTTTTTTTTTCAAAAGAGACTATCATTCTATAACCTTAATGTCCATGTAAAATATGAACATTGTAGCCCCACCCGTCTGGTCAGAATCGCGGGCCGACGTATTAGATGTAAGTAGCAGTAGTAGCAGTAGGAGTAGCTAACATCCTTAAAGTGATTTTGAGCATGTTTCAAGCCATTTTTTCACCAAGAAGGAATGGTCGTACCCCAATAAAATTTGGCATGTGTTGTCAGGTACCTAAATCCCCTCGATTGTGATAGTTTTCAAGTTCACATCACGTTACATGACGGCTGGGTAACACCTCGAAATCACCCCAACTCTGCTTGGTGTATAAGGTGCTTGAGTGTGTAGCGCACCGCGGCTTGGCTGCGGCGCCCTAACGGGCACCTAGATTGTTGACAACATCTAAACTTGCCACCACTTAGGTGTGTGGATCTGTACAAGTGTAGGCCTAAATGATTGCTAATAAAATGAAATGAAATTATATCCTAGAACTAGCGCGGCGTACCTACTACAGCTAGGCGGAAAGGTCGACTAACCTAACGAAAGTACACCTTTAACATAAGTAGTAACACTTGCAAATTTATTGTTTAATGTAGGCTAGTTACTATCGCATTGTGTAAATTGGCTGCAATGGAGGGAACAAGGGTAGTATGACGGAATGGCTAATTTTGTACCATTTTTTTGTTGTTGGTCAAAACCATGAAAAATCACTAGTAAATTAAAAATAAACACGCGGAAACCCACTTTTAACGACAATTTCCAAAGAAAAAACATGAAAAAACGAAGCGAGGAGTGACGCGGCCTAGGCCTAGGTCTACCTGTTGAGATTTTGTGCTCACTGCAAATAACTTTACAAGAACAAAATAAAAAAATCCAAAATAAAATCATCACGTTTTTGCTGTTATTGTAACAAAAAAAACTTCAAAACCTTTAACGTCGCTATTTTAAACGAAAGTCCTGTTGCGGTGAAAGTCATTAATATTAAAAATAGCGACGTTAAAGGCTTTTTAGGTGAAGTATTTTAGTGAAAAAGGTTGGTAAACCTAGTAAGTAACATCAAGACGTAAATAGCAAACATGGCGACTAAATGACAGTGAAATGAGCGAGTGTTTGTGTTCAATCTGTGTTCACTATTGGGTAATTCCATGTCAAATCAACCAGGCCATTTCCATGACCATCTCCGAGTTTGAGAAAACGTGGCAAATTTACTCTTACTAACATGTATATTGATTGTGGAAAATTTTGTATTTCTGACGCGCTTAGTTTTCGAGTAACGCCCCGCTCAAAAACTCAAATTTAGCGACGCCGAGCGGCGTACCTGAATTCGTAAGTTTTGAACCGTTGGACATAAAAGGCTAATTTTTTTTAAAATTAAAGAGCTTTTTATTGGCAATGTAATTTCTATGTATTTGAATGCATTCTTAATTGTGAAACCATGAAAAAAATCAAATTTGTTTTTAAACCTACCCTACGAGAAAAAGTATCTCTAAAATAAAAAAAAAAAAAAACGTGTTTTTGTTTAGATGTTTTTTACATGAACAAAAAATTTGGGATGGGATGGCATTGGGATCATGATATATCACAGGGTCATGCACCAAATGCGTAAAATGTGTCAGTTTTTACCTTCCATTTGTAGTGAAATTCAAATTTGCCGCACTTAATTTCTTTGAAAAATAAAAACGGAAGGTAAAAACTGACACATTATACACATTTGGTGCATGACCCTGTGATATATCATGATCCCAATGCCATCCCATCCCAAAATTTTTTTGTGCATGTAAAAAACATCTGAACAAAAACACGTTTTTTTTTTTTTTTTTCAGAGATACTTTTTCTCGTAGGGTAGGTTTAAAAACAAATTTCGATTTTTTACATGGTTTCACAATTAGGAATGCATTCAAATAGGTACTACATATAAATTAAATTGCCAATTCAATGCTCTTTAATTTAAAAAAAAAATAGCCTTTTACGTCCAACGGTTTAAAACTTACCAATTACGGTACGCCGCTCGGCGTCGCCAAATTTGAGTTTTTGACCGGGGCGTTACTCGAAAACTAAGCGCGTCAGGAATACAAAATTTTTCACGATCAATCTACATGTAAGTAAGAGTAGATTTGCCAACTTTCATCAAAATCGGAGATGATCAAGTTTTATTTCAGGCTCGGCTTGGTTGATTTGACATGGAATGACCCTGTATAGGCCTAATTGGTATATTTTCACAGTGATTAGTAAAAATAAATCGTTAATAATGAGTTCTTTATTTATTTCTCATTTGAAGTTGTTTTTTATTGTTTTCTTTGAAAAAAGCAGTGTTGAAAAGTTGGACCGCACCAAGTGAACTAGTAGGCCTACCAAAACGACCGATTCAAGCAAACTAAAAGTGATTAAATAAGTCCAGAAACTACTTTCCGCGGCCTAAAACCAAGTAAATTCATAATAATATTCAGTTAGAAGAAGGAAAATCATAAATTTAATACAAAATAACATTTCCGTCAAATTACCCTTAGGCTATACCGCAATGGAGAGGCGCGCGCACGTCGGTTTGAACCGGGGTACCCTATACTGTAGTATTACCGCCATAATAAGTTACAAATATTACTGTACGCTACATGATATTAACAAATAACAAAAATAAATATTTAAAACGTTAAACGTTAAAGGTGGTTAAAGGTTATTGTGGGTTTTTTGTTGTTTTTTTCACGTCAAATGATGTATTTTGGAGTATTTTAGTAAAAAACATTATGATTTTATTATGTTCTCAACATACTAGGCCTAGTATTTGTAGGTACATCGTTGATACGTTGAGAACCCGCCCAATAGCAAGCATCCAAAGTATGATTTAATTTGCGATTTTGTACGTCAAACGTATCGATATACACGGGGTTATTATTATAGGCTAGGCCTACCCTAGCCTAGCGAGCCTATATTAACCTAACACAAGAGAGTGGCTATACGGGTATACAGCAGCCATGTTTTTGCCAATGTCACTTTTTTAGTTTCGTCAACTGCGGTAAAAGTAAACAAATTTGGCTTGAAACAGACTTGAAAACTTTAGTTTAGTTTAGCCTAGTTTAGTTTTATTCGCCTGTTGATGGGTACATGGTACAGATATAGGCATTGTCATGTAATTAATACTAAGCTAGATGTAAGCTGATACAATAATAGAATATTTACATAAATAGATAGTATTAGATCTAAGTAAATAGTACAGATAGCCTGGGCCTACACCACCCTAGGCGTAAGGCTAGCCTAAGCCTACCTACAATATTTGGAACCCTTTCGGTTGGTAGGCCTATGGCCAGTTTAATATTTTAAGTCTTTGGCTAGGGGCCTAGGCCTAGGCTAGGCCTAGTAGGCAAGACTACTATGAAAAGTATTGTAGGGGTAGGCCTATGCCTACTAGCCAGGCCTAGGCCTACATTTTAAAACAACCTAGGCCTAGACTAGAAGCTAGGGGCCTTAGGTCTAGGAACAAAACCAAACACTAGGCCTACCCTAGGCCTAGGCCCTACTACCTAGGCCTAATTGACACCAGATCAGAGATCACTTACGAAAAGATTCTCGGTAATACTGAAATCATTGTTATGCTAATAAGTAGGTAGCCCTACCAATTTGCTATAGCCTAGATAATAAAAAGTTATGTATGAATTGGCCTATAAATTACAAATTTGATAAAACGCAGTTCACAACACTCGGTAAACATCAATCGAATCGCCCACCAGGATTCCAAAGTCCAAACAATTCCGAAAACCAAAGCATGCACCAGCGCCACAGCCTGCTATATTTCCGTACGCGACACTGTCGTCTAACTTAGAAGCTAGAAGGCGCTTCAGCCATTTTGACTAAACTGACTGGAAGCCTACTTTTTCCGCGTAGCGTGTTTTCTCTGCATATCTTTAATGTGTCCTCCTAAAAGTTTTGATTGTAGTACGCTTAGATTGTATTCTGTTTTAGGTAAGCTAATTTTATTGTTTTGTATAGGCCTAGCCAACGTGTTTTTGGAATTAATTGGGGTTAGTCCCAAAGGGCCTTTGCTAGGGGGTAGGGTAAAATGGCAGAGGAGCCGGCAGCAGCTCGTGTTGTAGAGACCCCAAGCTCTAGTAGGCCTAGGCCTAGCCTAGGCTCTAGGCCCTAGTCAATAAAAATAATAATTATATAGTCCTAGCCCTAGGCCTAGGCTTACATTATTAACTTGTAAACCAGACCCTACCTAGGGGGTAAGGCTAGGCCTAGGCCTAGAGTAGGCCCTACCTAGGCCTAGCCTATTACACTCTTTCAGTTGGTGGTACAGGCAAACTGGGAAAAGCATAGGTTATAGGGAGGGAAGGGGGGGGGGGCGTGAAGTGCGTATGCGCGCAATATTATCATCATCATTATTATTGAAACATACGCGCTTCGCGCCGCCCCCCCCCCCTAACCTATGCTTTTCCCCTAAAATTGCATTGTTAAGAAGTTGACTTAAAACTCACAGCAAGTGAGGCACTTTCGGTTGGTAGGCCTAGGCCTATGGACAATTTTTTAACACTGATATTAGGGGAAAAGTAGGGAAGAGGGGGAGGAAAGCTCAAATACCCACTAGGCCTATAGACCACCGCGACACACTATATAGCTACCGCTCTCCCCTACCCTACTCGTCAACTGTTAGGCCATAATGCACCAAATGCATACTATATCCACGCCCCCACCCTCGACCACTCTAGCCTAGATAGGGAGAAAAGACCCATGCTGAATCCAGCCTTTTTTTTGTTTGTTTGTTTATTAGCCTTCTTTGGTACACTTATGCGTCCACCCACTATTGTGGTGGTTATGTATGGGGAGGAAATGGAAAGTTACCTGTAGGCCTACTCAACAGTCAACACATGACTGGTTAAGGGGATAGGACTTACATGTTAAATAGTTTTTGTTTTAGTCATAAGAAATTGTTGTAAGAGCCCAGTCAGATGTTCATAATCCTTATGATGACCAATCTAAAGGAGTATCTTCGTATGCCAATAAAACATTGCTAAGCAATCAGCATAGGCATATCAAATTCTTATAGGCCCTTCTACATATAACAATTTCGTAGGCCTGTGGTTGGAAATAGTCTATAAATGCTCATTATTGATTGTTTTGTTTTGCACCAAAATATTTTGGTGGGCATTTTAATTTTATAATTTTTTTTATACCAAAGTGTACGTAAACTATTATGGAAAGAAGAAATATCATCCAGGTGCAAGATGTTATTGTACAAAATGTATTTCCTCCCAATAATATCATATGCATCCGTGACATGGACAATAGGAGGAAAGGAAGACAGCAGATTACAAGCAGCAGAGATGAAATTTTTAAGAAGTTCTGTAGCCTTAACAAAAATAGACAAGGTACGGAGCAAAACAATAAGAAACAAACTAGGAGTGGAAAGTTTACGAAATAAAATAGGAAAAGAAAGACTTCGATGGTATGGGCACGTACGAAGAATGAAACAAGATAGAATACCAAGAAGAGAATTTGAACACACATGGGGGGGAGTAAGAAGAGTTGGACGCCCAAGAGATAGATGGAGGGACCAAATAAAATGGAACATTGAAGAAAGAGGAAAATCATGGGAAAGAATTAATGAAGAAAGACTTTGGGAGGATAGAAAGTATGGAGAGAACTGGTAGAAATGCCTGTCATAGAAGACATCGAAGTAGATGAGGAGGTGTTGAGCCTGGCTAGCAAACACTGAAAGTCCACAGCCCGAGAAATTGGTGATACGTCACCCCCGACCTGACTTATGTTGGAACCGGGTGTTTGATTGTTATTGTTATTGCTATAATCTGAGTCAATTTCTTATTTTTGATAATATTCGGCAAAGTTTAATAGGTTATGGGATATGCCTCGAGAATTGGTTAGGGCCTACTATGTGACACAGAAGGCTAGTGTAGGCTACACATAATAATTAATACATTATCCCTCTGCCTCCTAGATGCTACGATTAGGCCCTTATTATAGGCCCTATTTATTTATTATTCTATTTTCAGATGTCAATTGATCCCAGTGATCTTATTCAAGCCGGCCCAACCTTGTATGAAGCTAACTCGGCTAATATTCCTGTACCCACCACATTTATTCCTACAACTACACCAGGCAGGTAAGTTTTCACAAACCCAATGCTTAGGCCTATTATTAGGCTTTAACACTTTGAAGGAAGAGTTGCCACTAGGTACCATTAAATCATTGTGACAAACTGATTGTGAATTATACTTTTCAGTGTTGGCTTTATGGTGATGTCGTACCCCGGGCGCCCACAGATGGTCCCCATGCAGGGAATGCCTCCATCGATGTCAATGCCGTACATGCAGTTAGGAGGTAGGCCTAAGAGTGAAGTTTCTAGGCTTATTGGGCCTACCGGTTCGATGTAGTGGTGGCTCAGTAGCTCACTGGGTAGGAAAATTGAAGCCGAGCCTCAATTGCCCAAAAGTTGAGAATCTAATTTAAATAGGTCTATAGAATTTCACTTGCCTGAATTCTCAAAGCAAGAGCAACCATTCTAAAGCGCCTGTCAGACGATTGAGAAAATCGCGCGAGTTGGCTCGCGCGAGTAACTCTCTGGGAGTAGGCCTACACTTGTTTACATGGAACTCACCGCCTCTCTGTCAGACGGTGAGCGAGCTCGCGCGAGCTCGCGCTCGGCTACGAAAAATGTCCAGCTTGTTCAACTTCCTAGCAAGTCGAGGTAGCGAGAGCCAATCAGAACCCACTACCATAACACGTGACCAGTGAACACCAATAGGTGGCGTTGTTGTTACCTTCATTGACTGTCGTGTGACAAGGATGGTAATAAACTCAACTCGCGCGATTTCTCAATCGTGTTGACAGCCGCTTAAATATCATCGGTGAGGTGGCAATAGCACCGCATATAAGTGACTTTTTTGACCAAATTCACTTTGTTGTTATTATGACATCGTGAATTCATTTGGCGCCGTTTAAATTCGTATTCGTTTGAAATGGACCAATAGAAAGGCTTGAGAAGGCTGTGGAAATACCTCGTATCTTCCATCCCAGACATGCTATCCAGTCCTAACCCAGCTGTCAGTTTTCAGTTGTGCTGTCAAAGTGCTAGAGGAAACAACAAGGAATCACAAATCTTGCAAGTTACTCCTAGATCGTTATACCAATTAGATTACAGTTGGTGCTAATGTGATTTGTGAATGTGTATATTGTGAAATGATTAAATGTCTAGGCTTCATTCAGTTACTGAGAAGTGATTCGTCAAATTCTTATTTTTTCTTACCGACATTTCCTATGCATTCTTATGTAGGAATACTAGTAGGCCTAGATAGATACTGTATTTTGTTGCTATGTAGGCCTAGTTGCTATTCAACAAAGACAATAGCTGGTTTGGCCTAGGCTTACTTATAAATAAATACGGTAGGCTATTGGTTAGGGCCTACTGTCCTCTTAGGCCTAGGTAGTGATGGGACCTCCGGAGCGGGAAAATTCCCGCCCTAAATTTAAATTCCTTTAAGTACTGTAGGGTTTTTTTTTTTTTTATTGTCTGTAATTTGTTATGTTTTTTTAACACTATCTGCACTGCTCTGCACAGTCTGAGTATGAGAGTAAAATAATAGGCCTTAAAGCTGTTAGTTAATTCTAGGCTTGATAGGGTAGGTAGGCCTATAGTCCATGGAACAAGCTGCATCAACTATAAAAACATTTAAAATCCGGAAACCAGCACCAAAATTTAGGAGCTGGTTAAAGACATATTTTAGAATGATATTTTCATGGAGGACACGCTTGGTAGCAATTAAGTCACCTGTCATGGCATCCTCAAGATGGCCGCCAAAATAATTCTTAAAATTGCTGTTACTCTAGAAGTAGGGCCTAATCATCGGATTTGAACAAACCAGGTATTGTTTTAATGCTCTTCAAATAATGTCATTAGCAGTTTTACCGCAAATGCAATAGTTTTAGGCCTAATTATATTTATAAATATTACAATGTAGGCCCTAATGCAATTAATAGCACTTTTTATTTTTTCATATAGGGCCAACATAATTAGGTATTTACGTAGAACGTTCTAGATTGCCACAAAAGTGTTACACTACCTTTAGACCTACTAAACAACGTTAATAAATCCATAATTGTTTGTCCCAAAACGAAATTCCGTTAACTTATTGATTAATTAATTAATTAGGCCTTAATTAATGAAATTTTAACTAAGCATAAATTAAATCACAATTCGCAATTAAAATTTTCTTATTCACGTACCACAATCACATAGTGTTATCACACAAGAACAATATGACCACAATTGACTTAAAAATTATTGGTTCCAGAACTTGGTTCCAATCACTTTCCTATTAATTTAATTAATTCAAAATAATGACAAAAATATCAATTGAGTAAAATTAACACAATGTGGTCGGTCTTGGTATCATTTTAAAGCTAGTTTTATGACAAATAATTGTATGGAAAAAATTAATTAAATTAATTACATTTTAGTTAAATTTACCACTTTTGACGTACCTATGTATACTGTATAGGCTACCTAAAACTTGATCGATCGTCATAACAGTAAAAAAAAGTATAAAAATACACCACTTTACTGACATAGGCCTAATGCCAATGAATCCAAAATGTCATGCTCATACCCCAAAACAAATTCCTATAACTTACCGATTAGGCCAAATTAAGTAATTAGCCCCTAAGCGAAGAATTACTTATTGTTGTTGACACTCATGTAGCACATTACAAAATGCCAACAGAAGTACTAGCAAATATAAACATTGAGTATAATTTAAAAAATAAATAGACCCAAAATTAAGTTCATTCTACTTTTCCGTTAATTTAATTGGATGAGCGAAGCGAAGATTCCATTTCACTACACTGGAGAAAAAATCCTGAATGTTTTTTTTTCTGTTTTTTTGTGTGTTGGTTAGTACGATTCCGGCTAAACCGATACTCCAATTGCGATGAAATTTTCTGAAGGCCTTCAAAATCTCTGGACTTAGAACTGCCACGTTTTTGAGCGCAATCGGAAAATTATTTTTCATGAAAATGGTTTTAGATTATTTATTTTATTTTTTTTGGATGAGCGTAGCGAGCGAAGCAAAGATTCCATTTCACTACACTGGAGACAAAAATCCGGAATGTTTTTTTTTTTTTTTTTAGTAGTAGGTAGTAGGTAGTAGTATATCTTTATTAGCATTTTTGCTATTTTACATGTCATACAACACATTATCATCACATACATCATACATTCTGTATATAATTATAAAACAATCAAATTTACCATCATAAAGAAACATAGGCCTACAAATATGGGCTAGTACAATTGATCACATTATTATGCCCTAACTCTTGCAATAATCTCCATCCATTAATTTACATGTTATGTAAACATACTTGTCAGTCACTTACAAGATACATCAAGGACAAAATTATAGATTTTTTGAGACTTGTAACAAAATACAATAATAATGAAAAACAATACAATATATGGTTACAAGAACGATCATAAAGTCTTACATCTTTCAGACATTAGTCTGGTTGAGTCCAGAAATCTTCCGTTCCAGTAACCATAAAGTAAGCCAGTAAACATCAAGAAACATAGGCCTACAAATATAGGCTAGCACAATTTATCACATTATTGAGTTCTAATAACTCTTGCAATAATCTCCCATCCATTTTTTTTTACATGAGATATAACATACTTGTCAGTCACTTACAAGATACATTCAAAGAAATTGTAGATTATTTGAGACTAGTAAGTAGTAACAAAATACAATAATAATGAGAAACAATACAATACAAAATATGTTTACAAGGTGAGCATAAAGTCTTACATCTTTCATATACATTAGTCTGGTTGAGTCCAGAAATCCTCCGTTCCAGTAACCTCCCTCTTCCATCCGCATTCCTTAACTATCTTACAGCACTTGGCTCTAAATTTATACACATCCTGTACATTTCTAACTTCTACTGGTAACCGATTAAATATTTTCATTCCTTTTGAAAAAATAGAATTGTTTCCAAATTTTGTGTTGTTTCTTTGAACTATTAGGTTTTTCCCGTTTCTTGTATTATAATATAGTTATCTTTTTCGTTTCTTAACTTTTTACATAAGTAGTCTGGCCCAATCCCTTTTGAAATTTTAAACAGAAATGTTAGGGTGTTTAAAATAATTCTCTGTTTAACATTCAGCCAGCCTAATGCTTCACACATCTTTTTAATAGATGTTCGTCTTGATACCCACAGTATACTTCGCATTACTTTGTTTTGTAATTTTTGCATTTTTGCAATTTCATTTTTATTTAGTAAAAATAGAATTGAACTGCAATAATCAAAATGTGACGTTATTATGGCTTGGCAAATGTTTATCTTGCTACTTATTGGTAAACATCCGCACATTCTTCGAAATAGTCCTACTTTCCTGGCTAATTTCTTTATTATTTGCTGCCCATGCTTTTCAAAGGTTAGATTTTCGTCAATAATTATGCCCAAATATTTTAAATCATTAACAATCTCCAACTTCTCTCCTCCAATTTTTATGACAATTTTACTTAAGTTAGGATTTTTTCTTCTCACTTGTTGGCTGCATATTATCATAACCTTAGATTTTTTTACATTGGGTATCATCTTGTTGTACCCAAGCCATAATTCTAATCTGCGTAAATCTTCCTCTATTTGCAATAAGACTATTTCTAGAATTAGTCCACTGCAGATAATTAAAATATCATCCGCATATAGATATATTTTACAATACTTAAAGATATGCTTTATGTCGTTAATATACAGAATGAAAAAAAGTGGTCCCAGAATTGAGCCTTGTGGCACACCATTGTTATTTTCATTTGATTTAGAATAGGTCTTGTTGTATTTTACTTTTTGATATCTATTTTCTAAATACGAGGTTATCCATTTTAATGCAGTCCCAGAAAATCCGTAATTCTTCAATTTCTCAACAAGAATATTTCTATCAATCGTTTCAAATGCACGGGTTAGATCCAAGAAAACTGCTATGCTTATCTCTTTATCTATTATTTTACTCTTTAAATCCTCTATTACATACTGTACCGCATGTTCACACCCATATTTGCTACGGAAACCTGCTTGCTCTTCGATTAAGATATCATTTTCTTCAATAAAGTCTACAATTTCCTTCTTTACAACCTTTTCCATCAACTTATCTATCACATGTAGAGTATTAATTGGTCGAAAGTTTTCACCAAGTGATGTTTTTGGCACTTTTGGAATTGGAATAATGATTGAAGTTTTTAGCCGATCTGCTACTTCCCCTGTCTTTAATGATACATTTATAAAATTTGTTAAAATAGCTAGCATATCCCTATTACATATAACTAACTTTAGTATTTTATCTGATATCATATCTTCACCTGGTGAAATGTCTTTCAATTCTATTATTAATTTTTTGACCTGTTTCTCACTTACTTAGAAGTAAGTGAGAAACTTTTCTAAACTTTTAAACTTTTCTATCTTGTTGTTTGTACTACTTTTTACATGTTGTAGCACCACATTTTTAATTTAATTTGAGCGCAATCGAATAATTATAATTATTTCTTTTGAAAATTGCAATTTTACGATTTTTTTCTTTTTTAAAAATTACGGTCAATTAAACAATTAAGTTAATTTTTTATTTAATTTAATTTAAATAATTTTTTTTTTTTAAATTTAATTTATTAAAAATAAATCTTCGACTAAGTAATGTTTTTTTCACAGAACAACAGAAAATCCGCGTAACACATTGCAGCTCAATGCACCATATACGCTCATCCAACAACGCGGCGGGACTTAAGCGTTTACCTAGTTAAAATTTCTTCGACTTACACGCTTACACACTTACATGCTTTATCCGATTGTAATGATTTTTTCACAGAACCTTATTTTTATGAAATTAGATATTCGTGTGAAATTTGAGCGCAATCGAAAAATTATGTGTCATGACTCATGAATATCGAAATTTTTACGGGTTTTTTCTTTTTTAAAACAGTTCTTTGACTTATAACACCTACATGCTTTATCCTATTGTAGTGATTTTTTCACAGAACCTTAATTTTATGAATTAATATATTTGTGTTAAATTTGAGCGCAATCGAATAATTATTTCTTATGAAAATTGCAATTTTACGATCTTTTCTTTTTTTAAATTACGATTAATTAAAATTTAAGTTATTTTTTTTTTTTTTTTAATTTAATTTTTAAAAAAATCGACTTAGTAATGATTTTTTCACAGAACAACAGAAAATCCCCATAACACATGGCAGCTCAATGCACCAATTACGTTCATCCAACAACGCGCCTGAAAAAGCGTTTGCGAAACTTCCTAGTTAATTGATTTAATCACCATTTGTTGTGCAAAATTAACACAGCCAAACTGGGAACCATTTGCAAGCTTATTTTATGGGAAAATAAATCAGTGAGAAAAATAGTAACAAATTAAACATTAAATTAGGCCTAAGTGTATTTAATTAATTTATACAACTTTTCATATAATAAGTATAATAATATAATATACAGTAGTAGTACTGTATAATAAATAATGTTATCCAGTATGCAGATTTGAGTTAAAAAATCTGTAGGCCCTACACTTTGAATAAATTCCCGAAGTTGACCAAAAAGGAGTAAATTTTGGTGCTTTCACTAATTTTTTTATTCAAAATCAATTAGTAATTAATTTAGGAATACGCGTACTGGATAACATAGATTTATTCTTTATTAACGTTAGTGTGAAATTTTACAAAGGTGTTATATACACCATTTACCTGGGGAAAAAACAGAAAGCTGCGCGCCTAAACTCGTCTCCGTGCCAGCCTCGGCGACTCCTCTTAATTTAGGGAAAAACAGAGGTGTACCGGCACTTAATTAGGTACTTAATTAATTATTTTCATTTTTATTCCAGGTCCTCCATCTCTAATGCAAGCTGTCATGCCCATGCCACCACATGTAAGTACAGTAGGCGGTAGGCCCTTAGCCCTATGATTTTTTTCATTTTATCAAGATGTATGCAAAGTTGAAGTTCACTATCACCATTCACCATATATTTAAGTTGAGTCAAAGTAGTATTAAGAGAATATAGGACATGCGTTGTACTTGTAAACTAATAGTAATTTATGTTTGCTCGGCCGACTGACACCACAGAATATGTATGACATTTTGGGTTATTGGCTGTCACGGAAGTGATTATATGGGGCTCTAAAGTAACACTTTAAAAAAAAAAATGTTAGATATATGTAGGTAGGTAATTTAAAAAAATTATTTTCATTATTTTGGATTTTGCTGAGAAGTCCAAAATTGACGACTGATGATAGGCGGAGCTTAAAATGACAAGAGTTGGGATAATTTCTCATTTCCCAAGTTTACGTCTGTTGAACTTGAATGGCGCATCGGCATCACTTATCACTCAGTTATCACGCTTTAACTCTTATTCTATTCATTAGGGTTGTGCAAACCCACTATTTTTACGAACTCGAATTCGAACTTCACAAAAATTTCGAACCCGACCAAACTCGAACTTAGGCTAAATAAATTACTGGACACAATTATTGACAATCCATAATCCAAGATTTTTATTACAATTGCTGTGAATGGAAACTTCAAACTAGGCCTAGGTCCTAGTATGTAGGACTTAAAGGCAAATCAAATATTAATAATAGGTAGTCCTAGAGGTAGGCCTACGTGAAAATAGCGTTTTGTGAATAGATGCTACTAAGCGCTATTTTTTCACTTGGGGCCTAAAACTAAGGTTTTCTAGCCCTATTTTATTTTATTTTCCATAGTATCTATAATTGGATGAGCGAAGCAAAGATTCCATTTCATCTCACTGGAGGAAAAAATTCCGGAATGTATTTTTTGTTCTGTATTTTTGTGTGTTTGTTAACACGATTCCGGCTAAACCGATACTCCAATTGTGATAAAATTTTCTGGAGGCCTTCGAAATCTCTGAACTTAGAACTGCCACGTTTTTTAGCGCAATCGAAAAATTATTTCTCATAAAAATCGCAATTTTACGATTTTTATCGATTTTTGGATGAGTGAAGCGAAGACTTCAATTTCAATGACCCCCAAAAAATTTAGCTCCAATGTTTTTTTTTTTCCTGTATTTTTGTCTGTTTGTTAGCACGATTTTGGACAAACAGCATAAGCGATCTTGATGAAAATTGGAGGGGACCTTCGAAATCTGTAAACTTAGAGGTGTATTGTTTTTGGGTACAATCGAAGAAATATTTCTCATGAATATCGTACTTCAATTTTTTTCGATTTTTAGTGCGATATTTTCGTGACATTTGGGCCGATTCTGACCAAACGGATGGGGCTACAACGTTCATATTTCACATGGACATTAAGGTTATGGTGATGTAGTACCTTTTGAAAGAAAAAGTTGAAAAAGTTAGCCAGAATCTATAGAGATAGGCCTAAGGGTTTTAATCTGATTTTTTTTAGGTTTATAATAACAATTAACAAGTAACAATAGAAACTTGACAACAATCACCTACAATGCATTCAAAAAGCACTTGCAAAGGAAAAGTGGTCCTATGCAAACTAAAAACTTACAAAAAAGCTCATCCATCAACGCTGCGGGACTTAAGCGTTTTCCTAGTTATAAAATTTCTTCGACTTATAAGTTTTAACATCTACATGCTTTATCCAATTGTAATGATGTTTTCACAGAACCTTTATTTTATGAATTAATATATTCATGTGACATTTGAGCGTAATCGAAAAATTATTTCTCATAAAAATCTAATTTTTACGATTTTTTTAAAATTTCTTCTTTATCAGATTGTAACATACGTAACATAAAGGCATACTTTCGTCATAAAATAGCACTGCAATCACTACCCTTGAGCGAAATGAACACATATTATTAGTGCTGTGCGAGTTCAACTTTTTTCTTCGAGTTCGAGTACATGAAAAATTGACCTTTTCGAGTTCGAGTTCAAAGTAAAAAATCCCTAGAAGAGAATGAAAATAAAATTGGTAGGGTCAGATACCCAATGACCGAACGCCCCTAAAACGTCGGATCAGCCGAACACCCTCCCACCTCCCGCCTTTGTGACCAGATAGCGATTTGTTGAAATGTTCTACTAAAGTTTGGTTTATGTCAAATTGTTAATCACTTGTTCCTGAACAGATATATAGTCTCCAAATTGATATCCGCCGGATAGAAGACGAGATAATAACATCGGAATAATAAGTTCGCCATTTTCTTGATTTCGTCACTTTTCAACTTTTGACAGGTAAACAACTTTCTGAAAAACCACGATCTATGGAAACGAGTGTAAAACCTATTAAAATGTCAAAGGGAAGGGAGAAATTACCATTATTGAGTGTATTATTGTTGTGGCTACAATATTAACACAACAGAAACATGTTTTTACTTGCAGGAAAGCCTAAATTATACCAAAACAGCTGACGTTCGGCTATTGGGCCGCGTTCGTTAAATCCGATCAGTCGCTCCGCCGCCATTGAAACTCCATGTTAATCCTGAAAATTCATTTGGCTGGATTGAAATTCAATAGCAATTAGACTATTAAACTTACATAAAAGTTAAACACATGAATAAATAAAATGGAACCCTGTTGTTAGTTTCACACGTTGCATTTTAGCTTTTATTTGTAAATTACGTAATTTTCGGCCGTGATGTCGCCATCTTGAGCCGTTCGGCTTGGGATGCGTCGGGCGTTCGGTTATTGGTCCCGTAGCTTTTCTGAAAGTACTTCGACTTTCGAGTTTGATTATCGACTACACAGAGCATTTATGATTGGCCGAGATGTTTTAAATCAACCAATGAGGTATAAGGAAGCCTACAAACCAAACCCCAGTCGCCTGACGTCATAATTGGATGTAAATAGAAGTGTTTGTAGACACAGCGGTACGATTTTCTGCTAAAGGTGTTCGCTCATTGGGTACTTGACCCTAGGCCTAATCAAAAATGAAAATCTTTGAGCCTACCTATTCAAATATGGCAAATTAACAAATATATCAAATAACTAAGCCTCCTAGCCTAGGGTAGCCTAGTAGCCTAGGTCTAGCAGAACACAGGCTAGGGGCCTAGCCTAGATTGTTCTACCAGTCTTGCCCTAGGCCTAGCTCTTACTGGCCAAAGGGCTTAGAATAGCTAGAAGACAAACATAGCCTAGGAGCCCTATCTGTCTTACTAAGAGAGCTTGGGTCTTGGCTCTAGTCCCTAGGCCTAGCCTTACACCTAAAACATTAATTTGGTCACAGCTTAGGCCTAGGTGATAAAGGCTTTTTGTAGTAGGCCCTCCCCTAGGCCTAGGGTCCTAGCCTTACCAGATGCCTAGACTAGCTAGCCTAGGATAGTGGCATTATTCTGGCCCTTGTATTCTTTCCACTGCCATTCTTATTTCTTGTAAGTAAAGAATGGAATTTCGTAATTTAAAAAAATCAAAAATGAAAATAATATAATAATATCAAGGATAAAAATCGTCGTAAGTCCTCTCTAAGATGCAAATTCATGGTTACTTCACACACCAGCTGATACCTTGGAGGCCATCTGTCACCGCCTGCTATAGAAAGAATAAGAATCAACACAACACACACATACATATTTGCAAGACGCCGAAAAAGCGGGAAATTTGAGCTCGAAAAGTTCGAGTTCACGTGAATATTTACTCGAATCCCAAGTCAAACTCAACTCGAAATTACTCGAACTCGCACAGCACTACATATGAAAAAACACATGAATGAATATTTAGGCGGCATGTTCGTTAATAAATAATAATATTTTCAACTTCATTGTTAGGGCTCCCATTCGTACCGTTTTAGCCGGGACAGTCCCTTTTTTGAGGTGGTGTCCCGCAACCCTTGAAAATTGTGTAACAAATCAACTCGCACCCGTCTTTTAGTACTCGCTCCTAGCGGGAAGGTACTTTCGGCGGGAAGGCAAGGGGGGTTTGGGGGGAACAATAGCGCCGCAGGCGAAAAATTTTGAGGTCAGGTTTTATTAAAGAGCGTTTGGTGCGTTTTAGGATAACATAGCGGGCTTAATTCAGTACTGAAAAACTTCAGTATTTATACCGTGAAAACTCGTAAACCACTTGCAGATAAGATAAGAACACTGATGGTACAAATCATATGCGCCGCATCAACAAAATGCCCAATGACTTATGTTCGCGATCGCGTCTTACAATAATGTGTCTGGCTGTTTACTAGGGATGACGAAACCCGACTTTTTTACGACCCGGGTACCCGTCCACATTACCCGCGGGTTACCCGGGTAGTAAAACAAAAAAATCGTGTGGGGTGTCTAATGAACTGTGAAGAAACGCGCTCATCAATTATCGTAATATCTCAGACGTAATGCTGTTCTATAAACAATGACGTGCCGATGAAGTAGTATTTTATAATCACGAAAGAGGAACAGCAGCGGGCCGTTAAGATAACACTCACTGTTCGGTTGCATCTGCTTTATAACTTGTCACAGTCAAGTCAAGGTCACGACTCACGATGCGTTGGCTCGGGGCGCGGGAAGGGGGGGACTGGAGCCCGAACAGAGGTAAACAAGATAAGGAAAGATTTATCACCATGGGTGATAGCTTTTAAGTTTTGACTTCTAGCAGATTGAAAACATAAGTGATGTTGTGGTAATTATTTACGCGGTATAACCTCGGGAAGATCGCACAAGTGGTTAGGCAGGAGGGGGTGGGGGGGCATACTCAGCACACTGCCACAAGTCGGCGGCATGAATCGGCGCTCGATTCAAATTCTCGCAAAAACGATATTTTGAAGCACGTCCATAAAAGTTACTCGCAAGAGCCAAATTGTCACTCGCAAAATGCGAGCGTGCGAGTGGGATTTTCAAGGGTTGGTGTCCCGGCTACAAGAGCCGGGACGCCTAATTGTCCCGTTTTTTAGATTGGCGAACGACCGCGCTATTTTTACGGTTTAGCATTTGAATCGCCGCGCCTGCAATGCAACTCTTCACCCCGACCATGGCCAGTTACCAACCACTCACCAAAAACGAACTATAAAGATTCAAGAAGTCAAGGTCTAGATCCAGGCGGCCAACAGTAAGAAGAAAGTGTCATTTTACCGATAAACTATAGACAGATTTTCCTTATTTTTCGAAAAAGTAACAAGAATATTGAAGGGATTGTTGAGTGTACAATGTGTTGTGACTTTAATAGGGGTAATGTGGGTAATTGGAAACACTTTTAGTGTTTTTAAACTTTGACCTTATTTGTAGTCTAGGGTATTGATAGGAGAGAAAAAATGTAAGGAGCAAAATTGTGCTTTGGGATGTAAACTAAATCATGACACCAACAAGAATGTGATGGAAGAATATTGTATGGTATTTTTATTGCTTTTTGTTTAAACTCGAATTTGTTTCCAATTACCCCAGATATTGGGGTAAATGGAAACAGCCATGGTACAACTCCTAGACCCATAAGGAAACTAA
The DNA here is from genome assembly GCA_024449915.1 of Sweltsa coloradensis. NCBI lineage: Eukaryota > Metazoa > Arthropoda > Insecta > Plecoptera > Chloroperlidae > Sweltsa > Sweltsa coloradensis. The sequence continues at coordinate 93,532 of JAMZAV010000075.1, forward strand.
AGTAGGGTAATTGGAAACAAAGCATTTTAAGCTCTGATTCTAACACAAAAAAAATTAATACATTATGATACAAACTGTAGATTCTGTGTACATTTAAAGAAAACCTTCCGTCTCAACGCAGAATTGTACGGAAAATCTCAAAAGCATCACAAGCATGAAAATAAGGCTGTTGTATAAAAAAAGTTGTATTTTGTATTTAAATATTAATACAATCATCACTTAAAATTAAATTTACAAAAACTACATCAACAGATTGGTAAATTACATACAAAAACAAAACATGCATCGATTGGGCAAATGGAAACGTTAGCTGCGGTTTTTTGGATTTCCTGCGATTTTGGAAAAAAAAAATTAAAATGCACATATTTTCAAAGGCATCTTGGTGTGGGTCCAAGACAAAGTCCACAGTGCCAAGTTTATCTTTATTGGACCAGCAAATATATTATTTATCAATACCGAATCGTGGTCATCTCTTCGAGGGTATCTTTCCTTCCAAAACGTGATAATCTGAAGCCTAAGTAAGAAGGCTGTGTAGTCAGACACTGTTGCCAACTTACCTTACTTTTAAACCAAACATTTAAATGTGTTTCCATTTACCCCTGAAATTTGTCCATAGCTTAACATGGATCTTTTGGCTTTGTTTCCAATTTCCCTGTATGTTTCCAATTACACCTAATTCATGTTTCCAATTTCCCCCAAGTATGAGATAATAGGGGAATTGGAAACATTGCTTATCAGGAGAAACTATGATAATTATCTAAATTTCACCTGTACCATATTGTTGACTAATGTGTCTTTATTAATTTCCATCCAAGAACAAATTTCTTAAAAACAAAATAAGGACCATAACAGGGGAAATTTTGAGAAGTGTTTCAAATTGAAACAAGTTTTTTGTGTAGAGTTTGGTTACAATGTGTATGACATGCATATCATCGAACAGAAGAAGCTGTAACTACTTGCACATTTTCCATAAAGGTCTGGACCATGCTATCTAACAATTTTTTTAAAATTTGAACTTCACATACGGAAGTTATAAAGGGCGTTTCCAATTACGCCCTGTTTCCAATTACCCACATTACCCCTAATATATCTCCTAATTTTCGTTTCAACGTTAACATTTTCGGGAATAGGCGCGTAGGAAGGGGGGGGGAGGATGGGGAGAATTATCCCCTCTTTTTGCCGTGACCCCCCCCCCCCCCCCACTTCAGAAGAGCAATGACCAACAATTTCGACAATTTCCCATTGTTGTTGGACGTGATCGCGAACGTATTGATGCATTTCAATGGTTGTAACATGATCTGTATCGTCACTACCCCATTTTTTTAATAGTTTTTACTCCTAAAAAAATGCATTAATTTAGTATTGCATTCAGACCACTTATTTTTTCTAGAACGCACCAAACACACTCTAAAAACCTTATTTTCAAAAATTTCGCCTGCGGCGCTGTTTGCCCCCAAAACCCCCCGTGCTGGTCCCCTAAAATAGTTGTCCCGTTTTTGGGTTTTTGTATTATAGGAGCCCTATTCATTGTGCCAACTTTAAGTTAAAACAGAAATGTTGATTTCAATGCCCAATTTTAAAAGTAATTGCATATTTTAAACTAAAACTTATAATTAAGGAAAGTTCCTGATTTTGCTCTAATTTAGCATAAAAACATTATTATTGCCTTATTTTGCTAGGGTACATCATAATGAAAGTCATATTTAGCATCATTTAGTGAAAAAGTCATTCACAACATTTCGGGGTTCCTAGTTATAGCATAGGGAAATGTATTTTATTTTAAGTATTTTTGAAAATACAAGTTCCTAGTATCTTGTATTTTGTATCGAAAATATAAATATTTGAGTACAGTAAGAACTCTATTATCCGAGTTGGATGAGACTGGGGGCACTTCGAATTCGCGAAAAACTCGGATGTCGCGGTTCATTTGTTTATTTGCTCTCGTAGCATAGCCTGATATGGTAAAATGATATAATATGACACATGCAATGGATAAAGGAACATAAAAAATTAGGGAAGACGACGGGTACCCGGGTACGTGTTTCCACTACCCGTTTACCCGTAAAACCCGGTTCCTGAATTGAGGTGTCACATTGTAGGCGGAAGGCTAATGTAAACATGCGCTTTCTCATATCTTTTGTGCTTGGCGGCGTTTTTGTTTTGAATTATAATGTCCTTTGTTCATGCTGCCGACTTGTGCAGTGTGCTGAGTATGCCCCCCCCAGCCTAAACACTCGTGCGATCTTCCAGAGATTATACTGCGTAAATAATTACCACAACATCACTTATGTTTTCAATCTGCTAGAAGTCAAAACTTAAAAGCTATCACCCATGGTGATAAACCTTTCCTTATCTTGTTTACTCTAATTCGGGCTCCAGTCCCCCACCCCCACCCACGCCCCGCGCCAACGCATCCGTGAGTCGTGACCTTGACTTGACTGTGTCAAGATATAAAGCAGATGCGTGAGTGTTATCTTAATGGCCCGCTGCTGTTCCTCTTTCGTGATTATGAAATACTACTTCATCGGCACGTCATTGTTTATAGAACAGCATTACGTCATCCGAGATATTACGATAATTGATAAACGTGTTTCTTCACAGTTCATTAGACACCCCACACAATTTTTTTGTGTTACAACCCGGGTAACCCGCAGGTAATGTGGACGGGTACCCGGGTCGTAAAAAAGTGGTTTCGTCATCCCTACATAAAATACACACGAAACACTTCATACAGGCTATACCAAATGATTTAATAGCTTGTAAATCAAGCTCACAAACATACGTACACAATTAGGCCTACATTTCGTAATAAAAACGCATGTCTAGGCCTAAATTCGACGCAGTAGGCCTAGGCCTAGAATGCAAACATTTATTATTATTTATTTCAACAATAGGCCTAGGGTAGCTCTCTTTCTCATGTGGGAAAACCTCTCACTACTATTGCCCGCGCTGAAGCTCTCGTCGCAAGATAAGTCTGGGAAAGAAATAAGATAAGCCCAGGAATAACAATTCAATGCGTCGTGATTACGAATTTCGTGAATCGGTTGAAACATGATTGCATCGCAATTCTTCTTCCACCCACAACGACCATCTTTGATTTGATCAGCTGTGACTGTGAGATGGTTGGATCGTATGCGCAGGCGGCGATGCGCGCGACGCACACTGACCACTGAGCTCTATATGCTCAGTGACACTGACGCACACTGCTCAAAAGTCGTACACTGACCACTGACCTCTATATGCTCAGTGACACTGACGCACACTGCTCGAAAGTTGAAATATATCGCCGATCTATCTTCTCTTGCACTCACTCGTAGGCATGACTCCCGCTAGGCCTACAAGTGTATGCGAGTACATTTAAAAAAGCGGGGCGGCGTCTGAATTTATTTTTATGTTTTATTTACGTAGCCTATTTAAAACTTTTATTTTATTTTATTTTTTATTTATTTTTTTATGGAGCTCGGTTAACACGGTACATCGGATAATCGGAGATCGGACAATGGAGTTCTTACTGTATTTTGCCCAGCTCTGCAGTGTTGACCTCTAGGCCCTACACCAGAAAATAACAATATTGAATCAATGCCAAACACTGCTATTGGTACAGCTCCTTAATTGGATAATAATACGGTACCAAAATGTGCATTATTCTGGTTATTATTGATTTTAAAAAAAAAAGGAATTGAGAACAAAACATACACATTATAAATTTTGCAGTGTGAGCAGTAATTTAAAGTTGAGTCACATAGTATCGATTGCTACTATTTTAATTTGTTTTTAATGTTTCAGATGATAGCTGCACCTCCAATGCCCATGTCAGCACCTCCGATTCGCTACCGGCCTCACCATCAGGCCCCACCAGTCCGTAATAACTCCTTCCCGAAGAGACCTGCGGAACCAACTGGACCGCCTGTCACTGTCTTTGTTGGTAACATTACAGAACGTGCCCCAGATGCCATGATCAGGCATATCTTGGCAGCTTGTGGCCATGTTGTCTCTTGGAAAAGAGTTCAAGGTAAAACATATTTGCATACCTACTTTTCAAAACTGTCCAATGGCATTCAATCTCGCTCATAAAAAGACTGTGCCTCTTTATTCCAGAAAATCAAATTGTCAGTTCCCAAGGCTAATTCCTTTACCTAGTAACAAGACTTTTACAGTGATGCTTTCCAATCCAAGGACTACTCTTCTCTTGCCAATCTTGTATAGGGCCTATGTTCAGAAGGTCTACTTGGTAGGGATGACATCGATATCATTTTTTTTTTTAAAGAATCGATTCCCAAGAATTTGATAAAAATTGCATGCACTGTTATTTTGGCGGCCTATTTCCGCAAAGCTGTGATATGCACCGTTATTCCAGCAATCTATTTAAAGAGCCCGTGATGACGTCTTTAGCCCGCCGCCCGACACGGAACAATGTATTGCGTTGTCGACCGTTCCGCCTGCCGTTATGTGTGATCGGCATCTGGCGGGGAGAGGGAGACACAAGGTTCACCGCTCTGCCACGACCATAAAGACGAAGCTCAAAGTTGTGAACGTTTAAACTGTCTAGTAATGAATCGATTCCTACTAGTGATGACATTGGGTAACCGGAAACCCGGTTCTATAGCAACTTGGTTCTGACAATCCGACTTTCCAAACCGGTTCCATTTTTTCAAGTTCTACTGTACAACGGTGAACTTCACGGGCATTTTTTTCGCACAAATGGTAATTCTACGCACAGATCCTGGTGCGGTCTATTTCCACGGAGCCAGCTATCTATCCGTCCTTGCCAGCTAATTATCAAGCACTCGACCGGCCTTGACGCACGAGGCTGCTACATGACACTTGGCTGTGGCCAGCTCACTTCCGGCCGTAGCGCTGTGAACAGGTACCCGCTTGTTGATAATAGCCCGGGAAATGAAATGGGTTGTCGGGTACTCGTATGACTGTTTTTCTTCTCAAATTCTGCCCAATTAATGCCGCCGCCGGTCAGGCTTTCACTCGTCAGCGCGCAGCGGCGGCAGTAAGTGATTCATCATTAATAAGCGCTCGAATTTCGTCTGTCGAGCTCGAGTGAGTGACGTCACCAACACGCTGCGCGCGCACCACTATTCATCGTAATTGGCTGATAAGTAGAGGTAGTGAAAAATGGTGATAACGAAATTCGCGATTTTTTTTAAATATCTATTTTATTGCCTTTAAAATGTAATATTGTCAATGAATTACATCATTTAGAGATGGAAAAAACACATTTAAAAAATGCAAATGTCGCGAAATCTCGTGTAAACGAACGAAATATTAAAAACTGGTCAAAACGCGAATTAACTCGCGAAATTAAACATTTTAGTACGTACTCAAAATGTGGGGGATGGTGGAGGTGCCGGTCCAGAATTTTGGTGGAGGTGTCGGTCCAGACCGAACATTACGCGCGCAGCGGGCGGTACATCACTTCGTGACGTCACGGGCTCCACGGAAATACACCGCCAAAATAACGACGCGTATCACGGACTCCGCGGCAATAGTCCACCAAAATAGTGGTGCATACGAATATTTATTTTTGCTCGGGAATTGATTCTGAATAGATTTGTGGGTCACAATGATCGATTCTAACTTATTGGAATTTATGTCATCCCTACTTAAAAGGCTTAAAGGGCTTTTTTTTATTTCCATTAAATTTTTTTTTTTTTTTAGGTTGGTAGCTTATACAGTAAGATCTCTCTTATCCGAGTTGGATGAGACCGGGGGCACCTCGGATTTGCGAAAAACTCGGATGGCGCGGATCAATTGTTTATTTGCTCTCGTAGCATAGCCTGATGTGGTAAAATGATATATGACACATGTAATGGATAAAGGAACATAAAATACACACGATACACTTCATACAGGGTATACTAAATGATTTAATAGCTTGTAATTCAAGCTCACGAACACACGTACACAATTAGGCCTACATGTCGTAATAAAAACGTATGTCTAGGCCTAAACTCGACGCAGTAGGCCTAGGCCTACAATGCAAACATAGGCCTAGGCCTAGCTCTCTTTCTCATGTGGGAAAACCTCTCACTACTATGCCCGCGCTGAAGCTCACGACGCAAGATAAGTCTGGGAAAGAAATAAGATAAGCCCAGGAATAACAATTCAATGCGTCGTGATTACGAATTTCGTGAATCGGTTGAAACATGATTGCATCTAGTTCCACAACGACCATCTTTGAACAGCTGTGTGTGAGATGGCTGGATGTATGCGCACGCGCAGGCGCGCGACGCACACTGACCTCTATATGCTCAGTGGGTGGCACTGACGCTTACCGGCGATGCGCCCGACGCACACTGACCACTGAACTCTATACGCTCAGTACACTGATGCACACTGCTCGAAAGTCGAGATATATCGCCGATCTATCTTCTTTGCACTCACTCGTAAGGCATGCCTACAAATGTATGCGAGTACATTTAAAAAAGTGCGGCGCGGCGTCTGTAATTATTTTTATGTTTTATTTACGTATTTAAAACTTTTTTTTTTTTTTTTTTTTTTTGGCGGCTCGGTTAACACGGAACATCGGATAAGAGGAGATCGGATAAGAGAGATCTTACTGTATATGTTTTTGACCATTTAAATGAAATCGCGAAATTTGGGTTTTATAAAAACGAAATTTGGAAATTTATATCACCATTTCTCATTACCTCAACTGATAAGTGACTGGCGGAGATATTTATGCATTCAGGCAATATCAGTTCCTTCTGAAAGTGAGTTTTCAACAGCTGTACCACAGATAATACTACCTGTGGCTGGACATTAGAAACGGGCTTCTCTGGCGCCCGAGACCGTCGACATGTTCACGTTCATGAAAACGTGTGTGTTAAAGGGACGACTTGTCAAAAAAAGAAAATAATTGACTAACTTCACAAAAACTTTTTTTGTAGTCGTGAAAAAATCTAAAAATTTCATAATCACGGGTACCCGACTGTAAGATCGACGGGTACTCGGGGAGGCATTTTTACTAATTTGCACAACCCTACCCGGCCGTAGTCACCTCCAAAAAACGCACATAAGACTGATACATTGAACAAAAATTGACTCTTAGAAACCGGTTCCGACGTGGAAGAACCGGTTTGAACTTTTTGGACCCCGATGTCATCAGTAATTCCTGCACTTTGGAATAGATCCAGACAGGAATCGATTCCGTGTACTAGAGTAATAAATAATAAATTCTACATTGACATTGGGCCGTTCAACGTGACAGCATTATTTAAATTTATTTATTTATTATTTACTTATTTATTTATTTATTTATTTATTTATTTATTTATTTATGCCTTGCTTCTTTAACAATTCACAAAGTTTAAAACACGACTTTTACTTTACAAAACAAACAGTAGCCCTATAACAGCAAAATCTATAAGGTAGGGCCTAATTAAATAGAAAAGTATGTACATTGTATTATTATTAGATGTATTGGATTAGTATTGAATTAAAGAATGCTATGTGATGCGCACAGGCGTTGTGCATGTTCTTGGCCAAGTGGACGAGTGGTACTCACTGGTTACTTGGTTGTCAGCTGAGTTCAGGTTTTCAGTCTTTTTTTATATTTTATACTTTTATTATTCAAGTTTTACTTAGGGCCTATTATATTCGTTATGTAATTTTAATTTTATAATACTTGTTCATGTATTTAAATGATTTTTATAGGCCTAATGTATTTATTAAGGCTGGGCTATGACGTAAAGTTCAAATATTGATATTACAGAAAAATTTCGATATCGATATCGATATATCGAAAGTAGGGATGTGCGAACGGGAGATTTCAATTCGAGCCGAGTACGAGTTCGAGTTCAGTCAAATGTTCGGTTTTCGAGTTCAATTCGAGTTCATTTAAAAATTAATTTATAATGATGTTAGGGCCTAATTTTTTTTTTTTTTTTTTTTTATATTTTTTTAAATCGAGTTTATTTCCAAATTGAGAAAATGTGTTCTCCATTTCAGACTTTCTACTAGGCCTAGGTATCAAACAAATTCTTCAGTTTTAAAGCCTAGGCCTATCTTCTGGGTTAAATATTTTTGGTTATGGAGACCTAGGGCCTAGCTAGGCCTACAACTAACCTTGGTTTTGAAGGGTGCCGTAGGCTAGGTCTAGGCCTATTGTACAGGCCTAGGTCCAGTGCTGGGTGCATTTTGGTATGGCGATCTGAGTTTGTAAGCCTAGCTGGGGCCTAAGATCGGTAAAATATACTAGGTCTAGGCCTAATCTTAGCCAGAAGAAATCCTGGCCAGGCTACTAGGCCTAGCCTACCTGTTGTCACTGGTACTGTCACGCCGTGTGTTGTTTGAATGTTTACCTGCATTGTGTTGTGACAAGTGTTCCATCTCATGAATATTTCAAAATTGTATTTTATGCTAGGCCTATGCTTTAGAGAAGAAATTACGCCTAAGCCTAGCCTAGTCCGCCGCATATTTTTACGAATCATCTGTCTGCTCTGCTCTCTCCTCGTGAATCGTGGCCATTTTTGTTGTCAACAACATACATCTCGGACACAAAAGTGGTGATACACGCACGGTAGACGTGAATGATTTCAAAACTGACAGCCAATCAACGCTCGCATGTGACGTATGACCAGCTCCAATTGGATCTCGCAAAGTTCAGCCGGCCAATCATAACGAGCTTCACCTCAGAAGGAGTTCGACTATCGTGTATCACGATCTTTGCCGCGTATGAGGCTATCAAACGGACGAAACACGTAACTTTTGATGGGTCGGTAAATGAAAATGCTGTTTTTACCGAGGCTCAAATATACGAGTTCAAAATAAATGAAACTCGAATTTGTTCGAACTCGCCGTGAACTCGACTCGTACTCGAATATTCGAGTACTCGCACAGCCCTAATCGAAAGCAATACGTACACGTATTTTAATATCCGCTCCCCCTTAGCAATTTGCAATGAAATAAAAACAAAGTATTTTCTAAACCATTGTATTTATTGATTAATTACACTTGGGTGGTTATTAACTTATTAAACTTTTAATGAAGGGTATTTTTGTTATTAATAACTAGGAAACGCTCAGTTGGACGCGTTGATAAGCGAGCACGTGCTATAGCTAGACCCACATTGCACATTTTTTTTAAATTTTAAAATTTGCGACGTTCGCTGTCCACAGGGCCATGTTTCCAATATTATTTATTATTGCCAAGGTATTTGGGTAAACCCGTGTGTAAACCTTTACTTTGTGAATAAAATCCACCGCCATCTAGAGGACCTTGACTCCTTGGGAACACTATTTAAACTCTTTGGTGACAAATAATACACTGCTCCCTCGAAAGTATTTTGATTACTTCTAGGTGGCAGTGCATTAGAAACTTCGCGCGTCTTTTCGTTGCCATGGCAATGTTACTTTTGTTATAATATAATTTCCATCTACACTACTTATCGGATCAAAATAAAATTAACATATTCGTGACCGGACGGACATTCTAAATGATTTGGCCACCTCAGATTTTGTTGCCGTTTAGTTTGAAAAAAAACTTTCGATTAACTTTAATGTAACTTTTTAACTTTTTGAACGATTTTGCCACAAAACTAATGGCATTCAATCGAGAACAAAGCTTGCGGATGGTCAAAATTTCAACTCGATCCGAGCCTCCGTTCGAACGTTATGGCGAGATAAAAAAAAAATTTAAAAATCTGACTATTTTTTCCGGCAGAGTCAAATGGAAACGCTCCCTTCGCTCGCTTAATGAAGGACTTAGTATGTAGAAAAAGTTTTCCTTCCTTCTTTGGCTTCAAGAACACTCAACATCGTGATAAGTGCAAGGTCCCGGGCTCACGGGTGATGTCACTGTGAAAGGCGGCGCGGCGATTGGCCACTTGCGCAGGCGCTGCGTGGATCGGTCAGAGTGGAGTCGAGTGTCTAGTCAAAAGCATACAGTCGGGTCTTGTAAAACATGAAAACAATCACTCAAATAACTAAAAAGTAAAAACTCATAAATAAAAACAGTACTTACCACAACTTGAAGTCCTCGAGATGAGTTATTGTCAAGCTTGCTCGCGTGCTGTTTATTACGTGTCCACACGCGTCCACGGAACACTTCACACTTCAAAGATAACGAACGATAACAGAATGCCTCAACTGCTGTGAATGTGGCAGCAAGCCAACTCAGAGAACACGTGTCACAGGCGAAGGCCTAGCAACTGATCTGGCGGGAGGGGCAGAGAGGGGGGCTTGCTCGAGTTGCACACGGCCGGCCGGCTGGTTATGCGCGCACAGCGTGTGAAGGGGGGACGGACAAGTGTAGCGACGAGTGGTAAGGGGAGGAGAAGAAAGGTGACGAGACCAAAAGTTTTCAAGTTATAATATTTTTTCACAGGCAATTGAAACGTGGAACATTAGAAATCAAAACTTGATTTTAAAATTTTTTTTTAGACTTTTATTTTATTTTTAAATTAGGCCTAATTACTTTTTTTTTTATATTCAACCAAATATCGATATCGAAAAAATCGGCTCATATCGATATCGTATCGAAATATCGATTTCTTTGCCCAGCCCTAGTATTTATATTGTTTTAAAATGTGATGAATGCTTAGTTTTAGTTACCTGACACTTGTGAGTTGATAATAACATGTTGTTAGAGAATAATAAATTATAAACTAAATAGTAGGGCCTAGGCATATATATTTGTTTGTGTATTGAATTTGTAGGCCTACTGCTCACCGACGGTGGCGATAGGAACTCTGTGAATAGAATTCCGACGTCAATATGTCACTGCTATATCTAGCATTCTCAAAACATTAACCAAATAGCAAATACCCAAAAATTTGGGTGTGATTTTTGACCATCTGGTCGATCAGCTATTATCTGACCTAAAATTTTGGGTACCCTGTGCAGGTACCCAACATTTGGGACCTTAGTAAATTTTTGCCCTACTGCTACTAAAAATGTATTTAATTTAAATGAATGTCCCTGTTGCAAAGTAACTATAATCATTTTCTTTTTTATGTATAGCCTTTGGTTTCTGTGAGTTCGGAAGCCCAGATGCTGGTCTGCGTGCAATTCGCCTTTTGCATGACATGGAGCTTGGAGGCAAAAAGATGGTGGCCAAAGTAGATGCCAAAACCAAAACTGTGCTGGATGAGTACAAAGGTTAGCAAAACAAGATTGCTTCATTACTTATTAATACCTGTTTACAACTGCACATGGTCTATCTAATGCTGGAGACAGCTTATTATGTAGGAGCCTTCCCTAGGTCTTATCAATAGGGGTGTGCAAGTACTCGAAATGTTGAGTTGAGTTTTGTTTTTAGTTTCTTTTTTTTATACTGAGTTTGGTTTTAGGCTCAAAGTTTTCAAGTCGAATTTTAAACGTATGAAATCCAATGAAAAATTAAAAGAACCATCATCAAAGTATGGCTAGGCTTATAACAACCTAGGCTTACTATGTGTGGACTGTGATGGCAAAAATTAGGCCTTGGCCCTAGAGACTGTGCTTTCAAAATTATTACAATTAACAACAAAGGAAACTTGGATGCGGGAACCGGAAATAGGCCTACAAGCCGTTAAACTCACTGAGCGACGGCTGCGATGCAATTGGATGGTGCGCTCCGGCGGCCATCGCTGGAACTCGTTCCATTCAAGGGCGCGGAATATTCAAATGTTCTGAAATAGCATTGGAAATGTCTAGACCACAAATATTATAATGCGAGTGCGAATTTGGAAATTTTCTTCAGATTAATATATCGCAGCAGTATTTTAATAGGGCCAGGAACTATAGATAATATAGGCCTACTGATTAAAATTTAATTTTAATTTTATTGAAATTTACCAGCACAAAGGGCAGGAAGGCCTCAATAGCCTAATACAAGTAGTACAATAATTTATTGTTTTAAATATTCACAACAGAAAAATCGTGTTCCAAGTGGGCCTACTAAATTAAAAAATGTATGCCTAATTTTGAAATTAATACTTGACACAACTCGACTCAATACTCGAGTACTTAAAGGAATACTTGACTCGACTCGATGTGCTACTCGCACACCCCTACTTATCAATGTTCACAAATGACAATGTAGGCCTACATTTTTCAACCCCATAGAAGAAAATAGTTGACAATAGTAGGGCTACTGAACAAATTGTAAAGTTTGACAAGGACTAATGTTGGAATAATAAATTACCTAGATACATACATATAGGCCTACATACAAAGAATAAGATAGGCATTGTCTTTTTTGGTATGCACATGAAATAATCTTGATAGAGGAAAAATATGCTTGGAATGTAGTTTGAAAAGTGCGAACGCATATTTCCGGCTTTATCTGTGTTGTTCTATTGCTTATTTGATTGTGATTATGAACTTTGGCCACCGTACACAATGTTGTTCAACATTAAATATATACCTACCTAGTTTTAGGGCCTTCCATATATTTTTATATTATGTATATTGGGCCTTATGCATGTCAATGATTTTATAGCTGAACATCGTAAGAAATTACGTGGCCAATCTCCACTTCAAGATGAAACTCCTGATGAAGATGACTATTTAGATGAAGGCATGAAGCAGACAGATCGAGCCGCTCTTGAACGGATTCGAGTTGTACTAGAAGATTATGAGTCAGATATGAACAACTTTACTGAAATACGTCCAGTAGTAGATCATCGAGTCAAACCACGTATGTAGTAATTGTAATGTATTTTCTTGGGCCTATAATGTAGGCCTATTAGTTGGATGAGCGTAGCGAGCGTAGCGAGCGAAGCGAAGATTTCATTTCACTACACTGGAGAAAAAAATCCGGAATGTTTTTTTTTTTTTTTTTCTTTTTTTTTTTGTATTTTTGTGTGTCTGTGAACACGATTCCGGCTAAACCAATACTCCAATTGCGATGAAATTTTATGGAGGTCTATGAAATCTCTGAACGAAGAACTGCACGGGGGGAAAAATCGATTGAAAAATTATTTCTCATGAAAATCGCAATTTTACGATTTTTTTCGATTTTTAACAAAATTCTTCGATTTATAACACCTGCATGCTTTGTCCGATTGTAATAATTTTTTCACACAACCTTTATTTTATGAATTGATATATTCGTGTGAATTTTGAGCGTTATCAAAACATAAATTTCTTTAAAACATCGCAATTTTTGGAATTTTTTTGATTTTTAAATTTCTTTGGCTTATAGCACCTACATGCTTTATCCGATCGTAATGATTTTTTCACAGAACCTTAATTTTATGAATTTATATATTCGTGTGAAATCTGAGCGCAATCGAAAAATTATTTGTTATGAAAATCGAAATTTTACGTTTTTTTTTTTTTAAATTACGAATAATTAAAAAAAAAAAATTAAAGTTTATTTTTTATTTAATTTAAATTAATTTTAAAAAAATCAACTAAGTAATGATTTTTTCACAGTACAACAGAAAATCCGCATAACACTGAACAACTCAATGCACCAATTACGCTCATCCAACAACGCGGCGGGACTTAAGCGTTTTCCTAGTATTTATTACCAATAGAAATAGAATCATTTTGAATTGTAGTCTTTTTACAAATCATATACAAATCACAGTTAAAATAGGCGTACCTACAGCCTCTTAGATAATATTTCCACTAGCTCTGTCTTTCCTGCCTGTCCATGCAATAGGTTTTGACTTTTGATTGTTGTAGCCAGGAAAGTGCTTTTTAGTTGTAGTTTTTACTTTTTAGAAAGTAGGCCTTGTCAAATGGGGCCTACTGCATAAAGTGGAATCGGTATCGGCAAACAAATAATACGGTATCGGTATGGGCAAATTATGGTATCGGTCCACCCCTAATTAAAAGAGATACGATAAAAAACTTATTTCCCAATAATTTTGAATTGGGAACCTTCCTAAACATATCACACACTACTTTGATCACATGAAATATTTCTACAGGCAGAGCCAGGGTAATGTTTGAAGAAACGTATTATTTGTCGGCCGCCATCTTGATGACGTCATTTTTTCACTTTCCATATCAGTAAATTTCAGTAAACTCGGCTTTCCTACATCCTTTCAATTTCAATCATCAAAGGTTGGGTCACCAAGATCTTGCCACTATCCCTCGAAATCATCGACAAGTTGCTCGCCTTACAATTCAATGACATAAACAAAAGACTGGTCAAATCAAAGAAAATACCACCGAGCACAAAAGATACGAGGATGGGCATGTTTACATGGGCTTTTGGCCTGGAATGTGACACCTCCATTCACGAGCCGGGTTTTGCGGGTAAACGGGTAATAAAACCACGAACCCATACCCAACTTTGTTTGGCAGGTAACGGGTACCCGTCGCCTTCCCTAATACAAGGTTAAACAATATAAGCTTGCCTAATAGAAAAGGGCACTTACTTGTATACACTAGCCCTATAGACCGTTCCAGTGGACGATTATGGCAATGTGGCTTGTGGCATGGACAGACAAGGGAATAGTGGAAAATACTGCAAACATCTAGAAGCAGTGAGCCTACCTATTGTTTGCTTTCTCATTTGCTTTTTTTCTAATGGGCTAGAATGGACTCTCTTTACTTTAACCATAATATTAAAATTATGTTTGTTATTTAGCCGAAAACAACAAGGATCGGAAGATGTCGCGAACTCAAGAAAAGCTAATGCAACTCAGTCAGGGTGGAGATGCAGCCACCCGAGATAACCTGGTAAGCCAGTATTATCACCTCCTTACTACTAAGTAACTAACTTTAAGTCAACTAGGTAGCGTAATTAGGGGTGTGCGGGTAGCACTTTTTTATTTCGGTTCAGTTAAAGGGGCTAATACCCCAAAAAATTATTTTTTACCACATAACCTATAGCAAAATAGGACACTAAAAAAAATATATATATATATATCTTGTAGGTAGGGGTGTGCGAATCCAAATTTTAATTTCGAATCCAAATCTCGAATCCCAAGCAAAAAGATTCGGGAATCCGAATTCAAATCCGAATCCAAAATTAGTTTACCTCACACGGAACAAGTAACATAAAGAAATGCCATAATTTCATGGTCCCGTGATGTTTTCCATTGTTTTTATCATGTTTTCGGGACTCCTTGAGATCTTCAGCCAATCAACAACACCTCCATCCATCCAGCCTTCTCTGAACGCGAAGTATTTATCTCGCGCGGTAGGCCTATCTTATCTTTGCCATTGTTTTACTTTTCAGAGACATCGCGAGGAAACTTATCTTGCTGTCATTTTACAAGGGCTAAAAAACCCAAAAATTATTTTTTTAACCAACGTGATCTTATAGCACAATACTACACTAAAATGGACCGTTTAAAAAATGATATCTTGTCACTGTTTTAACACGATTTTTTATTTATTGTGATCCAGAAATTAGCAAAAATTGGTGTTTTGGGAAAATTTTCTTAAATCGGCTTTATACATGTTTTTTTTGGCACATAGATACACGACATAGAATAAAATGCCCCTGATAAATCAAATTATGGCAAAATATACCTACGAAAAACATATTTGCCATAATCAATATCTCGTATCGAAAGAAAATAATATAAGATCCCAAGTATTTGATTGATGATACATTATATTGTAGGTAGGGCGTGTGCTCGAATCCAAATTTTAATTCGATATCCAAATCCGATCCCAAGCAAGCAAAGATTCGCGAATCCGAATCAAATCCAATCCAAAATGTTACCTCACGCGAACAAGTAACATAAAGAATGCCATAATTCATGGTCCCGTGATGTTCCAGTTGTTTATTCATGTTTTCGGGACTCCGGAGATCTTTCAGCCAATCAACAACACTCCATCCATCCAGCCTTTCTTGAACGCGTAAGTATTTATCTCCGCCGAAAGCCAGAGTATTTCTTCTTTGCCATTGCTTTAACTTTCAAGACAGTGGGAGTGAAAACACTTGCTGTATTTAAAGGGGCTAAAAACCCCAAAAATTATTTGTACCACGTGATCTAGCACAATACTACACTAATAGACCGTTTAAAAAATTGAATCTTGTCACTGTGATTTAACACGAATTTTTTTATTTTTTGTATAAGAAATTAGTGAAACTTGGTGTTTTGGGAAATTTCTTAAATCGGCTTTTAACCTGCTTCTTTTTTGGATTCCACATAGATCAAGGCATAGTACATCTAAAATGCCCCTTTATAAATCATCTGTCTTAAACTGTGCCAATATCACCCTAAGCAACCGCAAAAATATGCATTCCAAAATCACACCCCAACTTGGTAATCAGCATATTTTGACCAAACTACTTGCCCAAATTGATGACTCGAAATGGGCGGAGCTTAAAACGATCGATAGGTCACGTGACTAGTATTGGGTATAAATCCTCATTTTGCAAGCTGGCGCCTGCTGAACGGCGCATCACTTATCACGCTCTAACTTTTATTCTATTCATTATTTGGACAACACTTAAATGAATAATATTTAGCAAACATATCATTCCTTGTAATAGCGATTATTCCGATTGTTTTGACAAAGTCGTTAGCTTGTTATAACAATGTACGCATCACACAAGTGAAAATTATCAATGACTTAAGTTTTCTCATTAATTAATTTGACAAAAAACTACTGATCGGATTTCGACAAGGATTCTTTGTAAGAATGCATCAGACTGTTTAGACAAGAAATATACTAACTTTCTAGATAGAAAGTGCACTGAACGAAAATTTACAGCATAGAGTAATATGCAGCGTGCACTTTTTCACGGCTCATCCGCACGTCAAGAGTGCGTATTTTAGATAAAAACACATACCCTGCATATTTCTCTATGCTGCAAAGTTTCGTTCAGTGCACTTTCTATCTAGAAAGTTAGTTTATTTCTTGTCTAAACAGTCTGATGCATATTTTTAAAGAGGTCTTGTCAAAATCCGATCAGTAGTTTTTTGTCAAATAAATTATTGAGAAAACTTTAGTCATTGATAATTTTCACATGTATGATGCGTACATTGTTATAACAAGCTAACGACTGTGTCAAAAAATCGAAATAATCGCTATTACAAAGAATGATATATTTGCTAAATATTATTCATTTAACTATTGTCCAAATAATGAATAGAATACAAGTTAGAGCGTGATAAGTGTTGCGCCGTGAAGCAGGCTTCAACTTGCGAATTGAGGATTTATACCAACTAATTCCGCCATGTTGCCTCGTGACGTCAGGAGGCGGGTACAATTCAAGTCGTCAATTACAAAACAAAATATAGAGAATTTACAGAAAAGGCTGTAGAGTACATCAATAACGGCCAATATTTTTTTGGATCAAAATCCTCCAAGGTCACGGGGCATAAAGATCGTCCCCATGTTATTTCTTATGGGAGATTTTTGCCGATGGGACCTAGCTCGAAAAATGTCATGTTTGACAATTTTTTGGGAGGTCATGGTGACCCCAATAATTTTTCTGTTACTTGCTAAATTCATTACTTGTTAGCCTGAATGAAATATTTTTTTTGAGTTTAGCGGTTAAATACCCCTTTAAGAGCACATTAGTAGGCATAAACATAACATTTATTGTATCCGCTGGCCTTTTCATAGACCCGCACTTATTATTACGTACGAGTTCGGAGATGGGCATCTTTCAATGCAAACGCATCGCTATGTGAAGGGAGACTTGACTGACATCAACACGGCGCCCACCTGTCTTTCGAGCCGGCAGCCGGCCGGCTAGGGCTCGCATGAGTGAGAGAGACCGAGCGCGCTGCACCTTAGGGCCTTGCGCATTGCCTGCAGGCAGCCTGCCAGCATCGTCCAAGAGAGAAGAGAGGAGAGCGCACTGTTGTTTTTCGAATGCTACGTGCGAGAAAAACATTGCGTTTTGTTGATCTACAAGACGCGAACGGAAATTCTTCGTTTACGTACGCGGCGGACATGTTATCACGTGATTGATTGCAAACTATTAAATCGACCTATCGATATATTTGCGAGTTTCTTGGGAGTTTGGCGCCGGATTCGAATTTTCGAATACTTCAAATTTTTACGATTTCGGATTCGACCAACGAATCGAATTCGAATACAAAAGATTCGATTCGGATTCGATAATTTCGAAGCTTCGCACACCCCTACTTGTAGGCCTAACTGTGATTTTACACCACTTTTAATTATTTTGATCTGGAGAAAATAGCAAAAATTGGCGTTTTGTGAAAAAAATTATAATTCGGCTTTACCCTGCGTCTTTTTTGTTCCACATAGATGCTAGATCATCATACCAATCTAAAATGGCCCTTTATAGCATCGTGTCTTGAAACTGGGCACAAATATATATTCAAAACACTAAAAAATATGCATTCCAAAATCACACGCCTTCTTGGTGATCAGCATATTTTGACCGAACCACTTGCTCAAATAACAAAACAAAATATAAGGGATGCACATCGATACTTTTTTCATTATCGATTATCAAAATGGTAATGTCATTATCGAATCGATAATATCGATATCACCAATAAAGCCTGTTCCGATCTATAAGTGGACCCTCAAGTGTAAGTCAAAACAAATAATCACGTTCTGTTTACTGCCTGGCTGTCTTCGATGTCATGTGTTTGGCTTCCGTTATCGACTGATAGGTCAATTCTAAACATAAGTCTCGAGTGTCATGGCACAACGTGAGATATTCCCTGTATTTAGAGTTAAGCTCGTGCCACTGGCCCACTATTGCCGAATTATTTGATATTTCGATAGTCGATAATGAATTTTGGTTATCGATTATCGAAATTATATCCATTATTGTTATTAATTATTGATCGATTATATTGATTATCGTGTGCATCCCTACAAAATATAGATGTTTTACAGAAAAGGCTTAAGTTAGAGTATATCAATAATATTAATAGCCAATAATTTTTTTGGATCAAAATCCTCCAAGGTCACGGAGCATAAAGATCGTCCCCAGGTTATTTCTTATGGGAGATTTTTGTCGATGGGACCTAGCTCGAAAAATACCAAGTTTGTTATTTTTT
Organism: Sweltsa coloradensis; assembly: GCA_024449915.1. Taxonomy (NCBI): domain Eukaryota; kingdom Metazoa; phylum Arthropoda; class Insecta; order Plecoptera; family Chloroperlidae; genus Sweltsa; species Sweltsa coloradensis. Next base: position 112,436 of record JAMZAV010000075.1, read on the forward strand.
GGGGGGTCAATGGTGGTCTCAATAATTTTTCTGTTCATTTCTAAATTCATAACTAGCTAGCCTGAATGAATTATATTTATAAAATACCCGCAGGTAGACTGAAAGTCAGCCATGTTTGAACGATCTTCAAAATGGTCACGTGATCAACTCAGCACAACCAATGCAGAAACAATGCTATCGTGCAATGGCCACCTGATTTTGAACCACTGTCGAAGTACTTTCACAGCAAAATTATTATGTCATATTGCTGACATTGTTGTTTAAATTAAAGTGGGATTTTAGATGCCTGCACCTTAACAACTTCATAAGGATCGTGCCTACCTGAAGCAGGAACTCTTAGGCCTAGTGCTATCCAGTGACAGCTGAATGAAAAACGTTTTGTAGATGTCTGTCTGTGTAGTGTTTTTTTTTGTTTTTTTGTTTTTTTTGCAAGAATGGTATTGAAGCGAGCTCTTGTTGGTTCTTACTTCTTAATATTTTGACTAGGGTTACCATACGTCCCGGATTTTCCGGGACAGTCCCGTTTTTCTTGTTGGTGTCCCGAAAATGTTTTTCGGGACGCCAAATTGTCCCGGAAATCGAAAATCCAATTCCAAATTGTCGTAGCAAATTTCTGCTTTCAAATATTTCGCGGCACCGACGGCGGCTGGGCCGGGACGCGGGGATGCGCAATGTAACCAATAATGTTGTCATTGAGTCGAGCTCAAGGCCAGGGCAGCGGGCGGCGACAGTACGTACAGTGTCAACCCACTAGTAGGCTAGTCCAGTCGTTGTCAATGATTCACTGCACAGTCTGCAGTCACCGTTGTGTAATCAGTGAGTGTTGAGTTGGCGTTGTGACTTGTGACATTGCTTAGCTTACAGACTGCCAGTGGTGTGCGTGTGTGGCAAAATACAATGGCCAAACGCAAGTATCGTTTTTCAGACAAACTTTTTTTTTTTTTTTTTTTTCTTGTGCAAAGTTGGCCTCTTCAGCCAACTGAAAGACGAATATCCGTTCTTGTCTAGAAATACGCAAATCGAAGGAAAAGTTGATTGTTCTGTGTGCCGTGGTGTGTTCGGGATAGAGCATGGTGGACGTTCAGACATTTTAGATCATTTAAAAATTGTCCCGACACTCTCAGATCTCACTACAGGCGATCTTGGGGGAAAAAAAGGCCCAAAAATATTTCGCCCCAGGCCCCGGGTAGCCAACGCAAGTCCATACACAACGAAAGTACATGTGTCCCAGATTTTACTTTCAGAATTATGGTAACCCTAATTTTAACAATGTTGCCAACTGTTAAAGCAATTGTTGATGTTACAAAAAAATATTTTTATTTATTTGTTTTAATTCAAATAAATGTGTGTAGCCTAATAAAAAACTTTTAAAATAATAATTTTTGCCTTTGAGGTTATTAAGCGAGCGAAGCGAGCGTTTCCATTTGACTCTGCCGAAAAAATTAGTCACTGGTTTTGTTTTGTTTTGTTTGTTTTTTTGTATGTCTCGCCATAACGTTTGAACGGAGGATCGGATCGATTTGAAATTTTGACCATCCGCAAGCTTTGTTCTCGATTGAATGCCATTAGTTTTGTGGCAAAATCGTTCAAAAAGTTAAAAAGTTACATTAAAGTTAATCGAAAGTTTTTTTTTCAAACTAAACGGCGACAAAATCTGAGGTGGCCAAATCATTTAGAATGTCCGTCCGGTCACGAATATGTTAATTTTATTTTGATCCGATAAGTAGTGTAAATGGAAATTACATTATAACAAAAGTAACGTTGCCATGGCAACGAAAAGACGCGCGAACTTCTAATGCACTGCCACCTAGAAGTAATCAAAATACTTTCGAGGAAGCAGTCTATTATTTGTCACCAAAGTGTTTAAATAGTTTTCCCAAGGAGTCAAGGTCCTCTAGATGGCTAGATGGCGGTGGATTTTAACCACAAAGTAAAGGTTTACACCCGGGTTTACCCAAATACCTTGGCAATAATAAATCAGGGTTCCCACCGACCTGGAAAACCTGGAAAAGTCATGGAATTGAAAATATGGGTCAAAATGTCAGGGAATAGTCAGGGAATTGAGGAAAAAATTAAAAAAACTGGAAAAGTCAGGGAAAATGGGAATTGATTTAAATCTAGGCTTAGGCCTATTTGGTTTACTCAAAAAACATATATGTATTTTCACCGAATTTGTGAAAATGTTTTCCCGACTCCAAAGTCAGAATTTAAAAAAAAAATCAATCATTTGTTTTCGTTGCTAAAATAACCGTTTTAGGAATCTAGCGGTTTGAAGGTAAAACCTAGCTGATATTTAGGAAAGCGTCCACAACACAATAACACAAAAACTACATTATTTTGGTATTGCATTCAACCCACAACTTTTTTCTAAAACGCACCAAACGCACTCTAAAAACCTGATTTTCAAAATTTTCGTCTGCGGCGCTATTGTTGGGGGGAGGCCCCCCAAACCCCCCGTACTTGGTCCCTATATAATACCCCCGGGCCCGGGATGAAAAACCTGAATTCAACACTGAGCCTATGTATGTGTGTATCTGTTAGGGGATCCCCCGTAGAAATTTTGCGGGCGGGCCCATGAAACGAAGTTCCGCCCTGATGAAGTACGGGGGAATAAATTTTAGAGCGTATCGAGGGGGTACTGCGTTCCCGGCAAGCTATTTTTGGGCGTGTATCGCACCTGGAATTAAGCAAAACTAGACCTGGAAAAACTGGAAAAGTAAGGGAAATTGATTCTAAAAAAAAAGGTGGGAACCCTGTAAATAATATTGGAAACATGGCCCTGTGGACAGCGAACGTCGCAAATTTTAAAATTTTAAAAAATGTGCAATGTGGGTCAGCTATAGCACGTGCTCGCTTATCAACGCGTCCAACTGAGCGTTTCCTAGTTAAGCATCAGTTATATATGTTGTCCATTAGATAAGAAGAAGTCTTTCAAATTAAGCCATCAATTTGTTTTGTGTGGTCCACATGCGAAATGGCTGCCGAGAAGTGTCAAAAGGTCATTTAAATTTTTAAGCTGTGTGAATTCAACTTTATAGGGTAATTCTCAGGGTTATGCAAACCAGGATTTTTCAATTTCAAACCAAACTATGTGAATAATCAAAAACGTAGGTTGCTCAGTTGCGTGATTGGTACACTTTGAATTTTCATATCTTTCAACAAAATCAATACAAATAATGACTTAGAAATTGAATTATCTTCTTGGTTGTGGAAGAACGTTTTCAATATGATATTACTATTAGGGATGACATCGGGTAGTAAAATTCGGACCCGGTTCCAGCACTCAAATTACCCGGGTATCCGGATCCTGAAACGTCACGATGTGTGGAATGCTGTTTCCTAGGCCTACTAGTTGGTTTGAAGGTCATACCGACTGACTACGTTTCCGTCTCTGGAAACTTTTGCAATAATCGTACACAAATAAAGAACCGCGTTGATAACCAGGCAATGATCTTCATTCTTCATTACACCAAAGATTAGTTTACCAATTACACTGTACAGGCAGTGTAACTCGTCGTAGGTGGGCCTAAGCGCAGAAAGCAGGGGAAAACAAACACGCATCACATGTGGGAAAATCTCTCGCTACTATTGCCCGGGCTGAAGCTCTCGTCGCAAGATAAGCCTGGAAGAGAAAGAAGATAAGCCCAGGAATAACAATCCTATGCGTCGTGATTACGAATTTCGTGAATCTATTGAAAGATGATCACATTGCAAATTCTTCTTCCACACCAACCATCTTTGTCAGCAGCTGTGAGTGTGAGTTGGTTGGATCGTACGCGCACCTTGCACCGCGCAGACGGCAGTCGCCGCATCTTTCTCTCTTGCACTCACTCGTGGTATGGACACGATTCGCTGAGACGGACGGAAGCACGTGATAGCTTACAACGCGCTCTGTCGTCGACTCTAGTTACTCTTATAGGCAGCAAGCACGCTCCGCGGGAAAGACCGCAACCACGTAGCGCGTAATTAAAACTGGTGAATTAGCCTAAAAACGGCCGCGAAATATATCCGAATCTTAAAATCGGCTCCGGGTAATTTCTAGAACTGGGTACCCGATGTCATCCCTAATTACTATTAGTGGCCTATTTATCATAGGAGTGGATATTTTCAAGTAAAACATTATCCTTCCAATTCCATACAAGAAAATTGTATTCGACAGGCAATGCATTGGAAAAAGTGGTATCAGTGCATCGACATCCCTACTATTACATAATTCTTTGTCTTCATTAAAAACAAAAAGCTAAATTAGAAGATTCATTAACAATGTGAACCAACTCGTAACATGAAGATCTATAATACACAACTTAACACAATATATTTTTTTGTTGCAGATATTAGATGATGTGGAACTTGAAGAGGGTAAGCGAGACTTGATAACAAGAGAAATCGGCAAATTCCGTGAGATCATGAAGGTAAATAAACATAACTTAAGTGAACCTCTTTGCAACTCGAGAAAGCTTTTCTTGTTAACTTCAAAACTAAATACACCCTCATGCTAGGAGCTAGGCAGTTAGCTTTGTTACAAAAAAATCCACTAGTTCTTGTATGTAGGCCTATCCTAAGTACCTATTTATAGAAAACTAAAGCACAATATAATAGGGAAGGTCGATTACAATTTTTAGTGCCCTTGTAAAAGGGTATGAATTTGTATGTGTGTGTGAATAAAGATTTTATATCTTTGTCCCTTGGATGGGTCTAGTAGTAGTGGTAGATAATAAATTGGCAAATTTAATAGAATTTAATTTTGAAAAGTCAGTAGGCCTACGTATCTTCTGCAGGCCAATCTAAAAGGAAAATCTGATGTCAGGACCCTTATTCTATAATGGTTGGTGAAATTGAATGAGAACTGCACTTTGGTATAAACTATAACTACTATAAGCCATTTTGTAGCTTGTGATTTGGTTTCACGCGACAAAGTTATCACCGATTAAAATTAGGGATGTGCGGATAGCCGAAATTTCCGTTCGGTTTGGATATTTAGTATCCGAACCGAAGAGCGGCAAATTGGAACCGAGTTCGGTCCGGTTTCGGATAGTTTGAATCGCTCGCGCAAGACACGACTTCTTGCCAGTAGAGGGCTTTACCACAACAACTTGGAACAGTCAGCCGGGCCAGCTGGATCGAGCGCGCACTTGGGTCGGCGCATGTCCCCCCACTCCACTCAGTTGGTCATCCCCATCCGTGCACAGTCAGCTCTGAAGTGGATCGTCTGCACACCGGTGTCTGCGCAGGCCCTTCCCCACTTCTCAGCCAGCTACAACCTTGGCTATGACGCAACTATCTCTCTCGCACTCATGTACACTTACGCGCTATAGATGTACCAAGACCACTGTGGCCCTCGCAATTACGTGCGCGCGCCTCCGGGCCAAGTTCATTCTCTGTTTTAGGGGAGTTTCGTAGATACGGGCGCCGTACGGCTCAGTTTTTGTCGGCAGCCGTGAGGAACACATCGCCCCAAGAAGCTTACGACGGGAGCAATATGACCTGGCCCGCCCCGCACCTTCAGTTTTCTCCGCCGGTCGCGTGCGGTACGCGCGTATGCGCTCCTCGCCTGCATTCAAGACAACTTGGACTCGTACGTTTTGGCCAGGGCTTTTGTGGTGTTGATAGAGCTATATCACACAGAAGCTGGCAACGGCACTGGACTTTTATAGATATTTTAGTCCTGTTACGTAAATATTTTGTTTTATCATTAATAATAATTTAATGAAGTAACACACGTAAAGACTCCTATTATTTGGTAATTTTATAGATATTTGTATGTTTTTGCATAGGCCTGTTAAGTTGTCAAGTGGTTAATCTCAGTAAATTCATAAATTAATGTTTTTGTTCATATTTTGATGAAACCGAACTGAAAAAAAACGAATATTTTACTATCCGGAACCGAAACTAAACTAAAAATCAGGATTTGCACACCCATAATAAAAATATTTTTGATAACTTTTCACAAAGCTTCTAAATGCTATTCACACTGCTATTGCTTCAAGCACTTTTTTTTGTTTAAAGTTTTTTATATGTTATGTTAAGGTTCACTTGTGTTCCATTTTTCATAAATAGCATATTTGTAAAAAAAATGAATGGTGATGTCTAGGGTATTTTTTTTAGACCTCTTCTCCGATCAATGTAAGTAACTTAGCTTAGGGTAATGTTGTGTTGCACAATATGGGGGTTGTTTCATAATGAGTTCACTTCAGAGTTTAGATACACATTACTGTATGTGCCTACTTACTGCGGTTTATTAAACTCTAATTATTCAATTTATACTGCATGACAGCTACAAAGAACAACAAGATCAACTTACTGCCACCAGGATACAATGTAGCAGATACTCCACTGCAAAAACATGCACAAGGCGCATGCACAAGCAGCAATGGCTAAATTCTGAATGGTTGAAATACTTGACGTGCTACGATGGCTTAGTCTCTTTGAAGTTTATCCGAAAATCTGTGCTCCTGAGCACTCCTGACAACTAACTAAACCTCTCACGTGGCATTCAGAATAGCTTTTTTGACATATCATTTTATGTGAACTTGTTACAGTGCTGTGACATGACAACCACAAAATTACAGAATAACGGTTCAGAACCACACCACTTAAAATCAGAATTGAGGATATTGCTGATTTTGCCATATTGGGTAGCCTTCCAATCCAATTTTCTTTATTATTTCCTTCATCCATCCTTGTAGTACAGTGTGCTCAGTACTAGGCAATAGATATTATTATTACTTTGTTAGTCAAGAGTTACAATAATGCAGGGTTGCCACCAATAAAAAATAAAAAATAATGTTTGAGCTAGGAATGCACATCAATACTTTTTTCATTATCAATTATCAAAGTGGTAATGTCATTAATCATTATTGAATTGATATTATAAAACGATACCAACAAAGCCTGTTCCTGTGCATATAAGTGGAACCTCAAGTGTCAAAACAATACAATCGCGTTCCGTTCGTTGCCTCACTGTCTCCAATGTCATGTGTTTGGCTTCCGTTATCGACTGATATAGCTCATTTCCAAACACAAATCTTGAGTGTAACACTATCAGCCTAGCCAGTGCATGATACTACGTGAGATAATCTCCGTCTTTAGAGTTTGGTTCGTGCCACTATTGACGAATTATTTGATATTCGATAATGAATTTTGGGTATTATTGAAATTATATAGATTATTGATTATTGATCGATAATATTGATTATCCTTTGCATCCCTAGTTTGAGCACATCAAAAATCCTTAGAAATCCTTAAATGAAACACTCAAATCCTTGAAAATCCTTTAAATGCCTAAGTGTACCAATTTCGATATGATATCCTTAAATCAAAATTAACACATTGCTTGCCGCGCTACCTCGGTCGCCGCTGCGCGCACCTTGCCAGACTTTTTCGGGAGTTATTACCTTTTTTTACATCGGCGGACTAAAATCGCATTTCCTTCCTTAGACCTACTTACCAATCATTAGGCCTGATCGGAATAATAAGCTCATACACACGCAATGGAGGTCTAGGCCTAACTTGTCCAACAACAACATTTTGCCTGTCATTTTGTAGGTTATAACCATCCCCGCGCATGTCAACATCACCGTCACTTGTCACTTTGGTAAACAATTTCATGTTCAATCTGACTAAACATACCACCGTTTGCAAAGTAATCATCATCTGAATATCTGCGATAAATTCGTTTTCCGACTCGTCATCCGCTAAAATCTGGGCTAAAACTTTACTTTCATTCAGTTTCAGCTAGATTCCCTTGAATTTGCCATTTACAAAGTCAACACTGGCCTTGTGAACATCAACAATGTTTACACGGCTCCTGTACGAACTAATGGACCGAAAATCACATTTTTTAAAGTGTGCTGCTATCTAGCAGGATTTTGTACAACTAGAACAAGTTTCATGGTCATCAACCGGAGCAGCAGCGATCTATGTTGCCGACGGCCGTGAATACGTCTATAGACGTATTCGGCGTGGAATGTGTTAAGGATGTGCGAGTCCTGATTTTTGAATTCGAGTTGAGTCCGAGCCCTAAAAATTACTCGATTTCGAGACCAATTCGAGTCCGGGTATTTTTCAAATCAAAGTTTAAAATTGATAAATAAAAAGAATATGCTGTGGGGAAAAAAATCTCAATTGAGTGTTTTTTTGAAGGGGGATTTTTGTGTGATCTGGAATTTTTTTTTATTGATAGGCAGGCTTATCAATTGAGTTATATCTTTAGATCTTGCTTCAGTTGCAAGCCATTTACAATCATCGCGCTTACTGATGCACTGGGCAATAGTACGCTGTTTTTCCCGCGGTGCAACACGCTGGGTTGTGAATTGTGATGGGCCTAGAGCAAGACTGCTTGGCTAAACGTTTTGCCTCTTCTTGGGTAATTACATTTTTATATTGAAGAGAATGTTTTCCAGATAAATGCTTACGTAAGCTTGAAGTAGAACCAGTAATGAGTTTTAATGACATCAAACAGAATTGGCACTTGGCTTTATTATCAGTGCCTCGTGCAAAAAAATAGCCAGATCAATGATCCCTGAACCTAAACAACAAGAGCTCCAGGCCCTGCAGCTTCATTGCCGTCTTCTTCCACTTCCACCAAATAATCAACATTTGAATAATCACTATCATTTTCCATCTTGCTTACTCCCTTATTTTGTCTCTACAAAGGAAAATGAAAAAAAGAAAAGAAAATTTCAGTGCCGATGCAGGCCTCGTTTCTCACGCGAGTCTAAAAAAGAAAACAACGCAAATGCAAAAATGGTGACAAGAAAAAATAAAACACGTTTACAGTGTCGCCAATGATGCGAATAACACAAGACATATACAAAGATTGGTTTGGATTGGATATTGCTTAACGTCGCATTCACATTAATGCACTTTGGCTATTCAAGACGATGAGTGGTGATAGATAAGGATGAAGTATGAACAGAAGGGAGGAGGGGAAACCCGGTACCGGCACGTAGCCTACTCCTTTCGAAAAGTACCAAGGGGACCAATGGTTTAACGTCCCATCCGAAAGGACGATGTAACTTTGACAGTCATATAGGTTCCTCCACTAACCCGGACTGCCGAGCAGACCTATACAAAGAGTTTGTTAGCACCTTTACTTACACTTTACTTTAGGCCTTTATTTTCCGTTATTGAACAGTTAAAATCGGTCAACATACTCGAAAATAGGTAATGGAATCAGTCTGGCTCATCTCACAGCCTTTGCTCACAGCAAATCTGAATCCCAAGAAATTATTATTGTTCGGGTGTAATTTTTGGTAAGTTGGCAATTCGGAAATAAAGTGCAATGACTACAGCAGTGTTCTCTGTCGAGTTTTCGTGTTTAGTACTTAGTACTCGGTGTCTCAGTCAACAACAATTCGTGGACTCGTGGCGGGAATCGATTTCGAGTAGCAACTCCTCGATGGCGAGTGACTTGACTCGAAATTTCGGGTACTCGCACATCATTAATCAAAATGTAAGTGTTGTAAAAAAAAATTAAAGATAAAACAATTAAAAGAGTAGTAGGCCTATTTCTAATGATTTGAGGCCAAATTGAAATAGGGTTGATAAGGTATCACCATAAACGCATTTAACGATTGTTATGATCTCACAATCGTGTTTTATGACCCAGCACCAAAATTACGAAATTTTGCCTTTTTTGTGTAAATTTCAATACCAAAAATATTACCACTTATAAAATAAAATATCGCATTTAAATATTGATTTTTTTCCCCAGCCCTAGTTCGTTAAGACCCTAAAACGGAGAATAAATAAATAATTTTTTTTTTTTTTTTAAATCCATAAATTGGAATAAAAATTTGTCAATCCGTTTTGCTCCCTCAAAATCCGATAAAACTGATAGCCTAAAATTCGTAAAAACGGCAACCCTGCAATAATGAATTGTAAATTCAGTAGGCTGAGGCCTACACAGCACAATGTTGCCATCATTCACAAGTTGTGAAATTAGAAATTACTCAACATCTTCACTAGAAGATAACATGCTGGTAACGCTGAACTTGCAGGCCTCGGATATTCGGCCTCTGACCACTTGCACGTAAATATCAGAAAATTTTGGATCTGACATACTGATTTATATAACTTGCCAAGCTTGGAAATTGACAATTTTGAAGATCGGCACCAAAAATGTTTTCAAATCCTAGCATAGAAGGTGAAAATATCTTAAGATTTGAGCTTTGCTGGGTAGGCTTCGTCCTATAAGATGATTTTGGCGTAGCCAGGCCTGGGCTTACTTATTTTAAATGTAGGCATATATGTAGGTGTTTTTTTAACGAGCTGTGTTAATGTAATGGGAAAATGTAACTTCAATCTTCATACATGTTATGAAGAGAGATAGGATCCAACAGCTTATGTTTGAAAAGTGATGGTGGCTGCTGAATTTCTTGATGAATAGTGACACAAATATGTACAAAACACAGAAAAACACTAGACGTTTCGAGTTTCGACACAAGGTCTTGTTCACTCAAGAGACAAAGAGAGATAGCTCTTTTGAGTGAACAAGACCTCACGTCGAAACGTCTCGTGTTTTTCTGTGTTTAGTACATATTTATGTTGCTATTCATTAAGAAATTTAGCAGCCACCATCACTTTTCGAAGGTAAGCTGTTGGATCCTATCTCACACCAATATACTCCAGCCAATTGGCATTCTAACTACGTAACCTTATGAAGAGAGTAGTGTAGTTGGATGAGCGTAGCGAAAACTTCAATTTCACTGACCCCTCAAAAAATTTAGCTCCTTTGTTTTTGTTTTTTTTGTCTGTTTGTTTGCACGATTCTGGGCGAACGGCATAAGCGATCTTGAAGAAAATTGAAGGGGACCTTCGAAATCTCTGAACTTAGACGTACCACGTTTTTGGGTACAATCAAAGAAATATTTCTAAATAAATAAATAAAAAAATATATAAATATTTTTATTTACTTTTATTTTATTTTTATTTTTTACGATTTTTTTCGATTTTTAGTGCGATATTTTCGTGACATTTGGGCCAATTCTGACCAAATGGGTGGGGCTACAAAGTTCATATTTTACATGGACATTAAGGTTATGGTGATGTAGTACCTTGTAGTATACTAATTACTGGTTCCGCACATTTCTTCATCTCTTGTCCCAGCTTCACAAACATTTGTTAATTGTCTCATGCCATGCCTTGCTTGTACAAGATCCTGTGTGGGCTACTTAGTTGCTGACATTCAAACGTTCTATTTAAATCAGGATTTTTTGACAGTTTCTAATTTTGGAGTTGCTATGTCCTGCTTGATATTGATATTAGTAAAAATAAAATGTATTGTTCCACACACATGCAGTTCATTTTGCTATAATTCCTTGTATTTTTATTCAAAGGGATGTTACGTAGTTAAGGGTGCTTAAAACAATTTTACAGTTATCTTACTTTTTTCCCTGATGCTTGTAGTGTTTACTACTCGGAATTCTCACATACTATTAAAAATAGGCCTAATGTTAGCCCATGTTTGAAATTTTTTAGATTTTCAAAAATTAAGATTCAAATTAGGTTAACTAAGGTTGCTACAAAAATGTTGATTTTTCTTAAACTGTACGTTTTTGTTCATTGTTGACTTTATGTAGGCCTACATCTAGGGGTCTGTTAAGTTTTATAACCCGTTATGATTAAATAAGCTTCAATGCCCTCAAACAAGTTTTTACTTACAGTTATTCAGTTGTAACATTAATTTTATGAATAGTATTAATATAATAGTCCTAGGACTCCTAGGCCATAAGAATTACAAACATTTTTGAAAATGTGATATATTCAAATGTATGAATGTTAAGCTTGTAAAAGCACTGTGACCACCAAAACACAACTTCATTAATTTCTTATTGAAATGCTTTTCAAAAGACAAAATGCTATCAGACTACCACTGTTCTATTTGAAACTCGCAATCTAAACCCTTGTCATCTTTTCATTCGAGCTATCTCTTGTTTACTACTATTTTAAACAAGTGATGTAGATTCTTGGCCCGGTGGTCTCAGGTTATACTAGCATGCTTTTAGAGGGTTAAGCTTAATGATAAGTAAGTCTAGTACAGTGACGTGATGTGTGGTACTTCCTCACTCAAACATCTAGGCTGCGGCGGAGATGGCTTGGCCAGCGTTGTTGCAGGCCGTGTTCTAGCGTTGTTTAGTGACTTATCGGGCAGCTGGGGTGGTGAGTATTTGTTGGACCAACATATACCTAGCAGGCAATGAAAGTAGCCTGTTTGTACTCATCTCGTGTATGTACTACTTTCCACTCACAGTAACTAATCTTTTCAGTGCAAACACATTTTGGTATGGTTCACAACAAGTAAACCTAAGCAACGTTGAATTGGAACTTAACAGACGTAATGCTTGACTGGTACCATTTATGGTAATTTATTAATTTTTGAAGATAGAAACTTGAACTATGTAACTTGGAACCATGATTACTTATGTGTTACTTAAATCAAGTTATTTTTCAACCAATTATTATACTTGTAACGAGTTATTCCACCTATACTCTTTAGTATACTTGCTACAACGTAAGAATGCAGATGCTTGGTAGTGGTGGGGGCAGTATGAATGAGCGGTTAATGGAATGTCGCCTTTGTGTATGAAAGAGAAACATCTTTACCAACGCAAGCAAAAATTATCTGTGCTAGATAGAGTTCCTCCGTGTGCTAGATCCACGCTTAGCTAGCGTGTATAGAGTTGACAAAGTTGTTATGGTGGGAAAACATTGAACAATTTCGAGCCACCTGCATTCTTTCGTTGGGTCCACTATATTTCTGTCTAAATAATTCACCAGTTTGTCTAGGTAGTACTTTCAAGCCTACTTTAAAGTTTTAAACTCTTGAATGCATATTTTAAAACATCTTAGTGTTTTATTTATTTTGACACAGTAATAGAATATGTCTCAAAAGATGTTGATGGCTAAGAAGTAGCATTCTAGGAATTGCACTGGATGTTTAAAGTCCTGGATAAGTTATCCTTTGTCAGCTAACCCTAGACCTTTTTAACCAAGTCACTCGTGGGTGTAACTTTGGAAGTAACTTTCCCATTCCCTTATTGATATTTAAATTTTAACTGTTGTTACTTTATGGCAGTAATTACCAACTGGCGTGCCGTGACAGTGCAGGGCCTCTATTCTATAACTCCGACCGATTTGGATCCGTAAGTTTTTGACGGTAATCAAATCGGTTGTGGTTGGTGGAGGTCGTAACGAATGTGATTTTTTTGTTACCGTAGTCAAAATTTGTTTATGTTTTATTAAAAAAAAAAAAAAGTGGGAGATGTAAACACAACCAGATATTAACATTCTGAAACTTTGCTTAGATATAATATATTTGTGGCCAAATTAACACTCTGGCAGGCTTACGATAGGCCCCAGTGCCTAAGCCACGTGGCAGAAGCGTTAGATGTTGGTATTTTCAAATCATTATTTAGCATGTATTTAGAATTTTTTAGAAGATTTTGTATAGGCCTATGTACATTTTATAGTATATTATTTAACTTGAATATTAGCATAGACATACCAATTATTGGTGCTTCTTTAACGTGTTGTTAAAACACGTTCATTTTGCCACGTGACATAGGAAAATAACCACAACTGAAGACTGGTAATGGCGGCTACACTAGATAATCCAATATGTCAGCGCCCGTAATAGTGCCTGTAAAATGGCCTATACCTTTCTCTTGCTTAACTTTTGTCACCCAGTGATTAAACTAGCTTTGTGGTGAAGAAAACTTCATTGTTCAATTCATTTGTTAACGGTTTATGATCATGACTATGTATGATATTTGTCACTGACAATCAGTTCTTGTAAATCTAATTGAGTTAGTAGGCAACACATAGTAGACCTACTGGAAATGTAAAATTTCTTAGAAAAGTTGTATTATTTTTATTTATTTATGTATGGGTTTCTATAAAGCATTACAGAATAATAATAACATTTTACAGTTTACATATAAAATGCTTGATGAATTTGGAAACTATTTGGAAACATTTCCCATACATAATTGTGGAAATTCTCCAGATGTTGAGAGGGAAATTTGAATTATTTCCAGAATTTTTTTATTATATTATTTATTTATTTATTATTATATTATATATTTTTTTAAAAAAACTGGAAATAATTCAAATTTCCCTCCCAACAATCTGGAGAATTTCCACAATTATGTCTGGGAAATGTTTCCAAATAGTTTCCAAATTTTACAACTTTTCTAAGAAATTTTACATTTCCAGTAGGCCTACTATGTGTTGCCTACTAGCTCAATTAGATTTACAAGAACTGATTGTCAGTGAGAAATATCATACATAGGCATGATCATAATTATTTACTTTGTTTAATGTTGGTAGGCCTTCTATGTGTACTGGGCGGGTACTTATGTAGATCTTTGAAGCCTAGATTATGTAGGCCTATGCTTTTAATCTTTAAAAAATGTTTACTAAACTACTAGTTACAATGGCAAGTTTAAAAGGTTAGTGTTAGCCATTAGCCTACTAATGAATTAATTCAAAGTAGTAATATTATTATAATCACCTTCCTTTTTTGTAGGCTATATTAATTTTCTTCTTTTCATGTGCCCACATTTTTGGCTCGCTAGGCCATTGTGCATTTCCTGGTTTTCCTGTAGACAGACCCCCTTTTCCTCATTGTCATTGTTCATGCCAGATGAAAGGGCATCCTTTACTTGAACATCTCATCAGATGCTATCTAGTCTGTTCTTCACTCCCACAGAGAATATTAATCAATAATCATTGTTACATGCATGTTTCTCTTCTCAAGCCAATTTAACAAATCAGAATGTTCATTGCAGTCTTCCCCATATTAAATATTAATCATACATTTGAAATGCTAACATATTGCACTGATCATTTTTTAACCTACATATTTGTGTTACATGAACTGATAGGTACCGGTACTACTGTTAAGAAATATGCAATGTGGGTCTAACCCAATTTAAAAAAAAAATGAAATGAATCTTGTGTTTTCATTCAAATTAAACTCAGTGTTGTGCACCTCTTTTATTCTTTTGTCGGGATGTAAACTCTGGCATTGCAGTGCATTGAATGTTACTTTTGCTGCCTATTTTTAAAATTGTGATGGCTTTCTACTATCTAGGCTATTGAAAAATAGCAATAGACCACACACTAGGAGGTAGTTTGTACAAATATTTATTTCGCCATTAAATTGCAGATTTGATTGATTGACACGACGTACAAACAGGCTACTATTAGATGTTTGCTGATAAAGTCAATAAGATTGGGAGTTGTTCTGGGGGGTCTTATATTCATATTGGCTATTCACAAAAATTCCTAAAATGATGCTTTTTTATTCCATTGAGATTAGGCCTAATGTTTCAAGTTTGAACCCCTAATCAAAGCTTTTCAATAATAACAATATTTTCTTGATAACTAATAAGTAATAACATACATTCCTATTTAATTAAACAATGTGATGACAAATTTAGTTGTTATAATAGTACATATTTAATTTTTCAAGATTTGTTTGGTTATTATACTATAGGTATTGCATGTTGTCTTGGTGGGTTTGACACTCTTGCTGTTTTGTTTCTTTTTTTAAGTAAAGAAAATTGTATGCTTTGAGCACACCATTAACTTTTTGTACTTGCCTGATTCATAGTAAGTGAATACAATATTTAAAGTAAAATAGGACTATGTGATGTAGTGTTAACACATAAATAAGGGTTGGACACGTGGTGTTGTAGTTGCCTTAGTTCATGGCTGAGATCTGTACAATCTCTTGTGTAGTGTAGGCCATACAAAATGCATCATTATGTTCAGAGTGACTGGGTTTGTCAATGTATCTGCCAGCAGTGACCAATCGGTCAAGTACTTGTCTGGTGGGTAAAAGAAGAGAAGAAGAGGCCACCATTTGTGGGTAAGGCTGACTACTTCATCTCAACCTTAGCTAGATTTATTTTCTCCATATTTGCTGTGTTCAGTTCAGTGAACCATTTAAAAATCCATCTGAGGACATGCTGCCAAATTTAGAGGTAAGATAAAAGTATCAAGATGCCAACAAATAAAGCTCATTGGAGTATTTGATTTCTTACTGCCTTCTTGCCTAGGAATCAACATTCCAAAATAAGGTTTACATTTTTTGTAAAAACTAAATTCCATAATAAAGTAGCAGTAACTTTTTCTTCCCATAATAATTAAAGCTTTAATGACCTTTATTTGTAGTCTCTTATAGGGTGATAATTGTTTCATCTTACTCATGCTCCACTGAAGTTTCAAGCGGGTAATGTAAGTGAAGTCATCATAAATCAAATATGTCTTTCTTTTCTGACGCTACTAGCTTTTGGTATTTGGTTATGTGTTGCAATACATTTGCAGGTACCGTGACTGGATCTACTCTGTTCCATCAAAGGACAAAATATAAACATTGTATTGCAGGCATTGCAAACTCTTTTGCTATTGGTGTGCCTTGGCTGCACCTTGTTTTATAGTAACTCAATACTGCGCAACTAATTACTTTGCATCAAGAACGTCTGCTGGTAGCTGTAAGTAACATGAACGCATCATAGATGAGATTCCTTCTCCTCGTCATTCCAGTAGATAACCAGTTGTTAAAAACGGAGGCACCAACAAGATATTTGTAGGAGATGTATTGGATATGCTGTGTTTATCAATACTCTGGCAATTCTTTATGTCTCCTCAATAAAATAGCAATTGTTTTAAACACCGGAGGCACTCAGGGTATGCTGTGATGCATATATTGGCTATTCTCTGTGTCTCTTTTAAATTTTATACACAAGACTAATTCCATCTATTGATACATACCTAACTGAAGAACAATGCCAATGATGCTGTCTATTTTTATTAGTACTGTACTTGCAAGTTGTGGAAGAGTAGGTTCACCAAGAAGGGCTTCATCAAGACATGAAGAATACAATGGGAATTTGGAATACTTCGCAAATTATTTCCACCCCTCCAACATCAAATTTGCCAAGAAATAATATGTAAGCACCTCAAAATTTTGTTAAGTTTATGTAGCTGTGTATATTCCCCATTTACAGTACCCTGTGGTTTGTTTTCGTAGGGTAAATAGGTATAGGCTTATATTTAGTTGTGTTACATCAAGAAACACTCTACTTTGATGGAAACGTTGAAAGCACCAGTATTTGATGTGCGATGACTGATAAGTGATAACTGATGAACATGCTTCTGTGCCAAACAATAATTGAGACTAGTGCTTAGAGCTAGATGAGAACACATCAAGTCTTTATTTGCCAAATTCTTGTTGTGACACAACTAATTACTGTTATAGCTTACTTTGCTCAATAGGAGCCACTTGATAAAATACACAATCAAATTTGAGCCACTTTCTTTGTTTGCATCTTTTTACAAACCTCTGCTTTCTGTAGAAGTTGAGATATGTGCAGGCCTATTTTGGTTTGGTTCATTTTGTAGTGGATATCTATTTCATAATAATAAATAAATTACAGGAAAGTTATCATTAGGGTTAGGGATGTACATCAATACTTTTTTCATTATCGATTATTAAAATGGTAATGTCATTATCGAATTGATATTATCGATAATATCAATATCACCAATAAAGCCTATAAGTGGAACCTCAAGTGTGGCAAGTGTAAGTCAAAACAAAACAATCACATTCTGTTTACTGCCTGGCTGTCTTCGATGCCATGTGTTTGGCTTCCGTTATCGACTGATAGATCAATTCCAAACATAAATCTCGAGTGTCATGGCACAACATGAGATAATCTCTGCCTTTAGAGTTTAGTTCGTGCCACTATTGACGAATTATTTGATATTTCGATAATCGATAATGAACTTTGGTTATCGATTATCGAAATAATATCCATTATTGATTATTGATTGATAATATCGATTATCGTGTGCATCCCTAACTAGAGTACAATCAAATACAAATAATTTAGAATATGAAGGTAGGACCAGTTTGATATAGTTTTGAGCTGTATGTCCACAAAAGTATGTACAAATCAAGTTAGTACTGAATTCCATTCTGGTATGAATGAGTGACTAGGAAAGTTATTCTTATTACTTTGGCTTACCATTATTAAGACAATTAGTTCATGCATATTACATATATCAGGAATTAACAGACTCTGAAGAAGATGGATGAAGGATAATAATATGTGCATTGGTCCCCTGGTTACCAAGAAGGTGATTCCTAACCTTGTACCTCATTACCTTACCAAACCTGACGTGGTTCCAAGATCCTATTTTTGCAGAGCAGTTAATGTATATTAAAGAGAGCATTTTAACTTTTAAAATGTTGACATTATTTTATACTTTCTCCCTTACCGGAAAGGCAACAAATTGGCCCTTAACAATGTAGTTCAGAAAATATTTAATTGATGATAAATAATCAATCGCGAGTGGATGTGCTGATAGCCATTTTAACTTCCCTTTTTGCCGTGACAAATATTGTTCACATGCTGCTTGCAAGTTATTGGTAGGTACCTTTGGGTTTGCTAGTACTCCATTGCCAAGCTTGATATTGGACTCCATTTATGTTGAGACAATGTACACAGCAACATCGAGTAAGCACATCGTCAATGCTGTTTTATTGTTTTCTTTTTGTTTGGAACATAAACCTATAATAATTTTAAAGATCATTCTCTTTTTTGTATCAGCTGACATAGTTTGGTTTGCTATTGTATAAACATCAAGTTAACATTACTACAGAAAATCGCGCCTATTTACGTCTGGCCAAATTTCTGGTAATAGGATGTATATTCAATCAAAATGTCAATAATTATAAACATGTAAATCCTTAAATGCATTTAAGTAATCAATTAAACCTTCTATTGCTGCTACGGTCAGCTCTGCATCAGTTTGGCATCATGTGTTGTGGTATTTCCTATCAACTATCTCCCTTTCTCGTTCTAGCTTTACATCTACCCTGCTATCAATATTATTGTATCATTTGTCTCATGCCTTAAACTTCCAACTCTCCAAACAACTACTATCTTGGTTTTCCAAGTTGTTGCATTACATTCTTCTTTGTTACTCGTACTTGTAATAATGACAAGGCGTTACCGTAAGATAGCAGAGCAGTGCTGGTGTTCTCACCAAGTAAGAGCATTTGGAAAATGTCAATCTGCTTGATAGTGGTGCTGCTTAGGTATTCCTTGTTAGCTTTTGTTTTACCTTACTTACCTACATTAAATCTAAATTAATTGCTTTACAATTTACAGTGTGAGGATTACACTTGGTTCAAAAGGACAATGTAATGATCAATACAGTACATTTTATTAAATACCGTTCAGCGTTAACCCTTCTTTATTTATTTAAGTTTAAATGAGCTGAATTAGTCAAAATTATTAAAGCTGAATACTGTTAACATGTTTTGGTCTATTTTTGTTATTCTCCATCATAAACCACATTCTTAAATTAGCTATTTTTGTTGTTGTGTTTGAACAAAAAATGGGGTTTACTAGCAAGATCATACTGTATCCATTGCAACTTTCTTTTTGTATTTGCATAAATTTGTGAGCTTACACCAAATCTTATGGTGAGGTACCTCGAACAAGGTCATGGCATGGTATAGTACTGTACTATACAAGAAAAAGTAACTGGATACCCTTAATTTAAACACAGTTAACAATTTTAAACCTGTGTCATACCTCCAGTGTTAAATCAATATTTAACTGCATTTCATTTTAAATCAGCTTTTGTAAAACTAATGTTTACATTTTTATGCATAAATTAATTAAGAATCTACTCATTTGATCTAATTGTTTCAGATTTATCACGCGCCAAGTTTTAGGTTTCCATCTTACATAAAACTACGCATTTCCTTTTATGCAATGGAAGTAGCCTACGTAGTAACATTTTATGCCGAAAACAGGTCTGATTACCCACTGCTATTGATTATATTGATTATTGAGTAATATTCTTGACTTGGAAATTTAATCAAGTTGAATCGGCATACTCTTATCAATTAATATTCAACTGTGGTTTTTCTTATATGCTGTAGTGGTGTTCTGATATCAGAGTTAAATGGCTGTTCTAGTCATATAGGAGAAAGAATTACGGCCTACAGATGTAGCAAATACAGACACCAAAGCTTAACTAGCTAAAAGCTAATTATGCTTGTTTTCTTAAATGTGGTTTGTCCCTGTATTTTCTCGACTGATATGGTACCAATTCTCTTACATGACGAGACACTACATTGACTATTTTTATTATATGATTCCTCTTTCCAGACGTATTAGGAATTATGTTTGCAGACTCGAGAATCATAATTCCATACACATTGGCTAACAGTTTTATGTTCTCAACTAGCTAGATACTATATTAGGATATGATGATGAGCATCTGTTTCTATTCCCACAGAAACAAGAAGAGGAAAAAGAGGTTGAGCGGAGAAGAAGAGAGTTAATTGAGCGTGAGCAGGAGGAAAAGCGAGAAGCAAAAACGCCGTCAAGGACTCGTTCCCCGCAGTCTGGTGATAGTCCACCACGTTCGCGTGAAGATACGAGAAGCCCATCGCCGGAGAGCACCTATTCCAACAAAATCCGAGCCAAAGCCAGAGACCGGTCTCGAAGATCACACTCCAGGTATTAAATAATGCTTATATTTACTATGCGCTCTCAAGTATAAAAGTTATTTATCAGATTAATATTTTATTGTACAATCCTTGTCTGGCCTCTGGATAGAATTTGGTTCAAGTATACCTCAAAAAATCATAAGATGTGAGGAAAAAGCAGTGGGACTTAGAGCCTAGTTCACAGTCTTTTCGTAAGCATTTAACAGTTTTCATGATGCATGGTATGAATGACATCAAGTCAGTTTTAAAACCAAACTATTTTCATTGCACAAAAAAACAATTATTATTACTTATTAAGTTATTAGAAGTACATGTATTTCGCTACTGACGACAAAACCTAAATATGTGCAAATCATTTAATTTCACAATTTCAATCATACACACACAATTTCACAATCAAGTCTAGTAGGCCTATAGAAAATGCCAAAATTGATTCACCGCCAAACAGCGAAATATGTGTAAATTTTATAATAAAACCGAAATTCGTTAAATTATGGCGTAATTTTCAGTGTTGTATGCAGTTACTGTTCAGGTGTTATAAAATTAAATAATTATCAGAAAAAATTATGAATTTAGTCTTTAGTAACTAAAACCAGTCTGTTTTTATAAGTACATTCAAAACTTGTTTGATATGTGGCTAGGGTAATACGAGAGTCGCGAACAAAAAATTACACGCATATAAATTGGTAAATATAGATAAAACCGCAGAAATAGAGCTTTAACCTTTTCTGTGCGGCCATCGAGTATACTCGATCTGGGGTTGTTTCGAAACGAGCGCGCTTGTTGCTGCTGATAGATATAATTGATTGTAAAAAGTCGATCGCTTGTTGCTGCTGATAGATATAATTGATTGTAAAAAGTCAATTATTAAACTGCTGCACTCTATGTGCAAGCTGTTTAACCATCTTCTAGTTTGGTACTTTGACTACAGATGGCTCTGTCAGTTATTTCAGTAGTGAAAATTGGCAAAAACAACAAGTGAAGATAATAATGGCGTCTGGAAAAGGTTAGGATGATGAAAGAACACAGTTTTCAGGCAAAATAGGTTGTAATAAGGAGGTTTATGATCACTATTCCGACTTGGTTAGCAATCATAGACTTTGAAGTAAAGGTTGAAATAATAGAGAAGTAGAGGACGTTGTCAGTAGGCCTAGGTGACGAAAACCAGCTCACGCTTACGTAGGCCTATGCTAGGGCAATTGTCACGTGTAAATAATAGTCTTGTATAGTGTAATGAAATTTACTTCATTTCAAGGATGATTAAACATTTTGATAAGTTAAATATTACTTTCAAATACAAGTGAGAGAAATTGACTTTTTGCTCAAAATAACCCAGCACTGGGGTGTTGGGTGCTCCGTTCAAAACCCAGCATTGAAAAGGTTAAACCAACAACTCCGAAATCTCTAATTTGAAAAACAAAATTTACTACAAAATAAATCCACTTCCATGGACCTCTAATTATTACCCAGATAAAAGTCGGACATTGCATTGACTAGCATGTCAACAAATCTGTTAAGAGTGAATAAAGAGATTGGGTAAAAACTGCCATACTTATCTCTATGTTCAACAAATCTGTGAAGACTGATGAAAGAGATTGTGTACCATCAGAACAGCCCACCTTTTGTGGAGTCGCCACTCTGTAATAGAATAAAACACATTTAAACAAACACATTACTGTATTTATGCGAGTAAAGGCCTCAGGTATATTTAAAAAAATCAAGCTCAAAAAATGGGGTGCGGCCATTATGCGAAGCCATTTATCAATAGTATTTATATCCAAATCTTTAAAATCTGAGTGTTCAAAATAAGGGTGCGGCCTTTACTCGAAGGCGGCCTATAAGTGAGTAAATACGGTAACTATATTTCAAAAAGTTTTCTTTTGTGACTTTCCTCAGTGAGTGAAGAGAGAGACTTAAAGTGTGAAAGAATGAAGGGGGTGGGAGGAGATTCACCAGGGATTGAAATTGGTTTGTGCAACATTACAACACATTATACCTAACATTAAAAATCTTTTTCAGAGACCGTGAGAGAGAGCGTGAAAGGGAAAGAGAAAAAGAAAGAACTCGAGAACGAGAAAGAGAGCGGGAAAGGGAACGTGACAGAGAGAGAGAAAGAGATAGGGAACGAGACCGGGACAGGGATCGAGACCGAGAACGTGAGGATGCTTTGAAGAAGTCGGAACGTCAGTTACACCGGGAAAGGGAAGAAGAGGAAGAGGCAAAAGAAAAGAAGAAAACTGATAGAAGAGCAAGAGAAAAAGAAGCATCGTATCAAGAGAGACTTAGGAATTGGGAGACTCGTGAACGTAGAAAAGGAAAAGAAAATGAAAAGGAAAGAGACCGCGAAAGAATGAGGGAAGATGAAAGAGAACGAGAGGCAAAGAGGCTTAAAGAATTCCTTGAAGATTATGATGATGAGAGGGATGACTCAAAGTATTACAAGTAAGAATTTGTTTAAACTTTATACAATAGTGCCTATTATACAGGTCTTTGTGCAGGTCTCTGCTCATTGTCCCTGCTCAAAGCTTTTGGGAGATCCATGTGGATATTGAAATACTCTAGTAGTCCAATAAGATCACTGCACTATTTTTGTTAAACTGTAAATACATTTTTTTGTAAATTCCATATGAGATAAATTATAGAACAATACTTAATACAGTAAGAATGAGTTTTCTACATAGCTTTTCACCACAATACTGCTTTAATTAAAGGGGTATTTACCAAAACACCAAAAATATATCTCATTCAGGTTAGGTTACTAGTAGGCTAATAAATTTAGGCTACAGAGTCCAGAAAAATATTGGGTCATCATCGGATGACTCGCAAAACAACGACCAAACTTGTTTATTTTATAGCTATGCGGATGCCCTATCAAAAATCTCCCATAAAAATAACATGGGGGATGATCTTTATGCCCCACCACCTTGGAGGATTTTGGTCCAAAAAATATTGGCCATTAGTAGAGGTACTACGTGAAAATAGTGTTTTGTGTATAGATGCTACAAAGCGCAAATTGTTTATTTACAAAAGTTAAAACTAAGGTTTTCCAGTCCTATTTTATTTTATTTAACGTAGTAGTATCTATAACTTGTTTATACAAATATTAATTCAGTTGATATTAATTCAATCTTATTTCAAAATAAAAATATTATACCCCCTTAACTTCATTTCATACACATTGTTTTTGAAGGTGGCCAAAAAATAGATGCTACAAAACACTATAAAATCATCATCATTATCCATCGCCATTCCCAGCTTCTGGCAGGGTCAGCTTGGGTTTAGCAACCAGATTTTTCCACTTCTTTCTATCCTCCCAAAATCATATCTATTCTAAATCTTCCCAGCTCTCTCCTCTTGCCTCCAAGTCTCCTGCTATGGTATCCTTCCATCTCTTCCTTGGCCTACCCCATCTTCAGGGGCAGGTATTTATGGTTAAATCGTAAATTATAAATAATTTTCAACGCCAATTCACCGCTTTTGGTCACAACAATTTAACCAAAGATGCAAATCAGTTCCACCACAAATAAAATGACACTTGAAAAAGCTATGTACACTTCTCTCTAGCCATTAGTACTGACGTACAGGACAACCTTTTTCTGTTATGTTCTTTTGTTATTTGGCCAAGTTCCGCAAGTTGATCAAAATAGGCTGTTAACTAGAAGAGATATGATTTTGGGATGTATATTTTATTTTGAGTGTATATTTGTGCATAATTTCAAGACATGGTTTTCTAAATGGCTAATTTTTATTTATACAATGCTCTATTTTTTTTTTTTTTTTTTTTTTTTTAAGTAGTTTTAAGCTGATTAAAGAAATTCTCCAAACACCAATTTTCACAAAATTATCTAAAAAAATTGCGTAAAATAAAATCACAAGTACAAGATACCATTTTTTAAACTGTCATTTCAGTGTACTAGTAGTAGTATTATGCTAACGATTAATGTGGAATTGGTAAAAAAAAAAATGTGGGATAATAGCCCTTTTACCCATTAGAGTAGTACCTACCTCAGGTTTGTAGGGTAGGCCTCCGCCTACCTACAATATGAAATTGTAATTTTTTTCTAATAATTTTAATACCGTAGGCTGGAAACCCTGGAAAAGTCAGGGAATTTTTTTTCTGGAATTTTATTAGAAATGTAAAAAAATCAATATTTTAGTAATTTCAATGGGTACCTTTTTTGTTGGTGAAAATAGAAATTCTCAATTTTATAAAAACAATTCTTGAATTATTTTGCCTTGTCTGGTGAGTGATGTTTAAAAGTCCCACCAAAATCGACATTGAATTTATAAACAATTTTTCCTCTATTATAATGTGCGGGAAAGCCAAATTTGCAGCCTGGAAAAATATAATTTTCTATCTGGAAAACCTGGAAGTCAGGGAAATTTGTAATGGAAAATTTGTAAACACCCTGAATTTGCTATTGATCAATAAATAATAGGGTTGGGACATGACAGATTCGACATCGATTTGACATCTAAATTTTTTTTTAATACAAAAATTGATTTTGGAACTATGTAAAAACCATATGTTTTACTTTTTGCATTATCACATTTCTGTATTTTTTTTTATGTTAAAAAAGAGGAAAAATACAAATTTAGAAAAAATCCATTTTTTTCTTCCGATGTTTAAAAGAATTTGAATGTCATTTTTTTTTTTCGATCTGATGTCAGAATTATTGGTTTGACATCGATATGAATTTATAATCTAATCCCAACCCTATTAAATAATAATAAAATCGTTGTTTTATGTGTTTTTTTAGAGGGCGGGAACTACAGAGAAGACTGGGCGAGAGAAAAAAGGAAATCGATGTGGACAACCGTGACCGCCAGAAAGAGAAAGAGGAACTAGATGAACTTAAGCTCAAGATCTTTTCTGAAGAACATGCTGATCCTATTTCGGAGTTTGAGCGGGTACGTCTATGATAATACATACTAGGAAACGCTCAGTTGGACGCGTTGAAAGTAGGGTTGCCGTTCGATACGAATTTTAGTATCGATCATCGAACCAGTTAAATCCAGTTAAAAAATATCGATCGATAATCGAATCAAAATTAGGCCTAAATTTGCTCGTATACCGACGCGGACCGTGGACCTTTTGCGAGTGCATCTTTTTGTTCCTTCTATTTGCTCAGAACAGGGTTTTTCCACGCCTTTCACGAGCTCCCCCTCCCCCCCCCCCCCCCCGCGTCCGCCCGGCGCGACGAGAGCGAGCTAAGTGGAGTAGACAGACCGCGCTATGCTACCCGGCTTGAGTGTTGTCTTTGTGAAGGTCGTTCTTCTTGGAAATCGTGGTTCTGTGAAGTTTCATTTCAGCTTTTGTTGAGATTGTCGTTCATTCATTTACGAGATATTATCAGTTTAACTATTCAATGCTCCGATATTTATTACGTGACGAGATGAATATTGTTAGACATTAGTTTGGAAGACGACGTAATATTGGTGTGAGAGAACCGATAAGATAATATTATCGTAGCACTACGGAAAGAAGAAAAGCGATTACGAGTTGGCGTGGAATGGGGAGGAATGCATCTCGATAAAAGACTTGTTGACCTTGATTGGCCGTGATGCGCCGAGGTTGTGCAATCAGCGCCTGATCGGCGTGGGAATGCAGCCGCCTAGCGCCTGCCGCCCGAGCCGGGCCAGCCCGTAACACACACGCGTCATGCTGGTGGCACAGTGCAGGCGCTTCGTACCTCACGCCTTACGAGTGTTGTAGATCTCGCAGTGGACGCATTTTTCACGGAATAAAGCGATTAATGTCTTGACTGGTACTATTTTATGAAGTTCTGCAGAGAGGGCGGAAAATTCAAATTCTCGGGCGGGCGAGAAATTCGATTATCGATAATCGATACGGGAAGACGCAATCGATTATCAATCGTTTCGGGAAATAATCGTATCGATCGATATATCGATTATCGAACGGCAACCCTATTGATAAGCGAGCACGTGCTATAGCTAGACCCACATTGCACATTTTTTTAAATTTTAAAATTTGCGACGTTCGCTGTCCACGGGGCCATGTTTCCAATATTATTTATTATTGCCAAGGTATTTTGGTAAACCCGTGGGTAAACCTTTACTTTGTGGATAAAATCCACCGCCATCTAGAGGACCTTAACATCATTTCCTTGGGAAAACTATTTTAACTCTTTGGTTACAAATAATACACTGCTTCCTCGATAGTATTTTGATTTCTTCTAGGTGGCAGTGCATAGTGGCCAGAAACCTCGTGCGACTTTTCGTTGCCATAGTAACGTTACTTTTGTTAAAATGTAATTTCCATCTACACTACTTATCGGATCAAAATAAAATTAACATATTCATGACCGGACGGACATTCTAAATGATTTGGCCACCTCAGATTTTGTCGCCGTTTAGTTTGAAAAAAAAACTTTTGATTAACTTCAATGTAACTTTCTAACTTTTTGAACGATTATGCCGCAAAACTAATAGCATTCAATCCAGACAAAGCTTGCGGATGGTCCAAATTTCAACTCGATCCGTACCTCTGTTCGAACGTTATGGCGAGACATACAAACAAACAAAACCAGTGACTATTTTTTCCGGCAGAGTCAAATAGAAACGCTCGCTTAACTAGGAAAACGCTCAGTTGGACGCGTTGATAAGCGAGCACGTGCTATATAATTTGTTGATGGTCCAAATTTCAACCTGATCTGAATCTTCGTGCAACCGCTATCATGAGCCAAAAAAGCTCCAGCTTTGTGCGACTTTTCGTTAAGGTTACTTTTGTTAAAATGTAATTTCCATCTGCACTACTTATCGGATCAAAATAAAATTAACATATTCTTGTCCGGATGGACATTCTAAATGATTTGGCCACCTCAGATTTTGTCGCCGTTTACGCTTTAGTTTGAAAAAAAAACTTTTGATTAACTTTAATGTAACTTTATAACTTTTTGAACGATTTTGCCACAAAACTAATGGCATTCAATCCAGCTCGAAGCTTGTGGCTGGTCCAAATTTCAACTCGATTCGAACCTCCGTTCGACCGCTATCATGAGCCAAAAATGCTCTAGCTTCGTGCGACTTTTCGTTACCATGGCAACGTTACTTTTGTTATAATGTAATTTCCATCTACACTACTTATCGGATCAAAATAAAATTATTTTTTCGTGACCGGACGGACATTCTAAATGATTTGGCCACCTCAGATTTTGTCGCCGTTTAGTTTGAAAAAAAAACTTTCGACTAACTTTAATATAACTTTTTAACTTTTTGAACGATTTTGCCACTACTAATGGCTAGGGACACTGAAAAATGGTAAATAAAAACAGTTCATTTCGGTATATAAAATAGGCAAAAACGGTGCTAAAACTTGACAATATGGTAAATAACGGTAAATAAAAATCCACTTTTTTTCAATTGCAAACAAATAATAATGTACTTTATTTAAAGTAGGTTGAAGGCTACATTGTAAAATGAAATTTTTCTGACAAGGCCATCCATGGTTGTATGAAATTTAGGAGGCCTAGGGCCTAGCTAGGCCTAAAGGTGCTTACTCTAGCTAGCTACACTAGGGCCTAGGCCTAGGCCTAAAGGAAATTTTAAGCACGCATCTTTAAAAGGTTAGCAACAAGGAATTATTTGGGGTCTAGGCCAAGCCTAGGCCCACAATGGATTTTAAGCACATCTAGGCCTAGGCTAGGCCTAGCCTAGGCCTAGGGCCTACGTGAACAACGAATTATATTGGGCCTAGGCCTAGGATGGAGGCGTAAAATAAAATCCATGTTCTTGAAACTCCGATTCACGGACAAAAATGCTTACAACTTTTGGCATTTTGACTTTAATGCAACGAAAATGCAAGAAAAACGAATTCTGTTACGAAGTGAAGCCAAATGTGGCCTATTCCGAAGTGCGTTGCGCGTATATCGACTAGTCGCGGACGTGCATTCGACCTTGGTCACGTGGTGCGAGTGCGACTCGTAGGTTCGACTAATCGATCTAAATTAGGCAACTCTCGAAGCTCGACACGACCGTTCTAGCTGTGGGCGTGATACGTGAGAAATTGACTGTTTTGATCGTCGAAAATACGCAAATTTGCTTCAAATTATTAAAAAAAGTGAGAATTTCGCGCATAATTTCGTGAATAATCTTCTTTTTGGTCTATTTCGTGTGAAAACATAAAATAGCTAAAATTCGCGAAACTTCGTGAACGCAAAATGCCTCCTCTAACCTCAAAACATGTTCCTATGTTGTCAAAAATTTGTGTTTTTTAAAATTTCGTGCAAAAACCATTCACGAAAATTCGGTGTCACTACTAATGGCATACAATCGAGAACGAAGCTTGAGGATGGTCCAGATTTCAACTCGATATGAGCCTCCGTTCGAACGTTATGGCGAGACATACAAACAAACAAAAAAAAAAAAAAACAGTGACTATTTTTTTCGGCAGAGTCAAATGGAAACGCTTGCTTCGCTCGCTTAATTATGCTTGTGGTTGGCTTTACCAAAATAAGAGGCCAAGTGCAGATCCTGCATAAACCCTCTTTAGTTAAAATCTCTTGAGACTAAAAATTCCAGTCCGTTGAGTTTTTAGTTTTACAGAGTTAGTTACCAGAGCATGATTTCTTGCTAATTCTTGAGGCTGTATTACACTACATTTTTCTCGAATGACAACTTTTGATAAGATACCCCATCATGATAGGATCTAGAAATCCAGTAGAGACAGCTTTTATTTCCTCCTTCATGCAGTCAGGCATTGTGTCATGCTCCTTTACCAAACCTTTATATAGGCCTATAGTATACAGGTGTTTTCTACATGATCTTTTAGTTGCCATTTTAACGATATATGGAACAACAAATCGGCACAACCGAAAATGAACTCTAACAGTACTTCCTGGTAACCTCCAAAGATGCGAGACAGACATTTGATACATAAATCAACTTATTTTGTGTTTTATTTACTGGGGGCTTATTTATTTACACGTGCATGAATTCAGAGTTTTTGATCATGTCGGCAAAAGAAAGGCCCAAGAGTGATGTTCGGTCGTATTTCATCTTAAAACCGTGGGATCCGATGAAAGCAATTTGCACATTTTACAAATTTGTAATCACAAAATAATGACAATGTGGCCTAGGCGAAATCGAGCCCCCCGAGGTTGCTGAGAAGAGTCGAGGCCCTCTAGGCCAATATCAAGCTGACAAGCACAGGTACTATTGCACGTGGCAAGCCTAGGACCTATGTATAGCGAATAGCCCTAGCCCTACCGGCGTACCAGGGCCTAGAACAAGCCCTCCTAGTCCATACAATACGCCTAGTCCTAAGACCATGTCCTTTTGGCATTGGCCTACTTCCAACCTTTTTTCAGGTATCAGTTTTGGATTTGGTATCGGAACTGGTATCGGCCATTTTTGGGGGTTGACCCATTTCTATAAGGACTTACGTATCTAAAATTCAGTCAGATTTTTTAATTTCTAAGTGGAATGAACGTCTTCGATCAGAAGGGCGATTCTGTAAGGTCCGCATAAAATGTGATAAATAACACCACCATGTTGAACATATGGCGGCATTAAAATTTTAAATTTTAACGCAGCTCTTAGAGAATCGCCCTGCAGGACTGCCAGTGGCAGTAATGGATGTTAAATATAGCTACTAGTACTTATTTTATTATATACCTAATGTTATTTCTTCTAGGTCTCTTCTTCTACTGTCTTGCGTAGATTATTATATTTTCTGTTGTAAAACCTTAATCTGTATGTGCCGTCAATTTCATAATATCCATTTTTCATTATTTTGTTAACTTCACTGAAGGGTATTATTGTTCACAGTTGCGACAAGAAGTTGAAGAGCAATATAAACCCAAAATTTTAATCGATGTGAACCTTGAGCAAAGCCGCCAGCGAGAGAAGGAGAGAGAGCGTCAACGGGAGAAGGAAACGGGAGAGGGAGCGTCAACGAGAAGCAGAGCGAGAGTATGAGAGACAGAAAGAAGAACACCGTCGGGAAGAGGAGGCGTTGGCTCTAGCAAAGCGCGCCTCCACAGAGGCGAAAGTTGCCGACGAGCAAAGGCGTCAGCAGCAGAGTATGGAGCGGAATGATAGGTTTGAAAGAAATGAACGAATGGAGCAAATAGACCACCGAGAACAGGATCCTCCCCATCCACAAACTGAACCCATTGACAGTGACGAGGACGATCGTCGATCACCCAGTCCCCTTCTTCACCGCCCGCACCGCTTGAAGATGAAAGCCAAATGTCCGTTACTTCAAGTGGTGCAGATGACAGCAAACGCAAATCACGTATGTGTACACAAACTGTAGATTGGACATACCGTATTTACTCGCTTATAGGCCGCCCTCGAGTAAAGGCCGCACCCTTATTTTGACCACTCAGATTAAAAAAATTTTGGATATAAATACTATTGATAAATGGCTTCACATAATGGCCGCACCCCACTTTTTGAACTTGACAATTTCAAATATACCCGAGGCCTATACTCGCATAAATACAGTAGTTGTTACAAGCTCTGGGTGATGCTCTAAGCTGTAGAGACTTGCTTTTTCAGGGATTCGGGTTTTGTGTTTTATAAGTATAATCTTATCTTTATTCTTGATTTTGTCTTTACGATTCGATAACAACTAATGTAAGAACCCATCCATATTCAATTGATTTGCACAGCCGAGTGCATTCTGTAAAATCTTGAATAAAATTGAGCCAAAATCACGTCTTTGGATAAAGCCATCCATCGCCTGTATAGGGCCCAATTCTGTCATAATGGAATGAGTGACCAATGACAGCACGTTTTTCAATACATTTCAAAATAGTAGGACATTTTGCCTCAATATCTATATAGGCCTAAAAAGAATTTCTTATATAAAAATAAACTCAATATTGTTGCTCAGGATGTTTAATTCTATAAAGACTCAAGAGAAATAGTATGTTCAACCCATAAGGCAATGCCAAACTGTGTCCATCCCGTTTCTCCGTGAGGTTCGCATGATCGGGATTTGGTCACAAGACTCGTTACATTTTGGTTCCAGCGGTACTAGATCATCAACAACAATATGCACCGCCATATTCATGTTGTTCAAGTTTGATTTTTCTGTCGACTTTGACCAAACCTCGATCATTCTGCACTCTGGTTAAAATTTGGTCTAACCATTGCCCTATCCAATTCCTTTTCAATTTATAGGGGTGTGCAGGCACCCAAAATTTTGGTTTGGATATGTAGTAACCGAACCGAAGCGTAACAATTTGAAACCAACTCCGGTTCGTTTTGGATAGTTTGAATCGCGCGCGCAAACCCTGACTACTCGCATGGAGAGTATACGCTCGTGCGCACCAGAGACTGTGCATTGCTCTAGAAGGCTTTGCTTGTGTCGACACCGGTGACCACCTGTCGAAAGCAAAAGCACCTCCGAAAAATGGACAAGCATACTACATACTACATACAAGCATACGTAATCTGATGCTAATGGCAATGCCAATAGTACATTAATAAGTAGGCCTACTAGTTGGCAGTTGGTGTGCATGTAATTTTTAAAATGTTCTTGCCACTAGTATGATGGTTTTACAAATTTTAGTTTTGTAGAAATTGCATTTCTTGTACGAGATTGCTCTCTCAAGACATTTTGAGAAATATTTTTCAACCAACTAACAGCTTTAGATCCAGGGTTAAGCAAGGTGCAATGAACAGTTCCCAAATAGTGGCTAGTCACATAAGATACTACACATTGTTTTGCATTAAGGTAGGTAACAACTTTAAACTAACTGCAGTTGTCATCAGCAGGTGAAAAGTTTTGTCGCCCCCAGCCCTTCAGGCTGGGATTTATGTTTCCTTTGCTTTCCAAACCTGTCAACCCTTCTCCAATCTAATTGTTTTTAGTAAATTATGGCAAGTTGTCGTATCCTGACGAGTGACGATATTCCAATTAAATTGTTTTATGAGTGTCTTCTCTCATTAAAGTTGCATTTTCCTTCTTTCATATCAATCTCCAGCAGCATACTAATCTGTAATCTTGTATAAAAAACTTATTGATCTCCCTTTAATTTGGTTTGGAGAAGAGTTGATAGGTTGGGAAAGGATAAAGAACACAAAGCACAGTCTGAAGGGCAAGTAACTGCATGTAGGCCTAACTCAAAGTTCTTACCGTAATCCATGGCGTATTTATCTATCTTCAAGTTTTGCATAAAAGGTTGAAACCTTACTGAATGAAACACAGGGCCATTCCACGTCAAGTCAACACAGTCAAGTACCAAAAAAAGACTTGCCCCCTTCGATTTTACCAAAGTTGAAAAAAACAAAAAAACTCAAAAAATATCTTTTTTTCAAGGAATTTTTCGAAATATCTGTTACGGTTTTTGATTTACGGGCAAATTAAAAACTCAAAAAAGGGCGTGTTGCCCACTTTCTTAAAATTCATATCATTGGTACCGTTCATCGTAAAGAGACATTTAAATAAAAAATTAAAGGTCTAGGTTGGAATGTTTCAAAACCAATTGGCAATATTCCATGTACAGTCAAAAGTCATTACAACGAACGCCAGGGGATCCCGCGATTATTTCGTTATAATGATTATTTCGTTAAAATGATCAGTCATTTTATTTTCGCTAAAAACAAGATCCTCGATCCCCAGAATACCAATGCAGCCACTGCGAGGCCTGTAACACGCTCGGGAGCGCGCTCGTCACTGCGCGCCTGCAGCCTGCGCTGCCCGCAACCAGCATTGCATCCGCGTGATGCAGGCAGCAGGCCTGCTCTCGCTAGGCGCGTAAGCCATGAGAGCGAGAGAGACAGCCGCGGGAATCGGAGGCACGACAATCTACTCGTCTGGTCGAGAGCTCACAGCTGACTATGCACGTGCTTGGTGAATGAAATGTCAAGTTATCTGTTTTCACGGTCGCTGTGCCCCTATCGCCCGCGCTGTACTTGTGTTTCAAGATGTAAAGTATTTTCACATCGATATCGATCAATGCCCGTGCATGAAGATCAGATTTCCCTGTACCTCTTCATTTACTATGTGAACAATATTTTCTAGGAATTTGAATCATGCTTGCTATGAGAGCACTTGCACCGATGATTGAACTGTATCCTTGAAGTCCCTAGGGAATGGTCGGGATCTCCAAGGTCGAATTCGGCTCAGCTGTTGCAACACGGCTAGCGGCGGCATTTTATATCAGAGAATAAGACACGGCAACTCAACTCATTTAATACTTGCGCCTCAGTTTAACAAGTGTTGTATTGACAGCATCATAGATTAAAAACAATGATCTTGCAATTATTATCGCGTAAGAAAAACACGGCACTGCTGAGAGAGAATGTGTAGTGTCTGAGCTGGCTGGCCGGCCGAGAGAGGAGAGAGGAGAGTGACATCCACTGGCAGCGCGAGTGGGAGGGGAGGGGTAACCGGTCTAGTAGGCAGCTGCCGGCGGGCGGGGAGGGGTCTGGTGAAGTGGCCGGCCGGCGAGTGAGGGGTAATGCTTCTGTTTACTGTCCGTGCAGCTCTTGCAGGCTCGCGTAAAGGCGATAGCTCGGCGGAAAAACCAATTCCTTGATTGGGAATTCCACAAAACCCTCGATTCAAAACAAAATTTTCGTTGCATTATAGTCATGGGCGAAAACATTAGTTCGTTCAAATGATCTTTTCGTTAATGCTATTTTTCGTTGTAATGACTATCCTTTAACATTAGAAACATAGGGAATCAGGCGGGACCACAGTAATTTTTCGGCATAATGATAATTTCGTAATAATGGCGTTCGTTGTAATGACTTTTGACTGTACTAATATAACATGTATGAGTAAGGTATAAGGAAAAGAAGTTTTCAAAAATGGATTCCCCCCAAAGGGTATTTTTGTAAATATCAAAGTCTTCATTATTTTGAATTTTCCGCCAGGCTACCAGCCAATAGTAGGATAGATGTTACACATTAGGACTGTGACCCTATCAAAGCCATCCCTCAATAAAACTTCTTGGGTATTAAGAAAACATAAAAACAATTTTATGTAGGTAGGTATTCAATTAAAAAAAAAAAAATTGTGTGTATCCAAATTTGAAAACTCCTTTTCATATACCTTTTTCATACATGTCATATTAGTACATGGAATATTGATTTTGAAGAATTCCAACCAAGAACTTTAATTTTTAAAGTACCCGATTTTCGGTTCCGGTTCCGAATACAGTAAGAACTCTATTATCCGAGTTGGATGAGACTGGGGGCACCTCGGATTTGCGAAAAACTCTGATGACGCGGTTCATTTGTTTATTTGCTCTCGTAGCATAGCCTGATATGGTAAAATGATATATGACACTGCAATGGATAAAGGAACATAAAATACACACGAAACACTTCATACGGGGTATCGTATGCCAAATGATTTAATAGCTTGTAAATCAAACTACACACGTACACAATTAGGCCATATTCGTAATAAAAACGCATGTCTAGGCCTAAATTCGGCGCAGTAGGCCTAGGCCTAGAATGCAAACATAGGCCTAGGCCTAGGGTAGCTCTCTTTCTCATGTGGGAAAACCTCTCACTACTATCGCCCGCGCTGAAGCTCTCGTCGCAAGATAAGTCTGGGAAAGAAATAAGATAAGCCCAGGCAGGCCTCCAAAAATTTACCATAATGTTAGTAGCCAGCCAAATTTTCTAGTAGCCAGAACACTTAAGCCTAATTGTTCAACCAATGCATCGCCATCGAGTCGACAAATCTAATATAATGTAACACAGTCTTGCGGGTGGGTGGCCTACCTGTCACGATGATTTACTGCACTTTCCAGATGTCGAAGAAGACTCAGCCAAAGTGTGTCGCTTGTGACCTTGTGTGTGCCTTGTGGTTTTGGCAGAGAAGTACCACTTGTCCACTGCCTTTTGAGGTTGGAAATCTTGTAGTGAAGGTCCATTGAGATGGATCATCATTAAGTTGTTTAATGTAGATGAATCAATGCATGAACGCTTGTCGTTTTTTATCACGTTCATGTGACTGAAGCCACGTTCACAAGAGGCTGTTGAAGTGGGTAAGACTGCCATTATTGACAGCAAATGGCCAAGCACTGGAAATCTGTCTTGTCTGGCCAAAGCTTTTTCAATCAGTTCATCAATTGGCAAACCCTGACCCACTATTTTAAACTCATACCATTCTGCCATCAGAGATTGCTTTTTAGATTTATTTTCATCATCTGAATCACTAGGAAAGATGTGGCGCTTGAAGTGATTTGCAAGGAATTGAATCTTATCATTTCCAAAATTTTCCAAGGTATCCTTAGGCCAGAGAAAAGTGTCAAACACAGAAGAAGCTTTGACAACTTCTGTGTCTGAATCTGAAGACAATTAAGTTGCGAAAATCTGTGAATGGTTTGTTGTGTTTAGCAACGTAATAGGCTGTATTAAACAGCTTCTCAAGATGTTGAAACATTTTTGCATCCATTTTTTTTTACATGTCGCAAAAGGAGTGCACTCTGGGGTTATTTTTGCTATATTAGCTTCTACACAACTCCTGTGCGTTCTTGATTTGCCGTGCAATCTAAAAGTTTCCAATTTAAAAGGTCCACTGAAGCCTTGAACTACTCTTGAGGCTTATCAGAAATCTCAGGATATTTTGAACATAATGAACATTTTGCAATGCCATTTTCAAACTTTAACCATGTTAATTCATCACACCACTTTTCTTGAAATAGCCTTTTCCCATCTTTTGTTTGTTTACTCTCAATAGAGTCGGACGATGCGCTCGTAGTCGCACTCGCAGTCGCAGGCCTAGGGTTAGGAAGAACTAGGCGGCGGTCTACTGATGATTCTTGTAGCCCTAGGCCTAGGCACCGGTCCCGTAACCTCACTTTGATCTAGGCCTGCATCTTGGCCTGGGCTCAAACACGTCGCCGTAGACGGAACAGCACTTTTAAAGAACGAGAAAAGAGTCTTTTGTTTCCCTGCCATTACACTTGCATTGCATAACACAACACCGACGGCAAACACACGAGAACTTGAAGACTGAATACGCCACAGGTGGAAAACACTGATGTCAGTCTAAACTAGGCCACTAGGCACATTGACTGACGCCGTGATGGAAACGATTGTAAAACTCGACGAGTCGAAGCAGGCTTGGAATCGATCGATCGAACTGAATAACGACGTGGTGATCTTGGCTGTAGTCACACTTTGATTGGTGCAGCGTGTGGCTTGGGTGAGCGAGTGGGGGATCGGCGAGGGCGGGTCGACTACGAAGCCACGCCCTAGCTAGCCATTGCCGCTGGAAATACGTATGTCGGATAGCGAGCGGGAAAATTTGAATCTGAATTTTTTTGGAAATATCCGTAGTACAGGCCCATATTGTGCTACATTATATGGGTCGCCAGGGTCAAATTTTTAGTCGCCAGTGGCGACCTGGCGACCGCATTTTTGGAGGCCTGAGCCCAGGAATAACAATTCAATGCGTCGTGATTACGAATTTTGTGAATCGGTTGAAACATGATCGCATCGCAATTCTTCTTCCACCCACAATGACCATCTTTGATTTGATCAGCTGTGACTGTGAGATAGTTGGATCGTATGCGCGGGACGCACACTGACCAATGAGCTCTATATGCTCAGTGACACTGACGCACACTGCTCGAAAGTTGAGATATCGCCGATCTATCTTCTCTTGCACTCACTCATAGGCATGACTCCCGCTAGGCCTACAAATGTATGCAAGTCCATTTAAAAAAGCGCGGCGCGGCGTCTGAATTTATTTTTATGTTTTATTTACCGTACGTATTTAAAACTTGTAATTTTTTGATATTTTTTTTTATGAGCTCGGTTAACACGGTACATCGGATAATCGGAGATCGGATAATGGAGTTCTTACTGTAGTTTGTACCGTAAATAAAATAAATAAATTTCTAAAACAGAACCCTACCCAATAATATCATCTTCCATCTCAGAAGCGTGATCACTTTCTTTTTTTAAAAGTTATGCTCACTAATTTTTTGGAAAAATCTACATGGACGAAAAATAAAAATAATTTCCGCGATCGCAAGTCTTGAACGGAAGTCAGATTAATTTGTTAACACTAAACTCGTAGAGCGTCGATTAAAAATACGACTGTTCACAGCAGAAGTAGGGTTAAATCAGTCATAACGATTTGTAGTTAATGTCGTATTTCGATTGCGCTGCACCTTCTAAACAATATTGCGATTTACGATGCATATTAGGCATATTAATTACCTCGAATAATACCGAAAGTGAGAAACTAAAGGCTCCTAGCCCAATTATATTACAAAATAGCGTAACTTTATTGTGGACAGAAACATAAAACATTGTGTCAGTCTCAAGGTCGTGTGACGTGTTTTATATCAATCGGGAGAAACGATCAACATAGCGGTGTCGACACAAACAAAACCTAGAGCTATGCGCAGTCTGTAGTGGGCACGAGTGTGAAACTAGCAGCGAGTATAGCGGCGGCCAGGAAGGGAGCATTGCGCAGTCTGTAGTGCGAACTAGTGTGGAGCTAGCAGCGGCGGCTGGCCGTAAATCTTGAGGCAGCGCCTTCTACTGGCTAGAAGTCGTGACTTACGCGCACAATTTAAACTACCCGGAACCGTACCGAAGTCGGTTCCAAATTGTCGCGCTTCGGTTTGGATACTTAATATACCCGAACCGAACCAAAATTTTGGGTACCCGCACATCCCTACTTTACGATGAATGGTAGCAAAGATAGGAATTTTAAGAAAGTGATCGACACGCCTTTTTTGAGTTGCCCGTAAATCAAAAACCATTTCAGATATTTTTAAGATTTTATGTTTTTGAGGAGAATCCCCACATTTGGTCAAAATTGGTGGGGGTAAGGGAAATGACTGATGATTTGACATGGAATGACCCCACAGCAATAAAAAGCAATAGTACCTAGAATCCTTTTAATCTGTTCTGTTTTTCTTCCCAAATCTAGCTATTACCCCTATTCTATTGACAATCTATTGGTCCCAACTCCCAATTACTATGATTAAGATAGATTTTTACCAATCTCTCTTACCTGGTTGATGTAGTGCACAAGTGTTTGTTTATTCTTGCTTGTAACGTTGTTTTACTTCCAGCTGTTGTGGTGATGACTTGGAACTCTCCACAGCAACAGGCTGCACCATTGACTGCCCCCCAGAAGAAGAAGAAGAACTCGACATGAAGGAGGTGTTTAACACGGATGACGACGAAGACAGTAGTTTAGGGACTGCAAAGAAACGGAAACTTGTCCCCCTTGACTATGGCGAGGACAAGAAGAAGAAGGATGACAAGAAAGAAGAGTCGACTAAGTCTCAGGATGAGAAGAGGAAACATATAAAGACACTCATTGACAAAATACCCACTGACAAGACATCCTTATTCGGATTCCAGCTGGACTGGTCTGCTGTTGACAATGTATGTACCCTAATAGATCTATTATATTTGTTTTATATATAATCAACAAAGCTTTGCCTCAGAAACAAATACTTTTATTGCAAGTTCGTGTTTGTGATTGCTGATTGGGAAAAGAAGAATCTCCATCTCATTTAAGGTACCGTATTGTTCCGAATAAAGCACGACCTCGAATATAACACGACCCCCAATTTTCAGAATCATTTCAAGAAAAAAAGAAAAAAATCAAAGAAAATTAAAATGTACATGAAACACTTACAACAAAACATTTTGAACAATGTTAGGGCCTAGGCCTATGGTTTTTTTACAGGGTAGGGCCAAGCACAAGCTCACATGTCAACCACAGTTCACCAGTCTGATTCCTGGTCTTCAATGTTTACGTCGTGGGGGGGTGGGGGGTGGGGGTTATACTAGGCCCTAGTATCTATGGTCGTAGGCCTAGGCCTAGCTCCTTCGCAATCCCTTGCTGATTGTAAGGCAGAGGAACCTTTCT
Organism: Sweltsa coloradensis; assembly: GCA_024449915.1. Classification (NCBI taxonomy): domain Eukaryota; kingdom Metazoa; phylum Arthropoda; class Insecta; order Plecoptera; family Chloroperlidae; genus Sweltsa; species Sweltsa coloradensis. The sequence continues at coordinate 151,816 of JAMZAV010000075.1, forward strand.
TTTCCACGCGATCAGCAGTCTTCATTTGTTCATCTTGAGCCATTTCATCTTCTCCTTCATCACTCATTATTACGTTACGTAGACTCTTAGCTCTTAGCAACGTAGATAGACAACCCCGACAAACAAAATCTATGTAGGTCAAGCTAGGTCACGATGTGATCACGGCTAAGGATTCTGACGACTAGCAGACAGTTTCGCCCAAGGTTCGGCCGAGTTCAGTGGCTTCGAGTGGGTGGGCGGGGCGAAGCGCAGCAGACTATGCGCGGGAGTTGTATAGAGGCGTGGCCTATGTTCAGGCGCTATTTCAAATGCAAGCGCGCGGAAATAACGCGAGTGCTGTTTTGAGATTGTATTTTCGGAAAAAAACATCGCGCTATATTCGGAACAATACGGTAAGCTGTTGGTCTCCTTTCTTCTTTTCCCAATCACAAACACTAACATAGCCGATAAGACATTCTATCACAACCAACATTTATTGCAAGTTCACTAGTTTAAAAACAAAGGCAACTATATAGTAGGCCTATCGGCTACGTTTGAGCTAGGGATTAAAACTAGTTACTTAGTCGAAGAAAAAACAATCGCGATGTTGATTTCATGTTTGATTCCATGTTGTTAAAAAGGTTTGTTGACCCTACTACCCTACCCTATTAACTTCTCTTGTTCGCAATTCCAGCAATTAATGGAGCGACGCATCAGACCATGGATCAACAAAAAGATAATCGAATATATAGGAGAGCCTGAACCAACCTTAGTAGACTTTATTTGCTCAAAGGTTCTGGCAGGCAGTGCACCTCAGGGAATACTCGATGATGTACAAATGGTATGTATTCCTAAAAATAGATTGTAAATAGATAATCAACATTACACCATAACTAGGCTAGTTGTTGGGGGGGGGGGGGGGGTGAGTGAGTGTGTGTAGATTGGGTGACAGGTCTGTCCCACCCACCATACAAGCTGGTGAACTGAGAAGATGGGAACTGGCTTACCAGTGGATCTGCAAATCCTGCCAAAAGACAAATTTAAACCTCTGGTATTTCTCACCCCTCTTCCTCCACCCCTCCCTGTCACCCAATCCACACTCACCTCACTCACCACCCCTAACCATTAGCTAGACCAGATTTTAGTTTTCAACTCAGTCTCTCTCCACTCACTGAAAAAAGTCACGTGGACCAAAAACGTTTTGATTTTGTAGTTTATTTGTTTCAATATGTATACATATATGTTATCTTTACTATCTACCTACTCCATTTAATGTAAGCTGTTGGCACCCTATCTCTTTATATTCACATGATCCAGCCTTTTGGCATTCCTTTTAAATGCATGGCCTCTAAAGAGAATGATTTGATAGAAGAATTTACAGGCTGGGAAAGAATGGAGAACATAAAGCATAAAACTTTTCACATGCTGATAATGACTTCAACTATGTAATTGTTAGTTACCTTAATCCACAACGCATTTTGTTTTTCTGGGACTCATCAAGAGGATGGTGATCACTAAAAAACTGCTAACTACACACAAACAAACTCACAACACATGACCAAACCAGCGGCAAGGCCCTCAAGAAGTAGACAACATTCTTCATGCATGTTGTCATCATTAGGAAAAGTACCGTTTTGGAACAGACAACCTGTTGTGTCGGTTAAGGCTACAACTTGAGAGTGCGAAATATTTAAACGAGCTGAAACAGCATAAGGCTGCAAATATAATAATAAAGATTGCAAATTTGGCAGGTATTTTTTCGGGGGAAAACCCCATTTTATTCGGAAAAATAGGCCTAAAGTCAGTGTTGGGCAGTGGCATGCACCGAGGGGAAGAAAGGAAGCATTGCTTCCCCTACTGAAATTGCCAAACACATGTAGTTTTATTATTATAAGTTCAATGTTTAACCCATTGGGGCAGACTTACGGAACGGTTCCGGAAATGCGAGTCTGGCCCAAAAATTTACTTACGGAACGGTTCCGTCTCCGTTCCGTTCGTCATTTATTTTCGCGCCAAACCGACGTAGTTCAGTCAATCTCAAACAGATAGCAGCACTATATGGCGGCTGACTCTTTTACCGACGTGGTTTAGTTTTTTCCCCGATAAATTCTCAAACACGGCCATTTCACAGACGACTACAAATAATATGAAGGCCTACAAATTGTCAAGGCGGTGTGCCGTAACAGAAATAGGCTTCTCAGCTGTTGTTTACTTCGTAAAACTGACGTAAAGCTCCTGAATGTTACGAGATGGAGAATCTGAAGGAGATTGTGCTGAATTTCCAATGAGCATGATATATTGCGAGATTCAGGAAGTGTTGTTGATTAGCTTGCAAATGATGCAAGCGATAATAATGATGTGGATGAAGACAAGAGTACTTCTAACCAAGATAAAATAAGACGATGACACAAGTAAGGTTAGGCCTAGGGCTGGCGGGAATATAAACTAGAAAAGCAAAGCATATGAACTAAAAACAATAGGCCTAGGCCTTCAATTTTGTGCATTCACGTGATTTCGGCCCGTAGGCAGGGTGCGGCGGGGTGCCATCCCCCGTAATACGGATTTAACTGGATCCGTTCGGGAAAAATAAGCAAAATCAACTGGTGGCTCAATGGGTTAATAATGTTAATTCCAGTAAGAATAGGGGTAATGTGGGTAATTGGAAACACTTTTAGTGTTTTTAAACTTTGAACTTATTTGTAGGCTAGTAGGTTATTGATAGGAGAGAAAAAATGTAAGGAGCAAAATTGTGCTTTGGCATGTAAACTAAATCATGACACCAACAAGAATTTCATGGAAGAATATTGCATGGTATTTTTATTGCTTTTTTTAAACACTCGAATTTGTTTCCAATTACCCCGGATATTGGGGTAAATGGAAACAGCCATGGTACAACTCGTAGACCCATAAGGAAACTAAAGTAGGGTAATTGGAAACAAAGCATTTTAAGCTGTGATTCTAACACAAAAAAATTAATACATTATGATACAAACTGTAGATTCTGTGTACATTTAAAGAAAACCTTCCGTCGCAACGCAGAATTGTACGGAAAATCTCAAAAGCATCACAAGCATGAAAATAAGGCTGTTGTATAAAAAAAGTTGTATTTTGTATTTAAATATTAATACAATCATCACTTAAAATTAAATTTACAAAAACTACATCAACAGATTGGTAAATTACCTACAAAAACAAAACATGCATCGATTGGGCAAATGGAAACGTTAGCTGCGGTTTTTTGGATTTCCCGTGATTTTGGGGGAAAAAAATAAAATGCACATATTTTCAATGGCATCTTGGTGTGGGTCCAAGACACAGTCCACAGTGCCAAGTTTATCTTTATTGGACCAGCAATATATTATTTATCAATACCAAATCGTAGTCATCTCTTCGAGGGTATCTTTCCTTCCAAAACATGATAATCTGAAGCCTAAGTAAGAAGGCTGTGTAGTCAGACACTGTTGCCAACTTACCTTACTTTTAAACCAAACATTTAAATGTGTTTCCATTTACCCCTGAAATTTGTCCATAGCTTAACATGGATCTTTTGGCTTTGTTTCCAATTTCCCTGTATGTTTCCAATTACACCTAATTCATGTTTCCAATTACCCCCAAATATGAGATAATAGGGGAATTGGAAACATTGCTTATCAGGAGAAACTATGATAATTATCTAAATTTCACCTGTACCATATTGTTTACTAATGTGTCTTGTCTTTATTAATTTCCATCCAAGAACAAATTTCTTAAAAACAAAATAAGGACCATAACAGAGGAAACTTTGAGAAGTGTTTCAAATTGAAACAAGTTTTTTGTGTAGAGGTTGGTTGCAATGTGTATGACATGCAAATCATCTAACAGAAGAAGCTGTAACTACTTGCACATTTTCCATAAAGGTCTGGACCATGCTATCTAACAATTTTTTTTAAATTTGAACTTCACATACAGAAGTTATAAAGGGCGTTTCCAATTACGCCCTGTTTCCAATTACCCACATTACCCCTACATCACTTTTTGCTGGTTAAAATAAATTTACAAGGGTAACAATTTTTATATTTACGCGGTGCTCATAATTTGTCCATTATATGTTGTAATTGTCACTCAAAACTAGTGATGACATCGGGTACCCGGAAACCGGTTCCATGTGGAACCGGTTCCAACTTTTCAAACCGGTTCCCCCCAAAAATTTTTTTTTTTTACAAAGTGATGTTAAAAATTAGTAATAAATAATTGATGATTTAAATTCGAATTTGTATTTATTTTTTGTACGTAACTACGCCCGAACTGTGTAGGATCACCACTCTCTGCTATCGCAACTTTCACGCAGAATAAAATATCTAAAGAGTAATTGCTAGTGTTGAAGGGACTCGGGACATCACAAGAATTAACACACTTTAAATTAATGAACATACTGTACATTGTTAATTATTGCTTTGCTCGGAAATAAACTGGGTTATAGTCTACACAACTATATTTTTAACCTTGTAAATTTAATTCATTTCGATCAGACCAATCAAAATGTTGGAACAGTGTTGTCAATGCCAAACTTGACCCAATTCATATTTTATACAACACAACTAAGTACATAGTTAAATAATGTAGGCCTACTACACAAAAATAATACAAAAAAGTAAAGGCTGTGGCTATTTAACCGTAGCTACGGAAAAATTACGTTATACAATTTAACCGTGGACTGTACTACGGTAACAAAAAATCTTCCAAGACCTTTAACGTTGCTATTTTAAACGAAAGTCCTTTTTCGGTTGTCGTCGTCCTTTTTTGCTGTTTTAGTAACAACAAAAAAACATCAAGACCTTTAACATCGCTATTTTAAACGAGAGTCCTTTTTCGGCTGCCTACCTAGGCCTAGGCCTAGCACTTTTTAAACGCTTTTATCATCTAGAATTGTGTTTGCGACGGGGCCGAATGTAGTGAAATCATTTGCAGAAAAAACATGGACCCAAATAGAATGGTAAAAAAACGACCAAACGAAAATTTGAACCCCCGACCTTTCTTATAGAATTCGGACGCGCTACCACTCTGCCACAATGCACTGTGATATTTGAAGCTATTGGCCTAGTTAGGTGGTATCGTACTGCTACGGACGATTTGTTATTGTTAATTTGTCCGTAGCCTACGGTTAAATAGCCACTACCAAAAGTAAAATACAATTAATATAAAATCAAGACAATAAGCTGTTCATGCCTTTTTACTTTTTCCCCCCACTTTTTCTTTTTTACACAGCGGGCTATAATATAAGTGTTAACAAAAAGATAACTACACTTCTGGCATAGTGGAAAATTATCTAGAAAGGTAATCTGCAGCTGTATAATATACATTTGACACCTTGTCTCTGTGCTTCAAGGAAAGGCAAACAACAACACCTACTTCTGTTATCATTACTAGGAAAACGCCAAAGTCGTTGCTAGACGAGTGAGCAAGCCATGTGTTGAGTACCCGGGAACACCCCCTTTCCTTCCCGTATACTTAAAGGCTGAATCTAGCTAGCAATGGGTATTTCCTGCGGGCAGTCTATTAGGCAGAGTGGAGCATTAGGCCTTACAGTTGATGCGCCCTTATAACAACTAAACTTACACTTGCAATACTTATAATATATTAATGTTATCGGGTACTCCACACATGTCTTGCTCACTCGTCTAACGACTTTGGCATTTTCCTAGTATGGTTTCAGAGCATGTCAACCGATCGTGTTGTTGTAGTCGCCGTTTTCGTACTGAAAAGAGGCTTTGTCCTATTAGAGGTTTAGTTTAGTTGGATCAAGGGCGCGTCAACCGCGAGGTCATAATACGCCACTCTAGCCTAGGGGATATAGGGAGGAAAATTCCATGCTGGTAAGAACCAGCTACGGGTAGGTGAAAGGAAAAGGGAGGTTCTAATGTCGTGGTTGTCATCGTATTTGTCATCGTTCGTGTCTTTATGGTCAACGATGACTACCAGAGCTCACCTCTAGTTTCGAGGAGTAATATACTCTTCTACTTACCAGCTTTTATTTGCGAGATAGAGTTCATCTCTTTCCTCGCCTTACGTTTAGGCGAGCCATGCTCTTGGCCAAATGTCCTCACAGGCCTACGGCCTACATACGCCTATCTAGAATTCCTAGCATATGTTCGAATAAACTAGGCTTTTAATTGTATACTGCATATTACCTTAAGATTTACTGTATTGCACTGTTTATCGTGAATACGTAATAGCCAGCATTAGTTATACTTTGGACCCTGAAAAATAGCAAATAAAAAGTCTAAATTTTGTTAGAAATATTTAATTTCAGTTTAAAAACTCAAAATAAAGGCTCCATTTTGTCATAAAAAAATCTTATTTTTTCAAACTATTTTTTTCAATATTTGCGTATTTTCAAATTTTCTGCATTTTTTCTTTTTTGCCGCCGTTAAGTTTCAAATGTTTGTACTTTGTACTTGTTATGTTGCCGACCCTGCACTATTAGTGTAAAGTGTGAATTCACCGGTATTTCAGCAGCTGTTTTAGTGGCCTATTTTATATACAAGAACTTGTACTAAATACATGAAAAATGGGAAACAACTGCTGATTTTGCCCAAATTTTGCACAAAAAAACAACGCCTTAAAAGTATTATTTTGCTCCATTTTGCGAACGTTTTTTGACTATTTAAGGGTCCAAAGTGGTTAATTTGTCCATAAAAGAGTAGCTTTTTCCATGAACTTTGTTGACTTTATTTGTCAGTTTAATTAAATCCGGAACTTGGGACGCCTGAATTTTGATCCCGTGACATTTGAGTAGTTTTTAAAAGTCTTCGGGAATTGACAATAGTGTAAGTAACGGGACTGTCCTGGCTAATCTGGGACGTTTGGTCACCTTTTGTTTAGTGTTGACTAGTATATAAAAATAATTTGAACAATAAAGCATAGGCAGGCTAGTCTGAGAATTTGAGTGTGTTCAAGGTTCTAGGATGATCCGACATTAGTTTCAATTTTTTGCGCACCGGTTCGTATCCTAACTATCCGAACCTAACCAAAATTTTGGTTATCTGCTCACCCCTGGTTATAGCTTGTGAGTTTTGTTAGTGTTTTTAGTTGCCCCGATCTGCCTGATAAGCCCAGACGGACAAAACGTGTCTTAGATAATTATGGTAACTTGAAACTTGCAACTTTAAATATACCATTTTCAGAATTAACTGCGCATGCGCGCTCCGTTGCAAAGCATTATGAGAGAAAGGGACATATACATGCTAAATGTCATATGATTGGGATTGTGGCGGACTGACTGCCATTGTTGGAAACGCAGTTCTCCACACACCCGAGCATATGGCATTTAGCATGTAAATGCCCTTTCTCCCATAATGCTTTGCGGGCACGATATTGAGGGCGCTGGTGATTTTGAAAATTGTCTATTAGCATGTGAGAAGTGTTGTCACCCAAAGACCTCCAGGCTTTTCTTTATGCTCTATATTCTTTGGCAAAGTGTAAACTCTTCTCCGATACAAACTACATAATCCAGCCACAAGGCCTTTTCCACACTTCTTCAATAAAGAGAATGATTATTGTTGAGTATAGACAATGACGCAGACAAATTCTGTAGGGGTGTGCGAATAGTGATTTTTCAGTTTGAATACTAATATCAAATAATACCGTACACACACAAAAAATCGAATATCGAAGTCGAATTCGAATAATTTAAAAAACAGTGCGGATTAAGGATTTGTTACACATAAAAGTCAGTATTTAGGCCCTAGTGGTTTTCAAGTTTTATTAACGGTTTTGTTCCCGTACAGTAGCCTTAATTAAATTGAAATAAAGTAAGAAGTATCCTAACCTTTAAATTGCACTTACCAGGTACTTATTACTAATTAGTCATTCAAAATTCACCTATCTTTGTGTTCATTCTCAATTAGACATTGTTACAAACAAAACAAATAAGAATATTCAATAACTACGATCTAACGATAACTTTGGTAGTAAGGCCTAGCCTAGGGCCTAAACCATGTAGGGCCTAGGCTAGACTTAGGCCCTCCTCGTAACAAAAAAGAGCCCCAGGCCTAGGGCCTAGGCTAGGCTGAACCAAAAGGAGGATGAGGCCAAGGCCTTGCCGATGGATTCTAGCTAGGTCTAGGCTTAGGCAAGACTGGCCTAGGCCAAGGCCTTGCTGATGTATTCTAGGCCTAACCTACATAGGTAGGGCAATTGTGCCTAGGCTTAGGCTTAGGAATGGCTAACAAGTTCATTGTTCTCTAGACCCTGGTAACTGTCTAGGCTAGGCCTAGTCTAAGACCTAGGGATCTCCAACTTACCTGTAGGTGTCCTTAGGTTTTTTTTTTTTTACATCGCCTACATTCAGCTTCATTGTCATTTAAGAATAAAGTAGCCCCAAATCCATTAAAGACGTCGATGTGGAAGGTTCAGCTTCGGCTTCGGCATCGGGATCAAGGCCCGCGTTTTCCTCTTCGTCTGTGAGCTCGCCAGGCCTAGGTGGATGGCTACACTGGCGTTTATTACTATTTTTATTCATTTTGAATGAACAAAAACTGACGTAAAAACTACAAACGCTTAGTCCTATCTGTAGATTGTTCTATGGTGATATGTTTTGCCGGCGCCATTACAGAAAGCGTGTTGCGCGTAGTCGACGAAAGAGTGCATTTCAAACGCTGAATATTGAAGTAGTTTGCAGCAATCGATAGTAGCGAAATATTGCGCTAAATTCAAATCGAAAACTTTGAAATTCAAATAGTATTCGAGTTTCGAATTGAATACGAATAGCAAATTATTCGTGAATACTTCGAAAATTTTGAATATTCGCACACCCCTAAAATCCTGTCTATGTCATCAATGCTTCTTAAGCCTTGAATCTTAGTTTTAAATGTTTGCCTGAAGAAATTAGAATTGTGAAATGATTTGAATACTGTTGTGTATTTGTTTCTAGTAATGTAACCTTGTAGTGTAACCTTATTACTTTTTCCAAAACATGTCCTCAACCTTTTTTTTTTTTAACAGGTTCTGGATGAAGAAGCTGAAGTGTTTGTTGTTAAAATGTGGAGACTTCTTATTTATGAAATTGAAGCCAAGAAACTAGGGCTTGTAAAGTGAATAAATCTGCCTAGAACCTCTATTTTATTTAAGAGGTTACATACAATACCTACAGCATAGAATTTGCACTACAGTCAAAAGTGCCAATGTTACTGACGTGTGTGTACACATTGTTTCCAAAATACTGTTGCAGTGCATCACCACCACAGATTTGCAAACTGATCATTATTCATTAATTATTGGCCTATTGGCTATTGTAAAAGGTTAGGTTCATTGTAATGCTTTTGTATAAAATATTTTGTAACTTGGTATTAGTAAATGTCTTGGCTAAAGAAAGTACAACAGTGTTGTCCAGATACATAGATGTTTATAAAACACAGTCAAATCAAATGACAACCCTACATGGCTTTATTACGTACATATTTTGTTTTAATGCGAGACGATACTTCCGTGTTGCCAATGCTAGGCCCAAAATCCCAGTAGAAAGTATCAACAAAAGAAGAATGTCACCCCCGAAAGAATGTCACCGTTTTTATAGTTATCTATTTAAGCTTGCTTGTGAGTTTCCAATTTCCAACGTGATTGATGATATAATAGCCTACGATAATAAATAAATTAATTAGCCTTCATCCAATTTGTTAATTATATTGTAATTTTTTTAAAGTGACTGTAATTTAGTACTACTTCATTTAAGCTTAATAATTAATATACACATGTATGTAAATACTGAAACATAAATTAATCAACAAACAAATTGGTGGCTTTCTGTTTTCATCAATTCAGCAACTATCTGCCATCTAAACCTAATGCTCCCACATCTTTGTTATTTACAGCACGTATTACATACAGCATTCTTAAAGAATCTCACAATTTAAAGTTATTAACTACAGAAAATCTATCTTCTTCAAATTCTATAGGACTCTATAAACTGCAGTTGGAATTTAAAAATTATCTTTTAAAAAAATTTATGCTTTATTGATTGGAGTGGCCAAACGGATAGGAGGCTTATGCTTACAAAAAAGGGTTTTGATAGGGAACCCAACAGCTTACCTAGTTGGCAAATGCAGGGTTCTTGTGTATAGATAGAAACATAAATTGACCATACAATACGAAAAACGTTGAATTGAAATTGTTTCGGCCAAACAGGGCCTTGATCACAGAGGAGTAACGTAACTCCTCTGCCCCTTTTCCACTTTTTTTCGTGTTGTATCACTATTTATATATTTCTATCTATCTACAAGAATTCTGCAGTTGCCAACCAGGTAAGCTATAGGGTTCCCTATCCAAAACCCTTTTTTGTAAGCATTAATGAAAAGATTAAGAATCTTTAGGGAATTTGTCACTAGTGAATTCATCATAAAACTATTTTGAATTTGCCAAATTTGAATTAGGTACCAATAATAATCACTGCTGTAGCAATATGCAAGATTCCAGAAAGATTCTTGGAACTGGTCCTAAAATTGGCTCAATTTTTGTTTTGTAAAAAATAAAAATCCTAAATAACAAGATTAATTGTGACAAAAAATAAAAATATGCATGTAATGTAATGTAGGCCTACTACCTATATACTGGTAGCCTACTTGTTTGTGAACAATGAATTTTATTATAATTTGCTATTACGATTATAAATTGTGGTCAATTACGAATCCAAGTACAAGATGTGTAAATTTAAACATTACTTCTACCACAGATAGAGTACACTCTACGGTACCTTCCTCATCTGTTTGCCGACATCATTAATTGAGCGGCTTTTTTTTACAAGTGGATATTCACTTTTAATTATTTTGAGATATTGAGGATAACGTGTCATAACCAAATTAATATTCATACACTGCATTCTTTGTCTTGGTAGATATACCCAACCGCAAACCGAGATGAAAAACAAAAAATATGCATTGACCTATAGCTTTGCACATTACCATAACTAGATAAGGTTGGGCATTGCATTTTGAAACTTTAACCTAGTGCTACAAGAGGACATGTTAAGGGCCATTCACAACTAACTTAGTAGCTAACTTAGTCGCTCTAACTTAAAGGTTTGTCTTATGAAAACAACACGTATGTTCATGACCAAACTTAGCCTATAACTTAAAATTATCAGCAACCGAATGTTTGCAAACTCCAAGATTTTACTTAGCAGCTAACTTAACATTAAGCTTTTAACCAATAAGAGAGAGACTAGAGCCGACAATTTCCGGTCATATCCGATTGAAAACGTAAACAAACAGCAAAAATGGATCCCAAGAAACATCAGCTATTGTTCGATGAAAAGCTATTGAACGAATTCATGAAAAGGCCACTGCTATATGTAAAATCTTGGTCTTTATACAAAGATAAGAATAAAAGAAAACATTTGGCTATCGATTGGGGCAGAAATGTCAACTGACCGTCAGTATTATTAACGTTTATTGCGGTACTAGGCCTAGCCCCCAGCTAGGGCTAGGCCATGTGAGGTTATGTAAGGCTTACGTCACGTTGTCTTAAATAAATACGTTTATTATTTTTACCATCAATTATTGTTTAATAAACTGTACAGTCTATAGTCAATCAATTCTATAATGCTACCTAAGTAGAGCTAGGCTAGGCCTACTTACTGAATGCTGAATGTTATTGTATGTCAAGCATTGGCGCGATAAAAGTAAACACTGCAAATCTGTGTTGTGATTGGTTTAAAAACATCTATCATGCACAGCCATCTAAAGTTAGAGGCGACGGTATGGCTGTAAAGCACTCTGCCACGAGCAACATCTAGGAGGCAGTGGCTGTTAAGTTAGCGGCCTAAATATCTATCATGAACAGCAACCTAAAGTTAGAGGCTAAGTTAGCTGCTAAGTTAGAGGCCTAAGTTGGTTATGAATGAACCTTTACACTTTAAAAGAAATATTTGTTGCAAAATATAAATAAAAAATAAATACTTTGACAAGCTATGGATAAAAGTTGGGAGATGGGTAGAAAAATGAGTATGGTCTTCCTAGACATTGAAAAGGCCTATGATAGTGTGCCAAGGAATGTAGTGTGGGAAAGCTTGGAAAGAAAAGGAGTTGACAAAGGACTGATAGACAGGGTTAGAAGTATGTACATAGTATGTGAAAGCTGTGTAAAAACACAGTTTGGGATGTCAGGGTGGTTCCAAATAACAAAAGGGCTGAGGCAGGGAAGTGTGCTGTCACCACTGCTATTTATAATAGTGATGAATGACATACACAACAAGGTAAAGATGGAGGAAATGGAGGAGGTAGAGGTTTTGCTGTTTGCCAATGATTTTGTGGCGTGGTCAGAGTATGAGGAGGTACTCCAGAGATACACAGACCTCTGGAAGAGGCACATTGAAGAGGCCTGCATGAAGATAAGCGTGAGCAAGAGCAAGGTTGTTACTATGCCAAGAGAAGGAGACGTAAGGAACTATCATGCAGAGACCAAGATTGGAGAAGAAACCCTAGAAGTGGTGGAGAGTTTTGGAGTGAAATAATGGCAAGCGGGAAGATGAAAAAAGAAATTACCAACAGAATACAAAAGGCCAGTAACTTCTACCAGTGTGTAAAAGGCCTGGTGTGGGATACGGAAACACCCCCCATACAGTGCAAGATAACACTATACAAGACCTACTTCATACCGATCCTCACATATGCGGCAGAAACCTGGACTATGGGTGATAGAGAAGAAAGCCAAATACAGGCGGCGGAGATGAGATTCCTGAGGAGCACAGTGGGCAAGACAAGAAGAGATAGAATTAGAAATACGAACATCAGAGAGATGCTTGGGGTGGAGAAGTTAGGTGAAGGGATGGGAAGGACACGGCTGAGATGGTTTGGGCATATGAAAGAAGAGAGGATGCCCAGGAGAATGTATGAGAAAAGGATTGAAGGAGGAAGAAGAAGGGGGAGACCAAGGAAGAGATGGAAGGAGACCATAGCAAGAGACCTACATAATAGAGGAGAGCTGGGAGGATGTAGCAGAGACACGATTGTGGGAGGATAGAAAGAAGTGGAAGAATTTGGTTGCGAAACCCAAGCTGACCCTGCCAGAAGGAGGAAACGGCGATGGTTAATGATGATGATTTGTCGGCAATATTTTGCTATGAAAATAAAGCTGATGTTTGCCACCCTGTAACATGGCTGAAATTACATTTAGAAACTTACACAGTACATCATCAAATAGTTGGCTACTTCAGGTGCGACTGTTAGGCCTAATTGGCTAACCTTTCACCGGCTGCGGCCATCGTTGTTGCCACCCAACACGTTTATAGGCGGCTGATGAGCACAGTGCGGTGTGGCAGGGTGGTAGCGGGTTTGACTTCTGTGAGAGGGTTCGTTAGTTCAAATCTCCGTCGTGGTATTTTGTTTGTTTTTTTACATTCTATTCTTTGTTTTAATTTTATAACAATAATTATAATTCACATTTTAAACTTTCGCGGCCCGTTAATATTAAATCAAAGGTGTAAGAGTTTCGGGTTATTTCGCCGCGTCGCGAGTGGTATTTTCAAAATACCGTGCAAGTGTGGCCAGGCGTACATTGGGCAAACGTGTAGGACTGTCACCACAAGGGTCAAAGAACATCGACATCACTGTAACTCGTTGAGAGAAGACTTGACGGCTGTTGCCAAACATGCCGTCGACAGCGTCAGCAATCCTGACCTCGAGATACTATTTGATGAAACCACGGTCTGATTCTGTAAAATCGTTATGGAAGATAACGATCGTTATCCGGACTTTAGCGACAATTTTGCGTGTCGACTGATTCTGTATAAAATGATAGCGATCGCTATGATAACGAGAATGAAAAAGGAGTCGCTATGCTATGCTATCAAGATACAATAAATGGCAGCCGTAGCGACTATTTTACAGAATCAGGTCGATAACGATAATTTATAACGATTGATATTTCCATATCAACCGTGATTGCTATCGCTATCATAGCGACTATTTACAGAATCGCACTGCAGGGTTGCCAGATATAGGGACGCTGATGTCGCCGCGGCAACTTTTGAAGTCGCCCAATCTGGCGCGGCGGCCCAAATGGGGGGGTCGGGGGGGGAACGCCCCAGAATTGCCCCGCAGGGCGTTTTTTTTTTTCATGTTTTTTAAAAGGTGTATTTTTGACTCTACGGAAATATTGGGAATTTAGGGAGGATATTTATGGGTATATTTACTAGGCACAATAGATTTAAAAAAACTAAATCGAAAGTAAAATATATTCTGTACTCACGTGCTGAAACGATAATCTTGTAAAATCGGAGCCACTAAAATGATAAACAACACCATCAACAGTTCGACACAACTTCACGTACGCGCACGTGCGATCAAAAAACAACTGAGCTCTGTACACAAATAACAAAACGACAAAACGATACAGTTTTAAAGATCAGCTATCTTCGACATTCCACGTCTTGTATCCTGATGTGACATTTAACCAAACAAAAAGTCGCGGGTCGGGCTAAATGTAGCCGGTTAATGAGGATTCTGTTGACTTTCCTAATATTTTAAATTACAAAATTTTTGGAAAGTTTGGATTTTCGTGAAGTAGCCCATTTCGGCGACGGGCGACTTCCGAAATATTTTGGTCGCTAAAAACATTGCTTGGTCGCCCAAACGGCGACAAATCGCCCAATGTGGCAAAACTGGATGAAACCCGAATAATATGCAACGAACCTACCCTATGGCCACGCCTATTCAGGGAGTCAATAGAAATAGCCAAGTCACCTAACAACTTCAATGGTGACGTAGGCCCAAAACTAAAGTAACTACAACTATAACTATAAACTGAATAACTCGTGGGCCCCAGTCATCAAACTAGCACCCCGACGCCACAAGGAACTACAAAAACTACAACAGCAACGTCAACAGCACAGAGAACTACAACAACAACAACCGCAGCTACAACTACATAGACGACAACAACAACAAATGTTGACATCATCCTCTCCAACCAGGGGAGAAAACTACCCCCACTCCACCATGTGTGCCACCCCATCCAATCAGAAGACACCGCCACGGAAGAGTGTTCGGCTGAGGCTGAAACAAACTAATCAGCCTCAGTTCTCATGAATATGTTACCCACAGAGGTAACGAAACGTCGAGGTACGTATAATGTTTACTCGCGACGCGGCGAAATAACCCGGAACTCTTACACCTTTGATTTAATAATTATAATAACAATAACAATTAATAAAACTCTTTTTCGGGTGAAAGTCCTTTATATTTTTAATAGGAACGTTAAAGGTTTTGTAGGATTTTTGTTTACGGGCTTGATAACAATTAATAAAAATCCTTTTCGGGTTAAAGTACTTCATATTTCAAATAGAAACATTAAAGGTGTTGGTAGGTTTTTTTTGTTTATGGATGATAACGATAATTAATAAAACTTCTTTTTGAGTGAAAGTCCTTTAATTTTAAATAGAAACGTTAAAGGTACAGTAGTTTTTTTTTTCACGGACGCTATAATGCATATTTACCTAATATTATTATAATTACACGATTTTGGCACACAATATTAGGGTCAACTATTTCTTTGAAATGCGCGGCAGGCATTATGTGATGCGCTCGTACTGTGACGTGGTTAGCATGGTGCGCGTGCCACGCCAGACAGAGAGCGCAAAGGTCAGCCAATTTGGCCCGAATGCATGTTAGTTACTTCAAGCATGTGCTGCCATCTGTAACTTTTGTTTCAATTCTGAGGACATATAGCACTTAGTAGACAACTTTAACAAAAGTTACAGAAATATACTATTTTGGCTGTTGCAATGCTTGCTACAGACTTGATAGATTTGATTCCAAAGTAGCCAGAGTTATGTTTTTTTAATTAGCACGTTGATGCGTTCGTCCAACTTGAGTTTTTTTTTATCTATTATTAGTCCCACAAAATTTGTTGATGACTACTTTGATTGAGGTATTATTCGTACTATTGTATACTGTTTTGATTTGTACCCTTGGGTCTTTGTGAAATTCAACAATTATAGATTTTGTTTCATTATCGTTGAACCATTCTGAGTGTAGCATTAGCAATTTTGATTTCAGATATTTGTTTTAGAGTTGATATGTCATTGGCTTTAGCTATTATGTTTGCATTGTTGACAAACATTTCAGAGTCTAGTATATTAAAAGGAAAGTCGTTGATAAATATTAGAAAGAATAAAGGACCTATTATTGAACCCTAAGTAACTGCAACGGAGATATTCTTATTATCGGAGAGAAACTTGACTTCGGTCCCGACTTCATTAGTGTGGGTTACCTTGACTTTTTGTTGCCTGTTATTAAGATAGGATTTGATAAGAGCTAGCCTCTGATGCCGTAGTAACTGCATTTGTCCAGCAGGATGTTATGATTCATGCAGTCAAATTCTTTAGTAAGGTCACAGAAAATTCCTGCTACCGTTGTCTTTTTTTCAATACAATTAACAACAGTTTTAAGAAAATGCTCGATTGTGTTGTGGGTAGATCTATTTGCTCTGAATTCATTGTGGCATTCAGAAATTGTGTTATTTATTTTTATAACTCGTGGAATTGTATTTGTTCATTAGTTCCTCCTAACACCACCTTCAATAGAATGGATCATATTAATCTCTGTAAAGCTACCTATTTGCAAATGTTTGAGTATAGACATAAAAAATCCGATCTTGTTTTCTCCAGAAAATGGTGAAAAGTGGAAGTTAACTTCATTGAGCTACTGGAGCAGCTAATATCGTTGAACACGCCATTGCTCAAAATATACTCAACTTTTTAATGAACCTTACCTGTTGCAAGGATAGATATGCTTAAACTTAAATTTATTCGGGGAATGGAAGAGTGTAGCGAGTTTTATATAGATTTATTTTCGATACAGTACACCCCTTTTCAAGAAAAAGTGCATTCTACTTGGTCAATCCATTCAAAACATTAGTTAATAACAAAGACCAATACAGTTATTAAACATTACCCTCTCTGCAATAAATCTTTGAATAATAGTAATCATTTAATTAATTAATTTAGGTTCTTGCCCCTTTTACAATAAGCACTTGTTTTCTATTCCATTTAGATGCCCTGCATTTTGTATTTTAATTCTATTTCATATGTTCGTATTTAGTAGGGTTTACCATACTATAGTTGTTTGCAGACTAACAGTTAATAGTTGTAGCCATATGCAAAGGTTTACCTAATCGTTTTTACACCCTTTCGTCATATTTTCAAGTTTGTTTATTAGACATTAATTACTGTACCGGTACCATAGTACTTTGTGTTTTGTGTCTAATAGACAAACCATTAGTATAGTAACATTAATATTTTAGATCTTATAAGTCATATTTAAGTTGTCAAGATATTTAATTTTACTATAAGTGTTAATAGTCCTACATTTTTATGTGCTTTAGTATTGCATCCAATATTATCTAAAATTGTATTCTGTTGTTGGATATAAGACATAAATCAAGCAATCTATACCATCAGGATCTTGTCAATACCCTCCACAACAACATAGGTCATCGTAATAACTGTAATGGAGTTATTTGTTTTTGGTCGTCTCATGTGAGCCTACAATGTCGACCGGACTACAGTTATTATTTCTAGGTCTGTCTGTCCCACGCAAAGGTATTTGAATATGATCAATTATATTCTTTCTTGTCCTGAACGCCCGTTGTACATGGTTGGGTTCTTGGTTTTATGCTGTTAGGTTAGGTAGGTGACAGTTGGTAGTTAGGAAGGATTGCAGGTCTTTAATATGGCTCGATCACACCATTTACAGTTAACTGAGTAAATGCTTTTTAGTCTGGTCGACGACGACCTCGAGTCCTGTGCTACATCTGTAGCTGGTGGGGGTAGCTGATTGGGCTCTATTGATCCAGATTTAATCTTGTATGCATTATAAATGCAACAATAAATTAATGCATTATTTATTAATAATACTTGTATGTATTATTTATTGTGAGTATCCAGTAGACCCCGGAAAAACTAACATTTTGGGGTGGGGACATGCATTTTAGCTTTTAGGCAAATTCGGCTATTCCAGAGCACTCGTACCGATATTTTCAAAGTCAAAGGAAAATGCATGAAAGTTAGTTGAATGAAAGAGGAACTTGAATAAAAAATATTATTTTTTGGATGGGACAAAAGCTTTATTTTGGCCATTATATGCAAATTTAGGGTCAATAAGAAAATGATAGTTCTTTGTGGAAAATAATTTTCTGAAATAATGTTCGATGTGCGGTTTTTTGTCACATGGTACAAATAAGAGTTTTGAACCGGTGGACAAAAAAATCGTACATCAAACGTTATTTCAGAAAATTATTTTCCTTTATACTCGGTATGGAGACAAAGGTGTGTTGAAAAAAAATCATAGCTTAAAATTAAGTATTGCACCTAGAACTCTCATTTTCTTATTGACCCAAAATTTGCATATAATGGCCAAAATGGAGCTTTTGCCCCATCAAAATTTTGTTTTTTTCAAGTTCCTCTTTCATTTAACCAACCTCAGTCATTTTCCTTTGACTTTCAAAATATCGTTAAGAGTGCTCTGGAATAGCCTTAACATTTTGGACATCTTCTGTGACAATTGTCACGGAAGCAAAAATAAAGGGCTCTATCTTAAGTTATTTTAAAATAATTGTTGTTTAAATGTAAATTGATTGTCACGATTTTGCATTTTGTTAATAGGTCCTAAATTAAACCTATTCAAGATTTTTTTTTTTGCTGATTCCCACAAAATATTGATAATCTACGGCTGTAGGGTTAGCCTATATGTATGCTTTATTGACAACTGAATTATGCAAAGTTTCATATGTTGGATGTTTCTTAGCTGAACGTACAGCTATTTTCTAACTGCCAAATGTGTCTTATTCCATCCTAACACCATTTTTTGTTATACAAAAGCTTATTGACAGGTTTCAAGAGAAAATATTTTTACGCCCACACATGTTTCCACTACAACGCCCCATTCAAAAGAAGAGTTTTGCTCAAGTCAATTAAGCCAGTTGTGTAACTATGGGGGGGACACGTACCCACTCCCCTAATTTGGTCAGAGAGGAGCTAGGGGAGCACAATTCTGTGGTAAGATTTTATAAAATTACCATAAAACTGACAATCCACAGTTTTATAAATTATCGACGAAATAATGCTAAATAAAAACTATTAAAATACCACCATTTGCAATGTTAAAAAGAAACATTTCTGGACCTGCGCCTATGCACCCCAGACCACCCATGGTATATTGTTTCATAGGTAATGTTCGCCCCCCCCCCCCCACCCCCTTATAAAAAATCAAGGGCTAGTTACGCCAGTCTTGCGGGTGACGAGAATCGAACCCGAAACCCCCCTAGTAAAAATCTGGGACAAATAATATTTTGTTATTAGTATTTTGCCCTGATAATCAAGTGGCGCATTCAAGAAAAAATTGCGTGTTTAATGAGAGGGAGGGGGGGCTGAAACCTGCTCTAATGACAATCATTTGGAACCGCTACGCCCATGCTTTTTTACATTTATGTTGATGGAGGAGCTATTTTGGTATATTGAACCGACATTTCCTATGAGTGCACACCACTGTCACTTCAGTTTCCTTTGCCATGCTGTTTACGTAGAATGATATTTTCGAAAGAAATGACAAGTTCGCCTTTCTAAAATAATGTAACCTTTACTTTGGAATAAGCGAATTTTCAAAACAGTTCAATACTTTGTTTAATATTTTCGTCATAGGCCTAACTATTTCATTGCTTGCAGCTTGCACTCTGAAGTCGAAAATCGAAACTGGTCTATAGTTTAGAGTATTAAAAGGTTCTCATCAACATGTGAACTTAGTGCGAAAAACAAAAAAGTCAAACAAAGAATCAACCTATACCGGTACATTAGAAATCGTGAATGTTCTAGCTCTTTTTAACTTTTTTAGGCCTATATAGTTTGTGGAAGAAAAATTCTCCACTTTTTCGACGCGCCGTCGCGCATGGACGAATGGTCACCTTTTAGTTTTATTATCGGGAATCGAGCTCGAAAAAAACTCTCACTACTTTTGTATCTGTGATTATCCATTTAATTAAACACATTTTTGACAAAATTTCCTTTTTAAAAAAAACGTGGGGCTGAGCTGGAAGGCCGCGCGTCCGGGTTCTTATCTCGTATCGGGAATCGAATCCAGAAAAAACCTCCCCTCCCCCTCTACGTTTGTTCAGCGGATTCGTCTGGTTCTTTCCCGTTCTTATCTCGTGGCAGCTACGCATGCGCGCAACCTCTAATCCAGTCAGGTGAGTTTTGATCGAGGTTGGCTTGGCTCGTTGACGCGGCCAGTTCTTGTCCAAGTCGCACTCGCAGTTGCTCGCCAGACAGATACGGAGGAGGTCGCAGTATCAGCCAGGTAATTACACAGCAAAAACTTTATTTTTATTTTCATGGTTTCAACATAATATTTTATATCAGCCCTACGCAGTGAGTTTTCTTGATTCTCTGCTGTTTTCTTTCAGTATGATTGCATTGTATTTATTTACTATAATATTTTAATTTCACCTAACTTCATGTTGAATGACCTGGCATTAGCTTCCTTTGTAAGTGTATTGCATGCTTTCTACATAATATACACTTTACCCCTCTACACACTCAGTTTTTAAATCTTTACTGATTTTTTCTTTCAATATTATTGCATATAACTATTTACTATGTTGGCTTAAAATCGTAGTTTAATTCATGTGACATAACTTTGATTAATTGCACCATTTAATTTCTGGAGTATAGTTGCATGCTTTCAACATAATTCACATTATCCATAGGCCGACGTAATGAGTTTATATTCGGCGTATTCTTCAATATTAGCTTTGAATCCACTATATTTCGGGTTGCATTATTACAAACTTAGATTAAAAAATAGTCATATCGCACGCACCTACCGGTACCGGTAACGTAGATTCAACTTCGGTAGGCCTATAGTGCATTTGCAGTTTTCCATCATCTTCGTGGCTGTTTAATAATTCATCCTTCGTGTACGCCTCATTTTACTTGCGCTTTGCAAATTGTTTCCGTTGTATATCGGCTGGCATGGTTGACCTTTAATCCATGTCTGCAGCCCACTTAACTATTTGTACCGGTACTATGGCGATAATAAGGTCAAACATCGCGCACGTTAGTTAGTTATTTGCAGTTTTCCTGCAACTAGTTATTTAGAATCGGAATTCAGAAATAAATTTAAAGTGAAGTTTTCCGCTTTCGTTCTCGCGCCGATCAACTTTCAAACACCCCCTCCCCCTCTCCCATAAACGCTGTCACCTATTCTTCATGCAATAGTAAGTCGTTATCATTTTAGTGTCTTATCTAAAATCTTTCAGCCATGGAATACCGCTCGGCCTCGGCACTGAGTCGGCAGGGGATGACTAGTTACCTGCATGGTGGCTTATTGCCAGTGCGACCACCTCATCCACATCTCTCAGCCTAAGGTCAAGCTGATCGTTTGTGTCACGGACGTCACAATAACATACTAAGCTAGGTAAGCTTATTTCATCCTTTAGCGTATGCATTTATCAATATAATATTTGATCATTTTGGATTAATAATTTGTCACTTGAATTAATGCACTTGTATTATATATGCATAACTGATTTAATAATTGTTCTACTTCTTGAGCTTAATTCTTGGTTTCTTGTACTAGGGCTAGTTCTGCTTTCTATGCACAAAGTTCTGGGTTTGATTCAGATGTATTATTTTATGATCTCCCATTCAGAATTAGAAATTAGTGTTCTATTATAATTTATAACATTTTAGGTCCTGCAGTGCTAAGAGACATGATTGTGTTGTACCGGTACTTACTAAGTCAGCGTCATGGGCTCAACACTTCTGCGCCGGCACGCAAGCGTTGCAAGAGATGCTGCATACAACGTACTTCGGTGAGTGAATTTATTCCAACTTTGTTTTCCAGCATAGATGCTGAACAGAGCATGTATGCAATCTAAGCTGTAGTAATGGTTTGCGACTATAGCTAGCTTTGCTTTGGGATCATATTGTGGGCATTTGGCTTTCCTTGCAAAGTCCCTAGTGTTTAAATAAGGTTGTTGCACAACGTTACAAATATACAATAAAATTAAATGACTTCAAAACAAACTAAAAATAAATGATAATAAACTTAATATTGCATACTTACCATAGCTTTTTTATTTAAAAAAAAATGGTGGTGAATTTTTTGTTTTTATTGTTTATTGCTAACAATGTGGGTTCCTCTATGGTTTAAGAACTAAAGATAGGAAATGTCTAGGGTTGTTTGTTAAGACTGATAATGTTGCACCTCCAATGTTAATAGTGTTAATACTTTCTTATTTTTCAATTTTATGGCGACCAAAAACTAGATGTTCGGCAGTGCTACACAACCTAGGGTACGTGAAACTCGCTGCTTGTTCCGAAGATCGAACGTCATCTCCTACAACTGCGATCTTTTCTCTGAACTTGCAGCTTACTTCAGGATTACTGCGTCGCCACGTCATTACCAGCGATTTAGTTCTCTGGTGAGGAACCTCTATTAATTAGATAAATTCTATATAGCAAACTTAACACGTCGATGATTGTCATGATGCAACTTTATGCTGAATGCTTTCACTTAGTCTATGGTTCGTACTAACTTAAGCTTGATACTTGAATTCCTTTCTATTACTTTTAAAAAGTTTTATTTTGCATTAGGTATTAGATCATAAATTTACCCGTGAAATTATGAACTTGCCCTTGCCTATTTTTTCTGTTCTGAGTTTTTAGTTTTAGTTTTTCATAATTGTAAATCAGTTTTTATAACTGAATAGGATAGACGTTAAGTAAATAAAATAAATAAAATACAAAATGACAGGACATAATTTGTGTTATTTTTTTAATTAAACTTTTAATAAAATTAATTTGGTACCTATAAATAAATTCGAATTTTGCTTTCAGTAAACAAACTTTATTGTTGAAAGTGAATTGTAACTAGTTTTTAAATTGTTCACTTAAACAAAGTTGTTTCTTGAAGGGTGAACTGAACTTCCAAAAGGTTTTTTAAACAAACTTCCTGAAGTTTGGCAACTGAATGCCACGGATTGATACAACAATTCAACGCTTACTCTTGTATTCAAATGCTTTTTGGAATTTGTTATTTAAAGTTACTAGTTGGTGTTGTTTAAGGGATTGTTTTTATTTTTTACCTTAAAAAAATTGCAAATACTGGTAGGCGCCAACAACTTATAAGTTATAACTTGTCACCTTGCTAACTTGTATATACTGTATAATATATAACTCTATAAAGATGGAGATTATCTCACGTTGTGCCATACACTGGCTGGGCTGATGGTGTCACACTCGAGATTTTTGTTTGCAATTGACTATCAGTCGATAACGGAAGCCAAATACATGCCATCGAAGACAGCCATGGCAGTAAATGGAACGTGATTGTTTAGTTTTGACTTACACTTGCCACACTTAAGGTTTCACTGAAAGGTCGGAACAGGCTTTATTGGTGATATCGATGTTATCGATAATATCGATGTTATCGATAATGACATTACCATTTTGATAATCGATAATGAAAAAAGTATTGATGTGCATCCCTAGTACTAACACATTTATATATTTTTTTTATTTTGTTTACTAAAACTAAACAATTAAAAATACAATTCGAAACAGTACAACCACATTAAAATCATAAAATTCATGAACAAGTTTATAGAATTGAAATTATACAACAATGAACAAATGCATGAAGAAAAACTTGAAAACAATAGTAGGCTACTAAAAATATTTTTAAAAAGAAAACGACTTTGAAAACAAAATGAATGAAAAATGAACCGAGATTATAAAATGCAAAACTGGTGATATGGTGATTAAGAATATTCATTAGCATTCTTCTCAATTTTGAGAGCTGTGAATTAATTTTAATTTAAACTTATAGTTATAATACAATAGCAATTTAATATTTCACTCCATCCTATTATAAATAACACAAGTAGTATTCTTTTCAGTTTACTTTGTAGGTAATTTATTTTATTTTAATAGTAATTTCATTTTCCCAGAAGTCCCCCACTAAACATTAATTTAACTATTCTTTTTAGTTATGGTACACCTGCTTAGTACTTACGATGCTGGTCAAAGGTTCCACTTGCTCGTACTTCGTCTCTACCAACGGCGTCCGTCTCTAACGAGCAATCTCGTACAACTCTTCAATCAGTATCACAGTTATCTAGCTCGGCTCAAGACTTCTACGCTGACAAGTAGTCAGTAGTTGCCAGCGTCACAGTGATAAGGTAAGATAATTACAAATATTTATTTCCATATAATCATATTCTATATTGTTAAATTATTCCACACACTCCTGATTTTGTTCCTAAATGAAATAACATAAGCTGTAGTGCAGTGTAGGGTAGACCTAGAGAAGAGCTGAGAAATTCTAGCTATATACTTGGTTAAACCTGATGGTGATAATCAATCGCAATCAGTCTCACTAATTTCAATGAGATTCTAGACAAACATTATTTTCGTGATAATCAATCACAATCAGTTTCACTAATTTCAACGAGATACTAGACAAACATTATTTTCTCAAGTTACTGGGTCCCCGGGGGTCTGGGCCCGGGGTAGAATTGGCCCAGAGCATGGCTCTGCTAATGGTAAAAAGCGATTCAAGAGAAAAAGTCCACCTTGCAAACATCAGCTAGTATGAAGGGTAGTATTTTACTCCCCCAAAATAGAGGCGAGCTCTGGCAATCGTCGGCGGGGTCCTTGCCCCCTTCCCTTGACGACGATGACGACAATGACACCACAAACTATGACGGAAGACAATGATGACCGCAATGTGAGAACCCTCTTTCCTCCCCTTACGCGTGGCTGGTTCTGACCAGCATGGGCCCCTCCATTATGAGCATTATGAGTTTATGACCTAACGGTTGACGCGTCTTTAATCCAAATAATCATCAATCAAGTTACTGGGGAAGTGAGAACTATTAAGCTTAAAGTCTGTGTTGTAGCCACCACTATTAATTGTTGTACATAACATGTCGGTTTCAACATATGCAACAGTACAACAAGTTGTTAATTAGAAGTTATCTTCTTATCCAGCTGCCGTACAACACTGATCACTTGATGAAGCACCACTCTCCCAAGAATGGCCCCATCTTGCTGTCTTCTCTGCCCACCGCAAGACTGATGTCCGCTCCAAGATCAGCCCACAAGAGCAGAGTTCAAGCAGATCACTTGATGGTGAGTTGATTTTAGTAGTTTTTTAGGTTTGTGTGCTATTGTAGTACAGCAAACCCCTTTTTATGCAAACTAGAGCAGATAAACTTATTAACTAGAGCAGTAAAGTAATTCTTTCAGAGTTTGTACAAAAAGAGTTTCAAGGCATAGGTCTAAATTTAAATGCCATGAATGATGTTTGTAAGTCACTAGGTACTAACAATCTACAAACCAAAGTCCTAGTAGGTAGACCCACCGTACAGATCTTACCGTCCAAATTGGTTTGAATCTTAAAGCAATACAAATGGATTTTGTGTTATTGTTCTTTATCTTCAAACATAGTAGCTAAATAGTAGTGGTGCGGCCGATAATCATATGTCGATATGATACGATTAGCGAGGTCATATTGCATATATCGTAAGATATTATTTTGAGCTGAATATCATGATAAATCGATATTCCGTCGTGTTTTCATCATAGTTGACAACTTAGTGCACTGTTTTTTCTATTGATGTTAGCAGTCGTCCCGTGGTATCTCTCAAGCCCTGTTTGGGTACTTTACTGGAGCCATTATGTTATCTCGCACTAATCTTGCTCCGCGGAAGGGGGTAGGGAACGGCGGCCAGATGGCTGGGTGGTGACAGAAGAGTAGCGGTCGTTTCAAGGTCGTCGGCCTTGGTAGTGGCGGAGGGGTAAGTGCGGTAGACTAGTCCATTTAAGCCAGGGGATTAAGCCAGACGGTTTATCTATAGCTTCGAGGCACATAATAAATTCTACGGTTGTTCTAAATTAGCCTTGTTGATTCTGGTGCTCTCCGCGGGTGGAATCGTGTCCAGCTTATTGATCGGTGTTTTCTACTTTAATAGGCTATAGCTTTCTCTTGTCATTATTTGCTCGTCGATGGTGTAGGTGCCTACAGGGTTGGCTTGGTTGGCTTCAAATTTAATGCCCCCCACTGAATATCAGTTATGTGACTTGAGTGGGTCGACTCTAAATACGAATTTATTTATTTAGTTTTATATTACCAAAATTATATTCAACATATTAGTAAGATGGCCTATGTGTTTAAAGCCTAAAGTGTGGAATATGGGCTATAGGCCTATAGCTCCAATCAGTGGCGTAGCAACATTTTCTGAGCCCCCCCGCAGTTGGTATGTGTAGACCCCCCTCCTCCTCCCCCACAAACACAATTTTAAAACTTGCATACCTTTACGTACACACACCTATCAACAAATCAAACGTATCTACAGCATTAGGAAGGAGAGGTACCGCTTGAACTCCTTTGCTTGATTTAAAGAAACCATTTTTTTTTTTTTTGTTACCGACAGAGTTGTCTCGAGCGTTAGAACGCGCGACCTTCGATTCGCGAGGTCCCAGGTTCAAATCCCAATTATACCGGCAATCCTAAGTGAAGTTTTTTCCGAGGTTTTCCTCAGTCGTTAATGCTAATGCATGTGGATTGAGTCCTCTAATCAGCCCTCGGACATCCCTTCACAATTATTCTTAGTCCAAAATACCTAGCTAGACACCTGAATAGGGGCATGAATTGCACCCTGGGCAGGCTTCCCACAAAAATATATATTAAAAATTATTATTTTATTATTTTCGCTTTCCTGTTCCTTCTGTCAATATTCCTTTTGTCACTATATAAACACATGGAATTCTATCAAGCCTTATTTACAAGGAATCACAATCATCAACACTATCATTGTCGCGCATGATATTTTCACCCGAAAGTTCCAATAAAATTATTAAGCACACGAGTAGGCGTACGTCACGTCGCTACCGAAACTTTTACACTCTCCTTACATGGATAGTTTGAATCAGAACTCGAAACTCGACTGGACAACCAATCAAAATTTTGCATGCCTGAGGTGTAAGTCAGCCTAGCGAACAGGAATATGGCTAAAACGCATGTCCTATGTCCTCTTAAGAGGTAAGATTTTGGCAGACTTTTGAATTCAACAATCATTTTCAAAAAGGAAGGGCTAAATGGCCCGACAGAGGTCCCGTTGGGGCCCCTACCCAGGCCAGGGCCCCCCCACGATTGCGGGGGCTGTGGGGGCAGTAGCTATGCCACTGGCTCCAATCAAGTAGATAAATATGTGAATTAAGATACTTGTATACTAGGCAATATAGTAATATTACTTCATATGTACTTAGTTTTTAAAAAAATACGAAAAAAAATCATAACCCGAGAGTAGTCGCGCCCCTGTTTGTAACGTTAGTAGTCGCGCCCGGTCCTTTAGACCGCATTATTTATTATGGGCTTATAACGTTAGGATGACGTTTTGATTACCAAATATTAAGATAATTTCATATATGTGACCAGCATTATCATGGTATTATATAATCAATTACAATCAATAATCAAATAAATAACAATCAATAATCAATAAACACAAATGTTGCAATACTACAAAAAATATAAAAATATGTTTGAACCACCTGTAGTACGGAATTATTAGTAAACCAAGACAGTTATATTATACCAACACTATATGTTGAAGAATAATCAACCTAACAATAACAAAATACATGTCTCATACGTAGTGATGATATGCATATTTTTGCCTCCCTTAGTAGTCGCGCAAGAGGTCGAAAAGACCAAGCAACCGAAACAGGACCTCTTACTTAGTTGAAGTTCTCAGAACACTGAATCGACGTATTGCACACTGCTTCATAAATCTATTTTGGGAAGGTAGGCGGAACTAGACAAGTCACGCATGCGCGCTGTACAAATACCAATTGTTGAAAAAAAAAGTCGGTCTAAAAGACCACACGCGACTACTCTCGGGATAACCTGTGTCATTATCATGCAAAAAGACCTTCATAAGTAGGTCCAAATACAGCAAGTTCTTTCAATTGCTTGACTTAAAAATGAGACCTATAGAGTTCCATCTGGCCCTCTGCCTGTTGGAAAAGGTGACTGAAAGAGTAGCAAGTACCAAATTATTATGAAATAATATTGCCATATCAAAATCATATCAAGTATTGTCGAGTGTGTCGTTAAAACAAATAATAAAAACTGTCAAAATCGTAAAATCTACCATAAGAACGCACAATCAACATTTTGTCACCAACTGTCGTTCACATTTAAATGGTGTTCCCAGTCATTGGAAAATGTATACCTCTCTTAATACAATGACTCAATGAGGCATCATTTGACTAAACTTATTTCTTTCAGTAAACCATCAATCATGATTAAAGATAGATACCTACATTATTAAGCATTTACATTTAGATTATTTTATTAGATTACTTTCCATCAAATTCCTAAATGTGAGGCATTTCTTGCACTTCTAATAATAAATGAACGTTAGTAACTCAAGGCTGAAATCCCTCCTTGAAAAGAATGACTTACTGTCACCATACCAAGGTGGATCCCGATCATACAGAAGACCTCCGAATTGCATACTTTATGCAGGATGTAAAAGAAGGATGCATAATAAATGCATTGAATAAGATGCATATTAAAACCCTTGTAATATATGTGGACTTTCAGCTTTTGACCTAGTTGACAGAAATAAACTTCTGCAAAAATTGCAACAAATGGGAGTACCAAACAATATCAGATGGTGGACCAGAGTTTTCATGGATGGGTAGAGTTAAATACAGATGAAAAAGATCGAAATACAGGCAGACAATAATCGGATTACAGCAAGGAGGGGTCTTTAGTCCAACATACTTTGTAATCTATGTCGATGATCTAGCAGAATACCGGTACTTAAAAGAAAGAAGCCAAAGGATAAGCTCTATGCAGATGATGTGATAATGTGGTATACAGGCAATGACCCAAAGAAGATGGAAGAAGAAATGAATAAGGCTATGAAAGCGTTACATGAATGGTCCGAGATAAATGGTAGTAAATGAATCAAAAACACTATGATTATCACTCCACAAGCAAGGTAGAACCAGATTTCAACATGCAAGTGACCGTAAGGTGACAGTAGAGAAGCAAATTGATAGGATAGTATCTTAAGTAGGTAATACAAGAATGAACTTACTGAAGATGGTGGCTGGGGCTGGTGCTACCTGGGGAGCGATCACGGAAGTTCTTACCACAACATAACGGGACTTGAATAAGACCACTACTAGAATGCGCAAGTGAGCTGCTAGTCACAGTACCCATTGCAGAAGCTTGACACGGTGCAAAACCAAGCTATGAGGATCTCCACGGGAGCAGTGAAGCCACGAGTATTCTGTAACATTCGTAAGGTTATCGCACGAATCGAGCTCATACATGATGAATCACTGTGTGTTTATCATGGTAATCCGACTTGTGCCGCATCGATTTTGAGTTCATTCGTGCGATTACCTATGAATCCAATTCGGTTTAAGTTACAGAATAGGGGCCCTGCAGGCCAGAATAAACACCCTACCACTCGAGTCTGGAAGAAATGTGGCTGCAGTGTGTCTACATGAAAAGATGATAATTGGCTGGATGAAAAATATTGGAGCAGAGAGCTATGAGAGACTAAAAAACTAAAAGCTTTCATAATTACAGCCAGTGAAATAAGAAATTAGCTTCTGGGAGATGGTAATCCAGAAAACAAAATGAAGCTACCAAAATCTAACATCTTTTAGCTTTTAGACGTGCAACATGACTGAAGGTGGAGGGGATGTATGGACAAAAGAAAGATTACAATGAAGAACAGCTATCCTGAAAGGAAGTGGCTGCGCATATACATGTGAGTGTGACACATACATGACGGACGGATCGGCAAAACCTGGAGAAGGCAATGCTGGAGCAGGAATATACTGTAGAGAATTTGAGAAGGCACTCACTACCTGCAGGAAGAAATGGCTGCAGCTATGATAGGGAACTAAAGGCAATATTGGAAACACTGGTAGCAGGTCACCCCTCAAAAAAATTGTGGTACTTTCTGACTCAATAGCAATAATACAGGCAGTTGTGAGCTAGGATGAAGTGGATAGCAAGGTCAAGTGATGTAAATTACCATACACATTCTGAGACTTAACTGAACTAAAGGGAGAAGAAGTTATGCTGCAGTGGGTACCAGCACACTGCAATCTGCATGGTAATGAGGGCAGGGGCAGCAAGATGCCACAAACCAAGAAGGCACTGTCTTATAAGACAATCAAGTCCCATCTAACATCTGCTGCTAAGAATTTGGTGCAGAGGAAGTGGGAGGAGGATGCAAAGGACAAGCCATGGCAAAGTATAGTATCAACAAAGACAAAACCACCCAGATACAAGAACAGAAAAGTCTCATCTGCCGAGTTCAGACTTGACACAGAACATGACCTGCTGGGTCGACATTTGCACAAAGTACAAATGGCAGATTCAAGCCTATGCAGCTTGTGCGGTAAGGAAGAACAGAATCGACGACATCGATCGTTTCAGTCGTGAAAGGACAAGTGTGAATTTCTCGATTTGGATGGTCGGGAAACACTCCCGTAGGTGGAATTGATAATACTTAATACAATCCAGAAATTAAAAAATCCATCCCGATCGGGGTTCAAACCCGAGTCTCCCACTTTCCGGGTGGACGCCTTAGCCAACTAGACCACCGAGACGGTAACTATTTAACTTCTGTATTGTCGTTACATTATAGAACTTGAATAGATGAAACAATAAAGCATCGAAAAACTGTTGCTGTAGAATTGACCAAACAAACATATTGATAATGTCATTACCTTACGCAGGTATGAGCGAGGGTATATTTCTCGATTTGG
Source organism: Sweltsa coloradensis (assembly GCA_024449915.1). NCBI lineage: Eukaryota > Metazoa > Arthropoda > Insecta > Plecoptera > Chloroperlidae > Sweltsa > Sweltsa coloradensis. Next base: position 182,630 of record JAMZAV010000075.1, read on the forward strand.
ATGGTCTCATACCTGCGTAAGGTTATGACATTATAGATATGTTTGTTTGGTCAATTCAACAGCATCAGTTTTTCGATGCTTTATTGTTCCATCCATTCAAGTTCTATAATGTAACGACAATACAGAAGTTAAGTAGTTACCGTCTCGGTGGTCTAGTTGGCTAAGGCGTCCACCCGGAAAGTGGGAGACTCTGGTTCGAACCCCGATCGGGATAGATTTTTTAATTTCTGGATTGTATTAAATATTGACAAGTCTGAACTTACGCAATGCCAGATGGCATTAGGGTTGCCAGGTGTCCCGTATTACCCGGGAAATCCCGTATTTGATGGGTGTTTCCCGCGTCCCGTATGCTCTAACCCATTGATCAGTATATCACGTATTTAGAATAAAGTAGGCCCTGTGCGCTTTTTAACGATACGCGCGGGCGTATAGTTATCAATCCCTTCCCCTCGACCGGCCTTGGTGCCTGATCAGTCTGCCGCTGCTGCCTGCAGTTAGGTGGTGGGTGTTATTCGAGTGCATCATTAGCGCGGTGAGTCATTGTAGCGAGTGTCTCTAGCCGGGCGCGGCGTGCGTGTGACAAACGCATTCGAACTCAGTGAGTGAGGCAGTGATAAACAACATTTAACATGAGTGACGATGAAGATGGTAACGTTGCAATAGTAACGAAGCAATAAATATCAATGATCTGATCATCAATGAAATGTGCCTATCAATAAAGTGATAATAATTTTGGTTCTATATAGCTACTTACTTTTCTGTACATTCCTTATCTGATTATCTCCCTATTTCAATCACTATATTGCTTTAAAATTTTCACTGAATAACTCTCAAATGCGTTTTAGGCCCTTCCCCAAAAAACAAAACCCCAAAAATTTTCCGCCTCCGGCGGCTCGGGCTTCGCCCCAGACCCCAGTATCACTACACAAAGTACTGTCCCGTATTTGAGTTTCACTAATCTGGCAACCCTAGATGGCATGATGCATGTACAAAGGGAGTCCTGTCAATTGGATAACACGACGACAACACATGATGGCCAAGAACTCCAATTGGGGGCATATGAAAAGAAGAAGACATTTCTTAACTAGTTAGTAAAATTGGCATTTTGTAGCAATTTGCACAAATGTTACATCAAAAATCTAAAATGTTAAAACAAATGTATCTCTAATCATGATTATATTTTGGCTCATTAATCGGTACCAATGCTCGCAATTCTAACACAAATTTCTGTGTAATGGCATATGCGTGGTCGTAGTTACATTTTTTCCTTCTGGTTGCACATTATGCCGCTAGAGAGCGTACCTGAAACATTTAAAGACAAATTGTCAAACTAAGTTTCACTAGCATAATAATTCTGAAATTAGTGAATGTTGACAATCGTTGTAAATTTTTTAACCTGAATGGGGATTGAAACCAGAACCTCGGTTCTGGATTAATTCGTTTTCTAATAATGTCCTCAAAAAGCGGGCTTATGCTTAAAAACCTTGTATTAATACTGAAATTCACAAAGAAGTTTGTAAAGACAAAAACACACTGAACTGGGTATTTTTATTGTAGTAAGATGCACAATATCATTTATTTGGCAAAAGGTGTTACAGAAGATATTAAAAATACATATGAATTAAGTAACCCCTAATAACTAAAACCAGCCTGATTATGAGCATATTCAATGTGTTTCACAGGAATCCTTAATAGTACACAAGTTTTAAATGGCTCTTTATGTGTTAAAAATTAAATATCTCATTTGAAAAACAAAATTCATTCTAAAATAAACTATTTTTACGCACCTCTAGGTAACGGTGCTGTAAAGTAAAAAATTTGCTTCGAAGAACACAGTGGTGGATCTAGGACATAATCATGGGGGGGTGGGGCGAATCGGGTGTGCATGTACAGTCGTGGGAAAATGACTAGGCACAGGGAGTATCGGGAGCTCCGCCCCCCATTAATAGTGCTGCAGGTGAAAATTTTGAAAATCTGGTTTTTAGAATGCATTTGGTGCGTTTTAGAAAAAAGTGGTGGGTGGAATGCAATACCGAAACAATAAAGTTTGTGTGCGTCAATTTGTTTTGGCATCATGTCGAGCTTACAATTTACAGCATTGGCCTACATTGCAACATATTAACGTTAGATCATAATTCATAATATTTTCAATTTAGCATTTTATTTATTTATTAAACGTCTATCCTATTCAGTTAAAAACAACTATTTACAAAGGAGGACCACTAAATGAATCGAATTACACTGATGCAGACACATTTCAGAGGCAGACTGATGATTTCTGACAACATAATGGAAAGTTGTTTTTTACTGAGAGTTTTAATTAAGGATACAAATAAACGATACAAAACTTGTATTCTATGTATATGGCATAACTCCACTTGGGTACATTGGTACAATGAGATATATAATTATGTAATTTAGGACTTGTATGTTGTGTCAACAGCACGGCAGGGCTCAATTTTGCACTCGCCACCCAGACATCAAAAGCGGTAGCTTATGCCTATACGTAGGTGATACCTAAGAGTCTTGGGCGTAGGCGGCACCGATCGTGCACAATCACATCCCGATCCAACTTCACTTCACACACAACTTCACTTCCTCCCCTACCGCCCTACGTGATTATCATACTTTCTAAGGTGGCCTTTTATACATACTATTGTAAAATATGCCGTTCGCTACGCTCTTTGCACAATAAAATAATAAAATAACATATTTTTTAAATTTTTTAAAGAATCATGGGGGGGGGGGGCGATCGCCCCCCCTGTATCTGCCACTGGAAGAGCATATTGAAAAATAACACATTTTGGCTTGAAAAGACTATAGGTTAAGAGGGCTGAGTCTAGCCCAACTTAAATGTGCGCGTTCGGCTGTTGACGCTTGCAGCTGAACGGTTAGAAATATCATTACCAAAGTTTGAATGAATGTTGATAGAGTACCTTTCTATTGATATCCACACTGGTTGCCAAGAAATATCCTTAAAAAATAATTGCGAGAGGTAAGTACAAAACGTGAAAAAATGGAAAATACACATCATGATTTCTATTCAGGAAATTCCTATCAAACCGTTTATCTTACCAAATTAACCTTTGTGTTCACATAGATTTAAACTTTGATATCCAGTATAAATAAAAAATCAATTGTATTTAGAGTCGACCCACTCGTTATATAACTGATTTTCAGTGGGGGCAGTAAATCAAAGTCAGAAGTTTTTTAACTTCTGATTTGGACTTAGGTCCATTAGTTCTTGTCTTAGGAGTTTGTAAACGGTGACTTTGGAGCCGTCCTAGCAACGAAGCACACAATAAATTTCAGAGTTGTTCTGAATCGGCCTTGTTGATTCTAATCTGGCGTTGATTCGCGGGTGTTCGCACTGTCCATACCACTGATTGCTATATTTCCTATTAAAAATATCGATCTTTGGTTGGTTATCGCTCACTCGTCGATTGCGTCGGGGCCTGCAGGGTTGGCTTGGTCGCTTTGATTTAAAGTCCCCCACTGAAAATCAGTTATATAACTGAGTGAGTAGACTCTAAATAAAATTTATTTATTTATTTATTTATTTATTTATAAAGCGACCAAGTCAACCCTGTAGGCCCCGACGCAATGAACGAGTGAACGATAACCAACCAAAGATTTATATTTTTAATAGGAAATGTAGCAATCTGTAGTACAAAAAGTGCAAACACCCGCGAATCGACGTCGGAATCAACAAGGTCGATTCAAAACAACTCTGAATTTATTATGTGCTTCGTTGCTAGGACGGCTCCAAAGTCACCATTTACAAACTCCTTAGACAAGAACTGAGGGATATAAGTCCAAATCAGAGGTTAAAAAACTTCTGACTTTGATGGGAATCGAACCCTGGACCTTCTGCATTGGAAGCAGATACACAATGTACATATATATATGTATATACAGATGGATGAAAATTTGCATTAAAGAAATCTGTTAACTTGGAATAAATTCTTAGAGTACTCTACTTTTTAAGATGCACCAACACATTCAAAAATCTCAGACCGCGTTGCTTCCCAAGACTGTTCATCACTAAAGTGGCTTCTGATATTGGTGTGAGCTTGGGAGTAGGTAATAAAGGAGTGGGGTTGGGAGGGGGGTGAGGGGAGGCCCTGGAGCTGTAGTTACACTACTCGACATTGGGCAACAAAAATCAATGAATTCAAATCGCTAGCAGTCAGTCTATGTGCCTCTACATTTCCTCTTCTATTGTCTCGTTCCATTATAATGCCTACCCTCTTTTTCTACATGCACCAAAAATATTTCTAGAAGATCCCAGGATATCTTGAAAAAATTCTTAAACATGTTATTAATCCCTCAAAAGCAATATTTCAATTTAAAAATAGAGACATGAAGCAACAAAAATCATCATTACCTACCCCTCCTACTGCACCCCTTGGTGTGAGGTGACCAGCACTCTCTACCCCTCATCATTACCTCCTCCCCCAGACTACTCAGTACCCCCTCCTCCCCCTGCCATACTTTACTTGACATCTTGCCTTCACATTATGATGAGTACTCCTCTCCTACTTCGTTTATTTCCCTCTCTTTTTTATAACCAAAGGAGTCGACGTTGCATTAATAAACTTGTCAATATTAGTCCTACCGTATACCAGCAATCAAATATTCCGAGTGAGAATAGGCAAATGTTACCTCACTAGCATGAATGTTTACTTCTAGAATGTGTATGGTAATCGATAAAATGTTTCGAATCAAAATGTCAAAACTCCGATATTTATTGTACTAAATCACGAGAAATTTTAGTTTGTTTTAATTTTTTCCCATCATTCATTAACTTGACCTACATATAGATTCCCTGTAAAGAATCCATTTCCTACTAAAATGTCCACAATTTAGTCTTTCAAGCCATTAATAGGGCCTACAGTCCATATTTCCACCAAAGTTTTAGGATAATTTCAACAACACCACACGTACTACAATTTGCACTAATACAGATGACATTTTTATCTATTAATCTATAAATGTATCCAAATTTCTTGGGATGTGGTGCAAAATAACAAATTACATAATGCATAGTGTGATGCCCACACTGACTAACAAAATCCGTCCTCCTCCGTCTTGACTCTCTCGAAGAGAAGAGGTGGTATTGTCCAGAATTTGAATAGGTCACAGGTTGTTTCCAAATGTGACACATGTGATGTACCTTTAACCGTACATCATATGCTAGCAGAATGTACCATATTATGATGCCTTGCGCACCCAATTTGATCTCTCCCTATCATATGACAAACGGCAACAAACTTTCTAAATTTCTTATTTAAAGTAATTTATTTAACAAAATTTAATTCACATCATACACATTTCTTTAATTTCTTTATTTCCATGAATAACTTTTGTTTTTCTTATTACTATTACCATCATTTTATTTTCTTATAATGTACACTTAGAAATCAATATAATCATCAAACACACCATTAACTCATCTTGTCAACTTTCAATATCACAGGCGGCGCAATATGACCTAACCGGCCGGTTGAAGCGCCCTAGTTTCTCATGTCTTAGTTGTATATCTATATAATTTAAAGTAACATCCTGCATTTACTAATTTAAACAGTCTAGTGTCTTTTCCATCAGAGGTAGCTAGCTATAGGTGTTTGTTGTTTTTACCATAGCTCTCTTTGTATCGGTGGTCACAGTGCTTTAATAACAGAGCTGGGTTCCATAGCAACAAAACTTGTCAGTTAGGTCAACTTGAACGACAAGGAAATTAGTATAGTTAGTCTAGGTTGACATAGTCACATTATGTTAGGTAGGCAGTAGAGTATCCCATACCAACCCACCTGACATTTAAATTCAATTTTTCCTCAGAATCTAATGGCCAAATTATGTAGTTTTCATTAGGGATGTTGAACGATAATTTATTTAAAATCGAAATCGATTCCTGAATAATAAATAGTAAATACCAAATTGAAAGTATTTGATGGCAAATTTGCTACTTGATATCGATCACTAATTTATTTTCTTGCATTCCTTGCCATTATCAATCTAGTAAAACTGAAATAGATTTGTTTTGACCGATTTTCTAACAAACAATCCTATTGAAATTATTTACTTATTTGTATTTTTACAGTAATTTACTCAAGCTATGATTACCCAACACCTTGACCTTGATATTCCATATATCTACCTCTACCCACCCCCCTCCCCATACCTAGTACCCCATGTATCTCCTCTGCCACTGACATCGTTGTTGGAAAATACTCTCGAACCGGTAAAATAGATTTGCTTTTGTGCTGTTTACTGTACTGTACTTTACTGTATGCAGATACTTTTCTTCTGCAATTACGAAATGCAGGTTGTTAGTTAATAGCTTATATTCAAGTTTGGATAAATTTATTGATTCGATAGATTTTGACGTCTGTATTCAGTCAGTACAATTGTGCTGTTTGATACTATATGAGCGACTGATGAACAATCAATAGTTGAGGATGATGGACAATTACACAACTCCATGTATTAGTATTATGCCTTATTCAAACCTATATCCCTTAGTGATACTCTAGAACCAATGCTTTAACCGCATGAGACATCGCAGACAAAATCGGAGATTAAGATTTTTCAGCCATTACCAAATATGAGAGAATTTAAATTATTTTTACTGGGTAATCTTGCATTCCATCCTCCTTTGTAAACAAATCAGTTTTTTAACTGGATAGGATAGACATTAATTAAATAAATCAATAAATAAAAATTGTCCAAGTAATAAAAAATTATAAGTAGGCTTGGTTGAACTGCAAATAGACAAATAGATGCTACTAGGAAACGCTCTGTTGGACGCGTTGATAAGCGAGCACGTGCTATAGCTAGACCCACATTGCATCCACCGCCATCTAGAGGACCTTGACTCCTTGGGAAAACTATTTAATTAAACTCTTTGTTGACAAATAATAGACTGCTTCCTCGAAAGTATTTTGATTACTTCTAGGTGGCAGTGCATTAGAAACTTCGCGCGTCTTTTCGTTGTCATGGCAACGTCACTTTTGTTATAATGTAATTTCCATCTACACTACTTATCGGATCAAAATAAAATTAACATATTCGTGACCGGACGGACATTCTAAATGATTTGGCTATCTCAGATTTTGTCGCCGTTTAGTTTGAAAAAAAAACTTTCGGTTAACTTTAATGTAACTTTTTAACTTTTTGAACGATTTTGCCACAAAACTAATGGCATTCAATCAAAAACGAAGCTTGCGGATGGTCAAAATTTCAACTCGATCCGAGTCTCCGTTCAAACGTTATGGCGAGACATACAAACAAACAAAAAAAAAAAACAAAACAAAAACAAAACAAACAAAAAAAACAGTGACTAATTTTTCCCATAATAATCCTATTTTTCTCCGATCAACAGCGCCCAACCAATCAAGCAACATGAAATACCAAACATAGATTTACCTTGTAACATAATACTAGAACAATAAATAAACCTTAACATTTAAATTAGTTTATGAAGTTGACGAAGTGTATTAAATTTGAATTGATTCGACTTGAAAATTGAATTATGAAGTTAAATAACGCGTATTGAAATTGAATTGATTGATTGAATTGATTGAGTTAATTAAGTGGTTCGGACATGTCAAATGGATGGAAAGATCGAGCCAGGTACAAGACCAAGGGGCAGACCACGACAACAATGGCAGAATAGTGTGAGAAAAGATGTAGAACAGCGGGGAAGAGACTGGAATGTGGTGGAAGAAGAGGAGTGGTGACAGGACAGAAGAAGATAGAGAGGCCGGTCTTCATATGCCGACCCAATGCAGAGTTGGACGTGGCAACAGATAATGATGATGAGTTCCGATGCCTCTAATGTGGGAAATAAAAAAACATTTCCTTATGCGGTTAAGTATTTCAGCCGACAAAAGGGAGTTTGTGAAGGAATACTAGATTTTTTACGAAGATCCAAAAGAATCCAGTATGGATATCTACAATAAGATAAAAAGTATAACTGAAGAACATGGCTTGAAACTAGGCAACATCTGTGCATACAGCGCAGACAATGCGTCAATAAATTATGGCAAGCACAATTCTGTGCACCAGAAGCTTCACGAAGGTAATGCATAATATTGTTAAGGCAAATTGCCAATGTCACGTATTAAACAATTGTGTGAAGAATCCAAGCAAGGTGCTCAGTTTCGACATTGAATGTTTAATTATTAATTAGTTCAGCACTTCAGCCAAAAAAGTTGAAGAACTGAGAGTTTAAAACGCTTTCATGGATAATGACTATCGCGATTTGTTGCGTCATGTGCCCACTCGCTGGCTTTCCTTGTTGCCTGCACTGAACCGTCTTGTTTCGAGTTGACCAGTTTTAAAATCGTATTTCATTTCCCAGGGCAAGGAAGGTTCTTCTAAAGTCATATGGGAATTTGTTGCAAGCAGCAATGACTAAGACGAGTACGATGCTACTGCATCAGGGCTTGCAGTAGTGTACCTACATTTCCTACAAGAAACTCTGCCTCTATTTGACTGTGCCATAAGAAAACTAGAGAATCACTCAACCTCAGAGGTAGAGCTACACAATGTTTGTTCAACCTGGTTGAGAAGATAAAACGAAGGAAAGAAGACCAATTCTATGGAGTAAAGGCTCAGGAAGTTTTGGACACCCTTGAATCTCGGAGCAAGAAAGACATATATTCCAACGGGAAGCAGACTTGTTTCTAACGAGCTGTTGGTTATATTTTTAAAAATTACAATTTTGATGACCCTCTGTTCAAAGCCATGGAATGTTTAAACATTAAAACCAACTCGAAAATGTTCTCTTGGCAAAACCTTGATATGTTGGCCAAACATAAAAATTCTGGTAGACAAAAATAAATTGTATGTGAGCGAAAATTGCCATACCCGGAATTCCTATAATTGAAGTGGATAAAATGTAGTCATATTTCTTTTCAAATTTGAGGAAACACGAGAATGTAGATAGCACGTGCGTTCATCAATATGGCCGCTTTTTCAGAGGTAGTCCAGCTGACAGCATAGGCGCAATACATGTAAAAACGTTGAAAACATTGTGCTTGAACGCACATTAAGTAAGTATTTTTATTCATTGGACAAATACATAGTATCAGTATAGCACAATTCTCTGTAAAGAGGAATAGTGCAATGAATAATTCTAATTTTAATTCTAACTAATAATGTTAATATCTAGGGTGAATGTACAAAAAATGAAATATAATTGAGCTAGGTCTCAAACTGTAATATATAATAATTGATTGATGAATAGATAGGTAGGTATTTCTATTTACGTTACATTACATTTCATGCAGAGAGATATTCATTGAGCGAGTAGTAACTTTTGGATTTTAAAAATGATTTCATGCTGGACTTATAAGTTGAAATGGAGGGAGAGGTTCTTGTAATGTTTGGTAGCTTGTTATATATAGTGTTAAAGCTAGATATTGTGGACCTTTTGAGAATAGGGTTAGTTTATGGTTGGGAATGTGAATTTTTAGATTTGCTCTTGTAAAATGGGAGTGGACAGAGGTGTTTAGAGGGAAAAGATTAGGGTAGGAACGGACAAATGTCGCTGCAGCTTGAATAAGAGAGCAGGCCAGAGTAGGAATTCCTAGTTCCTTGAAAAGCTCTCTACAAGTATGCCTCCTGGAAACGCCAGCCATAATGCGGATTGCTCTCTTTTGGAGGGTGAATATTCTGATTGCATGGGGAGATGCACCCCAGAAAAGTAGGCCATAATTATGATATGAATGAGTGAACATGAGCAAAATAAATTATTTTAAGTATGTGGGGATGAACTAGCTGTTTGAGCTTCCTTAAAATGATCAACCACTTTGAATTTTAGAGGCCACATGGTTAATGTGGATAGACCAATCTAAAGTTTTGGAGATGTTTAATCCTAGCAATTTAGTAGAGTTTGTTCTACTGACGCTTTTTCCATCTAGCCAGATTAGGGGACTAGATTTGGGGATGTTTAGGGGGGAATGGAAAGAAAAGTAGATAGTCTTTGCTAGTGGTATGGTTAAGAGGTTGCTATGGCAGTATACAGACATTTGGGAAGCTTGATTGTTTACTAGTGGGGGCATTGCAGCAATTGAGTTTTTTGGACAGGTTAGGAGTTGACTCCAGTCATCTGCATATTGAGTAAGTGTGTTCTTGTCTAGGAAGTTGAGCAGGTCATTAGTGAAGCGTGTGAAGGCAAGGGGACCTAATATTGAGCCCTGTTGAACCCCTGCAACAAGTGTTATGGGTTTGGAAAGATATATTTATGGGTGGAAAGTTTTTTCGTAAACTGGATTTCCACAGCCTGGGTGCGACCAGTCAAGTAAGAAGCCCACCACTTGTGTGCCATTCCTCGGATTCCTAAGATTGACAGTTTGTCGAGAATAATACTGTGGTCAATGGTGTCCCCTTTATCCAGAGCAGAGTAGAGAGGAGAAAGAAAGCTGAAGAGTGCAGTGGTAGTTGATTTATTTTTTAAAAAGCCGTGTTGGCTGGGAGAAAGCAAGTTGTGGTAGTTGAAAAAGGAGAGTAATCGATCGTGCATGATTAGTTCATATATTTTAGAGAATGATGAAAGGAGGGAGATTGGCCTATAGTTGTTCATGTCAGATTTCTTTCCTTTATGTTTGTAAATGGGAATTACTTTTGCTTGTTTAAGTTTGGAGGGGAAGATACCAGAAGAGAGGGATTTGTTAATTAAAAGTGGTTTTACGCTTAAAATGGAAGTAAATCAACTTAAAGTTAGAATTCGGGCTATTATGGATTGGAGAAGGATTGCGGACATTTCTTGGGGGAGAAGTAGTTTTTAATGCAAACCACATAATCTTTGTGATTGCACAGGCAATGATGGCAAAACTATGAATGTGTGGCCTAGTGATGTGACAGGCTATTGGTCAGCTATTGCTGCTGAATGCGTCGAGGTGTGTGTTTTTGTTTTTATTCAATAAAACCGAAATAACACCGCCGCTAAATGGTAATAAACCATATAACACCTCCAAATGGTAATAACACCATATTCACCCTAATTTGTTATTAAATGAAACCATATTCTGCTATTTGCTTTAAAAATAACAGTTAATTCTATTCTTACTTCTTAATCACTTTTCACTATAAACTTGCCGATAAAAACAAGCTAAAACAAAAACATTAGGCCTACTTGCAATTTAAAAAATATATATTATTCTGATTAAATAGTGCTACTATTGTGTTTTCATTTGTTTTAACTTCTGCAGGAGCAATCATTAGGTGGTATATTATGCGAGATACTAACTGTGGTGACTTATGCACATATTGCAATTTGAAATGGATTTTAAGTAATACGATTGATTATATCACTGTTATTCGATGCTTGAAATGCGAAAATACAATAAAAAACTAACACCACTTTTTACAATTTCCAAAACAAAATTTAGGAAAAAAAAAATACATTTAAGCACACCTCTATAAATGCGTATAGGGCCTACGGTTAGTTGCTTCTAAATCTTTCGAAAAATGCCTTGCAAAGTATTTCACATCGTAATACTTACGATGCCATTTGTGTTCTATGTTCATGAAGTGCTGACAAAATAACTACGCTAGGCCTAGCAGTGCTGAATGGCTGAACATGGGCCTACGGCTAGGCCAACATTTCACATCACATGGACCTTCTTTATGTTTTGTTTGTTACTTTCATTCCATGCTATGTTCCAAATTAATCCTCAAAATGCACTCAGCACTTGATCCGGTACTGGCGACACAAGGTGAACCTTGTGATTCACTTCATATAACACTTTCCACACTTTTATATATATATAATCTCTGACGTATAATTGCGTCCGCGACGAGGCCAATAGGCTATTTGCACAAATTCTCTAAGTGTATTTTTTCGATAGCCACTAACACCCAATAGAACACACAAAAAAATTGGATCTCTACATTCTTTAGTTTGGCCGTAATATTGTTTTTAGTTTTCTTGGTCAAATTAGCGTTTTGAAACGCACCTGGTCGCGCGCCATTTTCGTGACGTCACCGGCCATGTAGGCTACCAGCGGACGCATTGGGATAACACGCGCAGGGGCCCTGCTTTCGCGGCAATCAGCAATAATTGATCGAATTATAAGTATTGTGTTGTTCCTTTATGCACTAGTACTTGTGTAGCTACGCTACATAAACTGTATTTTAGTGTTCCCAAAGATTTGAGGCGTAAATCGACATGTAGCATAATATAGGGAATGTTGTGGTTGCCAATATGAACTTTTAACTGTAGGCCGAGCTATATGCCCGGCCTATAGGCACGGTAAAACATATTTGTTTGGTACGTTATATTCGTTATTAATTAGTGGTGGCATTGTATTATGATAATTAATTATTAATAATAACTGTAAGTTGCACGAATGTATTTTTTTGTATGCATTACCCTTCTAGGCGTCAAATAGCCAACCTACGTGAAAGTGAAAATCCTGATCGCTAAGCTCACGGTGGTAAATTAACATGAGTTGTGGTTGCCAAAAATAGTATGTTAGTAATTAATGTCCGTGAGCCTTTAAAAGTATTTTCTAGTATATAAAAGTGCAAAATGAACTTGTGTAGGCCGAGCTATATGTCCGGCCTACAGGCCTACAATCTCGGGGGTTATGCACGGGAAAACATAATTTTTTGGTACGTTATATTCGTATAGTAATTAATTAGTGGTGGCATAGTATTAAGATAAATTAAAATTACTCATGTGTCTTACTGTTTAAATTACATAATTATATTTACTTGTATACATTAGGTACCCTTCTAGGCGTCGAATAGCAAATCTACGTGAAAGTGAAAATCCTGATCGCTTACCTCACGGTGCTAAATTAACATGAGTTGTGGTTGCCAAAAATAGTATGCTAATTATTAATGTCCGCGTGAGCCTTTAAACTATCTTCTAGTCTATAAAAGTGCGGAATGAACTTTTAGAGGCCGAGCTATATGCCCCGCCTATAGGCCTACAATCTCGGGGGTTATGCACGGGAAATCGTATTTGTTTGGTACGATATATTCATTCGTAATTAATTAGTGGTGGCATTGTTTTATGATAAATTACTCATGTGTCTTACTGTATAAATTACATGAATATATTTTCTTGTATACATTGCCCTTCTAGGCGCCGAATAGCCAAACCTATACTTGAAAATCCTAGGGTTGTTTCGCGCACAGAGGTTTTGCGGGAAAGTTAATTTGGGTAGGTTTGTACGTTACCATCGAATGGCAGTGAAGTATGGTTAACTAGGAAAACGCTAAAGTCCCGCCGCGTTGATGGATGAGCTTTTTGAAGTTTTTAGTTTGCGTGGGATATCTTTACTTTTACAAGTGCTTTGTTTTGTTGCCTACGCATTGAAGGTGATTGTTGTCAAGCTTCTATTGTTTCTTGTCAATTGGTATTATTTATCGTAAAAAACTTATATTAAAAGCTTTATTTCTATGGATTCTGGCTACCTTTTTCAACTTTTTCTTTTAAAGGGTACTACATCACCATAACCTTAATGTCCATGTATAATATGAACGTTGTAGCCCCACCCGTTTGGTCAGAATTGGCCCAAATGGCACGAAAATATCGCACAAAAAAATCAAAAAACTTATATTAAAAGCTTTATTTCTATAGATTCTGGCTAACTTTTTCAACTTTTTCTTTCAAAAGGTACTACATCACCATAACCTTATTGTACATGTATAATATGAACGTTGTAGCCCCTCCCGTTTGGTCAGAATCGGCCCAAATGGCACGAAAATATCGCACAAAAAATCGGAAAAAATCGTAAAAATACGATATATTAATTTATAAATAAATATATAAATTAATATATTGTAATTACTATTATTGAAAATTGAAAAATGATATATTAATTATAGTTACCAGCTCTTTTGTAAACACTGTGATATTATTGGTTTGAATAAATTTTACTTTAACATTGATCTTTTGGTTCAAAAACTAAATCAGCAAAATCAACACATTTAACATAACTTATGTATATTTTCTAGAAGTTGGCTATATTTAAACTTTGGTACTACACTCGCTTATCGTCAAATTCAAGTTCTTTGTCTCGAAGGAACTCCTCCAGGATGTAGTATATATATATATTTTTATGGTTTATCCCCCACTGACAATCAGTTGTGTAACTGAGTGGATAGACTTTATTTATTTATTTACAACTAGTATTGTACTAGTGGTGTAAGCCTAGGCCTCTACATCATGTTGCTATGCTGATACTAATTCTATGTTCTGGTTGTTTCAGATAATTGGAAATGGTTTGCTGTGCGATGCATGAAACTGCACATCTTATGCCTCTGCTAGATGCATTGATCTTCTATCCATGCAGACACTCTGCACTTGGAACATCTCTGCTTCACCATGCGTCGCTTGCGGCCATCCTACCCACACCACGATGACTGGCCAAGACTACGAAGAGCTCTACCTCCAAAACAAATGTGGTGAGATGACCACGTACTAATCCTCACCACTTTGCAATTTCAAGGCCATGGACATAGTCTCTTCCACAGCAGCCTTGCTGTACTGCATGCACACTGTTCACATTCTTTGTTTATTAAAATTGTACAGCATTGAATGAAATAAATTATTGTTTAACCCATGCCGTTGTTGTGATAATTCATTTTTATAGCACCTTTTTGTTGTTTCCATTGCTAACATGTTTCAGTGCTCAAATTGCCAAGTTATGTTTGAATAAGACAATTTGGACTTTGACCTAATTTATGTCTTTTTTCCAAGGTTGGCCATCTACTAGGTCAGCTGCTAACTATGCAAGGTTAACAGTTGACCTAGTTTATGGACTTAGTCTTTTTTTTCAAGGCCATACTGGTTGACCTACTTTATGGACTTAGTCTATTTTCCACTTGAGAGTAAATAAATAATAATTGCATTGGAAAAATATTATAATTTATTAACAATATTATTAATTAATATAAAATATTTTACAAATTATACAAATATTATAGAAAAACAAGCAAATAATGCACAAAAATACAAAAAACAGGCCCCAAAAACCGCTTTTTATACTCCCTAAGTCTTTTTTGCACTTCATTGCTACCATCCCCCACGTTGAAACTATTCACGTAAACAGAGTGTTCTCCCCAAAGCAGAGACAAGATTGACAGCAAAATTTGACAAGTACCCACCAGTCAAGTCAGTTGCTAGTTTTCGAATGCAGGCTAGTCCAAACAGGTTTGAACTAAACCGTACGTTCAGGAACGAGCAACTTCATCGAGTAGTGTTTACACAAATTCCACTGCCAATCCTGTCTGTGCAAGAGGAATAAATAAAGAACAATTTGCAATGATACCGTCACCCACTACATGGTACACCTACAACTATGAGCATTGAATATGTGGTCTGGGTCAGGCAACATATCGGCCACTATTCCTAGACATAGGACCTAAGTAAGTAAAGTTTGAATGGAACGCAAACCTCGAAAAATAATTAGAACATTGCATTAAAATAATATTTAGATTTGTTTTATTATATTTTCATATTCACATAATTGTGGTATGAATTGATCAATAAGAGATATTGTGTAAATAAACTACTACTGTTAAAATCAAGACGATTGAAAACTCTATTTGATAACATGCACGTTGCCCACACAGATTTAAAGAGGTTTTTATGAATTAAATTAAACCAAATACTGTTGACAATATTTAACCTATGAAAAAGTCCTTGTAGTAGTAAGCAACTTCTTTGCATATCAGTTGTACAACTGAATAGAAGATTTACACTTGCAAACATAAAAGGCTTAAATTAAGGACTTATGAGGCAGTTGATCCAATTAAATAAAGTATTCGTAATGCTGACAATGTTTAAGCTTTGGAAAAGTCATTTTAGTTGTGAGCAACTTCTTTACAAATCAGTTGCATAACTGAATAGGTAGAAGATAAACTACACTCGCAAACATAAAAGGCTTTTAAGAAAGGACTTTTGACGCAAGTTGATTCAATAAAATAATGCTGAGAATATTTTATCTTGGGAAAAGTCCTTTTAGTTGTGAGCAACTTGCAATTTGGTTGTGTGACTGAATAGAAGATATATTACATTCACAAACTTAAAGGGCTTAAAAAGACTAGATGCAAGCTGATAACACAATTAAATAACTTCCTGAGTTTTTAGGCTATAAAAAGTAAAACAAAATCTAACTGTATCCTAAAATTATATTATTTCTTAAGGTTGTATATTTGAATTTAAAATTCAAACTTTCCAAATGTCACAATCTGTAAGTTTTGGAATGTTTACAAATAAATTAAATCATATGCTCATAATTGTAGGGTACAACAATAGATCTATTAATTCATTTTGATTACACCAATTATTACTAAATATGATATAAATATAGACATATTTTCTGAAAAAAAAAAAATCCTTCAATCTGCAACATCTGGCATTTAATTCTAAAATCATTTAAAGACTTTCCAAAAACCTTCAGGCCCTAGACCAAATAAACAACAACCCTGTGCAAAACCACAAGTGTTAACAATATATTAAAACCACACAAATTACGGGTTATTAGTTACATCTTAAGAACACAGACATCAGTGAAAAAGTGGTAAATGATCCCTATGTGGTTTCGATAAAACTACAGACTGAATTATAGAAGTTTAAATATGAAATCAGTACAGCTATTAATATCTTTTATTGATAAATTAGAAATATACCGGTTTTATAGTGGAGTGCAATTACTCAAAAATTCTAATTGAGGCGATAGTACAGGCCAGTTAGACAATTTTTGGGCAAAACCCAGACATTTAATGTTCCTCAAATATTATTGCTGGAATATGTTCAGGGGATGTCCCTGATCAAAAAACTCAAGTTCCCAAAAAATCCCACTTGGGGAAAATCCGCCATCTTGAAAAAACTCCGCCATGTTGTATGTCGCAGATTGTTTGCTCTCACAGGTGATCCAAGTGACCAAATGACTTGATTTTTTTTCAATTGTTATTATTTGCAACCCCTATTGACAGAAATAATTAATTGCTATGGGAAAAAATCCGCCATCTTGAAAAAATTCAACCATTTTGAATTTTTGATTTTTTTCTGCGATATCAGGCGATTTAAGTGACCTAAGTTCATAACATAATTTCCTCTGTTATTATTTACAACCCCTTTTGATATAAATAATTAAATTTCATCTGCCTTCCTTCATAATAATCAGAATTCATACTATATTGCAAATCATTGCGACAAAAATAGCAACCAGCAAGTTCGTTCGACACTATAAATTTATTACCAAACCTTAACTGTAGTGCTCCTAAATCACTTAGGCTTACATTGTTAGTATTTAGTAATAGTTTAATAGGAAATTGTAAATGTGCACGCACATACTTTCCATATACCCTACTGTAAGATATAGACTAGTTCTATTATCTAAAGGGTCAACAATGTAAAATGCATTAATGGAAATAAAGCTATCATTCAATGTTATTTTTGCAGTTAAAAGTTTCCAACCAAGAAATGTACCAATTAAAAACTTTTTGTGAGTATCAAGTAGTTTCAATTATAAGTTTCATAGAACATCACTTACTTAGTGGTTTCCCTTGAATTCACCATCAATCAGCAGTCACCGTTGTTCAATCGAAATGTCGTACCAAGAGTTTTACAGAAAAATAAATAACTGCTGTTCCTAAAACATTTTTATCGCTTTCCTTGTAGTATTAAGTAAAATATTAACCCCCCACCCATTTGTCCTTGAAATTAATTTAGGCGACGACGCCTCTTAACTGGCGACATAAGACTCTTGCCATCATTATAATTTTCACTCTCACACTTAGTTACGATTGTCTCCTCGCGGTTTTACCCATGGCCGGGGTCTTTCTGAAGCGACCGTTGCCAAATGGGTGCATTCGATTTGCCAGCATCGACAAAGTTTATAGATCTTTTGGAAGAGTTCTGTGGAGTCATCCTAGCCACATCCGAACAGCACGTCGAGATGCGCATGTCCCGTCAAAGACGAGACACCCAAGACACCACAAAGATGCAAGAGTGGCTACATCTCCACAGACCCTTCCAGCGCGTCTCAGCTTTGCTTGTGTCTCTTTCAAACGATGTGGTGGCAAAAGACGTGTCAATTGCGACTGTGCTAGAGAGAGATGTGGAGCCATGAAGGCAATGGTTGAGAAACCGTTCAGTCAAATTTACCTGAAAATGCAAGCGATGGTTAAATTTATGGCAACCGTCTTAAATGGTATCCAGGTCCGCAATGATGTAGTCAACATCAATCCTACGCAGCTATTCCACTGAATGTTGTGCATCGTCCGGACTGACGAGGAGCTTGCAGAGTATCTCAGCTACGAACTGGCAGCAAGACCTCCTACACTTTTGATGAATTCTCTTTAAATATGGGGACGAAGTCCACCCTCTTCAGGTCTCTGCAAGAAATTGCTCCAGCTGAACAAGACCTTCCCCCAAATGAAGCCGCATTCACCATCGACGGGGGTTACTTGTTGCGCCGCGTTGTGTGGATACGACACTCTACGTACAGGCAGATATGTCAACAGTATGTGTCGTATGTAAAACGTCACTACAGCTAAAAATAAATAAAAAATAAACTAAAATAAAGCTCAAACCATGGTGGTATTTGACGGCTACCAGAAGCTGTCGACAAAAGACACGAAGCATGTCCGGCGATGCCATGGATCATCTTCAGCAGATGTCGTTAAATGGTAGGGGTTCCCCTCAATCCTGCTGATTGGGAGTGGAAACTTGCGAATGGACAACTGACGCCAATCTCAACACTTCAGGCTCCAGCACCAGATAAACTACTCAGAATTGTATCATGCAACTGTAAAACGGAATGTGAGCGCCCAAATTGTAGATGCCAAAAAATGGACTAATTGCTCCAGCATGTGTGGCTACTGCACGGATATGGTTGTTTCAACTGCGCTCCCGCTTTAGAAGACGACGAAAACGTTGTAGACGTTGGATGTCGCAAAATTAGTTTGACAGTGAAATTGATAATGATAGTGATAGTGATGGCGAGAGTATTACGTCACCAGTTAGGAGGCGGCTAAATTCATTTCAAGAACAAATGTGTAGGGGGGATGGTTTAGTAATTTAGGTAACAGTACAATTGATTGATTGATTGATTATTGCTTAACGTCTCATATTTATGCACTTTGGCTAATCGAGACGATGAGTGGTGATAGATGAGGATGAAGTATGAACAGAAGGGAGGAGGGGAAACCCGGTACCGGCACGTAGCCTACTCCTTTCGAAAAGTACCAAGGGGACCAACGGCTTAACGTCCCATCCGACAGGACGGTGTAACTTTGACAGTCATATAGGTTCCTCCACTAACCCGGACTGCCGAGCAGACGTAAAGGAGAACTAAGCCGTTACACTAGCTTTCGAACCCTCCATCTGCTCTAACCAGCGGTATACGTGAGTTTCAGGGTAGAGCGGTCACCCACTCTACCCATGACCACGCCCGATTCTGCTTAACTTCGGTGTTCGAGTGGGACAGCAGTTATTTCTTTTTTTGTAAAACTCTTGGTATGACATTCAATGGAGCAACGGTGACTGCTGAATGATGGTGAATTAAAGGGAAACCACTAAGTAAGTGATGATCTATGAAACATTTAATTGAAACGACTTGATACTCGCAATACATTTTTAATTAATATAATGATTTATTTGGTCAAATGTCATTATACCCATTGAAGACAAATATTGTTTAACTTAGTTTTATTTATTTATAAGTGCAGTGTACAGTCCAAATAAATCAAAACATTATTAACCTTTTGGTTTTACTGCTCGCAAAGTTTCATTATTATACTAACGTTTTTAATTAGTACATTTTCTTGGTTGGCAACTTGCTGGTTGCTATTTTTGTGACATTGATTTGCAATATAGTCTAAATTCTGGTTATTATGAAGGAAGGCAAACGAAATTTAATTATTTCTATCAAAAGGGGTTGTTGGATGAGCGAAGCGAAGACTTCAATTTCACCGACCCCCCAAAAAATTTAGCTCGGGTGTTTTTTTTTTGTTTTTTTTTTTTTTTTTGTTTGTTTTTTTGTCTGTTTGTTAACTCTCTACCAGACAAACGGCTTATCCGATCTTGATGAAAATTTGACAGGACCTTCGAAATCTCTGAACTTAGAGGTGTATTGTTTTTGGGTACAATCGAAGAAATATTTCTCATGAATATCGTACTTTTACGATTTTTTTCGATTTTTAGTGCGATATTTTCGTGACATTTGGGCCAATTCTGACCAAACGGGTGGGGCTACAACGTTCATATTATACATGGACATTAAGGTTATGGTGATGTAGTACGTTTTGAAAAAAAAAATGAAAAAGTTAGCCAGAATCCATAGAAATAAAGCTTTTAATATAAGTTTTTTGATTTTTTGTGCGATATTTTCGTGCCATTTGGGCCAATTCTGACCAAACGGGTGGGGCAACAACGTTCATATTATACATGGACATTAAGGTTATGGTGATGTAGTACCTTTTGAAAGAAAAAGTTGAAAAAGTTAGCCAGAATCCATAGAAATAAAGCTTTTAATATAAGTTTTTTACGGTAAATAATACCAATTGACAAGAAACAAAAGAAACTTGACAACATTCACCTACAATGCGTAGGCAGCAAAACAAAGCACTTGCAAAAGTAAAGATATCCCAAGCAAACTTTAAACTTTAAAAAGCTCATCCATCAACGCGGCGGGACTTTAGCGTTTTCCTAGTAAATAATAACGGAGGCAATTATGTTATGTCTTTAGGTCACTTAAATCGCCTGCTATAGCAGAAAAAAATCAAAAATTTAAAATGGTTGAATTTTTTCAAGATGGTGGACTTTTTCCCATAGCAATTAATTATTTCTATCAATAGGGGTTGCGAATAATAACAATGGAAAAAAAATCAAGTCATTTGGTCACTTGGATCACCTGTGAGAGCAAACAATCTGCAAAATACAACATGGCGGAGTTTTTTCAAGATGGCGGATTTTCCCCAAGTGGGATTTTTTGGGAACTTGAGTTTTTTGTTCAGGGACATCCCCTGAACGTATTCCCGCAATAATATTTCAGGAACATTAAATGTCCGGGTCAAAGTCTAATTTGCCTGTACTAAACGTAAAAGATTGGTCAAGTTAAGCTAGAAGACCTCGGACTTGAATTGTACTCATCTCGAGAAATTTATATTACTCAAACTTCAATTAGGGTTGCCAACTCTACCATGTTTCCCAGTCAATTCCCGCTTCCCCTATTAACTCTACCACGGGAATCACTTTCCCCGTATTTTTACAGTTGTGTGAATACAACTTTAGTTATTAGTTAGTAAATACAAAATTTCCCCACCATCTCCCTCCAAGTCAACAACCAAGACGTAAATCCCTTGCGCGACTATAAATATAGCAGTTTCCGACAAAAGAATTTATGGTATTTAATGGGTATTATAAGCACAATTTAGGCTACAATAGCATGGATTGCGGTAATAAGCCAAAGCACCAAAGCAGAAACATAAGTGGAAAATATAGACTTTTTTTAAGTTTACCATTAAAATCGAGCCACTTTTTCAGAGCCACAGAGGCATCCAACAAAAACATTCAGAAAATATTTCCAATACTCTGGTACATTGCTTTGACCCTGGTGAGGGTGTGACAAGTTCATTCCACCCCCCCCCCTCAAACCCCACTCAATTTGGAAACTCCTGTATTTTCACTTTTAAAAGTTGGCAACTCTAATTCAAACTCAGAACTTGGGACCTGCACAACCCTACTTTTTCCAAATAAAAGCCACACTGATCACATTTTTTTCATGCAGTCTGTAGTTCTAACAAAAACCCACAGGTATTAGTAATCACTTTTAAACTTTTATGGTGCAAGATGTTTTTGAGATATGGCCAAAAAAGTAAAAACTGTAATTTGTTACAATTTTAAATTGTGACCATCTCTTGTTAACACTTGTAACTGTAGACAATCGTTCGACTGAAGAGAATCGTACGACCTCAAGAATTTCAACTTTTTTTACACCTTACACAATGCACTTTTGTGTATTGTGGTTGTATGTGTATTATGTGTAAGTCATATTTTCTATAGTAGCTTAACTGCTTAAAGAGTATTGATTTGGTTTTATAGAATATAAGACTACTTTGAAATAAAAAGTGTCTTTTAACAAAATTGTGGCTAAATAAATTTAAGATGTTAATCATAGAACTAGGTTATATTTTTTACAGGTTTTATTTAAAAAAAGTAACACTTTCATTCAGTTCTTGTAAGTTTGTTGAAACTGGGCCGTCATTGGATGAGCGTAGCGAAGATTCCATTTCACTACACTGGAGAAAAAAATCCGGAATGGGTTTTTTTTTTTTTTTTTCTCGGTGATCGCCGTTTGTGTATTTGTTAACACGAGTCCGGCGAAACCGATACTCCGATTGCAAAGAAATTTTATGGAGGCCTTCGAAATCTCTGAACTTAAAACTGCCACGTTTTTGAGCGCAATCGGGAAAATTTTTCTTATAAAAAACACAATTTTACGATTTTTTTTCGACTTTTAAAAAAATTCTTCGACTTTTAACACTTAGCCTACATGCTATATCCGATTGTAATGATTTTTTAACAGAACCTTAATTTTATGAATTAAGATATTCGTGTGAAATTTGAGCGTAATCGAAAAATTATTTCTCATGAAAATCGAAATTTTACGGGTTTTTTCTTTTTTAAAACAATTCTTTGACATATAACACCTACATGCTTTATCCTATTGTAATGATTTTTTTATAGAACCTTAATTTCATGAATTAATATACTCGTGTAAAATTTGAGCGCAATCGAATAATTATTTATTATGAAAATTGCAATTTTACGATTTTTTTTCTTTTTTAAAGTTACGTAAAAATTACGATTTATTAAAAAAATTAAGTTAATTTTTAATTTAATTTAATTTAATTTAAAAAAAATCTTCGACTAAGTAATGATATTTTCACAGAACAACAGAAAATCCGCGTAACACAATGCAGCTCAATGCACCAATTACGCTCATCCAACAACGCGGCGGGACTTAAGCGTTTTCCTAGTTCTATCAAAATGTTTATCCGAGTGACTTTGTTGCAAAGTCTCTATTTATGCAATGATGACATTTGAGACGATGGTCGATGACCGATGAGTGATTGAAATTAAGGACAAATTAATCAATACCCTACATACAAAAGATAATGGCATAGGCCGGATTTTTACCCAGAGCCCTAGGGGCCAAATGATTTGAACCAAGTACTTGTAATATGCCTTGACCAGCATAACACTGTAAATAGTGTAAATAGTCATTCCCCCGCCCCAACCACTGTGACTTTTCGCTGCTGTTATTTGCTGCTCTAGCACCCTACTGACTTTGTATATTATTAAGTCTCAATTTCATTAATTAGGGAACACTTCCGTAGGTGTATATGATAATACAATACGTAATTAAAAACCATTTGAGAAATAACAAAATCTATCTTAAGGGTAGAGCATCTGACCAGCGATTGGGAGAGAGCTGAGATGTATTTTTTAATGGCTGGATTGGTTTTCATAGTTGCGCTACTTAAACCCCTTGAACACACCCATTTTAAGACATTCTGTGGCCCCATATACACCAGGAAATCCCAAAAATCTCCAAAAATGCCCCCCCCCCCCCCTTTTGGAACTTAAATTTGTGATTTTGTTGTTCTTACCATTTGCACTTGCTTTTGAAATATTTTTTAAAGCAGAACTTAATGTGGAGCCCTACTTTGCTACTTTCCCGTGTGTTTTGGCTAGGTCGAGGCCTAGGCCTGTCTTGTCCATCATCTGTCACACCCCCACCATAAAATTCACTCCCACTTCCTGACTTGTCACTACTATCCTGCACCGATTCTTCACTATCACTTGAAAAATAATCATGCTTTGAACCACTAGATACACTCACTTCACTTTCTCTGCTGTCTAATAAAAGATTATTGATAGAAACATCATTCATTCCGTAATTTTTAACTCAAAGCGTAGCCATTTTGGTAACACTTGTTGACACTTCTAGCTATCAAAAAGATTACTGTATAGTGTATTGACCCTCCGAGAAACGAGAACACAATTAGTTAGTGCTGCTATCTAACGGCAACCTACTTGAACTACTTCAGTCAAGCTTTTAGCAGGAATATGAACATGAAGCTGACGGGAGACTTTGAAATGTGCATGACGCACTACGTGAGCGTCATGTGTATGGGAGGACGCGCGTCGCCATGACGCACCCGTATGCGTCACGTGTGTTCATGTGGTTAAGTATCATAAAGTGTATAAGTATATGCTTGTGTTTGTGTCTTTCCAGTTTCAATACATTTAACCCAGTTGGCCAAATCTGCCTCACCCTCTCAGATAAGCCTTCTCTTTCTCAAGGTCGTACAATTTTATCTTCTTTTCAGCAATTGCAACAATTCTTAATCAGCTTGTAATGTAGTTTTAGCAGGGTTTATATTCACACAGCCTTTTTGAAAGTAGCATAAAAAAAATAAGTACAAACCAAACTCTTAAAACTACGTACTATTTGTAAGTACGGCTACGTACTCTTAATTGCTTCCTACCCAGCAAGACAAAGTGACGGAATACGTACGTATTTAGAAACAATTGGTGCAATCAAAATGAACATAGCTATTGTTAGTTGTATGCCAGTGGTACAAACTTGATACACTAACAAGAAAGCCAATCACCTGTAGGGAACATTGATACAACCAAGGTCAAGTGCAAATCATGATGTATTTTATACCTTCAACAATTTATATTTTATATGTAAAATAAATAAATTTGTTTTTACCAACTCATTCACAAAAACAAGTTGAACTAAAACAACACATTTCTAGTTATCGATCTATCTAGGGTGACCATTCATTTCCTAAGTAACGTAATTGTCCCAGCAACTCAGAATATATACTTTTAATTTTTCCATTTCTATCAATATTTACTAGGTACCCACTTATCATCACATTTGATTTGTTTATAGTTTTTTTTTTAATGTAACAATTTAACACACATTTCATAATTTCCACTTTGTGTTGATCTTGCTGACCCTCCAACTAAAATATAAAATGTAACCCTACTTTATTATTTATTCTTTTAAATACTTGTTCTCCCAAACAATAAAGTTACAGAGAAACCAATACCTTTTTTGTAATCTGCAGACTGCCCTCTTTATATATTGGACTAAATAATGCAATTTTCAAGACGGTCACCGGAACCCCGAATTTATTACGGCTAGCCTATAGACTTCTTAAACTTTGCCGGACAAAACTTTACATGCAACTATATTGAGCATTAAAGAAAGTACCTAAATACAATAAACTTTCTCAAATTTGTCCCATGAAAATAATAATAATAATAATAATAATAATAATAATAATAATAATAATAATAACAACAAATTTATAAAATAGAAAATGTAGGCCTACTTAACTTTTCAAATATTTTGTTCCCCAAAAAATAATGTTCTGTTTGTAATCTATAGACATCCCTCTATAATTTAAAAAAAAATGAGATGGTCATTAAATTGCAAATTTATGAAAGCATGACATTACAAAGGCATGAATGCAATATCATATCAACTATTGTTTTGGTTGTTTGTCCTTTTGAGTTATAGTCAACCCAGTCACACTTCGTAGCTTAGCCCGACTAAAATGTGCGCTCACAGGTGTTGATTATTTTGCACATATTATGTTAATCAGGTACCTTTCTATTGACATCTATACTTGATTGCCAAGGATTAGCCTTAAAAAATCATTGCGAGAGGCAAGTCCAAAACGAGAAAAAATGAAAAATAACATGGATTTCAATTCAGTAAATTCCCATCAAACCATTTATCTTATGTGTAACCAAATTAACCTGCAAGTTCACGTTGATTTAAACTTTGATATCCAGTATAAAAATTTGTGTTAAAAAATCTGTAAACTTAGAATAAATTCCGAAGATCACTAAAATTGAGTGAATTACTGAGATTTTACCATTTCTTAATTCACTAATGGCAAATTAAGGTGAATCCTTAGACCTAAATATGATTTCTAAAGAATACAGTAAAGGTGTCTGAAAAGTTGACAGAATGAAGAGGGAATTGGTAAAATAGCAGATAATTTTTTGGATGGGACATAACCTCAGAATCAACAATATTCAATCAAATCAAAAATTAAATTTTGAGCAGCGTTTTTGTGTATATAATATTGTCTTCACACCTTCATCTACATTCTAATTACAAGGGAAAATGGTTTTCTTCAGTAACTTGTGCTGCACGATTTTTTTCATTAGACAATACAAAATTTTTATTTGTATAACGGCAGACAAGAAAATTGTGCAATGCAAGAAACTATAGAAAACAATTTTTCCTTACAATTAGGTTCTAGATAAAGGTGTGAAGAAACAATATACAAAAAACCGCTGCTCAAAATTCAATTTTAAACTAGATATGATTTGGGCAATTTGAATATAATTGTTGGTCCCGTCTAAACAATTTCAAAAAATTAATCTGCTATTTTATTGTCACTTATTCTGCCTACTTACCAGACAGCCGTCTTAACTACATTATTTTGACTTTTGAAATGATATTTAGGTCCAGGGATTCACCTTAATTGAGGAATATGCATACTGGATCTCATAGATTGATTCTTTATTACCAACGTTTGTGTGAAATATGATATGTAGACCTACCAATGTTATTACCGTTACCCGAAAAAAAAAGCTGAGCACTAAAACTTGCCTCCGCGCCCCCTCGGAGACTCCTCTTAACATTAATTTGTTTGTAAGTTTGAAGTGTAGAACCTATTGTACCAGTTGGTTCAATTTAATTCAGATTTGCCTTTGACCTTGTTAAAACTCAATATTCTTCTATTGATTTACTGGAAAATGATTACTGTACAGTAGTATTTACATAAACAGCATTTTGCATAAGCATGAGCAACCATCATTTTGTAATCCATCCAGTAACAGGGAAGAAGAAAAGTTGCGATTCCCTTGCAAAAACAATATGGAAACAGTAAATACAATATCTGTCAATAGCCCACACACGAGCACTGTGCTCATTTGTTATTTATGTAGGCTACTATGCTACTATACTATGTTTTTTGTAACTATTAATCATGTAACTTAACTTTTAAGTTTATCTTCAACTTTGTTATCTTTATATATTTCTGTCAAATATTACTGTCTATTAATTTAACACTCATTGTTGTAGTTTAAACTATGTGTCCAATTAAGCATGTATTTTTCTTTAGAATAAACAAATTTCTGAATCTGAACCCGAAGCTTCGAACAGTCAAAAGTCATTACAAGTAACATACACTAGTGGACCTCGTACTTTTAGTTTAAGCTGGGAATGACTTTGGGTTTCAAAATCTAGAACCAGTTTGTAAATAGTAATATTTATTCATAGCACTTTCATTACACTAGGAAAACGCTTAAGTCCCGCCGCGTTGTTGGATGAGCGTAATTGGTGCATTGAGCTGCCATGTGTTATGCGGATTTTCTGTTGTTCTGCGAAAAAATCATACTAAGTTGAAGATTTTTTTTTAAAATTAAATTAAATTAAATGAAAAATTAGCTTAAATTTTAATTTTTTTTAATTAATTGTAATTTAAAAAAGAAAAAAATCGTAATATTGAAATTTTCATAAGAAATAATTATTTGATTGCGCACAAATTTTACACAAATATATGAATTTATAAAATAAAGGTTCTGTGAAAACATTATTACAATAGTATAAATCATGTAGTTGTTATAAGTCAAAGAATTGTTTTAAAAAAGAAGAAAAAACGTAAAATTTCGATTTTCATCAAAATATTTTTTTGATTGAGCTCAAATTGCACACGAATACCTAAATTCATGAAATTAAGGTTCTGTCAAAAAATCATTAAAATCGGACAAAGCATGTAGGTGTTATAAGCTGAAGAAATTTTTTAAAAATCGAAAAAAATCGTAAAATTGCGATTTTCATGAGAAATAATTTTTCGATTGCGCTCAAAAACGTGGCAGTTCTTTGTTCAGAGATTTCGAAGGCCTCCATAAAATTCATCGCAATTGGAGTATCGGTTTAGCCGGAATCGTGTTAACAGACACACAAAAATACAGAAAAAAAAAAAAAAAAAAAAAAAAACATTCCGGATTTTTTTCTCCAGTGTAGTGAAATGGAATCTTCGCTTCGCTCGCTACGCTCATCCAACAATGTTTGGCCAAAAAACTAAACAAATTGTAGAGTGAAACTATGATGTTGGTTCGTATAGTTAGAAAAAATATTGGCAAAAATAAAAAAAGGTCAAAGGATTATAACCTCTGTAAATTAAATCCCCCGTTGTGTGTGTGGCCGACTGTGATGATAGCAACAGGTCCCATAAACAAAGTTGTGTTCCAGAGTACATCCGATTAGATTAGTATTCCTATTCAGCCAAGCGCTCCAATCCAACTGTGCCAGAACCCAGAATCAATCTCAACAGTAATCCAACTCATCCAGCGTTTGATGGGATAACTTGGATTCAGATGTGAAATTTGTGCGGTATTTATGAAATAAGACGGCTTCTTTGCTACATAACATGAATGTTGAATATAAATGGCAATAAGGAGTTAAATTCATAACTGAATAAGTTTTAAATTTTAATATGAATGGTAAAAGTGATTTTGCGGATTCTCTTTTAAAAAAAAACTAATAACCAGGGTCTACAATCTAAAAAAAAGAAGCTAAGTTCAAATTTGTAATAGAGCAAAATTTTACTTGTACACCTCTTTCTTTCCTATTTTTTCTTTCCTATTCCTTTTTGTTTCCATATTGTTCTACACAGGGTGAGGAAAGTTTATAAGTGGCTATGATCAAGTATTTTGTACCAAACTGACATACGCCATACCAACTACGTACCAGGAGACACTAGGGTTCACTCCACAGTTCACTAGAAAATATTGCAGGCAAGCATTCATAACACATTTTATTTGATTGATTGAAAGTAGAGCCGCAGTTGAAGAATGGAACATTGAGAAACAACGCCATCAAGTTAAGTCGATGTGCTGGTTTCCTTTGTCACTATTATCATTGATTGACAATAGTAGTGGTAGTAGTAGTAGTAGTAGAGTAGTACTTAGCCACTCTCAGAAACTGTGGTGTGAGCTAGTGTACCATATAGGTACAAATTCCTGACTGCAAACTCAACAATATCATAACACTGGCTGACAACAGGTGTCTTGCATTACCTCGGAGATTAACGCAAAACACTCGTTTACATCACAGTGGTAGTTGCGACTGGATTATTTAAGCTTAGTTAAGAAAGGAGAGTGAACAATATTGCTGAGTAAGCCGTCGAGCACTGTACCAAACATGCGGGATACACATATTAAAAGGTAAAGGAATGAGAGTAAATCAGTAGGGGTGTGCGAGATACATTTCATAACGGATTGGAAATCATTTCTTGTTTCCAAGTTCCATTTCTAGAAAAAACTAAAAAATTTACGTTGACAGAATCCCCAAACAAATATCTAATGCAATTGATTAATATGACTAGGCCTACAATCTAAGAACGACAAACAGGAGAAATTCAAACTCTGTCTAAAAGTTAAAAGTTAAATGGTAATTTGATTGTTAGTGATAGGTTATTTTTTACTTGTCAGTCATCAGTCTACTATAAAGTTGTTTGATTTCTAGAATTAAAAGTATTAAGCACTAGTCAATACAAAATTTCCTGATCTAGCCGTTTAACCCGAAACTCATTAAAAAAAAATTCTAGTTCCTGTCCCAAGTCTTAACAATCTCCTCGTACACCCCCAGGGATTGGATAAGGGGTTGCAAAATCTACTGTTCCTCGAACTGACTCACACATCTTTCAACACGACACGAGCGTTGGCGGCTTAGTGCGGAGATGTTCAATATAACCAGAGCTGCGATGCTGGATTTGTGGAGCCGGCTGATGGTCGTAAGGTCCTGCCGCTCCTAAAAGATGGAAAACAGTGAGAAACACTTCAAATAGTACAAGGAGTAGTGATGTAAGCCTTGAAATATTTAACTCTTGATTAACTAATTGGATGAGCGTAGCGAGCGAAGCGAAGATTCCATTTCACTACACTGGAGAAAAAAATCCGGAATGTTTATCTTTTTTTTTCTTCTTTTTTTTCTGTATGTATTTTTGTGTGTTTGTTAACACGATTCCGGCTAAACCGATACTCCAATTACAATGAAATTTTATGGAGGCCTTCGAAATCTCTGAACTTAGAACTGCCACGTTTTTGAGCGCAATCGGAAAATTATTTCTCATTAGAATTGCAACTTTACGATTTTTTTTCGAATTTTAAAAAATTCTTCAGCTTATAACACCTACATGCTTTATCCGATTTTAATTATTTTTTCACATAACCTTAATTTTATGAATCTAGGTATTTGTGTAAAATTTGTGCGCAATCGAATAATTATTTCTCATGAAATTTCAAAATTACGACTTTTTCCTTTTTTTAAATTATGATTAATTAAAAAAATTTAAAATTTAAGTTAATTTTATATTTAATTTAATATAATTTTAAAAAAATCTTCAACTAAGTAATGATTTTTTCACAGAACAACTGAAATCTGCATAACACATGGCAGCTCAATGCACCAATTACGCTCATCCAACAACGCGGCGGGACTTAAGCGTTTTCCTAGTTAATTTTGATGACAAATTATATAATTATTAATTTGAGGAAATTTGAAACCCAAATTGAAACACCATGATGATCATTTCTCTACTTAATATTTCTCATCAGTCGTCATTCATATGCAATCCATCCTCAATAATTGGCCTAGTCATGATAAGGCGGTAGACCTCTGCCAACATTAAAACCGTGCAAAATGCCAGTTTTTTAATGATATAACTGAAAAATATTGAAAACCTGATTGCAGACAGTTATGTGGTTTCGTCAGAACTAACTAATGCATATTCAAAATACAAACCATACCTATTATTTATTTGAATAGGTATTTATTTATTGCATTAAGAGGATATAATTCTAACAAATTAGTTGCAATTGGGTCGTTTAATTAAATTTTGCACAGTCATTCAAACCATGGAAAGTGTCAACTGTGATTTTTTAAATATTTTTGGGGCGGTCGGTTAAGGATTTATGAAGGGGTCTCAATTTGACCCTTTGGTGATCTGAACGTATACTTTGGTTTTTTGGTAACAGCTCAGCTATCGGAGCTATAGAGTTAGGATTGGTCTCATTGTAATGGTGATTAAATTTTCCTTTAAAAGTGATTGATTTTGGAATAAATACATGTCATTTTAAATGACCCCACGGAATGTTCCTGGTCAGAGGTCAATAGGTCAAATACACCATCTTTGATTTTGTTTAACTTGGGATTATTAATCTACATATCGTCGCTGGAGTTTCAAAATCTTCCGCCAGTGTTTTCTGAAGGTACCTACATATGACGATATTTATTAAAACTGCCCATCTGCAAATATCTGCAAAAACATTACAACATTTCAGACATGTAAAAACACCTATCAGAATGCCAAGATAAGCATAGATTTTGCTTTAAGATTTTGTTGTTTATTTGACTCATCTTTAACTTTCTATAATTGCTATGAGAATTTGATTAACAATCAGTACTTGAATAAAATAAAAACATCCTGGCAAAACTCTGCCTACAGAAACCAGGTCCTTCATTCCTTATACTCATAGGAGGTTTTGCAGACACATTTTTCAAGCCCACTCTGATAAAAAATATTTGACTGACAAATGACTACAGATAATGTGTTGTACTGTCTAGGCCTACACAAGGTTGTTTATTAAGCTTAGCTAGATCTATACTTGTAGGGTATGCCCTTTTCCTCTTTAGTTGATTTTTACAAACAATTTGTTCATAAAAAAAAACACCAAACAAGTGCAAAATAGTATGGGCAAAACTGCCATTTTGTAAAAATCCACATGAACAAGCATTCAAAAGCAGGCCTACTGAAAATTGTATAGTAGCACATTAATCACAGAGTTGGCTCGGGCGCTAAGCGCTCGACTCTGATTCGGGGGGTCCAGGCTTCGAATCCCGGCGAGACCGGCACCTGACTGAAGGTTTTTTCCGAGGTTTTCCTCAGTCGTTAATGGGAATGCAAGGGATTGAGTCCTCTTAAATAGCCCTCGGACATCCCTTCACAATTGTCCTATCCGCAATATACCTAGTTAGTCACCTGGGCCCCGATTCATGTACATTTATCCCGGGTATAGGTGGTATAAGGACGGTATAATGCAGGACATGGCAGGATAAGGCCTGGTTAAGTCTGGGCAACTCTCATCCAATCAAAAATTTCCAATGCAACAACAGACACAACAAATGTTATTTTCCACTGCATTCCACAGCCATGTAAATCAGCAAATTAGCAAAAGAACACTGAAAATTTCCACCATCTTTTGTTTTACTTTTTCATTTAGTGACAGGAGTTTGCGTGAATTCATTTAAAGAAAAGAAAAGGCTTATTATTGCCGTAAATTTTGGAATAGCCTAGGACTATCATACCATTCTTTATCTGCATTAGGCTTTTAGTAATCAAAACTAGTTATTTGTGCGGGATGTGTCTGAACAAGGTCGTGCAGGTCTAGGGTTGCCTAGGAGAGGCCTAGGGCTTGTCAAACGTGTTATGTTAGCATTAATTGAATGTAGTCCTATAGCCTAATGGAACTTTAGGCCTACACTGTTGTATAATGAATAATTTTCTACATCTGGGCCTAGGCCCGGGACGGTTTCTGATTTGTTTTATGAGAGTAATGACAACTTTTCTCGTTTTACACATAGATGCAAAATTTAAAATGTCCGCCATCTGTTTACGTATTTTCTTATCCCCGGTCGAGGCGGGATAAGTCTTCATGAATTGGATTCGGAGTTATACCGCACTTATACCACCTAACTCTGCTTATACCGGTATAAAAATGTACATGAATCGGGGCCCTGAAGAGGGTCACACTCACACCGGTTAAATCTGATGTGTATACCCTACAGCTGGCTGGCATCCTACAAAAAATTATTTATTTGTTCAATAAAAAAACTGATTTACAAAGGACTAAACTAAGATATAAAACAAATACTTATCTAGCTACCCTTACACAGACTACATTACACACAGTGGCGTTTTCTGCATAGGGAGGGGCAAGTGGGGCATTGGCCCATTAACAATTTCTAGCACCGCACGGAAAAATAGAATATGTAGGTAGAAACACATCTGAAATCGTTTGAATGATTTATTTAATAACAACCGTATTCAATTTACGCGCAATTCAGAAGAAGTAAAAAAAATTGTTTGGTAGCTCAACACCTGCCGGCGCATCCACCCTTCAGCACGTGTAAATCACTGATGGGCGGACAAATGCAAAGCAAATACTTCACGAAATCAACATCATGACAAAATATGATTAAATGCCGTTATTGGAACAATATTATGTAGGCCTATCTATTGTCCATCTCAAATGTACATTAATTGATATCAAATTACGTTAAACTTTTATTCTTTTATTTTTTTTAAATCGTTTAGGCCTACTTATTAAATTAGGCAAAATTTATCTCCTCAGAAAAAAATTACTTTAATTACTCAGCATGACTGTAGCAATATCATCGGTAGGTAGGGTTGCCAGATTAGTGAAACTGAAATACGGGACAGTACTTTGCGTAGTGTTACTGGGGTGTGGGGCGAAGCCCCAGGCGCCGGAGGCGAAAAATTTTTGGGGTTGTATTTTTTGGGGAAGGGCCTAAAACGCATTTGAGAGTAATTCAGTGAAAATTTTAAAGCAATATAGTGATTGAAATAGGGAGATAATCAGATAAGGATGTACAGAAAAGTAAGTAGCTATATAGAACCAAATTATTATCACTTTATTGATAGGCACATTTCATTGATTGAAGAAGTTTCGAATTGCCTTGTACATAGTTGAAAAACTCTTTGCAAGTTAGGTCATAATTTATAGCTACTTTAAGTTCGGCAGAATTAAGTTCTTGGGAACAACGGTTTCTTGTATCTGTCCATTTATTGTTCATAAAAGAAAACACTCTCTCAGTATGCGCATTTGAACCCGGAATACTCATGAAGAAACAGACAATTTTCGAGAAGAAAGTTTGAATGAGTTTGTCACACGCACGCCGCGCCCGAGGTTAAGAATATCACGTTACGGCTAGAGACACTCGCTACAATGACTCACCGCGCTAATGATGCACTCTAATAACACCCACTATCAGCGGCAGCAGTGGCAGACTGATCAGGCACCAAGGCCGGCCGAGGGGAAGGGAATAGTAACTATACGCCCGCGCGTATTGTTGAAAAAGCGCACACGGACTACTTTATTCTAAATACGTGATATACTGATCAATGGGTTAGAGCATACGGGACGCGGGAAACACCCATCAAATACGGGATTTCCCGGGTAATACGGGACACCTGGCAACCCTATCGGTAGGGCACAAGTAGTCTTATTTGTCTGTGGATAAATAGGGGCCTACATGAGCCAAAACGTTGGTCCTGCTAGCTCTAGAGAAAAATGTGTGTAGAAAAAAACACAACATCTGATCTACTTGCCACACTTGATTTTGAAGGCACGAAATGACACTGATTACACAGACTTTTTGGTTGTTGGTATCAGAGTAGGAGTATCTGAATATGAGAGTGTGAGAGTATGCGTGGTATGCGTAGTAGCGCCCAGGTTGTTGGTATCGGAGTATCAGAGTAGGAGTATCGGAGTATGAGAGTGTGAGTATGCGGAGTATGTGGGGTATGCGGAGTAGCACCCAGGACACTTGGATGTTAGTATCGGAGTAGGTATCAGAGTATGGTATGAGTATCAATGCGGGATACGCAAGATATTACTGGAATCATACCAACTTTTGACCTCATACTAATTGCAACAAAATTTCTTCTTCTTGATTAAATAAATAAATGAATCCGTATTTAGAGTCTACCCACTCTGTCACATAACTGATTTTCAGTGGGGGACAGTAAACCAAAGCGACTATGACAACCCTGCAGGCCCCGACGTAATCGACGAGTGAACGATAACCAACCAAAATCAATATTTTTTAATGGGAAATATAGCAATCAGTGGTATGGACAGTACGAGCACCAGCGGATCAACGCCAGAATCAACAAGGCCGATTCAGAACAACTTTAAATTTATTGTGCCTCGTTGCTAGGACGGCTCCACAGTCACCGATTACAAATTCCTAAGACAAGAACTGATGGACCTAAGTCCAAATCAGAAGTTGAAAAACTTCTTACTTGAGCGGGAATCGAACGCTGGACCTTCTGCATTGGGAGCAGGTAGGCTAACCACAAGACTACAACGAGCCACACAAAAATTGTTATCATAACCTCAGCATATAAGAAAGTTTACTCAAAGTGAGCCGCCATTTTATTTGTATTTTTAAAAAAATTACTAGGGGCCTATATGCAAATAAAATGTTATAGCCCACAATATTAGTTATTTATATCATTTCTCAATTTGTTTTATATGTGATGAAAATTAATCACAGCGATCAAAACAATATTAAGGGCCTACACATTTTTTTTTTTTTTTTTTTTTTTAATCCAAATTTTAATCCGTCAGTCTTAACAATCAAGTGATATGGGTAGGGCCTATAGGCCTATATAGGCATATATATAAATATTATTGTTTTCAAATTTGCTATTTTCATGGGTCATGAAACTCATGACTCATGAGTCATGATTAAGTAGAGTTTTTTAATGTTCCTTTAAAATGACATAACAAACAAACGAGCAATTTTATTTTAAGGTATAGCCAATCAAATGTTTAGAAAGCTGTTGAAGAGGATGGCATTCTTACCTAAGAACCAGTTTCTTAGTAATACATGGTGAAAATGAAGATCCAATGATGACGTGAAAAATTATTATCACGCATAGATTTCAAAATTCATGTTCAATAATTAAAAATAAATTTTTTAGACATATTCAAATTTTGTATGCTTGTACCTACATTTATGTAGGCTAGATTAATAATCATAAGTTTAAAAAATCAAAGATGGTGTATTTGACCCATTGAACCTTTGATCACACCTAGATGTAGGCCTAGGTCCATTCCATCCATTCCATGGGCTCATTTAAAATGACAACTATTCTAAAATCAATTATTTTCAAATGTAAATTTAACTAGGAAAACGCTTAAGTCCCGCCGCGTTGTTGGATGAGCGTAATTGGTGCATTGAGCTGCCATGTGTTACGCGGATTTTCTGTTGTTCTGTGAAAAAATTATTGCTTAGTCGAAGATTTTTTTTAATTAAATTAAATAAAATAAAAAATTAACTTAATTTTTTTAATAAATCGTAATTTAAAAAAAATAAAAAATCGTAAAATTGCAATTTTCATAAGAAATAATTATTCGATTGCGCTCAAATTTAACACGAGTATATAAATTCATGAAATTAAGGTTCTGTGAAAAATCATTACAATAGGATAAAGCATGTAGGTGTTATAAGTCAAAGAATTGTTTTAAAAAAGAAAAAACCCGTAAAATTTAGATTTTCATGAGAAAATAATTTTTCGATTACGCTCAAATTTCACACGAATATCTTAATTCATAAAATTAAGATTCTGTGAAAAAATTATTACAATCGGATAAAGCGTGTAGGTGTTATAAGTCGAAGATTTTTTTAAAAAAACAAAAAAATCATAAAATTTGCGTTTTTTATAAGAAAAAATTTCCCGATTGCGCTCAAAAACGTGGCAGTTCTAAGTTCAGAGATTTCGAAGGCCTCCATAAAATTTCATCGCAATCGGAGTATCGATTTAGCCGGAATCGTGTTAACAAACACACAAAAGAAAAAAGAAAGAAAGAAAAAAAAAACATTCCGGATTTTTTTCTCCAGTGTAGTAAAATGGAATCTTCGCTTCGCTCGCTACGCTCATCCAATCAACTTTACAATGAGATAAACCCAACTCTATAGCTCATATAAAAGCTGAGCTATTACCAATTAACCAAAGTAGTGCGCGTTCAGGTCACCGCAGGGTCAAATTTTTACCCCCTCATAAATTTTTATTTAACCGACCGCCCCAAAAATATAAAACAAATCACAGTTGGTACCTACTTACCTACTATGGTATGGATGACTGTACCAAATTTCATGAAAATCAAAGGTCCAAAAAAATATGTTGGTTGATTTCATATGGAACGACCCAATTAGTTTTTTGTTTCACATGCCCGGTAATTTCCGAGAAGGGTAAATTTACCCACTCACATCACTAGCTCTGCTAGAGACATCCTTTCTTTTCTAAAGAAGTAAAAGAACCTCTTAATGTTTTTTTTAAAGCCTAATATAGAGGTAGAAAAAAAGCTTGCAAACATGTTTGAAATTTGAAGAATTTGTTGATGAAACCATTTTGAAATGGACATCTATCATTGTTAAGAGTCGGAAGGTTTTCCTATTAATACTATAGGCCAGCCCTTTAAAAATCATAATGGGTGTAACTCGCAAGGCATATAAATACTACTCGCATGGGCAAGTGGCAAGTTCAGGGTTCGAGGTTGAAGCCCCAGACGCTGGAGTCATTTTGCCATAGGCTATTTTTTGTTTGTCTGTGTGTGTGATTTTCAAACATCTGGAAATATGTTAAAATGCATTTTAAGCCTGATCAGTCTGCATGTAGACCCCCGCCCGCTGTAATTCTGCCGTTTTCTGTGTTTTGTCCGATTATTTTTACAGGTGTTGAGTGGAACTCACTAGTCGCTACTCGCTACCTACCAAAAGTCTCTCACAACATGCTAGCTAGCGAGTAGAACTTTAGAGCGTTGCTATTCACAGCGAAAACACCTTTAATTAACACTATAATGTGTCACAATAATGAAAACAAATAAACTGTGCATACTGAAATTATAGGAATTAAATCATGTAATATACGGAATGAGGATATTTGAGATAAAGTAGGCATAAGAAATTTAATGAAGCTAATTGGGGGGAGAAGATTAAAGTGGTAAAAGTACAGTGCTCACTGGTCACCATTTGACTGGCAACATAGATAAATTTAGAATTTTTCCTTGGTCACACTGACTCACACACCTCAAAATTATATAGAACAGCCAAAATTACTAATTTTGCATCAAAATCTTAAACAGTAATTTTGCCCGGGGGCGAAAGCACCAGTCCGCCACAGCGTGAGGTCAAGTTTCCAATCACCAGGCTGCTGTTGTCATGCATCCATTAGATCATGGATTTACAAGGTGCATGGATAGGCCTATGCATGCATCTTGTGGTTAATAGACGATTTCGTAAAGTCTCTGCGCATGCCCGAACTGCGCAAGGAATTCTGGGTACAGTAGTGTGTTGCAAGCACAGCCAACTAAATCTTAAATTTTCAACAAAAGCCGGCAATCATAGTTTACATTGAAGAAAACACAGCCTTCTGTTCAGAGGTTTTTATAAAATAAAATAGGTGGCTGTAGGAGCAAACGATTCCCAGCATACAATACGTGCGACAGAGTGCGCCGACGGTTTACGAAATCGTCTATTCATGTAGGCCTACTGTGAAACTAGTCCCGAAAAACAAAAACTCGACAAACATTGTCGCCATTTTTACATGTTTACACAAATGTTTACCTTTTGATGGGCTAAAATGGCCGCCAATACTATTGGCGCTAAAAGTTTAGGCCTAAACTGGAAATGAGAATCGCAGACGCACCGCCCCATAATGTTGCAGGTCCAGTAATGCCAGTTACTATTCTAAGTCCATGATCAGATGATCTAGTTCATCTCGCGCCAAGACTTCACCGATGTCCATGCACCACCAACAGCCTGGAATTACAAAATAATAAATAAATATAGGACAGACTTAAATTTTACAGTTCACTTCCGCAATCAGAATTTTCCAACTTATCCAGGTAGGCCCTATGCAAAAGAAATAGCTCATTTATTTGGCAGCACATATTATAGGCCATTTGTGACCTAGTATTTTCATTCATGAACATCAACAAAAATAAGCAACAACAACATAACATAACAGATTAACCGACTCTCATCCTCTTGGAGTCTCTTCAAATTTGTGATTCTAGCGTTGAAGTTTGAACCCAACATAAAAGAAATAACAGGCACCCACACAAACATTGCATTCTTCAAGTCGGCAATAGGATACGAGTGAAAATATAGTTTTTCCATTTTTGGATAGTGGGCCGCCTAACATAATTATTTATTATAATTGTGTCCTGCGAC
Source organism: Sweltsa coloradensis (assembly GCA_024449915.1). NCBI lineage: Eukaryota > Metazoa > Arthropoda > Insecta > Plecoptera > Chloroperlidae > Sweltsa > Sweltsa coloradensis. Next base: position 221,755 of record JAMZAV010000075.1, read on the forward strand.
TTAAAAAGTTTGGGCACCACTGGCCTAGGTGAAGTGAAAAATAATGTTGGCCTATAATGAGAACTCTTTCTTGTCTTGATTTCAATCGTTGATTTAGGACCAGTTAGGTATTTTTTTTTTAAGAGTAGGGTTGCCGTAAGTCTAGGATACAAATTTGGGACATGAAGAAGAGTCAGGGGAAGGAATGGGTCTGCCACTGTTTTCAGAAATAACCATTTTACTATTTTGTCTTAAATGCCCGGAAAACGACGATTCCCATGTTTGTAGGTAGGCCCTAATGATTTTAGTAATGGTAGGCCTACACAATTTTAAAATTATTAATTTAGGCCTACATAGGCCTAATGTTTGTTAGACGAGTGAGCGCAGCGAAACAAAGTCTATAACGCTACTCGATCGGGCCTTGGACGTGATTAATTCTGTAGGGTATGTCTGTCTGTCTGTCCGGTCCTATAGCCTACGGCCGAACGGCCAAATAGATTGAGCTGAAATTTCAAACAGACATCCGTGACCAGGTAACTGAGAACTGCTAACAAAATGAGCACAATCCATTGCAATTTAAACCTACAAGAAATAATAAATTAAAAAATAGGCTTAACATGTGTAGGAATTCTTTTAAGACAATGGTTTTGCTTTTAAAAAAATCACTGCTTCTTAGATGTTACTCGGTTGCAATGGAGGCAGTGGAAAAATATTTGTAGCCTAAAGCAGTTATGCAGTGATCAAAGGGAATCGAAACTTGCACGCTCAAGGTACCCCCAAATTCCGCTGGGAGATTGAGTAAACCTTGCAATCTTCACTCGTATTTCGTACTGGCTACATTTTCCATAGTGATTGTCACAGTTGATGTAGACTTAACTGCATTAGCCTATATGCATTTCAAAACATGTTTAATAATTTTTTAAATACAATCCATAAACTACAAAATCTTATCTGACCAGGGGATTGAACCCAGGTCTCCCACATTCCGGATATAGGTAGGGTAAGGGCGCCTTAGCTAACTAGACTAGGGAAATGCCAAAGTCGTTGATAGACGAGTGAGTGAGCCACGTGTTGAATACCCGGTATCATTCCCCATACTGGGCTAGATCCAGCCTTAGGTAGGGAAGATAGGCCTTGTACTTTTGCAGCTGGGGGGGGGGGGGGGTCCAACGGAGAAGAGTAGGTTAGGGGGAGTGGGGGGGGGCGCGAAGCTTATTATTAGCCCATTCTTAATATTAATATTATTCGCCCCCCCCCCCCCCTACCCCAACATCGCGGTAGGCCTACTTATTCGGCTAGGGGGGTCCAACTATACACTGTAACGGAAAGGATTTCGGGTGCGCTCTTATCGATTATAACCTAGAACTAGAGCGGCGCACTGTAGCCGGTACTCTTTCGGATGGTATGCCCCAACTTTACAACACTAGGCCTACGCCAACATGGCAGTCAGTACTAGGCCTAACCTTTTTCACTAAAATACTCCACCTACAAAACCTTTAACGTTGCTAATTTAAATATAAAACACTTTCAAAGGAAAAGTACTTTCGTTTGAAATAGCGACGTTAAAGGTTGAATTGTTTTTAATGGAAAAAAACAGTGTTGAAAAGTTGGGGCATACCATCCGAAAGAGTACCCTGTAGCCAGCGGAAAGTTCGGCTAACCTAACGAAAGAACACCTTTAACATAAGTAGTAACAAGGCAATATACTAGCAGTGTTAACAAGGTGTAGGCCTAGGCCTATAAAAGTTGGACCCCCCTAGCCGAATAGGGAGTGCCAACATCGCAGTGTTAAAAAGTTGGACCCTCCTAGCTGCAAAAGTACTAGGCCTACCCAAAAAGGCCTAGGCCTAGCATAGGCCCTAGGCTTGCAATCGGGTAGGCCTGGATACCGGTACGTATAATCAAGCAATTTAAATGTAAGTGGTCAATTAATGATATATTGACAACTTACAGCAGGCTAATTCATCTTTGACAGTCCCTGGGCCCAGGCCTGAGCTGCAACGTCTCGTTCGTAGCTTTGAAATCATCCAGCATCAACCAACCATTTCCTAGGAAGAATAAACTGTGATAAAACCGTGGAGGGCTAATAAGGATATTTAAGTGCGTAGACTACTTATTACTTCGTAAGCTTTATCGAATATACGTAGGCCTAGTGTGTATTTCACCGAAATATAGAAGGAAAAACTCACGCCTGAACGCAGCCAATGTGTTTCATTAGTGAGGTTATGTTCTTATTTGGTCAATCCGACTTCTTCTTGCCGGTAAACGACCTGCGGTTTTAGGCTACACGGCCAGCTGTAAATACGCCGAAAATATGAGTCAGTCAAAACCATAACTCGCCACTAAAAGTAATAAGAGATCGCGCCACCGTCGCGCGGATTCTTGCAATATGGCTGAAGGTTTGGGGTTCGCCTCTGTTTACTACGCGCTGGCGTATGGAAATCAACAGTCTTTTAAAGCGACAACGACACATGTTTATGTCTGACTCTGACAACAATTATAATAATAATATATGCTACTGATATTAAGCTTCAGAAGAAATGGTTAAATTGGCGATTCTCGTTATATAATGGGTTTGGTGTGTCATGCAGCTGATATAGTTTTTCGTTGATTTTGTGCCTGCATTTTGCACTCGTAACATAGCATTCTATGTTCTTCCAACTGACAACATATAAAGCTACACGTGAGTGGTAAACGGCAAAACAAATGTGGTAGTATAATAATTATACCCTGCCCCCTCACACACACAGAAAGACATTAATTGCCAATAATCACATCAAAATCTTGTATCATTGTTTCATTTGGTGGCTTACTGAACGATTTGTAATACATAATTGATTATATACATTGAATTCAATATATTATATTCTAGCACTGACCTGCAGTGAGTGTATATCTTACCCACAAATTGGGGTCTTTTACGTACAGTGTTAAATTGATGAAGACTACAAATAAGAGACAGTAGGAACTAAACTAAGTAGGCCTATAGTAAATTGAAACATAGTGTGGTAAAATAATTAGTAATAGGCCAAATGTCATGCAATGTCATGTGTAATACAATAATGAATAATAATAATATGTAACTGACAGTAACATAATTATGTATTATGTATGAAAATTTGAAAATGTTAAGCCAACACATTGCGTGGAAATAAGAAGATAATGAAATCATACAATGGTTTAGGTAGACACATGTCTTAATAGTGTTTTGAATAATATTTTAAAAATTACGGTATGGCTACACTTAATTTCTACGGCATTGATCCATCAACCATACTTGGATCAATTGTTTATATTTACTTATGGAGTTTGATTGCTTAATTTCTAACGAAAATGTTACATAGTTGATATCCTTTGAATCCCAACATTTTCTATATTAAAAACATGTGGAGAGTGGTAGGGCTTGGTTGCCTAAGTACCCTATACATACATGCATGGTCGTAAATTGTATTCAGTTTCAAATATTATCATGGTGTCACAATAGCGATATTATTACGCAAAGGTCACCAAATAAGGACTTGAATTCTTCATGGATCCCCGGGGCCTTTGTATATGTTGTACTTTTATACCAGGAGACTGTAAAAGGTTTGACGTAAAATATCATGAACAATATCGCCATTGTAAATCATTTTTAAATGAACAGGATAAACGTTAAATAAATAAATAAAATAAATACATAAATACATATTATTATGAGTATGACATGTCGTCAATTTCGTCAATAAAATCAAATGATGAAAGCCCAATCCTCAACATTTTGTCACTTCATTGACTTGCAAAATTAAACGTTTTCAAGATCAATAGATATATTGAGACGTCATTTTTTACTCTATTACAGTATTCTTGATTATAGCAAACATCAATATTGTGGACTGTTGCATGTATTTATATCGCCAACAGTCCCAAAACTAATGCAATCGTAATACAAATCTGTGTGAAAAAGCATACGCGCGGTAAAAGCTACCCCCAAACCTCCAGTTGAGCGCTTCTCCGCCAGAGCGCATATCTGCAACTTTTAGAGGCGAATACGTCATGGAACTTGCATGGAACCTTAGTTTTTTTTTCAGTTCGCCATTTTTTTTTATTTGCATGTTATGCTGCAATAAAGAAACAAAAGAACAAGAAAGAAAGAAAAAAAAGAAAGAAAGAAAAGTCATGACTTAGCTTTGATGGAACGAAGTGACTTTATGTGGGGCCTATTTTATTGAGCGAGCGAAGCGAGCGTCTCCACTTGACTCTTGTGGCTCGAATGTCTGTTTTTTTTTTTTTTTTCTGTTACTGCTTCGATACAGGTCGCACCGTTTCTCTGATCGACCTGAAATTTTGCACACATGTACGATGGGTTATACTGTGCATGTACATACCACCTATGCGGGTTGCTGTATAGTTTTTGAACAAAATCCGATGGTTGGTTATAAAAAAAAAAAAATGTTCCGATCGTTATGAAATTTTGCAGGGTCAATAAGTAGGCCTACAACATTCTCTCCTATTTTACAAATTTTCAGCTAAATCGGGTAAGACCTTAAGTAGTGTAGATAGCAATTACATTTTAACAAAAGTAACGTTGAATGAAAAGTCTCACTATGCACTGCCACCTAGAAGTAATCAAAATACTATCGAGGAAGCAGTGTATGAGTTAAAATAGTTTTCCCAAAGAAATGATGTCAAGGTCCTCTAGATGGCGGTGGATTTTATCCATTCTCTCCTATTTTACACATTTTCAGCTAAGGCTGCGTTCCGTACAAGTTGTTCAATATGCTATTTGTGTGCTTGACCCATTCCGAAAGCTGTTAAATATGCTATGCTTGGCGTTCCGTAACATGGTTTGTGAGCATATTCAGCATACTCAATATGCTCGAGGTTTTAACTTGAGCATTCCCAGCATATGGGAGAATTGGCGGTATTTTAAAATCAAAAATGGCGGATCACCTAATTAAATTGTTATGTATCGTTCTTTGACGTGACAAAACCCCAAAAAACTTGCGTAGGCCTAATAGTTGTTTTACCTGAGCCAGCCGCTTGAATAAACACGGTAAGTCACTTACACTTACTTAGTGACGAGATTGGGAATTGCATGTGCCACTTGACTGCCGATCGGGTAGCATTTTCGGTGACGGTTTGTTGCCAAGATCCGCTACTTGCCCAGGAATATAAGGAAAAATAGCGGAAAAAAAATGAAACACAGCTAAACTTTTTCTCAAGATACTAAGTTGGGTATGTTGTTTAACATACTAAAAGGCCCCACCTGTACCGCGTGAGCTTCCTTATAATATGACCTTGAAATGACCCCGATAAACGTTTGTTTAAGTTTATCTCGTAAATGGTGGAAATTAGAAAACAATGTTTCAAACAAATAATATTTCTTACTAAATTTTTCACAAAAAAGTTTTTAACCATTTTTTCACCAGATCACTCCTTCCCCTTTAAAATCCAGGATTTAAAAATCAACTTTTAATGGAAATAGTGAATTGTAAGAAATTCTTATGAAAAATGATTTTAAAATGCATATTGTATTTACAAAAAACATGCTCTCACACTTTGACAAGGTAAAATAAGGTGTCAACAGTTGATTGAAAGGAAAGGTGTGGTTTTATTTAGGTGGCAAGAGGGAGGCAAGGGGTAGCTTCAGCTCAATAAAAGTAAATGTAATCAACAATCAGGAAATGTTTATTGCATTATAATCGTGTTTATTGAATACATTCTCGTGTGATAGTTTCCACACCACAGACGTATATAATTAGGCGCGTTTCTGTATGTGGTATGTATCTCCAATAGGCCAGTAGGGTAGTTTGTTAGAATTTTAATCTCTTGGTCGCTCCATGTGTCTCTTCATCGGCTTCCTCGATTCCCATTTCATCATCTGACGTTTCATTTTGACTTGATAACGTATAGACGGTACTCAGTTCATTATCATTGCCGTCATCATCTCGACCACTTCTGTCGGTGTTGCGACTTGCATCTTCTCCATCTTCTTCCTCCTCGAACGATGATTGCGGTAAAACATGTTCAATATCCTCTTCCTGAACGTCATCGACATCTTCGTCGTCCTCCATCTCAAGCCTTCCTGCGTTTTCACATAAAACTCCACTGCAGAGCACGCTCCCGTCTGGGCTCGGGGTAGAACTGGCCCAGAGCATGGCTCTGCTAATCGTACAAGGCGATTCAAGAGAAAAGTCCACCTCGCAAACATCAGCTAGTATAGTACGAGGGGTGTATATTACACCTCGAAACTAGAAGCGAGCTATGCCAATCGTTGTCGGGGACACCTCCCCCTTCCCTTGACGACCTCCCCGACGACGTTGATAGTGACACAACGAACGATGACAAAGACGATGACGACCGCGACGTGAGAAACCCCCCTTCCTCCCCTTACTCATGGCTGGTTCTGCTCAGCATGGGCCCCTCCTTCCCATATCCTAGGCTAGAATGGTGCATTATGACCTATCGGTTGACGCGTCCTTAATCCAAATATAACCAAGCAAATATTTGAACACCTTTATCCTGTTTTTCGGCACCCACAGGCTTCACCGCCTCCTTACAAAGAACCACAAAAAAGTGAGTCCAAGATATTATGTTGTGGTGCTGGCCCCAAGGTTGATGGAGTTGGAGATAAACAAGGCTCTAAACACCAGCCCCATTTCTGTAAGTAGTTTATTCCCTTTCCACAATTACACCTGATGGTAGACACGAAGGCTGTGCAATTTGGCAGAGACTTGAGTAGGCGGCAAAACAGATAAACGTTTCTTCCCGACTGCAACACCTTTCTTGAAACATTTAAAACAGTGTTTGTTCAGCGATTCTGTGATCGTGCACCGTATAGACCAAGGAATAGTTTTGTTCCGGCTTCGGCTATTTCCTCTTGTGAAGCCGTTTCAGATTCAAAAGTTTGAGCTGCTTCCTTCCACAAGGTCTTCTCTATTTTCCAGCATTTTGCATAATTATATTTTTCCCTTGTTAAAAATAGCAGAGGTACAATCACATCCTGAGAAAGCGTGTAGGAAGAAAATGTTATCCTTAATTAAGAAGAGGTTTATTACTATGTGACAAATACAGCATAGTTGCCACCTTGCTTCTTCCCGGTTTTATGAAAAATATTTCTGATTCTACAGGTGCAGTTGCTGTTCACAGCACAAGTAGGTAGGTCTATGTCCTCTCCAACTATAGCACAGTTTTCTTCAGACATCGAACAGTCAATAGCTAAGTATCAGCGTCTGCATCGGCATGCTTGACTTCAAAGTCATTTTCAAGGAACTTTTTCTTAATGAAGGAAATCAGCTTGTTCTTATTATGACTATTGGACAAGAAGTTCTCTTGAGCCGCAATCAAGTTCATTTCCTCGTGAAATTCTATATCCGGAGAAAACGTTTTGGAATATCTATGAGATCTTTCGGATACTTTTGTATCATAAGTTTTTTCTGAATATCCATAAAAAAACAATACAACATTTGTTTCCATAGTGTCTTTTGATGTAAGAAATGTATACCGGTACTTCAAACAGGATCCTGTAAGTTCCCCCAGCGGGCCACACAAAACGATGGAAGAGCAAACTTTCATTTATTACGTAGAAACTGCCAGTTGGGACTGTATTTCCCTGATTCTTTTCAAATATTGAATATATAAAGGTGCCTTATTAGTTTTTCTCATTCCATTTTTATCAAACAGAGATAATGGGTAAGGTAATAATTCATACTCAAAATAACTTTCTTAATCTTCTTGCGATTTCACGGAAACTGATATGCGCTGAAAAAGTTGCAGAGGATCAGCGGCTACGACATGACCTTGAATTTTTGAAGGAATTTTTACCTTTGCTAAAGTCTGCACTCGATATTTAGTTTGACATCGCCAATTTCTTTTCCATTTTGTTTCTTTAAAGCTCTGCAGCCGACAATGTATAAGCATCATGGGAGGTGATTTTTTCATCCCCTATACAATCCCACTTGAAATTGACATAGGGCCTACACTCGAAAATGATAGCCACGCCTTATTCAATACGTCACAACTACAACCAAGAACAGCAGTCAATCTTGATCTGAGAAAACACCCTAAAATCACTCTGGGTCACAACCAAGTTTGCAAGACATTTTAACTTGTCTTTCTAAGCGTTGTTGCCAGATTCCTGAAATTATCTAAAACGTGGATTAACTTTTCCTTGATCTCGGAGAGGAAGGATTGAACTAGCGATAAAATAGGTAAGGACCTTTTTTGTAGACAATTAAATATACAACAATATTTGCATGAAGTAGTTTTTTCTAATTTCTATCATTTGCGAGATAAAACTAAACAAACGTATCTCGGAGTCATTTCAAGGTCATATTATAAGGAAGCTCACGCGGTACAGGTGGTAACTTTGAGTATGTTAAACTACATACCCAACTCAGCATATTGGAAAAAAATTCAGCTGTGTTTCATTTTTTTCCGCTATTTGCCAAATTTAATTCCATAATTCCTGGGCGTGAGACACTTTTTCACCGTTCTGGTGACGTGCTGTGTTAACGGAACGGCATCCCCAATAAAGAAAACTGGATGCCATTTCGGTGCCGAAGTGTCGATTTGTGTTTGCTGGGAGACTAGTAAAACGCTAAAGTAGTTGTTAGACGAGTGAACGAGTCATGTGTTGAGTACCCGGGAACATTTGCATTTAAGTTTGATAATAATTATATAGATATAAATAATAGGGTTTTGAGTTTAGTTGGTATAAGGACGCGTCAACTATACGGCCATAATGCGCCATTCTAGCCTCTAATAGGCTAGAGAGGCCTTAGGTAGGGGGAAGAAAGGGAATGTTACCGGGTACTCAATACAATTCTCACTCACTCATTTTGTTAAACACGACTTTGGCGTTTTCCTAGTTAGTCCATGTTCAGGTGCGCTGATAATAACTTCTAAGTCAATCTAGGTCTCAGCTAAGTCAGCTGATAATGCAAGGCATTGTTACTACTTTTAGGTTATTTCATTCGCTCTACCGAGCATGTGCGTTATCAACATATTGAGTAGTTTTAGTCCAAAGTGAGTTGTTTTTGTGGTGACGTTAAGTGGAGATATTAAGAACTGGATGCCAAGATAAACATGAAATCTACGCAAGTCTCACGCTACATTTGAGTATAATATACGGTACCTTAGCTCTACGATTATGCGGCCATTTATGCGGCAGGGCAGGGCACTGCTGAATAAGGCGAAGATAGCAATTGCGAGGTAAAAGGAAAATTAGACTGATTTCCTTAGGGCGTGCCCCTATGTTAGCTAAAGCTATAGATCAAATCTTGGTCGCCTTTTATCTTAACTGATTGATTAATAGCCAATAATCCTCGGCCTGGCTGCGATCTCACGCGGACGATCATGTGCGCGACCCGTGGCATCCCCATTAGCTGATGGGGCCAACGTGTGTTGTACACTTTGACAGAACTGTGATTAATGCACTTTTTGTTATCGAGTGGCTCATCGCCCAATTAAAAATCGAGGGAAATTAAAAGTAAACATGACAAGTGATAATTACTTTATCCACATACTTAGGGCCCACTGTTCGTATTATATTATAGCATTACGACGGTTGATGAGGCCATTTAAAAATCTCTTGGGCGCTGAATCCAGCGAATTTCACATAACCTAGACCACTTTTGACCTCCAATTTTCACTCACGAAATTTTAAACTTTCAGAGATTGTTTACGAAGGATGTGCAGAGACGAATATTTCAACATTAAAATATTGTCTCTTATACAAATGCTTTGAAAATTATTACAAAATACTCCAATGGCATATGTATTCTAGTCAATGTAATCGTAATTCGTAGCCATTTCTTTTTAAATATGATTTTACTGAGTTGGGTCAACTGAGGGCGTGCTGTCCGCAACCGTCTCTGAATGATCCATATAATCGTAATTATCCCAACAACCCTTTACTGCATTCCCAAACTTGTAGTGCTATACAAGGTCATGCTTTAAATGCTCCATCTTTTTTCCTGGAGCATGGAGCAAGCACAATTCAAATATTCAAACTTTTAATTTTGAAAATGGAACGATAGATGCTGAGTTGCTGACTATCGCTCAAAATAAACAGAGAAAGTACTAATTTTGTAAAAATATGGTTATGTCGAGAATGCAACGTTTCATGTGCTAGATATGATAAGATTTATTTCCATACAAATGAATAGGCCCTACATAGTTACGCACATAGGAGAATACATAGTAGCCTTAAACAAAACAGTATTTTAGTAGGATATGTGGAAGGTTATACAAGGTGCAAGATACGGTAGGAATTATAAAGTAAAGTATTGTTAAGCCTAAAGTTGGTATTTACGAATAAAAAATAACAACACTTATATTGAATGATAGAAATTGTCGTAAAAGTTTGCCCCAACTGGGGATCGAACCCAGAACCTCTGGCTCAACGCGTCATAGCTCTACCAATTGGGCAATCGAGAGTCGAGACACAAGCTGGCTCCTCAATGCGAGCTTATGCTTTAAAACCTTATATTTATACTACTTATCTCATGGGAGATGACAAGTGAACGGATTTTTTCATGTGTTCTTTCAGTAACGACGGCAACATTGCAGTCTTCTGTTGGATTCTTATCATAGTTGTCAACGATCACAACAAATAGCAATTTAGTAATAATAACAACACATATTTGGAGATGTGTTTTTTAAGTTAAAAAATTCGCGTCTTAAAAATAAAAATTCGCGATTTTTCGTTATTTATCAAAATGATAATGCATAACTAAAAAAAACGCCTAGTTTTAAATTATCAGTATCACAAATTCCAGGACAATTTATGATTAATTCAAAAGAAAAACAAGCACATGAGAATGAGAATCGGTTTTAATTTTAAGCTCAATTGCAGCCTTCAGTTTTAAAGTTTCCCTACAGTTTTTACCGCCTGATGAATTTCGACTACCCGGCACCTTCACCAAAATTACGAAATTGTGCATTTTTTGTGTAATGTCAATATTTTGTTATGAAGTATTTTGAGCTTACTCGCGTAAAAACGATTATTACGATATCACAATTCGCGTTTTGTGACCAATATGCTATGCATATGCCCAACTCCACCATATGTACCAGACTGGATTAATTTAATTTCGACTACCTATACCCGGCACCTCCACCAAAACATTGAAAAAAAAACTTTTGAAATTTCGTGACCTCATTCGTCTTTAAAGACATAATTGTTAATTTCGCCACTGGTTCGCGGTTATCAACTAAAATATCGCAAAAATTCGCGAATTGAAAATTGGTACCATCCAATTTGAAGGGATTATTGCAACTTGAAAAAAATCGCGAATTTCGTTCTTTTCACCATTTTTGCACATCTCTACATTGAATGATAGCAATTTGTAAAAGTTTTCCCCCATTGGGGGTCGAACACAGAACCTCTGGCTCAACGCGCCATAGCTCTACCAATTGGGCTATCGAGACACAAGCGGGCTCCTCAAAGCGGGCTTATGCTTTAAAACCTTATATTCATACTACCCAAACTCATGGGAGATGAGAAATGATCGGATTTTTTTATACGTTTTTCTTGTTTGATAAATAGTTTACAACTGTTGTTTTTCATAATATTCCTAGCAAATGTCAAAAATGGATCATATTATGTCCCCTATTTGCATCCATCATTCCACACGGCCTAGGTAGGAGGTCGGGAACCTGCGGCTCCTAAGTGGGTCTTGCTAGCAAGATGAAACATTTTTTTAAATATCTTAGACATAAACATAATTATGCATAGTAAAACTGATACAACATACTATAACACAAATCTGACTACTGAGAACGAAACAAATTATATTCAATATTTATTTACTAAAAGTGACAGCGACAGTGACAGCAAAAAAGAGCAAGTTGGAATACAGTAATGACAGCAACATTGCAGTCTTCTGTTGGATTCTTATCATGGTTATCAACGATCACAACAAATAGCAATTTAGTGAAGGGGGGCAAACTTTTACTACAGTTGCTATAATTTAATAACAATGTCCTCAAAGCGGGCTTATGCTTAAAAACCTTATATTCCTAACAATTATTAAGCGAGCAAAGCGAGCGTTTCCATTTGACTCGGCCGGAAAAATTAGTCACTGGTTTTGTTTTTTGTTTTTTTGTTTTTTTTGTTTGTTTGTTTGTTTGTTTGTTTGTTTGTTTGTATGTCTCGCCATAACGTTCGAACGGAGGCTCGGATCGATTTGAAATTTTGACCATCCGCAAGCTTTGTTCTCGATTGAATGCCATTAGTTTTGTGGCAAAATCGTTCAAAAAGTTAAAAAGTTACATTAAAGTTAATCGAAAGTTTTTTTTTTCAAACTAAACGGCGACAAAATCTGAGGTGGCCAAATCATTTAGAATGTCCGTCCGGTCACGAATATGTTAATTTTATTTTGATCCGATAAGTAGTGTAAATGGAAAAAAACATTATAACAAAAGTAACGTTGCCATGTGGCAACGAAAAGACGCGCGAAGTTTCTAATGCACTGCCACCTAGAAGTAATCAAAATACTATGGAGGAAGCAGTGCCTATGAAGCAGTGTATTATTTGTCACCAAAGAGTTTAAATAGTTTTCCCAAGGAGTCAAGGTCCTCTAGATGGCGGTGGATTTTATCCACAAAGTAAAGGTTACACGCGGGTTTACTCAAATACCTTGGCAATAATAAATAATTTTGTAAACATGGCCCTGTGGACAGCGAACGTCGCAAATTTTAAAATTTTAAAAAATGTGCAATGTGGGTCAAGCTATAGCACGTGCTCGCTTATCAACGCGTCCAACTGAGCGTTTCCTAGTATAGTTATATAACATTTAAGACTTTCGCGGCCCGAATATATTAAGTTGTTGTTATATAGTTGTTTGTCTTGCAGGAATTCCTCAGTTATTGAACAGTAGGCTTTGTTGCATAAGAAGTTGTTTAAGATAGATAGAACCACGCATACAAAAACTTGTAAAAATACAGCCAAACTTAACATTCAGAAGTAATGAGATGATGACTGGGTGACACCTCGAAAACACGCTTACTGCATGTATAAGGTGCCTTGAGTAAATAGTTAGCAACGGCTTGGCTGCGGCGCCCTTACGTGCACCTAGATATAACGATGGACTCGGTCATCTTGGCATTTGCGATGGCTAGCTCCAGCCATGCTCCAGCCAGAGTTTTGTAGACTGTTGTTGTGAAGTTATTATCTTGTCGTCAGAGTCCTGGGTTCGCATTGTGAATTGTGTTCTCGCTCACAGACCTTCGTGCCGCAAAGGGGTGGGATTGCATTAATTATGTTTGAGAAAATATTATAATCTCATATTTTCTGACATTCCTTGATAATATACTGTGCATGCAGAGATTATTTAGAGAGAGAAAAACAAGCCAAACATATAAGCTTACTACGAATAAGGCCATAGCTACAGCCCAGTTAACTGAAAGTGTGTTCCAAAATCACTGATTTCAAATTACCAACACATTCAGTCACATTATCGAGTAAGTTATCTAATGATCAGTAATTTAATTTTAAGGAATTTGTTTCATACAGCCATTTTCGGCGCAGGTCCGCTCTTGTAGAACTAGAACATGCCCCTTGATTCTGCACACAACACAACAATACTATTTAACTACAGTATCAGTTCATCAGTCAAGTCAACGTTTAAAAAAAAACAATTCGAATAGCTGTTTCTATCGACATTACTTTAAATTAATTTTTGATGTGGATACTAAGAAAAATCACTGGATACAAATGTGCAATGCTGGACGATACTGTGGGCATGGTGTAATATTAAAACCTCGCCCAATGGCCAGAACTTCGACCTGTCAACTATAGGATTCTTTACGTACTTTATTCTACTTTTGGAGCTGCAGATTATGGAATGATCAACCGGTGGACGTCCGTGAAATAGATTCTCAAGGTTATTTTAGATTCTAACTAAAATCGTTGAGTAGCCAAAACACTTATATTTTGTGATATAACTTGACAGTATTACTAAAACTAAATCCCTCAAAATAAAAGTGCTGAAACATGCACTCATTCGCCATTATCACACACGCACGCGCACACTTGAAACACATTGTTTTATATTATTGTATATAATTCTGTATTAGTTGATAATTTGGAAGTTATTATTTTGTAGGTTGTTACGATTGTGATTAGCGCTAAGGCATTTTCAAACAACCTATACGACATGTTGTGTTAAACAATACTTGCAAAAGTATGTTCAATAAAAAAATGCAGCAGTACAAATACGTAAACGACTTGCTTGTAACCTCTTAATGACAGGTGCAGGTCAACTGAATTACAGGACTTGGTGCTGTGTGCAATCACTTTCCTTCTATCGCATGTTACGTGATGATTCATCTTCTCTGCTTAATATACACAATATTGCGCAACCATTAAGATCAATGATTGTGAGCTTTTCGGATTATAAGTTCTCGTGTTGTCTTAACGGTGAAACAATCAAGTACTTGATAAATAATAATGATAAAGTTAGACTAACTTGAAGTGAAATTGACTCAAAACTAGTACACCAGATATCGATTTGTAACTTTCTTTGTTGTTGTTCCTATGACCAGGTCTACAACAAGCCCACGCGTCGCTCCCCATGCAGATTATCACGCCAGCACAGCTCACGCGACTTCCGATTGGGCCGCCATTTTGGAATAGCTAACTATTTCCCACTTTCATAAAAAGCTTACTAGCAACACTTTTAGAAGCATGATGCATGAACACGTACAAATCGCATGCAACAATCTTAAAATATAGTTTAGGTGATTTATGTTATGTTAACAAATTTATATTCTTTCGAAATACAAAATTGACCAATCGTAAATGTATTTACTTTTCAAATAAATAGTTTACTAAATGAAGGTAAAAGTAAAGCACGTATGACAGTCCTCTTCTCTTGATCTCGTGTGTAATGCAATTTAAGATTGGGGTCACTAGATAGATGGGTTAAAGTGCAGTTCAATAGTTCGTGAAACCCTTGTCGAAAGGGTAAAACAAGTATTTAGTATACATTAAAGACCCACACATAACAGTGATGTTATTCTTAAAAAATAATGTTATGGGTGCACGCTCTTTTCGGGGAAAAAGTGTAAAGCAGTGCGGAAAAAGTGTAAGTGAAAAAATATTTTTGTAAGGAAGTCAGGGGCGCACGGGCCGGATTTATTAATTATTGATGACATTATATAGGCAAGTTCGTTCGTAAATACACACTTCCGTAAAACCAATAAGAAGTGTCAACTGGTGCGAAAGCTGCATCGGAATGAGTTTTTTCCACCAAGTTGCAAAGCTCTTTCTATGCTACAGGCATACTTTTACTAATACAATGGTGCGCAGTGGAACGTGGAGAGTTAGAGCAAGTGCAAAGAGTCGATTGCAATCGTCATTATTTAGAGAAGTTAAGAGGAGTCTGGCGCGGAGATGAGTAAACTATCTGCTTTCTGCTTTTTTTCTTCGGGTAAACGGGTAATAAACTTCACATCGTTATCATATTTCACGTGTTTGTTGATATTAAATCAATCTATGAGATCCATCCAGTACGCGTTTTTCGCAATTTCTTCATCGATTTGGAATACAAAATTTGTGAAATCTCCGCACTTACCTCAATATTTGTGAACTTAAGAAATTTATTCCGAATTTTAAATTTTCGAACAGAATCTCAATGATTAAATCAATGGGAACGCGCAGCTTAGCTTGTTAACCGTATAAGATAAACACTTTAATGGGAATTTAACGAATTGAAATCTGTGTTTCAGATTTTCCATTTTTAACAATTCTTTGAAACCAAGCGTGGACAACTTAACGTTCAACGCTAAATTTGCTAACGAACCGTTCAGCGCAAATCTTCAATCATCAACACCAGAGCGCGCACACATTGGTTGCGCTAACCTCAGCGACTCCTAGTAAGGGTAAGGGAGTTACAAAACTGGAACAGATGAGAATTGAGAAGCAATGTGATCAGAAAGGAAAACTAGATAAATTGGGAGAATGTGCAAATGGTTTTGGGCATGTAGACTTAAACATTCCTATACCTTTAGACATTCGAGAGCAAATCATGAGCCATTGATTGTGTTATAAGTCGATTACCACTATTTCTCAACACAACTTTCCCCCTCATACACATTTCACATAGATTCGCTTTACCACCAGTGTCGTTAACGGCCAAAAATTCACAAATGCCCTTTAAAATATTTCGATTTTGGTCCGAATTTTGTTTTCGCTCCATATGGTCCCAAAATAGAATAGGGTCTGTGGTTTCCCTAACAACGATGTTTTACTATAGAACGTATTTCTGCTCGAACTCCGAACTCCATCATTCAGGTGGAGTTAAGTCAACTATTGCTGTTTTTCAACACCACTAGCTCTCCTCTACCCAACACAAATGTCGCGTAATAGTTTCGTTTTACCATCACTTGGATCCAACAAATTCACAGCGGGTAAACAATAAAATACACCTCACAGGTAGATAATATAACTGTACAAGACTGTGAGGCAGGACAACACTATAATTCTGATTTTTTAATTTTAGAGACAGATTTTTTGTTTGTTCTAGTCTCAAAATACCAATGATTTTTTTCCTACAACGAGCCGTTTTGACAGACTCCACCTCAGACATTTGGGCCTAGATTGTGAACCATTGATTCGTGTTACAAATCAATATTTGTTTTCAATACAGTTATACTATATCCTAGTTTCGCTTTACGATCGGTTTGATTTCCGGCAAAAACTTCACAAAGGTAAAAAATCTTCTTTTTTTATTTTGTGTCAGATTTTTTATGGACGCAAAATAGTTATTCTATAATTTTTTTTAGAAAGTGCAGTTTTTACGGTCTCAGCACGGACTACAGACAGATTCCGACCGCCGACATTTGAGCGGCGATCGTGAGCAACTGCAAAATACATTTCATAATGCTCCCATACAAAAATTGAAAATGTAGTGAACTTTTTTGCTATTAGTACTCTTTACTTATGTTGAGAATGCTCCATAAATTCAATTACTAGACATACATCTAACCAAGAACACCACAAACTCGCATGTGCCCATTAGCTGTGTTCATGAGGGCATTAACAATATAACTATATTGTATCGATTATGTATTGTATGTAATGTATGTTATTAAGAAATTGAATAATTATAAGCAGACTGAAATTGAATTTTATCCAGTTCAATCAACATATTAATGTGTTTGGTTTTAACTTCTGGAATAACTGATGTTGACTAGGACTGCTAGCTTGTTCATTAGCAGGTCATAGCAATCGTAAGGTAAGCACATAGATTGTTCATTAGCAGGTCATAGCAATCGGGGACGTTAATATGTTTTCAAGATTGTCCTCAATCGGCCTATTAATTTTTGTATTGCATTATTGCTATCCTCTCAGGGTTATGTATCGTACAGGGATATTCCTACGAAGAATTGTAATACTTTTAATACAACATAAAATTTAATAATGCATATTTTAAACCAAATAACTAACGTATAGAGGAAAATCTTTTCGAATTTCGACTATTTCTTTTACCATGCACATTGGCGAATAACTTGTATGAATCTCTATAATGTGGCTGAAAACCCAGTATGCTCCCTCTCTTAGTAGAGACACCGGTCGATGATAGCGCATTTCAGTGTCGTGCAGAACATTTTCATCTCCGTGTCTTCTTGGCCTTTATGTTTTCAGCATTGTTAAATAAACATGATGTTTAACACAATCATCAATGTGCACATCTAATTTCACTCACGCAAACACATACATACATAATAATATGTTTTATATTTTCATTTCTTAACGAATCCAATCTTAACGAATTGGCAAGCAGACCAAATTATTTTTGCACATGTTAACACTGCTATATCTATGAATATTAATCATATTATTCATATTAAAGCCTCACCTTTTTAGTCTTTTAACTTTTGCTTTTGTTTTGGTAGCTAGGTTTTAGAGCATATTATTATAATGTGTTATCTTTTGTGGAAACGGCATTTTCTCAAGCTTGTAGGCTTGAACTTTCACAAAAACTACGAACTTGGATAATAAATTACGTTATCATTAATCCAAAATTACTGGCAACATTTTTTCAACTTATTGGAGTCTCTCACAATAGACATATCTTTATCTACATCCACCTACCTCTCGCAGTCGTTAGTATTTTTGTTCGTGAATGTCATATTATTTTTACACTCGCAATAATGTGTCTGCAAGAAGTTGTCATTGATATTGATAGTTTTATGATGTGTTTCATGGCGGTAGTTCATTGTGCAATATTATTTCTCTTAATAAAATGCATTGGTGTCGTTTCATTTTCACTCTTCTCCTTACTTTCAGGTCCAAAGAGGTTGGAAACTAACTAAGTTCCGTGCTATCAACGTTTCAATCAGTTTATGGGCGCGGCCTTCAGCGAGGTCACGGTACTATTCTTGAACGCCAAGACTTTTCATTTGACCGGGCTTTATCAAGTTGTTCATTATTTTGATATTCATATTTTGATTTGACTTATCCATAGTTTATTGTGCAAGTGCATGAAGATAATATCATTAAGAAATTTCGGGTTATCTAGAAACTTTCATGTCTTGTATTTAGTTTCTATAGCAGTTGTGTTTTATTATTCGTGTGTCACAGAGCGCCACATCTCCTTGTCTTCCGTACGCTGGTCTAGGAAATGGTGTATTTGGAAAGTCAATGTCACTTGTATTGTCTCTATTGTCACCACCTGTTGTTTCTGTTGTGCTCGTGGTATCATCGTGTTTCGTTTGATGACACGTGCGATGTTTTCTGAGTGATAGGAGTCGGTGAACGTCCGGATATCACATTCACATGCCACTCAATGTCACTCACATGTTCGATTTAGACAAGCCAAACACAACCTCTTCTGCCAATCAAAGTAAAGTGTAGACCAGAAAGAACACTGGTGAATCGTTTAAGCCTGCTCCTCCTATACGGTCATTTCACACTGTGACATTTCTAGGAACGTTACACTTCAAGTACAGTACACTTAACTGTAAATAAGTGTATATTTAAATTAACTTCGTGTGCATACTGGTAAAGCTACCGACTATACAGCTTATAAATTGAATGTAAACAATAATTTGTGAAATGAGGTCACCTTTTAAACTCTAGAACTTTAATCTAAAAGGCCGTCGGTGATGGTTCGCGCTGTTGGGGCGCAGGTCCGAAGCGTCCTATAACTCCCAGGTACGTGAGTTTAAACCATACGCATAGGGCATGGATTATTGACATTCTCACTTACCTCATCAAGTACCACTCATCGTTTCGATGAGCACAATTTATTCTTACAGTGATCCTAGTAATAATTGTGTCAGTACGATGTTATATAGTTCACACTTACGTTTAGATAGTATCCAGTACATATATTCACATGTGTGAATAAAACTCTACCGCAGTGACTTCAATGCGCAGAGTTTCATAAATTTGGTATTTATTATCTTTGTTCTGTACTTTCGGTATAATAATATTTAATTAAATTATTTGCTTGTAAACGTTTGCCCTGACTGGGGCTCAAACCCAGAACCTCCTGCTCAAGGTACCAGTGCTCTAACCGATTGAGCTACCGCGAGGTCACAAGACAAATCTTGTAATTGCTATATGTGGCAACATTGCCATAAGACTTCGTATGCACGATTTTACTTCATCATGGCCAGGGGCAGTTTACCCAGGAACTTCAAAAACCAAACGGTCATTAAAAAATATGGCCATTTCTTTTTTTTTGGGCGAATGATTTGCTTTGTTTTTCGGGACGTAGTATGAATTTATGTTGAATTTTGTGACCATGATTTGTTTTGAATGCTCGTTGCTGATATGAAATGTTGATATGTTGATTTTTGTAATCATTTTCTTATGCTGCTTTAATAAATTTAAAGAAATACGCAAATACATTTTATTAGCTTTGTACAAAAATGAAGTGGGTTTGGGTGATGGTGCGACTGTGAGTTTAGGTGTAGAGTTTGTATAAGCGCGCGCGTGCGTCCTTGAATCGTGTAAATTCAGGAAAAGTTGGAAAGGGCATGCTTACATTTGCGGGGGAGTGGTATATTCCACACGGTTTCGATATCGCATGTCTACAAATGTTTTGTAACTGCGTTGGTGTTAGAAAATCAGTCCAATGAGTAACTAGAGAAAATTGACCACAACAAAAAGTTCGCTCATAATCTTCGATTGCGATGCAGTCTATACGTGAACGCCCTTGTGTTCGCATTCAAATACATAAACCTTAGTGTCAGGAAATGTCAAGCTCCACGTGAGTTGATAGGTCGGTCGGTTGAGGTTGAGGGCCAGAGGTGACCGCGATACCGTAGGGCTGGGGCAGTTCACTCGCCGATTACAACATGCAAATGAGGCAGCAAGGGATCGATGGAGGCGCCCACAGGTGAGATGCGGCCTCACAAATCTTGGACAGGTGTGAGCGTAGTAGCTAGCAGACCGCGGGCCCAATCGGGCCGTCGCGAGTGACCACTATAGGCACCAAACTCATTTTAGTCACTTTAGTGAATAGTAACTAAAAATTAGTTTCAAAACAACTGCGGTAAATATATATACTCGTTATTATGGGATTGCCGCGAACAACTAGACAAGTGAATTTTGTGATCACGTGTTGACGGCGTGTTTTAGTGTGAATGATCTCATGAAATCTGTGACCAATAGGAAAATATCACAGTACAACATGATACATAACATCTTCGCGTATTATGCCATGTCACAGATGGAAATATATGTGTAACTTAAGGAGTAGAGAATGGTAAGTAAGAGATGATTGCTAAATACAAATATTTGTTTCACCACATACTTGTGAATACAGCGTTATATATTTTGTACCTCTGTACTAAATGTTACTTTTCACAAACTTTGTGTGCCTAGAATGTGCGCGTGCTTAACTTGTCCTTGTACACAAAGAGTCGCATGGTGATCGACCACTAATCATTAATGGTCGTTTAGGGGCTCCATTATAACCTCACTTTGTCAAACGAATCTTAACATTTGTACAGCATACGAACTGTCGTGGTTGAGTGTAATAATCAATTACATATTCATAATGTTCAAGACAGAAAGTGGTAAAATAGCTTGCATTTATTTGATTTAGAACCGCTGTAAAATTGTTGTGTTGTTCATGAGATATCCTGAAGGGAATTATAGACACATGATTTCAAATCTTAAAAAATGTAGCTTACGGGCATAAGAATAGTTTAATTTAATATATTTAAGCACTACACGTATCGATTACGTTTGTTTTATAATGAGAAGTTAGGGAATAACAATTGTATTGTGACACTGACAATATTTCTCGTTTAGTTTAGGCCGACTAAGCTCGAAAATCAGGTCCACATGCATATTATATCTTGCTGGCTTTGGCCTATACTGGTGATTAGGAAGTGTCGATGTTCTTACAAATGAATGCATTTTTTAAATTAAGGCAACCGCTCGTTAACTGTTGCTCTTGAATATCTCGATGTGTTTATATTTAATTAATGCGTAGAAATATACATCCTTGGAACCAAAGTGAGTTAGGTGCATTTGGAAAACATACTTACTACGAACATACATCTACGAATTAAAAGTTTGCTTTATGGATTGGATGGATAGCGACTAGAAAATTACAACGCAAGTGATAAAGAAAATTATAATCTAAATACGTTTTCCGACCATTGATTTACTTCTGTACGCTGCTGTATATAACGCAATGGTGAGATATTGTCACACATATTGTAGGTCGTATCAAATAAAGTGAACATTATATTTTTTTTGAATAGTTTGTAAGTAGGCCTATAACATGCCAGCAAAAACTCTATAATAAGTAGAATAAATCTTTAAACTTAAGTTGTGGCATTACATTATATTGGTGGCAGGAATCGAACCCTCTTTAACTTCAAACTCGCAAGTGATGATCAGAATATCTTATCCTTAACCAGTGTTTGATTGTGTAATGAACAATTTGTATTCCTACACCCAAATTGAAAAGAATGGTCACTATTTATTTTGACGATATTTGACAACGACGACGACCTCGACGCGACAGCTCCCCCTCCTTCCCCTTCTTTCTTTCCTGTATGTGGCAGGATCTATCCAGCATGGATCTTTCCTTTCCGCTATAGAGTGGCGCATTATGACCTCACGTTTGATGTGCCCTTAATCCAAATAAACTAATATCGTAGGCTTACTCTATATTTTATTGCTCAAATGCCACGGTTTTTAAATGCATATAGACAACCGATTATGTATTTTCTATTTAAAAACGTGATTCAAATATGTTGTGCCTCTTCAGTTGCACGTGTAGGGAAGTGTAGTATAATAACTTTTTTATTATTCCAGTAGTTAAGATTCAAGTTTCTTATTTTATTTGGTTGGTTTTGGTAATTAATAATAAAACATGAAAGTTCCAAACACATCTTTGGCGGGGAAAACTGGGTATTATGTAATACCAAAAATATTCAAACAACCATAAGTGCAATGATTCACGAATAAACTTCATTTTGCGCATTAACCTTATACTCCTTAAAGAAATTATGATAAAATTGATTTTAGTAAGATTAGTAATGCTTCTGACGTTCATGGTAACGTATAATGTAGTATAACACACATTTTCAAAATTAGAACTAAAGTCACACGTAGTTTGAAAATAAATGCGCGGGTTAAAGAAAATGCCAGACTTTGGAACCTTCTTTAAATTAAATCATTTACTGTGGAATATTTTAAACTGCTTTCCTGACCGTTGTGGAGAAATTTCTATTTCATATGCTCGCACACATATGAAAAATTAAGAACACTTCTCTATTCTAACTCAATTTTTTATTAATGTATCCCCAAGCATCTTGTGATATCATTATCGTGTCGCAATGTCTAAAAACCATCTATAATAATAATTTTTGTAGGATGCCCGCTGTAGGGTATACACATTAGATTTAACCGATGACTAACTAGGTATATTGTGGATAGGACAACTGTGAAGTGATGACCGAGGGCTGTTTAAGAGGACTTAATCCCTTGCAGGGGAAAACCTCGAAAAATCCTTCAGTCAGGATTGCCGGTCTCGACGGGATTCGAACCCGGGACCTCCCGAATCAGAGTCGAGCGCTTAGCGCTCGAGCCAACACTGTCGGTAAAAAACCATCTATGGTAGGCCTATAATACGTGTTATGATGTAAATTCACTTTATAAAATATGCAACTAATGTAAGGACGCATCTTAAGGATAACCGTAGCTTATTCTTATTCTAGATTTGACGCAAAGCAATGTACAGAATGTCTTGATCGTGAATGAGAATGAGAATAAAACATCAGGATTTTGAGGGCTTCTTACTGTTTCTTTCCATGTACATTACATTTAAAGTCCCCCACTGAAAATCAGTTATATAACTGAGTGGGTAGACTCTAAATAAAATTTGTTTGTTTGTTTGTTTTGTAAACCTTTTATTATAAATTACTCTGTACGGTACGTAACTGTTTTTTTATGTGAGATAATAAGAAAAATTGTAAACATAACAGTACGAATAAAATTGAAATGAATTGATTTAAATTGAATTGAATTGGATTGGATTGAATTGAATTGAATTGAATTGAATTGAATTGAATAATTGAATTGAATTGAATTGAATTGAATTAGTAATGAAAGGACCACTCTCGATTTCATTCTTGTTGATTGATAAAAAAAAATGGCGGCACAGAAGACGACCGAAATAATAACTCATTTCGAAATCGCGTTCGAGTAACCAAATATGTCATTGATGTAATTAATAATATATAATAAATATAGTATACTTAAATTGTTGTTGAAATATATATTTAATACAATTATAAAAAATAAGATCACTTGCATGTTTCAACTTCATGGATGTTTGTTTGTTTATGTTGACGTTAATCCTCCCATCAAATAGCTATATTTCACCAATGATTTCACGTAAGAACTGCACCGAGATAAAGACCAAAAATTAGAATAAGTGTCGTTCAAACTTCAAACACGTCTAAGCATAGTAACCATATTCCATTGGACAGGTAGTGAGAAACGGATCATGGTTCAGATATGGACAAAGAGATTACATTATGGAAATATAAGAAACATTGAGGAAAACTTGTCACAGAAAGGTATATCCATAAATATTGTTTGTTATTAATAAACAATTGTACATGGACTTTAAACTGTAGATATTCCAATGTGATATTGTAAAATTGTAATAATATGTTTTCATAGTCAAAAAGTATTGGTATAATATTACTTGTTCACAAGTAGGGTTATATACAGGGTTGATGTTGGGCTTTAAATAGACCCTACGTGTAGTTTATTCTTGTTAAAATAAAATACAGTAATTGCCATCGCGCAACACTGGATATTAAATGTGTAATTAATTTAACAATTAGGTTCCTTGAGTCTGAACATGCTATCAATATTAAACATACATACATTATAAAACGAAAAGTAAAGTAACGAAAAGTAAACGGGGGGGGGGTGTACTCGAAATGTAATCTATGTTTTTCCACACACATTTATCCTTGTTTCTGCTTTCTTTCAATAACTGTCTTAAGCAGGCTTCTGTTTAAACTCCGTTATCAAATAGGCCTATACTAGTTGGTACATATTGTACATATTTTCATACCTAACTCATTTTCGTCAGAAAGTGGACTTATTCCCCCTCTTGAACAACTGATTCAACTTGGTCCCGTTTTTCCACACTTAATATGCTAACATCGATCAAAAAGGAACATTGCTTATACGAGTCTCTGGAAAAAGCAGCACGTTAATTGAAGAAAATAATAAATACGGGAAAAACGATTTAGTTACCGCCCGCAAGGGGCAAACACAATCGAATTAGGTTGATTTTCCTGCGTGAAATTGGTAGAACGAATGAAAATCAATAAGAAAATACTCACATCAATGAGCAGCCATATTGGTATTTTAAAAATAGTATTGGTTTATGGAACAGTTGCACTCATCATCTATAAGCGTGATGGAAGAAATTGGAATTAATGAAATTTTCTTTAAGTATAAACACAACGCTATCTGAAATCTGTGTAGTTTTTTAAACAGATCGATTGAGTTGAGTAGCTTGAACGTAAAAACATCTTGTTGTTTGAAAATGCTGCATTTCATTGACGGGAGACGCGAAAACCCATTCACAATTTTCTTCGCATTCAACATTTTTTTACGAGAGAATATAACATAATAGGAAAAAAGCTTACTGTACGGATAATTTTGTTTTGCACGCACATGACATAAAGGTGTATTTAGACACGATTTTTAATTGAAAATTGATAATATCCTTGGTAAAGAATGAGGACTGAATTACATTACACCATACATAGACAAGATGCACGTGCATTATACGAAAATAAATTCGAGACCAGTTTCGTATATAGGTTCGAACGGAAAACAGGCAATCATGCCCAACAGAATGTCATCTTGGGCGGGCATACGACAGTTTTATGTTTGACAGTACAAATAACTATCACTTTTCTAGACTTTCATGCACACAAATTATGCATTTAACGCGTGTTCTCATGGGCATTTCATATTTTCCCATCTAGAAGTATTAGTACCCGACGCGTTAGCTACTAGTTTATGCGGCAGTATGCATGCAAAAATATCTGCCTTAATATGAACTATTCTTTTTAATGATTAATGAATAATTAATGGCCGATGATTTCGTGGCATGGTCGGAATATGAGGAGGTACTCCAGAGATACACAGACCTCTGGAAGAGGCACATTGAAGAGGCCGGCATGAAGATAAGCGTGAGCAAAAGCAAGGTTGTTACTATGCCAGGTGAAGGAGACGTAAGGAACTATCATGCAGAGATCAAGATTGGAGAAGAAACCCTAGAAGTGGTGGAGAGTTTTGGATACCTAGGAAGTGAAATAATGGCAAGCGGGAAGATAAAAAAGGAAATTACCAACAGGATACAAAAGGCCAGTAACTTCTACCAGTGTGTAAAAGGTCTGGTGTGGGATAGGGAAATACCCATACAGTGCAAGATGACACTATACAAGACCTACTTCATACCGATCCTCACATATGCGGCAGAAACCTGGACTATGGGTGATATGATAGAGAAGAAAGTCAAATACAGGCGGCGGAGATGAGATTCCTGAGGAGCACAGTGGGCAAGACAAGAAGAGATAGAATTAGAAATACGAACATCAGAGAGATGCTTGGGGTGGAGAAGTTAGGTGACAGGATGGGAAGGACACGGCTGAGATGGTTTGGGCATATGAAACGAATGACGGAAGAGAGGATGCCCAGGAGAATGTATGAGAAAAGGATTGAAGGAAGAAGAAGAAGGGGGAGACCAAGGAAGAGATGGAAGGAGACCATAGCAAGAGACCTACGTAATAGAGGAGAGAGCTGGGAGGATGTAGCATAGAAAGAAGTGGAAGAATTTGGTTGCGAAACCCAAGCTGACCCTGCCAGAAGTAAGAAACGGCGATGGATGATTGATGATGAATGGTGATTATTTGTATATATTAAAATAACTTTTTATTACTTTTCATATTACACATCAACGTCCTGGATCCAGAATATTTATTAACGCAAATTATCAATAATTCATGAGTTGCAACAATATGTGCGATTATTGAAATGAAAAAAATATGAATCCAATATAAGGGATACTTTATAGTTAGTTTCATCATCATATTTCATTAGATCGTTCGTATCAAAAGAGGGGATGGACATCAAACTCATCACACTCATAAAAGCGATCCAAAGTAGTTTAAAATAATTAAGCATTAACATTGGAATAAATTAAAGTAACGACACATTGAAAGCTATTAGAAGTATCTAAACGAAAGAGAATGCCGACACAACGATGTAGTACGTCAGGACTCAAGGATGTCGTGTCTCCTGGGCACCCGGTCGAGCATGTAGTAGAAACTAGTCAACTAGAAACCGTCGCTTTCGAGGTTTGAAAGTTTTAGGCTATATATAGAGTTGGTGGTGACAAGGTCGACAGTTTTATGCTATAAAAAGACATAGAAACATTGCTACCCCATTGAAGTATATTAAATGATGTGTTATGCAGACATGTGTTTAGGACTTTAATTTATGCCTGTTTAAGTGGTTTTCGAAACGAAAAGAATCAGTTAGCAGGTTTGAAGAAAACTATCTTCGGTTATGCACGTTTTGATACAATCAAATCTTGACTTGGAACATTGCCCGGCAACCCCTCTCAAAAGTGACTGAAACTGTTATAGAGAGTGAGGGCAGCACCACTCTTATGGAATTCCAAGTTAAAAGACGTCCCGGGACAGACACGTCCTTTGACGAGGAAACTTTGGAAACAAATTCATGCAAATCATAGTGGTGATTCGAGCCTGACTCCGAAGTATCTTGCGTGTAAATAACGAGTTACAAATAACAATCTATGATACTTTATTGGAAAGAAGTGACTTTCAGTGCTATCCATATGCCTATCCATTGAGTCATGTAGTTAGCACTAGAAAACGCTCAGTTGGAACGTTGTTGAGCGAAGCACCGGTACGTGCAACCATCATTGTACGACATTCCATAATGTTACATCCATAATTTTTAGTCTGACCGATTTAGCTGAAATTTGTAAAATAGAGGAATGATAAAATCCACCGCATCTAGAGGACCTTGTACACATCTGGGATCAACATTTTATCTTGATTATTTCTAATGTTGGCAGTACATAGTGACAGATTCTTGTGCGACTGGTTTCGTTGCATGGTAACGTTATTTTGTTTAAAATGTCAAACTTGATTGACATATTATCACGATGTCAAAAAATATTAACATATTCGTGACGAGACATTTAAAATTGGTACCTCAGTTTTGTCTATCCGCGTAATTTAAAAAAAAACTTGTTAACGGTTGGATTGTAACTTTGAGTAATTTTTGAACGATTTTGCCAAAACTAATGGACATTCAATCGGGAACGAAACTATGCGGATGGTAAAATTTCATCATCGAGCCTCGTTGACCGCAATCATGCCGAAAAAAGCTGTGACTTCAAGTTGCCATGGTAACGGCGAACTTTGTTATAATGTAATCCATCTAATACTTATCGGATCAAAACTAAAACTACATATTCTATCGACGGACATTAAATGTTTGGCCACTCAGATAGGCGATTATAAAAAAAAACTTCGTTGGTTATTTATTTTAATTTTAACTTTTGAACAACAATTAAATATACACACCCAATAGTGTGTAATTGTAAGATTTAGGTCGATCAGAGAAACCAAACTGTTCGAAGCATTACAAAAAAGAGAAATCGGCCATAAGACAAAAAGTGATTCTCGCTCAATATTTGAATAAGTCTTTAGTGGTTGATGTAAGAGAAAAGTCTAACTATGTTAAAGGACCATCCATTAGATAAGGTTGTAGCTGTTGAAAACCGGAAATCGAATGTTAAACATGACACGATTGGAACGAGTTTCAACTCGTTCAAATATGGACAATCCATAAATATTAACAACAATGGTCATAAACAGTCGAATTGCGCTAAGGAACGCTTGGATAATACGGGAATAGAAGACGGTTTTAGCTGACTCTATTAGCCAATGTAGCATAAGTGGATCTAAGCAGCACCTTGGCGATGGATAAATCGGTTCCAAATTAAAGAAAATAATGGGGAACGAATTTGAGAAATACGTAGACTTTCAATAGTACACTTTGAATCAATTACTGTTGAGATATTCAGAAAGCTACAACTCGTGCTGTTGTTTTTTGAAATTGGCCAATTCACACACAGATTTTAAATATCAACCCAAAATTGTAATTTTGTATGGACTTTAAGGGCTTGCACGAACAAAACTGTGACTTACTGTAAATGGGGGGAAATGGCTATGCACGAAAAATAGGTATTTAGAGCAAGAACATGTTGATTTCCCTCCATGTGATTTGAAAAATACGAAAGTACCGCAATCTAGACGCTCACCGATCTCACGCAAGCCTCTTGACAAAACTCGCATAGAAGCGAAAGTAAAACAGTCTATTGGAACGACGATCATCTACACGTTACGTCTCACTAGGTTGGATATCGGAGCACATCCTTGAATAGTTAACACAAATGGCCGAGAAAATGTTTGCGATTTGCGCTCGAATGTCTATCGCGATCAAGTGTTTTCGTCCACATGCATATAATCCTAATCAGATAACACCTTCTTAATTAGCCCTCGCCGAGGTATAAATCCGGTTTCTCCACCTAATACAGAAAATAATGGTGGAATCGAGTGTTTGAAAACGTTGCGTGATGCAGCTATTAGGTTATTGAAACACGAAATTGAAAGCACTTATTGACGCAAGATGTATTTCTGAGCCTAAACGCTTAACACGCGCTGTTGAAAAAAAGAGGAAAATGTCAAAACAAATTACAATATTGCTGAAATACATGGGTATAGAAAATGCCAAGTGGCGTTTCGCTGAAAGTATTTGGCTAATAGGTAGAATACAAAAATACAGTACAAAAATATTTTTTTTAAGTTTGAACATTCGCGCCTTAAAAATAACAGTTTGCGATTTTTCGTTATTTACCAAAAAAAAATTAATAATACACAAATAAAAAAACTATGCCTAGTTTTAAAATCATCAGTATCACAAATTCCAGGACCATTTATGATTAATTTAAAAGAAAAACTATTACATGAGAGTAAGAATCAGTTTTAACTTAAAGCTCAATTTCAGCCTCCAGTTTTCAAAGTTTCTGACAGTTTTTACCAAGAATAATTTCGACTACCCGGCACCTCCACTAAAATTACGAAATTATGCATTTTATGTGTAATGTCGATATTTTGATATGAAGTATTTTGAGCTTACTAGCGTACAAACTATCATTACTTACGATCTCACAATCGCGTTGTATGACCCGGCACCTCCACCATATGTACCAGCCAGGATTAATTTAATTTCGACTACCTACCCGGCACCTCCACCAAAACTTTGGAAAAAAAATTGTTTGAAATTTCGTGACTTAATTCGCGTTTTAAGACATAATTGCTCGTTAAAATGAAATTAATTGGACACACACTGTTCTTAAAATAAATATTTTATTGTAATATTTCGACACAAAGTCTAGTGTCTTTATCAAACTGGGTTGAACAAAGCAAGGTTTTGATAATACAAATAAATAGAAAATAACAAAACGAAATGAAACATTTATGCCAACAAATTATGATTAAATGAAAATAAAACATTGCTTTGTTCAACCCAGTTTGATAAAGACACTAGACTTTGTGTCGAAATATTAAAATAAAATATTTATTTATTTTTAAAACAGTGAATGTCCAAATAATTTCATTTTAACAATCAATTTACCTGTTCTACTAGTTTCAATTTATTGGATGAGCGTAGCAAGCGTAGCGAGCGAAGCGAAGATTCCATTTCACTACACTGGAGAAAAAAATCCGGAATGTTTTTTTTTTCTTTCTTTCCTTCTTTCTTTTTTTTCTGTATTTTTGTGTGTTTGTCAGCACGATTCCGGCTAAACCGATACTCCGTTTGCGATGAAATTTTATGGAGGCCTTCGAAATCTCTGAACTTAGAACTGCCACGTTTTTGAGCGCAATCAAAAAATTATTTCTCATGAAAATCGCAATTTTACGATTTTTTTCGATTTTTTGAAAATTTATTTTACTTATAACACCTACATGCTTAATCCGATTTTCATGATTTTTTCACAGAACCTTAATTTTATGAATTTAGATATTCGTGTGAAAATTGAGCGCAATCGAATAATTATTTCTTATAAAAATCGCAATTTTTCGTTTTTTAAATTTTAAAAATTCATACGATTAATTAAAAAAATTAAAAATTAAAGTTTATTTTTAATTTAATTTAATTTAATTTTAAAAAAATCTTCAACTTAGTACTAATTTTTTCACAGAACATTGAACAACAGAAAATCCGCATAACACATGGCAGCTCAATGCACCAATTACGCTCATCCAACAACGCGGCGGGAACTTAAGCGTTTTCCTAGTAATTTATAAACATAATTGCTAATTTCGCCACTAGTTCGCGGTATCAACTAAAATATCGCGAAAAACCGTGAATTGGAAATCGGTACCATTCAATCACAATTCAGATGATTAATGTGCAGATGAATTTGAAGGGATTTCATTATAACCATTTTTGCACATCTCGACAGGAGAAAAAAATTAATTGTGTAAGAAAAGCTGCAATTTTTTAAACGATGTCCATAATTTGAACAGCTGTTGATACTATTCAATTACGCCAATTTAAATATCTACAACGCCTTAATAATAAATACATACCACCTTTATTAAGTTCTTAAGTTCGTGGAAGTTTTTAGAAATGCGCATAGTTTGAAAATAGTAAACATGGAATTGTGTAACGTATTAGTTACGGCAATTCATTGGTGTGACTCAATTTTTTTATATAATTGATTTCTTCTTTTAAAGCCGAAAAACATTGTTTTCAAATACTTGGCTGCCCGTGGATGGATCGTTCCCAACTAGTTTGGTTGGTGTTGCTGATTCAAAGTGCCGGTCTCTGGTTGGCTATACTGCTCGCACGTCGAAGGCGTCGGATTGCTACATATTTCGGGTGTCGAGCACATGCATTTGCCTCCAACTTAGCGGTAACGTGCATATAATAAATTAACACATTTCAAACAAAACTACCAACTCTCTACGTTATTATACTGATACGATATAAATTATTATACTTACAAACATTGTGTGGTAACATGACTGTAGGAAGGGTATTGCACTCCCTTCTTTATGATTGTCTATACTGTGCAAATTTCTTTTGAAGGAGCGACGACCTACGGTGGTTCACAACAATATCATTTTCTCTTTTATAAAAGAGTTTGGAACTTATTAATAACATCAGCTAGAGATCTTCAACGTTGACAAGAAGACTTATGTCTTCCTATAAGATATGACATGTTTTACCTTTCGCGAAGACAAAAGCAAGCAGGCTAGGAACTACATAGATTACCCATGGTGCGTGAGCACGCGTATGGCAGATAACCTCATTTAATTAGAGACCACTAGACGGTTTAAGTTTAAAAGTTTGTTAGTATAGTTTTCAGCAAACGCTTATAATAATTAAAAGCAAACGGTAAATATTAGAAACTGGGCAAACCTACAGTACTCATAATTTTGAATTCATAAGAATTGTACTTAATTTATTATAAAAGTCAATTCTAAATAAAGTAAATATAGACAGTTTATAACATGTATTAATTCACCTATTCATCATTTCTTTCTAAAGAGACCCACTTGAAGTTTCATTATAAGTTTTACCTATTCTCTACAATTGAATGGTACTATTAACTAGGAAAACACCAAAGTTGTTGCTAGACAAGGAAGGGATATCCGTGTTTAACTTTGCATTGAACTTGATTGTTGTTTAATGTTTAAACGATACGTAATTTCACATTTTCAATAAAACTTAGTCTTATTCTTTACTCATAAAACACCATTGTAGAACATCTATGAAATGCGTAAAATACTATGGAAAACAGCCTGTACGCGAAGTACGAGTAAAGATTGCAAAGCCTACTCAATTTCCCAGAATATTTTTTGGGAACCTTGAACGATGTAAGAAGGCAATTCCCGCTGCTAGTTTGCCATATATCGTTCATGTTAGTTGACTAAAACATAGCCTACTCTGGTAAAAAAGATCTGACTGACTAACGATTCAAGAAAATGCGCTATATACTATGCACGAGATTCTTTATTAAGATTAGATCTGTGCTAGAATGATTCATAATCAATTCATTTGTAAAAAATACACCGTGAAATAGCAAAAAATCATCTTATGTTAATATCCTCATTAAAACAGATTCCAAGTTACTGAAAATTGAATAGCATAATAATAATAATAATAATAATAATAATGCCTTTATTTACAACAGAATACAGATATTCCACAAGTGTAAATATAATAAAACCTGAAAAGAAAAAGAAAAAAATCAGCATTAACATAACATAATTGCAGTCAATTTATATACACACTCAATAATATAACAATAAAATAAACAACAACGTAGCCTCCTCACGAGGCCTACTGAGTCAGTACATAGCCAGTGTGGCAGTCACAATACATTTAAATCTACGAACACTTATATCAAACAAATCAAGAGTGTTGAAGGAATTATTAGATAAAGAGTTAAAATCAGTTTGAATTCTCCGAAGAGGTGAATATTTTAAAATATTGATCCTGTTTTGGGGTACATAAAAGGTCGGATGTCTCCTAGTTAATCTTGGTGGCACATAGAAATCTAATTGGCTGAGCAAAGTTGAATCAAACAAATTATTGGCTATTTTATATAAAAACATCATATCTAAAAGCTTGCGCCTGTTTTCAAGTGTCATTATGCTATTACTATCACAGTGCGTAATGTAGTCTCTTCTGTGATAGTCAATTTTTAAATGCTTATAACACATCATCTTAATATACATTTTCTGTACTTTTTCGATACACTCTATCTTGGTGACCTGATAAGGATTCCAGACAACGCTGGCATACTCCACCTGTGGCCTAACTAAAGCAACATACAGCGCCCTTGTTGTTGACATTTTAAAGGATTTAATACAATTACGCCTTAAGAGACCGAGAAGCTTGTAGGCTTTCGGAGTAACGGAGTCTAAATGTTTATTAAAAGACAAATCATGGGTCATCACAACACCAAGATCTCGAATAGATTGAACTCTATCCAAAGTCACTCCATCTAAAATATAATCAAATATAATAAAAAGTTTCTTTTTATTGGTAAAGTGAGATTACGTTACATTTCGCAACATTAAGGTCAAGCTTCCAAACTGAACACCATTTAGATAGACAATCAATATCTTTTTGGAGCTGCACACAATCACGTACGGTACCCACAGGGCGGTAAATCTTTAAATCATCAGCATACATCAGACATTTTGATGATTTTAAGCATGATGGTATATCATTGACGTATAAAGTAAAAAGAAGTGGACCCAAAATTGACCCCTGTGGGACCCCTGACGTGACTATCTCCGAATCAGAAAACCCATCATCAATAACAACCGCTTGCGTGCGTCCACTCAAGTAACTTGTCAATAAATTAAAAAGTGGACCACACACCCCATATCCCTTAATCTTAAGAAGAAGAAGTGTGTGGTTAACACTGTCGAACGCCTTTTTAAAGTCTGTGTAAACAGCGTCGATTTGTTTTTTGTTACTCATGTTACTTGCAAGGTCATTGGTAAATTCAACCAAGTTTGTCACTGTCGAACGTCGGCTAGTAAAACCATGTTGCTCTAATACAATGTGTTTTGAAACATGATTATACAAGTTCTTATGTATCAATTTTTCAAATACCTTTGACACAACCGGCAACAATGAGATTGGGCGGTAATTACAGACTTTGAACCGACTCCCCTTCTTTATTACCGGTGTAACAAACGCGTGCTTCCACCGTTTAGGAAAAATACCAGATTGCAAAGAGGAATTAAAAATGTCCGCTAAAGGCCGAGATAACACGGCTCGACAATGCTTCAGAACCTTGATTGGAATTCGATCCGGACCCGCAGACTTATTGTCAACTAACGTTCTTAGACAATTTTCTACTTCGCGTGCAGTTATATTGAAACCAGATAAGCATTCAGTCCCATACTGTGGAGCGTCAGGCAAAACCGCAGGACACGCGGAAATAGGTTGGAAAGAAGACAGAAAATATTTTGAAAAAAGTCGGCAACACACTACCACAGTACTTGCTACGACACCCTCATGTTCAACTTCAACGGGAACTCGCCTGACTTTTGTCTTACGGCGTATATACCCCCATAAAAGTTTAGGGTCCTTACCAATGTTGTCATTTATCTTTTGTAAATACTGCTTATGTGCCTCCCTGACAATATTTTTGAATTCAATACGTTTAACTCTAAATTCTACCATATGACATTCTAATAGTGTTCTTTTCCACTGCCTGTATGCCCTATTTTTATTCTTCAAAGAGTTAATAACCTCACGATTGAACCACGCGGGATATTTACCAGCATTCACTTTCTTGGTTGGGACAGTAGCATTTATTGCCTTGTCTAAATTGTCATAGAAGATATCACACTTTACATTTACGTCATTATTGCCGTACAATAACTCCCAAGGGCAGTTCAATAGTTCGTCGCTCAATGAATTCAGGTCAGCATTAGCCCAGTTATATCTCGATTGTTGTTGTTTATTCTTGTTATTGTAGTCGGGCTTGCTCCCCGGAAACGCAAGGTCACAACGAAGAGCCGCGTGCTCCGAACGCACAACCTGTTCTGCTAAACTTACGTTGACAGTAACATCCAAGTTGTTGACAAACAACAGATCTAGAAAGTTATTTCCACGGGTAGCGAAATGATTTTTCTGATACAAATCAAGCTCGTTTAATTTGTTCAAGAACTCAGAGGTGGCTTGAGTGTTCGTATTGCCGATAACAGATGATAACAACAATTCAGGGTGGTCAATGCTAGGCTTCCAATTGATATCGGGAAAATTAAAGTCCCCGCAGAGCAATACACAGTCACTTGGTCTAATAGCACTTTGCACACGTGATGTTGATTCGTACAACTTTTCAACAAGGTCCAATGATGGTTTGGGTAGGTTTAGCATAGATCAAGCTTTCCTTTCCATTTCCAAGTTTACGTAAGTATTCTGACTCTATTCGTTTGGCAATCAGACTCTTTTCTGTAAGACATGTTTTGTGCTAGATTCTATTAGGGAAAAACCCTCTTAAGAATAATATCATCCTAGGATAGTTTACCGAAAGTGTTGGCTCGGGCGCTAAGCGCTCGACTCTGATTCGGGAGGTCCCGGGATCGAATCCCGTCGAGACCGGCAATCCTGACTGAAGGTTTTTTCCGAGGCCCTTGGACTTCCCTTCACAATTATCCTATCCGCACATACCTAGTTCACCTGAAGAGGGGCTAATTGCACCCTATAACTGGTTCCCCACGATAAAAAAATAAAAAAATATGGGATAGTTTCTTTGCTCGTAGTTATGTTAAATAGTATATGTATAAGAGTAAGGGTTGTATGCCATTTCTGAGATTACATGAATACCTTTGTTAGGTGCCGATAAGGCAAGGAGCATTAATTTATTCTGGCCAATGCTAATTTCCATATGAATTGCGTGTATGAATATTCGATCGCCACTCATTGGCGTCTTTATGTATCTCATCCGGCTCCTCGAGAACACACACTGACTTAAAAGAGTGTCTGATTAGATAATCAAGAGGGAAACTACTTGTTCAATCGAGGAGCCATGATGCAAAACGCAATATGTACATCGAGATAAAGAAACACAATATTACAACAATAACCCAGCATTAAACAGGGACATATTGCGTTTAATAACAACCCATGTTTTTCATCAAAAAGCATGGTAGATATTGCTTTTTGCACCAGCAAAAAGTTTGTAATGGTAATATCTTGATTGTGTGACACTTCTGCAATTAAGATTTTTTTAAATTTGTCGGTGGTCATATTGTATTTTGCGTCGTCAATTTTTTTTTGTACCTTGTCTTAATTCATCTTGTGTAACGGGGTCGTCGATCTTCGTTTGTCATTAAGAGGGTAGAAGTCATCGAACATTCGTGTGCCAAGATTGACCAGTACAAATAGTCGATGTCAAAACGCCTCAAAAGTTGTCACTTGGTGACATACAGAGTATAGGCGAGACCCTGTAATGTTTTGGTGCAAATAGTAGACATTTCGGCTGAATGATTCTGCCCTAGGTCATGGGTGTCAAATTCAGACACTTTTCGATGTTCTGCGTCCCTAATATGTTCTTCATAATATTTTTCTTGAAACTATTTTATTTGACGCCTATATATAATTTCACACCTAATTTAAATTTACCTTTTAGTCAAGTCATCAAGTGCTAAAAGTTTAAACTTTAGCAATTTATACAGCAACGAGTTTTCTTTACACTGAAAAACAAAATTCTTTAAAAGAATGTTTAAAGGAACATATTATTATTGTGTATGAACCAGGAACAACCATTGGCCCACAAGATCACTCAGTGACAACTCTGCATACAGCCTATAAGAGTCGTTTAAAAGAACGACAAACATAACGCACATGCTTGTCCAATAGTATTTTAATTTACTTATTGTTGATCGTATTAAATAATTTTATACGAAAAATTGCAAAACTTTGGATAAACATGAAAAATTTACCTTCAGTTTCGAAATTTATAATGTATAAAAAAAAGAAAAACGTAATTAAAAAACCCTGAAATACGAATGCATGTTTGCAATTATTTTACGTTTTTATGCTGTAATTTTTTTTATCATATCGACGAACGCAAGGCAGGTCAAATTGCATAGTTTTATAATGGAGTAGACTTCCGTTACATACCGATCCTGTTTAACCCCCTAGAAACATGCGTTGCTGCAGTCTTATACTCTTAGATCAACACACAAGTTTTTAATTGAATGAGAGTTTGCCACGTGGCCTCGGTACCAAAATACAAAGTGTAGTTAAAAAAAAAACATTTATGCGAGAGGCCGAATGATGTGGTTTCGAGTCGCAGTTTCGGACAACAACGATCAAAATTTCTATTACAGATCAAAGTATCTCCACAGAATGAATAAACAGCACCTACCTATTTATTATTGTAGATTAGAAAATAATATGAATACTTCAATATCTTCTTTTTATCATATAACGTAAATTTGTTATTACTATTAGTAGCACACACTATTTATTAAACCGAAAGATGTTCATGAAAATTCAACAAAACCTATAACATATTATTACCATTTTACTAGATATTGAACTTTTTTATTTTTCAATAAATAAGCTTAAATAAGAGATTTTTAACGTAAGAAAGTTAGGCGTAAGTTGCGATAAAGCAACATGCTCCAGTCATGAACTATCTGTCGGAACTTCATAAGACATCACCTTATCACTCGATGGATGTGCCCGTATAACTCCACGAATAAAAACGTCTTGATTGTTCGCTAGTTCGTAGCAAGCCTAAAAAAGTTGTTCTTAATTAAAAGCTTTACATATTAACGAAGTTTATAGAATGTTTGCCCTGTTATTATATTGCTTAAAATTAATCAGTGTCAGATTGTTTCTTGTAACGCATTAGCTTACCTTGGTGTAATGTAGTCACGCAAAAATCAAGTACAGCCCCATAAACTCGGTTGAGAAACTGAACAATATTCTTAGTAAAACCACAATCTCTGTTATCTACAACCAATATACAAAATATATAAACCCGTCTGTGACGACATTTCTGTGCTACAGCACGTCGCATCTTCGATATTATTGTTTTGTTGTTGCTTTTGTAATATAGCTTTGGCGTAATTATATTGTTAAAATATAAAGGTCGACTCACGACTGTATATTGTGAATTACGTTCTTTAATAATTGTATATATTTTACTCCGGCTGTTTGGGGATTGGTGAGCAACACCTATAACTATACGTCTGGCTGGCGTGCCAGAGTAGGGCGATGGACAGCGTCCTTATTATAAACGATTTATGTTAAAGGGGTATTCACCCGCTACACTAAAAAAAAAATTCATTCACGCCACCATGACCACCATGATGATCCACCATGACCGGAAAAAATTGTCAAACTTGTTATTTTTCGATCTGGGCAATCGGCAAAAATCTCCCATAAGAAATAACACGGGGACGATATTTATGCCTCGTGACCTTGAAGGATTTTTATCCAAAAAAATACTGGCCATTATTGACGTACTCAACAGCTTTTTCTGTAGATCTTCTATATTTTGTTTTGTAATTTGGGCAAGTGTTTCGATAAAACTATTCTGATTACCAATAAGGGGTGTGATTTTGGAATGCATATTTTTGCGTGTTTGATTTGTGCACAGTTTCAAGACACGATGCTATAAAGAGCCATTTTAGATTGGTCTGATGCTCTAGTATCTATGTGGAACAAATAAGAAGCAGGTTAAAGCCGATTTAAGACACTTCCCGAAACGCCTATTTTCTCAAATTTCTGGATCAAAAAAAGTATAAAATTCGTATTAAGTCACAGTTACAAGATATAGTTTTTAAACGGTCATTTGAGTGTAGTATTGTGCTATAGATTATGTGGTAAAAATACATTTTTGGGGTAATAGCCCCTTTAAGGGCGATTATGCTCGTTGTAATATTCCTAATGATTATAATGTGTAATCATTAAATAATTTAAATATAAATCAAGGTTAATAATATGTTCCAGTAGTAAATTAAGTAAAGCCCACCCATCAAACAAATGACCGGGGTCACTCTCACACGCACAATAAATTGTAAATTTAAAAGATATACTCTTCCTGGCTGTCCCTCAAGCAGATTTTTACAACAGTAAAGAGACGTCCTATCAATGGCTGATTCTGTATAAGCAATTATTAAATTAAATATTAAATAATAAATAAATATTAAATACCAGTGAATTTTTTCTGGAACTTTTGATTGTTGATTGATTGTTACCAGCCTTTGCACACATGTAATGGTCGTGTATATAAAGTATTCTTTATAGCCTGATTTTTTTAATCCAACACAAAAAAATCTAAATAAATTAAATGGATTTTTAGGATTTTGGATTTTTTCAAGGTCATTAAAATTGGTAAATTTCGGAATTTATTTTGCGCGTAATGCGTATCTAATGTCTAATAATCTTTGACTAAAAGTGACCATCTGCTTGCTTGACAATTACGCAAAATTGCATCTCGATCGGATGACAACTGGAAGCAGGAAAAGTTCCCCAAAAAGTATCAAATAGGATGCAGGAAGTGGCTAAGTTCGCTATTTAGTTTGTATTTGACCCTGGTCACTTTGTTACGGGTGCATTTTTATTACTTTTCGGATCAATAACTCACTATATATTATGTTCCAGTTGTTCCACATTTAATCAAAGATTGATAAAATACAAAATATATATGAGAACAACGAATATGTTTTTCGGGGCACTAGTAAAATATTACCTCTTCATTCTTCAACACTATTTTGAATTCAATATCACCAACGTTATAATATCAACCTAGGAAATGACGAGGATTCAGTTTCCGAACGATACGTAGTGTTTTTTTTATAAAGCTAAAAGTCAAAAAAGTTTTTTTTATCAAATAATTAACCTCATAAAAAGACACGTGTCACTAACATACTCATGCAATCTTAAGATTTAACACCCTACAAAAGCAATTATAAGGTTGGCGTGTTAAGCGTAGCAAAACGTACACATAAAATATTTAAATTTTTACTACAAAAAAAACCTTGGCTATAATTTTAATGCCACAGCGGATATTGAAAAAAATCATTACCACAATGAATTAAGAATTGTTGCTTAATTAATAATTGTATTACAATATATTAAACCTTCTTGGATATTTAAGATGTTCACGTGGAAGGGTATCAGCTCACCGGTGGATGTTAATGGATGAACTGAAGAGTCTAATACGCACATGATCGTTGATATGCGTATGGAACCAGGGGTACAAGAACACTCGAATGAACTGAAGTTACTAACAGATTAATGATGTTATATGTGAGCGTTCCAGGTCGAGTCTCTAGGATTCTAGATGCTAAACCGTTCGCTTTTGAACATTCCTCCAACTATCTTGTCCATGCGATTAGGTGGTGGTGTGTGGTGTGGTGTGGGGGGGTTCAAGTTTTCCTTGGACAGGTTTCCTACCATAAGCGTATTCGAGTGTTGAGAACAGTTTGGCTGAGATTTTTGAAGTACAAATTATTCTTCGCTCGATAATTAGAAACAACCTGCAAATTATAGAATCGACCTAGTTTCCATACACACCAACAAATACGTTTTGGTTTAATTAAACCCGCTCTTCTTGAAAGTTGCTTTGGCTGCTATACGACGGCAATGATGCTACTCACTCATATTGATTGCGTGTACTCTACTAATTATACTCCATTCTCTGACTCTGACTAGCGACGTCTGAGTCCATCAAGGAGTCATGAACACAGCATCGACGCTTGCAGTGCTGCCAATTATAACTTCTCGTTGAAACACGAAAACTATAGCCCTGCTCTGATTCGCAGGTACAATTACCAAACTCATAGAACAATCAGCTGTACGGGCAATAATATGAAGGAAGAAGAGTTATTCAGGCGACATGAGCACTCTATTGAATTTGAGTCTTGTGATTGAAACGACCGGTACATTCTCGGTTTTCACATGACAACACATGAAAATAGTAGTGAAACTTACATTTGAATGCATAATGACATTAATTTTCTCTTCTTCTTTCAGATAATGCACGACAAGAGAACTCGCCTACCGAGGACAGGTGTAAGCCACCTGCACGCTCCATGGCTTCCACGGATCATGGCCCGCGTGAGTTCTTTTTCACTTCCTTCGCCATGAAACTCATCGGCCGCGAAGTGCATTATGATAAACATTACGGTTTACTTCGCTGTTCGCCGCACTCGCGGTCTGTTTGCGTAACGGCGAGCACGACGCCGGTCTGCAGTCTTCCACGGTACAGTGTTGATTATCGTTTAGTGTAAATAGTGTAGAGAAATGTCAAGTTTGCGTTGAAGGAACCGAATGAAGGTAATCATTAGAGAAACCATTGGGAAAAATTCCCTTCGTTGTACGAATCAGTTAATTTAGTGATATACGCTTTCGCATTTAACAAAAGATAAATGCATTGTTTGTAAAATACAGTTAAAAGGTTGTTACAAATTTTGTAGAGACGTTATTGCCGGTGATTGATGTGTGACACCTTCATCATTATGCCGGCAACATTTTCATATGATGTGCAAAAGAGGTGACCACAGTTAGGTTGCTTTAAAGTGTTGAACAATGAATAGACGACAAGAGGTTCAGCAAGAGAGACGGCCGCCCCTAGTAGACGCCAACCGTCGACCCCCGCCGGCGACGCTTCTCTCCGTTGATGCCTTCACCGTCCTCGACTTGCCCCCGACTTCCACCGCCCCGACGCCTTACCGCGTCGCGGCGCCCACCGTCGCGCGCGAGAAGAAGGCGTCCTTCGTGATCCTCGCCGAGGAGTTGGAACCTCAGGCGCCCGGCACCCAGATATCGCGCCCTCCCTCGCCGTCCGGGAGGGTGAGCCCCTTCCGCGGCGGCCGGGGCTTCCATCCGTCATCGCAACCCTCTTCGCGCGACCCCTCACCGTCGAGGCTCAAGAACGCCACCTACAACGCCAAGAAGCCTCCGGCAGTCAAGAACAACAAGAAGTCTCGTATTCCTCAAATCTCCCCAGTGACGAGCCCGAAACATGGGCTTCATCCCCCTCCGCAGTTTGGCCGCCGATCTTCCGTTTCCCCGGCAAAACCCCCTGTCCCTCCACAGCAGCTGGCACCGCGCGGCGCCCTGCCCCAGAAAGACTCTCGCACCAACTCACCCCGGCGTCATGTACCTACAGGTCCCACGAAGAGTAACAACACGTCTCCCAAGAGAGTCGGGCCGCATCAGTCGA
The DNA here is from genome assembly GCA_024449915.1 of Sweltsa coloradensis. Taxonomy (NCBI): domain Eukaryota; kingdom Metazoa; phylum Arthropoda; class Insecta; order Plecoptera; family Chloroperlidae; genus Sweltsa; species Sweltsa coloradensis. Next base: position 264,054 of record JAMZAV010000075.1, read on the forward strand.
GAGCCACGGGACGATCACCCAACTTAAAACGACGTCCGGTAGAAGAAAACAACAACATGCCGACTCCTAATGGGCGTCAGTCAAAGGAAGACCTAACTAAACCTACCTCGTCTCGAGGGGTATCACCGAGCCAGAACGGTGTCTTACTCTCACCCTCTCGCATCCCCGTGAAACGGGGGGCGTCTCCTGGATTCACGCAGCCGCCGAAGAAGCCACAGGGTCCCACAGGAAAACCTCCGCTGCCCCCAAGAACCCCTAAAGCAAACCCTAAAAATCCCCAAAACACAATTCAAGATTCAAATAAGAAAAATAAGACTAATGCGTTTAAAACTAGTTCAAAACAAGTAAAATTAGCTCGAGACTTTCAAACTAATCTACAAGAATCAAGAAGCGCTCGAGGTTCAGGTTCAAACTTATCTGATTCAAAAAGCAATTTGTCTCAAAACTCAAAAGTCAACGAGTCCCCTGTAAAATCTGAATCAATCATTCCAACGAAGCCTACGGGCCCTGTCGACAGCGTTTTCTACGCCACCCCAACAATGGCGTCACCAATCTACCCCACTGCGACGACGACCACGAGTAAGCCGTCCGAGAACACGTCGACGACCATGAGCATAGCGACGACGACGGCGTCGACGGCGTCCCCGCAGGCGACCACCACGACGGCCGTGCGAAGCGTGGCGCCCTCGTCCTCGACCACTCTGACCTCGGCGCTGCCCCCGACCAGCGTTGTGTCGGCGTCCTTGCCGCCGCCGACCGACGTCGCTGTCGTGACGTCCGGTGAGACGGCGTCGCCCGCAGTGATCGAGGTCCGAGCGGTCACGGCAGACGCGTCGACGAAGCTCGTGACGGCGACCACGACGCCATCCATGGAGTCGGCACAGGTGGCGGAGACCACCGGAACATCGCCTGACGACAGTTCCATGAACGGTAAGATGTTTTCTCATTCACTTAGGCCTACATTTTGTGTAAGTAAATATAAGATGGCGTCAAAACAGTATCGATTTGTTAGAAGTGGCTCTTAACTATAACAACTTCTCAATAACACCAATTTATAAAGATATTTTAGCCGCGATGTCGTTCTATTTAATTATTTATTATCTTATTCGTAATTATTGTAGTATGCATGTGCACTATTCTAGTTATTCAAACATATAGTAGATGTAGTAAACGAAGCACGTGCTGCAATAATTAGTAATACACACTCTAGATTCTAGAATGTAAATATAGGCCTACGCTAGTATGTGTCAGTGATTGAAACAAGATGCGGGGCTTAAACCATAACAATTAACACAAAAACACAATCCCAAAATTTATGTTGAAATATGTTGTATTCAAATTTATGGCAATTGGCATGATTGTGCTTATATATTATCTGCGATTGAGTACCAATCACAGTTACTATCAATTCAAACATATATATACATTTGGCATTCGGGCGAGGAATAGATTGAATTATATTAGAAAAAATGTATTGTTGAAAACAATGCGAATCTAAGTAAAATATGTATTATTGAATCTTTCTAAAACAAAGAATTTGAATTGCGCTACTCTTTTCAGCGCATGCGTACAGCACTCGGAGTCTAGTGTTTCGGGGCCGCCGTTGCGTGTTCCATGGTTACCATAATCCACAGCAACTCATTATACCAACACAAAAGCTATATGGCACGAACATAATATGTATGGTCTTGACGTATTTCTTACGTGATACAAGCGAAATAAGGGAACTATAGCTAACAGTATAATACATCAATTCACCCCCCTCCCCCCACTCTCTGCCCTCAAACAACGAATAAAGTCAATTTCATTGCGCCAAGATTGTATCTAAAATAATATTTAAAATACATATTTACTGTCCACCATGCAACTCAGTAAACAGTAACTGATTTTAAAAGTTCGATGTTATTATACTTTTTGGGGAGCTATTACCAAGGCCATCTTTATACTTACTCAGTATATAGAGGGCCTTGCTATTACCCAAAAATTAAATTGTTCACCAGAATAGAAACTCAATATTTATTGCATTTATACAAATTTATGTCAAGCTACATTTCACTCATCACTGTGATTTAACATTACTTTAAAAACTAAAAATGGACTCCTGAATTTTGTGAACTGAACATTTTATAGTCTTTTAGAAAACTTTCAGGGTATTTAACCTAGTAAAGGTTCTAGAACATAATTTAAATAAAAAAGTATAAATGTAATTTTGCATAAAATATGTACACTAAAAAGACGAGAAAGTATACGCCCAAAAATGTGTACCATATTTTTTATAATCAGCGTATTGTGACTAGACTGAGAGAAAATTTACAAAAAAAAACGTTTAGTGTATGTATGATGAAAGGAAGAGTATATAAATAAAATTAATTATAAATATTACTATTTTATTATTATCGTCCAAGGTCACTGGGGTCATGGTGAGCCCGATTCTGTTGTCTTAACTCGGTAAATTAATTGGATGAGCGAAGCGAAGACTTCAATTTGACTTTGTGTTTTTTTGTTTTTTTTACTTACGTTACCCCAAGAAAAATAGCTCGGGTGTTTTGTTTTTGTTAGTTTTTTGTCTGTTTGTTCGCACTCTACCGGCCAAACGGCATATGCGATCTTGATAAAAATTGAAGGGGACCTTCGAAATCTCTGAACTTACACCTGCCACGTTTTTGGGTATAATCGATCAAATATTTCTTATAATTTTCGTACTTTTACGATTTTTTCATTTTTTAATGAGATATTTTCGTGATATTTGGCAAACGGCTACTCCGATATTGATGAAACTTTATGAGAACGTTTAAAATCACTGAAATTATATATGTTGTGATTTTAGAGACATTTGAAAAAATATTCTTTATGAAAATCGTACTTTTACGATTTTGTCTCCGGTTTTGAATACGACATTTTCGTGATATTTGGACCGAATCTGACCAAGCGGGTAGCGCTACAACGTTCATTTTTTACATTGACATAAAGATTATGGTGATGTAGTGTCTCTTGAAAGAAAAAGTTGGTCAAAATTCATAGAAATAAAGGTTTAAAAAAAGTCTTTTACAGGTGTATAATGAATAAGTAATATCAAGTAACTAAAGAAAAAATAATGAGATTCCACATAAAAACGTAATCATTGGACAGAAATATTCCAAAAAAGCTCATCCATCAACGCGACTGGAAAAAGCGTTCGCGAAGCGGCCTAGTAATTGGATGAGCGAAGCGAAGACTTCAATTTCACTGACCCCCCAAAAAATTTAGCTCGGGTGTTTTTTTTTTTTTTTTTTTTTTTTTTTTTGTATTTTTGTCTGTTTGTTCGCTCTCTACCGGGCAAACGGCATATGCGATCTTGATAAAAATTTGACAGGACCTTCGAAATCTCTGAACTTAGACTTTGTTTTTGGGTACAATCGAAGAAATATTTCTCATGAATATCATACTTTTACGATTTATTTTGATTTTTAGTGCGATATTTTCGTGACATTTGGGCCGATTCTGACCAAACGGGTAGGGCTACAACGTTCATATTTCACATATGCATTAAGGTAATGGTGCTGTATTGCTTTCTGAAAGAAAAAATTGAAAAAGTTAGCCAGAATCTATAGAAATAAAGCTTTTAATATAAGTTTTTTGATTTTTGTGCGATATTTTCGTGCCATTTTGGCCAATTCTGACCAAACGGGTGGGGCGAAAACGTTCATATTAAACAGGGACATGAAGGATAAGGAGATGTAGTACCTTTTGAAACAAAAAGTTGAAAAAGTTAGCCAGAATCCATAGAAATAAAGCTATTAATATAAGTTTTTTTACGGTAAATAAATAATACCAATTGACAAGAAACAATAGAAACTTGACAACAATCACCTACAATGCGTAGGCAGCAAAACAAAGCACTTGCAAAAGTAAAGATATCCTACGCAAACTAAAAACTTTAAAAAAGCTCATCCATCAACGCGGCGGGACTTTAGCGTTTTCCTAGTTACTAATAATTCTTTATTGCTTGGTTAAGCGGGGGGGGGGGGGGGCACGTACCGCTACAATACAAAAAGGTTTGTGATAAAATTAATTCAGTACCGCGTACTGATTTGAGATTCAAGGCGATCATTAGCTTATTTTAAAACAAATTTCGATTCTCTAATATACATTTATTTTGGAGTATCAAATCATGCATCGGCAATAATTATAGGTATTATCAGGTATTGCTAAAAAACTTAATTCATATTAAGCCAATATAATAATATGGTCGCCAGAACTTACATACCAAATTGTATTGTTTTATTTAAAATTTGAAATTAGGAGTGGAAAACAAGTATCTTAAAACTTATACAATAATTAACATGAATCAATAAACAAATTAAAACATTGTACTACACCAATATTATTTGTCAGACTCCGATACAACCCTATTGACATTCGGGACTCGGTTTTGTTCCTTGTAGTCTTCATAAAAGTTAGATGGTATGAACAGCGTTTGTTTTGTTCTCTTTAAAATATACAACAACTTGGTAAAAGTTGCTGCACGAAACGAAATTGAGATTTAGTGCCTTAGATTAATAATACTGCTGATTTTTGGGTGACATGTCAAATTTTAAGATATATTATAGTGTGTCTGTTACGGTTCTATTATTAGTAAAGTTATAAAAGCAAACGACCACTGATTAAAATCCGTCTGGAAATGGGTCTATAGGATTATAGGATAGTTGTGGAAAACGAGACAAATTATATACGAGGACCAATTTAATACCAGCTAATACTCGAAATCTTTCGTTTAAAATGTTGGTGGGTGACCCATATTATCAATAAATGACCTGGAACTTTTATGACGCGTGTTCGCTTTGGCGTGTTTTGTGCAGCCTTATGTGTCTGCATTCACATCACTTGAAACATGCGGTACATACATACTTTTTAATGTAGGCGTTTGCTATTGTTTAATATAATGTGGATGAAGATTGGATTACTATGACAATAGTCCATATGATATAGAAAAGAAACAATTGAAAAGTGCAAACTTAATCCAATCTTTTGATTGGAAACTTGTTGACAACGCCCTTACTGCATTGGTTTCGAGATGTCGACAAAATTATATTTTATATTCCAGAACGTATAAAACCGATATACATACAATAGATAATACATGCTTATTTTGGTATGCCAAATTTGACAGAGAGGACAAACATTATTGGGTCGAAATGTTTTAAAAATTACCATAAATGGTAACTGTCCCCCCATGTAATATATAGAGAGAATTAAATGAAATTATATCTCACGCTGCTGTATCCAACAGCCTAAACACATTATATAAGTAAGTTTTGAGAATAATATGATGAGTTTGTGTTACAATATGTTTTCATCATCATCGGAATGTTCCCTTATTTAGTTAAGCGAGCGAAGCGAGCGTCTCCACTTGACTCTTATGGCTCGAATGTCTGTTTTTTTTGTTTGTTTGTTTGTTTTTTTTTTCTGTTACTGCTTCGATACAGGTCGCACCGTTTCTCTGATCGACCTGAAATTTTTTACACATGTACATACCACCTAGGCGGGTTGCTGTATAGTTTTTGAACAAAATCCAATCGTTGGTTATAAAAAATAAAAAATAAAAAATAAAAAAAATGTTCCGATCGTTATGAAATTTTGCAGGGTCAATAAGTACAACATTCTCTTCTATTTTCTAAATTTTCAGCTAAATCGGTCAAGACCTTAAGACTTATTGGTAATCATAATTCGAAAAATGATGTTAAAAAATGAAGGAGGCAGTGAAGATACAAAGATACACTTTAGAAGGCATGACGTGAATGAGTACAATGCAAAGATGTTGGAATAGTATACAGTGTACAATGTCAATATCCAGTTAGGCCTACACTGTGTGGTGGGACTTATGGAATGTCGTACTCGGGTCATGTTGCACGTACCGTGCTCGCTCAAACGCGTCCAACTGAGCGTTTTCCTAGTTAATTACCGTACGTCAAATTTTGAACCTAGACCAATCACCTATTTGTCCACGACCATATCGAAATCCTACATCTGCAACACCCATTCGTTGCGTATATTCGGTGAACTATTAATCCAGGATGTCAGTAGTTTACTAATCGTGTCTCATAAAAATTTTCGGTAAACTTCGTCCGTGAAACCTAGATACGTTTGGTGCAGACGTTAATAAATGCGAAGACGTGCTTGGCTGACGTTGCCCAACATACTGACTGAGTTAGGCGGTGAATGTTACACGAATATAGGCTACTCGTTTGTGTGGTAGACGTAATTAGTCAACTGCGTGTATACCGCTCCAATAAACAACTAAACAATTTAAAACTAACAAAATAAAACCACTACAAAAATAAATCATCCATCCATCACATTTTTAATACCTTACGGTTTCTGCTAAAAGTGTGTCAATGATATTCCAGACGGCGTGTTAAACAGGACGGTCTTGAAAAGAAGTAAATCATAATAAGTAATATCTAAAATTCCTCCCCTTCCTGAAATTCCTTCCTATAACCAAGAAACACGAAAGGCGGTGGGTTTGTTGGACACGCACAAGTGAACACTCTGATTCACGCCTGAGTGCCTGGATGTTGAGTTCCTTATGTCTACAACAGGACAGGACCTTTACGTGCTAGCTTAGGACAAAGAAGAATCGTTCGTGTCTTCTTCTTCGGTGCCCAAAAGTCTTCTCCTTTGTTTGTTATCATGTTATCATGTAACGCTGTGCGTTCTCGCGCCTCGTGGCCGGCCATCTTGGCACGGCATGCGTGGTTCTCTCCATGAGTATGACGCCAACCCTCGGTGGAGAACACTGAACTGACTTAGCCTTGACGAGAAGAGCTATGGACGGCACTTGGTGAAGGAACAGAAACTTCTTAGTAGGTGGTTTACCGAAGGTATTTAGCACATTTAGATTTTCTTTACAAGATCAATAATTTGAAAATGCTATATCCATTTCTCGGATAAAGACTCGTCAAATCCGTTTATTACGCGTGTTTAAGTACTTTTCTACCCTAAGAACCCTGGAAAAAAGTAACCCTATAACAGTTCAGAAAACGCCGAGAATTCTTCCATTACAGTCAATATCCCCATAAAGGGCAGTCAGAAACTGAATTTCTTACATAATAAAATATTAACCTGTATTTTATTTATTTTGCCCACTCAGTGACAATAACACCGATTCAGTGGAGGGTAGGAATACCATTTATGTTACGTACATTGTTGCTAGGACGACTCCCAAATCCTTGCTAAAAGCCTCTAGTCTGAACCTGCATGCATTTGAAGCACCACATGGACAACGATCTAAATCTTTATTCTATGTAGTAAGGATTCTATAATTCTATTAAATAGGTTTTCGCGAGTAATATAATAGTTTCTTATTTATATACATTCAACAATTATTCCATGATTGGACCGACATCGATCAAAGAATCATCTTTTCGCGGTTCTGGATTCACAAAGTTGGTATTCAAGTTTCAAGATGCGTGTAGGCCACACATATTATGGGTTGGTTTTTGGGTGACATGGTATATGCGTGGATAATATCTTCATTTAGCAAATCAAATCATGCACCGTACAGATATATAAGATGATTCGATTTGCGTTCGGTATCCAACATTTGTGTATAACTCTGCAAATCAAGTCCTTGAGCGTGATAATCGATGCATCTACTGCACACATAGCCATTAGCTCATTTTGAAAGCTGTGATTATTATAAGCTAAACATCAAGTATATACCAACCCATACCCGGAGGGTAGTCACGTGACCCCAGGAGATTAGGGCGACTTCGCTTGCACTAATGTTTCAATTTGTTAATGACGTACTTATCGATATAATCTCGTGATGCAATCGATAACGCGGTGGTTCGTCCTCAGATCGAGGCGTGGTTCCGGCGACGAAGACGCCCTCCCTGGAGTCCATCACTTCGGCCGCAGGGGCGACGACGGCGTCACTATCGTCAGACAGGACGTCTTCCGCCGCGACGGTGAGAGCCGCACCCGAGGCGTCTCCCGCCGTCGCGATGACCCAGCGCCTTGTCAAGGGGGACCCCGATGTCGAGGTGCTCAGTGCCAATAACCTGGGCCGGCCTGTCGCTTGGGATAGGCCCACACCGGGGTAAGTAACAGACTCTTTGGTTGACCTGTAGTGATTGTCCTTTTTCATACTTTAAAAGCTACTTTGGACAAACTTAAATGTTGTACCACTGAATCTTGACTCGGGGTTTGAACGCTTCAAAGGGTTTGGGGAGTCATCTTCTTGGACTTCTTGTAAATCGTCGTCATTTGATCAACGCGGCTTTGCATTTCAGTGCAACTATGTGCGTTTCCTTTTGCTCGTTGGGTAGTCACTCTCATACATTACACAACATTGAAGAGACTGCTTACCCTACCCTACCTTACTCCTTACCCTTTAATTATTTTAATGTCTCAAAATCACGTATTTTACGTATTATCAAACCAGTAAAAAATCCAATAAAAAAAGTTAAACATGACGTTGTATCTAAAGGTTCTATACTTAATGGTTGTATGGTACTTAAGACTTATATGTACTTATTTCGATGGTGTAGGTCCATTCAACAAGTCTCTGTTTCCAATTTCAATTCCTTACATGTCAAGAGTCAATATACTTACATCAGTTTAGGTTGGCATTCGTACACCACATGGTGCCGCGACCATCTCTCTGTGTGATAATAATATTTCTTGGACAGAATATTATACATAACAGTAAAAAATGTATACATTATTATAACTATATGTACTAAAAGTCTCACCTTTAATTAATTTCTCAAATTTATTATCTTATAGTCGGCATTCCTCGCCATTCTTGCATTCCAGTGAATAGCTATGCGGTTCTGTTCTTGGTCCATGTAGTTTATGTCATGCACGAAACTATGAACTAGGAGCCGCTTCAGCCAGCAGAGTAACCCACTATTGCCACACTTACCAATGAATATAACATCTGCATATTGCGTGTGTAAACTATAAAATTCACTTATTATATTAAATATCTATAACGTAAATAATAACGTTTAAGATAATAATAATATTAATATTAATATATCTATAAATTACTTGTGAATTTAGATACTAGATGGCATGTTTACCCTATAGGCATACAGAATTTCAAAACATCATGTTTACTCCTGTGGTATTTAAGCAATATTGTGTTTAAATAACAATAACAATAACTATAATTATAATTATAAATCAGTGAGAAATCAACAAAAGTGCTGTAAATTACGAAGCTATACTGTTAATATTCAAATGGTTGTGTGTTTTAAACTTACCGCATATTAGTGGTCGTATACCAGCATTGAGCGGCCTACCACTAATTATAGGACTACTTCTTGGAAAAAAATGCAGCTAGCTTGACTAACGTGCGTTTAACAATATGGTGCATGAAGGCGTTATGCCATTGTGCAGTTATAATCATGATTAGCTAAGTACTCGTATATATGTCACTAGAACTTGGCGCCACGCTTAGTACTTTTAGTCATTGCTGAGGACGTGCATGACCTGTACGTAGGCCTAGTAGAGTTATAGTTTTAAAATAACTCAAGAACAGTAATTAGTTTACATGACATATTTATTGATTGGTCTCTTCTGTACTGTGTGTATTAGCTGATATTTATATCATGTAGGCCTACACCACCGTGACAGAACAGCCCGATCAATAAATATGTCAACAACGGGTTGCGAGACACTGAACAGTTGTATAGGAATTAGTTTGTTCTAACTTATTCGTTCTTGAAAATATTACTTCTTTAGGTAAACTATTGTGTTATTTAGTTATGAATAAATAAAAATAAATGAATAAACTCGTATTTAGAGTCTACCCACTCAGCCACAGAACCGATTTTCAGGGTACATTAAATTTAAAGACTACCAGCAAGCCAACCATATAGGCGTCGACACCATCGACGAGCGAACAATGACCAACTAGAGATACACGAGGTTCTGTACTCAATGGTTATACCGTTAAATCCATTAAAATATTCGTTTAAGCAAGTCATTTAGGCCTAATAAATAAATAAATAAATAAATAAATAAATGAATAAATAGAGATGTGCAAAAATGGTGAGAATGAAATTCGCGATTTTTTTTTTTAAGTTGCAGTAATACCTTCAAATTTAGTTTGCACTGCATGAATCACCTGAATTGTGATTGAAAGGTACCAATTTCCAATTCGCGGATTTTCGCGATATTTTAGTTGATATCGTGAACTAGTGTCGAAATTAGCAATTATGTCTTTAAACGCGAATTATGTCATGAAATTTCAAACAAAGTTTTTTCAAAGTTTTGGTGGAGGTGCCGGGTAGGTAGTTGAAATTAAATTAATTCTGACTGGTACATATGGTGGAGGTGCCGGGTCATAAAACGCGATTGTGAGATCGTAATAATCGTTTGTACGCGAGTAAGCTCAAAATACTTCATATCAAAATATCGACATTACACAAAAAATGCATAATTATTTCGTAATTTTGGTGGAGGTGCCGGGTAGTCAAAATTAATCCTGGTAAAAACTGTCAGAAACTTTGAAAACTGAAGGCTGAAATTGAGCTTAAAATTAAAACTGATTCTCACTCTCGTGTGCTTGTTTTTCTTTTAAATTAATATCATTGCCCTGGAATTTGTGATACTGACAATTTAAAACTACATGATAATTTTATTATTTTAGTTGTGCATTAGTAAGTTGTTTTTGTGGTAAGTACGAAAAATCGCGAATTTGTATTTTTATGCGCGAATTTTCAAACTTTAAAACATATTTTTGCACATCACTACTAATTAATGATTTATATGGGATTGAAATTTAAAAATAAGCCAACACAATAGCTTAATTTATTTTTGTTATTTGTATAAAGCTGGTATAGGGCTATGTAATCTTCGTCTCAAAGTGGTATAATGATAATTCTTGCTAACAGTTAGCTTATTAATTATCAAGTAATTACGATATAGTTTGTTAGTATGCAATGCATATTGCTTACTCATCAGTTTAAATTAGTATGCCTAACCATTGGCGCTAAAACCATTAGTATGTAAATTTTATACCATTTCAGATCAAGAGTTAACCAAGCGATGTAATATTTAAAATTACAATGTAGATAACAAATGTAATAATCGTACTATCATATCAAATATGCCCAGTTAAGTTTAAGTATGTAAATCAGTATATTTTGCAAATCCAGTATACTGGTATCGTTTAATCATAGGTATGAGGTACTAAAAATCTCCGAAACCACCAACCAAATCAACCATATCAAACAAATACAACGTACTAGTCTTGAATGCTGAATCTAGGGCGACGGTCGTCGCCCGGCAGACAAGCGAATGCGGCTGCTAGGCGACACCGAACTCCGGCCCTATATACACCTACCAGAGTTGGGGGGTTTTCAGCTATCTGCACACGCCGCCCCGAAAGAGTTACAATCCTCGGTATATGACCTGGTATGTGGTCCATGACATACCAAAAAAAAAATCAACCCGATCCGACAACTCGTTCTGTGTTAAAAAAGGCTCTCAACATCGTCAAATTCCTTAAAGCTGGCTGGGTGGGTGGGTGTGGCTAGGAGTTCTCCGCGGAGAGTTCTTTAGCCTACAGAGAAAACGGTAAATCTTAGAACTATGAAACTTGGACCACACTTAGATGTACTTCAGACGCAGTGACATTTGCTTTCAAAACCAAAATCGGGTAAACAGGGACCGGAGAAAATCAAAATTGGATGATAATCAAAACGCGTAATTACCAAGGCGTGGTAATTTGTACAACATTGAAATTTAACATGCTATTAACCATTATAAATATCTTGCGTCCAAAACACAAGGGGCTAAATTTGGGATGACCATGGGCCCAAAAATGACAAAAAAACATATCTGAACTTTAAGAAATGAATCATTCAAAGAAAACGCTACAACTGAGATGTTTCAAACGTGGAATACATTTTGATATCTCTCATTCTTTATCACTTTTGAATATGGAAAGCAAAATTGGTTAACGGGTACCGGAAAAAAACCAAAATTATCAAAAGTAGGTAATTCCGTACTCTTATGAATAATACGCTATACCGAGAAAACGGTTCATCTTAGAACTTTGAAACTTGGGCCACACTCAGATGTACCTCATATAACAAAAACCGGGCAATTGGGACCGGGGAAAATCAAAATCAAAATCAAAATCAAAACGCGTAATTACTCAGGCGTAGTAATTTGTACAAGCTTGAAATTAAACATGCTCTTAACCATTATAAATATCAAGTGCTTATATGCTAGTGCGTTGGTCTTGTTGTTAGCGTATCTGCTTCCAATGCAGAAGGGCCAGGGTTCGATTCCCGCTAAAGTCAGAAGTTTTTTAACTTCTGATTTGGACTTAAGTCTATCAGTTCTTGTCTTAGGAGTTTGTAAACGGTGACTTTGGAGCCGTCCTAGCAAAATCAAAACGCGTAATTACTCAGGCGTAGTAATTTGTATACAAGCTTGAAATTAAACATGCTCTTAACCATTATAAATATCTAGTGCTTATGCTAGTGCGTTGGTCTTGTTGTTAGCGTATCTGCTTCCAATGCAGAAGGGCCAGGGTTCGATTCCCTCAGTTCAGAAAGTGTCAGAAGTTTTTTAACTTCTGATTTGGACTTAAGTCTATCAGTTTCTTGTCTTAGGAGTTTGTAAACGGTGACTTTGGAGCCGTCCTAGCAAAATCAAAACGCGTAATTACTCAGGCGTAGTAATTTGTATACAAGCTTGAAATTAAACATGCTCTTAACCATTATAAATATCTAGTGCTTATGCTAGTGCGTTGGTCTTGTTGTTAGCGTATCTGCTTCCAATGCAGAAGGGCCAGGGTTCGATTCCCGCTCAAGTCAGAAGTTTTTTAACTTCTGATTTGGACTTAAGTCTATCAGTTCTTGTCTTAGGAGTTTGTAAACGGTGACTTTGGAGCCGTCCTAGCAACGAAGCACATAATAAATTTCAGAGTTGTTCTGGATCGGCCTTGTTGATTCTGGCGTTGATCCGCGGATGTTCGCACTGTCCATACCACTGATTGATATATTTCCTATTAAAAATATCGATCTTTGGTTGGTTATCGCTCACTCGTCGATTGCGTCGGGGCCTGCAGGGTTGGCTTGGTCGCTTTGATTTAAAGTCTCCAACTGAAAATCAGTTATATATATAACTGAGTGGGTAGACTCTAAATAAAAATTAATTTATTTATTTATTCAAGGGGTATCTTTGGGGGGACCGTGGGCCCAAAAATGTAAAAAAACAACTTTGAACTTAACAAATTTAATCATTCAAAGTCCATCATTCACACCTTGATAGCGAACGAACAACAAAAAGATGTGATATCCCCCAAAATACAAAAAATTTGTAAAAAAGACGGCAGCCAAGCTCTCCTTCAAAAGTCTTCGGCTGTGAATGCTGTGAGATATAGAAGTTGAGCCAAGCTTTTTATTCTTTCTCCCTCTAGTTTCGCTTTGAAAATATGTAAGATCATTTCGCCTGTTGACGAGCGCCAAGCCAACGATTTTTGTGGTAAAAAAGTAAAATTTTTAAACTCGAAATCATAAAAAAAATGACTTGGCCCCTTGAATTTGTTCATGGCCAAGAATTTTTTTTATGATTTCGAGTTTAAAAACTTTATTTTTTACCACAAAAATCGTTGGCTTGGCGCTCGTCAACAGGCGAAATGTTCTTACATATTTTCAAAGCGAAACTAGGGAGAAAGAATAAAAAGCTTGGCTCAACTTCTATATCTCACAGCATTCACAGCCGAAGACTTTTGAAGGAGAGCTTGGCTGCCGTCTTTTTTACAAATTTTTGTATTTTGGGGGGATTAATACTACGGCTGTCGGCTAAATGCAGTATGCAGTAAAGACCATGTTGATAGTTATATTTATCCTGGTCGTCATATAAACTAAAAGTTCCCATCCAATCAACGTAACATTTTTAAGAAATATAGTATTTCCCAGCTCAACATAAAAAGCGGCGCCATTTGCAGCGGGTTTCTTCATTATGTTTGTTACATCTCGATTTACCCTGTGTAAGTTATTCAATGTGTAGAAAGTATAGGGATCTGATTCCGAGTAAAAATAAAATCCCACGGCGCGATCTGGCAATGGCACGTTGCATTAGTGACGGATACAGCATAAAGTTACACTATATTTTATTTGAAAAATCACTAAATTTACAACTTAGTATCAACTATTTTACCCATATCAAAAATAGAATATTAACAGAAATACAAAAGTGTAAACTTTTCAGTTTGTGTATTGCTGTACCTTAATTTTTCATGTAAAAATAATACCATGGGCAAACAATTGTTTTACTATAGTTCGCTGACGTGTCGTCTATAGTGCGGCGGGTTTATCCATTGGTGGGCACGGCATTCTTAAACACATTTGCCCTGGCTGGCCTTGCTGGAAGCAGTAGCATTCTTCACATACAGTGTGTTCAGCGTTGGGGATACAGACCAGTTGATCAGCTGTGAACACAACGTGCTTGTCAAGTACATGAAGTTGCTGTTATGACGCGTCACGGAGGCACTTACAAATTTTAGGAGAGGAAGAATGTATAACTTCGGTATGGGAACTTTTAGATATTGAAATGCATAGCAAGAGTATATTTTCCTTTAGTGTACATAACCTCCATGGATTTTACGACAGCAAAATAACATAATAAAGAAAGGGAATAACAAGAAATGTATCTAAGAAAACGTTTCTTGATTAGTTTGAAAGCAGTTATTTGGGGATTGTGGAAAGACCTAAACCTAGCACTTACCATTAACTGATTTTGCGTTGTATGGTTTGAATCTATGTGTGAGGCAAGGCACTAACGTGCAGTTTACAGCCATTCCATCGGATGGATCGCACTCGCATTTGCTACACTGTATGATGTGCTTCACTCCCGCCGCGCACTCAGTCTCCCATTTTACGTCTGTGGACAAAATAAGATTGGTTTATAGTCGCTCGGTATCATTGGAGGATTGGATTCGAATCCACCTTGCTATAACTACCGTTGTATTGTATTGTAGCCGATTACTATACATTATTACTAAACACACTTTATCAGTCTGCTCAAAATAATATCCTTACTTGATACCTACACCTACACGAAATATATTATTGTACGAATGTCTAATAACGTATATG
Source organism: Sweltsa coloradensis (assembly GCA_024449915.1). Taxonomy (NCBI): domain Eukaryota; kingdom Metazoa; phylum Arthropoda; class Insecta; order Plecoptera; family Chloroperlidae; genus Sweltsa; species Sweltsa coloradensis. The sequence continues at coordinate 279,161 of JAMZAV010000075.1, forward strand.
CACAACTTATGGCTAACCACCTTTAGATTCAGAATGAGCACGAATTGGCCAAACGTCTTCAGTTTTGATTACTTGTTTTGAAGCATTTCAGATGTATAAATATGACTAAGTTTAAATATTACATAAAATAAACTTAAATTAAAAATGTAATTTCTTTGAGCAACACATAATAACCATGCTGCCATGCTGTAAAATAGTTTAATTCCCTATTTTACATGTTGATGTTTATTTTGAATATGCATTAACAAAACAAGAAATCAGTTGTATCAACTGATATGACGTTTAGATTTATCTCGTAATTCATTCTTACAAATACGAACAAAAGGAGAAAATAAATAAAAATTAATTTTTAAAAAAATCAAAATTAATTCGTATTTAGAGTCTTTACCCCACTCAGTCACATTACCGAGTTTCTGAGTTTAACTCACTTCACCCTGTAAACGATTTACTTATTTTATTCCAAGCGTTTCAGAAAATTGAGGCAACTAACAACACTCCCACAATAATTAACAATATGCACGATAAATCAAAGGTCTAGGACATCAACGAATTAAAACATGCAATTCTATAGAAATTCAAAAGTCGCGATCATGGGAACTACTTCTCTTAACCTTATTAAGTCTCAAATTTGAACTGTTATGTAAATAGATTTCATGGCTACGAATGTTTAATTTAATTCATAAACAAATATTTTATATTTTAGTTCGTTTGCGCCCTGGACAACTTGTGTCTTGTCATTTTTTTCAATTCATTTTTTTGGAGTAGCTACTTATTGCTAGAAGCCTTGGCAAAACCAACGAGTCCTGGGTCTGAGAGTTGTATTGGAAATAATTTGCTTATAATATTGTAATTTATTCCCATGTGTCAACTAGATATTTTACCACATTTGATTTACACACAAGAAAATTAAACACACTGAAAAAAAGCTCAAATATTGTTTGTGGACGATGAAGAGCGATGTGAATAAGGGAACCAGATGATGGGAGAGGAAAGAGTGGTAAATTGGTGAGATGCAGGATGTAGGTGAAGATGAAGAAACGCTGAACCCGGCAACCGCCGTTTCCTGCCTAGATAGTGTGAAGATCACCACTCAACTCGACATAACTAGAAATGAATTACTAAGTTTGGACTATTTATGTATACATATAAATATCATTGGTAAAATGTTTAACCAAATGTGACTTACATTTTAAACGAAATAAAAGTCACAACAGAGTTCCGCATTCAAATCTGAAAGAAAACAGGATTGTTCGACGATACCATTAAATTTTGCCGACAATCAGAACTCTCAGCTAAAACACTCTTGCTGCTTAGATTGTTTTGTTGGTGTATGTGGAACGTACTGTGGGGTGTGGGTAGTGGTGAGTAAATATTTCTGCTTAGACTTGATGCTCACTTACTGTACTTGTTGTTTGGGCCCTTCTGAACTGTAAATATTGCTACTTAGACTTGATACTCAGTGCTCACTTACTGTATTTGTTGTTTGGGCCCTTCTGAACTGTGAGTCCGCCACCGCCCTGCGTTGCTAGCACCGCAGCCAGGTTGACGAGCAAGGCCACCACTGAGAGCAGAACAACACACGAACCCATTGCGCTCTGCAGAAAACATGCAATTCAGTCTTGTTAATTTATCACGGTTTGTCCCGTTTCGGCTATTACAGCCTAACAATATCTGGTGAACTCAGACAAGCGATTTAAGAAGAAACATTGTAAAACAATGCAAATGGTGAAACATTGAAGAATTAAGAACTCGACGAATAACGAAAACTTCGGAAAAACTTTCAGTCAGGATTGCCGTCGGCGGGATTAACATACTCACCACCTCAGAATCTTACACGTTATACCCAAGAGCCATTTATAATCTTATGGATCTTAAAACAATTAAAAGATAATCGGTGCACCTGAAATTTTAAAGCTCGCAGCAGAACATATTTTGTAATATTAACGAATAGTATGCTGGCCTATCAATTGTAGTGAGGATAGCGAGTGAGGAATACACACAACTACCCCATTGAATTATCATACAATTGGGTACGATATGATATTTAAATACATCTTACCTTGTACCTGTGAGTTCGAATACGAAGATTCTTATATGCGGGTATTCTAGTTATGAAGTGCCATATAACGGCCACATTTTTACACAAGTTTTACGTTCATATGACCATTGTTATGAGACAATAAAAAAGCAAGGAAAATGTAAGTATCGTTTGAAAAAAGGCAATAAAGAATCTTAATTAATCAACACATAATGTCCAGTTTTATTATCAAGCATACCGTATAAGATAGCATACTGCATACATAGCATATCAAACAGTCAGCTATAACCCAGTTTAACAGTTTTAACAATTCAATGCAATTGAATAATCATACACCTACATGAGACAAGTTATGTTACAACCCGCCCATATTGCATGTGGTAATACGCGTAGACAAAATGGCTGTAACACACTATAGAGGTAGCTCACATGTTACACAAGGTAGAAGGGCCTCTGTTTCGGGAGGTGGCTGGCTACCTATCTGCCACCGGCATCCACACTGAAGATGTACGTCGAAGGTTGTTCTTAGCCAAAAATCAGATTGAGTCATATAAAACAAATATGAACATAATCTAATAAATATCCTCGCAACTTATAAACTAAACTTATTAAAACTGAACATGGTCAAGTTGTAGTTCTCTTGGCAGGTTTCTTACGACAAATGTAATGTATCTAGTTGGTCATTGTTCGCTCGTCGATAGTGTCGGCGCCTACAGGTTTGGCTTGGTCGGCTTTAAATGTATAATGTCTCCATTTGAAAATCAGTTCTGTGACTAAGTGGATAGACTCTTATTTTTTTTTATTTTTTTTATATATTTATAAAATATCAAATAATGGAAAAAGTGCGAAGATGCTTGGGTACATGACCTATCCTTCAGACCATGTGCATGCTACGCATCATGCAGATGCAATACAAATCTCCAAACAAACCAATACGTAAATTCTCAATAGCACCGCAGTTTTTTTTACCATTGTCGTGGTTTTGTTAGTGTGGTGTTTTATTTACAAGTTTCTCCTAGTCTTAGAGTATTGGTTTTACCAACTATAATTTCTGTTATGTATTAACTGCTTAAAATAGTGTTGGCATGTGGTCCGTCCGTGTCACAGATTCGGCGAACTTGTTATTACGAAATAGAGTTGGTAATACTCGCTTTACAGTAGTATCATTGCTTTGTGACATGTATACTTAGAAGGCGTGACATAATTAATCTACTTCGGTGTTATCAAGTAAGAATCTCCAGACGTAGGTTGAGATAACTACAAATTTTAAATAAAAGTTGCACAACCGTGTTGTATGTATATAAAACACGAAAACAGGCGATGGAGTAAGATATTATCAGCACTTCAGAATTATTAAAGTTAGCATGATCAAAGAATAAACGTACAAACGAAGACCACGGTAGTTTTAACAAAGCAAATTTAACAGTATTTTACGAATCCAGTGACGATAGTTTGCAAAAATATTATTTTGGTTGCAATTTTAGTTCAAAACTTCGATGATTCCCCATCCATGGAGCTATAGGGTTTTCACTTTTGATGGTGGTTGTGGCTAGTATAACCTTTGAGTATAGAACCTTAGTGGTTATATACTCAATTGTATAACAGTCCAACGATTTATGTAACGAAAATTGTGTTAATTTACATTCTTATAAAAGTTTGAAGGCTATATGTGAACGTTGAGCGTAATAATTAATTAGAAATGGTATTAATTAAGTCAACAAGGGAAATTTCAGTTCTACAATCATGATACCTATGCAAAATGAGTTGCCACTTTATATTTCCAGAATAATCTTTGTGTAAATTCTTGTCCTTCTATGTGAATAAGTTTTTCAACTGAATTTGGATAGACGCTAAATTAATATCCTGATCCATTTGAGGAAATTTGTAGAATGTATAGAAAGTAAATTAGATGTTGCTTATTTCAATACTAGAAAGATTACACTTTAATAATTAAAAACAAAAACATGGGATTAATTTCTATTCCTCTATTATATCAAAACATGTTTAGCCGACGGCGTCTCATAGCCACGCCCAGTCATTCTCGTATGGCGCGCGTCTTATCAGTAGTAGGCCCTAGAACGGACTTCCTTATTACACGCGTTAGGTGGCCTACTTTAATAAATGGGAACCATATATTTATCAACATCGAAATCAAACCTTAAAATGTAAATGAATTGAATATAAATAAGTTAGTACCTCGAATTAACCCTAAGTTGTGTTGATACCCTCCCTTATTACGAACCTTCGCGTGAAATGTCTGGTACAAGAATATATTCTAATAGGAGCTCGATGAACCTACTAACATGGCGGCCATATCGTGTTCCTCGACACGAATGTACAGTCATAATAATCGCTCTAGTCAAAAAGAGAAAGCTGACGAATCTATAGGCGTGGGGTGAACGGTAAATCACAATCAGCCATGGCTTAGTCACGTCCTCGAAGCCTTTTATTTCTTAGAACTGATTTGCGAATCTCCGTGAATCTATGAATGCTAGTCACCGAAGCTGTCACAAGAAAAATTATTCACCGGATTAGTGTTCGATTCCAACTTAGAAGAAAAAGCACATCTAATTTTCCGGAGCCGTCCCACAGTGCCGCTTCCCGTAAGGTCATCAACCTTTTTTTCCCCCTATGCCATCATTACTACCTGTCGATAAAGACCATGTTACACTTATTAGCCTAAGGGGAATTGATTTATTCCCCTTAGGCCAACACCCTGCATTTCATTATCGAAAATACAAAGAAGGTTTGTTGGCCTTGGGGTAATTGATTTATTCCCGTTAGGCCAACAGCGTATATGCATCGTTTACGGTAAGGAGCGGGGCGTTGTTGGCCTTGGGGTAATTAATTTATTCCCGTTAGGCATAACAGCGTATATGCACCCCGCTCCTTACCGTAAACGATGCATTTACGCTGTTGGCCTAACGGGAATAAATCTATTACCCCAAGGCCAACAACGCCCCGCTCCTTACCGTAAACGATGCATACACGCTGTTGGCCTAACGGGAATAAATCAATTACCCCAAGGCCAACAAACCTTCTTGTATTTTCCATAATGAAATGCAGGGTGTTGGCCAAAGGGGAATAAATCAATTCCCCTTAGGCCATCAACGCTTCCTGTAACATGGTCTTTATCGACAGGTAGAAATGATGGCATAGGGGGAAAAAAAAGGTTGATGGCCTTACGGAAACGGCACTGTGGGAGGACACCAATTTTCCGCCAAATCACCTGTATTTATGGCCGGTTAGCCCCCTTTACCATCTCACTGTGCACGACGCAGTGCATTTTGTCGGAAAACGCACGTTTTGCTAATCAACAGACACATAGTTCACTTAAAAATTTTAACAGAAAAAAGTATGAGCAGAAGCGGGTATTTTATGGTGAATATTAATTTTGTAATGTTGGTTTTTGTTACACTCAAAAGCTGTGAATTAACGGTAAAATTAGTTCAAAATTCAGTCGAAAGTGGTGTGTCTTTTCTCTTCTGGTATTTGACCGGAATTTTTGTTTCGGCTTGGTTCTTGTATAACTGACTTAAAACGTATATGGAAATTAATCCAGAAATTTAAACGTCCCACAGCCGGGAATCGAACGCGGGTCTCTCGATTGACAGTCGGACGCTTCGGACGCCCTAAGCTATTTGAGCCGGTTTACTAACTTCTGGATTGTTTGGATATTATAGATCTGAATAGATTGGAACAGTACTGCAACGATTCTGCTGCCTTCAAACTGATCAACTATTTATATCATTACCTAACGCAGGTATGAGCGAGGGTTTATTTATAACACCCCCGTTGGTGTATAATTGATACGGTAATAAAAATAGAAATTACAAAATCCATCTCAGCCAGGTATCGAACCCGGGTCTCATGATTGCAGGTAGAATACTTCACCTCCAAGCTACCGAGACGTTTAGCTTAATAATGTCTTTATTATTTATTTGATTCTCGATTTTATTCTCAACCAAAATAATAAACCATAGTAAATCTCGAGCATCCTTTTTACTGCAGGCATGCTTGTACTTATAATCTATCAGTTTCACAATGACAACGTACATAAACGGCAACGCACGCAACGAAAACGAATGTTTTGTTTGTTAGCAACAGACTTCTATTCACACAAATACAAATGAATACCCGGAATCACCATTGCCCGTGCAATAACGACAAATAACAAATTGATTAGTAACCTGTGTACGTAGCTGCAACAAGTGATGTTTATGTTTCATCTTCGCGAGTCATCTCATCGCACGATCAAACATTACCAATAAAAACAACATGTGCACATGCGATGTCTCGAGGACACGCGTGAAATCCAAGTAGGCCTACACTGCATGCTTCACGAAACCAGAGGGAAATGCGCAGTTTGCTATTTTTGGACGTGTTTCCATCAATGAACCGAGTCCCAAGGTTATCCAGCGTCTTATACGGTGGATTCCCCATCACTAGACGCATGCGTAATAACATGAGTCCCAGACAACCACTGAAATCCACATCCGTATCAGTTTTCTTATAAAAACGATGAAAATTAATTGTCAAGAAAACGCCTATTATATTCCGATGGCCTTCACTGATAGTGATAGGTTTAGGTCAGGTCAGTCCAGGACTTTGCGTTCTCATTTAATGTTCACTAAGGTTATACAGGAGAGCTGGAATGAGCACAAGACAACAACACGAGCCAAGATCGACCCAGTTAGTGTGTTGAGATGGGTACCGATAGCCAGCACGCAAAGCAAAGAGCTTACTTACAAGACGAAACTACACAGGCCTCTAGGCTGAAACCGAGAAATATTTACTCAAGTTGAAGAAGAAAAAACGAAAGACACGACAGTACTTTATCCTGGGATATCATCTTTATCACGTTACTCCGTTTTTAGATGCTCATGAATTGTGGTCGTCCGAAAAGTTCTCCTTTTTCAACGATAAGGAAATAATTTTAAAATAACTCACCATGAACATGGCACACACTTATGATAAATTAATAAATTATGTATTAATTTACATACTGCGCATTATGGCCAATAAATAAAATCAAACTTTTTTTAGGCGTTTAAGCTAAGATATAAATGAAAATTATTTATGTTACACCACCAGGGAAATTAATAACTTTAACGCCAATTTTTTTTCTCAGCCGACTATTGTCACTATGCGTTTCGATACTAAAAAACATTTTACTGTAGGTCTTTAATGACTTTCACCTAGATAGTTTTCCACCAATTTTTAGGAATGTCTTATCTTACAATAAATCAGTATTTGACCGATCGTCAAGAAGAAACTTTTGTGGTAAACCACACCATCACGCAATTCCTAACTCTTGTATATAGTTGAGTGAATTTTCCATTTTCCACTTCGTTTTAACATTCACTATTTACTAACTTAGATGTTATACTATTTTATTAATAAAAATATTACGATGAATTCCATTTTGATATACCTCTGCAGTTTTTAAACATTTTATTTAATAAATCTTCAACTATATCTCATTACCATGTTGATACGTCGTCAAGAGTAATTGCTTCCACTCCAAATACACTATACTAATACAACTCTTGATATCAGTCAAACATCACGCAATCTTATATTTTTCTCATGCAAATGGCTTTAATTAAATACATATTAATTCCGCATGCGTCATTCTCGGACAACACGTACTAGACATACGTCATGCCTTGGACTCACATTGTCTCAATAATAAATGCGAGATTGCCATTGTCAAGTATGAGAGAAACATCATTTACTTTATCTATCATCAAATACTGTAATAGACGCTTTATTATATCCTAATGAAACTAATTTGCTCAGGGGGACAACAACAAATTACAAATACAACTCAAATACATCTAGACAATACACATGAAGATACACCAAAAATGTCTTCTTTTTATACACATGCAAATCAAAGTCGCTGAGGCTAGAGCGCAGGAGATTTTTTCATTCTTCGGGTATAAGGATAACGTATAATATTTTTCGTGACCGTTAATAAAGAACTTCATCTATTAGATGAGATCTAGTACTCACATTTTGTTATTTAATTAATCGGTTCAGAGCAAAAACAACGGGAAATCTCCGTATTCACTCGATTCTTGCGAACTAGAACGGTTCTTCACTTAAAAGTTCTTCCGGAATTTGATAATAAGTTAGCTGCAATCGTCTTAAACAATTTGACTAGGGAAAACAAATAATTTCATGTTAAACCAGTAGTGCTTAGCTAAATTATATCATTGACTTAGAATAGTAACATAATGCAACAAATTTATAATAATACTACCCCCACCCGCTCTAAACTCCAACCCCCTTCACAAAAAGCAATCACGTTGCCAAACGTTGTTTATTGTAACCGTTTTGGAAATCTCCATGAAACAGCGAGGTTACGATGTGATATGTCAACGGTACTATTTATAACTCCATGATATGAGTACTTAATAGCATGAAGATGAAGATAAATAATTACATAGATACATAAATTAGTATTCTCAGGCTTAACATTCGCCCTTTTCCTCGAGAAATAAAGACAACCACCAATCAACCGTTTACAAATTCCGAATCCAAGAACTCATGGACAATTAAGTCACAATTCAGAAGTTTTTAAAAACTTCTGCCTATAGCTGGAATCGAACTCTGGATCATCTGCATTGGAAGCAGAGACGTTAACCACAAGACCAACGAGCCATATATTATTATTTTTATATTATTGTATATGTATATTGAGTATGCTAACATAGGCGACATAGATATATAACTTATTTGATAGTATTTATAAGTAATGCATACGTAATGTTACAAGCGGTTACAAGCCTTGTTGGGAGAATTCCATTATTCATGTTTGAAAATCAAAACATACGTTTTAATGTATAGATGGAATGCAATGATTCGAAACATTTGATTAGAAACATAAATGCGGTTTCGGTGTGCGTTGATTTTAATATCACTATGCTATTAACCATTGTTTGAGTGTGCGAGACAATGCTGAATGAATGTACGTGTACAATAATGATATATTTTACATACAGGTGTATGTAACATAGTAAAATACACAGACCACTTGGTAATTAAATCAATTCATCCTCATTACTACAATCAAAGCTCAATAAATCGGTTGAACATTTTGACATGCACAGAATGTAAACTTGGCCAAACTTATGTTACATCAATTATAGAAATTACAATCATCATCTGATTTCAAATTTCTGGCCAATCATAGACAATTAAGCGAGCATTTATTTCGCGCATTAAATATTATGATGTGTCTAATTGTTATCTTCTGCAATTCATATTAAATCTATCATGGCAATCTTGAGCTATAAATTAAGCTGACTTGTGAGATACGGTAGTGCGAGTTATTTATTATTTTTCTTACACACACAACACACACGTAACCCATAAAACTCACGTTACGTTAATTTACTCGGTATTAGTTTCGTTCGTTATAATCTCTTGTATTTAAAACATGTTACAAGCGTACCCACGTTTTAATTACTATCAAACTTAATCGTATACTGTAATACAAGAATCCCAAACTAACGCTTGATTTTTCTAATTGAAACGGTCGGTTGCGCGTGCGTGTGCTCATAAGAAGTGGAACAAGCCGTTGACCTTCGAACTTTGAGCCTGCGTGTTCGCAACTCTCAGATCTGTGACGGATTGGCCGGACACTCACACACACACACACCCTCCAAGTCTAAACTAATGATACGATTACGACAAAGAAGAACACACCGAACACGTGACATGCACTTGAAGAAATAAATGTGTTCTTTTGGTGTGTGTTTTTTTTACTACTAAATTGTTTTCATATTATGAATATTAACACATGTTGTGTTCTATTTCTATGGCTCCAACGTCAGTGCTCATGGAGACTCATTCTAGTGAAGTGTAGCATAAGTAGGATCAAAATAACTAAAAAAATAACCCCCAAAAAATTAATCGAAAGTAAATCTTTGGATTACTGCATTTTGGAAGTTTGAATGTCTGATTTAAATCAGCCCACTCGCCCCATCCATGTATTTCATGTTTTGACGAAATGTACAAGTTCGTCGAACAATAATTATTATTCAGTGGATAATTTATTATTAATTAACTTTAGCATGTAATAAACAAGGCAGTATAGAGAAAAATGGTGGATTAGTCGCGTTTTGGTGAAATCCGATTTATAATCATCAAAATTCCGTATGGATTCTTTATAAAGTATTTTTTAATGTGGCATACCAACGTGACCTAGAACGGTACGTGTATACCCTCGCAGCTCAAACGATTCTTGTGAAAGATTGCGCGTTTAACTGCACTACAAAGCGTGAACACTGGAAAAAGCCTCCTACAATCTTGTTTAATTAATCTAAGCTTTACTATGAGGTTGTCAGGCAAATTTGAAAGTGTGAAGCTGACTGGAAACTACATTTAATTGAACTATAGCTCTATTAACGGTGAAAGGCATTGTTGTTTATTGCAAATGTCTTAGGAGTAGGACTGTGCGAGTAGAGATTCTGACAGTGGAGTCGGGTTCGTGTTCGTTTATATCCATAGGGGTTTAATATCAATGGTTATATCTAAACTGGGTCGGGTCGGGTCGGGTCGGGTCAGGTCGGATATATAAAACGGCTTGGGTTTTTCGGATCGGGTCGAGTAGAGAAAAGACGGCCGCTATGATAATGCACGGAAAACCGCATATTAAGTTTTACTTGTGAAGAACCTTAATTATGATTTCCTCCCATTTCATTTACTATTTCTCAATTTCATTAGTCACGAAAACTCCCGTAGGTGTAATGTCATTTAAAAAAGTGGATTGTATTAAAAAATTAGAATTTTCAATTGTCTGTATTTGGATAATATGGTATAAATTACAAATTTTCTGGACTGGCACCTCCACCAATAAAATATGTAAATCCTGGACTGGCACCTCCACCATCCCTCCAAAATATATTTTGTCGTTTCCCGAAAATCGGGAAGACCATATTTTTTCACCGTCAAGTCGGCCCCCAACCCGAAACGACCCGAAATTTCAGGTACCCATACACGACTATACTGAGGAATAAGAAATAATAATAATCCTTAAAATCTGTTTTTGGAGCAATATGTCTAGAAAACATATCCTACCATCCTATAACAATAATTGGCATATATTACGTAAGATCTTGAGACACCCTTTTCTGCATCCATGTTTATGAATATTCACGTATGTATGTAATAGTAAAGGCTAACTTTACAATAATGATAGTACAGCTGTTGGATTGGTTATTTATTTCACAAAATGTAAATAAACATTATCTTAATTTATTGGAGATCGTACACAAAATTAAATTGGAAAAGAGAATAATTCTTATAATGTAGCCTAAATTAGTTCCAACTAAAATCCGAGTAGGATGGTTATGAAACATGCACTTGTCCAAACAGCTGATATATGGTAAGTCCAGTGTACCTCATTCTATAATATGTGTAGCCCTAAACTGCACCAAAAACAATTTTGTTGTTAAACCTTTGAGATTACGTTTGTCCTTCATACAAATTGCGACTCGTGTGTCGACCAGAATGTGGATATTTATGTTAAAGTTAACCAATAATTTTCAGTACAATATTCCCACAGTATATTTTAACATATTTGAAAACATTTTGATATACAACCTAAAAACCGACATTGTTGGCTCGAGCGCTAAGCGCTTGACTCTGATTCAGGACGTCCCGGGTTTAAAACCCATCGAGACCGGCAATCCTGACTGAAGGTTTTTCCCGAGGTTTTCCTTACTCGTTAATGCGAATGCAAGGCATTGAGTCCTCTTAAACAGCCCTCGACATTCTTTCACAATAATTCTATCCACAACGTATACTATAGTTAGCCACCTGGAGGGGCATGAATTGCACCCTGGGCAGGCTTCCAACGAAATATGTTTATATAACAGCACATTGGTTATAAACACGTTTCATGCTCTACACATTTCTCAATTCGGAATTAATAATGGTCTCGCTGGCCCTCTTCCACAATCGCACGAACAAGCATAAAACTGGAAACGCAAAAAACTGTTTAACTTCTTTTTTTATTAATCGAAATTTAAAACGTGAGATTTTCATTGATCCTACCAAAAGATGAAAGGCGATAATTTTTTTTATAAATTATTATTAGATTTCTTCACGGATCATATTCATCTACTAAGATATGGATTAAAGCTGCTTTATTATTCATGCCATTTTGCGTGCTTTGCAGCACTGAGTGGAGTGTGGCGTGTGCTTTGCTCCGACACGCCCACTATTGAACTGGAAATTTGCCTACGACTCAAAGCCAATGTCTAAGAAAGAACACAACGAATCAAAACTTGACCACCTACTGGACATCTTAACCTCGTTCTGAATCAATGCTGCTAACAATAACCACTGAGCATTAACTTTTGTGGCCTTGACACCTGGCCATGACCATTTCCTGCAGTGCAGTGACTGGTCATTGTCAAGAGTCAATTACCTTTAAATTCCGTCTAGTATAATCAGAAAGCTTTCTAAAGTCAAACCATTTTGTATGACACTCGGATGATTTTCACGCGAAGTTAACAATGCACGCGTGTGTAGCCAATATTTATCATACAGTTTTTATAGTTAACATTTCATATTCTTTGTATAGTCACATCTCATCCCTTTGATCCACATCCTGATGGTAATGGGCACTTACTTTCCCAAGAAAACAATTCAATATCGTTTGTTCTTCCACTTAGTACTATAAATACGTTTCATGTTTGAAACAAGTAATAATAATAGGTTGATATAATAATGAGCTTACTAAAAGCTTAAGAATATTCATATACGCACAGTACATTCAACAGTTTTACATGGCTATCACGCCACTCTGCGTATATTTAAGCCACCTCACGCGAGGAACAAAGGCCTGCCTGCGCCTGTGTGATGTATCTGCATTAAAGTAAGCTCATTGTTGCTTGCAGGCTTGTGGCGACCACCAACGGTGTGCATCAGGTCCCGCCAGTGCCCGTCAAGAAAGGATGTTGTCCTCGACTGTTGGACCGCCTCAGCTGCTGCAAGAACCCTCCTGCCTGCTGCGCACGACTCAACTGCTGCAAGGCGTGCACCGATAAAACTCCGGCCTGCTGCACGGGCATCACCAGCTTGTTCAAGAACCTCAACTGCTCCTGCTGTAAAGGATTAGGCGATAAGTTAACTTGTTGTCGGTGTAAATCAATCGACTACTGCAAGAAAAAGACGGGGACGGACGCGAACGCCAACAGGTGGAACTGTTGCAAGAAGCTCGATTGTTGTCCGAAGTTGTCTTCGTGTTGTCGCCGTCACCAGGAAGAAGACGCGGCTGTAGGGTCAACAGGATGCTGCTCAAATGGGAAGTTGGCTGGATGTTTCCCGAGTAGTTGCTGTTCGAAGAAGAACGGCGAAACCGCAACAACCCCTGGGTGTTTTCCATCTCGTTGTTGTTCAAAGAAAACTGGCGAGTCCGGAACAACTCCTGGGTGTTTTCCATCGCTCTGTTGTTCAAAGAAGACTGTCGCCGGTACCAACAGCAGTGCCAAATCCCCCGGGTGCTTTAGCTGTTGTTCGAGAAACAAGGGCACTACCACCGCTGCTGCTGCTGCTTCCAGTACAGGCTGCTGCGGGAGGAAGTCCAAGGGTGTCGCCTCGAGTTGTTGCGGGCCCAAGGGCAACGGGTTCTGGGGCAGTCTCAAGTACTGCTGCGCGACCATGTTCTGCCTGCACCTGGCCTGCTGCTCGTGCAAATGCTGCGCGCGTTGTCGGAAGGACCCGGAGGTGGGCGACGCGGCCGAGGCGATGCGGCGACGAAGCAACGCCACCAAGATGTCCAAGAAGAAGAGCATAGATGTATGTGTCGGATTGCATGGCGTGAGGTGTTTCTTACCACTTTCTTTGGTCGTTATCGGTGTTGTCTTACTATTGCTTTCCTTTCAGCCTGAAAAGTTGAAACTGGACTCGAGTTTGGTAGAGTACACCTCGATAATGAGGGCTGCGATTCCCGTGTTGCCAATTCCTCTTGCATGGGTGTGCCTTATCTTCAATATCATCATGCCTGGAGTCGGTAAGCTGCACCTTCACTCAACTGTATTATACATCATTCATGTCTCATCAATATCATACGTGTGTGCATCAACTTCATTGCATGTATATCCTATCACATTTATTGGTTTGGATTGGATTGGATTGGATTGAGAGAGAATCTGGATCAATCAGCCTATTATATACAATCATGTGCATGTGTTGAAAGCTTCACAACTAACATAAACAAATAACATAAGCTGCTAATCTATTTAAATAAGTGTTTTTTGAATATTGCACTGTTTTCTTTTACAACATTCTTTTAAAATATTGTAAAAGAAAAGTGAAATTTAAAAAAAAACTTTAATCATTAATACCGGTTCTTCTAGTTTCTTTTACATGATAGAAGCTAATCTATTATTTTCTCTATGCGATAACATTGTTCGTTCGTGAGTGCGACTTGTAAATAATAATAAATATAAAACATGTGTGAATATTTTATTGCTCAGTTTTCATGGCAATGAACGATGGATTAGCATCAGTAGATTGTTTATAGAGTAGATAATATGTTATGAACTTGTCATTAAGTCAATCGTTAAGAGATTATAAGTACACTGACGTATTTAACTGTAATTCAAACCTTAGCAACAATTAGCGCTTTATTTCAAATAGGTTGTCAACCAACATGCGAATGCTTTGTGCAGTCGCTATCAAAATGATTATATTATTTAATAGAATAATTACATAGTTTTAGCAAATCAGCACAGCTGTCGATTTTAAACGACACAAAACGTGGCAAATCCACACCAAATTTCCTTTCAAAATTGCATGCGATGTCAATCACAGAAAAGTGCGTCTGCTTTTTAATGTTAAATATTGTAAAACGGGATAACTGATAAAACAATTATTTATGCTCTGTATTTTATAAGTAACATTTCATCTCGTCAATGTTTTTTAAACAGACTGTTTCTGAATATATTACTGCCTCGAAACAATTAGTGGGAGAGTTATTCCCGAGGTTGAAATTAAAAGATGTGCCGTCTGCTTCTGACGTTATCGTAGGAAGAGTAGTGTTAGGAAGAAATGTTACCATTCCATTACCTTGAGACTTGGAGGTGAAATCGATATAACGATTAAGCATAAGGTGCTGAACCCTTGTGTTAGAGACGTAGGACACCCGTTGGTTCCAAATATTGGCACGGCTTTAACATCTGACTGCCACTAAAAAAATCGAGAAAAAAACTATTAGAATTAGTAATGATGGTAATGAGGTACACATTTGCATATTAAGAGGAGGCCAGCATGCTCATTTTGCGCGCTTTAAAATTTATCAGACAATTTTAGTCGCATCCATTTGTGTTTTTTTTTTATAATTGTGTAAAAATTAATTATGAATTCATCTGTAATGCACTTTTCCATTAATTGATCATAGAAAATAAACAAAAAATAAAATAAATTTTCTAGAATATTAAGAAACTGTCAAAATGGTCAAAAACACCCCAAAAAACTACTCATTTTCTGATTGATCTATGATAAATATTGAAAATCTGATATGGGGCGTACAGATGACCTTCAGTATCAAGTATGCACAGTTGTATTAAGATGTAATGATTTATGGCTGCACTTCTATTGCAAACTTAAATGTGACGTCGACAGCAGCATTGTCTATGAATGAGATGACCACTTCTTTTAGATAACACTGTTAAATCAGCAGCTCTTTAACTTCACTTAAAACAATGGTCCATCGTTGAAATAATACACATAATAATAGATTAAACGAAATTTAAATTAGATCTATCTCATATTATTACACATTTCTAACGATTAAACGCAACGAAGTATCACTTACCGGTACTCATAGTACTCATAAGTATCACTGAAACTTTTAATTCACGTTACTAGGTTGATTTCATGTAATATTATGCCTCTTTGAGTGATCTTTTTCCCGAAAGGCAGGTTAGCAAGCTCTCTCTATCCTAGGCACTGCCTCCAGCCTGGCTTCTTCTGCCTGTGTTTCGGCCGTCTCGCTTCCCAACAGACGACATGCAAGAGTTGGCTTTATCATGCTAACAGCAAGCTCTCTTTAAGGCATGCTCAGTGCTTCTTCGCCTGTGTTCGCCCGCTCGCTTCTCCCAACTAGAAATGCAAGAGTTCGGCGCTTGTATCATGCTAACAGCAACTCTCTCTATCTAGCACCCTCAGTGCTTCTTATGCTGTGTTCGGCCGCGACGCTATCCCCAACAACGACATGCAAGGCAGGTTTGGCGCCTGTATCATGGACATTATCATCGGGATTGGGCAACTCTTCACAGTCCTCTTCTGCCTGGTCGGCTGGGGGTGGAGCATCTGGTGGGGGGTCATTATGGTAAAACTAGCAAGTAAGTGGATTCGTTAATATTGCATATACGAATGTGTTATAATTCTATTGTCAGTTGGTTTCTTAGTTCAATCAAATAACGACACTGCTTCATTTAATCACAATATTTTCACACCATTTATTTTTAAATTAATTATAGTTAAGCACGTGAGAGATGTGTTTAAACAATGTTCACAACGATCTATTTCGTACCTATATAAATAGACAAAAAAATAATAAGATAACAATCACAACGATTGCATTAAATTCATATCGCTACTAATATACAGTTGATGGACTTCTTTCTATTCATGGTTTAAAATTAAATCAGTAGATTAAAAAAACATTTACAAAATATATTCAGGCTAAAAAAATAGTATAACTGATGAGTAGCCGATCTTTTTCAATCCCTTGTTTCTCATTGCGCGCAAGAAACGCCCATTCGCCTCCCTCACACTCATTTAGGGCACGGAATGTTTTACTAATGACACAACCGTTGCTTCGTAGACATCCCGGTTTCTTCCGGCACAACCATCAATTTCAACATAGTGATATACAATGCACGTCCACGTATTAATGATGATGATAACCTAAATACCTTTGCAAAACCAGAGCCCAGTCCAGAACCGGCACCTCCACCAATCTGTAATCTGCATACGAATTCCAGACACTGTTTGGCACGGCAGAACAAACCTACTATGCATGGGAAATAAATCCCCCTTTCTTTCATACATAGTACTAGTAGTAAGTTTTTTTTTTTTTTTTTTTTTAAATAAAGCAATACAAATAATATTGTACTCCGACTATGAATGCCATCTTACATAAGGAAATGATTTATTAATGAATAGTGGTTCATAAAATGAGATATTATAGTTATAGGTTATAAATCGTTTGACACAATTTTTTGAAAACTGAACAATCATGCTAATTGAGCGTTTAGATAATTTTGCATATACGCATATCGGTGAGAGACATTCCTTTCGCTTTCGTCAATAAGATATATGAAACACAATATTTCCTCTATAGAAGTCTCTCAAATCACAGCAGTCTACAAAATAATAAATATATATAAAAAGTGGGAAAAGCTACATGTCTAGAACCTTTTATTAGAACGTATTAATGTATGTTAAAGTCAGTTTAATTAGCTTGAAGCCAAGCTTATTTGCCTTAAAAGTGGCATGTAATAAGACTAGAAGTCAAATCAATAATTAAATTATATACGTATGATTCTACAGTTATTGATTATTAATAAAAATAATAATAATAATAATAATAATAATAATAATAATAATAATAATAATAATAATAATAATAATAATTGAATGATAATAGAATCGAACCCAGGGTCCTGGGTTCGATACACCAGTACCAATCATACCATGATGTTTAACCTTGGTTTTATAGTAGGCGACTATACAAATTTTAAACTTACATGCATCGCATGCATCACACATTTTTTTTTTAAATCTAATTTGGACAGCGTTAGATTATACCCGATACCAAGTACCACATCGTGCCAAGCGATCACTGACATAATGTTTAATAGTACTCATAAATAGCAAAAATTATTATTGCTTATGTTTTTAATAGTGTAATTTTCAGTTAGAAAATTAAAACACTTTATTTGTGCATTAAAAAACAGTTTTCACCATGATAAAAAATAGTTTAAAATTTACTCAACTTAATTTGAAGGTTAAGTGAATGTAAATTGTTTACCTGGAAGCAATTATTTTTATCGATTGACTGACTACTTTTTGCAAGGTCGAAAACTTTCACGCTTAGTACCCGCCATGAAAGCAATAATAGCGACATGCAAACCAATCACTAATAAAAGAAACCAATACCTTAACAAATTTCAAAACAACAACAACCCGGCACCTCCACCAAAACTATAAGTAATTCCACATCCTTTCATCACAGCAGAAAGATACAAACACCAATACTGTAAGCAGAATGATAAAGTAACAATCAGGGTGCACGAGGCTAATAATCATATGATCAAAACTACCCGTACGGTTCAAGTGGAAATCATTTTAGCTAATTTCACTCGACCCATAAGATCGTCCATGTATTTAATTAATGAACCAAATAGTAAGATACAATAATACATATAAGGGAAATACTACTTAGTGTAATTAACTAAATCAATTTGGTCATGTGCATGTGCATGTGAAAGAAGATTGCTGCCTTGCCTTTGTGAAAATAATATTTCCTATTGTGTGATTGTAAATTGGTAAATATTTAAAATTTTGTAAAAAGCATTTAAACATTAGCATAATTAACTAAATTAATAAAGCCAAGAAGTTAAGAATGCAAAAAAATGTCAAAAAATTAAAGATTGCTGCCTTGCTTGAAAACAATATTTCCTTGTGTGTGATTGTTTACTTGATAAATTTGGTAAATTTGGTTTGATTTATTGGTTTAAGGTCGCGTTAATCGTTAGGTCATAATATGCTACACTAGCCTAGGCGATAAGGCGGAAAGTCACATGCTGGTCAGAACCAGCCATGTGGGGAGGAAAAGGGGTTCTCATGTCGCGGTCGTCATTGTCTGTCATTGTCCCCTCCCCTTGATGATCTCCCCGACGACGACAAAGATGACGACAATGACGCCACCAACGATGACAAAGTTGTCGCTAACAACGATTGCCCATTTTCGGGGAGTAAAATAATTGTTTCGTATTAGCTAATGATTGTGAGATGGACTTTTTCTCTTGAATCGCCTTTTACGATTATCAGAGCCATGCTCTGAGCCAATTTTACCCCGGGCTCAGACGAGGGTGGTAAATTTGGTTAAATTTGCAAATTTGCTATTTTGTAATGTGATGTATTTAAAAAAAAGTAACTTGTATTAAAATAGCTATATTTGATAATCAAATGAAGTCAGGGCATAACACTTTGATGGTAAAACTCTATAGTTGATTCACCCACCTAGATGGCCTTAGAAACCCACCTTGTAGAACTAACATATCATGTAATAATCAATTTTTACGTCGCTCGCCTGGTACAAAATACATTGTTAAAAGTACTGTACTGCAAATTCCGTTTTTTTGGTCCACACTCGAAGATTTCGATCTTCAAGGTGCCGATTCTTTGGACTGAAAATAATTGGTTTTAAATTGTGTATTTATAGTTTGGGGTCATGAGTTTGTATAGTAAAATATTAACATACACTCTTACCTTAAGCTATAACCTTTAACGCATGGTATGTGTTAAAATTTGTTATTTAATTCATTCACTCACCTTTTTACGGCGAAGAAAATCAAAATTCACCTAATGTGAAAAAACTACTTTATAAAATTGACGTCAAAGCTGCATTCAAACAGTGGGTAAAGACGAATTCTGATAATCGTAACACAAACTTTACATTTACTAAACATCCTAAAATATCTTGGCAATGGTTTGGTTTTTCTTTTCAACTTATATTTCCGCCAAGAACGCAAGAAATAGATTGTTGGTCAAAAGTTTCGAAAGTTTCAAGTTTTTAGTCCACGAACTTTACCTACATTCATGTAAACTACTTATAAAAGTATGGTTTTGAACTTTTCCTACAGGTGTTTGAAAAACAAACTTATTAAATAGGCGATCGTTATAAGTTTAATTTAGTTCATATACGTGAATGATTTCTTAGTAAGTGGCATTATAATCTTCTTTGAAATAGTGTATAACAAACTTCTGTTTTTATGAAAGTCCATATAATCGTCCATAGAACTTTTAATGGTGATTTATAAGTTTTTCTTGTTTCAATGGTTGTACTAAAAAGCATTGGCAAACGTTAACGAATCGATTTCTTTGTTCATTTAGCCCTCGCGTGCATTGGGTAGGCCTAGTTTCTAGACTTTTCGCATGGGAGAGTCTCCGTCCTCTTTATACAGACATTGACCGTATTTATGCCGTTCCTGGCCTAATTGCCATCTATATAGCTTGTCTCATGGTTTCGGCTTATTGAAACATTAAAACCTCGGTTACTTGTTTACATAGTTCAGGCTATTTGTGCGGAATATCACTAGCCCTTGTTGATAGTAGTACTAGGAAAACGCTCAGTTGGACGCGTTGATAAGCGAGCACGTGCTATATAATTTGTTGATGGTCCAAATTTCAACCTGATCTGAATCTTCGTGCGACCGCTATCATGAGCCAAAAAAACTCCGACTTTTCGTTGCCATGGTAACGTTACTTTTGTTAAAATCTAATTTCCATCTACACTACTTATCGGATCAAAATAAAATTAAAATATTCGTGACCGGACGGACATTCTAAATGATTTGGCCACCTCAGATTTTGTCGCCGTTTAGTTTTTAAAAAATACTTTCGATTAACTTTAATGAACTTTTAACTTTTGAATGATTTTGCACAAAACTAATAGTGCGGATTGGGTCCAATTTCAACTCGATCCGAAAACTCCGTTCAAACCGCTATCATGAGCTCAAAACTAGCTTGGAATTTGTTGCCGGAATTACTTTTGTATAGTATTTCATTAGGAAAAATCATTGGACGACGTGATAAGCGAGCACGTGCCAGTTAAAACTTTTGATTCAATTTAAGTACTCTAACTTGTTGACGATTTGAGCCAAAACTAAGCTTCTCGGAACTTTTCTTGGGAGCTCCAATTTAACTTACTTATCCGTTCAACGTCTATTCATCTACATATCTATGATCAAAATAAACATTAAACAACTAGTACTTGTTTACCGGCAGGACATTGTAAACGATTTCACTCAGCTTAAGTGCAATAGTACAAGAAAAAACTATTGATAAGTTATGAACACTACGTAAATTTATAAAATTACTTGACTGATTTGGTCGCCATATGGGCATAACAGCCACGTCAAGCTGCGATGGACTTCAAATTTTTTAAACTTTTATCTAATCTTACGTCGATGCCACAGGCCATTCCAAATTATTTGTGCCAGATTTTGCGTCCTTGTGTAAACTTACTTTTGTTATAATTATATCCATTACAGGACTTATCCGGAAAACTATATTAACAATCGTGACGGACGGAATTCTAAATGACTGCTATCCTCGAATTTTGAATCGCTTCTAGTGGCAGACAAAAACTTTGTGGATTTTCGTTGCCATGGCAACGTTACTTTTTGATAATGTATTTCCATCTACACTATTATCGGATCAAAATAAAATTAACATATTCGTGACCGGACGGACATTCTAAATGATTGGCACTCAGATTTGTCCGTTTAGTTTGAAAAAAACTTTCGATTAACTTTAATGTAACTTTAACTTTGAACGATTGCCACAAAACTAATGGCATTCAATCGAGAACGAAGCTTGCGGATGGTCAAATTTCAACTCGATCCGAGCTCGTTCGAACGTTATGGCGAGACATACAAACAAAAACAAACAAAACGAACAATACGCTCGCTTAAAAAGTCAATAGTACAATGAAAAGGATCCTTATTGTTATAAGGGGTATTGAACACTATCGTTAAAATTTAAAAATTACTTAAAGACTTGATAATATTCTAAGTAGCAAACTAATTATTATATCCCCGTTATAGCTGTGCTTAACTCATTCGTTTTCAAATTTGAATTTACAATAATTGTTTGAACCATGAGATGTTTATGTAGTAGTCATGACTTGGTAAAGACAGAGTGTTTAAGCTAAAAATTAAAGTAGTTGTTCATGTTCGGGCTTTTCTTACCTTATAGATTAAACCCATAAACTTTGAGTGTGGATATTTCGTCCGTAGACGATTTTATTTATGGTTATTTGAGCTTAGTTAAATGTTTGGTCTGTCATGAATTTCTTGTGTATTATCTTCATCATTCGTAATCGTCACATTACAACATTTACTTTCCTACTCTCAACATTAGGTATGAAGGTTGGCAGGAAGGGGCAGTATGTCCAAAACACTAGGTGTCTGCAAGCCTCAACAAAGTAAATTTGTACTAAAACAGCCAATAGTGACGCCTGAGTATTAAAGTATTTCCCCTTTACTTCGTTAAGCACCGGATTGAATTTACAAAGGTGTTATAAGAACTCACACACGTTAAATAGATTACGCATGTCGGAAACACTAGAGATAATCTCCATTGATGGTGTTATGTGTGATTCGTGTGCATGGGTATACCACAGAAGCAAGGGCACTAACAAAATAATATGATACATGTGTGTGTATCACATTTTCATCGATCTTTAAGCACGTGCACTCAAAACAAAGATGGCGGTATGGAACAACTCGCGTCGCACAGTTCACAAAATGCATGTGCACAGGGAACAGGACTGACAGAATAATTTTTAAAACTTGTCCTACATTAATAAAAACATTTCCATTTCGTTACTATTCGTCATGAAAGCGTTGTTGCATAGTTTAAAAATATGGCAATATCTTATTTAAAGCATACTTTAATCTTTCATTAATTGATTTTCCTTACATATTTTTGTATATTACACCGTGATATTTTAAATTTTCGTCTTTGATTACTTCCTATACATTATCAACGTTATTATTGAAATATTGTTGTGACAATACACTTAATTCTATTAAAATGTAAGTTTAAACTTATTTAGTTTCGAACAAGTGTTGCACATTGATTTTTATAAACACCTCCTGAAGACAGTAACAGCAAAAATATTAACCAACACATTATCCACACACTTATATTATTTGTTTACAAAGTGATAGAAAAATCTGGCCCAGAGATGTTTATAATATGGTATCTTTGCCACTATATCATTTGTCACTGTTGAATTATACTATTGACCAATTTCCTATAATTCCATAATTTTTAACTTATTTATTTTATGTTCCCAATCGTATGAAATGACTTTGATTATCGTATTTCTTTGTTTAGGAAAACACAAACGGCTTCAAAAGGAAAGTGCGGCTCAAGAAAATGCACCAGCTCCGGTAGCAGTTGACCAAAACCACGAAATAGAACGGGGAAGATAGTGAGGAAGCAAAAATAATAATATGGAAAATAATAATATAGTAATTATTTTTATACAAACAGATACAAACTATAGCACGCACAGTTTATGGATGTTACAAATTATTGTTCTTAGTTAAATTTAATAGTATTTTATGAGATTTAATGCTATGTTATTCACAAGGGAATAAACAATTTTACTGTGAACATCATATTTTCATTCAGAATTTACCTTCTCCTACCTTGGCTTTCCATTGAAATAAAGTCGTAGGGTTCCCATGCTTGATTGACACTCTTCACTAGCAATTTGCAATATATTCACACATTTCTGTTGTATTTATGTCCAAGAGTCTATAAATATGTAGTGAATAAAAACAATTTTTAAAGAAAAAAAGAAAAAAATTTAAAGCAGATTTATATTAGGATAAAAAGATACATGTTAGTGCCTAACTAAGGGACCATCTAACACCGGATCAAAGCTTATTATTATGAACTGTGTAACACTAGTACAGTCGTATGCACGACACGCTCCTTATGCCAAATCCAACAATCCTATTCATATTACATATTATTTGACAAGCACGGGTACGGGAGTAGCCAAAATAGGGAGCGTAGCTTCTTATTAATCAACAGATTTTCGAAGAACATAAGTTACAAAATAAATCTTACAATATCCTTGAAATTCTTGGTGGAGGTGCCGGGTACAATAAAATTGGTACTGTTTTTTTACAAAAATATTAGAACCCCCCTACATAACCCCAAGGGTCACAAAGGGTTTTGCATATCCCATCCCTTTAAGATTTGATTATCTACGAGTGAGGTCGACTAAGAAGTTATAAACTCATCTGCCCTTCGACAAAAGTTTCAGAAACTAGGAACGGTAGAGTAAGAACAGTATTGCAGGATGAAAACTCGATTCCTGAATCTGCTTTCTTGACTGAGAAAAGTAAATTTAAATTTATCTTAGGAAACCTACCCAGCAGGGCAGGGTGCATAATGCATGCTCATCTTCAGGTGATGTCTAAATGGGTAATTTGGAATTTGGACATTTGTGAATTGAATATCCTAGGGTTGTTTTGAGAGGACTCAAATAAACCTTGGAAAAGGTAACGATTGCCAGTGGAGTAATTCGAATTCGGGACCTACCGAATCAGAGTCTCGCGCTTTAACGCTAGAGCCACCACTGTCGGTTCTTGACGTAAAGAATCGTTCCCAAAGTTCGTTGGAAATTCGAATAAAGTTAAGATTTACATTCATCATTCCTTGATCATGTCTTACAGAATAATTGCATAATATACAATGCACAAGAGTATTTTTGTATGGATTGTGTATGGATTTATTAATTATTTTATAATAGATCACTTGGTTGGAGTGGTTTAAATACTTATTTTTAATCCTACTTGGATGATGATGATGATTTTTTAACGTCTCATATTAATGCACTAAAGCTTTTCGAGACGTTGAGTGGTGATACATGACGACGAAGGACCATTACAAAAAACCTAACCCATGTCCTCGTAGAGCCATTACGCTTGGCGCTCTAATCGTGTGCCACCGCGGACGGCAATCCTACTTGGAAGTTGGAATTATTGAAATACCAACATTTTCTACGTAGCTAAATAGAGGAGCATCGGTTACAAATTACAAAAAATATAGGTACAAAAATATGGAAACTGATAGGAACGCCCGCTATATAGGGTATACACACGTAAGTTTTACCTTTTACCCCGGTACCCCGGTATGACCTTATTCCTCTTCAGTCCCAACTTGCTAACAATGTTATGATATTTGGAGGAGATGGCCAAGGGTTGTTATTAAAAATCAATCCCAGTACTCGCCATGACTGAAGGAAACTATTAAAAACTTTCAGTTCGGACTGGCTGTAACTCGTAACGTATCGGACCGACGACCTACCGTATCAGTCACGCGTTTGAGCGACGAAACAACTGTCGAAAACATTTACCCCCCCCCCCACCTCGAAAGTAAGTTCGAGTGCAAACAAAACAACAGTTTATCAAATAGTTTCATTATCGCATTTGCCAAACAAACTGTTTACTTTCTCATAACTCAGCTGTTATAAATCTGGTTTACAGATGTGAACCATTGCAACGACACGTATTGGGAATGTATATACCCTACTCACTACTATGCCAATGCAAAATGGAAAAAATAAATAATTTGTGACGATGGCTACGACGGAGGGCTACCTGATGCACATATTTCAAGCTATTTCGTAAGCGCGGCAAAAGCTAGTAATAACAAAACAACATTTTATCAAATAGTTTCATTATCCCATTTATCAAACTGTTTACTTTCTCATAACTCAGCTGTTATAAATCTGGTTTACAGATGTGAACCATTGCAACGACACGTATTGGGAATGTATATACCCTATTCACTACTATGCAATGCAAAGGAAAAATAGATTTGTCGACGATGCGTAAAGACGGAGGCTACTGATGCACAGTTTCAGCTATTTCGTAGCGCGTGCAAAGCTAGTAATCAAAACAATTTACAATAGTTTCATTATCCCATTTATCAAACTGTTTACTTTCTCATAACTCAGCTGATATAAATCTGGTTAACAGATGAACCATTACAACGACACGTATTTGGAATGTATATACCCTATCACTACTATGCCAATGCAAAATGGAAAAAATAAATAATTTGTCGACGATGGCTACGACGGAGGGCTACCTGATGCACATATTTCAAGCTATTTCGTAAGCGCGGCAAAAGCTAGTAATGGTTTTCAACTATAGAGCGCTGTAGTGAACTACGCCCCCCACGTTGCCAAGGTAACTCGTAAACAAATACCGAAAACAGGCTTAACATGACGCAGAAAGTGTTTTGATTCCGGTTTGACGTAAGCTAAGCTATTTATCCACAGGTTTGCTGTATTTCTCCTGGTGTTTTGAAATTTCTCAAAATGCATTCTAAAGTAAAAACGGTAACAGCGAATAAACCAAAATACCGCACAAGCAGGGCACACGATTATCTTTATGGTAAATAGAATTGACTATAACCTACAAATAATAGCCAACTTTTTGTTGAAAATACGTTAGCTTTATTTACAAAAAAATCTTTTTCAGATCCTCTTCATGTTGTGTCTGGTCCAAAGGACTTTTACAAATGCGCTATGGAAGCTGTTAGAACTAGTGCGGAATTTGTAAGTGAATAGTGATAACAACATTATGCTCTTTCGTAGGTACAAAGTACGATACCTAGTCATGTCAAAAGCTATTTTAAATAAACGTCCACATGTAGCAGAATTGACTGTAGAGATGATTAGATGTTCATAATATCATGATAATATTATGCACTGCACATCTCTTTTCTCCCATTACTCACGCCGTAGATACTACCCTTAGACCATGGTCTAAGATTATACCTCAAGCTGACATAAAGATGTAGTTACAACTATTGACATCCAGCACCAACTAGATTTACTCTTATTATAATAATGAAACTTTTAGCGCAGGTGAGGTTAATAATGTAATGGAATATTTAGACTATACACTGCACTTGTAAATAAAGAAAACAACTTTGTAACAATATTTCGAAGACTATTTAGTCATCTTCAACGGGTTTAATGACATTTAACAAAAACAACAGTATGAAAAAACAAAAATCCAACAACAAATACATACTGCCATCTCAATATCTCCCCATACTCCCCAGAATAAGCAACCTTGTAATGAAAAATGTTTTTCTGAAAATAATAGGCCTATTGATTGATAATTACGATAAGCAGACAATATTTTCCACAGAAACAAGGTGTAAGCCTAGTAAGCTGTAATGCAAGCCTGTAAAGTGAAAATTATCAATAATAAACCTGTAATAAAATAATAAAATAGAGGTGTTTCGGAGATATGCTAAAAGTTTTTTCATTTAGCCCGCATATTTGGATGAGCGTAGCGAGCGAAGCGAAGATTCCATTTCACTACACTGGAAGAAAAAATCCGGAATGTTTTTTTTTTTTCTTTTCTTTTTTTTCTGTTCGTATTATTGTGTGTTTGTTAACACGATTCCGGCTAAACCGATACTCCAATTACGATGAAATTTTATGGATGCCTTCGAAATCTCTAAACTTAGAACTGCCACTTTTTTTTCTTCATTTTTTTCGATTTTTAAAAAATTTCTTCGACTTATAACAACTACATTTTTTATTCGATTGTAATGATTTTTTCACAGAACCTTAATTCTATGAATTAATATATTCGTGTGAAATTTGAGTGCAATCGTAAAATAATTTCGCATGAAAATCGCAATTTTACGCTTTTTTCGTTTAAAAAACATACGCTCATCCAACAACGCGCCTGAAAAAGCGTTTGCGAAGCTTCCTAGTCCTAGCTAATATTTTGTTCCATAGCATAAAGCACAGATGGTCATCTCATCGAAGCAGTTATTATGGCAAGCCGCATCGTCCCCAATGCATGGCTAGGTCAATTTGGAAGTTAATAATCCAGTGTAGCAGTAAAACAAACTATTTCTAAGAGTAGGATAGTGCCTATCAAACACTTTATCAATAATTCTTGAAAACACGACATTAATGGCGTATTTGTTTGGACTACCGCTCATTCCAGTAGTATTTTAAATGTAGCCTATACGAAGAACATTATAGTAACAACTTTCTAGAAATTCTCAAAATATAGTAACTAATACGTATAGCCTATCAAAAAGAAAATACCTTGAGTGCAACAATAAAACTTGTGTGTCAAGTCTTCTCATTTTGCTATTTTTCAACGTGCAATATTGGTGTTGTTTTAATACACTGATTGAGATGCGATTGTAATTAACATGAAGTTTGTCTACATATTTCGATATATAGTCTAGCCTGCCTGCGTAGGCCTCCAAGAAATAGATATAATTTTGTTTAGAACTTTGGCTGTGTGCACTTTGTTTAGAAAATATGCCCAGTCTTCCCAACGATGTTCACCGACCTTCCTACTCGCCCACGGAATATGCTGGCTGTCAAGTCATTTGACAAGGTGCCTAGGTCCGTGGACAAAACTTGGGCAGGGAGACAGAGGTATGTTGAAAACTATGTTCAAGTTGGTCGTTGTTTTGGAGTCATATCTTATGATATTTGTTAACTCATTAACTCATTTGTCATACTCATACTGATATTTGTTAACAATACGTTCTCTGAATGTAGGCTACGTAGTTTTTTTGTACTATTGTAGTTACATTTTGTATCGACTGGGCATTGATGTTTGCTCAAGTTTCAACACCTACCGTATATTGCAAAGTAAAAAATGAAAAATATCCATTATTAGCCTACCATTGATAATATGATAATGAGATATTATTTTTACACAACCATTCATTGAAGTGGATAGTCTCTCTGTTCTTATCTTATGTCCAATTTACATATTCACGTTATACTGTCTTATTAACGAATTTTACTTATTTATTGGTTCAACGCTCAAATACAGCATTGCTGCAATTTTAAATTGAGGTTTCTATATTACCGATTTAAAAAACATAGAAACATAAAACATAAGAAAAATCAGTACTGCATAGCCGAGTAGAACGAGAAGGAACTCTGAGAGGGAACAATTACACTTGAATGTTGGACCGAATACGATAAACATGTAAGATGCTAGAAGCAAGAACACTATATGTATCAGATCTTAGTCGACGTATAATGAAGACATTATGAGTAGGCGCATTAAGTCTTGCTTTGTATGGTTCCTGCATTCAGGAAAACGGTTTCGCAAAATTGCAAGTAAACTTAAACTATTCGATCAAGTTGTTTTAAAATTTATCCGCGCAGCTATTGGCCATATCGGAGAACAGTAGGTACTCAATCGGTAAAACAGTTAATAGTAAAGTATGCATTGACATAGCATTAAGACGTTGTTTTCTCAATGTGTCATTTAAAACATTAGTTTTGAGTCTGTTAAAACTCCTAGATCTTTGTTTATTTATTTATTTATTTATTTAACGTCTATCCTATTCAGTTATAAAAACTGATTTACAAAGGAGGACAACTAAATAAATCTAATTACATATGCAGAAACAACAATAAACTAAATTTTCGTAAATATTTGAAATAGTAGCATTACAACAACAATGCATTTAAACACAACAATTTTGGTAACAAATAAAAAAATATTATATGCATTTAATGAATGAATCAAATATAAAAAAGGGTGTAGAATGAAAAGAAAAGAAAAGAACGGAGAAAAAAAAACTCTGTTGTTGTGCTCTGTTGTTGAATATCTAGTTCATATAGGTAGCATAAGTCCATTCATGCATAGTGTTAAAAAGTAGATTGAAATAAATAGTTTTATAACATTACGAGTAATTTTTATGTTATTTATTACATTTCAAGTTTGTCAAAACTATTGCTTCGATTAAAAGTTATTTTAATTTAAAGGTTATAATGTTGTCATAATTACAACAATAAATAAATCCCACATGCCTACATAGAGGAAGTAAAACAAATTTATTAATTATAGCATGCTTTTGTGGTAATCATTGATTATGAATAGCCTACTGCAGTAAAAAATTGCAATGAATGTAGGAAATCATGAAGAGTCTATTTTATTTGGCACTGTTCCTGACGACGACAGCTGTAAGACCTGTACATCACACAAAATAAACTTCCAAATGAAAGTTCAAATTCATTCATTTGAGAGCAATTAAGTTCGTTGAAAGTTCTTTTAAAATGTTTTTGAGTGAGTATTCTTTTGTTCTTTCCCGAAAATTGGTAATGCATTTTGCTACTTTTTAGGGATAACACATAATTATTATGTGTTGAAAAGCTGTTCGTTGTGATATTCCTAATGGTTTATGATGAAATAATGAAAATAATTTTCGATACTAATTCATACTCATTGAAAAATTACATTTGCCTCAGCACAGTGCATCGATCTATTCAAATAATCTATAATCTATAATTATGACCATGCAATCAAACGTCAGCTAAAAGTACTTAATATACACATTACTTGCACGTAGGAGTATAGCTGCGCAACCAGACAAGCTTGTTGATGTGGACGGGGTGGATCGCCACATGTTTTGTCAAAGGTAAGATTACCCATCCACTACGTTTTATCTGTATTTTTTTTATTTATGAAATCTTCTTCTTCTTCTTCTTTTAGAAGGGTTTTAGGTTGTGCATGTAATTAACACAGGATATAGCCAAAATTATAGATCGAGCTAGATATGAAACAGTAGGAAATAGTACAAGGCATCGTACTAACCAATTATTGCATTATGATATTTTAGTAATTTTAAGGATTTATTCAGATGAACCCCATTTTATTTTCACAAATAAATATTTTATACAAACTGTCCAAGCACTCAAAAAGTGACCCACATTGATATACATAGTCAAAGGACAAGTAATACATTAATTTTGAACATTAAGGTAACAACTTTAAATTAGCTGCAGTTGTCATCAGCAGGTGAAAAGTTTTGTCGCCCCCAGCCCTTCAGGCTGGGATTTACGTTTTCTTTGCTTTCCCAACCTGTCAACCCTTCTTCAATCTTATTTTGAACAATGTTTGTGATAAAGAATGTGAATGAGCAATGTTAATTAATTGGGGTCCAGGGCACCTAACCAAATAAATATATCTAATTGGTGAAATATTAAATTGCAGCATTTCATGTGTATGTTCTGTGTTTGATATTTAGGCCTATGGTTCCCTTTTTTGCACCCAATATTACCACCTGTGCGGTTTCCCAAAGACGCTCCCCTATCTGCGAAGGTTTCTAAGGGAGCTGTGGGCAAGCCTAGGACATTTGGGACCCAGACCGACTACCGTGAGTCCGAGACACAAACTACACCTTGGACGCCACCACATGAACAAACCGGAACTGCCAACCTTGAGATACTGTCGCTCGCGCATCTGTCATGGGGTAAGTTGGTTTCTTGGATCCATAGTGTTAGCATGCACAAAGAATGTTTTGCTACTAAAATAAACACCATTTTTTTGTAATGTGGAAATGAAATATCGATTTATAAGTAAGTCGATATTAAGCTTGAGTTTATAAACAAATTCCTCGTCGTGGACTTCAAAACTAGTTTATATAGTTTATAATTAAATGGGGTAACAAAAAAAAGCAATGAAAAATACAACTTGAATTTTAATAAGATGGTAATGCTGTTGTACACAAGCGACCATAAGTAAATGCAACTATGCCCAGCCCTTGATTTACGCCTACTTACATGTAGGGTTCGAAATTTTCCGGAAAAATTGAAGTCGAGGAAAAAAACGGATATTTTCCCGTTTTTTTCCGGAAAAATTGGAAAAATTGAATTTTCTTTACTTTTCATAAAGTTTATACTTCCTCGTAGTTCATTTTAGATTAATGGCATCTTTATGGTAAATTATAAATTAAGATTATTATTGTTAGTTTATTTTCATGTGTTTATGTACGCGTGTTTACTATTGATGTTTATAAATGACAGCAAAATGGCAGCAATACTACATCTAGCATTTTCCAAAATCCCTTGCAATTATTACTATTTATAGCCAGGGGTCGAAATTAACTTTTTTTGCAACTAGCACTTCGGGCTAATGGCAACAATAGTCCTCTAGCCCAAGAGCATTTTTACAGTCGGCAATCAAATAGGTTATATTGATGTAAAACAATAATAGGGTATATGTGAATGTTTTAAGTCACAATATTTGCCGGGTTTGACTTATGTGTAGGGGGGACTAGGGAGCGACCGGAAACGAATTTTAACCGTAATATTAATAATCCTAAATTAAGCGATTTTTTATTTTGTTTGCATATTTACAACGATTTTCCATACTAGGTAGTGCACTACTACTGGAAACTCGTAAAGTTATTGTTGCGAAATATTGAGATTTTTTGAACGGCAATTGGGAACTCTGGAAAAAGTACTCGCCTGTCGGACTAGAGTAATTAGATTTTTACTAGCGCGAGCAAAGTTTCACTAGCCTCGGGCGAGCATTAATTTGACTCCTGTTTATAGATATACTATGTTAAGCTTTAGTCCCTCCCACGGCATGCCCTATTACTTTACAATATGGTCACAAAACTGTCTTTGAAATGAGAATTCCAATCATAATTTTAGTCTAACCTAACAAGAACAACTAAGGCATTTACCTTTCATTTTACTATTAAAATAATGAATTAAAAACTGTGAGATATGTAATTGGGCTACCTTATTGATAAAAATAATCATTACTACATTCATATCAATTTTATTTATCCTATGCACCTTAAAACCAATTTTTTCATTTTTTCCAATTTTTCCTATTTTTCCGACGTGCCCGGAAAAAAACGGAAAAAACACGTTTTTTTTCCAAAATTTCCGGAAAAATTGGTACCTTTTAAATCCCTACTTACATGCCGATTATATAAATATCTATTAAGTTACTTTTGAAATGTAACGCAATTTATTTAGTTACCTAACTAGAAAATAGAAACTACTTTATTTATAATTAAATTGCCAATTAAAGCAATGTCCAGTTAAATTTATATGTCGACCAGTTAACCTTGCTAACAATATAATTACAAAGCTTCTGATTGGTGGTTCACATAGTGAAAACAGGTTATCTGGCAGTTAAATTTACTTGCTACTATAATACTGAGCTTATAGGTTAGTAAAAACAATATTATTGTGTACTGTATTGTTTTGTAGGATGAGCCTGAAGCGAAGACTTCAATTTCACTGACCCCCCCAAAAATTTAGCTCGGGTTTTTTTTGTTTGTTTGTAAGTTTGTTTGTTTGTTTGTTTGTTTTTCCGTCTGTTTGTTCGCTCTCTACCGGGCAAACGGCATATGCGATCTTGATGAAAATTTGACACGACCTTCGTTTTCTCTGAACTTAGACTTGCTACATTTTTGGGTACAATCGAAGAAATATTTCTCAGAATATCGTACTTTTAACGATTTTTTTCGATTTTTAATGCGTATTTTCGTGAACATTTGGGCCGATTTGACCAAACGTGTGGGGCTAACAACGTTCATAATTTCACATGGACATTAAGGTAATGGTGATGTATTGCTTTCTGAAAGAAAAAGTTGAAAAATTTTGCCAGAATCTATAGAAATAAAGCTTTTAATATAAGTTTTTTGATTTTTGTGCGATATTTTGTGCCATTTGGGCCAATTCTGACCTAAACGGGTTGGGGTACAACGCTTTCATATTATTATACATGGACATTAAGGTTATGGTGATGTAGTACCTTTTGAAAGAAAAAGTTGAAAAAGTTAGCCAGAATCCATAGAAATAAAGCTTTTAATAAAAGTTTTTTACGGTAAAATAATACCAATTGACAAGAAACAAAAGTAAACGTTGACAACAATCACTACATGCGTAGGCAGCAAAACAAAGCACTTGCAAAAGTAAAGATATTCAAACGCAAACTAAAAACTTTAAAAAGCTCATCCATCAACGCGGCGGGACTTTAGCGTTTTCCTAGTAGAAAATAAAACATCTTGAAACATTAATAAAACAAAATAAATTGCAGACCCGGCACCTCCACCAAACTGCGAACTTCTTGCGTGTACGTGAACACATTAAAAGCCTGAACCACGCACAGCCTACGAGGTGTATGACTGATGTGACAATGTTCTAGATAACGGTCTCCCGGCTGGTATGCACGAGGTGGAGATCATTGAGCGAGCGCGCATGAAGAGAGCGTGGGAGAGCTCATTGCCGCCGATCACCGATGCCGAGTCCATTGAGAAGCGCAGGAAGGTAATCGAGATGATGGAGCGGGACGAGTGGGCTTTCAGGCAAGACAAATCTACCATCTTAACTGTAGAATGGAGGTAGTTATTGACGGGGCTCGGTAAACAAATCGTTATCGTAAAAATATTAACATTCTCATGTAACACAACTGAAATCTGTGGAACGCATAAATAGGTGATAATTAGTTTTGAATTATCTGTTGCTTTAATACATCAGATTGGTAAATAATAAACAACAGGAAAAAAATAGTATCGAATTACTAATCAAAAAAAATTGTTGGTTACCTATCAGACAAAAACTATGCCATTTATTTATGTATTTATATATTTTAACGCCATTCCTTATGAAAACTGATTTACAAAGGAGGTAATAACGAATGTTTGGAAATATTTCAACCACAGGCAAACCGCCCTGATTTTTGTTTTATGGACCTTTAATTTACAGAGAAAAGGAAATCGATCACATC
Source organism: Sweltsa coloradensis (assembly GCA_024449915.1). Taxonomy (NCBI): domain Eukaryota; kingdom Metazoa; phylum Arthropoda; class Insecta; order Plecoptera; family Chloroperlidae; genus Sweltsa; species Sweltsa coloradensis. The sequence continues at coordinate 313,586 of JAMZAV010000075.1, forward strand.
AACGAGCTCCGGTTAAAGTTGTCAAGAGTGTTGTGGAAAGAGAACCAGTCTCGACTGTCGGAGAAGCTTTGCGCCCGACTGAAGCACTACTGGGCAGGCCGGAAGCGACTCCGGGACAAGAAGGTGGCGGAGATCAAGCACAAGGCCAACAGAGGTATAGCCTTCATTTAAGCCGGCAAGACTTGTACTACGATCAGGTTATTTGTGTGAAACTTTTTCGTAAGGTGAATGGATAGTTTCAAATAGTATTTTTTAGTTTATATTTTACCTATAAGAATCAAAATTATATGTACGGAGTCACTCTCAATATGTCTGTCTCTTCAAAACGTAACAAATTATATTCTTCATTGAAATCATCCTCAAACTCTATTTTTGCACATGAGCTTTCAGAGACTATACATGTCCACAGACCAGACTATAAGTGCTTAGAGTTAACTTCACGTTAAACTACATTTCTCAATTTCATTAATCGGGAAAACACTCACGTATAGGTGTACTTGATTTTATGTTACAGATAGAATTTTAATTTCTGGATTGATTTCCTTGAAATTAAACTACATTATTGTGGGGAAATATCTAGGCCTAGGTCTGCCTACAATAGACTGTGGCAACCTATACGATGTACATGCCTAAACATGTACATTCACGACACATGTATCATGAATCACTCCACCCCTCTCCCCCTGCCATGTTTGGACGCTGAGGTTGATCTCAGCTATAGGTTGCCTGGTTAACGTTAAACGTCTCTTGGATTGAGGTTAGAATCGAGAGTTCCAAGTTTTAATGACCATCTAGCTGATTAAGCCGAGTACGTTTCAGTGTGGTACCTCCATTCTGGATAACCCCGCATAGCCACCATTAACGTTACATTACCAATCATTTTCATCATTTACATAACCGTAGGGGTGTGCGAAAACCCGAAATTTCGAATCGAGGTCGAGTATTTGCTATCGAAATTAAGTATTAAAAAAATTACGATTTTGGTGGAGGTGCCGGGTAGCCTCCCTATAATATAGCAAATTTGACCCGATTCGTGGAAATGGTGGGAGGTTCGCGGGCGAGTGTGAAAACGTAAAAATCGGTATCTATTTTTGGTGCAACCTTACCAACCCTGATTAGTCATAGTAACCTTAGTATTGTGATACAAATTTGGTTTCTTTTTGGAAGTTATGAACTTTTTTGGCACAAATTTTGTGCGTTGCCCTAATAACATTTGTGCTTGATCATTAAAATGATTTAGTGAGAGGTTACAATTTTAAATCGATTAGATGTTACTCTGTCTTCTCTTTTGGAGCCTACATATTGTCTAACATCAACAAATAAAAATTAATATCGTACATTTATATAGTCAAAAGAGCACCGTATTTACTCGATTATAGGCCACCATTGAGTAATGGCCGCACCCTTATTTTGACCACTCAAACTTTAAAGAGGGGGGTATATAAATACTATTAAAAATGGCTTCACATAATGGCCGCACCCCACTTTTTGAACTTGATAATTTTAAATATACCCGAGAAATATACTCGCATAAATACAGTAATTTTGAAATTTAAAGAAAATATTAAGTACCCGGACTCAAATTGGACTCGATACTCGAGTTATTTTAATTACTCGGACTCGACTCGACTCGAACTCGAAATTCATGACTCGCACACCCCTACATAAAATGTGTGAAAGTTAAAGCGTATAACATACAGAGGAATCCATAGAATAAAGTAAGTCCAATGGTTGAGAACCTATCAGCCACTTGTTACAGAACTGCGCAAGTTGCGTATGAAACATGAAGGGGTGGACAAGAAGTACCGCAAGGTGAACGTAGTGGATGAACATGATGATCGCAAATCCGAGTGGTACGGACCACAGATACGGTTCGGTGAGCATCCCAAGCGAGCTCACGAGGTCATCAACTGTCGCTTGCGATTCCTGTCGCACATCAAAGGGCTTGATGTACTGGAGAAAATGCCGAGGTAAAATGCATGATTACTACAGGAAATAATATGATTATTATAATATTATGGAGCACTGTCTCGGTTGGAAGAGATATTAATTGAAATAACTTGCCATTAAATAGGAGCATAATTCACAACTCCACCGTTGCCTGTTTGTGAGTTGTGACGTCACTTTCATTGGTGATCATTGTTGAATTAGTTCACAAGAGCAGGGAGCTTTGGGATACCTAAGTCTTAAATTTGTACTGCAAAGGTGTTGAGAGTTGAAACTTTTTTTTTACAAAATATAGGCCTATGTACAGTTTATTGTCACTATGAAATATAATGCTTGCTAGTGTTTTGTATACTCTTTTATACAACACAACCATAGTTTTTTAAACTACCCTTTTAAATTTAATTTATAGGTATTCGCCAGTTTTTGCTATCTCATCCCAATATATATACATACATATATATATATATATTAAGGATAGGGATGTTTTGCTAATAGTTAGACCTCAAGAATATCTAATCCATATATAATTACGTGACATAGGTCTTTAGGCTACGAAATAAATTTAAATTATTTTATATTTTTCATGCAAATACCCAAAGTTCTCTACTCTGCTAGGAGACACAGAGGACCTTGGCAAACATCTTAATTGGTGTATTCTATAGTAAATGTATCGTTAATAGTATTTTGTATATTAAAAAAAAAAAACATGCAGCATTGTGATATTGTGCAATGGTTAAAAGTTGCAAGTTTTTATCACACTACCAGTAACACATTTTTTATGGACTTGACATAAGTTTGAATGGTTGTTACATGCCTCGCCTCGAATCACTTTATCTGTGTACGCACAGGTTCTTGCCACCGTTAGACCGCATCCGAACAACAGCCCCGAGGAGGGAATGGGAACTCTGTATTCGAGAGACTCGCTGGACTGAAGAGGTGCTCAGAAAGCTGCACGAGGACCTTAACAGTAAGAAACAATGCTCAAAACAAAAAATATACAATTGTGAAATCTATTGCATTAATTTTGTTGTTCTGTTTTGATACACACTTAAATAATTTGATAAACCATCTGCACCTGCATCTGAATAAATTAAATACGCATAAAAGAGCAAAACAATCACAACAAGCTACCAAATTTGGTATCAGAAGCATGTAATGAATGTTGATGTTTAACTTACAATTTATCTTTAATAATGTTTTAATTAACTGCATATGTTTGATACCTACATTTTAACAAAATTATTCAAGAACAACGAACATATTTGGCTAGAAAACAAGAACTTGTACCCTGAATCACCCACTATTATTGCCATAGGCCCGACTCATGTACCGGCATTTCTCCCAACAGCCACAAAAAGCACTACCCCCTGCCGCAGGCCTACGGTAGTGGAAATGGAGGGTAGCATTTTCCGAACCCCCAAATCCATCCCTCTTGCCCACTGTGTGGCGGCGGATCTAAGTATGCACAGGGGGATTGCGGCAAGCATCAAAGCTAGATTCGGCCAAGTCGAGGAACTCGCAAACCAGCATAAAAGGGTTGGTGAGGTGGCAACTCTTCACTCAAAAGGGAGACTGTTATTCTACATGATAACGAAAGTACAATCTCACCACAAACCACAGGTGCATGACCTACAGAATGCACTACGGAAATTGCGAGCGTTTTGCAACTTTTATCACATTCCGACTATAGCCATGCCACGGATAGGCTGTGGCCTCGATCGAATGTACTGGCCATTAGTCAAAAAAATGATTGAAAACATCTTCAAGAAAACACACCCAAATCCTAGTATATACACGTATGCAATCTCTCGAACTCCCTGTACCAACGCCTGACGTCACAGTAATTCAAGCACCTCATGCATCATCGAATGCTGACGCCATTTCTACCAGTAACCCACATACCATGTCAGCGGCACCACAAACTACGGCCGGGTCAGCCATTCCCGAACAGTGTTCCAACATCTCCGTTTCAGAGGCCAGCCTGGGCACTAACACTGAGGGTATCACTACGGCCACACCAGTAAAATTCAAGGCAGTCACCTCCAGGCCTATTGAGTATGCCACGAAGCAGCACACAACCCCTATAATCATAGAGTTGGAAACCTTATTTGGCCCACCCCCGCCAGTGGCCTTTGTTACATCTCCAACGCGGTCTATGCCCCCAGTGACCACTCCTGTCCAAGAAGAGTCCATTCCAGCGGCGGAGCTTACACAATACGAGTCATCTCCAGCAATAGAACATATCCAAGATGATCCTACACCAGTCTCCATGCCATATCCAGGTGCCAAGACTGACCTGGAAGAAGTCTTCCAGCCAAATGACCTCCCATTAACAACAATAACGCCAACATCACAAGGCCATCAACCAACCATGGTGCCTGACATGACTTTTGAGGAACTCCAAAGCCTAGACCACCCATTCAACCCTTTTGGACATTCCCACAAATACCAAACACATCGATACCCATCCTTACTTTAACCACTCTCAAGCAGAAAGTGCTTAGGCCAAATGAGTCCAAGCCAACATTCATCAACTCATTAAAGAAGTCCAATAACATAGTGATAAGTGATTCCATGTTTGCTGGTTGCAAATTCCTCAAGCCAAAACCCAATAGACACTACACACAAGAAATTCATGCAGGTGTTCAACATCACCAACTTCATAAGTCCATCTACAACCGTGTCCCCGATCCAAAAGTTGCGACAGTGATTCTTCACTTTGGTATGAATTTGCTTCATAAGATGGAGACCAACAGAATATTGGATCAGGTGTACCAGTTAATACATACAACGCAAAATCGTTTCCCAACGCAATTATCGTATACATTAGCTTATTCTATAGAAGCGATATAAAAAATCAAATTATTGACAACGCCAACGAGGCTATCAAATGGGCATGCCGAGAACTTGGAGCAGTATACGTCCAATCAGCCATGTGGTTAACTGACGCCGACATCTCCATTGACGGATTACAACCTAACAACTCAGGCAGTCTCAAAATCCACAACATGATTGAGGAAATTTGCACCACAGTTACATGGCGGCCCTTCCACCCGCAAATCCAGCACCTGAAAAATAAACCACTGAAAAACTTGCCATCAACGATGCTAGCTCACGATCCACCTGCAAAGCCAATCTCTCCGGTAATCCTGATGGCTACCAAGGAACCTTCTGTAAGCCTAGAAGAGTCGCCCACCTGGCCTATCGCAACATCGTCTCTATCCAATCCCGATGTGACTACCATCATGTCTGCAGCCAATCCTAACGCTGCAGGCACAACGTCTCCAGTTGATCCAGTCTATTTGCTATGACACCCGGGCTACTAAATCAAGATATGGACCAGGTATCAGAATCATCTGTCTTAAAGCTTCCATCCCACTCTACAAAGATGCTTCAGTTAGACACTCAGCCCTGGTTGCCAAGGACCGTTTAGACCAGCCCTCCCAGCCTAGATATCTACCCGAAAATGCAGTTCAGCCTAAAGACTGGACAAACACATCAGCCCAGCCGGATGTAGACAATCCTCAGGCAGATCCAAAACAACAAATTACTCCTATTTTGACTTCCCGTAAAACAAAAAAGATAATGCCACCACGTAGAACCATTCCGTCCCGATTATCTAAAACAAAAAATAAAATCATACCTTCCTCAAATTTTCAATTAATCAAAAGGGTCTCAAGACCACCATAACTCCCTCCGTAGACCAACACATTCTATCTCAAAATCCTAAATTCACAAAGACTGATCTAACAAAAACTGACCTAATCAATACTCAGCATGTATCATCACAAAAGGCACTCCCTAGCATAATGTCCCTTAACATTCGATCTATAAAAAATAAAGTTGATGAAGTAGAAGTGTTCCTTGATATTCAGTCGCCAGACATATTCTGTATTTCGGAACACTGGTTGTCTGCCTCGGAAGCCATAAAACTTTCAATTCCCCAGTACTGTACTTCCAGCATTTACTGTAGAACCTCTCCATTTGGCGGGGTTGCAATATTTGCAAAATCATGGCTTCATACTATCCTTATTCCAGGCATTCATGATAATTGCATTGAAAAAGTGTTTGAGTGTACTGGAATCTTGTGGAGAGGAGTTAATATAGAAGTGATCATCCTCTCAGTTTATAGACCACCCTCTACTAGCATCTCACAATTTATTGACAATCTAGAAGCAACTCTTATCCGAGTTACCAAACTTCATCCAAATGCAGAGTTAGTGGTCTGCGGTGACTTCAAATTGATCTTCTTAAACCATCAAATAATACTGTTCTTTACCAAGACATTCTAAACTCCTTTGGTCTAATAGCGTCAGTATTCACTCCAACACGTACAACCTCTACCACCTCTACTCTTATAGACAATATATTCACCACGTTCAATTTAGGACACCTTCAAGGGGAAACTTTACTAGTAGACTCGTGTTTATCAGACCATTTTGCACTCTTCCTTAAATTCGAATCTTCAATAAACTGGAGTGTCCAAGCTGGACTCTAAAACGAAAATTTAATGAAAGAAATACTTTAAAATTCCTTGAACTCTTCAAGATGAGCTCTGGGTTGCTGCTCAAAATATATATACTGTCAATGAGTGTTTTTGATGCATTCCATTCACAATATGTGTATCTCTTTAACAAAGCCTTTCCAGTTAACAGATGTAATACTATTAAACCAGTTAAATCAAAGAAATGGATTACAACTGAGATTCGCTCAGCATCTGCCGACCTCAGGAACCTACATGCACTATGTAAGAGAAAACCACTTGACCTTATTCATAAAGGCAATTACAATCGTTTAAAAAATCTTCACTCTAGAAATATAAAAATAGCCAAAAGAAAATTTAACGATAGCATTATTTTATCTTCCACAAATAAATCTAGGGCATCCTGGAACATTATCAGATCAGAGACATCATCATCTACTTCACCTATAAACATGGCAATTGCGGTTGATGGGAAAAGGATCGATAATCCTTTTGAGGTTGCTAATAGATTCAACGTGTTCTTTAAAGAAATTAGTGCTATACCTCTTTTAAAAACTCCTATTGTGTCTGATATATTGAGACCAATCAAATCATTCTTTTTATATCCAACAAATCCTACAGAAATTTGCAAACTAATGAAGAAAGTAGCTCCTAAGTACTCGTGCGGACATGATGGCATACCTAGTGCCATCCTAGTGAAATCAATTAAACTCATTGCATTGCCTCTATCCAACATTATTAAACATGTCGTTCGAAACTGGCACTTTCCCCACAAAAAAGGAAAGTTTCCCCACAATTTTGAAGCAATCAACAATCGTCCCTATACACAAAAAAGGAAAGAAGGATATTTTAGATAACTATCGCCCAATCTCGTTACTCTCATCGTTTTCAAAAATTTTTGAACTCGTAATGTACAATCGACTTACCTCCTATCTCAATAAATATCACATTCTAGATGACAGTCAGCATGGCTTCCGTTCTGGGAAATCTACGACGACAGCTATTTTTTCATATCTCTCATCGCTTTACTCTGCTTTAGACAGAGGAGATCAAGCCATTGGGCTCTTTTTTGATATGAGCAAAGCTTTTGATACAATCGATCATGGAATTCTCCTCAAAACACTACATTCCTTAGGCATTATCGGCCCTGCACACAGTTGGATAACGTCATTTCTCACTAACCGCAAACAAACGGTGAAAATAATGTCATCGAAATCACACATTCCTTCAATATCTGACCCACTCCCAATAACTAGTGGTGTCCCCCAAGGGTCTACGCTTGGCCCTCTATTTTTTATAATATATATTAACAGTCTTCCCAAACTTCTTAATATGGAAAATTTCCAGGACATTGTAAAATCTTTCCTCACCTTATATGCTGATGACATCAACTCCATCCTCATAGCCCCCCATAATGTAAATTCAATGTTGCTAACATCAGCTGCAAATTCTCAAGTATCACAAATATCATCATACTGTAAGTCTAGTAGACTGGCTATCCAAACGATAAAAACAATTTTCTTAAATTTTCATACTAATGCATCGCAATACCCCTTAAGCCCCCTTATTCGTCTGGATGGTAAGAGTATAGCAAGGCAACCTACTGCAAAAATTCTAGGGCTTACTGTGAGTGAGTCCCTTGACTGGCTTCCACATATCCAGACATTGGCACCGCGTCTGCTAAGTGGTTGTTTCATGCTTCGAAGGCTAAAACTTCTTGTGAGCCCTTCTACGTTACTCATGGTATATCATTCATACATTCAGTCAATTATCTCATATGCAGTTCTATTTTGGGGCATCTCAAGTCATGCTAAACGAATATTCATAATACAAAAAAGGGCGGTGAGAATAATCGCCGGTTTATCAAGGCGACATTCATGTAAGACACATTTCACTAATCTTCATATATTGACTCTTACATCCGAATTAATTTTGTCAGCTTCCACATTTGCACACTCTCATCCTGAACTGTTTTTAACAAATGCAATAAACCACTCTCATAAAACGCGTACTAACTCTAACATATTCATTCCTACTTTCAACCATTCACTATTTAAAAACAGTCCAAGCTACCTCTGTAGTAAAATTTACAATAAATTTCCACAATCCATCAAAAACGATACTCCAACATCATTTAGAATTAAAATTAAATCTTTTCTCATTCATAACCCTTTTTATTCCTTAGAGGAATTCCTTATTGCAAAAATTGAATTTAACTAACACATTTTGTGTCCCATCTTCCTTCTTGTCCATCACATAACGTATGTATGTTTATCTTATCTATTCTTATTAATTGTTCTCTTAAATATTTTATTGTATTACTATTTATATTCTAATTCTAATGACTATGCTAGTTATTCACTCCCTCTCTCTCAGGAGAGGGTATATTTTTACTATGTAAGAATCTGTGAATAAAGAATGAAATGAAAATGAAATGAAACAGTTTAGTGAGTACTTCAGCACTTAACGACAATCACACTACTTGGATTTAATTTCATCAAATAACAACATCTCATTTATCCCATATATACTTGAAAGAATATTATGTTTTAGGACATCGGGGCCAAAGATGTAATTCAATGGTATATTATGTCAAACCGAAAATTTATTTCCAACTATAGTAAGTTGGTGAAAAGATGTAGTGTTATATTTTAGCAACGTCGTAAATATTCCTTTATCTCTATGTTTATTTTAGTATTAGTTGTGTAAAACACTTCATAAGCAACACTTAGTAGCATATTGATGACCAACAAAATAACTAACAAGTAATAATTCTTCGTCAGGTATCCGCATGAAACGTTATGATACACCCCCCAAACTCCAGCTTGTGACGCGCATCCAGAAGCCAGTTACTCCACCCGCTACGCCTTCCATTGAGGGAGTTCCTGATTGGGAGGAAGACGTTTACCAGGCATCAGTGTTTTTACAAAAGATTGTCAAAGGGAGAGCTGTTCAGACTATGGTTAGTGTAGATTCTGCAGAAGATCTTTGGTGCACGCCGTACTTTTATTGTCAGTTTACTTCAATTTCTTTTCTTTTTTAAATACCTTAGTACTGCACGTGACAAGAATTATTGTTATTATCACTCTATAAGAACAAGATGGCTCGACCGGTAATTGGCATTTAGATTTTTGTAAGTTTTTAAATAATGTCCACCAATAGACCATTTCTCTACTATCTACCTCATTCATCTTCATTATCCATCGCCGTTGACCGCTTCTGCCAGGGTCAGTTTGGGTCCAAATTTCCCCACTTCTTTCTTTCCTCGTATCTCTTCTACATCTTCCCAGCTCTCTCCTCTTGCCTCCAAGTCTCGTGCTATGGTATCCTTCCATCTCTTCCTCGGCCTCCACCGTCTTCTTATTCCTTTTTCAATCCTTCTTTCATACATTCTCTTGGGCATCCCATTTTCCACTATTCGTTTTATACGTCCATAAGCATCTCAACACGTTTCCTTCCCATACTGTTACATAACTTGTAAAGCTACCTTGTTATAATAGTTAAAACGTCAATCTCATGCTATTTTGTCGGTAAATGTCGTAATTATATAAATCAAAAATCGTATTTACAATTTAGAGTCCAACCATCACAGTCACCGAACTGATTTTCAGTGATGACGGACTTAATTTTTTTAAAGCCGTCCAAGCCATTCCTGTGCTCATTTATAATGTTTTGTTTAATTTAATGTTAATTATTTATTTAATGCATGTATTATGTTTATTTCTTAGATGTTCAGAGGCAGAGAGAGGTGTCGAGAGCTGATAGAAGAGTTGAAGAGCACGCACGCGTTACACGAGGCTGGCCTTCAAGCTCGCATGGAGGAAAAATTCCATGTCATGAGCCAACAACGATCACGTTTACTGGAAACGAGAAGAGTAAGTTAATTTGAATTTTCCATGAGTATTGGAGAGCGAAGCGAAGTCTTCAATTTCACTACCCCCCAAAAAATTAGCTCGGGTGTTTTTTTTGTCTGTTTGTTTGTTCGCGCTCTACACCGGGCAAACGACATTAATGAAAATTGGAGGGGACCTTCGAAAGCTCTCAACTTAGACCTGCCACGTTTTTGGGTACAATCAAAGAAATATTTCTCGTGAATATTATACTTTTACGATTTTTTCCGATTTTTAATGCGATATTTTCGTGATATTAGGCTCGCGACCGGGCAAACGCTCACTCCCATCTTGATGAAACTTTATGGGAACGTTTGACATCACTTGATTTAGATGATTTATGATTTTGGGGAGAATCGAGGAAATATTTCTCATATAAATCGTGCTTTTACGTTTGACAATTGTCTTTGGCCATCGAGATATTTTACACTCTATTGTTAATTGGTATTACCATGGCAATTAATACTACTTTATAAAAATTATACTAATATAACAAAATTAATTTTATAATGGAACTTGAAAAAGTAATGAGATCCCACTTATACTAAAAATGTAGTAATCATTGGACAGAAATATTCAAAAAAGCTCATCCATCAACGCGACTGGAAAAAGCGTTCGCGAAGCGGCCTAGTATGACAAAGAAAATAGGATTGTTTTCGTTAGGTATATTAAAAGAAATAGGCTACCAAACCCTGCTACCACTAGTCACTAATGCATAGTAGACGCAAAGTTCTTAAATTTTCGATTTGGTAAATAATTATAATTGTTCGTCGCTACTAAAAACTATTGCATTGATATTATGTTTGGTAAAAGAGATTTTGCTTATTCCCAACAAAAATCATTGTTAGCACAATGTAGCAGACCTGAGCACATTCCACTATGCATATGAACATCTTGTGAACACTGATATAATAAATATAGGAGCCATGAAGTCGAAACAAATTGTATGGAATAAAATGGCACTCTATTCTTGTCCAAAGGAAGATAGGTTATCGGAGTTGCTCTCCAGCCTTGAGGGCCAAACCTTAGCCGGTGATCTGGACTTCCTGTCTAAAGAACTGTGGAGACTCCAGGACGAGCGACGCGCGCACGCTTTTGCCATGCTCGCTGAGAGGATGCGCCACCGTAAGGAGGCGGCGGAAGCGGGACGCAGGCAATTCGAAGAGCGCAGGCGCAGAGAGCACGATGAGATGTTCAAACAGGTGAGACGTGTTGGATGATGATAGACAATGCCTTGCTCGCTGAGAGGATGCGCCACCGTAAGGAGGCGGCGGAAGCGGGAAGCAGGCACTTGTAGTAACCTTCGTTAAATGTTTTGCAGATTGTGAAGGTGCACCAAGACACCGTAGACGTCTACCTCGAAGATCTCATATTGGAGTCAATGAGCTGGGTGGCAGAGGAGGAGGCTAGATTATACGTCCAGGAGCTCGCTAAGCGCGTGGACGAGGCAGCCCAGGAGGCTCATGATAGGTTCGTGCATGCTTTGTAGGATTTACTTACAACTTCCGTGCCAATTTAACTGTGCTGTTCCTGTATTTCAACACACCCCATTCTTTGGTGTAAAATCACTGTTAGGCCTAATCATTTACCATTCATTTGTCGATTGGTGGTGAAACGTTGAGAAAGATGTAATTCGTTATCCACGAATGAAAATATACATTATGCAATGCAACCCACAACATACACAGTTTATACAGTAACTTATTTGATATCAACTGTAACACCAGAGAGGATGTCAGATGGCAAGCTTGTGGGTAACATATTTCCCAATAAACGTAATTCATTATTGTACTGGAGAAACTCTAACTAACTTGGTGCTGCGACATGCATGTGTTGGTTTAAGTTCAGGGAGAGACTTTAGCCCTTCTATGGCATTCACTCGAAACTCCTGGTACTGGATGAATTATTTTCAGGTTGATACTGAAAAGTGAAAACACAAAATATAGTTTCATAACGTAACATCTCATGGATTGTGAAATTGTGAATGGGGCTATGCCTCTTTTAGCAATATAACATATCAATGTGTTAAAACATAAATAAAAATAATACAAAATAAAAGTAAACTCCAAATATTACTTTACTTCATTTTATAAATAAACATTGCTCTGTACAGCAATTTTATGATGAAAATATTACTATGTGTTGTAAACTAAGCCTTGACAGATTTTAATAAATTTTTACCCTAGATAACTGAAACTTCGTCTCTTCAAAGCATTTTATTGACTATAGCTAAACCTTATATTACTACACGACTCTCGAAGGAAAATATATAAAGTTTATAAAACAAACTTTTGTATATAAGCCTACCCAATAACAATTGAGTTTATTTAATGTTGGTCTTGTTGTTAGCGTATCTGCTTCCAATGCAGAAGGTCCAGGGTTCGATTCCCGCTAGAGTCAGAAGTTTTTAACTTCTGATTTGGACTTAGTCCATCAGTTCTTGTCTTAGGAGTTTGTAAACGGTGACTTTGGAGCCGTCCTAGCAACGAAGCACATAATAAATTTCAGAGTTGTTCTAAATCGGCCTTGTTGATTCTGGCGTTGATTCGCGGGTGTTCGCACTGTCCATACCACTGATTGCTATATTTCCTATTAAAAATATCGATCTTTGGTTGGTTATCGCTCACTCGTCGATTGCGTCGGGGCCTGCAGGGTTGGCTTGGTCGCTTTGATTTAAAGTCCCCCACTGAAAATCAGTTATATAACTGAGTGGGTAGACTCTAAATAAAAATTTATTTTATTTATTTATTTATGCTCCAGGAGAGATTGTCTTGAAAGAGAAGAGTTGGTGGCTGATTTGATCCACAATTTCGTTTTGCCGGAAGCCGAGAAACAAAGAGTCCGAAGCAAAATGAAGTTTCGCCAGGAGAAATACCTGCATGCTGCTCACAAGACTATATTTGAGGAAATAGACAATCTCCAACTTTCCGATCCATCACTTCCCGAAGCTTCTGGCGAAATATCGCAGGAGCGCAAAGAAGAGGAAGGAAAAGAAGCAGTGACAGAGACCCTTCTAGACGCACAGCCATCTATAACCACTGAAATAGGTTCGTACTTTGCGTTCCGTTATCATCTTTCCAGAACAGTCTCTCGGCAATAGCCTGTTATAGTGGCATAGTCCCTTCAAGCCATTAGACTCTTTTCTCGAAGAAATATTGTTTGGCAAGGAGATTTCGAGGCCTCGTTTCGTATTAATCTTTAAGCTTGAAACTGGTACTTTCTTTTTACTATTCGTTATTATGACAAAATGAGGCAAAAATAAAGAAATGTGCTAAAAAAAAGTACAAAAAGACGAAGCAATACGATATATCCAGTTGACGCGCCCCAGTATTCTCATGTCGTAGTTCAACTTTACGTCGTAATCAGTACCATGTGTTCCTACTTCCTTTGGAGTTTTCGACAGGGTAGGGTTCTGAAACTTACACCCTAAATCGAGCGGAAGTCTTTCAATTCTGTTTTTAATCGTAGATGATGTCAAATATACTATAATACACTTCGTTTGGGTAGGTGTGTAGGTGTCATATGGAGTAGACTTTAGGTGAATGTATTATTTACATTGTAGCAACTAGCAAGGGATTTTTTTTATTCACTTCAATGCAATAATTGGCGTAGGTAGGACTCACACAAAACTAAACACAACATTAATTGGTTCTGTATTTATTATGTACTCAGTCCATAACTTTTATTTAAATTAAGTTTTAATGTTTAATTTTAACTTAAACTAGAGAGAGGGCAAACGTGTAATTGTTCAACAAATAAGTTTGAGATATTGATAAAAGCACGGAGCACAATGTTTTAATGGCAATCAATTCATGTTTCAGCAAACATGTTACACCAATTGATTGATGCTAACTTGGAAGGTGGAGGCTCTGTTCTCTCCGGTGACGCAGTTCTAAGCGAGGCGAGCGACGACTCGGAGGATCCCATAGTAAACCTCTTCTCAAATTTCAAACGTTTCGCTACTAGCGATCATTTGGACGGTGATGATGCCCTGTCTACTGGTAAAGATAAACAGTCTTCAAGCACAACACTACTTGAAGAAATACAGACACCTCGAGATGAACAAAGAGAACCATCACCATCATCCACATCTGTAGCTAGCGAAGGATCGAATGCGACTATTGCTGAAATACAAAAAGAGCCTATACAGGATGAACCTGCGGATGAGGATAATGAGTTCGAATGAATTGTTAGATTGATAGAGTAAATAACCCAAATGAATACAAAAATGTATCCCTGTTATTGGTTTATGTTACGTTTAAAACACTTTAAATTATGATTGGTAAGAAATTAAAACTGTGCATCAACAATCTTGCTCAACGTGCTCGAAATAAAATCTTAACTATGCAAATAGCCTAGTAGCCTTAACCTTTGCTATTAGTAATTGATTATGCACTCTACAGACAATTACCGGTACATTATATGATACATTTAGCAAAGCTAGCATACAATTTCATTGCTAATATTCTAGTACCATCCATAAATATTAAAAAACTTATTAAATTAAAATACAATTAATTTCAACTTCATATCAACATCAAAATTAACTACCTAATAAATAACTTGCTTACAAGCCAACTAATCATTAGCATCATATAACAATAATAACATAGTGTTTCTAACTATCTCTACGAGAACCCTGCGCTCGTTGGGTTCCCTATCCAAAATCCTTCTTTTTCAAACGTTACCTAGCCATTCGGCCACTTCAATGAATGATATTTAGCTACAAGTAATACTCTCTAATTATGAAATTTGAGCATGCACAATTATTATTAAATTACTTTCTTGTTATTGGTTGTTTGTAAATTGCCAACTTTTGCATAAGACTACACGGTTTCAGTTATTCTCGGTCAATACTGGTACAGTGTATAACGTGCTTTCACATATTTACGACATAATTTTGGTGGAGGTGCCGGGTTGTAGACTGCATTGCACTGGCGAATGCTCTCCGCTAGCTGTAGGAGACTACTGACAGGTCAATCCACAAGAAGGTGGATAGATGGATGGATATTCATTATAAGCTCGCGTTTACAACAGCTGTTGTATCAATGTGTGCACAGAATATTGTCACCGAGTGATAGGTAATATCTTCATACTATTCATTGTACATACCAGCTCTTCATACTTTTCAAACCACTTTATTTTTCAATTCTTCTCCTTCTTAGATATCAGCTCACCTTTGATTTTAAATTATATGGAAATCAATCCTGACATTTAAAAAAAATCCATCTCGGCCAGGAATCGAACACAGGTCTTTGGATTCAGATTATCTGTTAAAGATCTATATAGACTATATTATTGCCCTTACAACCCAGAAACCGTCTTGGTAGCTTAGGGGCCAACCGGCAATCGGAAGACCAGGGTTCGTTGCCAGGCTGAGATGGATTTTTATTGTTCTGGATTACACCTAAGGAGTGTTTCCAGCCTAATAAAATTGAGTTTTTTTAATAAATGTTTAGTTTCTTGAACATTCTTGAAACAATTAGGTTAATTATATAAATTAGTTACGCAATTTGTAATTCTTCCTATATGATTCAAACAGTGTAAGCCCTACTGTAAGACTATAAACACATAACAAAAACTTGTAGAAATACAGCCAAACCTTACACACTCAAAAGGAATGAGATCTAAAAAAAGGGCCAAGCTCATCTACCCTTCCACATAAACGTACAGTGTCCCATAACAGCATCCTCGAAAAGCTTTTCAAAATAGAATTTGCGATTATTAATTTAACGTAATAGTTTATCAAAGTTCTTTTTTTGTAATTAATTTAAACGTAAACATGCAAATTCTATTTTGCCAAGCTTTTCGAGGATGCTGTTATGGGACACTGTACGTTTATGTGGAAGGGTAGATGAGCTTAGCCCTTTTATTAGATATCATTCCTTTTTTGAGTGTGTAAGGTTTGGCTGTATTTCTACAAGTTTTTTGTTATGTGTGTGATCTCATTACTTTTTCAAGTTCCATTACAAAATTATTTGCTAAAATATAATATTTTTATCAAAGTTGATTTAAATTCTATGGTATTAGCAGTAACAATATAGGATGTAAAATATCTAGACCCGGATTCATGTACATCCTGGGTATAGGTGGTATAACCATGGTATAACGACGGTATAAGGACTGGACCCCAATTCTTGAGTTCGTGGGAGATGAGTTGAAAACGCAATTTGAAAACGAAGTCGTTTTCGTTTTCGAAGGAATTGGTATTCTTGAACGGTATCGTGGAAAACGTCATGGGTTGTGAGTTGAAAGCATTGATATTAAACCCCTATAGTAGGCCAATTATATAGGATGTCTATGGTTGAAAGAGTATCACGAAATCCAAACACTTTAAAAAGATTTGCGTATAGCAAAGAGCTCGAAAAAGTTCTATATTTATTCTAGATGGCAGTGCCTTCATAAACGCGGGCCAATCGAAAGACAAGTTGTATGAAATGATTTGATTGTTGCAATTATGTAAACAAACAGTTGAGCAAGTTCATATCAAAACAATGTTGTGCTGGCATAGGGTTGGCTAGGCTTGTCAAACATGTAATGTAAGTATGAATTTTACTAGTCCTATAGCCAAATGGAACTTTAGACCTACACTGTTGTATTATAAATAATTTTCTACATCTGGGCCTAGGCCAGGGACGGTTTCTGATTTGATTTATGAGAGTATAATGACACCTTTTCTCGTTCCACACAAAGAAGAAAAATTTTTAAATGTCCGCCATTTGTTTACGTATCGCACTTTCCCGCCTAACTCTGCTTATACCGTCAACAAGTGTCAAGTAACTATGGTTACTTGTTGATTATATGCCAAGTGTTTAAGGCTTATTTTAAAACCTTTATTTGGAAGCCTTCCAACAAACTTTTTCAACTTTTTTTTTCAAAAGAGACTATCATTCTATAACCTTAATGTCCATGTAAAATATGAACATTGTAGCCCCACCCGTCTGGTCAGAATCGCGGGCCGACGTATTAGATGTTAGCAGTAGCTAGCAGTAGCTAACATCCTTAAAGTGATTTTGAGCATGTTTGAAGACATTTTTTCACCAAGAAGGAATGGTCGTACCCCAATAAAATTTGGCATGTGTTGTCAGGTACCTAAATCCCCTCGATTGTGATAGTTTTCAAGTTCACATCACGTTACATGACGGCTGGGTAACACCTCAAAATCACCCCAACTCTGCTTGGTGTATAAGGTGCTTGAGTGTGTAGCGCACCGCGGCTTGGCTGCGGCGCCCTAACGGGCACCTAGAAATCTTTTTGTCTGTCATTGCCACCTGCTGAGTAGGCTATTCATATACCTAGCTTAGATGGAATGTTCGTGCATGGACTAATCTTCTAAAAACGAATGAATGTATGTCTGTATGTTTGTCCTTGATGCATTACTACACCATTCATCCGATCTCCATGAAACTTGGCACATAAAGTATTATGTATTTTTTCACGGGGAAAGTTATTATTCTATCCATTTTGTTGTAACTCCTCCACGTGGTGATCGGTGCCTGCAAAGAGGACTCGCCAATGAATTGACTTCGACACCGTATAAGGGTTCTGGCATACGTCGCAGCAACGCGCGGCGCGTAAGCTAGTCTTAGAATAAAATCTTATGACCGATTAACAAGGATTTAAAAAGGCTTCTATCACGATTGACAGGACCGTGACGGAAATCAAACAGCGACCTTAAAATTTGAAATGTAGTAGGCCTAAGCTAGCTTTGACACTGAGTATAAGTATACATACAGCTCGATGACTGAATGACTGAATATAATGGAAAGCGCCGAGTCGTGGATTTCTTCAGACTGTTAAAGAAGCAGTCAGAGTAGGTGAGTAGGTCCAAAAGTAAGTTTACTAGGAAAACGCTAAAGTCCCGCCGCGTTGATGGATGAGCCTTTTAAAATTTTTAGTTTGCATGGGATATCTTTACTTTTGCAAGTTCTTTGTTTTGCTGCCTACGCATTGTAGCTGATTGTTGTCAAGTTTATTTTGTTACCTGTCAATTGGTATTATTTACCGTAAAAAACTTATATTAAAAGCTTTATTTCTATAGATTCTGGCCAACTATTTAAACTTTTTCTTTTAAAAGGTACTACATCACCATAACCTTAATGTCCATGTATAATATGAACGTTGTAGCCCCACCAGTTTGGTCAGAATTGGCCCAAATGGCACGAAAATATCGCACAAAAAATCAAAAAACTTATATTAAAAGCTTTATTTCTATGGATTCTGGCTAACTTCAACTTTTTCTTTCAAAAGGTACTACATCACCATAACCTTAATGTCCATGTATAATATGAACGTTGTAGCCCCACCCGTTTGGTCAGAATTGGCCCAAATGTCACGAAAATATCGCACTAAAAATCGAAAAAAAATCGTAAAAGTACGATATTCATGAGAAATATTTCTTCGATTGTACCCAAAAACAATACACCTCTAAGTTCAGAGATTTCAAAGGTCCTGTTAAATTTTCATCAAGATCGGATATGCCGTTTGCCTGGTAGAGAGTTAACAAACAGACAAAAAAAAAAAAAAAAACACCCGAGCAAAATTTTTTGGGGGTCAGTGAAATTGAAGTCTTCGCTTCGCTCATCCAATTAAGCCCGGTGCACATACTTTCCGAAGGGTTAAGTTTAAGGTTTATGGTCTAATAAATGATTTTCTACAACGTTTTTAGTACGCACGCTAACATTGGCCGGATGTAAGAGAGTTCGCGACCCATTGGCTGGGTTTAGTGTTTAGTGTCTAAGAGCTAGCGAAATGAAATATTTTTATCTTGTTAAACCTTAGACCTTAGGAAATCATGTGAACGCGATAACGCTATGGGCATGTTTCAACTTCGTTAAACCATAAACCTTAAACCTGTGCAACATTACATGAATACAGACGGATCAGCAAAACCTGGAGAAGGCAATGCTAGAGCAGGAATATACTGTAGAGAATTTGAGAAGGCACTACCTGCAGAAAGAAATGGCAGCAACTATGATAGGGAACTAAAGGCAATATTGGAAGCACTCTGGTAGCAGGTCACCCAAAACATAAAATTGTAGGAATGTATGCCTAAATTGAATAATGACAGAACATAAGTTATGCTGCAGTGGATACCTGCACATTGCAATTTGCATGATAATGAGATGGCAGGCTTTTTGTTAAAAAGGGAAAAGAGGGGCAGCAAGATGTCACAAACCGAGAAGGCGGTCAAGTCCCATCTCACATCAGCTGCTGCTAAGAAGTCGGTGCAGAGGAAGTGGGAGGAGGATGCAAAGGACAAGCCATTGTAAAATATAGTATCAAGAAAGACAAAGCCACCCATGATATAACAGAAAGGTCTCATCTGTCTAGTTCAGACTTGACACAGAGCAGGACCTGGTGGGTCAACATATGCACAAAGTAGGAATGGCAGATTCAAGCCTATGCAGCTTGTGCGGTAAGGAAGAACAGTTCTGAAAGGACCAAGTCTGAACTTCACGCGAAGCCAGATGGCATGGCACATGTACAAAGAGAATCCTGTCTCTATTGGATAACACGACAACGCATGATGGCCGAGTAGGCCGATTGGAAGCACATGAATAGAAGAAGAAAGAAGAAGAGTACAAGGTACATTAAAATATCAGTAGTTTATTTGTTCACACAATGAAAAAAAGTGCTTGTATACAATAACTGATCTAATATTCACAGCAGGGGTATCATATTGGTCTTATCATAACAAAAAGATAAAAAAATAAGGTACTAAATTATAACTTTAATTGTAATTTAAACAGCAAGTATTACATACTAGATTAAGGAATGCCTAATGTATATATAATTAACTAATATTGGAATCTGGTATCTTAACTAGTGCTATAAAAATAACAAAAAAATTAAATCAATAGGTTTCATTATTTCAATAAATTTATAAATTGTACACCAAGTACAGAGAACCAATCAGTGTGCGTAATTGCAATTTTAACAGTATTTTCCATGTTGGTGGAGGTGCCGGGTCACTTTCATTATCTAGCACCAACACTCAGCGCAGAATCGTTGAGATCTTATTTAAAATCCCGCTAGCAATAATTGACTAAAAGAACCAATCGCAACCTACTATATAATGAACAAGTACTTTCAACTGAATTAGTTTCCTGCCGTTGGTTAGGCTAATGACTTGCCCAGGATAATTCAAATCATTATTTGGATTCCGTTTACAAATCAGAAACATGAATTTGCATGTACCTAGCAAGTTTGAACAACACTATAATTAAAGTTTTAAGAAATCTCAATTAAAATTATTTGTAGAAGAAATATATTTTGTAACCCCGGTATTTTATTCACCCTTAATGAATCGTCGTATAGAAACCAGTAGCCATTGCAAGTTATTATGGAGTTGGCTCTAGATTGTTATAAAGTTTGTAATGATATGCGTACAGTAACACGATTCTATGAGAAACCACCTCTACGTTTTAAATGAGTTACTAGGAATCTTAAAGATAAATCCACCAATACAGAGTAATTAAAATTAGATAGTTCAAATTATTATATTTCCATAAGCAGTGCATGGGGGGGGGGAGAGATTACATAACTACCTACTTGCTTTACTCAAATGTAACATTGGAAATCTCTTGTAGTATTAATATGGTACTTCGAATTTTCCTTTTAATGCTTACAAAAATATTGTTAAGCTCCATCGACATACACAGTGGGTAAAATACTAAACTAGAAATATTTCAATATAATTTAATATATAGTTAAATACATCTGTAGTTATTGTCTATCCATTCAGTTATAATAACCGATTTTTATTGATGGACATTACAAATTTTGTTACGTTCATTGTCATGTTGCTCAAATGGCCTTCAAAGTAGCTTATATGTGCATAGAAAATTTGCTTGACATAAATTATTCATTAGTATTCCCAAAACTTTCAAACGACACCATTTAATTTGACTGCACACTAAAAACAAATATATATAATAAAGTGGAAAATATGTATCATTTTGAAAAAAATACAAGGTATCTGCGGTGACTTTTACGGTTGGGGTATAGGTTTAGAAGAAATCCAAGGGAGAAGAATTATAATCCCCAATACGGCCTTATGCATTGATTTATCTAATTGCCGTTCATCCTAGTCTTTCACCACACATTGTCTCATCATCATTAAGAGAAATGATATTATTTGGCTTGTGTATCATAATATTACAAGCTTGTGATTAGCTATATCCACGTAGCCTTAGGGCTATATATTGTTGATATGTAGTTTGTTTAGCAAGACTAGTAACAGGATATACCAAAGTTAATAACAAATAATATGTGGTATTATCAGTGTAGGTCATATTCAAATAGATTGTAATTAAGAGATCCTGAGGCACAGGTACTAGGAAAAGTGACAGCTCAGGTTTAAGATGATTGCAGCTAAATTTACATAACACTAATTAAATTTTACAGGAAATTTAATGAAGAACTTCTTGAATCACTACTTGTATATATAACTTACAGTCACTGCATGATCGTTAAATTGAGAAATACTCACTAAGCTCAGACAAAAAAAGGAGAATCAAAAGTGAACTATTGACATAAAATCCAATTAACTCAAATTTGAAAACTAACGATAAAGGAATAGGCGAAACTGACGAACAAAACTGCAATGATTTTGATATACATGCTAAAAGTTGAAAACATTGATGCATGCAGCCAGTTCAAAGCTGATATTATAAATGTTAGATTCAGTCAAGTTCGCTACAAAGATCTAGATAGTTGGAATCAAATGCTGTACAAAACGAACCTTGAATCTTCATGCGAAACTACAGATAGAAAGTGGCGGATGCGTGGCGTACAGAATGTTTATTTTATATAAACTTGAGTCATGGTTACCGATGGATTGATTTCATTATGTCGACGCAAGTTAATATATAAAGTCATCCAGTAAAAATTACCTACAAAAACAGACTAGTTGGATAAACTGGAACGCTCAGGAGCGCGTGATAACAGCAGTCTAAGCTAACCCACATTGCCATTTTTTTAATTTTAAAATTTGGCGACGTTCGCTGTCCACGGGGCCATGTTTCCAATATTATTTATTATTGCCAAGGTATTTGGGTAAACCCATGGGTGAACCTTTACTGTGTGGATAAAATCCACTGCCATCTAGAGGACCTTGACATCATTTCCTTGGGAAAACTATTTTAACTCTTTGGTAACAAATAATACACTGCTTCCTCGATAGTATTTTGATTACTTCTAGGTGGCAGTGCATGTGGCCAGAAACCTCGTGCGACTTTTCGTTGCCATGGTAACGTTACTTTTGTTAAAATGTAATTTCCATCTACACTACTTATCGAATCAAAATAAAATTAACATATTCGTGACCGGACGGACATTCTAAATGATTTGGCCACCTCAGATTTTGTCACCGTTTAGTTTGAAAAAAAAACTTTCGATTAACTTTAATCTAACTTTGTAACTTTTTGAACGATTTTGCCACAAAACTAATGGCATTCAATCCAGATCGAAGCTTGCGGATGGTTCAAATTTCAACTCGATCCAAACCTCCGTTCGAACGTTATGGCGAGACATACAAATAAAACAAAAACAAAACAAAACCAGTGACTATTTTTTTCGGCAGAGTCAAATGGAAACGCTCGCTTTTTTACCAAAGTTCACAAAAACCTTGACGGAGATTTCACGAATTGTTCAGTCGAAATTGATGTATTTATTAAGAAATGTGAGTATGGACCCGATGGATTGATTCTTCATTTATGTCCACGCAAAATATTAGACATTACAAACTAACCGTTACCTGGGAAAAATAAAAATATAAGGGGCTTAAACTCGCCTCCGTGCTAGTCAAGCGACTCCTCTTAATACAACAGTCTCAAAATAATGTTTCATTTGTATTATGAGCAAGTCAAATTCGGGGTATGCTTGAAATTTGAAATGTTAGTAACCCTGAAATCTGTGTCGTTAGTTTTTAAGGTATTTTTAAGTTATTTTGAAGTAGTCACTGGTAAGGTGGAATAACGATTTGTAGTCGAACCCCACCATTTTTTGTTTTTTGTCCTTGTGATTCATCTCTAACCCATTGGACAACGAAAATAAAGACTATCAATCAATCAATTTAGATGAGGGATCAAAGCTACTGAGTCTTGCAATTCAACTAAAACAGAAAAAGATCTGTTTGTAAATCTGCGAGTTAGATAAAAAGCGTCCGAACCACCACCCTTCGGGTCCTGTTTTTTTTTTATTGTTTAGTAGTTTTTAAAAAATTCAATTTTTTTATGGTGGTGTAGTTAGTGTAGTGTGCAAAACACCCTTGTTGGATCCAGTCCGACAGAGGACTTATGAGGGTTAAGCAGCATCAGTTTTGTGGGTGCTGTTTCAGCAAACAAGAAAATAATAAATTGAAAATAGGCTGAAAATGTGTAGCATTTAATTAAACGACAATGGTTTTTGTCCTTGAACAAATTTTTATCAAGTTTGGAATGTAATTCTTGGCGGGCCAAGGTGCACGCACAAAGTTCCCAAAAATTATTCTGGGAAATTGAGTAGGCATTGCAATCTTAGCTCGTACTTTGTACAGGCTATGTTTTCCTTAGTATGTTATGCATTTTGTAGATGTTCTATAATGGTGTTTTTCTGTTTTATGAATCAAGCCTTTGAATATGTGTTATTGAGAATTATCTTAAATTAAATTACATATTATTGTTTGAACTTTTAAATTGTTTAAACAACAATCAAGTTCAATGCCAAAGTGAAACACGCTCTATCACTTGTCTAGCAACAACTTTGGCGTTTTCCTAGTAAATAAGAATATTCTTGCTCCTGGACCTGACCCGGAACCAGAGTGGCTTGTGCTGTTGTATAGTTTGTCCGTTTACATTTGACGAATTTCGGCTTTTTCGCCGACACAGCGGGAACATGTAATCCACTTGTTATAACCAATTACGAGGGTTGTAATTTAAAATTCAGTCTTCGCTGACCGTCGTCAATGTTGCCCGGCTGAAGTTTCATTGTGCGCCTCTTTGGCAAACCAATGAAGCGCAATAATGGAAACCAAACTAAGTGATTTGGCGACGGTTTTGCTATTCATTATAATAGATTATGTCAATCACTGGGGATCTCCGAAACTATTTCCCGGTGAACCAGAGGAAGATAATCTTGTCAAGAGGTGTGAACAAATCTGGTCTTTTGTCCCTTTGAGGATCTCCAAATTCATCAACTGTAAACAGACGAACTATACCAGGCAACTTGAACGACCAACACCAAATCACAGATAACAAAAGACCTAATGCGGTTGTCAAGACGTGTGTTGTGTTAGAACAATAATAAACATTTAATTACATAACAATAAATAAGCTACGACTATCTCAACTTCCAATTGAAGTACAAACATTGAAAATATGGAGATGTAAGGGTTAAAGAAAAAATTAGACATAATAAATAACAAACACAATAAATACACAAATATGACAAACAATTACAAAAGTGGGTAATTTATTGTCCTCCTTTGTTATCATTTACGTATCAGTTTTTATAACTGAAGAGGAAAAACATCAAATAAATAAATGAAACAAATTATTATTAATCCTAATATATGACTAGAAAATACATAACGTTGATGGTGTAATAATTTTAAATATGGGCAAATAAGTATTATGGTTTAGGTAATAGTACGCAGTAGTTCCTAGTATTTAGGTCAATAATTTAAATTACTTTCAGTTGCCACCACCCACTCAAAACTAATCCCTCATATTTTACATTTGCAGGTACATTGATGAATGATACTATGTACAGTGAAACCTTTCAATATGCAAACCTTAGGTTTAAGCAGCTATGTATATTATATATTACTTTGATATAAAATTATATTTTATTTATGAAAAAGCAGTTTAATTAGTATGGTTAATTATTTGAAGTTTGACTGTCTGTAAATGTGTATTATTCACTATAGTTAAGTCTCAGCTTGTCACAGTGCTGTTAAAGATGTCTTAACTAAATTAAGTTAATTAACCACACAGTTGTTTTAATCGAAATATGAGAACTTCCCGAAATGATCCATACCGGTTAACCATTGGATACAGTTATTGATTAGTGATTACCTTGGAAATCGAACAGCTAGCTCAAGTTTTGGAATTTGTCAAGAATTTAATAAGATGAGGAGCATGTAACATACTGCTCCCATAGTTGTCAGTAAAAAGACATGTTTTACATATTTTTTCTTCCCCCATAAATGAAAAGTGGAAACAACCTGCTATTCTTTCAAAGAACTCTGCAAGAAAGGAGTTGCACCTGCAAGCAGTTGATTGACCCACTCGAGGAGACTGGCCTAGGCATGGAAGAATAAAGCATTATTTAAGCGATAACTGGTAAAAGCTGCTGGTCACTATTTTTTAAAATCAGTCCATGTTGATATGCAATGCATGTAGATTGATATTCCATGGACCATATCACTTTATTCATGATAATTTATATAATTTGTGTGGTAAATAAATAAGTTTACACGTTTATGTGAGTCAACTGCCTACTGTTTTAGTCCAGCTCATTAGTTCCTCGTATACTCCAACCTTGAGTGGTGTGAGGACAACACAGAGTTCACCCTCAACACTTAAGCTTCAACTGCCTTCCTGCCAACTATAAAGGGGGGGGGGGGGGCAACTTGGCTCCCAATTATGGCTTGCCTTTTGCTCCTTACTTGGACTGTGATTTCATACCTTTCAACGGTGTAATGAAGGCATTCCAAGAGTAACAAGCGAAGGTGCAACTAGTGCCACCCTATATGATGCTGGGACTCTCAGGGGCTACGTTACCAGTAGGGTAATACACAGGGGGCCAGGCATTTGAGGTGTCAGACCGGAATGATTCAGTGAACTGGCCCATGTTCAAAAGCCCATTAGAATCAAAATATATCCTCCTAAGGGTAAACATAGCTTTTGCTTTTTACATTAGTATTTAGTATTGACCGTATTTAGGAATCCGCCTGAAAATTAAAAGGTAAACAAGTGTTTAGAAATTTGCTGCAATGCAACTATCAATAATAACATTCTAGTAAAATGGCAAACCTAATAAATCAAGAAGTCAAACATAATTTAATATTGAGTTATGATTTTGATTAAGATTATGCTTCAAAACACTTGGCCCTAAAAAACTAAACCAGAAAACCTTGGTATGATTTAGAAAAAAAAATAATTCAAACATTAAACATACTGTGGGTGGCCAACGTAAATAATACATAAGTTGTATGGCATAGACCACATCAAAGCAAAATATAATTGATTTACCATAGATAGATTGTATAAGTACTTCTATCCAGATTTACTTACCAGCATACATTATGTTTTATACACTGGTAACTAACAAAGGGAGAAAAGCCATATTAAACCATTAACAGAATAATGTCAGATGTTACCAATCCAGAAATTAACTGGGCCGAAAGAGCATAGTTATTTTCATTATTTTAAAATTTCCATGTATGAATTTAGAGCCAAAATTTACACTAGGGCCTATATGGTTAGTCTGCAACATAAGACAGCGTACTCACAGAGGATCGCCAGAATATTATTTAATACATTTTCAATTATCATTGACCATTGTCAGAGATGTTCCATGTCAGCGACTATGCATAGACTACATACAGTAGGCCTATAGCATTCCATAATATTATTCCGGTTTGGATTAATGTCGCCGGCTAGACATACGGTATAGGGTAGTGAGAATCGGCTCTAAATCTCCATTCATCTTTCATGAAATACATGTACAACCTGTAAACAAAACGCTGTACAGGAAATTACTGCTTTTTACTGTAACTAGCATTGAAAATATGTCTTATCCTGTTACAAATTACTTTATAAGGTTAGGTTTCAGTATGCTTTGAGGTCAATCTTTCTGGTATAAATGAGGGGCTAAACTAGAAAATAGTGGTATCTAACAAATTACATCATAACAAAAAATATGTTTTGGTCCTTAAGAGTTTGGGGTGCCACTAATAACTCACAAAACTAAATGTTCAAAAGATTTTCAAAGAAGGACACACGGTATTGATTGATAATGAATGATTAATGGGCTTTGCTTGCAAGTATGCTACACCTTCCTAACATTGTAGCCTGCTTTAAGCTGATGGATAATCTGCATGCCTGGCCTTGAAGAACCCCTTCCCATCAGCCCCCATAAATGAGGGCCAACTCTGTTTGTCAAACGGCAAGACTCTAGAGCACTTCTCTGAGCTGGCAACACCCAGACAATTGCAACCGACTCGTAGCCTGTAGATAGTCATCTGTCCTAAGGATACATTTAAAGGATCCTGCTCCCTGATGGTAGCCATTATTGGTGGACTCTTGTCATTAGCTGCACAATCCGATGCCATCACTGCTTCCAGTGCAATGCGATCCATGCCATAATACTTGGCTGCAACAAAAAACTAGCATCAGAACTGGAGGAAAATGGAAGATCTTAACAAATTAATTAAGTTGAAAGCTATTTGGACGTCATATTTTTTGTTTTTGGCACGTAAAGAGGTTTCTCATTAGCATTATCATGAAGTAGTCAGAAAACTTAAGAAAAATGTACTTAACCTTTTTTAGATTAAAGTTTTTGGTTTTTACTCATGCTTCGTACAAGGAAAACTGGGCTATCTGCGAATCATGCCCGAGTGCGGTTCCCAATGAAGCACTTATTTGGTCATGATATGAAAAAATGTAGCAATAACATTATAGAGGGATCACTTTACATAATACAGCATAGATTAACAAAATATATTGGCAAAAGATGGAGAGATGTTGGTCCCATGCTGAATAAAGAACAATACAGATTTAGATGGGGAAGATCCACAATAGAACCCATCCATATGTATTGGTATTTCGATAAGACATGGAAAAGAGTTGGTAGCTTGGTAGAAGGCTGTCTATAGATCCAGCCGTAGGTAGGGGGAGGAGGAAAGGGAATGTTACCGGGTACACAACACATGTCTCGCTCACTCGTCTTACTACGACTTAGGCGTTTTTCTAGTACTATTATGATATTGATAGTGTACCAAAAAATGTACTTTGGAACGAAAAGGAGTGGACAAAGGACTGACAGGGTTGGAACTTAAAAGTATGAACAGAATAAAATTGTGTGAAAACACAGTTTAGGCTGTCAGGGTGGTTCCAAATAACACAAGGACTAAAGCAAGGAAATGTGTTGTCTTGTCACCAATGCTATTCATTACTCATAAGTAGAGCCCCGTAAAATTCGCGATCCCGAAATCACATGTATTTTTACCAACTTTGCTTTTTTCATCAAATGTCGACGTTTCATTACGAGAAGAGTCTAAAAACATAAAAATTAAAACGCGAAATTCGCGAAATCGGCATTATAACCCCGCAAATCGCAAAATCCTTGTTTTTTCGCAAAATAACCACGAATTCTAGATAAATTGTTGTCTTCACGTCGAAAAATGAGAATTTTTAAAAAATAGTCCACTCTGAAGTCGGATTTATGCTTAAACTTTAAAATTAATAATTTTTTTAAAATCAAATTAATTTTTGTCAATTTTATAATTTCCATAAAACGGAGCCAAGTAAATTTATTTAGCTAACATGTTTTACGCGCATGCGAGCGCACGTAGGCCTAGGCCTAGGCGTAATCTGCGGGTCACGGCGATCGGCGATGTGCAAGCTCGGACTTGGGTACCCACTCCCGAGCCCCTAATATCTCTCTCTCTCTCGCTCCCGCATTCCGTCTCCTCGCGCCAGCTCATCGTCTGCAATCTGCATTCAGTTCATTGTCGTCCCGTTCCGTCCGCTCCGCTCACTCAGCCGTCTTCTATTGTTGAGGGTGGTTGTGGGCTTGCATCAATCTATCTAGTTGCATCTTTTGTCCGCATACAGTTCCTGAAGAAATGTGATTTTCGCGAGTGCTTGTTTCGATTTTTATTTAGGCTGTGTTGAATGACGGAGTTAATAGATTTTCTAGAGGGTAGTAGTTACCCCACTGCACATTTGCTGCACTCCAAACTGAATGACTTGGTTAACAAGCGTTTTTTTTATAATTGCGAGTGTATCGTATACAGCTGAAAATAATAACACCGCTTTAACACCAAAATCTAGTATTTTTAAAACGAATTTTGGAAAAAAATAAAACCACTTTCACGGGGCTCTACTCATAAGTCATTCTCATTAGTATAGTGATGGATGACATTCCCAACAAGGTAAAGATAATAGGATGTGGAGGTTATGCTAATTGCTGATAATCTAGGACTTTATTAGAGGCGGGATTAGGGCCAGTGAGGCCTTTTCTTACATCCAACCTTTAAAATGTTTGATACAAATTGAAATTGATACAAATCATAATATGACAGATTACTACACACTACTACTAGTACACTACAAAATATTAAAACACAAATTAATATTTAACATATAAAAGTCACTTAAATACATAAATTAGATAAATAAATAAATTGTATTTATAGAGTCTACCCACTCAGTTATGAAACTAATTTTCAGTGGGGGACAACAGTAAATCAAAGCGACAAAGCGACCCTGTAGGCCCCGACGCAATCGACGAGTGAGCGATAAGTTGATAACCAACCAAAGATCGATACTTTTAATAAGAAATATAGCAATCAGTAGTATGGACAGTGCGAACACCCGCGGATCAACGCCAGAATCAACAAGGCCGATTCAGAACAACTCTGAATTTATTATGTGCTTCATTCATTGCTAAGACGTCTCCAAAGTCACCGTTTACAAACTCCCAAGACACAAACTGATGGACGTAAGTCCAAATCAGAAGATCGAATCGAACCCTGGACCTTCTGCATTGGAAGCAGATACGCTAACAAGACCAACGAGCCACACAATGTGATTAATAAGGCAATTGTCATTCATACACACATTCATCCATCTTTTTTATACAGTTTAAATTTTAATACAAATATAATTAATTACAAGATCAAAACAACAATAATCTTGTCATGTGAGTTTTTTTTGTCATGCATTTTTACATTTCAGCACAGATTAATAGGATATTAAATTATATTAGCTTTTAGGCAAACTGACTTTTGAAGCATAATATAATGACGTTACCTTACCTACTTTTAAAGACGTGATAATTATATTCTGATGTGCATCCCTGATCTTCACAGGTAAAGCATTCCAACGTCTTATCGCATTTATTGCCACTGAATTATCAAGAAGACTAGTTCTGTGAATGGGGAACGCTAACTGTGTGCCCGATCGTGACCTGGTATTGAAATTGTGATTCGAATGTAAAAATTCAAAATTTGAAGCGAGGTATGATGGTACAGATGATGATAAAATTCGATGAACGAGACAAACAGAATGAAGATTTTGGCGGTCAATTAATCAAAGCCATTTTAGTTGTCTAAAACCGGGTGCGATGCGATCTGATTTCTTAATACCTAGTATAAAACGAACGCAAGAATTTTGTGCTCGTTGTAAACGAATAGAGGTCCTTCAGTCAAGTTGTTGTATATCATGTCGCAGTAGTCAAAGTGTGGCATAATATTAATGACTTTGTATAAGCATGGTTTTCAGTTTTGTGGGAAGATTTTTTTTTAGTCTGTTTAAAGAATGTAGAGAAGAATGGCATGGTTTGAGTATGAAGAGGTTCTCCAGAGGTATAGGGATGAAAATATTATAAGCATGACTAAGAGCAAGGTTGTAAAAATGCTAGGAGAAGGAGATATGGCCAAAACATTAGCAAATTTACCAAAATTGTTGTGTTTTAGTGCATTTTTGTTGTAATATTACTATGTATTTCAAATATTTACTACTATAGTTCCTTGTTGTGTCTGCATCTATGTAATTACATTTATTTAGTTGTCCTCCTATGTAAATCAGTTTTTTAACTAAAGAGGACAGACGTTAAAGAAAAAAAGAAAAAAAATAAATAAAGTATTCATTTACAGACTGCTATCAAGTAATGACCACATCCCTACTTCAACAACAAAATTTTGACCAGAATGTAAGTTAAAATGAAATAGGGATGGCTTTGCATAATAGCAGCACCCCACCTTTGGAACTTGCTATTTTCAAATAAATAATTTTAAATAAACCTAAACATACACAAATAGACCTACAGTATTTACTATTTATCAACTCTGGTTTTATAATACTCACCATTGCCTTGTGCCTCCTCCATACTCTTTTGTATGCAATCTCTGTAACTATCAGGCATAACTTGTGAATCCGACACCGGAGGAAGCCAGTAGGTTGCAAATATTACTTCAAAGGTGTTTTCAACTGCCACCAATGGCATGGCTAGGGTACCTAATGCAAAGAAACATTCTATTTAGACAATAAAATGCAGGTATTTGTGAACACTGAACATTCATTTTAAGTTTTAATGTAGGTATTATTCTGTGTACACTTAACAGTATTGAAGTTTGCTAATTTAGTAAACTAGATCATCCAAAACTGTACAAGAAATTCAACTTACAAGTTATAACACTGTTAACATTAATAATCGCAGTAAGTTGCAATTGATACAAGATAAGATTATACCTATTAAAAAACATATTCAATATTATTGGCCCACCTACATTTGACTTTTTAAATGTACTAACTACTAATAGCTTGTACTTGTACCCCACAATCTTTTACCTGTCGAAGAGAGTCTGTGTATTCCTTTGACGGTTGACTTATTCACTTCTCTCTTAGTGATTTTGTCATTTCTCTCATCCCTCTGGCGAGCATAGTTAGCCTGAGCACGTGGGTCATACATTGATTCGTAATCTGCCTCACGATTCAGAGCCATGTTCTCATACAACTTCTCAGCGGCAGCATTTGTCTCGGCATTCAAATCTTGATATGTTGGTTCCGAGTTCTGACTCCAACGGCTTTGAGGTTGGTACCAACGTTGGTTATGCGCAGGATGCTGGTGTTTTATTAGTTTGTCTCCGTGCTTTCTGATGTTTGGATACTTGTCGGATAGGTAGCCGGACTCAGGCTGTTCCTCCTCCCCTCTTAAGGGTTCTCTTTGCACATCTGGCTGATCGGTGTGGTAGAAGCCCTTGTGATTGTCTAGGAATGATGGGCTGCCTTTGTGTCGGAAACTGGAGTGTACAGGAGGGATACTGGAAGTTTTCTTCTCGATCAAAGCCTCTACAACAGCTTGGAAATGCCTGCTGCTCTTTCACATATGTGTCCCTAAAGTCTGGATGGGAACCCATGTACTGTTGAGCTTCCACCTTGGTACTGACCGAGTTGTTGAATTCGAGTGCCTGCCTGTCAGCTGCAATGGGAAAAAAAACTTAAAAAGTGATGCTACACTAAAAAAAATATGCAAAATAAAAAATATGCAACTTTGTCGTTCATTATTTAAATAAAAGTAAATAAATAATCAATAGGCCCTAAGTGATAATGTTAATGAGGAAAATTCTCTCAAAAAGGACTAAGTATAAAATTTACATTCTGATCATAAAACTAGGGCAAACTTTCTGGTAAAGTTACCATGGACCAGTTCTTGTTTTTTTAACAGTAAATCCACACCACTAAGTTTTAACTTTTAATATCACCTTACCTGATGAATATATAGCAACTCCTGGAGGTGGCATGTGCTGATTTAATGCCCAAAACTTCAACACTTGGGTTGAATTATACCTAATTTTGCAAGTATCTGCTCTACTCTGTGCTTGAATGGAGCTACCTAGAAATGAGAAAACGGTTATTATTGCACAAAAGTACAATTAGACGAGTGAGCGCAGCGAATGAGTCTTACAACGCAAGTCGAACGGGCCTTCGTTGTGACAATAATGTGTATGTATGTCTGTTTGATGCCATACGGTCGAACGCCAAAACAGATTGAGCTGAAATTTTAAACAGACATCTGTGACCACTGACCAGTGTACTTGGAACTGGTAACAAAATGAGCAAAATCCATTGCGATTTAAACCTACAAGAAATAACAAATTGAAAAATAGGCTTGAAATGTGTAGGATTCAATTTAACCACAATGCTTTTGTTCATGAAAAAACACATTTGTATTGAACCGTTTTTTCATTCTTTTAAATGTCAGGCAGTGACCAAGGTGCTAAGAATCTTGCACACTTAAGGTTACCTAAAATTTTGCTGGGAGATTGAGTAAACCCTTTTTTTCTTTCTCGTGCAAAGTTGGCCTCTTTAGCCATTCTTCTGTCTTGCTATCCAATATAAGACTGCCTCCTTTTCTATCCTGCTCAGTTCATCGGGCAGGGAGTCAATGTCACTCTTGAGGGCGGCGCATCTAAAGAGATGCGCTATGTCTTGGTCTTCTAAATTACAAAGTTTACAGGTGGCCGGTTCGTTGGTAATGTTAAAACGGTGCAGGTGGTGTTGCAAGTCGTCGTGACCGGTTGCAAGCCGGAAAGAAACCTTACAATCTTTACACATATTTTGTACTGGCTGTTTTCCATAGTATTATGAATTTCAAAACTACTGTACATTGTGACATTACATTTTTTTGTTTAAATTTGTATTTGGAGTCTACCCACTGCCGCATAACTGAATTGTTGATGTTGTATAATATATATGGACCCAACAGCTTAATTGGTTAGAGCATCAGCCGGATGTTTTGGGTTTGATCCCTAGCTGAGACGGATTTTTACGACAATTGCTATCAATCAATGTTATATATATATATAAGATCTCTCTTATCCGATCTCCTCTTATCCGATGTTCCGTGTTAACCGAGCCGCCAAAAAAAAAAAAAAAAAAAAAAAATTAAAGTTTTAAATACGTAAATAAAACATAAAAATAATTACAGACGCCGCGCCGCACTTTTTTAAATGTACTCGCATACATTTGTAGGCATGCCTTACGAGTGAGTGCAAAGAAGATAGATCGGCGATATATCTCGACTTTCGAGCAGTGTGCATCAGTGTACTGAGCGTATAGAGTTCAGTGGTCAGTGTGCGTCGGGCGCATCGCCGGTAAGCGTCAGTGCCACCCACTGAGCATATAGAGGTCAGTGTGCGTCGCGCGCCTGCGCGTGCGCATACGATCCAGCCATCTCACACACAGCTGTTCAAAGATGGTCGTTGTGGAACTAGATGCAATCATGTTTCAACCGATTCACGAAATTCGTAATCACGACGCATTGAATTGTTATTCCTGGGCTTATCTTATTTCTTTCCCAGACTTATCTTGCGTCGTGAGCTTCAGCGCGGGCATAGTAGTGAGAGGTTTTCCCACATGAGAAAGAGAGCTAGGCCTAGGCCTAGACATACGTTTTTATTACGACATGTAGGCCTAATTGTGTACGTGTGTTCGTGAGCTTGAATTACAAGCTATTAAATCATTTAGTATACCCTGTATGAAGTGTATCGTGTGTATTTTATGTTCCTTTATCCATTACATGTGTCATATATCATTTTACCACATCAGGCTATGCTACGAGAGCAAATAAACAATTGATCCGCGCCATCCGAGTTTTTCGCAAATCCGAGGTGCCCCCGGTCTCATCCAACTCGGATAAGAGAGATCTTACTGTATATATTATTAATATTAGAGACCTAGCTAAGGTACATGTTAATGTTAAGGTAGTATACATTTATCGCTTCACTTTATTCCATCATTTAGGTTTTAAAAGGGTATTTCTTCCATCAATATTGGACATTTGTCATCATGTAAATGGAATCGGAGACATCATATCCGACCGCCATACCCACCGGCACTAGAATAATATTTATTAATGCAAAAACACGTCTCTTTGATTCCAGTGTAAACAAGTACATGATATAGGATTTGTCATTGTTTGTCAACCCAAAAACTATCAAGATTATTCTTAAATGATCTAGAATATGTATTACGGTAGATAACCTGGATTAACAAGGTTCTATTATTAATAATATTATGTATAATATTTCTGGGACATTTGTCCAGAACCCATAGTAAATTAATTTTAACCCTACAGCCTAATCTAGTATAACATCCTCATCCTGTAAGTGGGGGGGGGGGGGCTTTGGAGTTAGTAGAGGTGGCTTGGCTGAACATAGTTTCCTTTCCAAACTTACAAGTCCACCAATGGTTAGCCACCCCATACATATTACTGCCATTGACTGGGTCAATAGGCCTATTACACACATGAAAAATAAATTTTAGCTGAAGGAATATTATGTTCTTGTTGTAAAAATAGGGAATTTACCTTAACTTCACTACATAGCCTACATTTTTTTATTTAGGTAAGATTTCATTTATAAAAGTAAGCTGAAAGTTGCATCAATAATAATGGTGGGAAAACGAGCCACTACATCACTTTATGAGTATATATGGTATTGTTGTGAATCGGCCAATGAGGTAATCCCCAACAGTGATATTAACTGTGTAATCTAGAAGGCGGTAGTTTATTCATTGATCCAAAGAAATTAAAACAACTTTGCCCATTGGTAGAGATGTGCAAAAATGGTTTTTTAAAGTTTGAAAATTCGCGCCTTAAAAATAAAAATTCGCGATTTGTCGCGATTTACCAAAAAAACACAATTTTCTCATGCACAACTTAAAAATAAAATAAAAAATAAATAAAATTGATTAATTGATTGATTCTAATGATTTAAAAGAAAAACAAGCTCATGAGAGTGAAGTTCAGAATCAGTTTTAATTTTAAGCTCAATTTCAGCCTTCAGTTTTCAAAGTTTCCGACAGTTTTTACCAGAATTAATTTCGTCTACCCGGCACCTCCACCAAATTTACGAAATTATGCATTTTTTATGTGTCTTTTGATATGGATTTGAAGTATTTTGAGCTTACTCTCGTTCAAACGATTATTAAGATCTCACAATCGCGTTGTATGACCCGGCGCCTCCACCATATCTACCAGCAAGTATTAATTTAATTTCGACTTCGACCCGGCACCTCCACCAAAACTCTGAAATTTTTTTATTTTTAAAATTTTGCGACCTAATTCGCATTTAAGGACATAATTGCTAATTTCGCCACTAGTTCGCGGTATCAACTAAAATTTCGCGAAATTTCGCGAATTGGAAATTGGTACCATTCAATCACAATTCATGAGATTCATGTGCAAACTGAATTTGAAGGGATTATTGCAACTTTAAAAAAATTCGCGAATTTCGTTGTCACCATTTTTGCACATCTCTACCCATTGATCAACAATGCTCTAGCGTGACCTAGATCTTGACGTCACGTGCTGTTTGCGCGCAGGAAATAAAATACTACAAACTTTGAGCCTCGATAGAATTTAAAATATTTACTTTTAATTGCTTTTAATTGCAGTAATGGAATTTTTAAGTGGTTTTTTTATCCATTTCTTACACTTATGTCAATATTTGGACTTGGTGCATATTCCCTATTGATTATTCATTTAAACATTCTTCTAAAAGACACAATCATATTTAAATTTTGGTACCAACATCACAACAGCTCAAGTTTTCTCTCCCCTCGGTTATTGAACATGTCCCATGGGTCTGAGGCCATATTAGCACGATACTCACCAGGGTAGAAGCTGTAAGGATCTGTGGCTCCCTCGTGACCTAGGCACTGTGCTGACCAGTAAAGCAGCAGGTCGTTGCCCAGTCCCTCCATGCTGACACTTAGGGCCGCGGACGGAGCACTGACTGAGTCGATGACTGGCTTCTCCAGAAGTGCTGCACCAGTCTTGCCATCCAGCACAGTTGTCTACGGGAAGTAACACACCAAAATGTTGGGGACCCGGGAGTCAATAATACTAAAATTTATATTTAAGCTCTAACTTTATTAAAATGTTAATAAAGAATAAAATTAAACATAAACACTAAACATAACGTGAACTGTAAAACACACAGCGCCGGAACAAATCACAGAATCTAAAACTACGTATGAATTGTCAATAAAATAATTAAATACTTTTTAAAAGTACTTTTTTTAAGTAGCGACCCCAAGACTGTTATTGCTTACTATGGTAGACTTAAATAATAAGCACTACTTTCATTAGTTGTACACTGCAACTTATATTGCATATTTATTCAGTCAATAGATCGTTTACACATACTAACACATTGTACCAATGTTTGTGTATTAGGAAGTACAGAAGATATGCCAATAGGCAATAAGTATGAGCCCTTGTGAAGAAATTGTTCAGTACACTTAATTTAAATCAAATATTGCAAAACACTAACAATAACATACCTGAGAGTAGAAGTAAACTGGAAAGCCAGGTCCCGACTGATATTTAACAAGAAAGTCTGGCACATTATCATCATTGAAGTAGGTTGGAGTTGGTGAACTAAAAGAGACAAACAAGCAAGCAATTATCTCTCAGCTCTGACGGGTGAACAAGGTTGTTCAAGCCGAAACGTTTCGGCGTAATGTTATTTGTGCACATATTTGTGACCTTTAACTCTACACAGCCGCCAAACTCTTTCAAGGTAAGCTGTTGACTCCTAGCCTCCTATCAATCTTTCCCACCCAAACACCAAACCAGCCTCTAGGCACTATCCACCCAAGCATAATTATTGTGAGAGTTTACGTTCAACACTTCATGTCATACTTATATTATATTACAACCAATCATAGATGTTCTTTTATGTAAATCAATCCACAAATGATTTACATAAAATCAATTACACCTACGGGAGTGTTTCCCGATTAATGAAATCGAGAAATAGACATAGATGTTCTGTTCTATATAGATCTGTTATAGTTATGGCAGTATGTGCTGGTCAACCAACTACATATTATATAGGTACACCTGGCGTCAGAACTAAATCAAGGGTAATCTTTTACCAGCACCATCAACCCTCACTTAGCAAATCTCGGATTTGTTGTAAAAGGCACCATTAAAGTCACACTAATCTAGCAAGCGGATGGGCAAAGAGTGGACGGCTTGCCCTATTTATGTTACTAGAATAACTGGCCCTAATTGATTTCTACACTAGAAATAAACCTGCGCTAAGGTTATGCAGTGTTTGGTGAAACTATAAATATATACAATTGTTTTAATATTACTATGCCCAGGGCCCAGTGTTTAAAAGTCCCAATATGCTGAATGCTAAAGTAAAATAGGGCCGCCATGATTTCCCACGGCCTGTTAGATGACGTCATCGAGTGATGGCTCTGTGAATATAATGACGCCAAAACGAACAGAATATTCACGAGCGAGGTTGATAACGGTAGGTATCTTGTAGACCCCTTGATTTACATCAGATCGCAGCTGTACATGAACATTTTAATGGTCCTCCTTTGTAAATCAGTTTTTTTTTACAGAATAGGATAGACGTTAAATAAATAAATAAAAAAATAAATGAAAGTAAGGAACATGATTTAGTACTTCTAGCTCACTTTAAAGTTTCTGAAGAGGGGAAAGTGTAGTTCCAGATGCGGAGAAACGTAAGGCCATCGAACGCCAAAACAGCTGAGTTGAAAGTGGCAACAATGATATCTTCGCAGCCGTCACCGTTAATGTCAGCCAAGACTGGGGGAGACATCACACCTTTCATGTTGTCATGGTACAACACCCGGACCTATAAAAAAGTCAAAAGTAAAGTTGACGAACAATGCACCATTCATTGTTTGGTATTCTACTAGTCCAAAAGTGGACAGTGCAGTTCAAGAAAATAGGTACTAAAATTAGTAAATAATGACTCTTAACTCAGTCATCAATTAAACAGCTAGCTAACCCGGTATACAATAATTGTATAGGCACATGTTGGGATAACTGTTTATGTAGCCTATTTGAAGGAGACATCATTAGAATTAAATTTAATATCTCACCTGACTCATATCACCAATCACTAGTTTCTGAAGAGGTATGGCATAAAGTCCTCCCGCAGATGCTTGACCCCCAGTGCCAAACAGGACAATATCCAGCCCTTCATCTCGCACCAAGATCTGAGGTGCATAGTAGGTCTCCTCATTGTAAGGGATGTCAATTATTTGCACCACCTTTCCATTGATGCCACTAATCAGCAACAAGTGGCCCACCAAACCTACACAAATAGTGCCATGCTGTTACCAAAAATGCTGGAGTTGATTTTAAAGATGTAATTGATTGGACTATGCATAAGGTTTCAAATAGGCCTAACAAATGAATGTAGATAGTGAAGCATATCCATTACGCTAGTAAAGTTCTATTTTTTTATTGTTAAAGGGGAATATTTGTGTATGTACAGGAAACATGATTGAGTATATTTATCAGAATCCTTCAAGGTCACAGTGTATTTCATATGCATGACTTTTGCTTCCAGTGACCAATTCCACTGAATACATAAAACATTTCAAGAATAGGCCTACTAATGGTATTTAAATTTAAACGTTTAAACTTGAACCCCTCTCCAGATACCAACCTCTTGCGAGTTATTTGTAGGCCTATGTGTATGTTGTACATAACTAGTTTAATCTTTGAGTGGTTGATCTTGTGACTAAGATAATAGGCCGCACATACACTGAGTGGGTCAAATAAGATGTGTCCATTTAAGAGGAGGCCGGCATGCTCATTTTACAAAGCTTTCAAATTTCTTAGCCAAATTTAGACGCATCTATTTATGATTTTAATTTTATATACGGTAATTGATTGAGTAAAAATTAATTATGAAGGCATCTATCATAGCACTTTTCCAATAGCCTAATTGGTTAAAGAAAATAAACAAAAAATAAATTCAATTTTCTTTAATTTAGAATCTGTCAAAATTGTCAAAGACTCCCAAATAACTACGCATTTTCTGGTTGATCTATGATAAATATTGAAAATACGATATGATTGGGGCATACAGATGTGCTTCATTATCGTTTATCAAGTATGTATGCCAAATTGTATAAAGATGTAATTATTTATGGTTGCAGGACAAGGAACACACCAACATCAAATCACGCCGCTAAAACAAAATATCATTGACTTGAGCTACTAGGCTTTGAAATACATAAATAGATAGTCGTAAAATTCAAAGGAAACACTAAATTAAGATAAATCATTCATTAGCAATCACTATTAGTCAGACACTCACTGGTTTCCTGTTCTTCTGTATGGGTAGCCAGGACATCCAACACACCATCACCATCAACATCTGATATGAATTGCCCTGCATACACACTGAACAGCTTGTCAAGCCCATCCACTTTGGCAAAACTGCAATTAAAACATAATTTTTAATATTAATGATTGTAATGTTGAATGACATGGTTTTGTTAGTATAACCTTTAAAAACATAACTGAGTAGTCCAAATGAATGTTATACTTCAGTTCAGAATTAGATCTTAATTGTAGCATAATTCATAGGGTCAACTGGTTAAATACAAGAATAATGTACTAATAGACCTACTACAAAACTAACCTTACCACTAGAATGTAAGTGCTCACAGCCACCTGGGACTAATTCCCATAAGTAGGCCTACTATCAGAATAACGTTGCCTACCTACAATAAAATGCATAGGGATGAGCAAAGATTGATTAATTCTTTTATTTTAAAAATATCACCATGGCGATATCAATTTGAAAAATCGGAATCAAAATATCCCAGTCTTTGCACCTACCACAGACCACTACAGAATCTTTCAGGATACCTCATACAGCTACAATAGGGTCGTTCTATGTCGAGCGATCTCAGCCATTTGGGTCACCATCTCAGATTTGTTTGAAAATTGTCACCGTTATTTAAGTTGAAAAATAAAATGTACAGAAAAAAGATTGGAACGTTCTAACTTCAACAGCTTGTGATTGCGGGCCACTGATCAATTGAAAATTCATAACTTTCTTCCTATTTAACATAGAATTATTGTTATTATTGATATATGTAAGCATTTCAAAACACATTTATATTTTTTTAAATACAATCCAGAAATTAAAAAATCTTTGCTGACCAGGGGTTTGAATCCAGGTCTTCACATTTTGGGTATAAGGGCGCTTTAGCCGACCTTGTTTGACGAGTGAGCGAGTCATGTTCAAGTACCCGGGAACATTTGCATTTAAGTTGATTGATATTGGTATAAAGGATAGGGTTTAGTTAAGAGTTCAGTTGGTATAAGGGCGCGTCAACTGCAAGGCCATAATGCGCCACTCTAGCCTATGGGAGGAAAGACCCATGCTGTATCCAGCCTTAGGTAGGGGGAGGAACAGGAATGTTACCGGATACTCAACACATGGCTCACTCACTTGTCTAACAATAACTTTTGCCTTTTCCTAGTTATAGCCACAATCACCCCATGGAATCAACAAGGAATCAAATAGGCCTAACCATTGTCATTGGAAAACAAAAAAATTGAATCGGTCAAAATCAAAGTAATTTTTCTCAGTAATATTATTTTTGATATCAATGCCCATCGCCAGTTTAAGGTATATTGGTGTGTGATCGCAATAAATTTCTATTTTAAAAAAACTGACACGACTGGGAAGCGAACCTCTGGCTCAGATACCAATGGTTTTCCCAATAATTTAGCTACAGTATATCGGTGTCACAAGGCACACACATGCCACTAAATACTATGTGTTGTGTGCCATAAGAGAAATTTGAGCCACAGACTGTCAAGTTGTTATTATAAACTGTGAGGACAAAACCTACTTAATCAAAGCATTTACCATACTATGCCACACAACATTGAGTTATATTTTCTAAGATAGTATTAGGTATATTGCTTCACTTTTTTTTTTTTTTTTTAGTAGTTAAGAGGGTATTTCCAGTTTACACCATTGATCTTGGGAACAACAGACACAGCACAGGCCTACCAAGCTTGACACCTCGTCTTCATCATCTCCTCATAAAATCAGTAGGCGTCCACTATAATTGAATACTGAGCATCATAAATATCTTTGACTTTGTTAACCGTGATAGAAGTGGCAAATAGGAGTAGGATAAATCCATTTTACAAGTAGTCAGTTGATGAGTATAGTACCTATAAGGAAAGGTCCCTCAAGTCCCTTGTCTGTTGAAAATCCGGTTTTCCACACAGCGGATTATGGGCTTTAATGGACACACCAGACGTGTTCCC
This sequence comes from Sweltsa coloradensis, assembly GCA_024449915.1. NCBI lineage: Eukaryota > Metazoa > Arthropoda > Insecta > Plecoptera > Chloroperlidae > Sweltsa > Sweltsa coloradensis. The sequence goes on from JAMZAV010000075.1 coordinate 355,760, forward strand.
TCAAGTAATGTATGTTATATAAGTACATAATGTGGTGCTGTTGTTCATATGGAACAAAAATGAAAAAGAAGAAATAAAAGGAGACACTATACTACTCATTCAACAGTTAACTAATTCAGCTCTATAAGTTTTCCTAAGCACAATACATACCTGTATTAATCTCTCTTTACATAAACAAGATTACCTGAATATTCTTTAATTATCAGTGGTCAAATTTAAATTTGTTGTTTTAGGAAAGGGGGTACCTGAATAAATTGAAATATACATAGGCCTAGGTCCTTCCCTAAAACAACAAATTTCAATTAAACCACTGAAAAAGGGCTTATGTTTACAATGTGTCAACACTCAACAGTGCAATGTGTCATGTATTTATAAATACGGTACACAAGAGTTGTAGGCTAAAACCCCTCTTTGGTATATTTTTAAGACAATCAACATAATATCAACCAATTGTTATGAGCTACATACAACCCTGTTGCAGCTTCTCCAGACAGTCAACTTACCTCCACAGCAAACTACCATCATGTCCATTGACAGCTTGTAAGGTTCCACCTTTGCCAGAGGCTATGCAGTCATTTACAGAATCCCCAGTCAGGTCTGCTGCACAATCCACCGTGTAGACAGTGTGGGGCATCCAATGTTGCCATAGTGTATTGCCCGTACGGCCATCCAAGGCCAGTACTCCACCGAGACAGGGTGTTACTCCACCAAAATAAACAGTGCACACAACGGGTGAAGCATCATTCTCATCCGCTCCTAAATAGTGGCAATACGAAAAATAATTACTTTTTTAGAATGATTGCTCTTCTGAATGTACCTCACAGAAAGACAGAAAACATGAGAAACAAATCTTAACTAGGATGCAAACCTCAAAATAATATAAAGTAGGTACCAAGTTGATAATAGGATAAAAAATAAGGTACACATTCGCCATTCCACGCAATTCCAACACATTAATAATACGCTGTTACCATTAAGACAATGAAAAAAACACACCAAAGCAGACGTACGCTTTCTGAAATAGGTACTCTTCTTAAATTGCAAAAAAAAATAATACCAACATGACAACAATATTTTGCTATTGGGTTGCAGTGTGCATAGTGAATCACACCTTTCTCACTAGGTGGCGCAAGGGTAGATAGGCCCTAGTCTTGTACCGTACTTTAAGCAAATTGTAAATATGGTGACTGCATAATTACAAGGGCAGGATATAGGTTTTTTTGCATGAGCATCAGCAATTCAGCATTAACGACACATTTTGAGGCGAGGTATACCTCACAGTTTATATCAAATTATTTAGCAAAACAGAAAACACCTATTAGGCCTGATGCAATTAATAATTGCATTGCATAATTGCCAATTATTGATCTGGACAGGTTGATTAATATATCGACTATTAAATGGCAATTCTCACACACAGTTTTAGTCAAAAGTGCCATTGCACTAGCACTAGGCTAGTTGTTGGTTTATCAGTGAAGTTCTGTTGAACATCTGCAAGATGTATTCTCTCAATGGAAGCAAATGGCTAAGTGATGTGTTAACAATCATACGTATATATGAATGATTTAATGCACTGCTAGGCTACGAGTACTTTACTTTTTTATTTTTTCACATTTTTTTTATACTGGAGGCATAGAAATTAAAAACAATTAGGAATACATATTTATATGTTGAAAGGAGAAAAAATGGTTACCTAACTAATAAGTTATAATTAAGCTCAGTAACAGAAAAATACTTGGTGTGATTTTAAATAAAATAATATAGGCTACTTATACTTACAAAAAAGCTGCTCATTGAAATCACGTGGCACAGCAAAAATAGGCCTAAGCAAATTAAAGAAAACACAAATCTGAAAATAAAAATAAAACCTAATATGAAAAAGCACTGTAGGCCTAGACTACGCAATAAAAATGAAAACAAATAATACTATGGGGATGCACATCAATATCGATGAAATAAATAATTTTCAATATGTAAGAATGGAAAAGTAAAAACTAAGGTAGGCCTAACACATGATATACTTAAAACTTAAAAGTAATAATTCAGCTTGATTTTGGGTAACAATTTGCAGCAAGAGATTCTGCAACTACATAGGCCTAACAAATCATTATAAAATATCTATGCTAGTAGGCCTATAGGAGGCCTGCATCAATATTCAATATTGGTTGCTTTTGCTTAAAATATAACAATATCAATATTTGATTTTCTATCATTGGACATCCCAAGAAAGCTACATGCATTTTGTAAAGCAGTCAACTGATACAGTATGCCAGCATGCACACAAATTATTTTTTCTGGTTCTCTATTTAGGCATACCTGTGCCATAACCTATGATAATATCTTCAATATTATCTTTATTTATATCATTGAGTCTTATACTCGACTCAATAGTCAGCTTCGGTAGTGACCGTGTCCACACATCGCTGACGGAGAGCTCCGTGCATGGAACCAATGTGTTATCAAAACTTCTACCATCTCCAAGCTTCCACACAGCAATTCGATTGAAGGAATACGGGAACCACAAAATGAGAAGAACAACTAGAATAATAAGACCTGCAAAAAAACAGAAATATGGTCAGTCCTAAAATTGTCTAGCCCTACTGACAACAGTTATTAAAAGTGTGCAGCTGCAAGTATTGTAAACACGAAGAAAATTTTTAATTAAGGGTGGTGACTCATGTAGTCATAGCAATGGATTTTGTATGAGGTAGCTGTTGAATTACGGGGTTGAGATTTCAAGCAGTCAAGGGAGGAAACTTTGTAAACACCAATTCAGAGAAGATGTGAGAAATTGGAAAATATTCAAAATATTCTGCTGGCTGTGAGGGATGATAGTTTGCACATGAATCTCCTGAATTGTGATTGAATGGTACCAATTTCCAATTCGCGAATTTTCGCGAAATTTTAGTTGATACCGCGAACTAGTGGCGAAATTAGCAATTATGTCTTTAAACGCGAATTAGGTCACGAAATTTAAAAAAATCAAAGTTTTGGTGGAGGTGCCGGGTACGTAGTCGAAATTAAATTAATCCTGTCTGGTACATATGGTGGAGGTGCCGGGTCATACAACGCAATTGTGAGATCGTAATAATCGTTTGAACGAGAGTAAGCTCAAAATACTTCATATCCATATCAAAAGACATTACATAAAAAATGCATAATTTCGTAAATTTGGTGGAGGTGCCGGGTAGTCGAAATTAATTCTGGTAAAAACTGTCGGAAACTTTGAAAACTGAAGGCTGAAATTGAGCTTAAAATTAAAACTGATTCTGAACTTCAGTCTCATAGTCATGTGCTTGTTTTTCTTTTAAATCATTAAAATCAATCAAATTATCCTGAAATTTGTCATTTTTTTAAAAAGTTTTTTTTAAGTTTTGCATGAGAAAATTGTGTTTTTTGGAAAATGGCGACAAATCGCGAATTTTTATTTTTAAGGCGCGAATTTTACATAAAAAACCACTTTTGCACATCTCTAGGTATGAGGCATATCATGGCCAAACACTGATCAACATACCTAAAAAACGGCTTGTCACATCACTGGTAGGGTAGCTACAAATCAATTAGATAGTTATATTGTTCTTAATATGGTGCATTAGGACCTAGAAATCCGTTTACGGCAATGAAAGGTGATGAACATTTTATTTTGTCGAATAATATCTAGGTATATTTCAAGGAGCTACGGTATCTAGGCCTACTAGCTAGTTATATTTTAGAAAAAAATTGAATAAAACTTCCGTATGCTAGCGCACAGAGTTCCCGCTAAATTTCAGCTCGTAGTGCCAACGTTTGAAAAACACAAGTAACTAGACTCGCAGCGCAAACCCTAACCCCCTACAAAGGAAGATAAAATCTCGTGGTCTTTACATGCTTCGTAATCGTAATTTATTTTTCACCCCTAACCCCCTACAAAGGACGCTTTGTCGATGCGTGGTTCTACGTCCGAACGACGGCCGGACATGGCGACAAGTAAGTACGCTAGGTAGGCCTAGATGTAGGGCCTAGGCTAACATACGGAAGGAAGTACCTACTAGGCCTAGGGGTAGGCATAGGGCCTACTATTAATAAATTTGGTCATGATAGGCCCTATCATAGGCCTACACTATATTAATTACCTAAATTTACCCATGATGTAGGCCCTACAGAGGCATGTGAAAAATCATGTGGAAACTAACAATAAATTGTGTCTCCAAAATACGAGAAATTATAACTTTATACTACTAAATGCACAAAGTCTGGTCAGGAATATCAGGGAAATAGAATTGGCAATAAGTAGAAAAAACCAATTGTGGCAGGAATTACTGAAACACATGTAACCTGTGATATATATGACAAAGAAATTGAAATAGAAGGGTATTATACAATAAGGTGTAACTCAAGCTCTAGGAATACAGGTGGAGTGGTATTGTACATTAAAAACGGTGTCAAAAGTAAGGTGAATAGAAATATTGTACACAATGGCAACTACTGGATCATAGGAGTGGAAATATCTTTAAATAATGAGTGCTTTTATGTAAATGTTCTATATCGCTCGCCAAATGGAGTAAAATCCGAATTCCTTGATGAATTGGAGAAAACAATGGAGACTGATGGTGATAGAAATGATGTGATTATTTATATGGGTGATTATAATATTAACTGGCTGGAGCAATGATTGTGACTCTAAAAGACTAAGGGAAATAACAAACACTTATGGTCTTAAACAGATTGTAAATGAACCTACTAGAATAACTTCAAATACTAAATCGACTATTGATCTGGTGATAACCAATAGTAAGAATAGATTAGGAACTAAAATAGACAAATATAATAAAGTTTCTGATCACGAAACTATTGAGATTGTGGTGTTAGGAAGAAAAGACAAAGGAGTAAGCAGTCAGGATAAAAAAATGATTGAAGACTGGAGAGGGTACAGTGAGACTGAATTTCAATACGATCTTACTAAATGTGATTGGAAATGTCAAAATGGTAGTTGTGTGGATAGTATGACAAGGGAATTGTTTGACAATGTAATATACTGTAAAAATAAGCAAATTGAAATGACAGAGAGTAGGAATGATGATTATAAAAATAAACCGTGGGTTAATGCGGAAATAAGAACAGCAATCAAAGAAAAAAATTATAATTATAAGAGAGCAAAGAGGTAAATAATGTAGAAGTATGGGATGTTTATAAGAACAGTTGAAACAAAGTTAAATCATTGATTAGAAAATCTGAAAGAGATTATTATTGTAAGAGAATTGACGAGGTAAAAAATGATACATGTAAATTATGGAAAACACTTAAAAATGTGATCAGCACAGAAAGAAGGAATGAGGTATCGATGGAGATTGAGGATGAAGATGGCTCTATTATTATAGATGAAAAAGAGACTGCAAATAAGTTTAATTTATATTTTATAAAAAGTATAGAAGATATTATAAATAGTATAGAGGATGTAAATGGTAGTAGTACTGAATATGAAAAGAGTAAATGTAACTTGAATGGTTTTAATCAAATCACTATTAAGGAACTAAATAAAGCAGTTAAGAGTCTTAAAAATAAAAAAAGGGTCCATTGATGGAGTTAACTACAAACTGTTTTAGGATGCTTATAAGGTAGTCAAATATAAGGTTCTTGAACTTATAAACACTTCTTCCAGAAATGGGAAATATCCTAGCAGACTTAAAGTATCAGTGATCCAACCAGTAAGCAAGGTTGTAGGGTCTAATAAAATACAGGATTTTAGACCGATAAATATGTTATCAATTGTAGATAAGTTATTTGAAAGTATAGCACATGATCAATTAGTTGAATATCTTGAAGTGAATAACCTCATATGTAAAAATCAATCAGGATTTAGACAGAAACACTCATGTGAGACAGCAGTACAGAATGCACTAAGTACATGGTTGGAGGCTAAAGACAAGAATATGTCAACTATAGTGGTATGTCTGGATCTGAAAAGAGCTTTTGGAACAGTGAATGTGGGTATACTTATAAATAAGCTAAGAGATATGTATGGAATAAAAGGAATGGCACTAGAATGGATAAAGGATTTCATGACTCTGAGAAAACAGAAGGTTAGATATAGAAACAAGTTGTCGGATGAAATAACAGTAATCAGAATGCCCAATCAGTTTTAACTTATTATTTGCAGTAATAGTTTAGTTTTAAGTTTAGTTTTTAAGTCTATAGTTTTTTAGGTCTCTAGCTTTAGGAACCTTTGTAACCTATGAGTTACAGGGTAGGCTTGAAAATGTGAATTAATATTAAGGATTAGGGTAACCATTCACATTTGCTTCCTTGCACATACTTTTTTCTTCTCTATTTAAACTAAAGTAAATTACTCTAGCCATCATCTTGTTGATTATGAACAATGTACTTAATATGTCCCTGTAATTGCCCACACACGAGCATTATGCTTATGTGGGCTTCTCAAATGATAATGCATTTATAGAATTTTATTTCATTACTATTGTCATTTCACTCATAGATTATTTTGTTTCATCATTCATTATTGTTATTATTTTTGACCTCAACTATGAGCTTTTATTGTATTGATTAACTTGTGTTATAAATAAGCCATGTAACCAATGTAATAAGCATTTTCTTGTGAATAAACATTTTTCTGATTGATTGATTGATTGATAATGGAGTACCCCAAGGCTCCATACTTGGACCTCTGTTATTTATCATGTACATTAATGATGTAACAAAGAGTTGTAAAGTGGCTTTCATCAATATATATGCTGATGACATGCTACTGTCCATAAGTGGGTATAATGTAAATGAAATAATAGGATTAATGAACATTGAACTGGCAAGAATATTTGTTTGGCTATGTATAAACAAACTAAAACTGAATGTATGTAAATCAAAAGGAATGCTAATAAGAGGAAGAAATGGTAAAGAGAGTGAATATTATGTGCTTAACCTAGAAGTTGGAAATGAAGTGATAGAAATGGTAACTGAATTAAAATATCTGGGCACAATAATTGACGACAAACTAGACTTTAAGTCACATGCAAACTTTCTAATTAAAAAAATTGGAAAGAGAATTGGGTATTTGAGAAGAATGGGAGGTAAATTGACAAGCTGGACCAGAAACATGATATATAATAGTATAATCAGACCCCAATTTGAATATGGTGCTACTATCTTGTATCAGCTGGGGAAAAATGATAAACAGAGATTACAGATGCAGCAAAATAAAGCTATGAGGTGTATAATTAGGTGCGGAAAAAGAACCCCAATAGTACAGATGCTGAGTACATTGAAATGGTTAAGTGTTAAAAAATAAAATTTGCTATTCTTAGTATTAGTATTTATATTTATATTTAAGATTAGAAATAATATGATGCCTAATTATCTTGTTGAAAATATTACAGACATAAGAGGAGTGCATAATATTAATACAAGAGGAGCGGTGGAAGGTAACTCTTTCAGAAATACATGTAGTAGTAGTAAACAATGGCAAAATTCAATATATTTTATATCTGGGCTCAAGGAATTTGACACGTTGCCACGTGTAATAAAGGAAATAAAAAGTCTGGGTATGTTCAAATCCAAATGTACAAACTGGATAAACAGTAGAGAACTTGAATAAGATAAAATACTTTAATCATAGGTAATAGGCTAATAGTTTTTAGTTGTAGAAGAAATACTGTGTGAAATTATAACTTAATGTGAACAATTTTGAAAATGCTCAATACTAATCTAATGGCGTTTTCCACTGGCCGCACTGATGCGCACTGAGTGCAAGTAGCATATTCCACTGGTAGCTGAAAATCGCACTCGTGCAAAAATATCGTATTCCACTGGGCGAACTGCACTCGCTCCGTGCACTCGCAGTGCGCACTGAGTCGCACTGACTCCGAAGGTCAGGGCAATCTTTCCCAGTGCAACCGTAGACCCGCGAAATTTGCTTGTGTTGTTACCATTCATCGACTTTTCGTTGGATAGCAGCGACGATGAGTTGATCAATTCATTATCAGAATTGTCTCAGAGAAATCACAAACTACGTAGAAGAGGTTGTCCACATGTATTCTGACATAGAGGTAGATTTGCATAACATTTTAGTTTGAGGTTATGTTTATTGTTTACTGTTCAGTCCAGTTGGGAACGGCTATAATATGCATTGGCCATTGCTTTCTACTTTTTCCCCATTCTCATCAACTACAATTGCGTACGAAGACATATTGATAGTGAGGATTGCCAATCAATATTATGCACTGAAAAAATAATCGTATTCAACTGACAGTTGCACTCAGGGCAGCACTGGTGCCGTGCATCACGTGACCGTGACGTTTCAGTGCGCACTGACGTCGCACTCAGTGCGGTCCAGTGGAAAGGAAACGCCATAAGTGGAATGTAATGAATGGCTAAATGAGCCAACAAATAAAACATACATACATAGGCCTACATAGGCTAGGCCTAGGCCCTAGGTCTATTCTATAATTACCGAACCATTGACCATATGGTTATTGGGACCCGGCCTAGGCCATGGCCTAGGCCTACTCAGCCAGGACAACTAGGCTTAACTTCTAACCTTTAACTTTATAAACGGTCTAGCTAGCCTAGGTCCCTAGCCCTAGGTCTAGGCCTACCCTAGTAGGGCGGAGGGCCTGAGGCCCTAGGCCTGGTTAGCCCCTAGACCTAGGCCTAGGCATTTCAACGCCACAGGGCGATGGGGCATGCTCAGTAGGCCTAACCTAGGGATACCCCACAGAATAAGTTTACTCACCCAACAACGTTGATAAAGCAAGGAATCCATAACAGCACGGCGCACACAGAACTTTACAAAGGGATCTTTTCAAAACTTCAGCATGCAATTGATTTGTTTTGACTTTTCGCCGTGGAGCCATCAGCGGTCGTTTTACACCACGCTCCTCGTCCCCTTTGCAACCACTTCTTCCATCACGAATAAAAACTTCATCTTCAACATCGTCGCTCACATCTTCATCATCAAAACTGTCTCGAACTGCTAGCTTGGAATTTAAATAAGACATTTTAAAATTACATCTGCCAGATTTTGACAGTCTGAAGACTCATCCATCCGACCAGCTGTTGATTGCCGCAAGTGAAAAAAATAATTTCACACGGGCCCAGGGGTGTATTAAATTCACCCCCTTTCTCACAATTTTTAGGGGGCCAAATTTTTTTAAATTTAAGGGGCGCTTTCCCCGATACTCGCTAGGGTAGCCCAGTACCCGCCCCCTCCCCCCTTTCCGAAATTAGCCCCCAAACGCCCCGCCTTGTGTTCCGAAATAACGCTACTGGAGCATTCTAAAGCGCGCCCCAAACGTGGGGGTTTTCACCCGGCACTGGGAAAGGCCCCCGTGGAGTGGGGGTAAATCAAGAGGGCGGCAACTGAAGTTTTCCCAAAGGACTGCAAAAATAGCACGTAAAAACTGTAAGGATGTCTGCTTTGCCCCATTTTTCCCTCCAATTTTTAAGGTTTTGGGAAAATAATTGTTGATGAAAAAAATAAAAATAAAAATAACCATTAATTAAGCATTCTTCTAATTAAGAAATTTAAAAATTTCCCGGGTCAGCCTTTTTTAAAAAAAACGCTACACCCGTTCCGAATTTGGAGCATAATCCCTACGCTCCCTGCGCCCCCTAGGCGCTACGGGCCGTAGCGACTGGAGCGAATTTTCAATGGGCCTATAAGTATAAATAAAATTTCCCTTTAAAAATGGGCCCTTCCCGGCCCTTCCGCCCAGTGGCAACCACTCATCTAATTACTGCCCTCCCCCCAAAGTCCCAAACACGATCTAAATTCCACAAAGACCCACTAGCTACAATATACCCAGACAAGACAAGTCATTCCACTCCCAAACAGTCCTTTCCTTCCAAAAAATTTTTTAATAAACCCCGATCCTTTCTTCTTTCTTTCCCCTAGAAAATTTTCCCCGGGGAAAGATCCCCCCTTCCCCTGTAAAGCCCCTCCTGCAGCCTATTGCAGATGTCCCCCCACCCCGTATTTCCCCTAACCGCCCTGTACATCTTAGACCTACCTAACCTCCCTTCTTCTTCCCTCTAATGACTCCCAACCACGGAACAATATTGGACCGTGCTCCCAACCCAACTCCCCTAACATGGCAAACACTGTAGGCCTACACTACTATTTTGGGTTCAATGAAAGTAATTAACAAGCAATCGTGTTTGTGCAATCCTTGCTAGACATCGTCGGTTTGCCGAACTCGGTTGCCACTTTTGTTTGTTTACTGAACCACCCTACCTATCCCGCCCTTGATGACGTTAAACAATAATATCATTATGTTTAACCTTTGCAAATGGTCGCAAAAGCGTGGCGCGTATCAAGCAGGTCCAATCCCTCGGCTCTTTTGTAGTATTGTGTGGCTAATAGCTGACCAATTTCGAATCTATTCACACATGGCTCACTCACTCGTCTAACAATGACTTTGGTATTTTCCCAGTAGTATTTGTAAAAGTCTACGTAATTTATCGGTTTGGATTGTTATTTCTAAAAGTGTTCATCACCATGAATGAACATAAAAAAGCAGTAGAAAAAGGAACAATTCGCTCGCGACTCAAAGACCATAAGTATGAATGAAACCCAAACCCAAATAAAATGGGGACGAACCCAAAAATTTTATTTAAAGACAACAACCCCAGAACGCGCAAATTTAAAGAAGCAGCAGCAATGCTCTGTGCATTTGACAGTATCACCAACCAAAGTCTAGAACAAACACACAAGCTGGAGGGTAGATTACGTATCCAGAGCTTGCTTACTAGCCCATCCCCCCCCAAGCCAAACCCAAAACACTTTGGACCTCAGTGTGTCTGGCGTGGCCGGACGAAGATGAGGGACCCTCGTCGAAAATTCGCCGAGAACGGGAAAAAAACGTGACTTTGGTAAGTCAGTTTAAAAAACACTCAATAAACAAATAATAATAGTGCGATAATAAAAAATAAATAAGTTTTTATTTAGCGTCAGTGCGCTATTGGTACAAACACATTACATATTATAATTTTACACACTACAAGTAGGTACCGGTACCTACATTATAGTATAAGTACATTTTCAATCATACCCTAAATCTTGAGTAATAATAATTAATTATTACTCAGAATCTAAAATTATATATTTATTAAACAGAATAGTCAAACTTCTCTCCCCCACTTTATCAAATACTCGGTTACTTTATTTCTAAATTCCTTTGTCCTAATTGCCATTCTAATGTTATATGGCAACTCATTAAAACTTCTAACACCCTTGTAAAACAATGACTTACACAGTACATGTACCTAAGTAAGAGCACAGGGTCAGCTTGGGTTTTGCAACCAAGTTTTTTCACTTCTTTCTATCCTTCCACAATCGTGCCCCTGCTACATGATCCCAGCTCTCTCCTCTAGTATGTAGGTCTTTAACTATGGTCTCCTTCCATCGCTTCCTCTAACTGACTGTGACTATAGATATTTTGAGCCTCCTCTAATGTGATCTGAGATATGATTAGAGTAAAGTTGAGTAATGCCCAGCAAACAGACCTATTATTAAAGCTAAAATTAAGATAAGAGGTAATTGGATGAGCGTAGCGAGTGAAGCGAAAACTTCAATTTCACTGACCCCCCAAAAAATTTAGCTCGGGTTGTTTTTTTTTTTTTTTTTTTTTTTTTTGTATTTTTGTCTGTTTGTTCGCTCTCTACCGGGCAAACGGCATATGCGATCTGGATGAAAATTTGACAGGACCTTCGAAATCTCTGAACTTAGACTTGCCACGTTTTTGGGTACAATCGAAGAAATATTTCTCATGAATATCGTACTTAAACGATTTTTTTTCGATTTTTAGTGCGATATTTTCTTGACATTTGATGGGCCGATTCTGACCAAACGGGTGGACTAAAACGTTCACATTATACATGGACATTAAGGTTATGGTGATGTAGTACCTTTTGAAAGAAAAGTTGAAAAGTTAGCCAGAATCCATAGAAATAAAGTTTTTAATATAAGTTTTTTACGGTAAATAATACCAATTGACAAGAAACAATAGAAACTTGACAACAATCACCTACAATGCGTAGGCAACAAAACAAAGCACTTGCAAAAGTAAAGATATCCCACGCAAACTAAAAACTATAAAACGCTTATCCATCAACGCGGCGGGACTTAAGCGTTTTCCTAGTTTATATAATGACAATGAAAATATAATGATGCATACAAAATTGATACATGCGTTCACAGTTCACACTAATAGGGTTGTTACTTGGGGACTGCAGTCAGTCCAAGTCACTGATCACTGCCAATTTCAATTTTGGGTTGCAGTTAGTTAGCGCAATCACGGGTTGAATTTTACTGCACATGCGCACATTCGTTCTGCTCACTTCTGAATGTAATCAAAAACTGTAGCCAGTTGGCAGAGTCTCAGTGTAATACTAATAGCCAATACAGTGGGTCAGCCCCATTGTTCACCGCTCCCGCAAGTTTTCCGAGTTATCGAAAATGTTCGATATAATGTATACAAAGCAAGTGAATAAGAAAAGAATAGTCATGAAAATTGAAACTAAGGAACATGGATTGTCTAGCTACTTAAATGGCACAATGTGCATAGAGCGTTAAATGAAGTTCCATCACAATACAAAGTCTTGTTTAAAAGAAAATTTAGATCAAAATTAATATATCGATGATTTCCTGCCTGGAATTATGAGCAGATATAGTGGGAGGTGGGACGATCCCCCCCCCCCTTTGTGCATTGACCCCAATTTAATTGCATAGCCATTCTTTTTACTAATGTAATTTTAGCTTTTTTTAAATGTTGCAAATTCGCAAATAAAATTGCCTTCGGACACTGGCAGCTGGGACTTAACCCCAGACCACGTCTTGGTTTCGCAAGGCCAACTAGTGTGACCATTCAAAAACGAAAACCAGGGACGCTTGAAGACTAGTGATTACCATGGACTTAGATGGGCGCGCGAGAGAAAGGCACTTAGCACTCAAAGCCTTTAGCAGAATACTGAAAATAAATGTAGCCTATAATGTATTGCCAAAAAGAGGAAAATATATAGACAATATTTACCACTTTTAAGATGTCCTACTACATAGTAGGCCCCTACATGCATTTGGCCTTAGTCAATAGTGGCAAAAAAGTTAGTTTTGACCCCTGATCAGATATGGATGGGGTATAGAGAAAATTATTGACATCTAAGGGTACTAGTTTTAGGTCCTGAACGTTGTCCATATTGATAATAATGTTTGATTGCACCATGCTCATATTCCTAGTTAACAACCTCCGAAAGATAACATTTTTGGTTGAAAATTGAAGGTCAAAAACTGGTCCAGAATGTGCGTGGAAATTTGCTGGATTTGGCGATCAAGTAATCCACTGAAGAATGGAGACTTATTGTAAGATAAAATATAGTTGGTTTGAGCTCATCCAACCGTCTTAAGAGGAGTCGCTGAGGCTGGCGCGGAGACGAGTTTAGACGCTCAGCTTTCTGATTTTTCCCAGTAAATGGTTTATAACACCGTTATAAAACTTCACACTAACGTTAATAAAGAATAAATAATCTATGCTATCCAGTACGCGTATTCCTAAATTAATTCATTGTTTTTTAATGAAAAATAGTGAAATCACCAAAATTTACTACATTTTGGTCAACTTTGGGAATTTATTCCAAGTGTACAGATTTTTATAACCCAAATATGCATACTGGATAACATTTAAATAAATGTGAATGCGTAGGATGATTTGGTTTTATCGTAAGATAAACGGTTTGGTGGGAATTGCCATTGGAATCTATGTTTTGGATTTCCCATTTTTCAAGTTTTGGACTTATGTCTCGCAATGGATCTTTAAAGCTTAATTTTTGCAACCAATTGCGGATATCAATATGAAAGTACTTTATTAACATCCATGCAAAATTTGGTAATGATATTACCAACCGTTCAGCAGAAATCATCAACACCCGAGTACGTGCATTTGAGTTGGGCCAAGCACATTGTCCCCTCTTAACATGTTCACAGTTCAGGCAGGACAATTTAAATCAAAGGACATACAACTGTACTTTTATATTCTTACAAATAAATTATTAAGCATAAGCTGCTACAAGGACTGTCACAATTAGTGAGCGATTGTTTTGTATTTGAATGGTTGGATGACCTAGGCAAATACCTCAGAGGTACGTTTTTATCCGAGGTCTTTGGACCTAATACAGCACACTCCTGGACTAAGCGAACCCTGTTCTCTTACTTAAATGAATATTGAGTAAGTATTAAGTTTAAAAGATTTGGAACACTATATATTTATTCCGTATCATTCTAAACAAAAATGTTGAAAATTATTAAATTTGATTTTAAAGTCTTCACATTTTTTAGTAGGTTTATAATTAAGTAAGCCTACCCGTAGGTATTTATATACCCATGTTTTCTCACAAAAGCACAATCTAGGAACATTTTTAACACTAATGTAGAAATTTTGGTACACACAAATAATTTTAAGCTCTAAACATGAAAAGTTCAATTCAAATCGAAAGACATGTGCCTAGTTTTAAGTACTGCAAACTTGCAAAGAGTGTCTAAGAAAATGCGATGGCAGTAATTAAAACTTTTGTCAGTGTCCTGCATTTGTGCAGAATATGTGGTTATTGTTGTAAATGTTTGGTAAACGAGGTGATGAACTCAAAACTGAGCTTAATGAATCTAATCAAATGAACAATGCTTTTTATCTTAAACTGTATTTGAATTGAAATGCAGACTGGCACACAATCACAAATTAACACAAAATTAAGCAAGCCCAACCGCTCGCCAGCCTTGCAATGAATGAGTGGGTGCCTCGAAAATGTGAAGGGAACTGGCTAGTGAGTGGATGGAATGCAAACCGTGCAGACCCAAAGAGAAATATTTTGCCTACAAGTCTACAACCCCTCCTGGCAAAACGACATAGGAGACGTAGAAAAATGTGTACATTCAGTTGAAAAAGCTATTTATTTTTAGGTACAGTTTGCACAATAAATTGCATCAATATTTAATAAAATGTGGTAACAATTATTAATTACTGGTGGTGGTTGTATCTTAGTGATTTAATATGATAGATCAGAGGGTCAGGAAGGCTGCAGCCCCCCCTCATGAGTCACCACTGGTCACAATTTTAATTAACGATAAGTCTAAGTCTACTTCTAAAATGAATGTATGTATTATTCACTCATGTACCGGACACATTTCATTCTCAAAGGATGTTTGGAATTATAAACTATAAAGTTGTCTTAAAATAACATTTAAACTTTTATTTGGGACATTTGGCATTACACTAGTAGATTAAGTGGCAGTCTAAGAGACCACACATATTATACGTTATATATCACACACCGGCTGGTATACTGAAATGGACTACAAACAACCTATAAATATAATAATATATAAAGAATTTAAATTAAAAATAAACACAGTGTTTAATGTTAAGAGTACACCGTATCCCCTGCATACAAAAAACTTTAAAAATACAACAAAAGTTACAAAACATTACACACTCAAAAGCATTTAGATCTAAGAGATGGGCCAAGCTTATGAACCGTCTACATTTGCGCACTATAAATTTACATAAATTAATTAAATAAAAATTCAAATTTAAATTCAGGCCCCGCAACTGCATCCTTGCAAAACTTGATAAAATTCTATCTGCACATATTGTTTTACATATAGTAATACTATAAAACGTAACTTAAAAGTAAGTAGTGGCCTCGGTCATAAGTTTTTAAGTTACGTTTTATATTGTTCCGGGCCAATAAGCTCTTTTTATAGAATAGTAATACTAGTTTGTGCAAATTAATTTTGACAAGCTTTGCAGGGATGCATTCATGAAGAAAAGTGAATTTATGTATTCATTATGAAAAAAAGCGTGGTAAAGAGTGAGGTTGTAACTATGCCAGGAGAAGGCGACACAGGGAATATCAAGCACAGATAAACATTGAAGGAGAAACCCTGAAAGTGGTGGACAGTTTTAGCTATCTAGGAAGTGTAGTAATGGCAAGTGGAAAGATTAAAAATGAGATTAATATCAGAATAAAAATGCCAGTAATTTCTACCAGTGTGTAAAAGGCCTTGTGTGGGTTAGGGAAATACCTATTCAGTGTAAGATAACACTATATAAAACCTATTTCATACCAATCCTTACGTATGCAGCAGATACCTGGACAATGGGAGATCGAGAGGAGAGTCAGATGCAGGCGGCAGAGATGAGATTCCTGAGGAGCACAGTGGGCAAGACGAGAAGGGACAGAATAAGAAACACGGACATTAGAGAAATGCTAGGTGTAGAGAAGTTAAGTGACAGTCACAGGAGGGGAAGAACACGGTTGAGATGATATGGATGGACATCATATGTAACGAATGGGGGAAAATAGGATGCCCAAGAAAATGTATGAAAGAAGGATTGAAGAAAGAAGAAGAAGATGGGGTAGACCAAGGAAGAGATGGAAGGACATAATAGCAGGAGACTTGGAGGCAAGAGGAAAGAGCTGGGAAGATGTTGAAGAGATACGATTGTGGGAGGATAGAAAGAAGTGAAAAAATTTGGTTGTTAAACCCAAGCTGACCCTGCTAGAAGCAGGAAATGGCAATGTATAATGATGATGATGTATTCATAGTGCACAACTGTAGAAGTTTTGTAAGCTTGAACCATCTTTATTCTTTAGGATCTCAATGCTTTTGAGTGGCCTAACGGGCACCTAGTTGTTAATTACAATTATTGCATGTGTTACTGCTAACAATACTGAAAGACCAGGTAGAATAATATTTAGGTATCATTGACATATTGAGGCACTGGGAAGAAGAAGGGCATAACTTGACTTACGTCCATCTTGCGGACATCGTTTCATTTGAAAGTGGCGCTGAGCCTGCATCCATTGCCGCTTACAAGTTTCAAATGCAACCAATAGATTGTGCCACATACCTGCAGTTCAATATCACGCCTTTCTTTCATAACGCCATTTTAAGCTGAGAAGTTATGCCCTTCTTCCACCTTTATGAAATGTTTTTGTAATTTTTCTCAAAACTAAGTTTTCTGACTTACGCCGATTAATAATCGGATTATGCTATTTTTGTCTTACGTTACAATTTTATGTAAAGACTATCTATTCAAAATATGTTATATTATAAGTAGCTGATCGGAACAAAATAAAAAACTATAAACTAAAGTACGGTAATCTGAAACAACACAACGTCAGAAGAATCAGTGTACCTAGTGGTATCCCAAACTTCCCTTCTTGCTCTAGTTGACAAGCCTAGTTGCACTTATGCAACAACAAAAACACCACAAGGAGGCTCCAGTATCCTGAACATTTAGTTAAGAGGTTAGAGTACCTAGGTAAACTACGGTATAATCTATAAACATAGTACCAAGTACTTACGGAATATTGATCGTTTTGCATGATTTTGAGCCCTAAACATTTATTATTTTAAATGCAATTAACTAGTAGGCCTAATATGAAGGCCATATAAAGAACGAAAAACATTATTTTGATTTCATGATGACCATAATATAACGTCAATAAAATACAAATAGTAGGTACTAGACTTCCTACTTTGAACACAACATAAATTTTCAATTCATTATATAGCTTGATCAGTCCCTAATACCAGCTTATGATTTCAGTTTTAAAATAATCCTATCCTAAATGGTGATTATTTAGCAAATATTTCAGCAAAGAAAATGAACAGCAAGCAAAAATATTCTTTCTTAGATTTGGATATTATATAATTGGATGAGCCAAGCGAAGAATTCAATTTCACTGACCTCCGAAAAAATTAGCTCGTTTTTTTTTTCTTTTTTGTTTGTTTGTTTGCTCTTTACCGGACAAACGGCATATACGATCTTGATGAAAATTAGAGGGGACCTTCGAAATCTCTGAACTTAGACCTGCCACATTTTTGGGTACAATCGAAGAAATATTTCTCATGAATATCGTACTTTTACGATTTTTTTCTATTTTTAATGCGATATTTTTGTGATATTTGGGCCGATTCTGACCAAACGGGTGGGGCTACAACGTTAATATTTCACATGGACATTAAGGTTATGGTGATGTATTGCCTTTTGAAAGAAAAAGTTGAAAAAGTCAGCCAGAATCCATAGAATAAAGGTTTTTATATGAGTTTTTTGAGGTATATAATAACAATTAACCAGTAACAATAAAACTTGACAACAATCACCTACAATGCGTTTAAAAGCACTTGCAAATGTAAAGAGATCCCACGCAAAGTAAAAACTTACAAACAAGCTCATCCATCTAAACATAAATAAATAAATAAATAATAATAAAAAAACATGACTAAAAAAAGAGTTGGCGAAGCGGCCTAGTACCTATATATCGAATTTCTCTCCACAATAATTTGTTTTATTAGGCCATTTGTTTTGCGCCATAGATGTCACAAGACATCAGTCAAGTATTCTTAAAGCTTTAATTAAAGCAAAATTTATTTACTAAAACCTTGGTGAGTCCCAAGACTAATTTTATTCATTTGACATAATGATACAATATAATATCCCACTTGTATCAAAATTTCAAACCAATTCATTTTAATATACACTATACAGTAGCCTACAAAAAAATAAATTTTGTGACACAATTTTTATAAGTTCAAGGAAACTTAACGCACAAATTTGTTGAAGGTGGGTGAAATAATGTGAGCTGTGAGTTGGTAAGGTTAAACCATCCAGGAAAATTACCGACTAAATTAACTGTGTGGTAAAAAATTTTCCACCAATGTATTCTATTAGTAATTGATTCTTAAGAATATCTTCTGCACTGGAATTTATAACCTTACACAAAGCAAGATAACTAGGAAGCATGGCTAACATTGGTAATTGTCATATTGATTAGACTATAGCCTGTATATCTCTATTCAGTTCTTCAAAGCCTAGATTATACAAATGACAAAGTCAACAACTTGAGCAATAGTTACCACAGCACACAAAGTCTTGATAGTAAATTTACTGTAATCTACTCGAGTTTTTTTTACAGTAACACCACATCACTAAAAAACTAGCTCCTTCAAAATGTCTGGTATAAAAATATGTGTTAAATAATGAATATTAAAAATTGAAATGGTTTGCATTTCTAATTTTGTAAGTAACGAATTGTCGAATAACGATATAGGCCTACAAAAACAAACAAACAGGTATGGTACAATTGATAAAACAAAGTTACCTACAGCCTACAGTAATACCTAGGTACGACCGAACCTTATCAAACCAACATAATAAGAAACCGGACCCTCTTTTCTTATATACAATATTGATAAGTACTAATCAACAATAGTCAATAACTTTTGATATTCTACGCCTATCAATATTATCGTTTCTTGACAGTCGTGCATAGTTTCATATCAATAAAATGCTTACTGACTGCATGAAATGAACAAAATTCAAATTGGTTCTGCTCATTTTTGAGCAAGAATAGTATAGACTTCTATCAGCACACCTTAAAACAAAGTAGGCCACAGTTGAGACACTCAAAACAATAGGATATGTTTCAGATTTTTGGTGCTGCACAATCTTTCTTGATCAGGGGGAATACAGAATACTTCATCATTGATATAAAAATTATTTGTTTGGCAAGTGTTGATGTTGATACATGTAGAATGTTTAGATATCTAGACCTAACAGCAGACTGATTTACTTTCCATAAAAAAAACATAAAACGGGAACAATTACTCTTCTTGGGAGGTATCTCTCGGGACACTGGGGCAGATATGGGAAAACCAGGACTGTCCTGGGAAAAACGGAACATCTGATTACCCTACTGTGACTGGTTCATCAAGCAAGGCCAGGCCAGCCATAGCAGGTATATTATTATTATTTATTATTATATGGGTTCACCTCTTCTTTCCCGATTTGAAGTTTACCATGCAGCATTGCTAATTGAATTGGATAAGTTCAAATTAAAATTAACTTCTTGTGGGTTGAATTATGGATTGCATTGGAGATTATTGTGTTGTGTACCTGTTGAGCTACATGTTTTACTGCCCATGGTAGCAGCTTGTTCGATGACATGGGTGGTAAAGTACCATAGTATGTGCACAGTTTTTTACAATTACTTTCAATTTGCATAACATCCCTAAGTGTTACCCATTATAAATGGCAAGTAGGAACGATTCTACCCACTTCTGCATAGAGTTCTTTCCAGAATTGCATTCTTTCTTTTGCTCGATCACTTTTCAGTTCCAGTTCTGCACCAATGTCAAGGTAAAGGGTATTGGTAGAAGTAGAAGGCTCCCAGTTTACTTGTAGAAGTCTTGATGATTCGGGTGTAGGATTTCTATAAACATTGTTGTCCATTAGATATTTTATACCATTTGTGCTACTGTAGGTACAGGTACAAGGACATGAGCTACATTAATTTAAAAACATTACAACAACTTCATTCACGCTAAGGGTGGGTAAAAGCATGCACTAAGGCTCATTCACATTTTACAGGATGCAGCAAGAATGTGAAGGAAAAGGGATAGTTAACTTAGTCAGACCTAGCTTACAGTACCGGTATTGTGCAAGTGTTTGGGGTTGCTACCAGATAACACACCAAGAAAGTGGAGATGGTCCAGAGGAGAGTAGCAAGATATGTTATATGCGAGATTTTAGATGGCGAACGAGTGTAAAAAGTATGCTAGATAAGCTTAGTTGGGAAACTCTAGTGTGCTATGTACAAAACCTAGGCCTACCAGGGAGAACAAGCATTGGCAAACTTGAAAAGGCTGATTATGTTCGAGGAGGTGACCACTCCTATAAAGTAAGAATTGTACCTAGCAAAACAAACACTGGTAAATACTCATTTCTTGCTAGGGCCAAAAGGGAGTGGAATGCTCTCCCAAAAGGAGTAATGGAGACTCTGCCTAAGTCAGTAGAAGCATTCAAAGGTTTGTTCAAAAAGTAAAAACTGCTGTTAGTGCAAGATACATAATTATTTGTGTGTTTTAAGTAATATTATATGTCATGGTTTTATTTAGTAGCTAGGGCCTACATAGGCCCTATAGAATAGGTTATAAGTTTTTAATACTTAGGTATTTTAATATATTTCTATTTTTACTTTGCGTTTAGTATAATACAGCAGCCACCATATGTCAAGACTCAAGATGTATATGATTGCAATCAAAGATGCCAATAAATTTATATTCTATTTTTTCGAGCAGTCTATAGTATTTCCCAGGTTTCATTCAGAGGAAGATAGGATAATTTTAAAATAAATACTCACACAAAACTTAAAAACTTACAAAATGTACGTGCCCCAAAGCTACATAAAACTTAAGGCATTTTGCATTGAAAGCAGGAATAAACCTATGGATATGAGGACAACAAGCTACACAAAGTATGAGGCCTAACGTTCCAAAATACAAACACGCAAAACCTTATTTATTCAAACTACATAGGTTAATTCAAATTTATTAACTCGAATTACAGAGATTACTGCAATAGAATTTGCATCTTTACTTACCCTGTTTTTGCAAAATTAGTCCACATTTTAACCATTCTTTTCAAAGTTATGATGGCAGGAGACTGAGGGTTCAATTCCTCATAGTCCAGCATTGTTATGTTGAACAGGTATCCAAGCTCATCCCCATGGCAAGCACCTATAAATATACAGTAGGTAACACAGTAAATTATGGAAGTAGTCTACAAAAATTCATAACAATTCTCAACTTCTTCTTCAACTAGGCAACCGAGTCTTGCACTATAAAAGTAGTGTATTACAACACAAAAGTATTACTAAGACATCACGGATCTAAAATACATTTGAAAGTCAAGTGCTAAACTATCACTCAAGAAGGGAACAATAAAAATTTTCCGGTCTTTTCAACCTATCTCTGAGAATGAATGCCCAACAACAATTATTAGTTTTTCCTTTTTTCTCGTTGCCAAGAGTCTTCGTTTGAATAAATGGCCAGCTTTGACTACTACTTTAGGATGGGAAGCCCCATTGCAGGTTGTGTATGCAACTGTAACATATAGCTAGATATACATTTTGTATCATTTTAAGTTTTTGATGCTAAATTGTTCAACATATACTATTTTGTAAAATACTATACACCTATAGGTAATGCTAATTTGATTTAAAAAAAAGATTTTCCCATTCACATTGAGATTTAATTTAGCTTTGTATTCTAACGGTTTTTGGCTATATTGAATTGAAATGTTCCTATATTTCATCATTTCCCATAAGCAAGTGAAGAAACACTGCAAATTTAGGGTTTTGGTGAAAAGAAAAAAACATATGCTTCAAAATATTAAATTTGAACAAATAAATGCTAAATAATGTACAGAATCAAAATGCATAGTGGATAGTTAGCCAATTGTCTCTTCAGTTACTACTAGATTTTAATTGGTAGAGAAGCAAGAGAGATCATAAATGAAAGGAGGGGTGGCAGGCAGCATCTTGACATCACAACACCATGAACAAGTATGAAAAATGCACCTTGTCAATTTTTTTCTAAAATTTGTCAAGTTGTCCTCCTTTGTAAATCAGTTTTTAACAGGATAGACGTTAAATAAATACATAAATAAATACGTAATACACTTGGGCCCATACGGCCAGTATAATCTAGTAGTATGTCTATTTGCCAGTATTTGGGGATTGGTTGTAGGACTCAAAGTCTCTCCCCTGGTATTTCTAGTGGCTGTTGTGAAGTACCCAAAGTCTGGCATATGCCAGAGTTGGGCGGTGTACAGTGCCCTTGCACTATGTAGAAGGATCAATAAAATAAATAAAAAACTAACAGTAAATACTGTAGTAACAAGTACAGTGAAGGGCTAAAGAGGCAGAGAAGATGAACCTCAGGAAAATGTTATTGCTAATTTGTTGGTAACTGGGAATGCTAACATGCCTGTCATGAAATTGTTCATGCGATAATAAATTATTTTTTTAAACCATTTTTAATTGCAAGTACTGGTACAGACTTAAAAAACCATGTGAATGTTAACACAATAGGTATTATGCATCCATATCCATATTATGAATATGTACACATTAAAATATTGTGTTAACAATTAACATACATATTATAAAAGGCTGGTATCTAGTACATAAATAAACATATTACCTGGCATAAAATTAGCACCAATAAGATTTTTCCAAAATCCAAGTTCTCCACCATACGAGAACTGGAAATAATACACTGGTGCATTTGAATATTTGGTGTGCTTCTTCACCGATCGGTCCACAGCACACCCAAACCATGTATCTGAAATAAGCTGTGGAAACATCAAAGACACAGCTGACGTTGAAAGTTTTTTAGGCATACAATTTTTTCAGTTGACTACCGGTAAGTAAATAAATGCATATATATATAGATTTACATGCACAATGTACAAAAGGCTTACATACATTCACATAACTTTCTCTGGTTTCAAAAGAAACTGGTTTGCCATGAAAGTAGAAGTTCCTTATTTTCTTTGCAATTTCTCTGGATTGTTCTGTATTGAGCTTCACATCCACATCTATTGAGATGACATTTTCAAATGTTTGGTCAACTTTTGACCACCGCGAGGGATCAACTATCATATCTATAGAGAGATACGGATACATTATTTCACTTTACACACAACAATGCGTTAGAGTTACATATGATAATAATCAAGGTGCGCGGAAGCGCACCGGGCCAAGCCACGCGCGGCTCCGCTTCCACTAGCACCTATTACCGCACGCCTACTTTAGCACTTAACACGGAGTCGCCGACGCGAAACCATGTGAGATAAAAACCTGCAACTTGCTTCAATCGATGGGCTTTTACTATGAGATGACCCATTTCAAGTTTCATCCCGATCTGCTGATGCGTCTAGAAGTTATTCAGACGTCAAGATCGTTCAAAAATACTTTCTTCTTGGTGTTGGCCGGGTGGGTGGGTGGCTGGCTGGCTGACGAATTATGTATCAGTTTGTGGGCCCTCAATGGATAATGTTAGAGAAGCTAAAATTTTCACCGATGTCAGTCATGTCAGTGGCCATGTGCTATACAAACGGTAATTGGATTAGATGCCCGGAAGCTTAGATAATGCAATTTTTTTTTATTTATAACTGAGATGCTCAAACCTTTTAATTATCCATGAGCGAGATTTTATTTTGAATCATTGTAAATAAAGTAATTTTCTCTACTTGGATGCTAACTTTCATACCGTGTACGATCTAAAAAAATTATTGATATACCATACAAAAATGCAAAAACTTGCAAAAAGGGGCCAAGCCAAAAACGAAGAAGATACAAGTGGCTCAACTGCATAAAGTGGTGATATCTAGAAGTGTGGCCAAGCCCATTATTTTGCTTAAAATAATAAATATATTTATTAATTATATAATAAATTAATAATATATCAATATCCATATTATTATCTAACTATAATTATGAAATAAATATGTTAACAAAAATAACATAAACATTAATATAAATTTATTGAAACATTTACATGTGGAAATATCAAAATTAACAGACACCATTCAAAATTAAAAGCTTGGTCGATGGATTTGGATTGGTTATGTTTTGGTTAGTCAGTAACGACAACCAAGTTAAAAATTTATCGCCCAAGCTTTTAATTTTGAATGGCGTCTGTTAATTTTGATATTTCCACATGTAAATGTTTCAAAAAAATTTATTTAATGTTTATGTTATTTTTGTTAACATATTTATTTCATAATTATAGTTAGATAATAATATGGATATTGATATATTATTAATTTATTATATAATTAATAAATATATTTATTATATAATTAATAACCAAAACACATGCACACCACCAACATGCAAAACCTTACACATCAAAAGCAATCCTCATGTACCCTTCTACATTTGCGCGATATTGATTCATAAACGTACACTGCCCTGTAACCAGGGCTCAAAATTAACGCTGCCCAAAACACTCTCAGGCTGCCTGTTCTGTGTTCTAGGCAGCCCTCCTGAAATGTCTCATACAAATTGCATTAAATAGTTGATTTTCCTTAAATAAAAGTTAATCTCACAACTGTTGCACGATTATTTACAAATTAACAAATATAAGTTATCTCATCTCATGAGTCATGACCATGACATTTGAAGACAAACTGTGTGCATGCTGATAAAGAACCTGCATTCCAAAATGGTTCCGATAACTTCAAATTGGAAGCCATTAAAAATCAAGCTGAGACAAAATCTCACACATCACTTGATTTGGCTGCTAAAGCAAATGAGAAGAAACATAAAGGTGAGGATACTCTTGCTTTAGTCACACTAAAAAAATTGATATGGGAACAATTCGACCGCCTGACTAAGCTGTTTCGGATTTAACATAGGCCCTAACATACAATTTTGTAAGTTCAAATATTAAGTATTAACTAATAAAACGTAAATAATAATTTAAAAAATCGGGCTACTCAATTCTTAACAGGGCTGCCAAAAAGTTTTAGACCGCAGCCGGGAGGGCTGTCCTAATTTCAAGCACTGCCGGTAACTACATCCTTAAAAATCTTGTCAAAATAGAATTTGCACAAACTGTTACGTTTAAATTAATAGTTGCAAATTCTATTTTACCAAGCTTTTTAAGGATGTAGTATCTCTTCTTTTAGATCTCATTGCTTTTGAATGTGTATGGCTGTATTTTTTCAATTTTTTTGTGTGCGTGGGATCCCATTACTTTTTCAAGTTCCATTGGTTTTTTTTTCTTAAAATACATAGAATAATTTTAATAGAAAAGTATTAATTGCTGTGGTAATACCAATTAAGAATAGAATGTAAAATATCCCGTGGCCCTAAGACTTGCTTTTTGTACTCAATCATTGTAGATGAATATTGTTGTTTTTAAAAATACTTGTTTATTATATACCTGTAAAAGGCATTTAAAACCTTCATTGTGATGCCTTCCAGCTAAATTTTTCTTTCAAAAGACACTACTTCACCATTAACTTAATGTCCATGTAAATGAGGAAGATTGTAGCCCCACCAGTTTGGTCACTAGTAGCTAGTAGTAGTAACTAGCATCCTTAAAGTTCAGATTGGAGAAGAGTTGACAGGTTGGGAAAACATAGAGAACATAAAGCCTACGATGCTTACCTAATATTCTTATAAGAACAGGGTTGTAGCCGGGTTAGTCTTAACTCTGGCGCTAGTGTCTAGCCCCTATTGAAAATGCCACTTAACACTAACCCGAGTCTTCTAACACCGCGCTACGGTAACCCTGGTCCGAGGCAGGGTTACAACTGGGTTAGGCCAACACTGCTACATGGATTATTAAGTATTATTTGTTTAGGTGGCCGTGTGAAGTTGGGCAACGATTATAAAGTGACGCTGAAAGCTAAGTAATAATATGTTTTGGCAGACAGAGCACGGGGAAAGTTTGGGAGACAATAATTTCAAACAATTATCCACATGTAGGGGATATTAATTCGTTTGAGTTGCATACGCGAATCAGGCTAAGTAAAAATTGTTTTTATTTGGTTTTAGATCTGCTGTAGCTTACTAGGATATGGTTCGTATGAACAACCAAAATCTCGTAGGCATACTGACAGGGCACACCTCAAGATGGTATATAGGCCCATCTGATAAGACACAAATAGTCACGAGTGAGATAATCCCTTTCCAAATATGATAGATCATGTGGTACGCCTAGGGCTTATGTCCTAGAAAGAATGACAGAAAATACGAGGCTTTGTTAGTTTATTATTCACTTCAATTCATTTCTTTAATTGTTGTAGATTGTAGAAGATTGGCACTTTTATCTAAAAGACAATTCCTGTCAAAATACTAATCAAAAGGTTCTAGGTTTGTAACATTGTACTGTACTGCACAAATCCAAAATTAATTTAACTACTAGGAAAACGCTAAAGTCCCGCCGCGTTGATGGATGAGCTTTTTTGTAAGTTTTTAGTTTGCGTAGGACCACTTTTCCTTTGCAAGTGCTTTTTGAATGCATTGTAGGTGATTGTTGTCAAGTCTCTATTGTTACTTGTTAATTGTTATTATAAACCTCAAAAAACTCATATTAAAACCTTTATTCTATGGATTCTGGCTAACTTTTTCAATTTTTTCTTTCAGAAAGCAATACATCACCATTACCTTAATGTCCATGTGAAATATGAACGTTGTAGCCCCACCCGTTTGGTCAGAATCGGCCCAAATGTCACGAAAATATCGCACTAAAAATCGAAAAAAAATCGTAAAAGTACGATATTCATGAGAAATATTTCTTTGATTGTACCCAAAAACGTAGCAAGTCTAAGTTCAGAGATTTTGAAGGTCCCCTCAAATTTTTATTAAGATCGCATATGCCGTTCGCCCGGTAGAGAGCGAACAAACAGAAAGAAAAACAAACAAAAAAACAAACAAACAAACCAAAAAAAAAACACCCGAGCTAAATTTTTTGGGGGGGTTGGTGAAATTGAAGTCTTCGCTCATCCAACAACAACAACAACGCATGTCACGTGCACCATTTTCAACCAACCACATCGCTTGAAATGACGTATCTAGCTCGGCGGCACGATAGGGGCTACGAAATTGAGCTAACGTTGGGCTACAGTAGCGTGGAGCTAGTGCCACTAACCCGATTTCTTATTAGCGATATTAGGTAAGCATCCTGCCTGAGCCCACTGAAGGGCTGGAGGTGACAAAACTTTTCAACTGCTGATGACAACTGCAGCTAATCGTCTTTCGTCAGCTTCGTCTTTCTGGTGACGACAAAATGCATGCAAAATTTTCTTCTTGCGTGGCCCTATTACAGGTTTGGTTATGTAATGTGAGTTTTGTTTGTATGTACATTTTAGTGGCCACCATCCGGCTGAAGAGTCCCCGAAAAAGGACGAAACGCGTCATGGATTAAGGTAACAAACAA
The DNA here is from genome assembly GCA_024449915.1 of Sweltsa coloradensis. Lineage (NCBI taxonomy): Eukaryota > Metazoa > Arthropoda > Insecta > Plecoptera > Chloroperlidae > Sweltsa > Sweltsa coloradensis. Next base: position 383,541 of record JAMZAV010000075.1, read on the forward strand.
CTTTAAATTAGCTGTAATTGTCATCAGCAGGTGAAAAGATTTGTTGCCCCCAGCCCTTCAGGCTGGGTTTTATGTTCTCTATGCTTTTCCAACATGTCAACCCTTCTCCAATCTAAACTGATCCAGCAGGTTGGCCTTTTCCTCACTTTGTAACATCCTTAAAGTGATTATGAACATGATTCAACCCATTTTTTTCACCCAGAAGGAATGATACCAAAATCAAATTTGGCAAGTGTTGTCAGGTACCCGATTTCCCCGATTATGACAGTTTTTAAGTACATAACACTTTCTAGTAATCTAATAAAAACATATAACACCACTTTTTGCTGTTTAAAAAAATGAAAATTTGGAAAAAATAAAACCATTTAAATACACTTTGAAATATGACTAACTATCTCAATCTCACCGACAGTGTTGGCTCGGGTGCTAAGCGCTCGACTCTGATTCGGGAGGTCCCGGGTTCGAATCCCGTCGAGACCGGAAATCCTGACTGAAGGTTTTTTCCTAGGTTTTCCTCAGTCGTTAAGGCGAATGCAAGGGATTGAGTCCTCTTAAACAGCCCTCGGACATCCCTTCACAATTTCCTATCCGCACATACCTAGTTCACCTGAAGAGGGGCTAATTGCACCCTATAACAGGTTTCCCACGATAAAAATTTAAATTTATCTCAATCTCAGTCATCAGGTATTACCTCTCAACATATATGTCCCTTCATGAGAGTTGACCCCTGTCATATAGGGCACAGGATGTATTCTTCCAGTCGCAATAAGATGTTGAGGTGTATCTGGGAGGAATATTTCCTCACTGCTACTGTTGACACTTTCCACAGTGGGCACGAATGGAAACATGTCTCCCCGGGGTCTCCTCTACATGTAATCAATGTGTTCATTATGAGCCACTACAATGTACTATAATATAAATTAACTTAGAAGTTTGGTTAACATAGCATGGATTGAAGAGCATGAAAGAAGTTGATTCAGAAAGACTGGGAAAATCACGAGAGATGGAGGAAACGGTTGCAGAGGAGATGATAGAAGAAGAAGATGAGAATGTGGTTGTGTCAGGCCTGGATACAAGGCAACAAAGATGTTGGACCAAGAAATGGAGTAGTGCGCTGCTCCTTTCAATCCGATTTAATATTAATTAGACGAGGGAGTGAAGCGACTGAGTCTTACAATTCAACTCAAACAGCACAAGATCTTTTTTTTTGCGAGTGAGTAAGTGAATGGGTGACTTCACTCTAGAACGGACGAATGGCTGACCAGAATGAGTTGAAATTTCAAACAGACATCCGGTGCATATACCAGTTAACATTTCGAGCTAAATCAGTTACGATTTAAACTCACAATAAATAATAAATTGAAAATAGGCTGAGAATGTCACATTTAATTTAAAAACAATGTTTTTTTTTATGAACAAATCATTTTTATCAAATCATGTTTGCATGCAGTAACCAAGGTGTATCAAATGTAGCATGCTCAAGGTTACTCAAAACTCTGCTCGGAGATTGAGTAATCCTTGCAATTATTATTCATATTTTGTATTGGCTTTGTTTTTCATAGTATTGTATTGTATGCATTTCAAAACAAGTTCTATAATTTTCCAGAAATAATAAAATAATCCAGAAATAAAAAATCTATCCCGACCGTTGTTTGAACCCGCAGGTTTCCAACATTCCGGGTATAAAGGCCAACTAGACTAGGAAAACGCCAAGGTCGTTGTTAGACAAGTGAGCGAGTCATGTGTTGAGTACCCGGGAACATTTGAATTTAAGATGACTGATATAAGGTATAAATGATAGTTTGAATAGGCAACTTGCACTAAAATTTCTAATGCGATTTTTAAAATTGGTACACACGATATACCGATATTGTGCTTTTACAATTTGAAAATCGAGACATTCTACCCCCAAAAATAATAAGTTTTGTGGCGTAGACTTTCTTGGCGCGAAAAAACGGCCGGCGCCATGATGGATTGCGTGTGACGTCACGTGATAGTAAACAGTCCGTGCGGTGCAGTCGACTGCACGCGTTCGCCCGTACCGCTCGTAGAGATTGTTGTACAATGGAACCAAAAAGATCTACTGGTGCATATAAGTGGTTCATAGTACCTATGTGTACTAGCACATCCATAAGGAACCCAGAGAAGATATTTATTTGTGTCCCAAGAGACATAAAAAGACGAAAACAGGGGTTTCAAGCAGCGAGACGAGATGACAGGAAGAAACCTCTATCAATGACAACGATGTTATTTTGCTGCCAAGATCATTTTAACGTTAGTTACAATTTATTACCTTATTTGCATATCACATGAAAATGCAATCTTAAAATAATAAAGACGTTAGTCGTAGGCTGCATGCGAACAATAAAACAAAAAAGCACTTTCCGTTCCTAAAACAAACACTCCTGAAATTGAGATGCGAGATTTGCTATTAGTAAAATGATGTGAAAATAATGTTGTTTCTAGAAGTCACTCCTTTAGTGTATTACAACCTACGTGCTTGGCGTTATTTTCATTCTTATTTGTGCCTTTTATTCTTTGATGATGCCGCCGGGCGCCGACTTCTATTCCAAGGACTTTTGTTCCGATCACTCGCCCTCTACCTCTGCCGCAAGATCTTTTTGCACGAACCTCACCCCGGTAAAAATTATTACAACCATTAACGGATCAATAACAATTAACAGTCACTTCGTAATTATACCCTATGACAATCTATGATCCCCTCCTTCCACCCTCATCGTCGACCGATTAAATGTGGCCTTGGCAAGTGACGATGGGCAGCTGCGATACGGTGTCTCAGGTTTCCTCTGTCTCAGCAAGCGTTATCTTTATGAGTGTACGCTCGGACCTCCTTTCTAAAAGTAGCACTATCGCCACTAGCTCTTACAACATTGTTTTTGTTTTTTCATTGATGATGCTGTGCAAATTGCTGCAGGCCTTATTAATATGCAACCACCTTTGATTCAATGATATTGCGATTAACAATTGAAATGTCCTGCAACCTTATCTCGATGGGACAATGATTATTTATGATTATGATATGATATTATATATTATATTTGATTAAGCTACCATATTTGAATTACGCATACACATCTTGATCAACTTTTATCGTAGGTCCATATAAACATATAAGTACTAGAAATATAAGAAAAGGTAGCAAAACGTTTTTACTTGTAATCATAATAATAATCATAAAATTTATTATTTTATAGATAATTTTAATTTATAACTCTTAAAGGCCTACTTATAATACAGGTAGGCAATGTGTTTTTAAACAATATTATACAAGAATATTATTATAATTATTTAAAAAAATATGCAAGTCAATATTCTATTTTCTATGTTCATATGCCAGGGAAAATACAGATCATGTACCTGACACCGCATACGTCATATTATATGCCAAAACATTGATTGCCTTTTATGAAATTTACCAAAAATTAAACTAAACTATAGTTGAAATAAAATAAAAACAACAAATAAAGTAAACTATAATTATTTATAAAACATTATTTTTAAAATCGATAACCACTAATCATAGAGTTGTAGTACGATAAACAGAACATGTTTTCTACTCTATGTTCCAAAAGCCTAAAACTATAAAATGTTGATTAGCACCCTGCATTTGCTACTGTTACCGATACTGCTTTTAATCAAAATTAAAAAAAAATACTTTTTCCAAAAGTTCATAGCCATTTCAATTAAATTTTGGCAATATGTGGCACTATACCCAATCCTGTATACATCAACATTTTGCGTGACTTCAAAGTCTGGGTGAGCCACACAAAATAATGCACTTGGTTTTAGAGCCAAGTGCATCTGAAGTTGCACTTGTGCCAAGTATTTTTTAGTTATATTGCCATCTTTCGATATATAGTTAAACATATTTTTTACACTAGTTGGGCATTTCACCTTCACAACAAAGTTTTCTGTTATTGCATCAGGAGACGCACCTATTATAACAATGTCTTTTTGTATGAATAAACCTGCTTTTACACATATTTTCTTTTTTTTTCAACTACCCGGAGGACTTGTTCTTCTAAATCTTTCCCCTTTTCATTGCAAGTGTTTCAGGTGTTTCAACCATCTATATGCGGTAAATTTGTGCTGTTGCCCTTAATAAAACCACTTTCAGTCATTTTACCAATTTAATACGGTTGTGAGGTAATAACACGGCCTTAGACGTGAATGAGCGCTCAGCCAACACTGAACGCTCACTTGCCTGACCACTGTTTACTATCAGGCTGCGTCACAGAGGCCGCCGGCCAATCAGCGCGCGTTTCTTGGCGGCAAGACGAAATTCAAATAAATGTGATATTCAGATCACTGTAAAAACCATTCAAATAGGGTTTTTTGAAAAATTTCTTTTGCAAATGCAATTGTTGTACATCACGCTATAAAATTAAGTGCTTGGTTCACACAAAAAAATTGTATGCAAGTTGCCTATTAGGGATGACTTCGGGTCGAAAAATCCGGAACCGGATCCACCCTCGCCGGATCCGGTTTGGAACCGGTTCCTACACATATTTTTCTTTCTCAATTTTCGTAAATTTGAATCTGCGCGGGCGAATTCCGATTGGAAACATGGGCGGGGCGATAATCGATTCGAATTTCGATAGGGGGCGGAGCCGTGTCCCAGTCATTGTAGGAACTGCTAAGTGAGAACAGTTGAACAAACAATGGCCTACAATATTGTTTGCTTTCGTTTTTTGTTCATAAAGTTAGGTATAGTAGTATCTATGGTTTGGATTATGTGATCTTAAACGTGAAAAATAGAATTAGTATATGATTAAAATGTTATTAACAAGTTCTGCAATGTTATTATAACACAACACATGGGCCTAGGCTAAGCCTAGGTCAAAATTGTGACGCAACATTCAAAGGGCCTAGGCCTAAGAATTTTGCAACCACGGGTGTTTCAGGCTCATTTATTCTTGTCTGTGCCTAGGCCCTTGGCAATTTTTAGGTTAAAAATAGAACCGGTTCCGAAAAAGGGGAACCGGGTCGTAATGGAACCGGTTCCGAACCGGTTTCCGGGTACCCGAAGTCATCCCTAGTTTGAATCGCATGCTACCTAGTTTGATTTTTCACGTACAAGAGTAGATGATACTATAATAGGCATACACCTTTAATAAGTTATACTAACAATCTAAAATTACTTATTAAAAATAATCCAACACTTTCAAATTCTACTCGCCAGCTTGCAAGTTGCAATTGACTTTTGATAGTCTGCGAGTCAACATTTATTACTTAAGAAAGTGCTTTTTCACTTATCAGGCATCAGGCATCACCCATAAAAATAATCTACCAAAACCAAAAAAAAAAAACACCTGAATTACAGAGGTGGCCTTTACAGGCAGATGATTAGACTTAAAGCGCATTTTAAGCTTAAATCTGTTTTTATTTACGTTCAACAATCACTCAGGACCAAAAGGAGCTCTGACTTGCCCACTCAAGTAGGATTTCTGGCTCACGAGTTAATCTCGATGTGATTCTTGGAGGGTTGAAAATGATTTACTATAGAAATTGAAATAGCTATTGATTAATAGGCAAAGGCAACAAGTACAGTAGGCCCTACCTCTTTAAAAGTTGTTTGACTCATTTTTTTTACTATATCATAAGCAGGTTGCAATCTTAAAAATGCAATCAGCTCTTCAGGACTTTTTGTTTTTGATCCAAGGGCTTCACCAAGAAGAAAGGTTCGGTGGTGGGCAGTCCCTGATGATACAAGAGCCCACCAGCTCAGTGCTGACCCACTTTGAGAAATAGCTCGATGAAACAGACCTGCAAATATTAATAGTATCAATATGAAACAAAATAATTAATAGGCCTACCTTATAGGCAAGATATATAGCCTAAATTGGGTTTCTGTTCTACTAATAATATATATGAAGTACCTATTTGCTTTATTTCAATTATCATTAAAATCCAAAGTAGATAATGAAGATGATAACGAAGATGGCGATGAAGAAACTCTGAGCTCGGCAACCTCAGCCCAAAATTGTGTTGTGCTCTAGATATCTGTGTGAAGATTGAAGAACACCTCTCAACCCAACCAAAGAGGTTGATTTGTTGGAAATGAGTATGATTTTTTTTCTTTTTTCTTTTGTTGATTGGGGTGTTTGTTAAGAGGAGTTGTTAAGGTTGGCGCAACTAAAGTACATGAGCTCAAGTGTTGATGATTGCACATAAATGTTAAGTAATTACTTTTCTATTGATATCCATACTTATAGTTGCAATGTAATGTCCAAATATGGGTTGAGGGTTCTTCAAAGGGTTGTCGGGTAGTATGCTACGTGCACAAGGTGTCCACTAACGGACAAAACTTAGTTAATGCTAGTTAATTGTTAATGTCGGCATCAACCTGATGATGGGTGAGGAAGTTTTACCCGAAAATTCGTTTTTAAGTAAGTAGTGGCCTTGGTCACAAGTTTTTAATTAGTTAATGCCGTCTATTTCTGAGTTACAAACAATTGCTTAGCTTACTGTACAGTCGCTCCATGCTACCCTGTAGCTCTCCACAACTCCCGCACCCAGCTTGCTGTCATTACTGTCCACCTCAACCTTGTCCCAAGAACTGACTTCCCTCATACCCAAAAACCACAGATTCTTATACCTAAATTCCCCTCAACATGACCAAACCTGATCTTTTGCCCTCATTTTTAATCTATTATCATATATATTAAATTAGTAGGCCCATGCAACATATTACTGCTAATTAACTAGCCATATTACACATCTCAATACTGCTAATTAACTAGCCATATTACACATCTCAATACTATTTGTTATAAAAAAAATTTACATTTTCTTATCTAACCACCTGCAAGTCTTCATGCTACATATTATAAACTTGAGAAATTACACATACTCAGACCCACACAATAACATGTTATGAACTTATGACAACACATGTGGGCATTCCTGTTATCAAACTAGCAATTACAACATACCCACACAGTAACATGTTAAGTGTTATACGTACATCCTAATTAACCTACAAGTGACTCTTTCTGTTAATAAATTAACCATCACAATAATATGTCAACGCAATATGCTATGTTATGACTTATGACAATTATTCTCGGTACAACGCAAGTGACTATAGCCTTAAATGTATAACTATTCAAATAAACCAACTAAATCCCATCATAACTACTTACTAAATAAAGTTCTGCTATCCTACACACAGATAAATCATGGCAACACAAAATATAACTAACAATCAACAAACATTAAGTTACCATAAAGGCATAAACCTTGGAATCCCATGCATTGCACAAAAATAAGACATAACAAATTATCGGAATTTCAATTTCAATTTCAATTTCAATTTATTGAGCGTTTCATAATTACAATCATAATTACATTCATTGTGGTGCACTAGGCACCTGAATATTGAAGACATAAATAAAAAATAAAAAAATGGAAGATGCAAAACTTGGATTTCCATTTGTGCAATTCCCATTATAAACTGTTTATCTTACGATCACAAAATTAACCTGCGCGTTCACATTGATTTATGTATCCAGTATGAAAATTTTGAGTTTAAAAAATCTAGACCCCACCTACAACAAATTATTTAGCCATTGATACAGAAAATTGACATCGATCACATGAAACTTGAATTAGGTTTTAAAGCAGATGTTTATGCCAGTTTACCAACATAACTTTATCACTCTTGTCACTTTTATACCTTAAACCCTCAGTTTTTTCTTTTTTTTTCTTCATTCATCTTGGGCTTTCAGCCATTTTTTATTGATATACTTTTGTTATTCAAGTTTTTCTTGTATTTGTAGTAAAATTTTAATTTTATAGAACTTGTTCATGTATTTAATGATTTGTATTCCGTATTTGTATTGTTTTGAATATTTTGAATTGTTTAGTTTTTGTTACCTAACACTTGTGGGTTAATACGTGTTGTTAAGAGATCAATAATTATCATCTCTACTGGTCAAATAGCTCCAGATAAATTAAGATTACATTTTCAGCAAACCTTCAAAATTTCTTAACTTAGACCAGAAGAGAATTAGATATTTTAGAAATATCGCATCACAAAAGTATAATAATCCCCAACTTTTCCAGAAGTAACAAATTCCCAGACTTTCCAGGTTTTCCTGACTAGTAGTCAACATGGAATTATAAGCATAATCAAGATGACAGATCAACTCTAGGGGATCTCTGCCTACAGATGAATATAATTAAATATCAGAGAAATCTATATCACCAAAACCGGAAAGAGTGATAAAATTTACCTTCGAATAGGAGAAAGGAGATGATATGCCCGCCCCACCACACTGTTGCAAAATTGTCACGTTCTTTGGGTCCCCTCCAAACGTGCTTATGTTTTCCTTCACCCAACGTAGAGCTGCCACCTGATCCTTAAGACCAGCATTGCGCTAACGCCTGCATCACTCATTTTTAAAAATCCTGTAACATAACCATATTTTGTATGTTTTGGCACAACCATATAAAAACAGAGCATAACAATTCACTATGAATGAGGAAAAACTAGAGATATTTCAATACGATATTAGCATATAAATAGTAAATACGTAGTACAATTAGTTGGAAAAGGCAAATGGCTAGTTAGTTTAGATTGGAGAGGGTGACAGGTTGGAAAGAAGAGAACATAAACCCTGAAGGCTGGGGGCGACAAACTTTTCACCCTCCCTGATGACAATGTGCTAATTTATGATTTACCTTAATCACGCGCTTTCGTCCTTCTGGGATCTTGGGCGGATGGTTGTCCACTAAAATCAGCAAACTACTGCAACCAAAACTCACAATTTTTGGTTGCATGAGTTAGCTGATTTTTAGTGGCCACCATCCGCCTGAAGAGTCCCAGAATGGACGAACGCGTCGTGGATCATAAATTACTACAGTTGTCATCAGCAGGTGAAAAGTTTTGTCGCCCCCAGCCTTCAGGCTTATGTTCTCTATGCTTTCCCAACCTGTCAACCCTTCTCCAAATCTAAAGTAAATACGTAGTAGGTAGTTAATTTTATGATTGTTATAAGAATATTTTCTTCTGGTTCAAAGTAGCGGTCCCCCGCAGAACATACCAAGATAACTGCAGTAAAACCGGTTTTTAACTGGTATGTTGTCTGGACGACCAGGGCTTTACATAAACTATGTCATAACATAATGACCCAAAAGTAGAGAGCAATTTACTATCAGATCAGATTTGACTTGTGAACCAGATATCCATGACTGAAAGTAATTTTACAGTAAATATTTGCTTAGCAGTTCTGATTAATCAAATTGGTAAGAAGAGCCAAAGTTTCTAGGTTCGTGCCCCGGTCTGAATAGATTTTTTAGACATTTTTCTATCACTTGATACAAAATATGTACCGTATAGTCCAGCTAAAAAGCATACCTAGTAAAGGATACCTACCTAAAGCACCAATGCGGTAATTTAATGTTACCAAGACTATGCCTTCACTCAGTAAGAAATCTGGTCCATACAAATCACTGTTGCCATGGCCAACATTAAATCCTCCACCATGAAACCACACCATGACTGCCTTAGGAGCTTCATTGGATACATTTTGTACCTAGAATACAAACCAGTTATTATTTTATTTTTACTGGTAGACTTACCAGTATAGCTATCTAGGATATAATAAAAATTATAATCAAGATTTAGTGCATTTATTAATTACCACCCTGACATTTGCTAGATAGAAATCATGATGGTGTGCATATAATTCGACATAACATTAATAAATCAAAGTAGCCTCTGCCAGAACTTACCACTAAATGACTCTAGCTTACCGGTGTACTATAAGACAGTGACCCTATGCAATAGTGTTTAAAGCCAAGGCTTGTATTAAAATGTATTGAAGATTGAAATACCTAACCGAGAATCTAATCAATTGAAATTCATATTAATTAAAAATTGATTGGAGACTTGATAAATTATTACACCATAATAAGAAATTAAAAAGTACAACCCCAACTTCATGGACAAATGTCTTAGCCACTAAACTACCCAAATCAATATCTCTGGGATTTTTATTTTAAGTCTAGTATGGATTTTCCTTGTCCATACCTGCATAAAGTAAGCTACTTTATTGTGTTGTGTAGGTAGGCCTCCCAGTCTACTTAAATATGGTCAGCTCAAAGGCAACAAATTTGTTATTTGTGGTAACAGTTCATCTACAATATATTTCTAAGAGTTGTTTAGGTGCCTACATTGCAAGTACCAGTACCGCATAGCCTAGTTCATATGCTACACACATTCTAGATAGCCTTAAATAGAGAGTTTATTACTTTTTTTATATAATTAAATGCCTGTATTACAACCATATGACACATAATAATTATATTGATATTGCAACTGTCAGTGACTTAAAACAAATTAAGTTTAATAATATTATTGTCACCATTAATATAGGTGGAACCAGTTAAGGTGGCGGTCGCCGAGGGATCGCAGCACTGTCGCCCACGCACTATGGCCACAGGATTGGCAAAAAGTAAATAAAATAAGGGTCTCTAAAACTGCTTTTGAAGAAAACACGGCTATTTTGAAGCCAAGCCTTGCAAAATATATCCTAAAAATAAAGAATTTATGAAGTGTACGAATAAAATCATGACACTTTGATGCTCCCTAAAAATTGACATCACATCTGGCGAGGTTGGCATTATAAACAGCTGGAATTTTGGACACACGATTACCAACAAGGCAAAAAAAACACATTAGTAATTGTGATTAGTTAAAATTTTGTTAAAATACCGACTCTGTGGGACAAACTACTTTATTCAGCTTTAAAATGTTGATATATGTGATGATAACATATTATCACAATAAAATGACCAAAAACGGTAGGCCCTACCTAATGTCAGTTGTGTGTAAATTGTCAACGTTGGCGTGCGTGCTCTCGCTTGACCTTGACGACCGCCAGGTTATCTGGTTCCACCCATACTAATCAATAATTTATATTGAAAATAGGGCTTACAAACAAGAGGACACAATATCAACATACTATATCACAATATTAAGACTGCAGTTAATTCTAGTGAAAATTTCTGGAGGACCAAGCAAACAAATTTGTAACACCGTAATCACTAAGTAATCAATAATGCAAGCACTAAAATATGGGAAGTAGAATTGGTGATTTAATTAAGAGCAAGCAGAACAAGCATAAAAAGAAAGCATCATTCTTACATTTGTTGTGTAAACATTTAGGAAAAGGCAATCTTCATCTCCTACCAAGTTTTGAAAGAACATATCTTTGTGAGGGCAAACATTGCCTTCTTTGAGAGCATCACGAACTCCAACCCAAGGTTCAGGTGGTTGTGGAGCCTGAGGAAATCAAGACAATATTATTATGTAAGTCTTAGTACAGGAATAATCATTTCAAATTTGTAATGGGGTAAAGGCCTGACAATGTCAGTGGTCGTATGCTGTTGTTCACACGAGGTCAGTGTACATTCTCCTCCTCTCTGTTCATGTTCATGCATTACAAATAAAAGAATTAGGTTCGTTATTCCTAGTAAGTACAATCAAACAGTACCTCCACATTAAATAATTGACAGTCTTGCATAAGTCATTTATAAATAGTAGTAACTTTTAAAAGTTACTTGCATTTTAGAGAATCTTTTTAAAAGTTTTTTTAAAAAGTTAAGTTACTTGCATTTTAGAGAATCTTTTTAAAAGTTCCTCCTATCTATCACTATCAGTCAGTAGCAAGCATGTTATATTATGAACTTCTTATTTTCATGTGCCTAATGTTACAATCATAGATAATATATTACACTTGTTACAATGTAGGCCTACCAGTACACTGAGATTTCCCATTCCTCGTTCATGCAAAGTAAAAATGGCAGGCCTTATCTAAAACATGTCACCAGCCAGCCGTCTCTAGCTTGCACAACTGTACAATAACGAAAAATCAAATCACATTTTGAATGACAAGCTACTTAAAACGGCTGTGGTCAATGTGTGTCCTTGAGCAAGGTTCCCCAAAATTCTGCTGGGAAATTGAGTAGACCTTGCACTTGTACTTGGTAGGCCTACAATTGGTACCATTGTATTGCAGAGCATTTGAAGATACCTACTTACAATAATAAGTATGGGAAATGAGCATTGAAATAAGGTGTACATTTTAGTTGTAATAAAATTCCCAAAGATTTATGAAATATAGATAAAATAAGCAGGGCAAAGAATTAATTAAGTGTTTTTGTTTAATGATACAGACAGATATAAGTGGGATGCTTTGTACTTTTAAGTTTCATTTTCATTGTATTATTTGTTCAATTCTTATGTAGACCTACGGTTTTTTGTTCTAGGTATTTTGTTGTTTTTTTCCCCTTATACTTATATCTAGGCCTATGGACCCTGAGAAATAGCAAATAAAAAGTTCTCATTTTGCTACAAAAAATCTTCAATTTCAGTATTATAAACTCAAGGTAAAGGCATCATGTCATCATAAAAATAGCACCAATCACTACGCTTCAGCAAAATGAACATATATTACACTTAAACGAATATTTAGGCCATAAAGTTAACTTAATTGGAATTAGCTAGACCTGTTCGACAATAATATTTTGAACTGTCATGGTGCCAACTTTGCATTAAAACAGAAATGTTAATTTCAATGCCCATTTGTCAAATTATTGCATATTTTGGAGCTAAAACTTCCAGAATAATAAGAAAAAGTTCCGATTTGCTCTAATTAGCATAGAAAAGAGATGATTGCCTTATTTTGCTACTTAATAATAAAACAGTCATATTAGCATCACTTAGTGAAAAAAAAGTTATTCACAAAATTTCAGGGTTCCTACAGTTATATCAACTATTATGAAGTCTGGAGTCTGGATTATTTTTATTAAATTATTGTCAATGAATTTTATCCCCTCAGCTAAGTTGCTTGTGTGGCTTGTGGGATTTGTTTCTATAATGTAGTAAATATGTATAGTCAGGTTCACTATGTATTTTCGTGGGATTTTTTTGGAGATTTGCAAAGTGCCATATTTTTGGAAAGCTTAAAACGTAAGGAATTCAAAAACCCATGTTACATTTGCTCAGATGTTCGTATGGCCGCCATTTTGGATAATCAAAATGGCCGCGCCGAAAATATTAATTTAACTATATCTCGGCTTCCAAGTGACATAGAAAGTTCATATAAAATGCTCTTACTATGTTTTAACACCAAGAATATTAAAATCAAAGTTAAAATTTGTAAATATGCAGCACGGCTGCCATTTTGAATTTAAACTATGGCTGATCCCTAAATTCAAATTTCACTATAATTAAGCTTCCAATTGACATAGAGAGTTCATGTTAGTTGATACTACAATGTATTTACACAGCAATATATTATAAATGTTTACATTTGCATAGATGCTTCTATGGTCTTTTTTTTGGACTTTAAAAATTGGCGACCAGAAATAAAACTTGCTTGATAGCTCGACATGTAATTGTCTAAGAACGTTGGTGAAAAAGGCTCTTCATTTGAGTTAATATCATAAATAACCATAAATCCCTACTAAAAATTGCTTACATGCCCATATCGCCGCCATTTTGGATTTTAAAATGACCACCGTCAAACGAGAATTTCATGATATCTCGGCTTCCAAGTGACAAAGAAGGTTAATGTAAAATTCTCTTCTATGTTATAACATCAGGGAAATGAAATTTATATTTAAATTGGCATGACAAACCAATTGTGTTGCCATGGCGGCCATTTTGGATTTAAAAATGGCGTCCATACGTATGATAACATAAATCTCTCTTTGTACGATTTAAAATCTGGAATATATTAATCTACGCCTGCATCTACATAGATTACTCTGAAGCTGGCACTTTGAATTAAAAATGGCCTCCCTTATCATCAAAATTTTAAAGAACAAGCATATGTTTCAACTTCAAGAAAAGGAATCTTGAAGTTGTACATATTTTGCACAGTTCATTTAAAGTGATGATTTATTTTGTCGGACTACTGGAATTTACAAATGATTGGATTAATATAAAATACTAGTAGTAGTAGTAGTAGTAGTAGTAGTAGTAGTAGTAGTAGTAGTAGTAGTAGTAGTAGTAGTAGTAGTTTAGTGGTAGTTGAATTAATTTGTAGCACAAAAGTAAGGAGAATGAAATGTAAGGTACTGATCGCAGTATTTTAGTCATACTTTTCAGAGTTAAAAGCTATGAATTATATTTTAAGTATATGTGAAAATTATGAAATTATTTGCATTGAGAAAACATTATCTTCTTTATCTTTATTACACTAGACCTCATCTTCATCACTGTCACTGTCAGCAATAACAATGCTGCCGTCATCGTCATTTTCGCATTCGGTGTCCCACAATCAAAGTTCTGTACATGGTAAGTTATTCTTTCTCTACATGAACATCTTGCGTGGAGCAGTTGGTTTTGCATTGGCATCTGACCAACTCGATGATAGCCTGTGGTGCTGAAGAACCTTGTAGTAACTGGCAGCATCTCCATCTGTATCCTTACAGTTACTGAATTTTGAGGGGTCAATAAGCTGTTGCTGCATGACTGTGGCTTGACACCATACCTGGCTTTGTATCTGCACGCGCTTGATGTGTTCTTCGAGTGCAAAAAATGTAGGTGGTAACTTCTTGCTTTCTCATTCTGCGAGTTGTTTGCAGAACAGATGCCAACTTAGATCAGGTATGCTTCTGATGTAGAGACTTTTCGGACAGTACATTGAGCAAACAAAGTTTCCCAGTTTGTCTTTCACCTCCTACTGAAGATCACCTTCCATGGACGGTTTCATCAGCGTTCAAGTACAGTTGAAACCATTGGTGTAACCTATTCCTGAGAACTTCCCAAACGTTGTCCGCTTCAGTCAACGCGTGGAATATAGGTATAAAGCTTGCGCTTTGTCCGTGCCTAAAGCCTCCTGATTGGTTCTATGTCCACCATACCGGATACCATCGAGTGTAGCGTTTTTTGCACAGCTTGTCATAGTTTGCGAGAGCCAGAACCAAAATATCTGTATCAGGAGTGAAGAATATCAGTTCGTTGATATCAAATTTGTAATCCTTTCGTTGAAAATTTGTGCAAGATTTCTTACTCGTTTTGAGTATACCTACTTTTCCGTCATTTCTGGAGAAGAACCATTCCGTCAACAACGGTGATTCTCGGATTTGTTGATGAAAAGGGTCGTTGCACACTGGTTCCTGGAGTTTCTGTCTGCCCAGTGCTTCGTCAGTATTGCTCACTTCTGAAGATATTGTATCAGCTTAGATTTGTCATTACATGGAAACAATGACCCATCTGGAGCAAAAAGTGCTCTCGGAGTTAAGTTAATTTAAACTCAAAGTTACCAACAGCATTCTTTGGTCAATATCTCTGTTTGATCAGCTCAAAAACCATCAGGTTACCATATAGATTTTTGGTATATCGCAGTCGCAGGTCAACTGTCAAGTTACAAAGCTTTATCAATTGCTGTTTGCTTCCAGACATGTACATCTTGTTCTTTTTTGACTGGGGCCCACAGGCTGACATCTCCATTGATGCGTTCAGGGACGTAGCTTTAATAAAGTTTCTAACACAGTTTCATCAGCATTCAAGATATTCTGAACACACTCTTGTGGTACACATGCATTTGTGATGAACTTGTACAACATGTCCCTTTCAACAGCAATAGGACAGACGTTGCTGCATCGGTAATTGGGCCACTGTCTGCTCTTCGTAAACGATCCAATTTCTCTATGCCCTATTCACATCATGTAGCACCAACCTAAATGATTTGTGCAAATGAAAAGATAAATTAATTTATTCTTATGTAAAAACTGCATGTTAAATCATCTATCAAAAACAAATAAAAGCTAAAATTCACGTTATTCCTATTGATCGGACGCCATTTTAAAATCCAAAATGGCGGCCATGGCAACACAATTGACTTGTCTTCAAATTTAAATATAAATTTCATCTTCCTGAGTTATAACATAGAAGAAGAATCTAACATTACCTTCTATGTCACTTGGAAGCCGAGATATCATGAAATTCTGTTTGACGGTGGTCATTTTAAAATCCAAAATGGCCGGCGATATGGGCATGTAAGCAATTTTTAGTAGGATTTATGGTTATTTATTGATATTAACTCAAATGAAGAGCCTTTTTCACCAACGTTCTTAGACAATTACATGTCGAGCTATCAAGCAAGTTTTATTTCTGGTCGCCAATTTTTTAAGTCCAAAAAAAAACGACCATAGAGGCATCTATGCAAATGTAAACATTTAATAATATATTGCTGGTGTAAATACATTGTAGTAACAACTAACATGAACTCTCTATGTCAATTGGAAGCTTAATTATTAGTGAAATTTGAATTTTAGGGTCAGCCATAGTTTAAATTCAAAATGGCAGCCGTGCCTGCATTTTTACAAATTTTAACTTTGATTTAATATTCTTGGTGTTAAAACATAGTAAGAGCATTTTATATGAACTTTCTATGTCACTTGGAAGCCGAGATATAGTTAAATTAATATTTCGGGCGGCCATTTTGATTATCCAAAATGGCGGCCATACGAACATCTGAGCAAATGCAAAACATGGATTTTGATTTCCTGACGTTTCAAGCTTTCCAAAAATATGGCACTTTGCTAATCTCCAAAAAAATCCTACGAAAGTCGTTTTTACGACATAGTGAACCTGACTAGTATTTAAATACTAATGTACTTCCAATAAATAAATAAATAAATAAATAAATAATATATACAAGAAGTAGGAGATAACATACACCGCTGACATCTGGAGGCTCTCTCTCAACTCTCTGTCTAGTCATCTAGATCTGTTTTCCTAGATGGCTGTGTTTTAATTATTGTCATCATAGATACTACCATAGATACTACTATACCTCCAATTGTCATCTTGTACTTTGTTATTCCATTTTGTTTTTGTTTTATAATCCTGATAAAGCTAGGTGAAACCCTAGTGAAACGTCGGTAATAAAATAATATTTTATTATAAATCATCACACGCAGTTTTACCTCAAAACATATATTTTCATAAAAATATATATATATGTATTTATGTAGGCTTTCATGGTCGAATGATGTATTACATGACATTTTTAGGTGTAGACCACCCCACGGGGTCCAGGGGCAGCGCCCCGGCGGGGGTTGGGGGGCTGGCCCCCCAGAACAGAATGAGGTACAAACAAACAAACACGACGGGGACCGCAGGACAGCCAAAAACTAGACGATTAGAATTTATTCTCTGGGACATGAACGGGTCTTGACCCGGGGCAAACGTCACCCTTTTTTGGGGTGCCAATGGGGAATTTTGGATTTGAAATTTTTTGCATTTTGAGTTTTTCGCCAAATGGAACACGTCAGCGGGCCGGGTCCGAAAACCTAGTCGGGATCTGTCAAATTTTAGACGTGTGCAAAAAATTTCTTTGAATTTCTCGAAAAAGTGGTTGGTCATTTTGGGGTATCCAAAAAACAACTCTTTTCGCCACAACTCAGGCAGTTCTTCTCCGATCCGGGCCATCTTGGCACTACAGAGCCGGACCGACGAGGCAGATTTTTCCGTGTCCCGGAAAATTGCCCGGAAAAATCGGCGTCCGGAAAAATTCGGAAAAAGTACAAAAATGGTCCGATTTCAAATTTTTTTCCACATTGTTCGGAAGTCGAAGCGATTTCGAATGCGTTTCGGAAAATCGTTGGTCATTTTGGGGAAATCCAAAATACATTGTTTTTATTAATAACTTTTGCAATTGTTGACCAATCTTGCCATCTTGGGCACTAGTACCGGACCGACGAGCAATTTTCTGTTCCGGAAATTGTCCCGAAAAAATCGGCGTCCGGAAAAACGAAAAAGTAAAATGTAGTCCGATTTCCAAAATTCTTTTCTACATGTTTGGAGCCGAGGCGATCGTAAGTGTTCGAAAAATCGTGTCGTTTTTTGAGAAATCCAGAAAATTCTTTTCTTAATAACTCGGGCAATTCTTCCGATCGGGCAATCTTGGGACTCGGAACGGACCATGAGGCCGACATTCAGCGTCCGGAAAGCGACCCGAAAATTGATGTCCGGAAAAACCGGAAAAATATTAAGTGGTACGAAATCGAAAAATTCTTTACACTGTTGGAGGCGAGCGAGTCCGAAGCGTCGGCAAAATTGTACGTCTTGGGAAATCCAAAAAAAATTCTCTCCTCGACAAAACTCGGGGCCCAATGTCCCTCCGACTCCGGAAAACCTCCCACGGATCCCCAACGTGACGGTAAAAAGGCCAGAATGTAACATTTTTTAAATAGAAAATTTGACAAGTTTGGTCTAAGTCAAATGCAAATCAAATATCTAGTTTGAAGGTTTACGTTGATATATTACATTTTAAACAATATCACATTTGTCGTAGCAATCTAACTGAAAATCCTTCTTTAGAGTACCCACTCGATATTTTCGACATTTTCATGCATATTTGACCTTTCCACGACTGACCCAATGACCTTGGCCATGCTTTTAATCAGATCTTACACCCAAATACATGTGTGTGATACTATTGCATGTGATGAAAATTGATGTGAACATGAAACGTCACCAAAATGTAGAAGAAAATGCAATATTGTACAAAATTGGCAATTGTGTCATAATTTTGGGTCATAAAAGGTCAAATATTAAATTTTACTATATTTCATGATTTTTGACAATGTATCTTATTCTTAAATCTATTAAAAGAAAAAAGAAAAAATTGCAACAATGAAAAATTAATTTATCAAAATAGTGTTAATTTGACCCTTAACCTTGAATTTTGGGTAGAAAGCTGCCGCTGCCGCTGGTCTATCATGGATATTCGAAATCGGCTCTTCAAGACCTTTCTAGTGATATAGGTCAACCTTTGCCCCAAATTTTATACCCACATTCCCATTATGCAAAGGACTATGAAGTCCCTGTTGTGGGTTCCTGCATGTTGTGCCACCGGTTTTAGTTCAAGTTTCCTGACAGTGTCCTGCCTATGCCCGTTCATCCTGGTGCTCAGGGAATTGGTGGTTAGGCCTATGTACTCGGCTGGGCATAGCTGGCACTGTAGTTGGTAGATCAGGTTGGTTGTGGTGCAGTTGTTGTGTTGCCTTATGGGGTATGTTATTCCAGTCGCTCGAGCAGTAAATGTTGAAGTGGGGGGGTGAATTTGGCAGGTTTTACAACGGGGTCTCTTGCAAGGGTGAGAACCTTGGGGTTGGGGGAGCTTGTCGGTCTTCCTGACGGGGGTGTGCCTAACGATGTGGTCACTGATGTTGGGTGGCCGTCGGAAGTACACGCGAGGCATGTTCAGGGCCAAGTCGTTGGTGAGGGCCGATGCTTGAAGAATATGTGCTCCTCGTTTCAAGATCCCGTTGAGTACCTGTAGGCCTGGGTGCCACTTGGTGACAAGCGGGATGATTTCGTTGCTGGGCGGAGTACGCTGTACACTGGGACGGTGAATCCGATCTAGGACCTTATGGCGAGGGTATCCCCGGGCAACAAAGGCATTCGCAATGCGGTGGCAATACTTTGCTAGGTCCTCTTCGTTCGAACAGATCCTCCGTCCTCGTGTGGCTAGTGAGTGGGGTAGTGCTTGTTTGGTATAGTTGGGGTGGCAGCTGTCATAGTGTAGACTATACCAAACAAGCACTACCCCACTCACTAGCCACACGAGGACGGAGGATCTGTTCGAACGAAGAGGACCTAGCAAAGTATTGCCACCGCATTGCGAATGCCTTTGTTGCCCGGGGATACCCTCGCCATAAGGTCCTAGATCGGATTCACCGTCCCAGTGTACAGCGTACTCCGCCCAGCAACGAAATCATCCCGCTTGTCACCAAGTGGCACCCAGGCCTACAGGTACTCAACGGGATCTTGAAACGAGGAGCACATATTCTTCAAGCATCGGCCCTCACCAACGACTTGGCCCTGAACATGCCTCGCGTGTACTTCCGACGGCCACCCAACATCAGTGACCACATCGTTAGGCACACCCCCGTCAGGAAGACCGACAAGCTCCCCCAACCCCAAGGTTCTCACCCTTGCAAGAGACCCCGTTGTAAAACCTGCCAAATTCACCCCCCCACTTCAACATTTACTGCTCGAGCGACTGGAATAACATACCCCATAAGGCAACACAACAACTGCACCACAACCAACCTGATCTACCAACTACAGTGCCAGCTATGCCCAGCCGAGTACATAGGCCTAACCACCAATTCCTGAGCACCAGGATGAACGGGCATAGGCAGGACACTGTCAGGAAACTTGAACTAAAACCGGTGGCACAACATGCAGGAACCCACAACAGGGACTTCAATGACTGCTACA
Organism: Sweltsa coloradensis; assembly: GCA_024449915.1. NCBI lineage: Eukaryota > Metazoa > Arthropoda > Insecta > Plecoptera > Chloroperlidae > Sweltsa > Sweltsa coloradensis. The sequence continues at coordinate 403,816 of JAMZAV010000075.1, forward strand.
CAACGAGGGTTGTTAAGTCATTACCCCCATCCTGCAACGAGGAACACTTAAGGCAATGGGAATTAGCGCACCAAATAGTCACCAGCTCGCGCAAAAAACCTAACCTCAATCTAAGATAGGCCTAGGCCCTCCCTCTTAGACCACCTGACTCCTCCCACATGTTGCACCGCCACCTTCACCCACCCTCACCCCCAACAGCGCCTTGTAATATATTGTAAATATTTTTAAATTTAGTTCTTCTCTAACGGTCGGTGACCAAGGCCGCGTTGGCCGAAACGTACGACATTGTGTATCTTGTAAATATTTATGTTAACCAGCCAGTTTCACGCAGCTGCCCATCTCATTTAAGGTAAGCTGTTGGTCTCCTTTCTTCTTTCCCAAACCACAAACACTAACCTAGCCGATAGGCATTCTATCACAAACAACATTAGTAATTGTGATTAGTTAAAATTTTGTTAAAATACCGACTCTGTGGGACAAACTACTTTATTCAGCTTATAAAATGTTGATATATGTGATGATAACATATTATCACAATAAAATGACCAAAAACGGTAGGCCCTACCTAATGTCAGTTGTGTAAATTGTCAACGTTGGCGTTCGTGCTCTCGCTTGACCTTGACGACCGCCAGGTTATCTGGTTCCACCCATACTAATCAATAATTTATATTGAAAATAGGGCTTACAAACAAGAGGACACAATATCAACATACTATATCACAATATTAAGACTGCAGTCAATTCTAGTGAAAATTTCTGGAGGACCAAGCAAACAAATTTGTAACACCGTAATCACTAATCAATAATGCAAGCACTAAAATATGGGAAGTAGAATTGGTGATTTAATTAAGAGCAAGCAGAAAAAGAAAGCATCATTCTTACATTTGTTGTGTAAACATTTAGGAAAAGGCAATCTTCATCTCCTACCAAGTTTTGAAAGAACATATCTTTGTGAGGGCAAACATTGCCTTCTTTGAGAGCATCACGAACTCCAACCCAAGGTTCAGGTGGTTGTGGAGCCTGAGGAAATCAAGACAATATTATTATGTATGTCTTAGTACAGGAATAATCATTTCAAATTTGTAATGGGGTAAAGGCCTGACAATGTCAGTGGTCGTATGCTGTTGTACACACGAGGTCAGTGTACATTCTCCTCCTCTCTGTTCATGTTCATGCATTACAAATAAAAGAATTAGGTTCGTTATTCCTAGTAAGTACAGTGAAACCTCTATGCATCGTTTTTCAGGGAGTACTTGAAAAAACTATGGATCCGGAAAAACTATGGATCAAATAAAAAATAACAATAAAGCTTATTATGGGAGTGTATAAAAAAACACTATAGATGCAGGAAAATAGTAGTTTGAGAAACTATGGATAGAGGTTTCACTGTACAATCAAACAGTACCTCCACATCAAATAATTGACAGTCTTGCATAAGTCATTTATAAATAGTAGTAACTTTTAAAAGTTACTTGCATTTTAGAGAATCTTTTTAAAAGTTTTTTAAAAGTTAAGTTACTTGCATTTTAGAGAATCTTTTTAAAAGTTCCTCCTATCTATCACTATCAGTCAGTAGCAAGCATGTTATATTATGAACTTCTTATTTTCATGTGCCTAATGTTACAATCATAGATAATATATTACACTTGTTACAATGTAGGCCTACCAGTACACTGAGATTTCCCATTCCTCGTTCATGCAAAGTAAAAATGGCAGGCCTTATCTAAAACATGTCACCAGCCAGCCGTCTCTAGCTTGCACAACTGTACAATAACGAAAAATCAAATCACATTTTGAATGACAAGCTACTTAAAACGGCTGTGGTCAATGTGTGTTCTTGAGCAAGGTTCCCAAAATTCTGCTGGGAAATCGAGTAGACCTTGCACTTGTACTTGGTAGGCCTACAATTGGTACCATTGTATTGCAGAGCATTTGAAGATACCTACTTACAATAATAAGTATGGGAAATGAGCATTGAAATAAGGTGTACATTTTAGTTGTAATAAAATTCCCAAAGATTTATGAAATATAGATAAAATAAGCAGGGCAAAGAATTAATTAAGTGTTTTTGTTTAATGATACAGACAGATATAAGTGGGATGCTTTGTACTTTTAAGTTTCATTTCATTGTATTATTTGTTCAATTCTTATGTAGACCTACGTTTTTTGTTCTAGGTATTTTTTTTTTTTTTTCCCTTATACTTATATCTAGGCCTATGGACCCTGAGAAATAGCAAATAAAAAGTTCTCATTTGCTACAAAAAATCTTCAATTTCAGTATTATAAACTCAAGGTAAAGGCATCATGTCATCATAAAAATAGCACCAATCACTACGCTTCAGCAAAATGAACATATATTACACTTAAACGAATATTTAGGCCATAAAGTTAACTTAATTGGAATTAGCTAGACCTGTTCGACAATAATATTTTGAACTGTCATGGTGCCAACTTTGCATTAAAACAGAAATGTTGATTTCAATGCCCAATTGTCGAATTATTTGCATATTTTGGAGCTAAAACTTACAGAATAATAATGAGAAAAGTTCCCGATTTTGCTCTAATTTAGCATAGAAAAGAGATGATTGCCTTATTTTGCTACTTAATAATAAAAGTCATATTTAGCATCATTTAGTGAAAAAAAAGTTATTCACAAAATTTCAGGGTTCCTACAGTTATATCAACTATTATGAAGTCTGGAGTCTGGATTATTTTTATTAAATTATTGTCAATGAATTTTATCCCCTCAGCTAAGTTGCTTGTGTGGCTTGTGGGATTTGTTTCTATAATGTAGTAAATATGTATTTAAATAGGTACTAATGTACTTCCAATAAATAAATAAATAAATAAATAAATAATATATACAAGAAGTAGGAGATAACATACACCGCTGACATCTGGAGGCTCTCTCTCAACTCTCTGTCTAGTCATCTAGATCTGTTTTCCTAGATGGCTGTGTTTTAATTATTGTCATCATAGATACTACTATACCCTCCAATTGTCATCTTGTACTTTGTTATTCCATTTTGTTTTTGTTTTATAATCTTGATAAAGCTAGGTGAAACCCTAGTGAAACGTCGGTAATAAAATAATATTTTATTATAAATCATCACACGCAGTTTTACCTCAAAACATATATTTTCATAAAAAAATATATATGTATTTATGTAGGCTTTCATGGTCGAATGATGTATTACATGACATTTTTAGGTGTAGACCACCCCACGGGGTCCAGGGGCAGCGCCCGGCGGGGGTTGGGGGTTGGCCCCCAGATCCAAAATAAAGCAATCTATTAATCAGTCGAATGACACGGGGGTTCGGGGGTGGAACCCCCGACGGGGCCCAGGGGCGGACCCCCGGCGGGGGTTGGGGGGCTGGCCCCCAGACGAATGAGGTACAAACAAACAAACACGACAGGGACCGCAGAAACAGCCAAAAACTAGACGATTAGAATTTATTCTGCTGGGACATGAACGGGTCTTGACCCGGGGCAAACGTCACCCTTTTTTGGGGTGCCAATGGGGAATTTTGGATTTGAAATTTTTTGCATTTTGAGTTTTTCGCCAAATGGAACACGTCAGCGGGCCGGGTCCGAAAACCTAGTCGGGATCTGTCAAATTTTAGACGTGTGCAAAAAATTTCTTTGAATTTCTCGAAAAAGTGGTTGGTCATTTTGGGGTATCCAAAAAACAACTCTTTTCGCCACAACTCAGGCAGTTCTTCTCCGATCCGGGCCATCTTGGGCACTACAGAGCCGGACCGACGAGGCAGTTTTTCCGTGTCCCGGAAAATTGCCCCGGAAAAATCGGCGTCCCGGAAAAAACCGGAAAAAGTACAAAAATGGTCCGATTTTCAATTTTTTTTTCCACATTGTTTCGGAAGTCGAAGCGAGTTCGAATGCGTTTCGTAAAATCGTTGGTCATTTTGGGGAAATCCAAAATACATTGTTTTTATTAATTACTTTTGCAATTGTTGACCGATCTTGGCCATCTTGGGCACTATGTTACCGGACCGACGAGGCCAATTTTTCCGTGTCCCGGAAAATTGTCCCGGAAAAATCGGCGTCCCGGAAAAACCCGGAAAAAGTACAAATGTAGTCCGATTTCCAAAATTCTTTTTCTACACGTGTTTGGAAGCCGAGGCGAGTCCGTAAGTGTTTCGGAAAAATCGTTGGTCGTTTTTTGGGAAATCCAAAAAACATTTCTTTTCTTAATAACTCGGACAATTCTTCTCCGATCGGGGCCATCTTGGGCACTCTGGAACCGGACCAATGAGGCCGACATTTAAGCGTCCCGGAAAAGCGACCCGGAAAATTGCGTGTCAAGGAAAAACCCGAAAAAATAAAAAGTGGTACGAAAATCGAAAAATTCTTTTCCACCAAGTGTTTGGGAGGCCGAGGCGGGTCCGAAAGCGTCGTGCAAAATCGTACGTCTTTTTTGGGAAATCCGAAAAACATTTCTCTCCTCGGCAACTCGGGCAATTGTCGTCCGATCCGGACCTCCCCCGGCCCTTCGGAAACGGACGGTAGAGGCCCATCGAGACGACTGCCCGAAAAACGTCCCGAGTAAACGGGCGGGCCGGAAAACGGCAAGAGACAGGCAAATCACCACCACCACCACCGCCACCGCCGAAAGTCAAACGAAACGAAAACGGATCACGCGCCGGACCGTCGCACGGGATTAAACAGGTACGGCCCCAAGGCGTAGTGGCGACTACGCCATTATTTTAATTAATTATTGTTATTTGTACGTGGTCTACACCTAAAAATGTCATGTAATATATATATACCTATGTATATATATTTGCAGACATTGTATTTTTGGGTAGTCCGTGTGGTTTTATTATTAGTTCCAACGTTTCGGGCAGTTCTCCCTGCCCATCTTCAAGGAAATTTAAAACATAAAACAATATCAAAAACAAACAAAACCTTACTTCATAACATACACTGCAACTGGATACATAGACAAAACTAAATAGCTTAGAAAACATAGATACTAATGACAACATATTATAAACATCCAGATATTTTTAAAAACTGTGAAGACATCTATATATATTATTATAATTATTATTTTATTTTTGAAATTGTACAATGAATTGAAAATTAAGATGCACAACTTCATAGAAAGTTAGAAAAGGGCCATGAGAACCCAGTCACAAAGTGTCTAACTTACTATGCCTAAGATAAACCTCTTAAAACCACATTATAAAATACAATAGAAATAAATTAACAAATAATATAGTAAAGGGTGAACAAATGGTGGTGAACAATAGCTAGTAAAGGGTGAACAATGATGGTATTGTGCAAATAATATAAAATGAGATAGTACGGAGAAGGTAAACAAATGATGGTGAACAATAGATAGTAAAGGGTATGATTCTGTACAGACTATAATCCTGTCAAATAAGATCTTATATTGACGTTTAGAGGAAAAAATTGCTTGCGATGTCGCTGAATTTTTGCAGAGACCTTCCTTATATAATACTTATTAACATACTAAAACTCCCCTACAAACGGACTGGAGCTTCGGCCGCCATATTGGAAAATGGCGGCCAAAAAGTGTGGGTTATCGAATATCTCCAAATTGGTTAGAGATAGACAAAATGTCTCAATGACAAAAATATTCCCCATTCAATTCCATACAAAAAAGGTGTCTTCTATAGTTTTGGTAGAGACAAAGGTTACGTTACAAAATCGTGGTTTATATGTTGCTTATTGGAGTACCAGCTCCTTCCTAATTTTCTAATTTTCACGCCCGGCATCAAACAATGCCCAGTAAATCTGTAAGAAATCGATTTAAATACAAAAGGACTTTTGTACGGGGTTCATGAAAGCTTCCATTAGTATTTTAAAAAATCAGGTCTGCAAAATCGGATTTTGCATTTACCCGGAATTTGGGTTTTTCCATTGTTGGCATTTCCTCAAAAATGCCATATTTGTCATAGTATGCACTGGACTGAAGAAAGTGACAGACGAAATGCCAGAGGGCATGGATAGGGATGAGAGGGAGGCATGTCTCTACTGGGCGGCTAGATGCATGATGACTTTATAAAGTAGTTGCGGGTATAAGAAAACAACAACACATATTTGACTGTCCATTTTAAAGCACTAAATTCCATTGAAGGAAAAATTCTTTCTACGCACATTGAAGTGACTTAAATATCCATGAGATAACAACCATTTTTAATCCAATGTGGCTGATAATTCTTAATATCTACAACATCAAAGTGAATGATGTAACAAAAAGAGTGTAAAAACAGCACGAAAACAGATTTCATATCGTGAATACGTATTAGGAATTATCAGCCATATTGGATTTAAACTTTGGTTGTTATCGGATAATTTTTTAAGTCATTTCAATGTGCATAGAAAGAATTTTTCCTCCAATGCTACTTAGTGCTTAAAAATGGACAGTCAAATATGTCATTTTTGAGGAAATGCCAACAATGGAAAAACCCAAATTCCGGGTAAATGCAAAATCCGATTTTGCAGACCTGATTTTTTAAAATACTAATGGAAGCTTTCATAAACCCCGTACAAAAGTCCTTTTGTATTTAAATCAATTTCTTACGGATGTACCAGGCATTGTTTGATGCCGGGCGTGAAAATTAGGAAATTAGCTGGTACTCCAATAAGCAACATATAAACCACAATTTTGTGAGGTAACCTTTGTCCCTACCAAAACTATAAAAGACACCTTTTTGTTGGGAATTGAATGGGGAATATTTTTGTCATTGAGACATTTTGTCTATCTCCAATCAATTTGGAGATATTCGATAACCAACACTTTTTGGCCTCCATTTTCCAATATAGCAGCCGAAGCTCCAGTCCGATTGTCGGGGAGTTTCAATAGGCCTATTTTGATTAGTATTATATAAGGAAGGTCTCTGCAAAAATTCAGCGACATCGCAATTATTTCCTACAAAAATTCTAATTTGACAGGATTACTATTGAAAAATTGAAATATCAGTACCGGTATTTGTATTTTTTAAATCACTCACACTTCTAACCATAGGCCCTAATGAAGATAGTCCTACTCATCCCAATTTTGAATGTACATTGCCACCCTTAAATGTAGCCTACTCTACTCTTGTTTGTATATTATAGGCCACTAAACTAAAAAAATGTTTCATTCAGGCTCTAATTATGAATTTTAAAAGTAACAGAAAAAATTACTGGGTCCACCATGACAAGATTTTTTTGTCAAACTTGGTTATTTTCGAGCTAGGTGCCATCGGCAAAAATGCCCCATAAGAAATAACATGGGGACGGTTTTTGTGTACCGTGACCTTGGAGGATTTTGATCCAAAAATATTGGCCATTATTGACATGGCTACTCGACAGCCTTTTCTGTAAAACCGGTAGGTATATTTTGTTTTGTTATTTGGGCAAGTGGTTTGGTCAAAATATGCTGATTACCTAGAAAGGGTTGTGATTTTGGAATGCATATTTTTGTGTGTTTGAGTTGAGTGTAAAATATTTGTGCAGTTTCAAGACACTGTTATTTTATTTTATTTTTTATTTTTTATTATTTATTATTTATTTAACGTCTATCCTATTCAGTTATAAAAACTGATTTACAAAGGAGGACAACTAAATAAATCTAATTACATAGATGCAGAAACTACAATAAACTACATTTAAGTACATATTTGAAATATTAGCATTACAAAAAAAAATGCATTAAACACAACAATTTGTTAAAAAAATGAAAATAAATAAAATGCACTGCCTCCTAGATGTTCGTCGTGTGCTCCTCGTTCCTGCCTGTCCATGCGCGCAGTGTTAATTGTTGTCGAAAGCGCTAGTTACCGTCCCCAAGAGCTTTCTTTTGTTTTCATTGTTTAATACGATCTGCATCGATTAAGATGTCATAATGCCAGAGATTGAGCTGTGTTTTTCTAAATAGCCTTAATGGTCGTGCAGTGCAAGAAGTTGTAAGATACCGGATGCCACTATCTAAAACAAGTAGGCCTTTCTTTGCATGAACTACAGGGGAATAAGGAAATTGTGCCACCCAGGCCCGGCAATAAGGGGGGCCCCAGACTCCCCCTTATCACGCGCCACTGCTTGATGGAAAGTTTAACATTGCTTAGCTCGTGGCCTAGTCAAGACTAGGGCCCGAGTAGGCTACCTAAGCCTATTGATTTTTAATATGATTAGGAATAGGAGGCATAGGCCCTATAGATAAAATTAACATGCCTATTAGCCCTTGTCTTATATTATTATCAACAACAAAGTTATCAATAATTATCTACTTTTTGTTTAATTACCAGCATAATATAACTAGACAAATTTGTATATTACTATTCTGCAAACCTTGATAAGTGATGTACGTATACAAAATACGATCTAAAACATTCAATTTAGTTGGATTCAACAGTAAAATACATGGGAGATGACATTTAATGTGATGACAACATCAAAAACAAAAGAAAGCTCTTGGGGACGGTAACTAGCGCTTTGGACAACAATTAACACTGTGCGCATGGACAGGCAGGGAACGAGGAGCCACGACGAACATCTAGGAGGCAGTGATAAAATGTATTTAATTAATGAATCAAATATAAAAAAGGGTAGGGAATGAAAAGAAAGAGGTACTATGCTCTAGTAGCTATGTGGAACACAAAATTAGCATGTTAAAGCCGATTTAAGAAATGATTTAAAACGCCAATTTTTGCAAATACTATTAGGATCGAAAAACTTTAAAAAAATCCGAGTAAAACCACAATTACAAGATATAATTTTTTAAATGGTCATTTAGGGTAGGCTATTATGCTATAAATTATGTGGTAAAAAAAAAACATTTATGGGGGTAATAGCCCCTTTTATGGTTACCGTTAGACAATTCTTAGAAACTTGGGGTTGGTATTTTAGACCTACTAGTACTCTCCAAACTCCTCAGTTCTCACCATGAATCTGAGAGGTCCAACCGGTGGCTTAGCATAAGGAATACCCTGAAAACTACAGAACACTTGTCCAGTCTTTTCGGAGGTTGTTTGCTTGCCTCGAAGCTGCCCTTGCGCCACTGTAACAGTCACTGTGTCAGACATGGCTCTTCTTGGGCTTCTGAAAATCTGAAACAGATATATATAACATTTTTAGTAGACCCCATTGGCGTAACTAGCCCCCGTTTTTTGAGGGAGCAAACATTTTTGTAACCTCCAAAGGTCAATGGTCAGTGCAACTAGTGAAAGGGGTATTTGGGTAGGGCTACAGTCAGTGGTGTCATCCAAAAATAATTTATGGGTATATGATCTTTCCTGGGTAAAGTACACGACAATTGGGAATAATGGGGGTCTAGGGTGGTGTGACCCCCAGTTGATGCAGGTCCGGGGCACACAGCTCCGGATTTATTTTTTTATTTTTAAGAGTGGGATTGTAGTATTTTGATGATTAAAAAAACTTATTTAAGATGTATGAAAAAAAGGAAAGAAAGAAAAATATATCAATATAGCTAGCCTAATATCTCAATATACCTCAAGTCAATTAAAAATTGTGCCCCCCTTGCCCTGCTCTGACCAAATTTGGGGGGCGGGGGGCAGTCGTCCCTTGTAGTTACACCACTGGTAGACCCTACCTAATAACTGATAGGCCTATATTGATTGATTTTCTATCTAAGTAAGCATTTTATTAATATCAAGCAACAAGTTTCAGTGCCAAATAACCAAGAAATTAATGCAAAATCTGAACAGATTCAACATGACCACCCAATTGGCCACTTGTAAATGATGTAATTTTGAATCCCAAGACAGAGCACACTTTTTCAGGTGAGCTGCACAACGTTCAATTCATTCCAAGTTCCAACAAAATAGTAACTTTTCACATTGTCAAATTTGAAGTTCCTAATGAAAGAAAAAGAACGTGTTCCCATTCAAGTTCCTGAAATAACCGCGTTACCAGTACCGGTAGGCTACTAGGAAAACGTTCCCATTAACGTTCCTGAAAAAGGAACGCGTTCCTCCCCAAGACTGGGATTTCTAAACTAGTAGCCTATAGGCCTAGAAAGTTATAGCCTAGCCTACCACTGGACATACACAAAAACTTTTATAAGAAGGCCTACCAGTAGGCTAGTTATGTGTAAACATGTCCTTTTTCTTGATGCAGGTAGCCTGGCCTAAAAACATTGTAGGGCCACCAGTAGCATGTTACAACTGAGTACTGAGTAGCCTAGGGATTAGGTAAGTTCAAGAAATAGGCCTAGGCCCACAATGAGTGCATGGAAAGTTTATCTTCAGGTAGGACCGTAGGACATACCTAGCTGGCCATTAGGCCTCTAGGCTAGAGCTATAAGCTAGAGTAGGTATCTAAGCACGGATAACTTACCTCTAGCTATTAGTTATTAGCCTAGACCATGCTATCACAGAATAACAATCACATACAGTATTAAAACTCTCGGCTGTGTGAACTGCCGTGACACTAGCGTTAAAGATCGGGTGTATAAGGTGGTGGTTAGACCTATCCTGGAGTATGGGGCGGCAGCAGGGGATCCGTATAGGCTGAGGATGGTTTTGGAGGCAGAGAAGGTTCAACTAGAGCGGCAGAAGGGTCATGAGGAAGGTTAGATGGTGGCGGTAGCAGGAGGATGATAAGAGGAATGTAGAGAGGGTTTATGACAGTGTCAAGTACTGCAATGTTAGGAGAGTTGGGTTGGGAGTCATTAGAGAGAAGAAAGGAGGTTAGGTTGAGCAATATGTACAGAGCGGTTAGGGGAAATAAGGAGTGGGGGGATATCCAAAATAGGCTGCAGGAGGGGCTTTACAGGGGTATCATTCATGGAAGTTCCAGCGTAAAATAGTAAGAACGGATCTGGGTCGGTATGGTTTCTTGGAAAGGACTGTTAGGGAGTGCAATGACTTGTCTGGGAATGTTGTAGTGTAGCCATGTAGCTAGTGGGGTTTAGATCGTGTTTGGAGGAGGGCAGTACGGTAATTAGGTCTGGGGACTGGGGGGAGTGAGTGGTTGCCACCGGACGGAAGGGCCCATTTGTAACGGTAAAGAATTGCCATGTTCTATGCGAACACAAGAGTAAACCAATAGTATTCAGTCACCAGTGGCCGTTAGCATGTGATTGGAGTTGGCTATTGTAGGCCTGTGGCCGCTAGAGGCGCGTATGAAGACTTTACAGCGAGCTTTTATAGGGAGTTTTGCTGCTGTATGATTGTTATAGGGCCTACTGTGCTAGGACTACAATTGTGGTCTAGGAATACCGGTACCTAAGGCTAGGATAGGCCAGGCAACCTGTGGCTTGTATTCCAATTCAATTAGGTTAGGTACTCAATATAAGGCCTAGGGTCTAGGCCTAGCTACAACCAACGTGATTCTTGTCTAGGGCCTAGGGCTAGCCACACTCTGAACATGGTCTAACTAGCCCTGGCCCCTACATGAGAAGAGCCTAACATTACGCAAATAAATCTAGGCCTGCATAAATATCTAACTAGGCCTAAAATATACTAGGGCTAGTCTATATATATATATATACACTAGGCCCTGCCTCTAGCTATCCTAGGTAGGCTTACGGCCTAGGCCCTAGGCCTAGCCCTACTCTTCCCTAGACACCCAAACAAACTTACATTATGGAGGTACGGTGGTCTACGTAAAGTCCGATACACACAATCTCGCTGAGCATAAAACAATGCTTTCAACATCTTTCTACGTTTTACTAGAGTCAAAATACACTAAAATAATGTAGCAACACTAATTTGATCTAGGGCCTACAAACCATAACCTCAATCAGCAAATCAAAACAAACTATCACAACTTCTTCTTTTATATGGTTTGTTTTTACTCAGAGTGTAGTATGGCCAGTATCTTCATTTTTACCAGTAGATGCTTTTAAAAAATACACGCGCGGACAGCGCTTGGGCAGAATGATCGTGCAAACACACTTGACCAAATATCGCGTTTAAAAAAAATATTTGATACAGATAATAATATGTGGCTTGAAAAAGTATTTTTACACGAGAGATTCAGATGACGTCACACCGACTGTCATGGCCGACTGGTGAGCAAAAATTACGTTGGCGCCCAAAACACGTGGTAAAATAAAAGGGTAAATTTCATTGAAGATTCCTCAAAGCTGCATTACATTTGGCGGTTCAAACCAATCAAATACGTATTCTAATAATTGTTATAAACAATTTAGCAAGGAAGCAAGGAATAATATAAGTTCCACAGGAATGAGATCTGAGCTCGCCGCCCCGCACCCTTGTCCATCACCGGCAAGTCGATTTGGACTCGTACGTTTTGGCCATGGCTTTCTTTAGTGATGTTGGTAGATCACAAAATTCTCCCGACTCCTCCAGGCTCATATGGTGGTGCTAACAAACTGCCAAAAAGCTTGACCCCAGACAAATATGTGACCTTCTCTTTAAAAAATTTGATCAGTTCGTAATAATAGAAGAGTTAGAATTACTGGCAAACAGGCTCACAGCACACATAATTTGCATATCTGAACACTGGCTTCCCTTAAATGAAACTATACAACCGCCAGTTACGTTCTTTACCTAAGTTACAGAAACACTCTATTGAACAAGTATTTGAAATTTGAATGTACAGGTTGCATTTGGGATTTGGGTATCAAATTGTTATTCTCAGTGTTTTTAGCCTAAGCTACCATTCTAGCTATTCCATTCTTTGAAAACTTTGAAGAAGTTATGAAGTATCCAAAGGTTGAACTGGACTTCAACACAAATCCTTTTTTAGATTCACACTCCCGATCACCATTCTTAGATCTTATTCTCATACAACAGTACCACCGTTGAGTATAAAAGGATAAAGTTATTACTAACAAAACTTACTCTTACTTCAACCAACGAAAATGGTTTACTTAAATTTTCACTCCACGGCCACCGCTCTAACAAGCAGTCCCCTGATCCGTATAAAATAATGGTAAATACATAATAAATAGTCCAAGCCGACTCAGCAAATTTTTTGGGTTTTATACTTACTAATACCTTCGGGTTTCTAGTGTCTAATATGCTATATTGGTCCCCTCAGATAGACCATGATTGCACCAAAATTAAAAGTAAGTGCTAAAACTATTTGCAGGCTCCAACACTTCAAAAATTTCTCGATTTGGATGGTCGGGAAACACTCCCGTAGGTGGAATTGTTAATATTTAATACAATTCAGAAATAATAATAAAAAAGGCGTCCACCCGGAAAGTGGGAGACTCGGGTTCGAACCCCGATCGGGATGGATTTTGTAATTTCTGGATTGTATTAAATATTAACTTTAAAATTAGTTTACCACGCGCACTTGCATTCATATTATCGTATGGAATTCTATTTTGGGATTCATCACCTCAAGCAATTAGAGCAATTAAAGTTAAAAAAAAACTTGCAATAAGAATTATATTCTAAGCCGTACGTTCTTTCCACTTCTAAAGGTTTTAACACTTGCACTGCAAGTTCTCATATACAAAGTGCATCTATTTGTCAGAGAAAATTCAACACTATTCCCAAAAACTCACACACAACTAATGCTACACATTCAATTTCAAACATTCATGTGCCCCGACACACCTCCTCTCTATGCAAAAGGACCTTTCTTTCTACCTCTGCCTGTCAATTTACAATAAACTTCCCCATCTAATTAAAAACCTCAGTCCATTCCAAATTTTAAATCTAAGCTCAAATCCCATTTATTAACTATTATGTTAGATCAACTATTTCCTTGAAGAATTTTTCTCTGACAGTGCTCATAATAACTGTTCCTCCCCCCCCCCTCACCCCCTGTAATATTTTATATTGTTTTCTTAACTTTAATTTGTGATGTTATTTGTAACATCGAACATTTCTTGTGTATTTGTATATGTTGTAAGTTGTGTGTGCCACAAACGTACACCATTGTGTATGTCAGTTGGCAGAATGAATTGAATTGAAGTTACTGAATGCGCAACCGGGGCTGGTGGAAGTGCCTATTTTCCACTGCAACTAGATAGAAGAGCCACTAAGATCAGAAAAGGTCCATGAAAGGGGCAAGTCCAGTAGCTACGTACGTCACCGATAGTGTGAGAGTTTTTATTTTGCCTAGGGTGCAATGCATGCCCTTTTGTGTGATGCCTGTTGTGAAGGAATCAATCTCTTGCATTCGCCTTAAAGTCTGAAGAAAACCTCGGAAAAAACTTTCAGTCAGGATTGTCGGTGGCGGGATTCGATCGTTCCCGCGACCTCCCGAGTCTTGAGCTTTACACTGTAGCCACGACCTACTACATACTATTGCAACATCTTTGGTAGCTACCACTGTTGATTTGAGAATGGATTGACTTGTGAACACTGCTTACCACCATTGGCAGCAGCTCCACATAATGTTGTGTCTACGTTTTCATTGTTGCAATGGCGAATTAGTTACGGAATTCCACACACATCACGCCAAACGTCAAGCTTGTAAATATGTAAATACTCACGAGTTACGATGAGGTAATACAACACAAATCTGTTAAGTGACGAGGCGGTCGCGGGGAAACGCCAGTTGCGGAGCGAGCTAGTCTTAGTGTGGTCGTCCGTACTCTTGCCGGCCTGAGGATGGAGCCGTTCAGTTTCTATAGGTTGCTGACGATGCTGGCGCTTCGACAGGCGTCGTTGCCACTGAACCGGACGGTAGAGTTGGAGCAGGGCTTGATCCAGGGCGTCGAGTTGACGTCGGTGCAGGACAATAGCGCCTACATTGGTTTCCTGGGCATACCGTATGCCAAGCCGCCTATCGGCCACTTACGTTTCAAGGTAGGTAACTGAGTAGTCGGGCGAATAGTGAGAGATACATGATGTTTGGGTGATGTTTGATAATGTCGGTTGATTTTTGGAAAAGGGAGCCAAGAGTCCATCCATTTTGGGTAACAATTTGTGTGTGGCAAAAAGATTACGATTAAAAATTTATTGGATTAGCGAAGCGAAGACTTTAATTTCACTGACCCCCCCAAAAAAATTAGCTCGTTTTTTTCTGTTCGCTCTCTACCGGGCAAACGGCATATGCGATCTTGATGAAAATTGGAGGGGACCTTCGAAATGTCTGAACTTAGACCTGCCATGTTTTTTGGGTACTTTCGAATAAATATTTCTTATGAATATCGTACTTTTACGAATTTTTTTTCCGATTTTTAGTGCGATATTTTCGTGTCATTTGGGCCGATTCTGACCAAACGGGTGGGGCTACAAGGTTCATATTTTACATGAATATTAAAGTTATGGTGATGTAGTACCTTGTGCAAGAAAAAGTTGGAAAAATTAGCCAGAATCCATAAAATAAAGGGTTTAATATGAGTTTTTTTAGGAATATTATAACAATTAACAAGTAACAATAGAAACTTGACAACAATCACCTACAATGCGTTCAAAAAGAACTTGCAAAGGTAAAGTGGTTCCACGCAAACTAAAAACTTACAAAAAAGCTCATCCATCAACGCGACTAAAAAAAGCGTTTGCAAAGCTTCCTAGTTGGATGAGCGAAGAGAAGACCAATTTCACTGACCCCTCAAAAAATTTAGTTCGGGTGTTTTTTTTGGTTTGTTTTTTTTGTTTTTTTTGTCTATTCGCTCTCTACCGGGCAAACGGCATATGCGATCTTGATGAAAATTTTAGGAGACCTTCGAAATCTCTGAACTTAGACCTGCCACGTTTGTAAATATCGTACTTTTACGATTTTTTTCGATTTTTAGTGCGATATTTTCGTGCCATTTGGGCCGATTCTGACCAAACGGGTGGGGCTACAACGTTCATATTTTACATGGACATTAAAGTAATGGTTATGCATTGCATTTTGAAAGAAAAAGTTGAAAATGTTAGCCAGAATCCATAAAATAAAGGTTTTAATATGAGTTTTTTTAGGTTTATAATAACAATTAACAAGTAACAATAGAAACTTGACAACAATCACCTACAATGCATTCAAAAAGCACTTGCAAAGGAAAAGTGGTCCTACGCAAACTAAAAACTTACAAAAATGCTCATCCATCAACGCGACTAAAAAAAAAAACGTTTGCGAAGCTTCCTAGTATTATTCGTCACTGGTGTGCTGCGTATAACATTGTAGTATGAACATTTACAAAATTTGTTGCAAAAACAAATTATTGTGCAAATATCACCAACAAAATTCTTCAAAAGGACAGAAAATTGCATCTTGTCAACGAAATTCCTGTTCAGATGTGGGTGTGTTGCACTGTAATCTGTTGTGAAGAAAGACAATACAGTGCGGGCTGCTATTGCATATGAAATGATACCTCTATAACTGTTTTTGTAATACACATTTTCCAGAATTCTCATACTATAAATAATTTATTTCATGCTCTGCTGAGTAGTGTTTATATTAGAACGTAAAGTGATATAAATGGAAGATTATAACGTAGTATTGATGATATCAATGTTACACTGAAAAGATGGCCATGAAGTGCATGCATGGATGAGCAGAAGGCAATGTTAGATATCTTACTGGTATAAAATAAATTCATTTCACCGAGAGTGTTGGCTCAAGCGTTACATTCGGGAGGGAGGTGTCGGGTTCAAATCCTGTCGAAACCGGCAATCCCGACTGAAGGTATACCCCAATTACCCTGGGCAGTCTTCCTGCGAAACAATATTATGTTATCCTTTGTTGTGGAGGATAAGTTAGCGGGTATACAGTATGATTTACTTCGATATTGAATTGTTTGATGTAGGGCCTACTGGTGTTATATTTAATACACAGGCAGGAATAAATTGATTGAATTGATTGAGATGACGAGGTGGTGGGTGGTCTCTGGCACACGCAGGTAGTAAATAACACTAGGAAGCTTCGCAAACGCTTTTTCAGGCGCGTTGTTGGATGAGCGTAATTGTTTAAGGGGTTATTTCACTGTAAATGTATGAAAAACAGCAATATTACATTATTATTGTTTTAATTGGTTTTTAAGTTTACTTTATTTATTGACTACATAAATTTATTTTATGCTGATATAATGCTAAACGCATTAAATGAATTTTTTTCTTAAAGGGGTATTCAACCGCTAAACTCAAAAAATATATTTCATTCAGGCTACCTAGAAATGAATTTAGCAATTAACAGAAAAATTATTGGGGCCACCATGACCTCCCAAAAAATTGTCAAACATGACATTTTTCGAACTAGGTCCCATCGGCAAAAATCTCCCATAAGAAATAACATGGGGACGATCTTTATGCCCCGTGACCTTGGAGGATTTTGATCCAAAAAAATATTGGCCATTATTGACGTACTACTCTACAGCCTTTTCTGTAAATTCCCTTTATTTTGTTTTGTAATTTGGGCAAGTAGTTCTGTAAAAATATGTTGATTACCAAGATGGTGTGTGATTTTGGAATGCATATTTTTGCGTGTTTGAGGGTATATTTGGGCACAGTTTCAAGACACGATGTTATAAAGGGGCATTTTAGATTGGTACTATACTCTAGTATCTATGTGGACCAAAAAAGAAGCAGGTTAAAGCCGATTTAAGAAATTTCCCAAAACGCTAATTTTCGTAAATTTCTGGATCAAGAAAATTGAAAAATTCGTTTTAAATCACAGTTACAAGATATAATTTTTTAAACGGTCATTTAAGTGTAGTATTGTGCTATAGATCACGTGGTAAAAAATATATTTTTGGGGTTTTTAGCCCCTTTAAGCGCTGCATGCTATTTTGCATGGGAAAATGGCTTACCGGTACTGATATTAGGCCTAATCTAGGGCTGTATAGAGTGTTATTCATAACAATTTTAGTCAATTTTAAAGAAGCCTTGATTAACATGCTATAATTAAAGGCCCAGTGATTTCATGAAAAATAAATAAACTGAACCTTGAGGCAATGTTACACTCAAATTTACCAAAAAACAACATAAATAAACTTTAAATGCTATTATCTCAAAACTTTTATTCTAGCACATTTGCTAACATTTTGTCCTACTTCTTCTACAGTTTTTAAGATAAAAGGATAATTTCGTTTTTAATATGCTCACAAGTCTTACTCTGACAAATTCACCAATAACTTTCTTGATGAGATTTATAGTTTTTTTTAAATATGGGAAATACATATTTGTTACAAAAAACATACATTTTCCAACAATGCAAAGAAAAAATCATATTTTATCAAACAAAACGAAAATTATAAAATCCGTCTGGTGAATGTTTAGATGTATTGTTTTTTAATCTAAAACACCATAAACTTAAAAAAAAATGGAAATTGTAAAAGCCTTAGCATTATAGCAGCATCATCGCAAAATCGTAAAATTGCAATTATTATGAGAAATTTTTCGATTGCGCTCAAATTTCACACGAATATATTAATTCATGAAATTAAGGTGCTGTAAAAAAATCATCACAATCGGATAAAGCATGTAGGTGTTTTAAGTCAAATAAATGTTTAAAAAATTTAAAAATCGTAAAATTGCGATTTTCATGACAGATAATTTTTTTATTACGCTCAAATTTCACTGGAATATATCAATTCATAAAACAAAGGTTCCGTGAAAAAATAATTACAATCGGATAAAGCATGTAGGTGTTGTAAGCCGAAGATTTTTTTTTTAAATTTAAAAAAAACGTAAAATTGCGATTTTCATGAGAAATAATTTTTCGGTCGATATTTCGCACGTGGCAGTTCTAAGTTCAGAGATTTCAAAGGTCTCCAGAAAATTTCATCGCAATTGGAGTATCGGTTTAGCCGGAATCGTGTTAACAAACAGCCAAAAATACAAAAAAAAAACATTCCGGATTTTGTTCTCCAGTGTAGTAGAATGGAATCTTCGCTTCGCTCGCTACGCTCATCCAATAACGTAATAAATACAGCGTCAAACTTGCATTGATATAGACCTGATGACTGGACCTTATGATTATGAATAGGCCTAATGACTGGAAATCGATTCCCCGTCCGCATAAAGATAGCACTGATGACGTTCGTAAAAACGAAATAATATATGTAAAATAACTATTGATATGTTGTTGAAATTAACATATGCACTGCAGTTCACGACAGCGAAATCAGCGATATTAAAAAATGCTAATGTAGATCATTTGATTATTTAATTTAAGTTTACAACGTAAAAAATGGAAGCTTGCTAAATAGACAAGTATTTTAATACGTATAGGAATTAAATAATTCTTAAATAGATTTTCGATTTTTTTTATAAAAAATAATTGTCACAAATACAATTATTGTTCGAGTGCCTTGTCATTGAATTTTTCTCATGGGGTCGAAATAGTGGAACAGTGGTAAAAGCGCGAAGTTTGGAGATTATTTCAGTTTAGGCTTACATTGGTTGTGCGGGTTGTGCCCTACTGGCCGGAAAAAAACACTGCACAAGATATACCCAAGATCACATGAATTTTATTTCGTAAGGTTGCCTCAAATTGATCAATAAACCATTTATGTTTTACAACTGAAATAAATGTGCCGTTTTATTAATTATTTAGGGTTTTACATTTTTTATTGTATTACACTTACAAAACATTTAACCTATTTGATGGGAAGTAATATTATTGCACTTTAATTACGAGGGAATAGTACACTTTTGACATTTAGTTAGTAAATGTTCCTGCTGTCTATGTAAAGCATCTGATCGTAATGAAACTAAGCATGGATGTCAGTCAAGGACATTACCACTCAATTAAATGCGTTGATTATCAATATTTACAAAAAAATATTATCAAAATATAATGTTTGGGCATATAAAAAATCCCCAAAATTTAAAAAATTAAATTGTTTCAAATCACTTTACTGAAACATTTTTTTGAAATATCTTATTTTACAATATTTGTCAAATACCATAACAATTAACAACAATAATTGTGTACATAATACCTCGTATTTGTTTTATGTATTTGTTAAACCTTCCCTCAAAGAAATTTTATCAGACAACTCCACAACAAGCGATAACGTTATTAATTTCTTACGTAAAGTAAACCTTATAAATTCAATTTGAAATTCATATTTATTTACTAATCAGAAAATTTGATGGGCACTGATAACTTTACTGTTTTGTGCCCTAAAACCCCAATAACTAACTAACTAACTGTTGCTGTTCCCATAGTATGTGCAAAGTTTCGGATTTGTAACAGTAGGTCATGAAAATCGGAATTATACAATCGCCGCTAAATCAAAATAAATTAGGCCTATGGCATGCCAGTTTTGTTAAGTTCAACTTCAAATCTTGTTATTTTTCAAAAAAAAAACATTTTGTGTCACAATTATGTTTATTCGCCCCCAAGGAGACAGTGGCTCTCTGGATTGACACGATATGACACACTTTCTAAAGTAATGAGGCACAAAGAAACCCCAAGCAATAAAACTATTGTTTCTTATTTTATACTAGGAAGTTTCGCAAACGCTTTTTCAGACGCGTTGTTGGATGAGCGTATGTTTTTTTAAACGAAAAAAGCGTAAATTGCGATTTTCATGAGAAATTATTTTTCGATTGCGCTCAAATTTCACACAAATATATAAATTCATAAAATTAAGTTTCTGTGTAAATATTATTACAATCTGATAAAGCATGTAGGTGTTATAAGTCGAAGAAATTTTCTTTTAAACGAAAAAAGCGTAAAATAGCAATTTTCATAAGAAATTATTTTTTGATCGCGCTCAAATTTCACACCAATATATAAATTTATAAAATTAATGTTCTGTGGAAAAATCATTACAGTCGGATAAGCATGTAGGTGTTATAAGTCGAAGAATGTTTTAAAAATAAAAAATATCGTATGATTGCGATTTTCATAAGAAATATTTTTTCGATTGCGCTCAAATTTTACACGAATATATTAATTCGTAAAATTAAGCTTCTGTGTAAATATTATTACAATCTGATAAAGTATGTAGGTGTTATAAGTCGAAGAAATTTCGCGTAAAATTGCAATTTTCATGGGAAATTATGTTTTGATCGCGCTCAAATTTTAAACCAATATATAAATTCATAAAATTAATGTGCTGTGAAAAAATCATTACAATCGGATAAAGCATGTAGGTGTTATAAGTCGAAGAATGTTTTTAAAAATTTAAAAAATCATAAAATTGCGATTTTCATAAGAAATATTTTTTCGATTGCGCTCAAATTTCATACGAATATATTAATTCGTAAAATTAAGGTTCTGTGAAAAAATAATTACAATCGGATAAAGTATGTAGGTGTTATAAGTCGAAGAAATTTTTAAAAAATCGAAAAAAATCGTAAAATTGTGATTTTAATGAGAAATAATTTTTCGATTGCGCTCAAAAACGTGGCAGTTTTAAGTTCAGAGATTTGGAAGGCCTCCAGAAAATGTCATCGCCATTGGAGTATCGGTTTAGTCGAAATCGTGTTAACAAACAGACAAAAATACAAAAAAAAAGAAAAAAAAAACATTCCGGATTTTTTTCTCCAGTGTAGTGAAATGGAATCTTCGCTTCGCTCATCCAAATATATTCAAAAAGTTGTAATTGTTATTAATAAGCAAGCACTGAGTCACGAGTGTGACAGAATCATTCCTATTTCTCTTTGTAGTACCAGTAGGCCTACTTATTCTGTATGTACATACTATGTACACATATTAAACTAGGACTAGGAAAACGCTTAAGTCCCGCCGCGTTGTTGGATGAGCGTAATTGGTGCATTGAGCTGCCATAATTGTGTTATGAGGATTTTCTGTTGTTCTGTGACAAAATTATTACAAAGTCGAATAATTTTTTTAAATTAAATTAAAAAAATACAAAATTAACATTATTTTTTAATTTTTTTAATTTTAAAAAAAGAAAAAAATCGTAAAATTGCGATTTTCATAAGAAATAATTATTCGATTGCGCTCAAATTTTACAAAAATATATGAATTCATAAAATTAAGGTTCTGTGAAAAATTCATTACAATAGGATAAAGTATGTAGGTGTTATAAGTCAAAGACTTGTTTAAAAAAAGAAAAAACCTGTAAAATTTCGATTTTCATGAGAAATAATTTTTCGATTGCGCTCAAATTTCACACGAATATCTTAATTCATAAAATTAAGGTTTTGTGAAAAAACCACTACAATCGAATTAAGCATGTAGGTGTTAGTATAAGTCGAAGAAATATTTTAAAAATCAAAAAAATTCGTAAAATGGCGATTTTCATGAGAAATAATTTTCCGATTGCGCTCAAAAACGTGGCAGTTCTAAGTTCAAAGATTTCGAAGGTCTCCATAAAATTTCATCGCAATTGGAGTATCGGTTTAGCCGGAATCGTGTTAACAAACACACAATAATACAAACAGAAAAAAAAAAAAAAAAAAAAAAAACACCGCGGATTTTTTTCTCCAGTGTAGTGAAATGGAATCTTCGCTTCGCTCGCTTCGCTCGCTACGCTCATCCAAAAACGATTAAGTCCCGCCGCGTTGTTGGATGAGCGTAATTGGTGCATTGAGCTGCCATGATTGTGTTATGAGGATTTTTTGTTGTTCTGTGACAAAATTATTACAAAGTCGAATATTTTTTTAAATTAAATTTAAAAAATACAAAATTAACATTATTTTTTAATTTTTTTATGAATCGTAATTTAAAAATAAAAAAAATCGTAAAATTGCGATTTTCATAAGAAATAATTATTCGATTGCGCTCAAATTTTACAAAAATATATTAATTCATAAAATAAAGGTTCTGTGAAAAATTCATTACAATAGGATAAAGCATGTAGGTGTTATAAGTCAAAGACTAGTTTAAAAAAAAAAAAACCTGTAAAATTTTGATTTTCATGAGAAATAATTTTTCGATTGCGCTCAAATTTCACACGAATATCTTAATTCATAAAATTAAGGTTCTGTGAAAAAACCATTAAAAATCTAATTAAGCATGTAGGTATTATAAGTAGAAGAAATATTTTAAAATCGAAAAAATTCGTAAAATGGCGATTTTCATGAGAAATAATTTTCCGATTGCGCTCAAAACGTGGCAGTTCTAAGTTCAGAGATTTAGAAGGTCTCCACAAAATTTCATCGCAATTGGAGTATCGGTTTAGCCGGAATCGTGTTAACAAACACACAATAATACAAACAGAAAAAAAAAAAAAAAAAAAAAAAAAAAACATTGCGGATTTTTTTCTCCAGTGTAGTGAAATGGAATCTTCGCTTCGCTCGCTACGCTCGCTACGCTCATCCAAAAACTAAATAATTACTTATACTAGGAAAACGCTTAAGTCCCGCCGCGTTGTTGGATGAGCGTATTGGTGCATTGAGCTGCCATGTGTTATGCGGATTTTCTGTTGTTCTGTGAAAAAATTATTACTAAGTTCAATTTTTTTTTAAATTAAATTTAATTTAATAAAAATAAACTTAATTTTTTTTTAATTAATCGTAATTTTAAAAAAAGAAAAAAAGAAAAAAAATGGGATTTTTATAAGAAATAATTATTCGATTGCGCTCAAATTTCACACGAATATATAAATTAATAAAATTAAGGTTCTGTGAAAAACTTATTACAATAGGATCAAGCATGTAGGTGTAATAAGTAAAAAAATTGTTTTAAAATTGAAAAAACCCACAAAGTTTCTATTTTCATTAGAAATAATTTTTCGATTGTGCTCAAATTTCACACGAATATCTTAATTCATAAAATTAAGGTTCTGTGAAAAAATCATTAAAATCGGATAAAGCATGTAGATGTTATAAGTAAAATAAATTTTCAAAAAATCGAAAAAAATCGTAAAATTGCGATTTTTATGAGACAACTAATTGTTTGATGGCGCTCAAAAACGTGGCAGTTTAAGTTCAAAGATTTGGAAGGCCTCCAGAAAATGTCATCGCCATTGGAGTATCGGTTTAGTCGAAATCGTGTTAACAAACAGACAAAAATACGAAAAAAAAGAAAAAAAAAACATTCCGGATTTTTTTCTCCAGTGTAGTGAAATGGAATCTTCGCTTCGCTCATCCAAATATATTCAAAAAGTTGTAATTGTTATTAATAAGCAAGCACTGAGTCACGAGTGTGACAGAATCATTCCTATTTCTCTTTGTAGTACCAGTAGGCCTACTTATTCTGTATGTACATACTATGTACACATATTAAATTACTTATACTAATATATACATTTAATTAAGTAAACTTGACGAAATCCAAATAAGTATAATGTATGAATCCAAGGATGAATAAAAAACTTGAACTTGACTCTTGTCGACACAGGCTCCGCTACCTCCCGACCCATGGAACGGAACACTGTTTGCAACTCGTCACGCCGCGCAATGTGTTCAAAAGTTTCCCTTTTCCGTCCACGTCTCGATCTCCGGCTCGGAAGATTGTTTGTTCTTGAACGTCTACACACCGAAGGTAAAATATCTGCATCGCACGTCGGCAAATGTACTCTACGAAGCACGTTTCTTGATTAAATCTCGCTCTTTCCTCCAGCTGCCCACTAGCCCCGAACACTGATCTCCTGCCGGTCATGGTGTGGTTCCACGGAGGAGCGTTCGAGTACGGGTCCGGTGACAGGACGACGTATGGTCCGGACTACTTCATCGTACAGGGGGTCCTAGTGGTCACCATCAACTATCGTCTCGGCCCTCTAGGTAAGATCTAATGAGAGGTAATATGACATTCATCAAAACAATCCGTCAACGTTTATTAATACTGGACGTATTTGTGGTCTCATCATGGATGTTCTCATAACCGATCTTCTCTATATTGAATTAGACAATAGTATTTTGAATAAACTTATATGGAATGTCTGCCCGTAGGAAGTACTGTTTTGTGATGAACCATACATGAGCGAGCGGGGTTGGAATGTGTATATATTATAAATAAGGACAACCAGCAGAAAAATTCAAACCATTTATTTAAAACTATCAACACATCTGATGCTATTAATTGCTAAGCAATTTCTTTCCTTCCCTATATATGGAAGTCATTTTCCTTAAATCAGTTGATTTCAGTACTACCAATACTTTCGTCATATCTCCACTTTGTTCACACCTTGTTGGTATTTACCTGGAGTTGGACACTCAACAAGGCTAAATGCTGATGAATTGATTGTGCAGGTTTTCTAAGCTTCGAAGATTCTACGGTGCCTGGCAACGCGGGACTAAAGGACCAGGTGGCAGCCCTACGCTGGGTGAAGAAGAACATTGCGAGCTTCGGGGGGGATCCCAACCTAGTGACCATCTTCGGGCAGAGCGCGGGGGCTGCGTCCGTGCAATACCACATGATCTCCCCCATGTCCAGTGGTAAGTATTTATTGTACAATATCATTCTATTAACTATTGTTTTATATTTACTGTTGTTAAGTGTTAACCAGTAGTATATGTTTACTGGAATTTGTTTGTTGAACGGTATTTTTTTATTATGTTTTATGTTTTTAAATTTGTATTACCTCGAAGTAAAATGGCAGCAATGCTGTATTTGAGTGTTGTCAATATATAAATTTTAAAAAGTAGGTCTACTCTTTCGATGTCATCACCTACATAAAAAAACAACGTTATCCCAACAACTCTTGCATTTGTTTTATTTTAGTCGTACCCAATCTATGAACGAATCAATATACTTGGATCTATGAACGAATCAGTAGACTTCGTTCGTAGATGATTAGTAACAAAAATCAATCAGCAGCCATATTCGATAATAAATATTTACGTCTTGTTCTACCCTCGATTTACTTTTGTCCGATAGGGCACAATAATGGACGTGACTTTGTGTAGGAACGCTTCCAACATGTGTATCGTAACATTTCGACGTCGAACAATGCCACGTTTTCCATGATTTAGAGCTTTAGCAAGACCGATAATCGCTGTCGCTCTGAGGCACGTCCTCGTAGATACGACCTGGGATTGGAACCTTTCTTGTCATGCTTAATGTCCACGAACAAAAAAGCACGATGATGTGATATTTAATGCATTTTAATTGATAGTTATTGTTCATTATTTCCCATCGTTGAATCCATTCCCAAAGCCGCACATCCATTTAGCATCCCCTGTCTCATCCCCCCTTTTAAAACCTACAGGCCACTATTGCTTGTTTGTAGGATTTAGAGTTCCTGTATAGGTATTCGCTTAATTTCACCCTAGGTACACGGCCACTATATTTAATATTTTAGAAAATATTATAATAACGAACCATCATAACCGAATAACCATCATATTAATAAATAAAGACGTGTCGGGGCGGTATTGTGAATTGAAAATATTGTCTTACCTTATAACAGATGGACAAGTATACACTACTGTCAATACACTAGTCAGTTATAATGTTACACTAGTTACAATTTTAAAATGGTGCGTCAAATTGTGATGTCATGCATCATCATTCTTTAATACAATACTTTTTTGGAACACTTGCCCCAAGTCTTCATTTTCATATCAATACACATATAATGCCCAAATATGAGATCCCCATGATCAGGATAAATCCCCGTGGGTGTTGAGGGTGAGGATGGTTGTTTAATTTATGCAAATGGACATCCACCCACCCCGATTAGCGCATACGCAGATATATTGTTAGATCATGGCGCATACGTAACACGTAGAAATCTGATTTGGCATGTCGAGGTTTCGAATCCCGTCAACAGCAATCCTGACTGAAAGTTTTTCCGAAGCAAATGCTGGGTTTGAGTCCTCGTAAACAGCCCTCGGTTATTTCCTTCACATTTACCCCATTATACGCTACCCAGTTGGTCACCATGAAGAGGGGCACACCGGATAAAACTAATGTGTACTCTACAGCGGGAATCCCTGTGCCGAAATGAACGCCTCTCGCTACATTACACATGTAATATTTCTGTTTAGGGCTGTTCCAGAGGGCGATATCGCAGAGCGGCGCGGCTCTGCACCCATGGAGTTTCAGCACGAAAGCTCGTATGAGATCCATTAGACTCGCGGAGATATTAGGCTGTAACTCAAGTATCACAGCTGAGATTTTTGACTGTTTGGGAAAAGTATCGGCGCATGATATTTTTCAATTCTCCCACAACAACACTGTCACAGAAGAGGTAAGAGTTCGCTTTACTTAAAAAAACTTAGGCATACATGGTTGTCCAATATCAAATGAAAAGCATGCGTGGATGGGATGCAAAAAGTTGCTGCGTTTTAGGCGAATTGACATCGTAATTGTTCAATGTTTTGCACATGTGCACAAGTTGCTTTTACAGCTCATTACCAACCAATAACTATGTCATCAAAGCGGGCTTAAAAACCTTGTATTTAAAATTAATATTGATAATCTATACTCTGTACATTACCCCTGCTAGACAATATGCACAAAACAAAAAATGAAACTATATAACAAGTAATATATTTGAATATACACACCATTGGACTATTCACTTCAAACACAAATTTAAACTAAATGTACAGTTTCATATATTCATCGGATGGTTCCTCGCTATTTTGTGAAATCTTAATATGGCCCGATCAATATCATGCTTTTAAGAGAACCGTCCACAACTCTACATAAATTAATAGTGTCATGTCATGTTGGTATATTTGGTTTTAAAGTTGACTCGTAGTGAGCGAAAGGGTTGTGGTATACACTGAGCAAGGTGCAATAACAAAAGGTGTCCTTGTGTCTAAGCCATATTTATGACGTGGTGTCGGCGGTTATTTATTATTGTGCTTGTCATTGTACGTACCATGTTTTCTTCGTTCTTCAGAATAAAAGCTATACGAGTACGACAATCTTTTAGTTAGACTATGCGTATAATAAAAAATAAAAAAAATTATCTAACAAATCTTTGTGTGCGTGTTAATGTAATACAAACACGAGTTACATAACAACACAGTTGAAACACATTAGGCCTACATAAAAACAACTTTACACACGATGATGATTAATTTTGTTTTGTTGCTTAACGTCTCTATTATTGCATAATTGACATTCGAGAAGATGAGTAATGAATAATTGATGAGGGTAATGAACAATTACAAAATATGCATTATGCGGGATTAGAACCCACGTCCTCCTGGTGTCATACGCTTCGGGCCTGCCTCCAATCGTACAAGTCATAGAAAAGTGACATGAACTGGCCATTTAAATCCAAATTATTGTTTTTTAAAACAATACTCATAAAAATTACAATATTTTCGTTTACTTGTTGAGAATTTCAATTTTTATTGCAATATTACAAACGATCTGTGTTGATATCTGGACGCCCTTGAGCAGCAGGTGTAGGCTAGTGTTAGTTTTATTGTATTTTACCTGTCTCGTGACCGGAGTTAATGTAAAATACAGCTGGACAGAATGGCTAAAATCGCTTATTTTCCTCAACGTCGACTTTGTTTACCGTGTAGTGTATTCAATTTAATATCAAAGTACTGCAAAGTATCAGTCATTTAAAAATAAGAATATGTCGAAAATTACTTTCTAGTGTAGTACTATGTATTTATTTCTTTATATGATTTAAATTGGAAGCAATTGGATCGTGTTTTGTATACTGACTCTTTGAAAGAAAATCGAAATGAAGGTGAAGGTGACTGCTAAGAAGTATATGACGTAGTGTCGTCTGCTCTTACTACAATGCAGTATAGCGAATACCGGTACTAACGAACCAAGGAAAGGGAAGTGGAGTAATGTAGCGGAACATTATATCTAAACATTGTAATTAATTAATAATCATAATGGTATTGGTACTAACAAGCTGTTTTTACGTAATCAAGATTTTTCAAATGGCCTTAACAAAGACACTGATCATTTCTCAAGGTTGATGACCGTCAACTTCACATTTGAGGGACATATTTTCCTTGATGATTTGATTAAAGAAGAAGAAAGAACAAAACTTAATAAGTTGTAGGTTTGACAGTTAATGCGGCTGAATGTGTTTAAATTGCCTTTTAATTATTATCAATTTCATTATCAATTAACTTTTAAAAATATTGCAAAAATGGTTATGAACCGAGAGAAATGTGGAAGGTAAAAAGTTGATGGTGATGCAAGAAGAAAGATGTGGGAGAACTTTCATTTATTTGCTATAGCCGCTTTGATAAGCTAGGGAAACAAGAATGTGTGGACTCCACCCCTACCCGAATTAGTGGAAAAGGGACGATATCAATTAATCAATTTGAAGGTAAATAAACTTTAAAAAATTACAATAAAATAACATTTGAGTCTAACCAAGCTAGTCACAAAATGATTTCAATGGAAATTAAATATTAAACAAGACAAAGCCAACCTGTAAGTTGCCGACAATGACGAGCAAGGACAATGACCAACTATAACCGCATATCGATTCACACTGTGACAAAGCCAGATCACAAACTATAAAAATTTGCTAATTTGATGTTGGTATAAATTCATTTGATAGATCATCAATTATAAGATTTTAAAAATATCGTGGGGAGGCTGAGAGAGACAGTGAAGAAGAAAGTAAATATGGAGATCAAAATATATTGTAGAGCTAATGCTTAGCGTTGATAAGCCGAGGAGCAGAATTGGTAACATCCACACCTACTAGTTGAAATAGGATCAATTATTAATATTTAAAGTGGTAATAAATAAAAAATGTAAAATAAAATAAAATTTAGAGTCTACCCACTCAGTCACAGAAATGATTTTCAGTGGGGGACATTAAATTTAAAGCAGACAAAGCCAACCCTGTATAGGTGCCGACACCATCGACGAGCGAGCGAACAATGACCAACAGACCGGCATATCGATTCCACCCGTGGACAACGCCAGAATCAACAAGACTGATTTGAAACAATCTCTGAATTTATTATGTGAATCGGCTCCAAAGTAGCAATCCATGATGACTCGAGATTTTATCATTATAGTTTGTAAGCACTCATATCGTGGCGCACAATTAGTGGAATTAAATGTATGATTTAAATAATTGTCTATTCATGCACTAAGTAAAGTCAGTCGCTGAATTTCAATGTTATGTATAATATGCTCGTTATTTTTAGCTTAACAGCTATTTCAATCCTACATACATTTATTTTCTATTCATCATACATGAACTCACCACATTTTGTAGTAAACATCCCATTTTTTATACCTCTCACATCTCTTGATATCATATTATATTGGCTTAATCCTAAATGAAGTGCTGGGAGTAGTAACTCGTTGGAACGTTGATATTGTCCGTTCATGTCAGTGTGTCAGTGTCGGTATGAACATGTGTCACACTCACACAGGAGCAGCGACACGGAATGATCATCCCGTTCCTGCCGTCGTCTGAGGCGGGAATCGTCAGCGACGAGGAAGTGTTCCTGCCCGGTCATCCAGACGCTCTGATGTTGGCGGGAGAGTTCCAGAAAGTGCCCCACATCATCGGAGTAAACTCTCACGAGGCGATCATCCTAGCCAGACTCTTCTCGGCGACCGAGGCGCTCAGCGACATTGACGCCGAGCGCGAGCTTTTGATTCCGCCCGACATGGTGGTCCAGGAGGATCAGAAACCAAAAGTTGCTGAAAGGATCAAACAATTTTATTTCGGAAACAATAACATATCCAAAGCGACGATTCTGAATTTTGTAAACGTGAGTATTTGCGTATTTATCACAAATTCTTAGTAATATTGGAATTTAAATTAATTTAAGGGCTCGATAACGCCTACACGCCTACACGCCTACACGCCTACACGCCTACACGCCTACACGCCGCACATAACGCGTAGATCATTCTCACTCACGAGATGATGGTAAAATAAACATTTGTTGCCGTCTCATGGCCTATGACATACATACTTCTTCCACGGCATATTACAAATAGGAAGATAAACAATATAATCAATTTGCTTCAAATAGCATTACCTTCATTGAAATGAAATTGCAATTGGTACGATATTAAACTCAAATGAAACGTGTATCTACCTGCATGTTTTTCCGTGGTAAGTTCATCCGGAATTGAAATTGAGTGGCATACGATTTCGATTGTAGCTGTTGCATATTGATGAAATAGAAGAACAATAATTGGCTTCACCCAACAAGATTATAGTTTTGCAAAAAAATCTTATTCTTACAACGCTATTTTGACAAGAGACTTTAAAAGTGAAATAAACGTTATAGGTACACTGAGAGTATTCAACGTAATTTGTTTTACGTTTATTGATTTGATTATACCTTCAAGTAAATTATATGGTAGAAGCTATATTATGTTAATCCCTCCACAGTGGTAATTTTGGATCGCCAATACATAATACCATTCAATAAACATAAATGTTAAAGCAACAAAAACTTCCATTTTGTTAGCTGCATCTATATCTGTATCTCTATAGTAGGAATAATGTCTGCTGAATAGAAATAGTCAATGTTTAAAATCATAACTGCATAATATGTTAGCTCATCAATGGTAGTTTAGATTTTTAGAAAAAAGTATGACGATGACGTAGTTACGTAGGACAAAATTAGAAGCAATTGAGAAAATGAGACACAATACAATAAAATTATTATAATACTTTAAATATTGTCAAAAGCAATCATGTTGATCAGAATAGGATGATAACGTAGAACAAGACACTATAACTCTGAATTTTCTAATAGCTGATGACAGACACGTGGTTCGTGAAGGACGCCCGACGCTCTGTACTAATAGAAGCAAATGCGTCTTCAGAACCAATTTACTTCTATCAGTTTTCATTCAATGGAAAGCTGGGATTTTTGAAGCGATTAATGAACGGAGCTAAACTACCGGGTAAGTTTTTTTTATTTTTTATTTTTAATCGGATATTTACTACGTGTTAGTAATTCATGCGTGGTACAATACACTGTGGCAGCCTACACGCGTGACTAATTGTAACACTTGTGGATTGATTCACTTTATGCATGTTCGTATAATAATTAAGAATAGCTATTATGCGCACAGAACTTTTTTTTTTACTTAAACGTAATACATACATATAATATAATGTATGTTTCAGTTCAAGTGAAAATGGCTATATTTTTACCAAATACTATTATGTAAAGCCCAATATCAGTCCTATTTCAAATAAAATTCAGACAATATATTCCACCGATAGTGATTGAGAGAGTGGGCTGCAAGAACATAATTACTTCTAAAGTTTATTTCGCAGTTTGTTATCACAATTACATTATTTCGTTAAAGTTACGAATTAAAGAATATTTTTAGAAATGTGGTTAATTTAATAGATCTTTATGTTAAACGAACTAATTTTATGTGAAGATCAGCCTTCACAACCATCCTATCAAAATATTGCTTTGGTGCGTCATAATGATAACATTTTAAAAGTTTCCGGTAGTAATCTTTCGGTGAGTTGTCCACAATCCACAACCAGCATCTAGTACCGTACAATGACCATGTGGACCATGTGGTGAAGCAAATTATCGTTTTTGTTACATCCAAAAGAGAGAAAGAGAACATTTTTCAAGTGGTTTATTTTCCCCTTCTGATATTTCTTTGAATAAATTTTAGACCATGATCTTGAAACTTATGCATCGTTGCTTTTGTTTTTCACCAGGAAGCTTCGCAAACGCTTTTTCAGGCGCGTTGTTGGATGAGCGTAAATTTTAAAAGCGTACAATTGCGATTTTCATGAGAAATAATTTTTCGATTACGCTCAAATTTCACACGAATATATAGTTCGTGCGTTTACAGTTGACGAATTTGGAAATCCTCAAAGGGACAAAGACCAGATTTGTTCACACCTCTTGACAAGATTACTTCCTCTGGTTCACCGGAAATAGTCTCGAGGTCTCCAGTGATTACATATCTATGTAATGAATAGCAAACTCGTCGCCAAATCACTTAGTTTGTTTCCATTATTGCGTTCATTGGTTGCCAAGAGGCGCACAATGAAACTTCAGCCGGGCAACATTGACGACGGTCAGCGAAGACTGAATTGAAATTACAACCCTCGTAATTGGTTACACAAGTGCTTACATGTTCCCGCTGTGTCGGCGAAAAAGCCGAAATTCGTCAATGTAACGGACGAAATATATTAATTTATAAAATAAAGGTTCTGTGAAAAAATCATTACAATCGAATAAAGTATGTGGGTGTCATAAGTCGAAGAAATTTAAAAAATCGAAACAATTCGTAAATTGCAATTATCATGAGAAAAAATTTTTTGATTGCGCTCGAATTTCACATGAATATAAAAATTCATAAAATTAAGGTGCTGTGAAAGATCCATTACAATCGTATAAAGCAAGTAGGTGTTATAAGTCGAAGAAATGTTAATTTTTTTCAAAAATCGTAAATTTGCGATTTTCATGAGAAATAATTTTTAGATTATGCTCAAATTTCACACGAATATATCAATTCATAAAATAAAGGTTCTGTGAAAAAATCATTACAATCGGATAAAGCATGTAGGTGTTATAAGTCGAAGAATTTTTTTATAAATCGAAAAAAATCGTAAAATTGCGATTTTTACGAGAAACAATTCGATGGCGTTAAAAAACGTGGAAGTTCTAAGTTCAGAGATTAAGAAGGCCTCAAGAAAATTTCATTGCAATTGGAGTATCGCTTTAGCCGGAATCGTGCTAACAAACACACAAAAATCGGAAGAAAAAAACGTAAAATTGCAATTATCATGAGAAACAATTTTTTGATTGCGCTCAAATTTCACACGAATATATTAATTCATAAAATTAAGGTGCTGTGAAAAAATCATTACAGTCGGATAAAGCATGTAGGTGTTATAAGTCAAAAGAATGTTAAATTTTTTTTAAATAGTAAAATTGCGATTTTCATGAGAAATAATTTTTTGATTACGCTCAAATTTCACACGAATTAATCAATTCATAAAATTAAGGTTTTGTGAAAAAATATTAATTACAATCGGATAAAGCATGTGGGCGTTATAAGTCGAAGAAATTTTTTTTAAATCGAAAAAAATCGTAAAATTGCGTTTTTAATAAGAAATAATTTTTTGATTGCGCTCAAAAACGTGGCAGTTCAGAGATTTCGAAGGTCCTCAGAAAATTTCATCGCAATTGGAGTATCGGTTTAGCCGGAATCGTGTTAACAAACAGACAAAAATACAAAGAAAAAGAAAAAGAAAAAAAACATTCCGGATAAGCGGTGAAATGGTGTTGAAAAATATTCTTTAAATGTCATCATTTAAAAGGAATAAAATCTCGGTTTTACGATAAATACCTGCCTCTGTACATGACTGAATGTAAACGATCAGGCTGACGACTTTCACCAATATTTCATCACCACTAATTTTTGCACTAACAACTGAAATGTAACCTACTAGGAAAACGCTTAAGTCCCGCCGCGTTGTTGGATGAGCGTAATTATTGGTGTATTGAGCTGCCATGTGTTATGCGAATTTTCTAATGTTCTGTGAAAAAATCATAACTAAGTTGAAGATTTTTTTTAAATAAAATAAAATTAAATAGGCTAAACAATTAACTTAAATTTTAATTTTTTTTAATTAATCGTAATTTTAGAAAAGGAAAAAATCGTTTCATTGAAATTTTCATAAGAAATAATTATTCGATTGCGCACAAATTTCACACGAATACCTAAATTCATAAAATTGAGGTTCTGTAAAAAAATCATTAAAATCGGATAAAGCATGTAGGTGTTATAAGCTGAAGAATTTTTTTAAAAATCGAAAAAAATCGTAAAATTGCGATTTTTATGAGAAATAATTTTCCGATTGCGCTCTAAAACGTGGCAGTTCTAAGTTCAGAGATTTCGAAGGTCTCCATAAAATTTCATCGCAATCGGAGTATCGGTTTAGCCGGAATCGTGTTAACAGACACACAAAAATACAAAAAAAAAAAAAAAAACATTCCGGATTTTTTTCTCCAGTGTAGTGAAATGGAATCTTCGCTTCTCGCTTCGCTCGCTACGCTCGCTACGCTCATCCAATTATATTGATTGCAAGAATTTATCCTAATCCTCGGAAGGAGATTTGAATGCTGGGGTCGAGATATAAAAATGTTTACTTTTCAGGAGCCTGCCATGGTGATGATCTCGGCTATTTATTTAGACTTTCATTCTGGAATCGAGTTTTGACACCAGATAGCCCTGAAATGATAACACTGCACCGTATGGTGAAAATGTGGACCAACTTTGCCAAAACAGGGTAAATAACAAAACATACCATAACATAATATTGACACTATATATACGTTACAAATTAATAATTGTCTTATAGTGGTACACATTAATACTTAATCACTTGTGTTTACTGTTAATCAGAAACCCAACCTCAGAGTTAGACGCGATGCTAAACGTCACGTGGGATCCGGCCACTACTTCCAAGGAGGCGTTCTTGAGCATCGACACCGAACTAAGCATGCGAGAAAACATCGAGGAGAAACGCATGGCATTCTGGGACGAACTCTACCGGGAAACACAATGGCTACCATAGGACAAGCACTGTCTACCCCACCACCTAGGATAGTGGATATATTTTATCCTCCATCTACCCCGGTCTGACCCAACACCACCGTCCACGTACTGGATGTCCTGATTACTGAGAAGAATATGAAGGACAAACATTTGCGAATCCTAGTCGAATTTGATTTTTTTTTTAAATGACGTTAAAATTGAGTGAAATATAATATATGAGAAGGTAACAGAACGATGAAGATTAGGTTATAAAATGTGTTATTTATACTATAATTCCATTAAATTTCGATGGTGAAACAATAAATTATCGATTTTAGAAATAATTGATATATTCTCTAATTCTTATAATATAATATACTGTATGCCATTAAAAATTTCAACTTTAATTTTAGGAATCATTTCAGACGCACAAAAAGAAAGAAAGAAGAAGAGAAAATAAAAAAGGGAGCGAAGCGTACCGTTATTGTTGCGCATTTGTTCAAGATTTAAGTAATGGCAGAGGTGCCGAGTACATTATTATTCGTACATTCTAGATTCCAACCCCCTAAACCCTAGAGTCACAAAGAAAACATTTTGTATCATACTTGTTAAAAGTCAATGTCATGTTCGGTTCGGTCGTGACACACGCACAGACGGAGTTGGACGTCGGACGAACGTACATACTACATTAAGGTGATTGTTGAGGGTAAAATAGTGTTCCAAGTGGACCTCTCTCAAGCTCCAGATCAACACTTTTATATCAACTTTCTATTCCCTTTACTTACATAGTAAGTTATAAAATTATTTCGTTTATACTTCACCGCGTATAAACTTAACTATTATAAACGCAACGTGTCATTATTTTTCTGTATCCGTCCCCCTCCTCACTTCATTCTTAATAAGGTAAAATGGAATATTGTTTAAAGGTGAGCAAAGCTCCCCTATTACACCTAATTTTTCTATCAGTCCGAACCCCGTATGTGCAAGTCCCGTCAGTCCCGATAAAAACATTGAAACATAGAAAATTGACATGGGTGTTTTAACGTTGTTTTTCAACTAGGATCGTAGAGTATGTTTTTGGTGGCCCTGGGGGTCAAAGGGGCGGGGTAACTTTACCTCAAGATAGGCAATGTATGAACCCGGCACCTCCATCAAAGATATTTCACAATTAAAACGTGAGCATAGTAGTAAAGAGAGATGCGTTTTAAGCATATCTTTAAAAATGTTCGAACATTTCCACAGGGTTACTGTAGCAAAAATGGAAGGTACCAAAGTCACAATATTCAAAAAATTATTTTAGGTGATGCACGTTAATTAATATATAAATTGATTTATACAATTTTCGATTTTGTTGGCTGCTCTGGCTGTCGATATGTCCTTGCCCGACAACTATGCACGGCTGCTATTTGCTTCCCGGTGCTTGCTCTATTTATTCAATACACGCAGTAGTTAAATTATCAGGTAATTGAGTATCCTATTGCTGGATCAACAAATAAATGATGACAGAAAAGGATGTCAAGGCCTATTTGACAAAAACAACGAAACAGCATAAGGTTATTAATTGAGGTTTTAAATTATTAATTTAATACCGACACCGTTGAAGAACGTCATAAATTAATAGATATTATGATGTAATTACAATTTGATGAAGCTACAAGGAACGCGGGCACAATTTATTTTCAACGTTTCACTTCTTTGAAGGTGTTCTCTTCATTCTTGACACGCTGATAATCAGCAAGGTGGTGTCAAAGGTTAACAACTGTAATAAATTAACAAGCGTGCAGCAAATGTACAGTAAATATTGACTGAAGAAAACAGTGGTATGAAACAATACGGTTGACTTCATTGTGACTGAAAAACATTCTCCGTGATGACGCGATCGTTTTCAACCATCACTCACAGCACAATTTCCAGCTGCTAATTACAATTTATTATAATATGTTTGTTCAATAAAGATGCAAAGGACGCAACTAAATATTCTAACACAACGATAAAAGTGTAGCGCATTAAAATCTGTAGGGAAGGTCTTTTGACTATATCTTACATTAGTAATCAATAATCTATTATCATTAATCAAAATAGGATCGTACGTAACCACTAAACAAGAAACTATTTCCTTAGAACGTTTACCTATAGATTACACATCACTGTCTTGAACAAATAATTTATACTACTATTAATAACTAAGTTTGATGATGAAGATGCTTGTTATGCCATGTGACCATGTGTTTACAAATAATAAATGCAGTATCCACCCAAAACCAAACCAACATTCGTAGGTCAATACAAACGTGTCACGTAGTACTATACGCTAACATCTGCTGCTGAAATACCGTTGACATGGCCAGAAGATCGATGGTTCAAATGTGGGTGGTATATAATATCCCACGCATACAAAACACTTGTAAAAATACAGACAAATCTTACACAGTCACTCAAAAGTAATGAGCTCCAAAGAAGGGCCAAGCTCAATCACATTTGCGCATTCCTAATTCATAAACATACTCTTCCCGGCTTCCCCGTAACTTCAGCCCTATATCCTTGAAAAGCTTTTCAAAATAGAATTTGCATTTTTTTCATGCAAATTCTATTTTGCCAGTTAATTTAAACGTAATTGTTCTAATATAATAACAATAGTAATAGTACTTTAAAAATTTTAAAAAAAAAATAGTACTTTTTCAAGTTCTATTACAAAACTATTTTAGTTAAACTTAAAATAGAATAAGTTTAATGAGGTTATTAATTGCTATGGTAATACCTCGGGTAATACCATGCGTAATACAATGCGTACAAAAAGCAATCCTTTGGGCCACGAGATCTTTAACGTACTGTACTTTATGTTAAAGATCTCGTAGCCCAAAGGATTGCTTTTTGTACGCATTGTAGGTGATTATTGTCAAGTTTCTTTAGTTATGTTATTATAATGTCATGTTTAAAAGGCTAATAAAAAACCTTTATTTGGATGCCTTCCAGCTAACTTTTTCAACTTTTTCTTTCAAAAGGCACACATCCCCCACGATACCCACGATGGGTCGCCTGAATAGCGTAGACTGGAATAATGTCGACCATCTCGTTTGTACAGACCTTGTAGAGACACACACAACAAAATAAAGTAGAACACTTGATCGTAAAAATAAAAGTCTATGTTGTTCAAATGAATGGGTAGGAGACCTCTATTAATTAAAGAAA
This sequence comes from Sweltsa coloradensis, assembly GCA_024449915.1. Classification (NCBI taxonomy): domain Eukaryota; kingdom Metazoa; phylum Arthropoda; class Insecta; order Plecoptera; family Chloroperlidae; genus Sweltsa; species Sweltsa coloradensis. Next base: position 442,163 of record JAMZAV010000075.1, read on the forward strand.
TACATCTCATTACAATGTTCATATGGATGCGTTGTCTGATTATCGTTATTAAAAAGCATTTAATGCCAGTCGACATATGTCCACCGGATTAGCGTCGACCTCAGATGGAGTCGACATTTGTCCACCGGAATAGCGTCGACCAATCAAGGGTCGACTTTATTCCGGTGGACAAATGTCGACTCCAAGATCGTCGAATCTGAGGTCGACTTTATTCCGGTGGACAAATGTCGACCTCAGTTTCGACGATCTTGAAGTCGACATATGTCCACCGGAATAAAGTCGACCAATCAAGAGTCGACTTTATTCCGGTGGACAAATGTAGACCTTAGTTTCGACGATCTTGAAGTCGACATATGTCCACCGGAATAAAGTTTATTTATTTATTATTTATTTATTTATTTATTTTATTAGCATTCCATTAATTCAACACTCATGTGCCCACAATTGGTAGGCGAGTACAGGACATTGTCATTAAGTGTACTAATCTAAACACAAATATTATAAAACATACAATTATAACAGATAACATCAACAATGTACCAGTCTAACAAGCGCCATATTATGCTTTCCCAGCCATATTAGGCCTACTTGTTTGACACCATTATTTTGTATTGTCATGTATAACAATATAATATTTATACAGGTAAAAATCGGTAGACATAGGCTAACCTAATATACAACAAAAGCTAATGCCATTTGACATCAATATTTACTAGTTCACATCTAAAATCTAATACTATCTAATATCACATCTAATGTTTTTTTCTTGAATATAATATCTAGTCCTATGTAGGCCTATATTCCAGATATTCCCTTACAGTGTAGAAACTGTGTTGTAGTAAATAGTTTTTTACTTTGGATTTAAAGCTGATCCTAGATTGCAACTCATCATTTTGAGGACATATAATTTCATCTGGTAGCTTATTATAGATCTTCACTCCAATGTTTACCGGGTCACAATCCAGCAATTTCAATCTGTGGCCCAATTGATGTCGTTTAAAACCTACTTCTTGTATTGAGGTGAGAAAGATGGCGGAAAGTGAACTTGAGCTTGAAGAGCTGCTGAAGGATATTAAATCGTTAAATGTGAATGATTTAAAGAGTGAACTAGAAAAACTGGGTGGAGATGTTAGTGGAAATAAAAATGTGTTAAAAAAACGTTTGAAGAACTAGTGGATCTAAAGTTGAATAAAAATGAGAAAGACGAGAATACACGAACCAAGGGTGAGTGCAAGGCATGTGGTGCATGGAAGCTTATAGTGAATAAGGAGACAATGAGATTTTGCTGGCAATGAAGTTAATCAGTGAGATGGAAAAAGACTTAAATTAGAAGAAGAAAGAGTACAAGGCTATTTAATAAAGTTAATGAACTGCAAAGCATTATCGAAACAGTAGAAATAAGCGAGGTTAGGGATGAACTTAGTGGTGTGAGGTGTAGTCTGCAGAGAGCAGCAGGTAACGTGGGTGACAATGGTGGTTCCACTAAACCTCGACAGAGAGCAGGTGCATTACCAACCCCCCAAACAACTGACCACGACCAGCCGCTGGCAGAGGGACTACGCCCACCAGCCATGTGTCTGCAGAGCGTGGTAGGTGTGACTCAGGGTGGTGAGACCACACCACGACAGAGAGCGGCACCAGCCTCAACCCCCCAAACATCTGATCAGCAACTGACAGCGGGACTACGCCCACCAGCCATGTGCCAGAATCAAGTGACAGCCCAAGACCTGCTGAATGGTATCGGATCGGATGGCTGAGCGAGATGAACAAGTTATGACTGTCCCTACCTTTAGAGATATTGTTAAGTCGGATAGGAAGAACAAAGGAAGTTTTAACCTGTACATTAACCAAAAGATGTAAATCAAAGTAATGACAATGAACAAACAAAGAAGGCAGTCCAAGAAAAAATTGATCCAACCAAATTAGCAATCGGAGTCAACATGCTACGATCCACAAAGAATGGTGTTTTAATAGGATGCACTGACAGGCAATCCCTAATTACTCTCAAATCAAATGCAACTGAACTGATGGGAAATGAATACGTAATAGAAGACCAAGAACCAATAAAGAAAAACCCAAGAATGATGATCCATAATGTTAGACATTATGGAAATGATGATAATACATTGATACAAAAAATAGTCAATCATAATAACCTAAAGAGTGATCGAGGTGATTTCCTTATGAATGTTGTATATAAAAGATCCTCAAATGATACATTTATAAACTTAGTGATTGAAGTGGATCCTCACACGAGAAACGAGATTCTGCAACTTGAAAATAGAAGAGTTCGCGTGGGTTGGCAGACGTGTGATGTCACCGACCACATTGACATCAACAGGTGCTACAACTGCAGTGCATTTGGACATTTCGCCCGCGATTGCAGGAACAAGCCTACATGTGTATACTGTGCGGGTGACCATAAAGTAGAATCTTGTGTCTCCGACTATCAAAATTGTATAAATTGTATAGATAATAATTGTAAATATAATCTCAAGCTTGACGTCTATCATGCTGCATCATCGAAGTCCTGTCCAATATATAAAAAATATTCAGAAACCTAAGTGCCAAAGTAAATTATGATATGCCTAAATAGCAACTACCACCCTTACAGAGTATGGCATCTAAAATAAAGGGAAAATTAATTACAACATCATCTATCTGAATGCTCAAAGTTACATAAAAAACAAAGACGAAATTGATAAACTCATCTACCTAAATAAACCTGTGGTTATGTGTTTAGTGGAAACACACGTGACTGGCGATATTGAATTAAGTGAACTTTCTGTGATAGGATATCAATGCGTGAGGTGCGATTCTAATAGCAGACACACAGGTGGAGTAATTATTTTTGTGAGAAATGGTGCCAAGTATAAAATTGTACAAAATCTGACTAAAACTGTGACTATGGAATATTGGACTCTAGGAATACAAGTAACGATTGATAAAGTAAAAAACTTGTTTGTGGACTATACCGTTCTCCTAGTGGTAATTTGAAAAATTTTATTTCATTTTTTGAAGAATGGATTGAGAGGGCGTAGGTATAAACCTGGCTACAATAATAATGGGTGATTTTAACATTGATATTTTAAAACATACCACGTACTCCAATAATCTCAAAATATAATTGACTTTTCTGGCCTGAAACAAATGGTAAATCAACCAACCCATGTAACTAAAGGTAGTAGAACATTAATAGATCTAGTTATATCTAATGACTTTGATGTCAAAGTAAACATCCGGGGATATCCCATAATTACAGATCATGAAACAATTTATATTTGATTATAACCTTCCTATGACTGACAAAATATGCAATGTCCAAAAGACATATGAGAAAAGAGATCTTAAAAAGTTTGATACCGACATATTTCAGTCTAAATTGTTGGAATGTAACTGGTATCGCTCATCTACAGACGCAAACCTGTTAGCTGACAACCTTGTAAATAACATAACTAACTGTCTTGACTTTGTTTCCCCTATTACAACTGTAATTTGTAGAGATACCAAATATAAACCAAAACCCTGGTTTACTGTAAAAACAAATCAGGCTTTGAAACAAGAGACTTGATGTATAAAGAAGCAACTGTAATTAATACTAATTATGTATGGGATAAATATAAGAACATCGGAATGATACTTTATCAATGATAAGGCAAAAAAAGAGATTTCATGCATAACAATATTGATAAAGCCAAAGGTGATTCAAAAAAATGTGGAAAACCTTAAAAGATATTATCAAAAACACTGTGTACATAATGATATACAAGAAATAGTATTTGATGTTCCATGCTCGGATACTGATTTAATTGCAAAAAAATTTAATCAATATTATGTAGATAGTATTGACGAGATTGTAGAAAGTATTCATCAGAATAATACCAATGTTTGCTTGGGGATAATCCACAATGCCCCTATTTGTGAGTTCAGTAAATTCGAAGAGATTACCATCTCTGAAATGATAAAATAATTTTAAATCTCCCCAATAAATCTTGCACTGATGAGGGAATATCAGCCCATATAATTAAAACTGCGTATAGTGTAATTAAATACGACATGCTAAATGTAATAAATACATCACTCAATAGTGGTGTATTTCCTGAGAATTGGAAAATGTCGACTATTATACAATACCCAAGAAACCTAATACTAACAAAGCTATTGAATTCCGTCCATTGAACATGTTACACAATTTACGAAAAATCCTTGAAATAACTGTACATAACCAAGTAAATACTTACTTAATGAAAATAAGTTAATATGTGAACAACAATCTGGTTTTAGGAAAATCACTCTTGTGAATCAGCAATACAACATGTAGTTACTGAATGGAAAGAAGAAATTGAACAGGGCAAAATAGTTGTTGCGGTGTTTCTGGACCTAAAACGTGCATTTGAAACAGTTGATAGACATAAATTGTTAAAAAAACTAAGTAGACTTGGGATTATTGATAATGTACACAAATGGTTTACTGAGTATCTGACTGATAGGAAACAAAAAGTTAAATTTAATCGCAAGTTCTCTGATGTTATAAATAGTAAGTATGGTGTTCCACAAGGGTCTGTGCTGGGACCCTTGTTGTTTTCAATATATATTAATGAATTACCTAAATTATTGCAATTTTGTTTGATAAATTTATTTGCTGATGACACTGTTATCTATTTGTCTGGCTATGACTTAAATACATTAATTGAAATACTAAATAGAGAATTAAGACTAGTAACTGAATGGATGTCTGGCGATATCTCAAATTAAATATTGATAAGGTAAATACATGATCAAATCAACCAATGCTAAATTAAAAAAAACGGGGTGAAAATACTAAAAAGAAAGAATTAAAGGGTGAAGTGATCGAACAGGTCACTGAAATAAAAAATTTAGGATTGGTTATTGATAAGGAACTTAAGTTTGATAACATATAAAATATATTGGTAAAAAAATTAGTAAAAAGATAGGATTTCTGGGACGCATAGGTAAGTCCTTGTCTATGTGGTCTAAACAACTAGTTTATAACACTATTATTAAGCCTCAATTTGACTACTGTGCCACACTGTTATTGTTAGCTAATAAATCAGACCTGTCTCTTTTACAAAAACTTCAGAATAGAGGAATGCGTATTATAATAGGATGTTACAAATATACACCAATATGTGCAATGCTCACTTACTTGGATTTTATGAATGTTGAAGAAAGGGTGCACTATTTTGTCCTTAATCTTTATTTACAAAATGTTAAACAATATGCTGCCTGAATATTTAAAATGTAAAGTTGTTATGGTAAAAGATATACATTCATACAACACCAGGGCATGTTTTAATAATAATGTGTATACCGGTATTGAATTTAGGGGCAAAAGCGCATCAATGAAGTCGTTATTTGTGAAGGGTATTAAACTTTCTAATAAACTACCAATCTGACAATGTTGGATCTTTTAAAAGAAAATGTAAATATTATATTATGAAAGGTAAATACATCTGATTGTTATTATTTTGTGAAGGGTCAGGGCTATACATTTGATAGTGTTGATTATGTCTGATTGTTCTATTATTAAGAATGTATAAAGCATATTATGTTCTGTATCGATAATAATAGCTGAACTCAGCTAATAATAAACGATTATTATTATTATTATTATATAGTTCTGAAACTACATACAAATAAGTACTTGCTTGGGAATAATTACCGGGAATATGAATTCACTTTTGAATGTTTAAAATTTGTTCTGATGTCAACAAGCATATTTAAAAAATATGAATAATTATCTTTAAAAATGGCTGTTACTTAAATAGTTAACTAATATTAATTGTAATTTTATTTTTTATGTTAACGAGTAAATTTACGTGTCATTCATCACCATGGAGTGACTCATTTGATTGAAAGTATTGCGGGAAATCTCTGACAAACATTCCTACTTCCAGATTATACAAGCTTGCTACTGTTAATAATTTTAAATTTTTGAAAACTTGCCTACAGGAATCTCTTGCTCCAATAAGTGCCATATAGCAAACAGCTTTTCTTTGTAGACAGAACACTTTACCTACGTTTACAGAATTGCCCCAAAACAAAATCCCATAGTAAATAAGGGATTGAACATTAGCAAAGTATACTATTCTCAGAGTATCCGTATTACACTGTATGAAGATAAATTCTTCATCCGAAAGCAAGCAGAGCTCAGTTTGTTACAAAGATCATCAATATGAGATGTCCACTTCATTCTAAAGTCTAGTGTGAGGCCAAGGAATTTAGAGTGATCAATTATATTAATAGATATATTATTATAGTCCAATGTGACAATTGGCTGGTTACCCTTAACTTGAAAGTTCATTATTTGTGTTTTTAAACAGTTTAACTTCATTTTATTTACAGTGAACCAGGCCTCTAATTGTTCCAGAATCATTTTTAACTTATACAGTAGCTCATCTAGAGTTTTTGCCGTAATAACTACACTTGTGTCATCTGCAAAAAGAATAGCTTTGCACTCCTGTGGAAGGTTGGATGTCAAGTCATTAATATGTCGACCTCATGATTCGACGATCTTGGAGTCGTCATTTGTCCACCGGAATAAAGTCGACCAATCAAGAGTCGACTTTATTCCGGTGGACAATTAATGTAGACCTTAGTTTCGACATTACCATTATTATTATCCCCGTTGTACTATAATTTTACTTACCTCTAACCTTTTCGCCATAGGTACATAATCTAGCACAAACCCTGAACTCTTTAGAATTAAGTATAAACTAAGCACCCAAATATATTCGCATGTACATATTATATTAAATTAATTATAAGGTTTAGACTAGGGCTCAACTCTTCTGGACAAAATGGCAAAAACATGGGTAACACAATATATTTATTACTGTCAAACACTATATCATATAGTGTCATTATTATGTAATAAAACCCAATAAATTATCTTATCTGGTAGCCAGTATACTTTGAGCATGTTTCAACGCATACTTTCACCCAGAAGAAATTATCGTACCCCAATAAAATTTGGCAGGTGTTGTCATGTATCTAAATTCCCCCCCCCCCCCCCCCCGATTATGACAGTTTTTTTTAAGGTGACACCTCGAAAACACCACAGCTCTGCGTGCTGTATAAGGTGCCTGAGTGTGTATAGCGCACCGCGGCTTGGCTGCGGCGCTTTAACGGGTACCTAGATGTTTTTCTTTGCCAAAACCTGCTTGACATTCTTATTTGGTGAAGGAACCTAAAATCCTAAATAAGCTCGCAAGTCGCAAAAGAATAATGCACCATCTTGCGGGGCGGACCTGAGAGTAAGCATGCAGTTAACTCGAGAATCACCAGACCATCGTCTCATTCAAATGTAGCTCATGTAGCTACGGCTACAACTCAGTGATGAAACCAGCACGTTCCTGCGCCTCCATTTACAACCTTCTCACAATCAACGCTCTGTAATCAGTATCACGTTCAGCTCGCGTCGGGTAGCGTCGTTCTATAGCTAGTCGGACATTTGACAGTCGTGGTCAGAGCCAGACACCGCGCAGCTCTAGGGTTCAGGGACATAGTGCACAAGACCGGTGCAATTATGTAACTACTTCACAAAGCATGTCATAAGCCATGTGTTATCAATTTGTTGATTTCTTAGGGTTCAATATAGTTTGTTGAGTGATAAGGAAGGATACTATGTCAATATTTGTTTTTTTCGGTAGTAGTGGGAAAAAAATAGGGCCGTCGACAATTCAAATGAAACAATTAATAAAGTCTACTAATTACGAAGGCTTGCATTGCAGCTTTACCTCTGTAGTTAAACGCGCGCGTTGCATTATCAGTAAGACAAGGAGCTAAATAATAGTGACTCGGTTTAGTGGTGTGGGTGATGTGTCCATGCACCTGATGTCTGATGAGTTTTCTTCGACACCACCTGCCATCTAGCTAGTTGTTGTCGGTGCGAGAATGAGGCTGTTGCTCGTGTTACTCGCGTGGGGGGTACTGGGATTGAACGCGCATAAAGTGAGACACGAGGGAGCTCGAGCGCACGATAAGAACGAAGACCACAAGCTGGAGGTAGAAGAGAGTATCCTCCCAGAGGATCACCGCTTCTTCCTACAGGAGATCTTTGACAAGTATGGTTCTCACGGGGTCATGTCTTTCGAGGTAAGAAACGTTGAATACACAACCTAAGTTGATAGTACACACCAACAAAATGAGGGCTTATGAGATCATCAATAAAAATGATTAAATAATCAGTTTTGTGTTGAAACTTGCTTTCCATGCACGGTAGTATTATTTTTATGTGCATAGATGTATTTTTTTAAATCATACTGCCTATGACTTCGTTAAAAGAATCACAACTACATTTCCAACGACAAACTTGTGTTTCGTTGTCTTAATCGTAGTAAACAAACTTGTCCATGGGGTGTCTCTCTGCAGGTCACTACCATATATTCTAAGAGGACTCAACCCCTGCATTGAAGAAAACCTTTAAAAGTTGTCATTCGGAGTTGCAAGTGGTAGGTATGTTGATCTGATGACCTTCTGAATGTCTCGCGCGCCATTCATGACGACATTGTGTTCGTTATCAATGCAAAAGCAGTATTTTTGGCAATACTCAATAAACATGTTTATATGAAAGTTCAAAATATGCATATTACAGTAATTATAGAGGAAGATCATTAGTCACAGTCTGTTGAAAAGACTGTAGTTTTTTTGTTATTATTTTGGTTGATGCCTACTTCCGCTATTGCTACTTTTTTGAACGATTTTGGGTGCTAAGTTTTGCAAAACGTACTATTTGGATGGAAATGTGTATCTTCAATACCTTGCATTTTACAGTTCAAAAAAAATTTTCCGGTACTTTTATGGTATTTATACAGCCAAAAGAAAATAATCGTAGCTTCACATTTCAAAATACAACATTGCATAATCAAAGCTCAAAGGTGAGTGTAAGCACAGATAATAGAGTACAATAGAGTAGACTAGTGTACTCTATTATCTGGGGTATAAGCTAATAAAAATATCAGCCATCCAAATAGTATAGTTTTTGCAAAACTTAGCACCAAAAATCGTTCATAAAAGGAGCAATAGCAAAAAATGCCTCAACCATAAAAATCAAAAAAAATATTTTGGTCTTTTCAAAAGACTGGGATTAAGATCATACTCTTGAATACACACAGTCGTAAACAAAGTTACTTTGTGTAATGCTTGTTTTGATATTGTGATATCACGGATATTACTTTTTTATATTTACTCTGGCATTGAAAGTCAAATTTATTTAAAAATCACGTGAAATGAATCAAACAAACAAATACATAGGTAGCTGCCAAACTTAAGAGTGGCGTGCACAATCAATCAACGTGTATATATTATATTATTTTACATGAACTACGAAGTAAATGAATGCGTGGCCATTCCTCAGATAATGTGTTGTTGACATTACCTCAAAAACCCTTGCATTGTCTTACTTAACAAATTAAATAAGAAGTCTCATTAAATTGATATTATACATTTTTGTGAACTACAAATTGCAGTACTATGTAATTACGTCTGTACCATTCTCCAATTTAACAAAAGAGCGTCGATCTGAATTAAATTGTGTTGTATTTGACAATCAAATCTGTAGGTTATTTGATTTCAATAGTATTTGTCGATTAATTTAAGAAGATGGATAACAAAAATAGAATAGCTGAGTTCTGGCTTGAATAACATCTAAAATTTTTATTAATTTCATTAATATTCCCAAACCTCTACCTGGGGAAAAAAATCCAAACTATGTTCTATGTTCTCCCTCAAAAAACAAAATATATATATATTTAATTCATGCTAAATGTTACGAATTTACAGAGAAAGGAGAAAAACGGGGTATCCCGGGAAAAGCTGTCAAACTTTGTCATTTTCGAGAACGTTCTGGAAATAAAGGAAAAGATTCTAGAAAGAAAAAAACATTGGCCATTATTGACGTCACTAGTAGATCTTTCCTATGCATAGCCCACGTTTTATTTTGTAATTTAGGCACGTGATACCATTGAGTATAGAACCCATAGTGTAGTATCTATGTGAAACGAAACAACAAATAACCAGGCTAGCTTTTATATTTCGTTATCTAAAACCTTAAAAAAGGTCGTGTAAAATCACACTTAAATATAATTTTAAATGGTAATTTTATTTGCTGCAAGTGTAGTTTATGATTGTACTAAAAATAATATTTTTCTGTTGTAGCCGTGCACTTGTAAACACATGACATTTATTTTTACCTGGATAATCGTACAGATAGTTCTGGGCCTCCGCCTATGTACTAACTCTAACGACAACTTTTAGAGCGATACTGACAACATTGACAAGCTCGTCTATCCGGCTCGTATATCCGGTACACAATATTTGATTTTGGTAAATCGGATAATTGGTTTAGTCGCAAAACGCGAATTGTCAGAGATGTCTAATTTGTATAGTTTGCCTGCATTGTTTATGCGTCGACTTGTACGCTGTGTCGTACGCGCGAAGGACGGAAAAAGTGCTATTGACATACGTTTTTGGTTGAGATTGCCCTTCAACAAGGATGTCAAAATGTTTTTGGTAACCCTGGAGGTTAGGAGGGCGGGGCGAGGCCCTCAGAAAGTTTGAATAGTCATGTGCCCGGCACCTCCTAGCTAGAACACGCGTGAGGAACAATTAACTATAAGCTTTTACATTCCCATTATGCTTTCGTCTTCGGCATAGTTATTATGTGAAAATTACAATTCAGAGGAGTTAAATAAATTAAGTATTAAACACTTGATCTGCCCAATGATTGGACATATTGGCTTTTATCTTTCGACAACGCGGGGTTGGCACTCATAAGCTTAGCCGAACTAAAGGGAAATGTACGCTCTGTTGTTAATATTGACGCATTGCTGGAGGTCCCTAAGGATATATGCTTAGCCCATCTCATTACATCAAGTTAGTTGACATGGAATCAGTTTAAATTTTGGTAAGCGATGATATATTTTTGCAATTTTAATATTAAACATTAAAATTTAACTGTAAGAAGGGAAATTTGGAGAAAGCAAAATGAGTGTGTTATCGGAAGAAAAAATAACAGGATCTCGCTATGATGAGGGGCTGTGATAACGACCAACAGGCAACAGCGTATACTTATTAAATTATCTTGTGTCTATTGTTTGTTCAATGTTTCGTTGAAGGGTTTCGAGCATCTCCTGGAAAACTTGGGTCTTGGTCGTCTGTCCTTTGAGAAGAGTCACAGCGTATCAGTGCACCGCGTGAACGGTACCTTCCAAGAGGTCCACGACGAACTGGATTTGCACCGACACAATCATGAAGAGGATCCAGGGTCAGGTGACCACGCCGAGGAGCGCGTGAAGCGCGGGCTAGACCAGCAAAGTGGTAAGAGCCCACATTCGCAGTTGTAACAAGTAGTAACAAGCGCAGTTGGTATAGTTGCTGTAGTTAGCAGTTTCAACAATCCCATTCCCAGTTTGTGTACTTGGCAGTTTTAACAATCCCAGTTGGTGTAGTTAGAAGTTTCAACAGTCCCAGTTGTTGTGGTTAGCAATTTTAATAACCCCAGTTGTTGTGGTTAGCAGTTTTAACAATCCCAGTTTGCGTAATAACATTTTTAACAATTCCAGTAGGTATGTGGCGTGGCTTGCACGACACGCTCCGTTTTGCCCGCCAACATTCTTAGACAAATTAATTTGTTACTAATATTATTGTCTGAAAAACTGCTCCAAAACCTACAAATAAGCTGTTTTTTTTTCGCCATCAGTAAATGGTATTTAATAACGTAGAATAGAAAAGAATAATCCAGACAGACCCAATGCTAACACAGTTTAAAGTAATAAATCTTTTTAGCTAAATCCAACTTCAAGTATTAGAAATCTACGCCATTTTTATGAGCTGAAGGTAGTAAATTGTTTGTACTCGTTCTACGAAAAAACTGTGTAAAATTTGAAACATCTCTGTTGTGTCGAGTAGGCCAAACCATACATATAAAACCAATAAAAAAAAATCCAATTTCCATAAGCTACCCTAAAAGCCAACTGTAAGAAACTAAAATCAATAAGACTCGGGGCTTGGATACACACCCCTTCAAAAGAACAATAAGTAATTCACGTTTCATAAATATATTTAATTACGTCATGGCACCAACCAGGCGCGTAGGAACGTTTCGAAGTGGGGGGGGGGGGGGGGGCGGCAAATCCATAAGCAGATTTTGTGGGCGCAAGCGGGGGTCTAGGGGGAAAAAATTCACCATACTACAGTTATTTTGTCATGTTTTAAAATGCACTCGGACTCTGTAAACGATGGTTTACTGCAACTATCTGCGATATAAAACACTAAAAATGAACGTGAAGTGGCCCATTTTAGTTAATTTCAACCTAATTTTTTATGTAATGACGATGCATACACAGGCAAAAATAATCGTTTTACCAAAGCGACTGTCGAATTGTATAAGTGTATGTGCATATTTACTACGGAAATTCTGGGATTAATATTTAACTAACGTTAGTTTTGCCCCGCCCCTTGGTTCCTACGCCACTGGCACCAACCATCGTATGTCTAGTCAACCATGAACCTCACATAAATTGCCCGAGAATCTCAGTTTGTAAACAGAATTAATTTACCACCGACTGTCAAGTCTAACCTTACGTGTTCACAAATTAAAATACAGCCTCAGACTTGGCTTAATTCCATCGTGACAGTTAAAGCTTTTATTCCACCAAATAAGAATTCAAATAGGCAACATGTTGTGAGCACACTCCACCCACACTGAGCTTGACTGCGTTGTGTACTCTACTCTCGATCAATGTTACAGTACACACAAAGTCTGTATATAATAGTAACGTGAAGAATGTGTCGTTCACTAGTTAATAATGGCATTCAACTTAATTGAACATTGAAAATATAAAATGATCCACTAATACGGTAATACCGTATTTATAAAATTAGCACAAAGATAAATATACTTTCCACCGATGAAAAATGAACAAAAGTTTAGACAGTGATTTACTTTCCAAGCATAAAAAAATTGTTGTATATTACAGAGTTTCTATCTACTAAGATTTGAGCTTCTAACAATAAGTTAAAACTTATGTTAAGTTATGTCATCGCAATTCGCAAATTATGTATTGTTTGAAATCTCAAGTTATATTATTAACCCGAGCAAATATTTCGCGACTTCCGAATAGAAATAAATATACTAGGCCGCTTCGCGAACGCTTTTTTTAGTTGCGTTGATGGATGAGCTTTTTTAATGAGTTTTTAGTTTGTGTGGGATCTCTTTACTTTTGTAAGTTTTTTTTTGAACGCATTGTAGGTGATTGTTGTCAAGTTTATATTGTTACTTATAGTTGTTTATTATATTCCTCAAAAAAACTCATATTAAAACCTTTATTCTTTGGATTCTGGCTAACTTTTTCAACTTTTTCTTTCAAAAAGCAATACATCACCATTACAGTAATGTCCATGTGAAATATGAACGATGTAGCCCCACCCGTTTGGTCAGAATCGGCCCAAATGTCACAAAAATATCGCACTAAAAATCGAAAAAAATCGTAAAAGTACGATATTCATGAGAAATATTTCTCCGATTGTACCCAAAAACGTGGCAGGTCTAAGTTCAGAGAAAACGAAGGTCCCCTCCAATTTTCATCAAGATCGCATATGCCGTTTGCCCGGTAGAGCGCGAACAAACAGACAGAAAAACAAACCAAAAAAAACAAAAAAACACCCGAGCTAAATTTTTTTGTGGGTCAGTGAAATTTAAGTCTTCGCTTCGCTCATCCAAAAATTTGAAAAAATGTTACCACAAATTCTACTAACTATAAAAGTGGTTCCGGATAAATAATGCGAATTGACCATCGCAATACACATATTACATAATATTCATCCGTAAAATCAGTTGCTGAACGAATCGATGAATCCTGGGTTGTCCTGTCTGCACCTACACTACACTTCATCGTAAGTGAAGTCCCACATAGATTTTATGGACCTATGGTCCATAATCCTATGGTCTAGGGCACCTTTGGGTTCATAGATGCATTTTCCCGAAGTAAACTTCATGTGCTTATCCATGCATGTGGTTTGTGAATCGCACTTTTGCACCGTACCGTTGGATCTAAAATGAAACCTTCCGTTTTCCTCATGGTCGATGGTCGCGATGCGTTTTCGATTGCCACTTGTTGCAGATATCCCGCGGATGTCTGTGCGATGTTTTCGCGCACCTCGTTACGGACGACCTGTGGATTATAACGACGATCGCGGCTTCTTAATATGTCGATATATACTTATTAATTTCGATACATGGAAATAACTATAAACTGTTTTAGCTAGATCAAACCATGGATGAATTGGATGAGCGAAGCGAAGACTTCAATTTCACTGACCCCCCAACAAAATTAGGTCGGGTGTTTTTTTTTGTTTTTTTTTGTTTTTTTTTTGTTTTTGTTTTGTTTTTTTGTCTGTTTGTTCACTCTCTACCGGGCAAACGGCACATGCGATCTTGATGAAAATTGTCGAGGACCTTCGAAATCTCTGAACTTAGACTTGACACGTTTTTGGGTACAATCGAAGAAATATTTCTCGTGAATATCGTACTTTTACGATTTTTTTCCGATTTTTAGTGCGATATTTTCGTGACATTTGGGCCGATTCTGACCAAACGTGTGGGGCTAAAACGTTCATATTTTACATGTACATTAAGGTAATGGTAATGTATTGCTTTTTGAAAGGAAAAGTTGAAAAAGTTAGCCAGAATCCATAGAATAAAGGTTTTAATACGAGTTTTGTTTTAGGTTTATAATAACAATTAATAACAAGTAACAATAGAAACTTGACAAAAATCACCTACAATGCTTTCACAAAGCACTTGCAAAGGAAAAGTGGTCCCACGGAAACTAAAAACTTACAAAAAAGCTCATCCATCAACGCGGCGGGACTTTATAGCGTTTTTCTAGAAATAGTAACTGGCGCCTTTTAAATCCATAATTAAATTTTCAAAAATAATTTAATTTAAACATATCATTCTGTACAGAATAAATAGTAAACGGTAGTCGGCAGTGACAGATTGGATTGGGCGACAGCATACTGCCCACGACCAACCATACACATTTCGCCATACGTAGACTAATTTGTCACTATGCCCAACAATACAACAATAGACGTCCAAAGTTGGATTGAGACAGCCATTGCATCCACTCCTAGCAAACAAGTTGGTGACAACACAGGATATCATCACTTAACTCGTCCAAGACGCATTGATTTATTAGTAAATTACGTCGAACTGTGAGCGCTTTGAGCTGATGTAGCGCCTAGCAACCTTTAAAACACGATTGAAATCATTAAGTGCATGACTTGAGTACTTTCAATCATAATAATAATATATTACCTCCTGTGGTGGGAACAAACTAGAACAGCGCTGGTCTAACCTTATTAGGCCGATAAACAAACCCAACTTCTCAAGTGATGCGACCCATAGTTTGCACTTCTGTGAAATAAGTGATATTATGTTAGGGTCTCGGACAAACCGTAGTTTTAAGAGCATAATCCAAAACATGTGGTTAAGAAAACGCAAATAATTAAATACAAATCCTATCGTGCATTAGTAATTACAACCGTAAGTGGTTCCGAGGCAGCTTCGCTCCCTAAAAATAATTTTAAAATGTTGATGGTCATGCGTATCAAAGAATTTATGTGACTTGATTTGTTAAGTCCAACTTTAAATTAATGTCAGATTAAATCTGGATATACATAACATTTCTACATGTCTTACAGACAAATATAGTACGCGACGAGATTTTCAGCTCGATCCTTATCGAACGGCATCACATTCGAAACTTTTTGCAGCACAATACAATGCAATACAAACTATTGCGTAACATGGTTTTATTTAAAAACGGGTCAGTTAAATGTGCTATCACGGTTTATAGTATTGTCTTACATACCTTGCCGTAATAACGTATAGACAGCATTGAGTATACTATTACAACTAGGAAACGCTCAGTTGGACGCGTTGATAAGCGAGCACGTGCTATAGCTAGACCCACATTGCACACTTTTTTTTAATTTTAAAATTTGCGACGTTCGCTGTCCACAGGGCCATGTTTCCAATATTATTTATTATTGCCAAGGTATTTGGGTAAACCCGTGTGTAAATCTTTACTTTAAAATCCACCGCCATCTAGAGGACCTTGACTCCTTGGGAAAACTATTAAACTCTTTGTTGACAAATAATCGACTGCTTCCTCGAAAGTATTTTGATTACTTCTAGGTGGCAGTGCATTAGAAACTTCGCGTGTCTATTCGTTGCCATGACAACGTTACTTTTGTTATAATGTAATTTCCATCTACACTACTTATCGGATCAAAATAAAATTAACATATTCGTGACCGGACGGACATTCTAAATGATTTGGCTATCTCAGATTTTGTCGCCGTTTAGTTTAAAAAAAAAACTTTCGATTAACTTTAATGTAACTTTTTAACTTTTTGAACGATTTTGCCACAAAACTAATGGCATTCAATCGAGAACGAAGCTTGCGGATGGTCAAAATTTCAACTCGATCCGAGCCTCCGTTCGAACGTTATGCCGAGACATACAAACAAACAAAAAAACAAAAAAACAACAAAAAACAAAAAAACAAAACCAGTGACTAATTTTTCCGGCAGAGTCAAATGGAAACGCTCGCTTCGTTTGCTTAACTAGGAAACGCTCAGTTGGATGCGTTGATAAGCGAGCACGTGCTATAGCTAGACCCACATTGCACATTTTTTTAAATTTAAAAATTTACTACGTTCGCGTTTCCAGTATTATTTATTATTGCCAAGGTATTTGGGTAAACCCGTGTTTAAATCTTTACTTTAAAATCCACCGCCATCTAGAGGACCTTGACTCCTTGGGAAAACTATTTAAACTCTTTGTTGACAAATAATAGATGCTTCCTCGAAAGTATTTTGATTACTTCTAGGTGGCAGTGCATTAGAAACTTCGCGCGTCTTTTCGTTGCCATGGCAACGTTACTTTTGTTATAATGTAATTTCCATCTACACTACTTATCGGATCAAAATAAAATTAACATATTCGTGACCGGACGGACATTCTAAATGATTTGGCTATCTCAGATTTTGTCGCCATTTAGTTTGAAAAAAAAACTTTCGATTAACTTTAATGTAACTTTTTAACTTTTTGAACGATTTTGCCACAAAACTAATGGCATTCAATCGAGAACAAAGCTTGCGGATGGTGAAAATTTCAACTTGATCCGAGCCTCCGTTCGACCGCTATCATGAGCCAAAAAAGCTGCACGACTTTCCGTTGCCATGGTAACCGTACTTTTTTATAATGTAATTTCCATCTACACTACTTATCGGATCAAAATAAAAGTAACATATTCGTGACCGGACGGACATTCTAAATGATTTGGCCATCTCAGATTTTGTCGCCGTGAAGTTTGAAAAAAAAACTTTCGATTAACTTTAATGTAACTTTTTAACTTTTTGAACGATTTTGCCACAAAACTAATGGCATTCAATCGAGAACAAAGCTTGCGGATGGTGAAAATTTCAACTCGATCCGAGCCTCCGTTCGAACGTTATCGCGAGACATACAAACAAAAAACAAACAAACAAACAAACAATCAAAAAAAAAAAACAAAACCAGTGACTAATTTTTCCGGCAGAGTCAAATGGAAACGCTCGCTTCGCTCGCTTAATTATCAAATGATAACTGCTCGTAGTTTTTGTTCCATTGTTAAATTTTCATTTTCATCATAAGGCGCGTTAACCGAATGAAGATCGCATTACGTTCAGTTACACACGACTCACTCTATAAAATATATTTACAATACTTTCAATGTTACACCATCGATGATGAACACTTGAATGATTCAAGTTAAAATGATTGTGATATTGTAAGTACAAAAGAGCATCGTCATCCAACATGACGATCATTGCCGTCACAGCACAAATGATTGGTCTCTTTTCTCCATGTACCTATCCTCATTGCTAGCAGCTGCAGATAACGAGGCTCATCACCCACCCACACCACACTATTGCAAACGAGATTGAAATCGACAGTGACCCTGAAAGGTCAACAACTCAGAAAGACATCATAAGGAAAAAAGTCGTAACTTATTTGCAAGAGGAGGACTAATCTACTGCTGGACGAAGGAAAACGGACAGGCGCGTGCGCATAACACACGAGGCTGATCAGGGGAGTCACCGCATAGGCAATCCTGAGTCCTGACTGAAAGTTGGCATCAGTCAATAAGGTTAACATCAGAATGTGGCTCCTCTGGACAATAGCCGTTGGACAATTCTTAACACCATTTACCTCATTTGTGAGTGACCTTAAAAAGTACGTCCCTATATGGGCATGGTCAGTAGCGTATCCAGGGGAGGGGTTCGGTGGGCTTTAGACCCCCCCCCCCCCCGAAAACCTAGCTTTAAATTATATTCTGCAAAACATCTAGGTTTACGCAAAAACTTAAATTCATCTTTTCAGTTCTCTTATCTTCTTCCGTTTAGCAAAGCAGAGAAAACACATCAAAAATAGGTATTTTTAAAAATCAACATATATTTTGTAAAACGCTGCAAATGCTAATTTTACTCAAAATAACATTTTTCCATACCAAGATTGAAAACTAGATTAGCAATGTATGCTAAAGTTTTATGTGGCTAGATTGAATTGAAATGTTCCTATAATTCATCTAAATTTATAATTTTTCGTGGGAAATGCTTGCTAACAAGGTTTAGTGGAATTAGGACCATTGTGAAGGGTAGCGGAGTCAATCCCTTACATTCGCATTAACGACTGAGAAAAACCTAGGAAAAAAAAACTTCAGTCAGGATTTCCGATCTCGACGGGAATTTGAATCCGGGACCTCCCAACACGGTCATTTACCATTAGAAATACAAGAAACACCACACATATAATAATATAGAGATAGATAGGATAAGGGTCTTTATTGTAAGGCGGGAGAAAGGCTAGAGAAGCCTTATCTTCCATCCAACCTAATACTAAAAATAATAATAATAATACATTTGATAATGAAGAGAGACCATTACATGATTATATAAAATATTGAAATAATAAATGAAATACATTATGGTAGCATTATTGCAAAGTTAAAATATTCTAGGTGTATATAAATGTTATGAAAATTATGAATTTTGAATAGATTTAAGCAAATCTGCAATAGTTTAAGAAACATTCATTCATCCATTCACACAAAAGTACAAAATTAATATAGCTTTAGACATTGTGTGCAGAATACAGGTGAGCAGGAGCAGGTTGTGGTATGCATTACTCAATCATTAATTTAACAAAGGCTGTAGCGACTGATGTTTATAGCTGTTAATTAATTATAATTACTCAAGTAATGTTGATGTACTTTATGCTTGAAAGTGTCGTAACTAATTCCGTAAACATCCCTGATGCTCGTTGGGAGAGTATTCCAGACTCGAATAGCTTTTTATTGTAAAAGAGTGGTCAAGAAGATTGGTTCTAGGGGTTGGAAATGTTAACTGAGTACCTGATCTAGATCTAGTGTTGAAGGTATGGTTTTAGAATAGGTATTGAAATTAGATGCTAGGTACGAAGGTGTTGGGTGTTGAGAGCAGACGATGAACAAGGCAAATCGAGTGTAGATTTCTACGGTCATTTAGACGAATCCACGCAAGATTTTTGAATCCAGGGTAATATGATCATATTTTTTATACCAAGATGAAACGAAAACAGGCAATTTGAGCTCTCTGAAGACGAATAGAGAGGTCTTCAGTAAGGTCATTGTACACAACGTCGCAATAATCAAAATGAGGCATGACGAGGCTTTGTACGAGCATTGTTTTTAATTTTGTTGGGAGGAAGTTTTTTAAACGGTTTAAAGAGTGTAAAGATGCGTAGGTTTTCTGACACACGTGTTTGATATGTTCGGTCCAGGTCATGTCATCTGTCATAAAGAGTCCCAAGTTTCTAAAATGACGCTGAAAAGGTATAGTCGTGCCGTTTAAGGTAACGGGGTTGATTTTTGTGCGGTCTATTTTTGCTAGCAGTTTGTGATAACCTAGAATCATAGATTGAGATTTTATGGGATTTATAGTCAAGCAATTTTTGGTCGCCCAAGCATGTAAAGATTGGGAAATCCTCGTTCATCATTTGAATGGCTTGGTTAATTGCGAGAGGGGAGGAATGAAGATAAATTTGAAGGTCGTCGGCATAAAGATGGTGATAACAATATTTGAGCGATTTCGATATGTCATTAAAAAAAGAGTGAGAATAAAAATGGCCCTAGTACACTGCCTTGAGGCACCCCATTCTTAAGTGGCATCCATTCAGATTTATTATTACCCGATACTATACATTGCTGTCTTCCACTGAGGTAAGAATGCATCCACTGAAGGGTTGGGCGGGAAAGTTTATAGATTCAAGTTTAGTCATTAGTATATCAAAGTCAACTGAGTCAAATGCTTTGCTAAAGTCAAGTAAAATCAGAAGTGTAAGTTGTCGACTGTCCATTTTTGTTCGTATATCGTCAGTTACTTTGATAAGCGCTGTGCACGTACTATGATTGGAACGGAATCCTGATTGGTACTGGTCTAGCGAAGATTCCATTTTACTACACTGGAGAAAAAAATCCGGAATGTTTTTTTTCCTTTTTTTCTTTCTTTTTATATTTTTGTCTGTTTGTTAACACGATTCCGGCTAAACCGATACCTCCGATTGCGATGAAATTTTATGGGGGCCTTCGAAATCTCTGAACTTAGAACTGCCACGTTTTTGAGCACAATCGGAAAATTATTTCTTATTTCGCAATTTTACGATTTTTTTTCGATTTTTATAAAATTTCTTCGACTTACATTACAACACCTACATGCATTGTCCGATTGTTATGATTTTTTTAAACAGAACCTTAATTTCATGAATTAATATATTAATGTAAAATTTGAGCGTTATCAAAAAACTATTTTTTACGAAAATCGCAATTTTACGACTTTTTTATATTTTTAAAATTTCTTCGGCAAATAACACCAACATGCTTTATCCGATGGTAATGATTTTTTCACAGAACCTTAATTTTATGAATTAATATATTTGTGTAAAATTTGTAGCGCAATCGAATATTTATTTCTTATAAAAATTGCAATTTTTCGATTTTTTCCTTTTTTTAAATTACGACTAATTAAAAAAATTTAAAATTTAAGTTAATTTTGTGTTATTCAATTATTTTTTTTTAAATCTTCAACTAAGTAATGATTTTTTCACAGAACACCAGAAAAACCGCATAACACGGCAGCTCAATGCACCAATTACGCTCATCCAACAACGCGGCGGGACTTAAGCGTTTTCCTAGTATCATAGAAACATTAAATGAGTGGCCTGTAGGGCTAGTGATCTGTACTTAGCGAACACGTCATGATTTAATGTCGTAAAAAATGTTGACAAGTAAGTTTGGGAATCATTGAATAGTAGATTATACATAGGTATAGGCCTACATAACAATTTCACGACTAAGAAATATTAAACAATTAAGAAATTGCTATCGTTAGATCGGGTTAAAAAGATTAAACAAATACCAACCATACCCAAATTTAATCCGATATCATTTCATATTATAAATTGTAATAAAATTAATTGCAAACGAAACTTGATATATTTTAGTAAGTATCTATTAAAGTATCAAATGAAATCGTGTGAATTTTTGTTTCTACCACTGAGGTTACATTTTTTTAAATTTAAAATTGCAAACTCAAATGAATTAAGAAACCAAGTAGACCAAAGATATGGTTGAATTGTTGGAAGAGATCCCAACGCAACAACCCACGATCTCAAGTTTAAAATGCGACCGGATTTGTCAATTGACACACACTGCAATGTTAGTAAGTCACGTTACAGATCTAGAACACTATCACTCACATCGTTCTGGTATACGACGTACACTCAAAATTTAAAAACACTTTAAACATGTTTCCCAACACTCTCAACCTGTCGGTGACCAATGTTGGTGTTTCACGATTTACCCATCACTAAGCTATAAAAGGGTTATGGATATGTGTATAGTGTGATACTTAAATACGATTGACTGAGTGGGTAGACTCTAAATATGAATTTACTTACCTGCAAAAATGTATGTATTTAGGATTGGGATCTATGTATGAGATCTGCGTATTCGATGTTGGCCTATTGGGTACGGCACGGCCTATAACTATAATAATGTAACGTCCGTAGACGGCTGTCGAAAATAGAATCTTAAAACCGAGGTATTTTGTTTTCGTGTTGCATGTACAGCCGACTACGAGCCAGCACTCGAGCAGTTGGTTCTGGAACATAAAGAGGACTCGCCCGGGGTTCGAACGGTTGCGACCGGCCGCTGTCTGTCTCCTCAGGACATCCTCTCAACGTACGGACTGGAACCACATCACGATGTCGCCATTTCTCCAGTCAGTTTCCTTCATCTCTGCCCCGCCATAGTATACGAACTCGACCAGCGCTCGTGCTATGATCAGGGGGGCGTCCCTTCACTCGCCGACTTCAAGAGCCGACCAGCAAAGTCCACAGGTACGTCCATACACCCTAGCATGTCATGTCATAGTGTACGAGCTCGACCAGCGCTCGTGCTATGACCAGGGGGGCGTCCCTTCACTCGCCGACTTCAAGAGCCGACCAGCAGAGTCCACAGGTACGTCCATACACCCTAGCATGTCATGTCATAGTGTACGAGCTCGACCAGCGCTCGTGCTATGACCAGGGGGGCGTCCCTTCACTCGCCGACTTCAAGAGCCGACCAGCAGAGTCCACAGGTACGTCCATACACCCTAGCATGTCATGTCATAGTGTACGAGCTCGACCAGCGCTCGTGCTATGATCAGGGGGGCGTCCCTTCACTCGCCGACTTCAAGAGCCGACCAGCAGAGTCCACAGGTACGTCCATACCTACACCCTGATAGCATATCATGTCAAATTAATAATGTGTTAAACATCTGTTTATAATCCTTAACCCACGTGCAAATTAAGTGGTATGTAAAGTTTCTATGTTTTGTGCACCGTACTTTCCATATACTTTTCATGGGTTATGCCTGCCAGCGGTTTAGCCGAGGTCGTTTAACCGGTACCCACTCGAACACCGAAGTTAAGCAGAATCGGGCGTGGTCAGTGGTAGAGTGTGTGACCGCTCTGTCCTGAGACTCACGTATACCGCTGGCTAGAGCAGATGGAGGGTTCAAGAGCTAGTGTAACGGCTTCGTTCTCCTTGACGTCTGCTCGGCAGTCCGGGTTAGTGGAGGAACCTATATGACTTGTCAAAGTTACACCGTCCTTTCGGATAGTACTTTTCGAAAGGATTAGGCTACGTGCCGGTACCGGGTTTCCCCTCTTCCCTTCTGTTCATACTTCATCCTCATGTATCACCACTCATCGTCTCGAATAGCCAAAGTGCATTAATATGAGACGTTAAGCAATATCCAATCAATCAATCCAATGGGTTATGCGGATGCCAATGTGGAGTTTACCTGTCACGACTATAGCAAGGATGTTCTTGTACTTGCAGCTTGGCTCTACGCAACGCTCAGCATCCTCGGAATCAGTCTGACAGGCTTGCTGGGGGTGGCCGTCGTTCCACTCATCCAGAGAGCTTTCTACCAGCAGTTCCTCCACTTTCTGGTGGCCCTCGCCGTCGGTACCTTGTGTGGGGACGCGCTCTTACACCTTCTACCGCACGTGAGTCTGCGACGTCGGTCTAGTGGTGCCCGTTCGTTTGGATGAAACTCTTGTAGCTGAACGTACGAGTACATATTTTATATTAGAGATACGTGTACATAACATTTTGAAGCATCTTGTTTTTGCCAACCTTCAAAACTCATGTGCGAGGTTTTCTCAATTTTTTTTAAAACTATGTAGGGGTAATCAAGTTTCAACCAACCGAATTTCTATGTTTATCAACACATTAAAAATAAATGACATGTTACATTTAAATAAAAGCAAACTGGACAATCTTATAGTGAAAAAAACAGCGCTTTGTAGTTTGTACCATCTATCCACAAAATGGTATTTTCACGTATCTCTATCTATGTTTCAACTGTGTCGATTGTTTGGCAAGGCTCTGGTGTCCACGACTGGAGCTGATGATCACACGACTCCAGTGCTTAGGGCGTCAACTACGTTCGCTGCTATGGCCTTCTTCTTTCTTCTCGAAGCCGTAATAAGACTTCTTAGAACAGCGGTAATACCCAAAACCATAATATTACTTAGTTAAGTACTAACATTGGCTTATCTAAATACCTGAAGGTATACGCAATAGCTATGCTGTATCCCCATCGTAGGTACAGATTGCAATTCAAAATAAAATAACAATTGTACCAGTTGGTACTTGGTAGAGCATAGGTTCGAAAAGCCGGAGGTTCTGGGTTCGATCCCCAGTCGGAGCAACATTTTACGACTATTGCTATCATTCACTAAAAATGAATTTGTCAAATAATTGGTTCATGTAGGCCTACTAGGTGAACTCAATTTCTACTACGTAATATTATGCTTTTTAAACTGATATCACATAAATTTGGGTTAAAAACTTTTTTCAACATACATTGTCAAAGCACAATGTTCATAATAATGATCTTTCATTTCCTTGGTGAAAACGTTTTTTGAAGAGCTAGTAGTATTACAGCGTTCACCAATATAATTATGTATGTTGGTACATAAATACATCACATTGAAACTAACAATAAAATCTTATTTGTTATAGAACATTTCAAGAAAAAAAGATGTGGAAAACGATGGACCAAGTATAGGTAAGTAGGCCTACAATACGTTTATGGGCGAGTTATTAAATTCCCCAATACCGGTATGCATCACGTTTCTGCCCGTTGGTCCGTCTGTCTGTCATGTCTCGTGACAAAAACCGAACATGCCGTTCGATTGGCATACAAGAGAAAGTTTAAATATCCTTGTGCCTGGCACCTCCACCATTAATATAGGATAGAACAAGCGAGGAACAATAACGGTAACCGTTGCAGTTTTCGCTATTCTGCGTTATTTGCTCAAACCACTTATTAAAGGAGGGACACCTCTGAAAATCAAAACTTCTATAGTTTTCATTAAAATAATCTGTTTTTTTGTGTGTATGTTAACAAACTAAGAGATTCAACTAGTGAAAAATTATTTTTTTAATTTTTATTATTATTAACGGATTTGTTAATCACTTTTCATTGTTGGTTTAACAATGGTTTACCTGGGAAATGTTTCGAAGAGAACCAATCAACATAATTTAAAACATTAAAATGGTCATAAACCAATTGAGGTACCCCAGTATTTTTTTAAATTCATCATTCAAATTGTAAGAGATACAAATTATCAAGTTATGAAAATTATTTGAATTTGCATATTTACATTTGTCATTTAAGTTTAGAATTTAATTGGATGAGCGTAGCGAGCGAAGCGAAGATTCCATTTCACTACACTGGAGAAAAAAATCCGGAATGTTTTTCTTTCTTTTTCTTTTTTTTTCTGTTTGTATTATTGTGTGTTTGTTAACACGATTCCGGCTAAACCGATACTCCAATTGTGATGAAATTTTATGGAGGCCTTTGAAATCTCTGAACTTAGAACTGCCACGTTTTTGAGCGCAATCGAAATTTTTTTCTCATAAAAATCGCAATTTTACGATTTTTTTCGATTTTTAAAAAATTTCTTCGACTTATAACACCTACATGCTTAATCCGATTTTAATGATTTTTCACAGAACCTTAATTTCATGAATTAAGATATTCTTGTGAAATTTGAGCGCAATCGAAAAACTATTTCTCATGAAAATCGAAATTTTACAGTTTTTTTTCTTTTTAAAACAATTCTTTGACTTATAACAACTACATGCTTTATCCTATTGTAATGATTTTTTTCACAGAACCTTAATTTTATGAATTAATATATTCGTGTAAAATTTGAGCGCAATCGAATAATTATTTCTTATGAAAATCGCAATTTTACGATTTTTTTCTTTTTTAAAAATTACGATTAATAAAAAAAATTAAGTAAATTTTTAATTTTATTTAATTTAATTTTAAAAAAATCTTCGACTTAGTAATAATTTTTTCACAGAACAACAGAAAATCCGCATAACACAATGGCAGCTCAATGCACCAATATTACGCTCATCCAACAACGCGGCGGGACTTAAGCGTTTTCCTAGTTTACTAAATTCTATTTAAGGTTTGCATGTCTCTATACTAGGGGACCTTATTTCATTATTGAAGTAAATTCACAACAAATTTCATGGCTGTAGCTCTAATATTATAGAAACTAGAGTTTCCCAAGTCCTAAGAAATGTCAGAAAAAAGATAACCGGTAAATGGAAATCAAAGTTAAATGAACGAAATTACACTAGGAAAACGCTTCAGTCCCGCCGCGTTGTTGGATGAGCGTAATTGGTGCATTGAGCTGCCATGTGTTATGCGAATTTTCTGTTGTTCTGTGGAAAAATCATTACTAAGTTGATTTTTTTTTAAATTTAATTACTGTAAATTAAATTAAATTAAATTAAAAATTAACTTTAATTTTTTAATATTAATCGTAATTGTTAAAAAAAATCGTAAAATTGCGATTTTTATAAGAAATAATTCTCGATTGCGCTCAAATTTAATACTAATATATAAATTCATAAAATTAAGGTTCTGCTAAAAAATCATTACAATCGGATAAAGCATGTAGGTGTTATAAGTCAAAGAATTGTTTAAAAAAAGAAAAAAAACGTAAAATTTCGATTTTTATGATAAATATTTTTTCAATTGCGCTCAAATTTCACAAGAATATCTAAATTAATAAAATAAAGGTTCTGTGCAAAAATCATTAAAATCGGATAAAGCATGTAGGTGTTATAAGTCAAAGAAATTTTTAAAAAATCGGAAAAAATCGTAAAATTGCGATTTTCATGAGAAATAATTTCCGATTGCGCTCAAAAACGTGGCAGTTCTAAGTTCAGAGATTTCGAAGGCCTTTATAAAATTTCATCTCAATCGGAGTATCGGTTTAGCCGGAATCGTGCGGACAAACAGACAAAAATACAAAAAGAAAAAAAAAAAAAAAAAAAACATTCCGGATTTTTTTCTCCAGTGTAGTAGAATGGAATCTTCGCTTCGCTCGCTACGCTCGCTACGCTCATCCAAATATTATAAGTATTAATTTATCAATAAAAATAAACATAAATTTAAAAAATAAATATAAATATAATATATAAAACAAAACAAAAAAAAACAAAAACATTGTAAAACCATTATCTATATAAAAATACATATAATTATACAAACAGAACAAAAAACATATAACCATAAAAACCTATAAAATTTTAAAAAACTATTTTTTATTTTTCTATATATTTACTAGTATTCAAAGCATAAAACACATTTTTCATTTTTTGTTACTTTTTCGTTTTTTTTACCCCCTTTTCAGAGGTGTCCCTCCTTTTACAGTCAGTTGGAAAATATACTTACGTAGGGTAATTACAGAGTTTACAAAATCATCAGATTGGTCAGCAGGTAGATATTGACGTTTATGCATACATTAAACATTAATTAAATAATAACACAATCGATCACAATAATTACAATAATTATACGAGTGAGCGTAGCGAACGTAAGTCTTTCCTAACGCTATACTCGATCGGGCCTTGGCTGTGAGCATTGTCTGTTAAATGTATGTTTGTCCGGGCTCATACGGCCGAACGGCCAAATAGATTGAGCTGAAATTTTAAACACACATCCGTGACCAGGTCACTTAGAACTGCTAACAAAATGAACAATATTCGTTGCGATTTAAGCTCACAAGAAATAAAAATGTGAAAAATTTGAACTTAGATTGCAAATGTTCTAAATACCCATTAGTAAAATAGAACACAGCCTGTGAAAGTTTGCGATCAGATGAACCAAGTAAATTTGTTTATTATTTTGTTTTCATTATGCATGCCTTCTGTCATTCTGTAAATGATGCTAGGCCATTGCTGGCTATCAAGGATACTATTATACACTTCGTTTGGGCTGGTGATGATCTACAAGAAACAGTGCGACGTATTTTATCTCGCAAACATCAGCTGGTAAGTAGGGTAGTATATTACTTTCCGAAACTAGAATGCGAGCTCTGGTAGTCGTTGTCGGGGACCCCCCATATTCTCTGACGACCTTCCCAACGACGACGACCAGGACAAAACGAACGATAACAAAGACGATGACGACCACGACGCGAGAACCCTCCCTTTTCTTTCACCATACCCGCGTAGCTATTTCTGACCAGCACCAGCATGGGATTTTCCTCCCTATATCCTCTAGGCAAGAGTGGTGATTTTTGACCTAGCGGTTGTCGCACCCTTAATCCAAACTAAAACTAAATTGGGACGTATGGGACCATACCTTTTTTCATAATAGGACGACGACAAACGGGTGACGCACCCTGAAACTAAAAATCTATAAACCACTTTCTCTGTTCACCTAGACCCAAATATTTTATTTTTTTGGGTTTATTTGGATTAAGGACGCGTCAACCGTTAGGTCATAATGCACGACTCTAGCCTAGGGGATGGGGAGGAGGGGCCCATGCTGGTCAGAACCAGCCATGGGTAAGGGGAGGAAGGGGGATTTCTCACGTCGTGGTCGTCATTGTCTTTGTCATCGTTCATTGTGTCATTGTCACCGTCGTCGGGGAGGTCTTCAAGGGAAGGGGGAGGTGTCCCCGACGACGATTGCCAGAGCTCGCCTCTGGTTTTGGGGAGTAGCTGATGTTTGCGAGGTGGACCTTTTCTCTTGAATCGCCTTTTACGATTAGCAGAGCCATGCTCTGGGCCAATTCTACCCCGAGCCCAGACGGAATCGTCTTTAATTTTTCATACATTGACGCTGGAGGAAGTACTAAGGGTCATACACCGGCCGTTCCATTTAGCCTGGGGTGTAGACTGTAGCCTATCTGTTCAACAGGGTCTGTGACCACAAATGTTTGTATAAAGATTATAACTAGGGAAACGCCAAAGTCGTTGTTAGACGAGTGAGTGAGCCATGTGTTGCGTACCCGCTAACATTACTTTTCTTCCCCCTACCTTTGACCTCCCTAGCCTATCGTTGGTTAAAGTGGCGCATTATGGCCGGACAGTTGACGTGCCCTTAAACTTAAAAACTTATAATTACCTAACTTAAATCCAATCAATGTTCACGGGTACTCAACACGTGGCTCTCTCACTCGTCTAACAACGACTTTGGCGTTTTCCTAGTTGTTATTGATTGTGAAGAAAAGCAGCGAAAGAGTTCACAAATAATGATAAGGCTATTTTAGAGAACTCTTACCAATATGTTGTAAGTCAAAGGAAAATGGCTGAAAGTTAGTTGAATTGCAGAGGAACTTGAATAAAAAAGGGGGGGGGGGAATCTAAACTTTACTCCCTTTTGGCCAGAATATGCAAATTTTGGGTCAATATTAAAAGTAAAGTTCTAGGTGCAAAATTTAATTTTGAGCTATGATTTTTTTAATTGTTTAAACACACTTTTGTCCCCACTACGAGTATAAGTACACCTGTAAGTGGAATTGTTATTATTTATATTATTTATATCCAGGTCGGGTTTGATTTTGCAACTTCTAAATTTTCTCAAATAACATATGATGTACGATTTATTTCTTCCACCGATTTAAAAATCTTATTTGTATCACGTGACAAAAAAAATCGCTCATCAAACATTATTTCAGAAAATTATTTGTTAAGACAAAGGTGCATTTAAACACTAAAAAAAATCATGCCTCAAAATTAAGTATTGCACCTAGAACTTTACTTCTCTTATTGAGCCATAATTTGCATATAATGGCCAAAAGAGAGCTATTGTCCAGTTTAAAAAATGTTAAGATTTTTTGTTTTATTCAATTTCCTCTTTCATTCAACCAACTTTCAGCCATTTTCCTTTGACTTTCAAAATATTGGTAAGATTGCTCTGGAATAGCCTTAAAACACTACATACTGTTCTGTAGGATGAGTTATGTGAACATTTATGTGAACATTAAAGAGGTAGGCTAAATATTTCACCTTTTGAAGACATTTGCTTTTGCGCCTGCAAACATTGTTTTTTTTGTTTTTTTTACACCTAATGAAATTGAGAACTTGTTATTTCTCAATGTTTGTTATTTCTCGATTTGATTATTTGGGAAACAATCCCGTAGGTGGAATTGTTATTATTTATAGGTTGAATTTGTAATTTCTGAATTGTACTCATAATAATAACTTGTTAGTTTGTTAATATGATAAATTGTGAATTCTTTATACTATTTTACTGGGAAAACTTCCCAATGAATAAAATGTTTTGAGTAAATCTTTCTATTAAAAAAAAAAAAAAATGGGTGGGTCATTTTTACTCCCGAACTGCACAGCTGGTACTTGTAATAGTGTTGGAATAAATAAATAAATTATATTAAAATTGTAATTAATAATTGTTGGAAATTATTAAGAAAATAAGTTCAATACCATTTATATATAGCTACGGTACCTTAAAAAATAGAAATAATTTCACTCGAAATCTTGATTAATAGAAATTCAATGAATTATAATAAGTGCGTTTACTGTACAAATCAAGAATAGTAATGACGGGACATGACGGTAAATAAATGGAAAAATAAAAAGTATACTACATGGTCGTCAAATAAATTGTATTGGCTTATTATGATACCCTAAATAATAGATGGTACTTTTAAAGTTACCTACATGCGAGAAAAAGTAAAAAAATATAGGCTACATAGAAAAAAGATGAATACAAAAATTGTAAGGATTTTAGCCCTGTAAGCCCTGCTGCCCTACTGACTCATGCTATCTGTGTTTAGAGCCCGTAGTAGAACTGGGCCCAATGCTAAACAAACCCGTGCCAGCAAGTACACATGGTCACGGTCATGGTCACCATCACCACCAGCCCTCTACAGACGGTCCAGTTAGCTCAGTGGCCTGGATGATCATCATGGGAGACGGACTGCACAACCTCACTGATGGGCTTGCAATCGGGGCAGCTTTCGCAGGCGACACAGTCGCAGGGTTTGCCACAACCCTCGCAGTGTTTTGCCATGAGCTGCCTCATGAGTTGGGTGGGTGCAAAATAAATGCAACACAATTTACTCTGTGCAGGATTCAAGGGAAAATGATTTTAATATTTATTTGAATCACCTATTTTCAGGAGACTTTGCAGTGCTATTGAAATCTGGCATGAGCATTCGGAAAGCCTTGTTCTACAACGTGTTCTCGTCAATACTAAGCTTCATGGGCATGGCTATCGGAGTTTGGGTGGGCGAACATGAGGAGACGACACTGTGGATCTATGCAGCCACTGCTGGAATCTTCCTCTACATCGGTCTATCAGACTTAGTAAGCATGGTTCATTCTTGTTTTAGGGATTTGTACACCATTCATTGAATAGGAATCAATCTTGAGCTAGCAGAAAAGGAGGAATAATTAATATTAGTATGAGCTAATTAACCACAGCTAGGTTACACACATTACAGTTTCAGAATAATGTGTTTTGTTTCACTTGTATTTGACTAAACAATTCTATCAGTTTTAGAGACATCATTTTCCTCTCATGTGCATTTATGTCACATTTTCCCAGTGTGTATTTTGATTGGTTTTTCCTTGGCTGATCCGTCTGAAACAACAAAAATGTACAAATTTCAAAACAAAAATGATGACAATTATTAACGATGTGGCGTCTATTTCTTGTACTTATAGGTCTACACTAGTATTGTGAACCCTTATTTTTAACTAGTAGCAATTTGATAGCAGTTGAATTAGGTACTTAGTTATTTTGTTTTTAGTTTGATCATTCAAGATTTACTGCTAATTATTCTATCTATATTAAATTCAAACTACAGTTTTGCAATTGCCAACAATCACTAATAATAAGTGACTAATGGTAATGGATGAGGGACTAAAACCAAGCACTAGCCATTCCTTCACTGGTAGTATCTACAGTCTTTTTCAATGTGGGAACCATTGGACATTGGTAAATTGGATGGGCTTATTCAATTAACAAAACATTTTTTAAAAACAGTGTTCTATTATACAAGTTTATACACATATTTTGTAACTCTGACCTGGACAATGACTAAAATACCAAATAGTACAAGAGCATTTATCAACTTTTTCTATTTACTACAATTTAGAAACTAAAAAAGTCCGCCCCGACCGAATTTCTAAATTGTAGTAATTAAAAACAATTACACCTACGCAAGTGTTTCCTGACTCACCAGTTAGTTAGTTAGGGCACAAAACAGTAAAGTCATCAGTGACCATTTGACTAACCAAATCGATAAATATTTATCAACTCGTTGAGGTCCATTTTTTTTATTATAGTGTCTTATTTATTGAGCATTGTGAGAGAAAGTAATTTTTAGAAGAAAGAAGATGATTGACATTCACGATCCACACAATACTAAGAACTTTCTTTAACTTTTACACTTTGTAGCCTATATTTACACAGCACGCTTACTCTATGTTTGTTTTGAAGGTACCAGAGATGAGCAACAATTTAGAAGAATCCAGATCAGTTATAGACATGCTGCTTCAAGTAGCTGGCATTATGACCGGTGGGGGAATAATGCTCGCTATTGCTCTTTACGAAGAAGACTTAAGATCAATATTTAATTAGAAAATAAGAATCTCTTTAATTTGTGACTATAGATCACAATTGAACATTCACGTTTATTATTATTCAACTCATGAGTCATGTACAGTTTACTTTGTACCTAAAATATAGATTACATTACTAGTCACAAAAGTTTATATTTTTCCTCACACAGCCTAATGTGTATATAATATGTAACAATTCTGCACTAGTTCACACATATGTGTGTGCCTTTGTAAAAATATAAATTGGCAAGCATGATCTATTAAATAATTATACTAATTATAAAATGTATGTTGTATTATAAAACAATAAAAAGCCAGTTGTACAATACATTATTATTACTGATACCAAATTACAGACTAATTACAATGCCGGGTCCTATATAGAATAAGTCTGAAAAAATGCACATTTTAACAACTGGTATTAAATTTTAATTTATAATAGGGCTGCCTACGGATATGGAGACACCAAATGGTGTTGTATCATCAGTATTGACCAACATTTCAATATACTAGTGAATACACCACTTGAACTATAGTGAATTAATTGCTATAAAGTAGGTAACATTGATAAATACTAGGGTTGCACATTGATTACTTTTTCATTATCGACTATCGAAACGGCAATGTCATTATCGATAATATCGATATTACCAAAAAAAACTTAAGCCAGTTCCGACATAGATGGAATCTCAAATGTGGTAAATGAAATTCAAAACAATACAATCTCATGCCACTCACTGCCTCGTCCTGTCTGTGTTGTCTTTGTTTTTTCTTCTTGCTATCGGGTAAGTCTGCTCCCTAACAAAAATCTTGAGTTAGACATCTTGTGACCTATCTCTGTCTGCCTAAGCAGGAAATACGAATTCTATGTTTTGGGCCATTTTCAACCAATTATTGATATTTCGATTATTGATAATGACATCGATTTTCGAGATTTTATCCAATATTAAATTATTGATCGATAATATCAATTATCGTGTGCATCCCTAATGATTAATGAATACTGTATTTTTTCTTGAAATAGTTTCAATTCACATAGCTAATTGTTTTTTCAGGTACTACTAGGTGCCCTTTCCTATCTCTAACCCACATTTTTTAAAAGTTGAAATAAGAAGTTCATGAAAACAATTCTGCACATTTGCCACATTTTTTTATTTGATGCAAGTTTTATACGAGTTTTATGGAACAGCCATTTTATTTATTGTCCATTCTGTTCATTTAAAGAACTAATTCAAGATGGGAGCACAATAACTTCTACATTTATTCCAACTTCAAAACCGTAATAAAAATACTTTGTAACATTGTACAAAGTTACTATATGGCCTAGTATGTAGCATATGATAACTCTGCGGCGACTATGGGACACAATCCCTACTGAAGCTAAACTCGTCTAAAACCATATAAACCATATACTTTTGATAACTGAACTAGAGATACTCGAAGACTAGACTTTATCTACAGGTAGCAGAGAAGTGTACGCCGGTACGGGTTTCATGTCCCCACGGACATAAAAATGCACAGCGTAAAATAACTAATTGACTAATGTGTTACTGGCTAAGTAAAAAAACAATGAAAAATCAATCCTATAATTTTTTTGTCTTGTTCATAATAGTATGTTATTCATGCAAAATACAACAGAATGAAAAAGGAGACCTTCCGTTCATCAATAATATACAAAATAACCAGAGGCAGGTATTTACAGAAAAAATGAATTTTCACCGCTAAAAACGTTCATCATAAATAATTTTCAACACCAATTCACCGCTTTTGGTCAGAAGAAAAACAAATGAAAATAAGTTCCACCACAAATACCGGTCTTTAAATTCTCATAACTACATTTTATTGATATCTGAAAGTCCTTTGAAAGATTCTACAGACAATTTTTTTAACATCAGGGGAGAGAGATAATATAGTCTATATAGTATTCACCTTAATATTAAATTATTTTCACAACCAATTCACCGCTTTTGAGCAAAATAAAAACAAAAAATAACTTTAATTTTCACCCCCAAATACCTGCCTCGGGAAATAACTATCAGAGTTAGGATATCAAATGATAGAAACCATTTTATAACATTTTATAGACTATAGTTTGTAGGATAGCCTGGGAACAAGCATTGCCTGGACAACAATATTTGGATATATCTTAGTGCGTAGTTGTTTCACAAAGTGCTGTGAAAGATATCGTTTTACACAAAATGACAATTTGTCAAAACGATTCTATACCACTAACGGGAACTAATGGTTTCGTAAACACAGGGATTAGGAGAAACTCAAATCGACTGAGCTGTCGAAGCTTTAAATGCAAGACGTATGCTGCCATAGATCTACATCATGAATGAATTGAATAAACTACTGTAAAACATTTATAAACAAATAATATTATGGCATTCCTCTTCAAAATATAAAATTAAATTACACCGGATAGTTGTGAGAAGCGTACTCCTGAACATTTTTGTCAGTGAACACTGTTCACTTTCACAACGATACGACACCTCTAAAATGGTGTTATAAAATACGAAACCACATTACCGTTTTGTTTCAATAGCTTTTTAATGTAACACCTCTTTTTATCAGTGGCAAAATAGTGCCACTTGGGCACTTGGTTTTTACTAAAATAAACCATAATGAATTTATTGGAATACAATCCTAGTTTAACATTGTCATGCCAACCACTATTTTATTTATGGTTTATAGATGCAGTGTGGATTTCATTGCTAAGCTAATTTACACATGTTTGCCAAAGGAATTGAATGTTAGTTTTCATGTCTTAAATCGAGAAGCAGGTTTGCATGCAAATGTAGGTAGAACTATAATTATAATGGGTAGTATGTTACAGTCATTATGTACATACCCCGCATACTCTGATACTTACTCTGATAGGTCAAGTGTGGTAAATATGAGTATGAGTTATCTTCCTGCAGATGTGACCATGAAATGTGGTGCAATTTGAATTTGACGACCAAGGTCATGGGATCGTAGGAAAACAGCGAAAAAGAACCTTAAAAGAGGGGGGGGGGGGGTATTGTCAAAAGGCAATGCAATGTGTTACCTACATTTGTGTAAAGACTGTATTTCCAAAATGATTACGTATTTACCCAATTGTAAGCCTACCTTTTATGACACTTTTTGCAGTTCAAAATGGCACCCCGGCTTGAAATCGATGGCAAACTTATGAGTATTTAAATGTTACACTTCTTTGTAAGATGAACTTTTAATCAGGGGTCGGCTTGCAATCGAGCAAATACGGTAAACTAATTACTAGTAGTTATTTTTTTTTAGTTTTGTAATTTTAGTATACAATACCATGTTAACAAATTTTAAAAAATTAAAATTAAAAAGCAGAAGAAGGTTACTCAATGCATCAAAAATCTTTATCATCATCATATTTATCATCATCATTATCAATGAACATTACAGTACCCAAAAAGTATTTGAATAGTGGCCTAGTTGATATTGGATTGTTTATTAATATTATTAGTCTACTCTACTCTATTACCCTAGTGAACCAATATTTGCAAATTCACAAAGGCCTAGAAATTAGAAATTCAAATTAGTTAAATTCCTATAATGAATCTGACACCAGCAGATTCACATGAACAATTTTAGGACGTATTTTGACACATTCTTTGACACTATAGTCTACACCTCAATAGTATCTACAGGTTAGTAATTAGTATGTATTTCCATGTTTCATAGTACTGTATTAGAAACAAGTAAAATTAAATCAACATCCAAAAAAAATCTAAATTTTGTTTGAAACTACGTAGGGTATCGTCGTTAATTAATCAAGAGTAAACATTTTTTTAAAAAAACAAGCTAATTTCATCATATTATTATTTATTATTATTATTATTATTATTATTATTATTATGATTATTATTATATTATTATTATTAGTAAATGATAGCAATTGTAATAAACGTATGCCCCGAATGGGAATCGTTGGTTGCTACAGAGGTATCACACCACTTTTTTTTTATTTGCCATTGTGCCAAGCTGAATGAAAAAGTGCTAGAAAAGAGAATGAAAGAAAAGGTGGAAGCAGGCTTGAGGTAAGAGCTACATGGTTTCAGAAGTGGATGGTCAACCATGGACCAGATATTCTCAATAAGGATAAGGAATAATGAATAATAACAAGCGTGAAAGAGATGTACTCGATATCTAGAAGTGTTGTAAAGACAAGAGGTGGAATTACAGAGTGGTTTGACATTAGGAGTGGGTTAAAAGTTAAAACAAGGAAGTATACTGTAGCCACTATTGATCATTCATTATTGTCATGGACGAAATCACTAGGAAAGTTGTAGAGATAATCGGAGAAGAATGTATGAAAATAATTAAATAATGTTATCTGCAGACGATCTTTTGGTGTGAGGAGAGGATGAAGAGGCTCATGCAATCTCAAGTTGATGTATGGAGTGTGGTGGCAGGAGAATATGGTCTGGTGTTTGGAAGTGGCAGGAGTGAAACAATTCTGAAGATACGGGATAAAACGAAGAATATCAGGATTCTACTAAGAGGACAGATTTTAAAGCAAGTGGAGAATTTTAAGTACGTGGGGATTATAGTAGCATGCGATGGAAGGCTCAACCAGAGATAGGAAGGATGCAGCAAGCTGTTGGATTATTCCAATCTATCCGAGACCTCATATAGAATAGAGAAGTACCATAGAAGTGCAAGGTTACCATCTACTAGGAAACTCTCAGTTGGACGTGTTGATAAGCGAGCACGTGCTATAGCTAGACCCACATTGCACATGATTTTAAATTTTAAAATTTGCGACGTTCGCTGTCCATGGGGCCATGTTTCCAATATTATTTATTATTGCCAAGGTTTGGGTAAACCCGTGGGTAAACCTTTACTTTCTGGATAAAATCCACCGCCATCTAGAGGACCACGACTTGACATCATTTCCTTGGGAAAACTATTTTAACTCTTTGGTAACAAATAATACACTGCTTCCTCGATAGTATTTTGATTACTTACAAGTGGCAGTGCAAAGTGGCCAGAAATCTCGTGCGACTTTTCGTTGCCATGGTAACGTTACTTTCGATAAAATGTAATTTCCATCTACACTACTTTTCGGATCAAAATAAAATTAACATATTCGTGACCGGACGGACATTCTAAATGATTTGGCCACCTCAGATTTTGTCGCCGTTTAGTTTAAAAAAAAAACTTTTGATTAACTTTAATGTAACTTTGTAACTTTTTGAACGATTTTGCCACAAAACTAATGGCATTCATTAAATAAAAATAATAAATAAATTGTATTAAGAGTCTACCCACTCAGTTATATAACTGATTTTCAGTGGGGGACTTTAAATCAAAGCGACCAAGCCAACCCTGTAGGCCCCGACGCAATCGACGAGTGAGCGATAACCAATCAAAGATCGATATTTTTAATAGGAAATATAGCAATCAGTGGTATGGACAGTGCGAACACCCGCGGATCAACGCCAGAATCAACAAGGCCGATTCAGCACAACTCTGAATTTATTATGTGCTTCGTTACTAGGACTGCTCCAAAGTCACCGTTTACAAACTCCTAAGACAAGAACTGATGGACTGAAGTCCAAATCAGAAGTTAAAAAACTTCTGACTTTAGCGGGAATCTAATCCTGGACCTTCTGCATTGGAAGCAGATACGCTAACCACAAGACCAACGAGCCACACAAAAATTCCAGATCGAAGCTTGCGGATGGTCCAAATTTCAACTCGATCCGAGCCTCCGTTAGAACGTTATGGTGAGACATACAAACTCGTTGCCATGGTAACGTTACTTTTGTTAAAATGTAATTTCCATCTACACTACTTATCGGATCAAACCAAAATTAACATATTCGTGACCGGACGGACATTCTAAATGATTTGACCACCTCAGATTTTGTCGCCGTTTAGTTCGAAAAAAACAAACTTTTGATTTACTTTAATGTAACTTTTTAACTTTTTGAACGATTTTGCCACAAAACTAATGGCATTCAATCGAGAACGAAGCTTGCGGATGGTCCAAATTTCAACTCGATCCAAGCCTCCGTTCGAACGTTATGGCGAGACATACAAAAAAAAACAAAAAAAACAAACAAAAAAAATAAATATTTTTTCCGGCAGACTATTTTTTCCAGCAGAGTCAAATGGAAACGCTCGCTGAACCAGACCTACTTTGTTCCAATACTGATATTTATGCAGCAGAGACTTGGAATATGACAACAGAGGATGAGAGACTTGTGCAGGCTGTAGATATGAAGTTTTTGAGAAGCATTGTAGGCAAGACTAGATGGGCCCGAATACGGAATGGGGATATCCAAGATCAAGTAGGCGTGAGGAATTTAATGGAGCGAATTGGAGAGAGAAGATTAAAGTAGTTCGGAAATGTCAAAAGGATGGAAAGATCGAGATTACCGAGAAAGATGATGGAATTGGAAATTCTAGGTAGGAGACCAAGGGGCAGACCACGACAACAATGGCAGAATAGTGTTAGAAAAGATGTGGAACAGCGAGGAGGAGACTGGAATGTGGTGGAAGGAGAGGAGTGATGAAAGGACAGAAGACGATGGAGAGGCCTGTCTTCAATGCCAACCCAACGCAGAGCTGAGCGTGGCAACAGATAATGATGATTATTTGAGACATTTTTTCAAAGTAGCACAGAAACTTTTTCATAGTTGGCCTATGTAGCTAGCATAGTAGCTTGATAAAGAAGAGCTTGCCATCCCCATCCTCCCACACATTTATCGTGCTTTAACCCCATTGGGACATTAATTACAGTGGAGTAAATAAGCTTTT
Organism: Sweltsa coloradensis; assembly: GCA_024449915.1. NCBI lineage: Eukaryota > Metazoa > Arthropoda > Insecta > Plecoptera > Chloroperlidae > Sweltsa > Sweltsa coloradensis. Next base: position 481,519 of record JAMZAV010000075.1, read on the forward strand.
ATAATTTTTTTCAGGGTCAGAGGGAAAATAAAATAACCCATTTTTTGTGAGAATGTACAAGAACAGATTGAAGCATTTTTTAACAAAAAAAAGTATTTGGTCACACAATCTTTAAAAAAAATCTATTAAAAAAATACATAGATAATCAATACTAATGTTGTGATGCTGTGCAAATGTTATCCAATATCAACAATTGGAATTTATATGGCCTTGCCATCCCTACTGTACATATTATGTACTGGTTTCTCAAATATTGACTTAATAAATAATTAAATCCTCCAGTTCCAGGGGATACACATCTCCCCATCGGAGAGAACAGAATAGTAATGTGTGACCCAAAGACGAGTGTCATGCAGGGAGCGTACGAGCGAGTGTCTGTTGCTCAGTAGACGTTCACAGCAAGCAATCATGAGGTCTGGAGTTATGTTGTCGTCCTTGGCTAATGCTGATAGGCCGAGCTCTTGTACGCATCGGTTATGTAACTCTCGCTCAACGTGCTTGTTGCTGAAATCATTGTTCAATGTTGTAGTAATGACACTTATAAACATGTAGGCTTATTGATATTAAGAAATAAATAAAATTGTATGGAATGTTGTAAATTTGTAATTGGATGAGCGTAGCGAGCGAAGCGAAGATTCCATTTCACTACACTGGAGAAAAAAATCCGGAATGTTTTTTTTTTTTTTTTCTTCTTTCTTTTTGTATTTTTGTGTGTCTGTTAACACGATTCCGGCTAAACCGATACTCCGATTGCGATGAAATTTTATGGAGGTCTTCGAAATCTCTGAACTTAGAACTGCCACGTTTTTGAGCGCAATCGGGAATTTTTTTCTTATAAAAAACGCAATTTTACGATTTTTTTCGATTTTTAACAAATTTCTTCGACCTCTAACACCTACATGCTTTATCCGATTGTAATGATTTTTTCACAGAACCTTAATTTTATGAATTAAGATATTCGTGTGAAATTTGAGCGTAATCGAAAAATTTATTCTCATGAAAATCGAAATTTTACGTTTTTTTTCTTTTTTAAAACAATTCTTTGACTTATAACACCTACATGCTTTATCCTATTGTAATGATTTTTTCACAGAACCTTAATTTCATGAAGTAATGTACTCGTGTTAAATTTGAGCGCAATCGAATAATTATTTCTTATGAAAATTGCAATTTTACGATTTTTTTATTTTTTTAAAATTACGATGAATTAAAAAAAAAAAAAAAAAATTTATTTAATTTTATTTAATTTAAAAAAAAATCTTCGACTAAGTAATGATTTTTGCACAGAACAACAGAAAATCCGCGTAACACATGGCAGCTCAATGCACCAATTACGCTCATCCAACAACGCGGCGGGACTTAAGCGTTTTCCTAGTGTTAAATATTGTTTACTAAATGCACAAATGAGTGAGAATGAAAAGAGGTTGAGGGTAGGCTATATTTAATAAAAACAATAAAGAATCTTGTGTCTGTCATTTTTAGATGAGCGTAGCGAGCGAAGCGAAGATTCCATTTCACTACACTGGAGAAAAAAATCCGGAATGTTTTTTTTTTGTATTTTTGTGTGTTTGTTAACACGATTCCGGCTAAACCGATACTCCAATTGCGATGAAATTTTCTGGAGACCTTCGAAATCTCTGAACTTAGAACTGCCACGTTTTTGAGCGCAATCGAAAAATTATTTATCATGAAAATCACATTTTTTTTATTTTTAAACATTTCTTCGGCTTATAACACCTACATGCATTAACCGATTGTAAAGATTTTTTCACAGAACCTAAATTTTATGAATTAATATATTCGTGTGAAATTTGAGCGCAATCAAAAAATTATTTCTCATGAAAATTGCAATTTTACACTTTTTCATTTAAAAAAAAAAATACGCTCATCCAACAACACGCCTGAAAAAGAGTTTGCGAAGCTTCCTAGTTACTATCCATGACCCCTTCCACAGCTTAACCAAATATACATCTGTACAAGGTCTGGGCATGTTATATGACATGTTTTATGTATATGACTGCAATACTAAACTGTAGTTCTGAATGAATCAAAGTTAGAAAAAGATTTTCTGAGTAACATTAATTTGTTTATATAGTGGTAACTAAATCCACTTATCTTCATCTAGAAATTTTAAAGAGACTTGACTATTTACCTAATACTATTAAAATATTTTGTTTCATTTGTTTCTGTGTAAGGAATTATAAGAACAATAGACTATTTTTAAGTTAGCATAATATTACAATCTTGAAATCTACTATTGAGATATTGAAACAACACCAGTGTTGGATCAGTTCATTTTTAAAATGAACTTTTTAAAAGTTCAGTTCACAGCTCAAATAATGAACTTTTAAAAAGTTCAAGTTCTTTTATAACCTAAAATTTTGAAAAGTTCAAGTTCGTCTAAAATATGAACTAAGTTCTTTTAAAAGTTCTTTTGTAAAAAAATCACTATTTTATTAAAGGCTGGCGTAAAATGAAGAAAAACACAAGGAAAAACATTAGGGGTGTTCGAGTACCAAACTTCTAGCGAGTTTGAGTCTTACGAAAGTGTTGAGCTGTCTTTGATCGTGTTGATGATTTGGACTACATTCTCGTCGACCACTTGTAAAAATTTTGGCAGATTAAAGGCAGAAAGAAGAACTTTCAAATGAACTTTCTAAAACTGAAAAGTTCCTTCTCAAAAAGAACTTTCAAAAGTTCAAGTTCATTCATTTAAAAAAAGAGTAAGTTCACTGAAAAGTTCACAAAAAAAGAACGCGTTCACGAGAACGCGTTCTTTTTAAAAATTCCTTCCCCAACACTGAACAACACCTATTTTATATTAATCACTTCCAAACATGTGCTATAAATATAATGTGCAATACCAGTACCTCTTGTAATGGTGTAGTAGTTGTGTCGCTTCATTCATGTGGTCATTGATGAAAGCAATAAGTAGAAATGCAGGACATGATGAGGGAACGATAAACTGGCCGGTCGGGGACAACATCAGTGGGCCTGCTTCTCTGTAGAAGAAGAGAAAATATGTGCCGTTAAGAAATAAAAATGTAGTGTAGTTTGCATTATTCACGGGAACAAAATGGATGCAAATTATAGCCCACAAAAGTCTGAGAAGTATGTAGTATAAAGTGAAAAGCTGTAGCAGAAAGCAAAATGTCTTCTATGGAGACTCAATTTCAAACTACTGTACAAAAAACAAAGTTGACACTTGCCAGTGTTGAGGATTCATTAATCATTCATTATTAATTATTTATTATATATTTATATATTTAATCATCTATCAAACTTCTTGGTCTTCTTATTATATCTTCAGATTCAAAGTGGGATTTGCACAGACAACGATTCACAGATAGAGCTTCAAAGTTGTTAGGTTTTGGCATAATTTAAATAAAACTTATAAAAGAAAATCAAAATCTTTTAAAAACCGCATATATCTATCTCTTATTTCCCCAATATTAACATATGGTCTACTAACTTGGCATCCAACTTCCCAGTTATACATGCATAATTTTCAATTTCAATGTATTTTTGGACAACATAACAACAAATAAGAGTTGCGGTTAATACTAACAGTTTTCACCATGTAGTCCATTTTACACAAGTACATAAAGTATTAAATACCTATAATGAAATTTAACAAATAGAATACCTAGCCATACTGTACGTAACAACCAATTAAAAAATACCATTATGACCATGTCACTAATTAATAATCATCACATTGTATCTCATATTAATACATATACGCTATGCCAAATACAATAAGTATGAAGAAGCAGTACTTAAAATTATTACTACATTATTTACCAGTAAGTATTTACTACTAAATTTTATTTTTGAATTAATTATTATATTATAAATAATTATTAATTTAAAAAAAAAATAGGGTTTTAAACGTTTAAACGCGAAAATTTCAAGGGGTTAAATGTTTAGGAAATGAAATGCTTTTTCCCATCACTAATTACTTGTCAACACCACATGAAAATAATTTATTGTGAAAATTCAAAACTGGTCTTTGCTGCACCAAATAAACATTCATCATGTCATCATCAATTCAATTACTGTAGCAGTGTGTAACGTTACAGCCCTACCCCTTGTATTTTTATATTTTTCACTGTTTTAAATCTATCTATGTATTTCATATCATGTGGAACTTTCAATATTTTCAAGGCCTTAAGTCATAATTTTCTAACAAGTGTTCAAGCCAGTGTGAATCTGCATCTAGGCATGCAAAGGCCAACCTTAGGGTTGAAGGTGTGGAATGTGAAGTTGTGGAGCCGAGGCTCATGTTTTTGGTTTCGGGTTTACCAGAGTGGCCTAGAAGTGACGTCACCCCATGTTAAATACGGAACGTCCTGGAAAAGTGCGTTGGCTTCAACTTTCGACGGCAGCGAGCAAGGGTTGAGGAATGCGGCAAAGCATAAATGGCAACGTTGGTGACAAACCAACGGAAATGTGTATTTTTGTGAAGTTTGTAGTCGACGAATCGCGAACCCAGAACGACCCGCGGAAGTTTTGAATCAAGAAGACTGCCAATGGCAGTGTCCAGAGAGACACACGTGACCGGATGGCGAGGCCGAGCAGAAACCCCGGACGAGGCGAGGCAGGCAGGAACATCCACCTCGATCACAGTGGGTCACGCTTTGGAACCGGACGGTCGAGTCCGAGGGTGCACGTGTGAGTGCCAGCGTGGTGTCCCACCCTGCGAGAGCCAGCATGGTCGTGGAGCCTCCGTCTATCACGGAGTGGCCGACTAGGGCTAGGGAGTTGGTCTTTTTCTAACCTCTTTTATTTTTGTTGAAACTTATTCGGAAGAATCCGACGCGTTTTTGGTGTACCCTATGTAAAGGGGAACCGACAACAGTACGTCTAACAATGACGACCCGGCGAGTGCACGGTAATTTCTAAACAACTACAGAGTTGCGGGGAGCATGAGCTCACATCAAGTTTACAGTTCCTGTCTTCGGATTGGCTTTGCGGTGTCGAGATAGGGTGCACGTGTTAGTGCCAATAAAGTATAAGACCACGTGGTGAGTAAACACCACGATGCTAGACCAAGGGCATCTCTCCCTCTACGAGAACATCTGGGGCTGTGGTAAGCTAGATTAAACATTCTGGGCGAGTAGCCGAGAAGGAAGCAGTAGGACGCCCAGGTCCGCGTCCGCCACTGGACCGCCTTCCCCTAGCTAGGCCTACCTACGCGCCGGAGCGCGTCGACGCTTGCAGCCACATCATTCCCCCCCCCCTCTTCACTCAAGACCAAGGAACAGGATCGGACTTTGGAGTGAGACAGAGAGGACTTGGATGAGTAGAGCTTTGGTGTTTACTTGTATTTTTATTGTAACCCTGGTATCTCATGTATGTATTTTTCTTTTGCCTAAATTCGGATCCGATTGCTAACTTCACTTGAAACCTAACTTCATTGTTGTAACTTAAATTCATTGTTGAACCAGTAAAGTCCACTTAAAGTACACAGCTTTTCCACTTCATAGTGCATGTTTTACCCCTGTTTCCCTCAACTCATAGCGTAGGTTTTTGCTAGGACCCTCAGTCCACCCCACGCCGCTTCTCGGGTGGTTGCCCACTTTCAGCAGCAGTGCCTGCAGCCCCAGAACGAGCGTGGAGCGGATCAGCGACGGCGTGGCTCACCACTAGCGTGCCTGATAAGGTGAGTTCTGTGCCCCCAGTGGGTAGTGTACTGGACCGTGCTGGGTTGCACTGTCGTACACTCTGGTTGTTGTGTTTTTGGTGTTTGTGTTGCGTTGTTGTGTTTTCGATTTGCATTTTGTGTCTCTCGGTTTCATGTTAGTCTCATCGCTCCGCGAGCTAAGCTTAGGGCAGGTTGGCGAGGTCAGGCATAGAGGTAGGAACGGTGACTTCACCTACACCACCCCCGACCTAAAGTGACCTCCAGTTGGAGAGTCACGAGTGAATCACACTCTGGCGCTGGTCGGGTCCGTCGGGCGAGGTGGTGGTCGGTAAAAGGTTGCGACGTGACTTCATAGGCGGGTTAGACCACGTAGGACGTAGCACGTTGGTTGCGAAGTCACAAGTGTATGTGTTTGAAAAATCTGGATGAGAAGAATTTAAATTAAATCAACCATCAATCATTGAGAAAAATACTTTAATGTCAAAAACAACCATTTTAGTTCCATAGTCCCTTCCTTGCTCAGATCGCTCTAAAAGCTATCTGGAGGACAGAAATACCTACACACAAAAAATCGACTCCGGCGGCTGGGGCTTTGCACCAGACCCCGGATAGCCCACACAAGTCCATGGTAATAATGGTGTCGAGGTGGCCCGGTTTTTCGTTTTTGAAATATGGTCACAGTTACACAGTCTACAGTTACTTGCAAACAGTTTACTTTCTTTTTTTAAATATTGGTATTATTATTATTGATTCATAGCAGTTGTCGAAAAAGTTTGTCCCGATTGGGGTTCGAACCCAGAACCTCCGGCTTAACGTGCCATAGCTTTACCAATTAAGCTACCGGGACCACAGAACAAAACTTTACGAAACTGCTATTTGTTGTGACTGTTGACTTCCATGACATAAATCCAACAGAAGACTGCAATGTAGCTGTCAAATCTGAAAGATCGCATGGATAAATCCAATCACGTCTCATCTCCCATGAGTTGGGTAGTATGAATATTAGGTTTTTAAGCATAAGCCCGCTCATTATTGATATTTTTAATGCCTTTGGAAAGACATCATCTAATAAGCCAGTATTGAAAATGTCAGATAAAGGATCAGCTACTTCATTTATATATTTTTAAAACTATAATCGTTGAGTGACTAATATATAGCTAGAGTCGTAACGGCCTATGCCGAGTGTCTACGAAAATTTTTGCTCCGCTCATGTAGTACTCCGCGAACAATGTAGGTGGCGTGCCCGACAGCTCGAACGAAGCTACAGGTACCTAGCAGCAACTGTATAAACTACGTAGTCCGCAGCGCTGTCTGTATGCTTTGCCATGAACTGCTAGTAGCAGAGCGGATGTCACGTAAATTAGGACGCACGCGGAAATATTAAACATAATATTATTATACATTTTACAACACAAGCATTTCGTTTGTAGGTTTCGCGATTAACATTACAATCCATACAAAAACAAACTTGTTTTCGAGTGTCGATATATAATATACTAAGAAGCTTCGCAAACACTCTTTCAGGCGCGTTGTTGGATGAGCGTAATTTTTTAAATACGAAAAAAAGCATAAAATAGAGATTTCCATGAGAAATAATTTTTCGATTACGTTCAAATTTCACATGAATATATGTACTCATAAAATTAAGGTTCTGTGTAAAAATCATTACAATCGGAAAAAAGCATGTAGGTGTTGTCGAAGAAATTTAAAAATCGAAAATATCGTAAAATCGCGATTATCACAAAAAATTATTTTTCGATTACGCTCAAATTTCACACGAAAATTGTAGGGGACCTTTGAAATCTCTAAACTTCGACCTGCCACGTTTTTTTGGTACAATCGAAGAAATATTTCTCATGAATATCGTACTTTTACGTTTTCAACTTTTTTCGATTTTTAATGCAATATGTTCGAGATATTTGGGCCAGTTCTGACCAAACGGGTGGGGCTACAACGTTCATATTTTACATGGTCATTAAGATAAAATAAAATAAAAATAATAGTAAAATAAATTGTATTTAGAGTCTACCCGCTCAGTTACGTAACTGATATTCAGTAGGGTTGACAGTAAATCAAAGCGATCAAGCCAACCCTGTAGGCCCCGACGCAATCGACGAGTGAGCGATAAGCAACCAAAGATCGATATTTTTAATAGGAAATATAGCAATCAGTGGTATGGACAGTGCGAACGGCCAACGGATCAACGCCAGAATCAAAAAGGCCGATTCAGAACAACTCTGAATTTATTATGTGCTTCGTTGCTAGGACGGCTTCAAAATCACCGTTTACAAACTCCTAAGACAAGAACTGATGGACTTAAGTCCAAATCAGAAGATAAAAAACTTCTGACTTAGGCGGGAATCGAACCCTGGACCTTCTGCATTGAAGCAGATACGCTAACAACAAGACCAACGAGCCACACAATAGATTGTGGTGATGTAGTGCCTTCTGAAACAAAAAGTTAAAAAATTTGCCAGAATCCATAGAAAGGTGTATAATAATTAGCAAGTAACTATAGAAACTTGACAACAATCACCTTCAATGCGTACAAAAAGCAAATCTTCAGGCCTCCAGATATTTTTACATTCTATTAATTGGTACTACCATAGTAATACTACTTTGTAAAGAAATATCCTAATTTTACAAAAAGATTTTGTAAGATTGTAAGTTAATCGTTATTACAAAAAGTAAAGCGCATACTAAAAACTTACAAAAAAACTCATCCATCAACGCGACTAGGAAAAGCGCGAAGCAGCCTAGTGTATATTTTATTACTGTTTAATTTCCAGCTGTACCGTACCAGAAGTTTTCTCAGTTCGTAGTAATCGCATAATACGTAATTTATTATTTTGGTCTAATATTTGGCTGTGAATATGAGACTTGAGCTGTGACGAATGACAAAAATACCTTTTTACAATGGGCTGGAATTCGTCAGAAACGCGCTCGGTGATCGCGCATTTGTGATCGGTTGACAAAACGAGCCATGCACTCTTGTCTTCCGAGAATTGCTTATATCACGGCTTCAGGCGGTTTGAAATGCGATAGCGGGGGGTTGGGAGTTTTTCATGTTTTGTCGAGACTACTGAGGGACCATGCTCTGATGGGGGGGGGGAATGTATTCCCCCCCATGGAAATAAAAAGAGTAAAAGATGCAAAATAGCAGTTAAAAAACTTCTCAGAACCATGTTTTGTATATTCGCAAGCTGCTTTAGATCACAGTGGTCTATTCGTAAATAATCATTGATAAATGATGGCTTCTTTAATCAACGAAGGATAATCTTATCTCATAGCGGTTTTAAAATAAGTGCCTGCTGCGGCCGTTGATGTACTGTGTGGGGGTGACAGTGTAGGGTGACAACGGTGACACTGGAAAGGAGAGGGGGGTTACCCATCCCTAACCCCATCTTCCTACGCGACTGTCTGCACCCATATCACCGGGAATATATTCCATTGAATATGCTATCAGTGTGTTCATTAAATAAAAATATTATACTTAGTGAGTTATGGTTATATATTTTTTTAAATTGTGTATTTTTTTCGAATGATTTGATTGAGCAAAACCTGTTTGCCATTAATTTGTGTATGCCTTGATTATACTAAAGTGTCATGCTAGGGAAAAATAGGTCAGTCTCATTCTTGAAACATATCGTTACAGCATTATGTAGATTGCCAGAAAAGTCCAATCCACCAAAAATAAAATAATTAGTAGATTTTAGTAAAATCGATTCACAGGCAGGACAGTCTGTTTTCGTAAATTTATCTATAGTCTTAATAATTATTGGCCAATTATTGGCATTGTAATTGCTAGACAGGAAACAAGTGAATGTTCCTGGAATTGGAGCTCGCGCCATAATCACAGCATTCAATTTCTTCAAATTAAGTATCGAGGAAAAGTCATACGAGTTAATTCACGAACACGAATTGTGAACAAATTAATATATTATAATCCCTAACTAAACGAGGGAGCGAAGCGACTGAGTGTCTCCATTCAACTCAAAAGGCGCTTCCGTGTGTGTGTACATAAAAAATCAGCCGAATCGCTGAATAAATTGTGCTGAAATTTTAAACAGACATCCGGTGCAAGTTAACTGAGAACTGCTAACAGAATCATCTAGATCCATTGCGATTTAAACCTACAAGAAATAATAATTTTAAAAATAGCCTGCTAATGTGTAGAAATTATTTAAACGAGTGGAGGGTAGTCGCTACTTCGTCTCCCTAAGCGTCGTCCAGCATACCTATATTCACAAAGACGTATAATATTAATAATATTGTACTAATTGTACATTTAATGGACAAGTGGGTATATTGTACACAAACTAGAAGCCGTTGACGTAATGATCGTATTCCTTGATATAAATCAGAATCGAAATGGACGGGGAGTAGAGAGATTTGCCATTCTGTGTTTACTCGTGTCTGTGAAACCTGATGGAATGCAGAGATTTCATGACAACGGCCAATTCCTGGAACTGCTCACAGTTTGACTTGCTTGTTAAATGCATGTCATTGTACCATGTCATAAATTATAAATTTTATTATTTGTTTTACTTACTTGACATTTTGGTTTAAACCACAACCAGGGAATCGACGACCGCGTCGGAAGACCCCCCCCCCCTTACCTCCCCACATCCCCGTTGGCTAGAGTAGCGCAATATGACTTAACGGTTGACGGATCTTATTAATAGCATGAAGTTTGATATCGCAATATTAACACAATGGCTAAATAAAAACAAATTATCCTTAAACGTATCAAAATCGAACTACATGATATTTTGCAGCAAACTTTTTGATGAAACAACATTTATCAATAATCTAAAAATAAACAATACAATCATAGAACTAGTAACAAGCGTAAAATATTTGGGCCTTCTTCTTCAAAACAATCTGAAATGGGATCTTCAGATCGACAAAATATGTAAAAAGATTTCCCCAATAACAGGAGTACTACGTAGACTTTCTATAATAATAAAACCATCAACCCTGACTTCTATTTACTACTCGTACATTCATAGCCATATCCAATATATGAACATTATCTGGGGTCAATCACCTAAGTATAAGCTAAAAGGTCTTAATACTATCCAAAATAGAGCAATTAGAAACATTTTTAATCTGCCGTACTTTACACACAGATCTCATATATATGAAACTTCAAAAATACTACCTATCCAACTCATCACTGAATACCAGACTTGTATCTTCATACATAACAAATTTTGTGGTGTCACATTTTCCAATCTATTACTAACAACCAACTCGTACTATCACGATCACAATACGCGTACTAAAGATAACCTACACCTACAAAATATAAATAGCACTAATAAAGGTAAACTTAGCATCACTCACATAGGATACATGTTATATAACAACCTACCCAAAACTCTTAAGGACATGAATAGTGCACTCTTTAAAAACTCACTGAAAAAACATATTTTAACAAAAATTAAGAACTGCTTTTGAAATAAACTACATCTACCCAACACCGCCAACTCTTCCCTGCCCCTCATGTTATACAGCTCTGATTATAATTCAACTCTTATCAAGCTCTAACTACAAAACTATAATATGTATAACTCTAAAGGAATCGAGATGGAGATTTCTCGTGTTACGATGCTGTTGCTCTATACCACATTCTGTCTTCTTTTCTTCTTTTGTCTAACCTTCAATATGCTACTGTTGCATGTCACAATCAGATTATATTATTATCTTCTTTTCTTTACTTTTAGTTTTAGCATTATGTTACTTTTGATTATATAACTACTCTTAGCTTTAGTTTTAGTTTTAGGCCTATATTATAAACATAGATCACCAGTAAACATTCCAACTATGCAATTACAAAATCTAACTTCAACTTAGTTTAGTCTTATATTAGAACCATGATTAATAAATATGCATAATAACAACAATGTAACTACAAAATCTGTAAAGAGTGTAATACACTCAAGATTGTACAATAAAGATTCATTCTTTCACCCTTAAATCAAAATAAACTAAAAACTATTTTCTAGCTCGTGCGTCAGTAGTTGATCGACAGCGACAACTTTGTAAATACAATAACGCATGTGACACAAAAGGTGTAAGATGTAACCACGGATTCCATTTAACAAGTCTTAATATAAATACTGAGATTATTAGAACAGTGAGGTTATATAAGTAAGTACAATTTTATTACTAGTCATGTTCTTTATAACACAATTAATAAATTACATCATCTTGGAATTGGAATCATGTTATTTATTAATTTTGTTATAAAGAACATGATAAGTCCTAAAATTGTATTTATTTATTTAACAAGACTTATTTGAGTGTAGCTTTACTTCCCGTATTTATCAAATATGTATTTTAAATTTATTTATCGACATCAAAATTCTAGGAATCATATTACTATTGTTGTTTTAATATTCCAGTTTGTGTACCTACCATCAGAGGCTTCACACCATTTTTAAGGCAAGCTTTGTAGAAGATGTTATTGCAATACCATGGCACGATATTCACAAGAAGACTAAATCAGTATTATTCATTTCCGAAAACATGCACAAGCGAGTGTTCCGAGAATTTACGTTTACTCTTCTCTGTGCAACCTGATGAAATGCACAGATTTCATGCCAACGGCAAATTCCTGGACCTGCTCACAGTGTGACTAAGTCTTGCTTGTTATGCAAAACAAATCCATTCCTAAGTAGATCAATAATTATTGTCTATAACTAGGAAAACGCTTAAGTCCCGCCGCGTTGATGGATGAGCTTTTTTTGTAAGTTTTTAGTTTGCGTAAGACCACTTTTCCTTTGCAAGTGTTTTTTTAATGCATTGTAGGTGATTGTTGTCAAGTTTCTATTGTTACTTGTTAATTGTTATTATAAACCTCAAAAAAATCATATTAAAACCTTGATTCTATGGATTCTGGCTAACTTTTTCAACTTTTTCTGAAATACATCACCATTACCTTAATATCCATGTGAAATATGAACGTTGTAGTCCCACCCGTTTGGTCAGAATCGGCATAAATGTCACGAAAATATCGCACTAAAAATCGAAAAAAATCGTAAAAGTACGATATTCATGGAAAATATTTCTTCGATTGTACCCAAAAACGTAGCAAGTCTAAGTTTAGAGATTTCGAAGGTCCCCTCAAATTTTCATCAAGATCGCATATGCCGTTTGCCCGGTAGAGAGCGAACAAACAGACAGAAAAACAAACAAAAAAACAAAAACAAAAAAAAAAAAAAACACCCGAGCTAAATTTTTTGGGGGGTCGGTGAAATTGAAGTCTTCGCTTCGCTCATCCAACAATCTGTCAATATGCATACCTTAATTAATTGTGTATGGTCTCCTCATATTCTATTCTGATGATTTCCATGTGATAATTTGACGGCTATTACTCTTGCCAAATTAGATTATTAATTTACTATATAGTTACCTCCTTTATATACTTCCTTATAAGATACTTTATTATCTTTTTTATCTCGACATTGAGTATAGATAGATACCAAAAATATTGGATGAGCGTAGCGAGCGAAGCGAAGATTCCATTTCACTACACTGGAGAAAAAAATCCGGAATGTTTTTTTTTTTCTGTATTTTTGTCTGTCTGTTAACACGATTCCGGCTAAACCGATACTCCGATTGCGATGAAATTTTATGGAGGCCTTCGAAATCTCTAAACTAAGAACTGCCACGTTTTTGAGCGCAATCGAAAAATTATTTCTCATGAAAATCGCAATTTTACGATTTTTTTCGATTTTTAAAAAAATTCTTCGACTTATAACTCCTACATGCTTTATCCGATTGTAATGATTTTTTCACAGAACCTTAATTTTATGAATTGATATATTCGTGTGAAATTTGAGCGTAATCAAATAATTATTTCTCATGAAAATCGCAATTTTACGATTTTTACCTTTTTAAAATTACGATTAATTAAAAAAAAAGTTAATTTTTATTTAATTGATTTAATTAAAAAAAAATTTCAACAAAGTTCTGATTTTTTCACAGAACAACAGAAAATCCGCAAAACACATGGCAGCTCAATTCACCAATTACGCTCATCCAACAACGCGGCGGGACTTAAGCGTTTTCCTAGTATTGGGCACCAAATCGACATGTAGATCGCAGCACTGGCGGCGCGCTACGTCACAACATGGCTGGCGTAATTGTGATTCCGGGCTGGAGCGTATATGGCGCTAACGTGTGTTAGTCGCGCCGGTTATGACAATTCGGGGATTATTTCCGATCTGATCACTAACATTTACCTTTCTCGCACACGCATTAAATAAGATGTATATTTTCATCTACGGTTTGCATTTGTTACGCTCTTATACAACCACAAGTAGGCGTAATTGCGTAGGTAGGCCAACTATAGCCAAAATCGAACCTTCCTATTCCTATATTTCTGAATGGGATAGGGATGAAATGTAAAATATTATATAATATCATTTTTATAGTTGGGTATATTATTATGTTTGAGCGTAAGAACATTCAGAAAATAATTCGTAAGCAGATTATTATTTATTATTTAATTACTACTATAAGTAAAGTTCCGTCGAAATTGGTATTGGTCTAAGGAATTATTACCAAATTTGAATTTAGAATGTTAAGTTTTTGAAGTGAAACGAGTCTGTTTGTTGTATCAACAAATATTTTGCAACAAATTGATATAACACTGAACAGCTGAAGTGCAAGGTGCAATATTTAACGTTTTCCCGCGATAATGTAATAACAATAAATAGTACAACTTGTATTATTTTCATAATATTCCCTGAAAATGTCAATAAATTAGGCCTACATCTATGCTATAATCCGGATGTTGTCAATTTGTAATCATCGGCAAAGTGTGCTTTATTCAGAACATGGCGAAACTTCTAAAAATACTTGGCTGCAGCAATTGGTATTTATTATGAAAAATGTTAATTGAAAACGATTTTTCCGAATTTATTACTATACATAGGCCTACCTTTTTTGTTGTTGATAAAAACGCACTACAGTGTAGTAATTTTGAGGTAGTCCATCACATACGAAACAAATTGAATGTAGGCCTATGTGCTATGTAGGCCTGTATGTGTAACAATTGGGAACGGTGTGATAGCCTATTGGCATAAGCATGAATTAAAATTATTGTCTGAAATTGTAAAACGCGATTTAATATGAGTGTCGGTGACGGGTAAAAAACAATAAGTATAATTATTAAAAAATGAACATAAATAAATAATAAATCTATCAAACACAACGGGAAAAACTCAGTGGGTGACACCACACTGTCATCTGACTATATGTTTTCGGACTTTATCCCTGGACTTAAATGTAAGAATAATGTTTTTATTAAGAGTAGGCCCTACCGAAATTTAAATTGAGATCACGATAATTTAAAAGTTGTTATTTAAGTGTAAAGAGTTGTATTTTAAAAGAAATGTAGGCCAATGCTTAACCATTCGAGAAATAATCCTTGTGTCAGGTGTCCACTTTATGGTGCACTTACAGGCCCCATTCTTTCATTTAAAATTTGTTTTGTTGTGATAACCATAGCACAAATAGGTATGTCTTTATTTTATTTCTAACGTTCAACATCCGTAAACAAAACGTATCACGTCGAAAACTCAACTTTTTAGTTACATCTACACGTTCTTCCACGTTATTTGCCGCTGTGTCTACGCGAGTGATCACTACTGCTAGGGTTCTACGTTCCGCCAACAGGGCCGCGCTAGTGTGCTTTTGGTGCCGAATAGATATCAACGTAGCATGAATGATTATGTGAAAAGTGGCACAACAGTGTGTGCAAAAGTGAGGCCCCTCGAACTGGCTGGTGAAGACAAAACAACATAATAATAATATGATTCCCAGAATTGAAATGACGATGGTTGAATACGGTTGAATGCTCGCCGAAGAATCCCCCTCACCCCACAATTTGAAGACTGATGGATGAGCTCGTGCAAACCAGGTTTTGACGCGGAATGCAGAGGTATTTACTATATTTACACTGGAATGCTTTTAAGCCGTAAATGAACCACCAAGCGGGTAATTTGTCGTAATTTACCAATCTCGTGAAAAGGACAATTATTTTTAATGTTAATAATATGTGCTCTGATCGCGCAATGTGCATAGCCTTTGCAAACAACTTGTCAATTTGGTTTGATTGATGGATTTGTATTTAAACGATTTATTGTAGTTTTTGTGGTGTGTGCGTGTGGATATTTTTGTGATAATAACTTAAAGAATATATTTAAAAATAAGTTACAAAAATAAATAGATTTTTGTGATTTATTTCGGGCTCTTCTAGCTGTTTGCGAGGTGGGCTTTTTCTCTTGAATCGCCTTGTGTGATTAGCAGAGCCATGCTCTGGGTAAATTCTACACCGGGCCTAGGCGGGAAGAATAAATTGTAAATCACAATGCAAATACCCGCGCCAGGGAGGCAGGCGACCATTAAATTGAAATGCGGTATGTTTTTAGTTTTAATAAAATTCCCAACGATTTACGAAATATAGATAAAAACATGGTGCATTGTTATTTTTACCGACAACAGGACAAGATCGACAAGATCGAGTTTGTCGGCAACAGCATGATATTCATTTAATTGTTTGGTTCACGGGTTGATTAGTCAGAAAACAACACTTGTTCCAAACGGTAAAGTGAACCAATAATAGATAACGTTGCCGGTACCCGGTGCGAGTGACAGTGACAGTTTTGTGATTATTAGTAATTTGACCAGTGTTGTTCATATTTGGGAGATACTCACTGATTCAAGTTTCTAATTAGTACAGTAATCAAGGAAATAAGTAGTCGTTTATTGCACGTTCAAGTTTGAACGCACAGCTACAAGGTAACAGTAAGTAGACAAGCCCTATGATGCCTACATAGAGCCTAATTTAAAAATTTGACGCCACTCGGCTTAAGCTTCCATCCCCCCCCCCCCCCGAGCCTAAATAAAAAAAATTGCATTTCCTTTTAATACATAATAGACTAATTCTAGCGCAACCTCAAACATCTTGCTAGTATAAATAAAATGTAAGTCCTTTACTTGTTCTTCGTGAAATTTAATAAAATAGAATTTGTGCAATATTTCGGGTACTTTCACAAAACATAAAACTCCGTCTCATACAATGTAATATACATCACTAAAGAAATGCCACTTAACGCTCACCTCAAATGCGCGCGCACTCAGGTGTTGATGATTTCTGCTGAACGGTTGGTAATATCGTTGAGTGACTAATAGTCGCTCAACGGTAATATCTTTACCAAATTTTGCATGAATGTTAATTAAGTACTTTCATATTGTTATCAACACTTGGTTGCAAACAATAAGCGTCAAAGATCCACTGTGAGACGTAAGTATAAAACGAGAAAAATTGGAAATCCGAAACATCGATTTCAATTCAGGAAATTCCCATCAAAATGTTCACATCGTTTTAAACGTTGATATCCAGTATGCAAATTTGCGAAAAAATCTGTACACTTACAATAAATTCCCGAAGTTGACCAAATTTGAGTAAATTACGGATATTTTACGAATTTTTTATTCGAAATCAAGAAACTAATTTTAGGAATACGCGTAATGTATCTCATAGATTGATTCTTTATCAACGTTAGTGAGAAATGTGATAACGATGTTGTTAACCGTTTACCCCAAAAAAAAACGAAAGCTGAGCTCGTATCCGCGCCAGCCTCGGGGATGATTTTTGATAAAGTATAATAATACTTGAAGGGGCGATTTGAGATATCTATAATTATTAATCATTATAATGTTATAACCTTACATATTTTAAATGGTACATTGCTGTTACTTTATTATTTCGTAATATTCTCTATGCACAACTTATATTTTTTTATAAGACTTCGAGTGATATAATTTTCCCGTAAGGTTATTTCATATCATTATAATCAAACTTTAGTTTTTAGAGAAACTTAATGTACAACATTTTATATTAAAATATAAATCAAACAAACGATATCAACATTTATATTTTTACAGTCGAAAACAAGTTTGTTTTGGTATGGATTGTAATATTAATCGCGAAACCTACAAACGAAATGCTAGTGTTGTAAAATGTATAATAATATTATGTTTAAATATTTCCGCGCGTCCTAATTTACGTTGACATCCGCTCTGCTACTAGCAGTTCATGGCAAAGTATGCAGACAGCGCTGCGGACTACGTAGTTTATACAGTTGCTGCTAGGTACCTGTAGCTTCGCTCGAGCTGTCGGGCACGCCACCTACATTGTTTGCGGAGTACTACATGAGCGGAGCAAAAATTTTCCGTAGACACTCGGCATAGGCCGTTACGACTCTAGCTATATATTAGTCACTCAACGCTATAATTGACAAATCATCAATGCCTGCAGAGTGCTTGGGTTTTAATTTAAGTGCAAATTCTTTAATTTCTTTCACGTTGTTTCATACATGTATAGGGAGTTAACTGGGCTTTTGTTTGCCTTTGATAAGTTTGGAAATTAAGATTTGTATTATTTGGATAAGTTCTGGTAGTTATGTTATTTGTTAGATAAGATGCTTCACTCGTGAAATATTCATTCAAGGTTGTGGCAACTATGGTAGGATCTTTAATTAATGTATTATTGTTGAGAAGAGATATATTATCACGAGGCTTTTTTGGTTTACGATTTATTTGTTCAGTTATTATTTTCCAAATTGATTTTGATTTATTGTCTGAAGTTGATATGGTTTCTCTTATTTCGTTACTTTGTGCATTTTTAAGAACTCTTTTGTAAATTGTCAAATATGATTTGATAATACTAAATGTTTGTAAGAATGGCACATTTGGGAACTGCAATTTAATGTGCTCCTTTTTATTAGCACTTAAGTTTTTATGCCTTTAAGTTTTTTTTATTTTTTATTTCTTCTTTCTTCTTCTTTTTATATTTTACTTATAAACTTGAGGTTATCCAAAACCGTGCAACGAAATTAATATTATTATTTACTACAATTCAGAAATTAAAAAAGGCCGCCCCAACCGGGATTCGAACCACGGGTCTCGCGCATTCCAGGCAGGCGTCTTAACCACTAGACCATCAGGACGGGTACATTTTATTCTCTGAATTGTAGTTGCATTATACATTTCCCGACTAACGAAATCGAGAAAGAAAGTAATATTAAAAACCTTTTCTTTATCCTGAAAGTGCCTCCGAGCGGTTAAACAAATGTGACCTTCCATCAGTTCCAAATTGTTGTAAGCAAACAGATGTTACATTTTTTTAATGAATTTAATTACGAACCGGTATAATGGACCTTGATCCATTTAAAATCATTTCAAATCAGAACAGACAGTTTAGCTGTCACAATACTAACCCTCCCTGGGCTAGAACATCTATTTATCACTACCTTGCAGTTACCCACTTTATGGAATATTGTTCCTTTAGAGATCAAAGATGACTCAAATTTCAATAATAAAATAAAAAGTTAATAACTGACTAAAATATAATTTTAATGTAAGTTTTATACTTCGTTATTTTGACACTACAACATTTTGTTTATTTCGTATAAAACTTTCATTTTATACAATGATTATATTACAGTATATATTTATTTAGTTTATTTTTGGTTAGTTGTAAAGAAGGGAATCAGGCATAACTTGCTATGGGGCCAAGCCCTCTCTGATCCAGTTCAACAATTTAATATCACTATGTGTGCCTTGATTTGTAAAAATAAATTATAATAAAAAATACAAATTTTGCACAGGGTAACCCCGCATTATCTGGGTACATTTGGTCTAAAATTCAATTTTTCGCATTGTTTGCTACACGCATTATACTTATCCAATCATCCTGATGGCAATGCTTAGTTTACTTTTAACTTATACCCATAACAACAGACCCATTCCAACATACATTTATCACTTATCACATAATTTGAGTAAAATAATGTACGTCTGTCAAGCAAAGAATCATCATCATTATCTGTTGCCACGTCAAACTCTGCGTTTGGTCGGCATTGAAGACAGGCCTCTCCATCTTCTTCTGTCCTGCACCACTCCTCTTCTTCCACCACATTCCAGTCTCCTCCTCGATGTTCTACATCTTTTCTAACACTATTCTGCAATTGTTGTCGTGGTCTGCCCCTTGGTCTCCTACCTGGAATTTCCAATTCCATCATCTTTCTTGGTAATCTCGATCTTTCCATCCTTTTGACATGTCCGCAGGGTGCGAATTGACGGGGGGATGGGGGGATTTCCCCCTCTGGTAATTTCATCACTGGCTCTGTTTTTACTGAAAGGTATCCAACAGCTTGCTGCGTCCTTCTTCCTATCTCTGGTTGAATCCTTCCATCGCATGCTACTACACTCCCCTCGTACTTAAAATTTTCCACTTGTTTTAAAATCTGTCCTAGTAGAATCCTGACATTATTCGCTTTATCTCGTGTCATCAGCATTGTTTCACTCTTGCCACTTCCAAACACCAGTCCATATTCTCCTGCCACCACCCACCACACATCAACTTGAGATTGCACCTCTCCCCACACCAAAAGATTGTCTGCAAATAACATTATTTTCATACATTCTTCTCAGATTCTCTCTGCAACTTTCCTAGTGGTTTTGTCCATGACAATAATGAACAATAGTGGTGACAGTACTTTTCCATGTTTTAACCCACTCCTAATGTCAAACCACTCTGTAATTCCACCTCTTGTCTTTACATTACTTCTAGATATCGAGTACATACAACGAAAGTAAATATTTGTAAATTAACTGCCAGTTTTTACCTAAGCAAATGCAAATGTAACACAAATCAACTATTCTACTCACGCCTCAACGACAAGTTCGAAGTTGCCCAAACTGCATGGCCAGTGTTTTGGGTAACCTAACCGTCCCTGATGGTCACTCAATGAAGTTATGAGGCGCCTTAGCTGGCTTTCATAGTGTTTAGCCATTACCTTCGGCTGGAATTTCCTAGAGAAAAAACATTTTATTTTAATTCTGTAGATATGTTTCACAATCAAGACATAACAAAACCAAAGCTAGGAATGTAAATTTTGTTTCGGTATGTTTTCGTTTTTGGGGTGACACCCAAAGTATAAACTTCACCTTTATAAGCATGCAGAATTAAATCAAAAATAGATTTATATTATATGTTGCAATACTCATTGGTTGAGACAGTAGATTTTTGCAATAGCGATAAAAGCAAAAGGTCGCCAATTTCAGCACAATACAAATATTTTTACATTTTTTGTCAATCCCATTGTATTAGTAATATAATAATAATCACTTACGTTAAACGCAAAAATATTTCATTCAAGTGACATATTACAATTCATGCAAAATTACAGTTTAAAGGAAATTTGAGGCAAAAAAAAAATTAGGTTGTTTTATGTAATTTTTGGGCCTTGACCAAAGAATAATACCAAATTTATTTTAATGTTACCAGTCAAATAGTGAGCACTTTTTTCCCAAAAACGTCAAGATGTTACCCTTGAAGTCGGGATGGAAGAGCTGTAGCAAGCATGCCTGTGCTGAATGTACAATATCAAATGTCAAAATCAAATGACTTAACCTCTCTCCCAATTTTAATCTCTTTTCCTTATGCCATGGATATTTATATGAAATACATAGGCCTAACTTAGAACTTGAACAAATGTTGCATGCAGATTTTTTAAATTCCATCCCATCATTCAGACTATCTTACCTGCGAACTACAAGAATATCTCTCAAAACTCTTGAAAGTGCCTTTTCAAATGATGGAATCCGTAGAAAAACTTCATCTTGGTTTGGCACATTTTTTATAAACTGCAAAAAGGTTATTTTCAATATGAAATACAGTAGCATACGAATTTTGTATCAGGTTAGCGGCTATTTGCATATAGGCAAATGTGCATTATGTAGGGCTTTTGTGACTTAGTAATTATTATGTACACCCGTTTTTCGATGAGAAATGATCTATACTTACATCCAGCCAGTTGTGCCTTACTTCACCACTGTTGAGCATTACATGACCCTTAAGGCTAACTCCTGTATCATTTGCAAAGATAACAACTCTTCCTGAAACAATCAACACAACAATCAGTCACATAAGCTGGATCTATTACAATAGCATAATCAATATTGAGTTTGAAAAGAAGGCTTAATTGTTAAATTACCAAGTTGAGGCAGAGTTGACAGGTTGGGATCAAAATATATAGGATTATCAAAGTAAATATTGAGTTTCTTGTTTGGAATTGCAGACTCAGCGCCAGTGGCATCTAGTCTAGTCTAACCCGTCGTACTGCCGATAATGCGTTAGTCTTAGAGCAAGGCATAAGATCAGCGCATTGCGATCAAAGCTTCATAACTATTAGGACACCGGAAATAAAAATAATAATAATAATAATTTTAAACCTTATGCTTTCAGAGCCCAAAATAATTGAGAAATTATATATTTAAAAAAATGACACATACATAGAGTTATAGAGTACAGTAGTAGTACAAGTACAGTAGTAGTAGTACATAGAGTTACCATATATTATTGTAGGCTATAAAGTAATGAAACACAGAAAGAAATTAGGCCTACTCAGTACTCACACATGTAGTCATTTCTTGTAATATGTGCAATGTAGATGTAGGGGTTGTGTAGTAAAGCACATTTCTAATTTGAAACTTTCAAGAATCTAAAGATTAATCAATCAGGTAGGTAATTGTAAAGGTCTACAATGTTCAACTCAATTCACACAATTAATAATTATATTTAATAGACTATTATTACATATTGGGATAACATGTTTTGTAAATATCAACAAAATCACAAAAAAGGATAACTGAAATTATTGGTAACAGTAATAGTAGTACAGCCCCCTCACTGTCCCCAACCCAACTCATGCTGGAACTGGAAGTTTGATTATTATTTATTAGGCATATCTACTATCTATTACGTACTACCTATTCTATTATGAATTTATTATTATTACTATTATATAAGATACCTTTTAAAACATCCATGACATCTGGGTGGTGCCTAGCCAACGCTTGAAAACTTTGCAAACAACCCCGAAAATGAGTCACATTCCATCCGCAATCCCACACCACCTTACGGATGCCAAGAGTATCCTGCAACTCCTTCTGGAGGCGTACTACTTCCTCTCTCACGGGCTGGCAGGCTGCAAGCTTTCCACGGACATCGCTGACGTTTGCCTCCAGCCATATCCTAGTGAATAAAATGTGCATGCAATGAGAGAGAAGTGCACTAGGAGATTAGATAGAGAAATTACAAAATGGATGACTAAAACCTTTTTGAAATGCAAATAAATTTCCTTATCACTTAGCAGGTTGCAAAATGTTCACAAAGAAGAACTGAGGGCGTATCCAAATGCTATATTTTGCTGTAGTCGACTAGTTTAGCTGAACTAACTCAACAATGAAAGTGATGTCACAAGCAGATGGAACTGTGATTGGCTGGCAGTGAGTTAGGAGACAGAATAAATATTAGTCTGTATTGGAATTCACCCCGGAACTTTTGACATGTTTTGCCTCCTTGACATTGGGCACATACAATTTTAATTTAAGGTAGGGCTACTGTCAAAGTAAAGAAAAAATATGAGGTTCATGTCATGTCACAGTAGCTTAATAAATACTGTGTGTGAGGTCAGCTACAAAAAGCAAACTGGAAGTAGGCCTACATTGTAACTTTGGTAATTGTGGCATGGAAAGCATTGTAAATTATGTGGACATGAAGACTTTTAAAGCTATTGAAATTATAAGACATTAAAACTTAAAAACATGGTTGTATTCAACATCCTATTTATGGGTCAAGTCAAAACTAAGACTACTAAACTAGTATAGTACCATACAACCAAATTACGGCACCAGGACATTATCTGGAAACATTGATCCCACATTAAATCTTTAGACAATTGTCCGATTGGCGTTTCCTCAATTCACATTCAGACGTCAATATTCAGTACATGTAGACTACCTAATTTTTCATTTTTACGTCAAAACCATCGAGCATGGCTATATTTACTTGGTTTCCACACTAGATATGGGTACTAAATAGTAATATAACATTCTGTGTTTACCTACCAGGGCTTGTGTTTCTGAAAAATCAGAATGCCAGCTTTGCTTTTAAAACAAGTTATTAACGAAGTGAGGAAAAGTCTTACTGGCTAGTAACAAGTTACGTACTTATACTAAGATTAACAGGACTTTACAAGCCAATCAAATCAATCACATCTTCAAAAACCTTCTGCTACATAGGCCTACATTTTTACATTGTATTTCTTGCTTCCTCAGACCTTATTGTTAATGTTTAGGAATCCCAAAATTTTGTAAAAATGTTTATTTTGCAAATTTGTCAGAATGTTATAAAAAAAACAAAACATTTGGAGGCATTGAAACATTTTGGGATCATTAAATGATCAAAGAACGTTTGAAAAATGGAGCGAAATAAGAATATTTTTAGGACCTCCATGGGCAAAATACAGCCAATTAAATTGTTTTCCACTAAATTTAGGTAAAATTAGCAGATTTGTACTGCGTTTGCTATGTTCTGCTGCAAAAATACTTGCCTATCACCTAATCAATAAAACAGCACTGGGAAAAATTCTAAAATTTTTTTTATGAAGTTATAGGCCTACCACGGAAACCGAAAATTCCCGTCATGGTCAACTATAATCGAAAACAGTAAAACAAAAATATACACTGGCAAATAATTATATTCGACCTATCGAATATTTTTCGCTTCGACTTTCGAATTCGATATGCTCGCATCGCGCCATTCTTCTCACTTCTGTTAATTTTGTTTGGTGCAAGTTGACTTGTCAATTGATCACTTGCGTGCTCCCAGAGAATATTATTAATTATCATCATGCTAAAAGTTGGTTCTATTTTCGACTGAATTATCATTATTATGACAAAATCTAACATTTATTTTAAGTTTTTACACTAAAATTCAAGGGAAATTATGTTACTTTTTATGACAAAATGGAGCCATTATTGTAAGTTTGTATAAGCCTAATAAAATTAAAGATTTTTTAATCACAAAATGAAGACTTATTATTTGCTATTTCTCAGGGTCTCATATGTATTAGTACGGTACCTAATGTTGTTAATTTACAATATTTAAAATCACTGATGTGATGTGCCATCGATATTGCACGCATGAAATAAGGAGAGAAAGTATTTTATGCGCTAAAACTAAAAACCATATGTTGGGGTATGTGGCAAACTGCGTGACTGACTAAAATATGCAAGACACAATCTGCCACAATACCCAAATTCACGGTATTTAGTGTGTTGAACACCCTTTCACCGATAATACTTTGAGCATGATAAAGATGGTGCTTACGTTATTACAGTTGTATTTGTTAAAGTCATTTTGAACATAATCAACAGAGCAAATAAAAATAAAATTTAATGCCATAGTGGATAGCCTAATGAAAATCATTTATTGATTGATGTTGATTGACCAATTAGAGTAAATTCAACATAACAAACTTTTCACAATATTATAAGCTTATTTTTTTAACCCTATTTCACCCGTATGTTCATCTAAATTACTTTTTTTTTAAAAATATGAATGAGGACGGATATAGGCATATTACAAGGTGAACTACTTACAACAATGTTTCAGCATCTTTGGCTTTCTTTATTTGTTTCTTTAGGACTCCACTACCAAATATAGGATCATTCTCATCAAAATGTGCACCATAGAATTTATCTTCCTTAGTATATCGAGGTTTCTTGGAAGGTGGTACAATATTGTCCACATATGTTGTTGGTAAATTACAAGTGTTTAAGACAGAAAGAACCGTCTTTGTCAAACTTTGTTGATGTAACCTTATACGTACAGAGCGAAAACCTGGAATAAAAAATAATATAAAAGTAGCGGTAGTCTATATTGAGTAACCTAAGTAATAAGTTTTTAAGTAGGAATCCAAATTGAAATAGGTCATTCACACATAAAACAATCTTATACAAAATAAACTCAAAAATACTATAATACTGACTCTTTTTAGAAGTATCTTTCTCAGTCTTCTCTTGTGGTCGCAAATAAAATGTAATAGTTGATGATGAAGCTGTGCGGTTCTTCTGCAAGGTTTCAATGTGAGAACTTAATTGTTTCAAAGAATTTTCATTGACTGACTGAAACAAGAAGAAGTTTAGAAGATATCAAATGGGCAGACAGACAAATATTAAAAAGGGGTTAAGGTACATTGCAGTTGGAGAGTGCATTCCCAAGGTAATGTAATACCTCGTTAAGACCATAGGTTTATTCATTTGTCTTCATTATTCGAAGATGAAATACAAGGCTACAATGCTACCCTCGACAACATGCCTGCCAATAGCTAGGTACCTACCTGCAGGGCTACTGTTATTCCTTAAATTGCTTGTGGTGTAAATGGGACTAGTCTTTTTACAACCTGATAACTATTTCAAATTTCAAATATTGTTACAAATAATTATTATTTACAATAGAACCGTCTTGCTAAATACCTGGCCAGAACGTGCACATGCACTACTGCTAATGGAAATGGGATTGTGATGGTTCGTACTTCCAACAAGCCCGGTCAAAACAAGCCCTAAACGTTGTGCGCCAAATGTGATGGTTCCGCCTCCTACGCTCCTTACTAAAATATCACCAACAGGAAAAGTATAATTACGACCAATTAATCCAATCAACACCTCTTGATCCTCCTCACACGTTGGGCCTTTAAATCTAGATATTTACCTTACTTAAAACAATAGCTCAATATGCAAAACAGAGGTTAAAATTATATTTAAATAAATAAATAATAAATTGTATTTAGAGTCTACCCACTCAGTTATATAACTGATTTTCCGTGGGAGACAGTAAATCAAAGCGACCAAGCCAACCTGCCCCGACGCAATCGACGAGAAACAATTTTGAACAACAACAATCCTTTACTAAATTAGAATTTATTAGCAATTGTCAATTATATTGTGCTGGACCGGTGGTGCCAGATGTGATTGCAATACATTGACTTGACACAGTTAGATAAGGAATGCAGAGTTAATAGTGAATAATAAAAATATCTGACAATAAAATTTAGCAAAGGTTAGATTCAAAATTTGACTTGATATACAAAATAAAACAGCTTATTTCCTACAAAGCGGTCTCTACAAAACTGTGCCAATATCTTACCAATAGACACCTAGGAGATAAGCCCCTCTAGCTCTAGCGAGCTACCAGCACCATTGGCCGCCAGTTGTTGAGAATAATATGCTACATGCACAGTCAAATCAAAAAGGTACAAGTTTAGTTAATTGGACTGGAAATAGGGCTAGAAAGAGTCAAGTTCTCTCCAATGCAGTGACAACGTCCTGTAAAACAGTGCCTGTGTATTGTCAGGAAAATGGTTAATACCAATAAAAAGTAATGAACTACCTAGTGGATCCACATTAAAGAACAGTATCTATGATTGTCAACGTTGTCTTATTGCCCCATCAATTTCCCTTATTTAATATTCATACATCGTAAATTTTAGAAAAACCCTTTTGGCCAAGTAAAAGAATTGAGTAGGCCCTACTCATCACTCAGTGTTGTCGAATCAGCATCTCCATGGACCATTCAGTAGAGAGTAGACTCAAAGGTCAGGGTCTCGACCCCGGGATGGATGACTGCTAGTTTAGCCTACCCAAGGCTAGCTCCCTCCGATCAGCACGTGTCTTGCTCGCCGTGTAGTTCTGGTTGCTTCCCATCGAACGACACTCAGTACGCGCGGTGACAGCATAGGGTACAGCTACGTATCAATCACCACTGTCTCTCTCTCTCTTCCACATTCATTCGCCTGTCTCTATGAATCCATTCTGTAGCGACTTTCTCTAATAAGACCGGTACTCTGATAAAACGCAACTGTTCAACTCCACTCATTTCATGCCGAAGCTTTCGGCTATCCCCTGTCTCTACGATTCACTGTTCTTACTATTCACCGCTTATACTGTTCACTTGTTCATATTGTTCACTGGCTATACTGTTTACTGCTCAACTGTCCGCAAAGTCACTCAGCGGGTCGGCGGTCCTTACTACTCATTGCTATCGGCGAATGCTATAGTTGTTCCGAAGCAAGTAAGCAGATGCTGACGTCACCGGCTGGTGGATTGCAGCCAATCAGCGGTCCCCGATTTAAAATACTGACCGCTCATTGGCCCGCCGAAACCGCGCGCATCTGCTTACTTGCTTTGGAGCAACTATACCAACACTGGTTATTGGCGAATGCTATCTCTTGTTATTGACGAATGCTCCCAACACTTGCTATCGGCGAATGCTATCTCTTGTTATCGGCGAATGCTACCAACACTAGCTATCGGCGAATGATCTCTTGTTATCGACGAATGCTCCCAACACTTGCTATCGGCGATCGGCGAATGCTATCTCTTGTTATCGACGAATGCTATCTACTGTTTGCAAAGTTGCTCTGCTTGCCTGCGGACCTTACTACTCTTCGGCCTTGCTATTTACACGCGTTATCGGCCGCAGCCCAAGACAACCCTTTCACTCAAACACTACACTTGCCCGCCAACTGTGTTGTGGGCCCTGCTCAACTATCCACGTGTGAGCACGTATGAATACTATTAAACTTACTACTGACGCCGTACTACTTTTGACCACAGTGACGTGTAATTATTAGATCTCCCACGCCAAGTCAATTCAAGTTCAAACAAAGGATTTGTTTAGTTTAAGGTCTATTACCATAAATCCAGATTAAGTTAGCATTTGACTGGCCAATAGAGTAAAGCGTCTACCCCCTCTCATTTCCAGGTTTGAGAAACGTTAGATACTCATTTCATTACCATATATGGTCACATTTTTGAGTACCCAAAGTTTTACACCCTCCACAGAGCTACACACACAACATTTATTTCGGTTTATTATCTATTGAGATGATTTTAGAATTATGATGACCTTAAATGATCTAGGATGAACTCTTATGTTAAAGGAAATTGAATTCTGCATCGTTTGAGATGTGTAGACTTCTGTAGGCTAGATATTACTGATTAAATTTAGATAATTAAAAATGTACAAGGTTATAATGAACCCTAGCATAACAATGTTGGTTTAATTAGGAATTGCAATGGCCTAATCCCGGCTTTGATACATAGCAATTATTCAAAATATTGATCGAAAAAATTATAGGCCTAATAGCAATTGATTAGAGTTATCAGTTATTAATAAGGGTGAGATATGGCTGATCTTTTACAGGATATGGTTGGGAATTTAGCAAGATGGCTTACATTTATGTAGGCTACAGATTATCATTGATCATCTATTAAGGTGTATTGTAACTTAGTTTATAACCAAAAAACATGTCTTTGCAGCAGTATAAAAAAAATTGATACGACTATTTTAAAATTAATTAAGTTGTGAAACCACATGTTTCTCCTGAATGCATTTGAATTTTGAATGCATATTTTACCTTAATTTTAATTTTATCCCCAATAATTCAAATTGTAGCCAGTTTGCTACCGGTACTTCAGTCTTTTCCTTACATCCTTTTCTTGGAGGTGCCAACAGTACGGAGATGTTTGGACTATTCTTTTGACATGTGTTATACTTCTGGGACAGACGAATGATGCACATTATCTATTATATTATATTATATTACAATTATTATTATATTATTATATTATTATAGTATCTAAACACTTGTGAGCACATCAAATCCTCATGAGTGTGATTATGAAATAGCCTAGTGTAAGACTAACGTTATTCATTATTCTATAGGTGCGTTACTACTTGGATGATAATATAGTAGCAAAATATTTGTGAGCACATCAAATCAAAATCCTTATATGAAGGTCATGACGTATATCAATTAAATATGAAGGCCTAGGCCTAATATTAACATTATTCATCATTCATCAATCATCAATTCATCATGTATCCTGTGTATTTTACATATCATTATTATTGTCTACCTACCTATATTATATTACCCAATACTATAATTGTGTATTCATCATATTATCATTATTATTGTATATAGGCCTATATTCTAATGACTACTTATCACTATTATTGTATAGGCCTGTATTCTATTACTTCATACTGTTGTGTATGCAACAACAGACTTTGATTGACTTTGAATCACGCGCCTTGGCGTCAACGCACAACGCTACCTATGTTGAGCAGGCGGTGTGTTTCTCACATCTGACTTCAGTGGTCGTACTTCCGTTTCCGTACAATACATCATCAACCATCATGTAGATGGAAGCTAACTTATTCTTGTAACTGTGTATTTAACTAATAACATCTGCTTAATCGTATATTCAATAAACCTAAGATTTATGTATATTGTTGTATACTAATTTCCCCAACAGTATACAATACATACTATAATTATTGTGTAATAACATATCATTATTATTGCACACATATTCTACTACTTTGTACTATATAATTATTTAATAATTAATCGATCTTAGTCTACCTGATTGTTACAGGTTAAAATGAGTAATTAAATATATGCATTATGTATTTATCTATGGCAACATCAATAAAACTATCTATCTAATTATACTTTTTTAGCAAATAAACTATGGTAGGCCTACTATTTAGTTTTCAGGCAATTCTAGACAGTTCTGAATGGACAAATGAACAAACCTATAGCCAACGCAGTGCCACGGTAATACTCGAGGGCTGTAGTATAACCGCATTGGTAGCACTTACCCTTTCTGTTGGATGTTGGCCAAATAAGTCTGGATGTACTGAAAAGTAAAAGGGTCGTAGTGCAGTAGAAACTTCAGAAGACGTCAGAAATCGATATATTTGTTTTGTTATCTGCCCAGTTGTTGGAAGAAGCAGAGTCCCATTTTTATGGATTTCAAACCTGAAAATTACAAAGGCCTATAGGGGTATATTGTATCAACATGTTTTACCATATCACATTGAAAAACATTTTATATGAAAGCCTAGGCCTACACCATTTTCTTCTACCAGAGGCCTATTTTGGTAAATAAAAAAAAGTTCATTCAACTCCATAACAGAAATTAAAAATGAGCATGTACATATTTAAGGTTTGTACTATCCAGTCTTGGGGTCGAGGAACGTGTTATTAATATTAGTAGGCCTAAGGCGTTTCTGGGAACAAGTTTCTATTTAGGAAACTTTTGTGGGACTTTGTTCCTTTATCCAACATAGGCCTAAGGAACTTGTAACTTTAAAATAGTAACTATTTTGAGGGAACTTGGAACGAACTTAACGTTCCCTGAAAAGTTCGTAACACTTTCTTAATGAAGCCGAATTCAGGAGAAAAGATAAAAATACAAACTCAATTGCATCTCTGCCTGAAATGCAATATTGAAATTAGCATTTGTAGTGTCTTCAATATTCATACGTCGGCGCCACAAACATTCATAAAGCCAACGTTAGCCGGATGAACCGGAAGGGGTTCAGGCAGTGAGTTTAGGTAGCAGTGTGTAAGGAGATAAATCAATAAAGTCAAAATTAAAAAAGTTGATACCGTGTATTCATTTAAATTTTATTGCTTTACAATAATAATGTTATATAATGGCATAGGTAATCGTGTTACGGGGGGGGGGGGGGGGAGGACTGCTGCAGTGTCGTACCTATATGGGGTGGAGGAGGTTAGGTGATTAACAACACCGAAACTATCTCGAGGCTCATATTTTAAAGAGCAGTAGTGTGTAGAGGCTACAAGGATGACTATCACGTCTACTGTCCACACACAACAGCACCGACAGGGGTGGCTCGAGCATTAAAACCCTTTCATTCCCCAAATGAATTTGTCTAAATTAGGTAATTTGTAAAACCAATTCAAATTCCAATTTTTTTCCTAAGAATTTTTTTATTTATTTTTTTATTTTTTATTATGATTTTTAAGCAATTTTTGGGAAGTTTTGGATTTTGAATAAAATCTTTATTTTTTGTTAAAATTTAAATTTGAACTGCATTCCTAAAATTAGATTTTTTCTGAATGTTTTGCCTATTTTAGATTTTTGTACCTCAAATAGCAGTACTGGAAATTTATTACTTTTCCGGGACTAACCTAGTTTTTTTTCGTTTTTAGCCTTTTTAGCAGATGTGTATTTTCAATCTTCCCTCAAAAAGGCACTATTCGTCCCAATAAATTGAGGGGAAATCTATTGATTTTTTATTTACCAAAAAAAAAATTTGGGGGTCCAACTGAAAAAACATAAATCTACTGGCAAACATTTTTAGGTCAAGATCAGCAAGCCTGACTGAAGTTTTTTCCGAGGTTTTCCTCAGTCGTTTAAGATCTACTATAGCTATTTGAAACTTTTTTGGGAACTATTCTTGCTTCCAGTTGTCATCCGATTGATATGCAATTTTGCACAATTGTCAAGAAAGGAAATGGTCACACTTCTATAGTAAAAGATTACTAAACATTGTTGTGTTTGTAGGTGAGTATTAGGTGAGGATGACTTGATATTCTTCAGATTAAGATTGTACTTTAACACAATGTTGACTTTGTTGATTTATCTCCATACACACACACAACCCACAACCTCTCACTGTCATCAAAGTAGAAGGACCAAAAGTAACTGCCAAGTGTGGACAACGTACCATCACGCGTAATGCATCACTGTTCAAAAAAATACCACCCACACATAACAACCCCGGTGGAGAAGACCTTGCCGACGATTCTGCTGATGAAAGTTCGCCAACAGATGAGCAAGATCCCAGGGCCGATGACGAACCGCCTCCTCCAGTGCTGAACTACCCAATTCAAGGAGTGCCTCAAGCTCGGGCAAATGCAGATGGTCCAGCTCGAAGATACCCACAGCGGACTACACGTGATCCACGCAAGTTCAACGACTATGTAATGCATTGAACAATTTAAAGGTGGGCTGTAGTTAAAGTGGGGTAAATTTCAAAAACGCGTTTTTATGTATTAACACATTTTGACACGATTTTGATAACCCCAGTAAAAACCCGAGCTCAAACGCACGAGCCGTTCGAGAGCTAGCCCGCCTCAAAGTTGGAGGGGTGGGGGTGCCTACGTCACCGCTACTTAGTCTCGACGGCCGCGGGTAGCTGGCTGCAGCCAACTACACACCATGCTGCATGGCTCAAGCCCTTGCCTTCGCCGGACTCACTACCCCAATAATAGTAGTACTAAATAACAAATATAAAACTCAATTAATTCACCAATGAAGAAGTTATTCAAAATACTCAGGCTCGTAACCGTCAGCTGCTTTAAAACCCAAACGTAGAAGGGTAGAACCCTGTTGATTCTGGGTACCTTTCGGGCGAATACAGTTCACAACACACGATGGATATCCCAATAACCTTCCATTTCTTTTTGCCAAATGTTGACCACGAATTCATCCAGTAAACAAATTGTTGGTAAGCAACGTAGCGATATGATAGATAGATAGATAGATATTTTTATTCACTTAGACTAGTACAGTGTACAAGTATAACTCTTTGCAGAGAAAGTGAATAGTCTATAATTAATAATTAATAATAAAGTGATAGTAATTATAATGATATACACAGTGTTAGAAGAAAGAATAGTTGAATATAAAGCATAATTGATAATTGATATGGATATTGATATTGATATGTATGATGGTTGATAATATTGATATATGTATATATGATGATTCATTAATTGATTAATAATGATAAACACAGTGTTTATGTTAAAGTAGAGTAGATGCAAACAATAGCATGCGCTACTATAGATTAAGAACTCATATATAATAAGAAAAGTTGGATATAAAGCAATTTTTTTATGTGATATTGTGATAATAATTGCTGATGGCACAGAAAACAGCATGATGTACAGGAGAATGTGTCTAGTATATATATGATGATTGATTGATGTATTATTGAATGATTCGTTTAGAGTTACTAATTGGCTATCAGGCGCATGCAAAGCTAATAAGTGATTTGCTGTGTTCAGTGTATCAAGATTTAACACGCACTTTAAAAAATAATATGTTCTGTGATACAGTCAGCACTGCCCGATGTTCCCTTATTACATTACTATCACTGCAATACAGTGAATACCCACTAGTTTCGTCTATCAATGTTATTACGCACTCCCACAATTACACCAATCAACATTCCCTGATCTGCCTATAAGTGATTTTTTTGGTTAATTCTCCCTTCTATCAGAACGTCGAACACAAAACACTATCGTAGTGACTGCGTGGTTGAAAGTTTATGACGCAGTACAGAAGACTCCAGAAAATAACTTTGGGTGTCTTATTGTGTAAAATGGTAATTGTTCACGGAAGAGACCCCAACCCCTTAACCCCCATTAACTGTGACCAATCATTTTGGACAGTTGAAAGATATATTGCACCAATAAAACTAATATATACACATCATGTTATACAGTGTATGAAAGTTGTTGATTTCATTACTTACTCTTTCGTGAGGGTGGGGAAACGGAAATGGGGAAGATGTGAATTGGAGTATTCAGTCCTTGCGTTACGCTTTGATTTGCTTTGAAATGCATGAGTGATACAATGAAACTAGGAACGTTGACATCACTAGATAATAAGTTGTCATCATTAGATGGTACGTCGTTGTAACTAGATGCACGTCGTCGTCAGTAATGCACTCTGAGAAAGAACCTCTGAAGATACATCCACATCTTTATCATTTCCACGGGGGGTCATCTTCGATAGTCTGTCAACGACAGTCATAACCCATTAAATTTACGTTGAAAATTTCCCATTTCCTGGATGGGATTCTCGTTCAAAACAGATGTGCCGACCTGAATTTCTATCTCGGGCTGTACAATACTAATAACTACCAACTACAATACTAATAAATAACAAATACATTGTAACTCTGTATCAAAACTCTCGCTTTCTGTGACAACATCGTTCACTATCTTTCTTCTAAGGTTCAATTTTTGTGACATGTTGAAACGATGAATCTCCCCCTTTTAATTTTATTGACGGTTTTTAATTTTTTTTTAACACGGGATTCGAAATTGAGCCTAATATGCGGCATACCAAACTGATTTTTTTAAATTAGATGATATTTCAAAGTCTTCGTCAGTAAAGTGGGGAGCACATACAACTGAATATTTTTCTAGGTGTAAACCCATGCATTAATTTTCTTCAAGCAAGATTTATGACGAGTCGGCGATCTATCACGATTTGGAAACTGAAAACTAACTTCTTTCCATCGACGATCCCCCGATTTTCCTGCCTGATTACTGCACCCGAATACACAACTATATTCATATTGACGCATGTTCATGTTCATAATCAAAGGGGTTTTCTAGCAATACAAACACAATAAAATACGTTTCAGCACAAAATCACAACACTGCCGCCTGGCATTTATCAACAAGAATAATAATATTAAAAAAAACGCTTTATAACTACAGTATGTACACACGTTTTACATTGAATTAGAAGGATGTCACTTCGCACTGCTACCCCTATAACGCCCACACATTAAAAAAGGGGAAAATGTTGTTTTTTCCGTGCTAGCACAGTCAGGTCAGACAGCATGAGGTCCGCGGCTGCGACCGCTGGGGGAGTGGGAGCGGTGACGGCACGGACGGGCACCCCAGAACTTCAACGCGCTGTCGTTTCGCGAGTTCTTATCCGTTTTGGATGGGGTTTTCGGCATTATAGTTTTTACATTGCCATTCTTAAGAAAATTCTCGGACCCTTGAGTACAGCCCACCTTTAAGTTAACCAAGTGCTATCATATTTTATTAAGTTCAACGAATATGCAATGCATTGAACAATTTCAGTTAATCATTATTATATTTTATCAAAGCAATCTCAAAATCACATTTTTATACTACTAACTTTAAAGTGTTATTTTCTCATTTTGTAAACATTTATAATTATGAACATTCGTATCTTTTAGCCTCTTGACCATTAAGGAAGGGAGGATTGTAGTGTCTTCAATATTCATAAGTCGGCGCCACAAACATTCATAAAGCCACCGCCAGCCAGATGAACCGGAAGGGGTTCAGGCAGTGAGTTTAGGTAGCAGAGTGTAAGGAGATAAATCAATAAAGTCAACATCATAGATACTAGTATCCCCCCCATTGTGTTAAAAGTACAATATTAATCTGAAGAATATCAAGCCATCCTCACCTAATACTCACTACAAACACAACAGCATTTCATATTTCATATTTTATTCACTCGATCAATACATTGCATAGATATAACCCCTCTTGGAAGAGGGGGAATGAATAATCCTTAATAATAACTAGGGGCTACTATGAACATGATAATAATATTAGTTATACGAATGTGTACATAATTAGAAAATAATTAGAAAGTAAGAAGGTGACTAAAAATAATATGTTTAAGCAGGCTACAAATTAGTACATAGCAGAGGCAGGTGACAAAAGTGTGTGTATACATTAACAAGTGCGTGTGCTTAGTGGATGAAGAGAAAATGTTGAATAAGTATTACAAAGTTTTAGTTATACATAGTAATGGTATTGTGCAAGGGTATAAATGGTATGTAACATAATGTATGAGGATCTTTAGCAGGTACTGTTTGTATGCATTTGAAGTCTTAATAAGTAGCACAATTCACAACAATCTTATAACAATCTTATAATAAACATGCTTTGTGCAGTTATAATAAATAATATGTAGCATAGATCACAAACATTAGGCTATTAAATTTGTAATATGTCAGAGTCAAGGAATTCCTCAAGGGTGTAGAATGTATGATTAATGAGATACGTCTTTACTTTATTTTTAAATAAAGCGGGTTGTGTTTGGGCAGGGGGCGAATTAGGCCTGCGTAGTTTTATTCTGTAGTACTAAGTACACAAGTATTAGGATTGGTCATGTAGTGTAACATGTAAAACATGTTAGGCCCTAGACGACAACAACTTACTAATAGACCTAGGGCCTACATAAAATGTAGGTAGTATTTTAAAAGTTGACATTGATAAAAAAAACTGCATCTAGGCCTACTGGAATCAACGGGATTACGACCGCGAAAGGAACTTATAAAGGAACATTAAATTCGTTCCAAGTTCCCACGAAATAGTAACTTTGACGTTACAAGTTCCTGATTTAAGAAAAGAAACGCGTTTCCACAAAAGTTCCTGAAAAAGGAACGTACTCCCCAAGACTAAGAGTAACCTACCGGTACCGTACTAGAAAACTTTCATTAGGCATTAGTTGACTTTTTAGTTTTTGACTTTTAGTCAACATGTCTCGTAACTGCCCACACATGAGCACTGTGCTTATGTGGGCTTCTCTAGACTATTCTCTTCTCTTGTTTGTTTTATGTAGCCTACCAATTGTATCTATTTTCTTGAGAGAAAAATTTAATCTGAATCTGTGCCCCTGCTACTAGTAGGGTAATTGTGCTGGTCCGTGTCTTTTACTCTTGTAGGCCCTAGGCCTACCTAGACTAGGGCCTACTTTTTTGTACATTTTTTGTAACTTATTTTATTTATATGAAGGCCTATATAAGCCCCTACTACTCTTGTACCTTGGCCAACTATTTTGGGTAATACTATCGTATAGGGTACCCCGGTTCAAACCGACGTGTGCGCGCATCTCCACTGCAGCCAACTTACACAATGCGATAGTAACTACATTAGAAACAATAAATTTGCCTTGTTACTACTTATGTTAAAGGTGTACTTTCATTAGGTTAGTCGACCTTTCCGCCTAGTTGTAGTACGCCGCGCTAGTTCTAGGATATAATCGATAAGAGCGCACCCGAAATCCTTTCCGTTAAAAACGAGGTTGGGGATACTTGTTGTTACGCGGTTGGCAGCATTCGTTGGAAAATTTACGCGCGAGCGGAGTACCCTATACGATATTTTTACCCTATTTTGTACATATTTTGTTACCGGAGGGCCTACCTACCTATTCTATGAATGTATTTTTATAAGTTGTAATTTTGTATGCCAATTGTTATAGGGCCCAATGTAGGCCTGGGCTACCTGATGCATTGAAGGGGGGTTTGTGGAAACTTGTCACTGATCCAAGGGATCAACAGCAAGAAGCAATAGGCCTTAGTAGGCTAGCCCTAGGCCCTAGCATGCAGAAACAACTGTGCCATGCTATAGCCTAGATATCATACATACCATTTGCTCGTAAATAATTTCTCCATAGTGACCTAGGCCTAGGCATGTAGGCCTAAGCTAGAAGTCTGACTGAGAGCCTTGCTGCCTTGAGTTAACCCAAGCTAGGCTGGCCAATGCATATGGCAGGCCTGGGCCAAAGCCAGGTGCTAGGCCTAGGCCTAGAGCCTCGCTAGGCTTAGGCCCTAGAGGGTAAGATTAGGCTTTACCCAAAGGCCTAACTTAATCATAAATTGTCTGTGGCTAGCCTAGTAGGCCTAGGACCCACGCCTATTTAATTGACTAGATCCATCAATAGGCCTAAGGCTACAGCACCTTAGTGTCGGCTAGGGCCTAGGCCTAGCAAGGAGTCTAGGCTAGTCCAGGACCAAGTAGGCCCTGAGTGATACAGCTTAAAAAGGGATAGACCCAGACCAATTTATCACTTGACTTTGAAATCCTAGCCTATAACACAACAGTTAACACTTTGGTGAACAGTAATTTGACCTATACACACAAATTCACGGGCGCAACGCACAAGGACAGGCACGAGGAAGCATATCGACGCCGTCATATTTGACTACTGACTGACGACCTTCACATGACAGACCAGCTGACCCTGACAGTAGACAAAAATATCAACAAAGATTTTCTTACAAGTGGTGCAACTTTACCAAATACATGCCATCAACAGATCAATCAATATTCAATCCGTTATTATATTATTTGAATTGTTCGCTTTATTATTAAAAATTGTAATTTATTTCAAATGTATAGGCCTAAAGTTTATGAATATGCTGAAACTCACCAATGCACATCTCCATACACATCCAGTTTAGGTTTCTAATGTTACCGTTCTGTTTTCCAAGCGTAGGCGGCCGAATGATCAGCTGTTCAGTCCTGAACTGCATCTGAAGTGCAGTTTTCGGCAGTTTTGTCGAATTTGACCTCAAACACATTAAAATTATTTGTTACGTAACCATCATTATTATTTAGGGTTTTCATTACAATGATAAAATTTATGGTAAGTGGTAAGTGTAACTGTAAGCAGTGGATAAGCGGAAGCGCCCTATTCGGCTAGGCAGGAGGTTTTGGATGGGGTTAGGGGTGATTCAGGACTAGGGCCTAGGCCTAGGTAGGCCAGCCCTAGGTCTAGTAAAGTTAGGGTCAAACCCCCTAGGCCTACTCTATTCTAGACCCTACTTGGTGACATATTTCTCCAAGGCGTCCTAAAAGCTTGCTTGGCCTAAGCATGAATGCAGAACGACATTGAGTAAACAGATCTCCATTTTTATTTTTTAAACACCAAAGCTAAAAATAAATTTAAGCTAGCCTAGGGCCTAGGTCTAGGCCTAGAGAGGGCTTACTGGCAAAGGTAGACATAGCCTAGACCTAAGCTCTACATGGTGTAGATTGTTGATTCACCATCTCAGTGTTTGGTGGATAAATGTAGTTTTCTAGGCCCTACCCTAGGAGGGGCAAATCTCTTAATATTGACCAAAAACCATGAGTATTATTACTGCTATATATAACATATTGGTCATCTGTTTTATTTTCATCCACCTATTAGTAGGTGGAATTGTAAGCATTATGCTTGATACCCTTAAACCTCTTTGCTTGTATGAAGCAATGCAACAGTGCATGGTTTTCTATCTGTTAAAGTGAGCTAAGCATAGGCTAGATGTTTGCCCTGTTAGATACTTATTAGCCTAGGGCCTGCATTTGTTTAGAATGTCAAAATGTGTACTATGCTAGGCCCAATTAGCCTTTGTAGCCTATAAATTGTAAATTGGCTATGGTGCCAGAAAATGAACTGAACTAACTAACTTAGGCTCTACCTACATCAAACATGTTTATGGACTGCATATTTACAACTGTGTTGCAAGTAGGCCTTCAGTCTAAATCTAACTTGGTCTATTGCTGTCAGTGGTACCGACTACAGGTAGTAGAACTAGATATAATTCAGCTCTCTTTCTGTCTTCAACATTTGTAGGCAAAGATATACAGACGTTTGGGTACTTACGTAGTTGGTGTGACCCAACTTTTCAATACCGTTTTTTTCAACTAAAATCAACATAAACACTCACCATTGATGAAATAAGTCAAGAACAACTCATTGTGTACTATTTTATTACATTCCAGCACCAAAAATCTAAAATAGAATCATCACGTTTTTGGTGTAACAGTAACAAAAAAAACTTCAAAACCTTTAACGTCGCTATTTTAAACGAAAGTACTTTTCCATTAAAAGTCATTTTCTGTTTTAAATAGCGACGTTAAAGGTTTTGTAGGTTGAGTAAAAAAAAAAAATTTTTTTTTTGAAAAGTTGGGTCACACCAACTACGTAAGCACCGACGTTTGGACTTTGGAGCAGTGTGCGCGATCACTGTGTTGTAGGCCTATGTTTACTGTTCGACGTTACTTAGGGACCGGTAGGCCTACCAACACTATCGCTCTAGGCTATTACATTGGCCTGATAATAATGATAATGGAGAGAATTCGCATCCCAAATGATGGTCTCTTTTCCGACTCTTGAGTAATTACTAGGAAAACGCTTAAGTCCCGCCGCGTTGTTGGATGAGCGTAATTGGTGCATTGAGCTGCCATGTGTTACGTGGATTTTCTGTTCTGTGAAAAAATCATTACTTAGTCGAAGATTTTTTTAAAAATTAAATAAAATAAAATAAATAATTAACTTAATTTTTTTAATTAATCGTGATTTTTTAAAAAAGAAAAAAATTGTAAAATCAAAATTTTTATAAGAAATAATTTTACGCTCAAATTTCACAGGAATATATTTATTCATAAAATTAAGGTTCTGTGAAAAAAAACATTACAATCGGATAAAGCATGTAGGTGTTAAGTTGAAGAAATTTAAAAAATCGAGAAAAAAAACAACGTAAAATTGCGATTTATTTTCAAGAGAATTAATTTTTCGATTACGCTCAAATTTCACACGAATATATCAATTCATAAAATTAAGGTTCTTTGAAAAAATCATTACAATCGGATAAAGCATGTAGGTGTTATAAGTCGATAAATTTTTTTAAAATTGAAAAAAATCGTAAAATTGCGATTTTTATGAGAAATAATTTTCCAATTGCGCGAAAAAACGTGGCAGTTCTTTGTTCAGAGATTTTAAAGGCCTCCATAAAATGTCATCGCAATCGGAGTATCGGTTTAGCCGGAATCGTGTTAATAGACTTGACAAAAATACAAAAAAAAGAAAAAACATTCTGGATTTTTTTCTCCAGTTTAGTAAAATAAAATGGAATCTTCGCTTCGCTCGCTACGCTCATCCAAATAGAAATGAAACCGTATTTCAAGCCGAAACTTGGTGGCGCATGAGCATGACGTCACGCTGTATGTACCTTTATGTATTATGTATGTAAGTAAGCCTAAGAGACTATCAAGGAAGCTTAATGCATCCATTATATTTTATTTACAGCTTACCTTTGGAGCAGGCATCTATGCAGGTCTTTACATCAGTCAAAACTATGAAGTAAGACAAAGTTTGTATTCTACTCTCAATGCATTAACCACAGTGTAGGCCTACAATACTAGCCATGCAATGCTTAAAAGTTAAAACCTTTAAAATATAATAGGTAGTAATGTTTCAATTACTTTTTTATTTATATTGGCCTACAGTAGTTTTAAACCCATCCAAATCCTATGAAACATCAACTTTTTGTTAGTTTTTGTGATTTCTATTTTTTTATTGAGAATATTGTTAATTTGCTATTGCCTAGGCCTAATCCGCCTTAATCATTATCTCTAGTTAAACACTAGTAGGGCTGCTCAATTTTGCTTAAATTACTAAACATTTTAAATGACTACGGTACTTAACGCCAACCTATTGTGAATCATTCGTAAATATTTACCTCTTTGAGTGGTTGATCTTGAGATAAAGTCCAATGATGAACATAAGAGGCCACACGCACACCAAATGGGTCTTGAACACTGGGACACAGCAGTTTCTCTTGGTATTACTGCTGCGTTTCGATCTCGAGGGTGAAGGGGAAATCAGTAAAATCACATGACATGTTAATTAATAACGGTCTTGACAGCTAGAGCAGAGTTCAATTTTAGTCACAAAATACTAAATGTGTCAGTCCTGAACAGTGAACACTAGTTGATTTGTTTTTCTTGTTTTTTAGGTTCCAAGAGTTGATGATCCAGCAAAGTTGTGGGAAAAAATAAAAGAATATGCAGATTCACACAAGAAAAGCAAATAAAAAATTAAATTTGAAACTGGATGACAGCAGCAATTCAATAGACATACGTACTATAAATGGATATAGGTGTCCGTTCTTTGCATCAAGGAAAGTGATCAATTATTGTTTTAACTTTTAAGAGACAAAGAATTATAATATAAGTATAGTTTACCTTTCCAATGTTAATATTAATATACAAACAAGTCCATTTATGAACATATTTTAATTTACATCATTTTATTGCACAATCATTAGGAAGGCCTACTTTGTATTTCTGTATGTTGTAGCCAGTATATTATTATATTTATATGATTGCATGATAGTTTTTTGGGGGTAATCCATGTGGATTTTTTTAGTTATTTCCTTTGTCTTGAGCAGTTCTCCACGCTCTTTTTCAAGGAAAGGATCTGATGAGATTTTCAAGTCTTAAAAGACAAAATTGATGCCCTTCCACTTGGCATGAACTATGATGAGGAAAAGGAAGCCCGTCTACTGGAAAACCAGAAAATGCATGATGGCCCACACCAGTAAGCCAAAAATGCAGGCATATGAAAAGAAGAAGACCAATATGTTATGTTTTGTATTATTTGGTTGAATATTTAAGATAAAACTGAACATAGCAAAATGACTGTAAAATACTGTACGATTTCAATAATAATAATAATAATAATAATAATAATAATAATAATTAATAATGAATACAAAGTTTTTAAGCATAAGCCCGCTTTGAGGACATTATTATTGGATGATAAATAACAATTGTCATCAAAGTTTTCCCCGACTGGAGATCAAGCCGGAGGTTCTGGGTACGATCCTAAGTCGGGGCAAACTTTTACGACAATTGACAATGCCATCATTCAATAATACTAGGCCTACTAATAATTTACTCTTTATGCATTTCCTATTTAAAATCGTTGCAGTTATTTTTCATTATTATATTAAATGTAGGCCTAACTGATTTTAAGCTGGTTTGTTTTGTCGATGTATTTGGTTGCAGTGTATTGTTTTGTATATTATATTACCATTATTTTAATTTCCTTGGAAACGTTGGAAATAATATAATAAATCCACGTGATTACCCAAGAAACTGGCATGTGTTTATATTCTATCGGTGAATGTCTTGAAGTTAAGTATATACCAATTACAAATCATATATTCAATTATGTTATAGCCCAATATTATACGGTACGTACATGTGTGTGCTTTATGTTCTGTCATGAATATGAAGGAAAGGGTGATTGCTGGGGCAATTGTTGAATATAAAATATCAGTCTGGCCACCTACATAGCATAGTACCCCCAGTATCTGCTTAGAATTCCATACGACAGTCTAGTCTGATTTTTCACTAAGGTACGGTACTCACTAAGGACCATTTTTTACAGTTACATTAATATATGAGCATTTTTGGTACATTGATCCCAGTCCTAAAGTGGTAGGTAGTTGATATTACCATGGCAACCACCAATCAGAAGATTTAAAATTATTTAATTAGACAATAGATAAATTTTATCTGGACATTGAAATACCGGGCCTTAAGACAACAAACACTTTGTAAAGACCTGTAACTCAATGCTATTGAGGTGTACAAAAAGATGTTCCTCTTTTGACAAAACACTGCAGCAAAAATCAGCCATGTTGCCGAGACACAAAGCGGCTGCCAAACGATCAACAAAGTTGCCCAACTTTATTGCTATCCCCGACACACGAGCGACAAAATAAAGTAACAATGGCGACACCTACTGTTGTGATTGGTTATGAACGATCCCATGATACTTTGAAGAGATCTGATTGGAAGTTGCTAGCTTTTATTGCCAAGTAGTTCATAATGTTGAACATTTTTTAGGTGTTGCCGGGTGTTGAGCAACTCGACTTGACCGAGCAGTCGGAAATATGCATGTTATCAAATGCACACCAACTCGCAGCAACATTGTTGAGCAACAAAGTTGGACAATTATGTTGATCGTTTGGCAGCCGCTTAATGTGGAACAACCAATGTAATATTTCCACATAATCATAAAAGGTGTTGGCTAAACCCTCTAACCTTCACAAGATCTTTGACTAGAAGAGTGCACAGAAAGTAGCTGGCAGTGGATTGAATTCAACATACTTGGCTCCGTAATATATCAAGCGGGCTCCACAAAAAAAACATCTACTCTGCAACATCGCAGTCGACGCCTGTTTCTCACTTGTCTTGATAATTATCATCTATGTCGTCGGCTGTGTATGGAATTACGGGTCTATAAGAAGTGTTTTGTCTAAGGAGCCATCCCCTACCATATATGATTTTTATTTAGATTTGTCTTGATAGGAAACTTTTGAAGGAAGTGCACAGTTAATTAATCTTTATGGATATTCCATGATAACAATACAAGTTTGTAAAGAAATTGCAAATCTTCAACAAGTACGTATTTTTGAATGAACATGGTTTTAATTTCCTTGGCAACAAAATCGTTTTTTATGTTAATTTAATACCATACGAATCAGTGAGAGATTTTCATGGAAAGAAAGTACTCATTTGATTTTACACATAAGGTACCTATTAGATTACATTATTTACATTTTAATTTCAAGGTCCCCTAAAAATGTCATTAGGCTCAGCTCAGAGTAGCCATTCAGAAGAAAACAAAATGAACAAAAATGTTTATAAATATATATTTAAAAAAAACATACTGTAGTTCCATTACATGCAAAATAACTCAAAATTGCCAAATTGGTAATCCAAATATTTTCTTCAGTTGTCCGGTATTTTAAAATATGGCAGATTTTGAAAGACCCTTTAAACTTCTAGGCCTCTTTCTACAAATTGGCCATACTTCTTAATTAAATATAATATTTTTCTATATA
Organism: Sweltsa coloradensis; assembly: GCA_024449915.1. Taxonomy (NCBI): domain Eukaryota; kingdom Metazoa; phylum Arthropoda; class Insecta; order Plecoptera; family Chloroperlidae; genus Sweltsa; species Sweltsa coloradensis. Next base: position 526,170 of record JAMZAV010000075.1, read on the forward strand.
TGACTATTTCAACTGTTAAAATCACTGAATTGTATGACTACAGAGCTACCTATTACTTAGAGTAATACTGGGGGCCAAGTCTTGAGCCCACTCGTTTTGAGTCGAGTCACTCATTCTACGTCACCTGCCAGCAAAATTTTACTTGGTTTGGTAGTCTTGAATCCCACCCCAAGTCACAAGTGACATAGTATTATCGACGGGTGACTCGATATATCGGTTTGAGACTCTGCCCCCAACAAATCCATAACGACCAATAGAAAACGTTGTTACATGCAATTCGTATCTTGGAAGAGTACCAGCGTTGGCATTCTTTTTCATCTTTCATTTAAGCTTTGTCTCGTGTATTAATTTTGATGGATCAACATAAAATAAATTGTTAACGTTAAAAATAACCGCGGCAAAAACATTTTTCTGGTCATTTCGCTAATTATTAGAATCAATGTGTGTTTTCATTATTATTATTTATTTTCCACCAATAGGCTTAGTAGGAAGGGGCTTATGGACAGAAATGCATCATATCTGCTGGCGTAGTGGTTAGTGTTCTTGCTTTTTAGCCAACCGATCAGGGTTCGATTCCCGGAACTTTCACTTTTTTATTTTTTAATATCCTAGGAATGTGATCCTTATGTTTTCCCCTATCGAATGGTGCAAATACATTTTAAATAAGTGTGCTAGGAGTATACAAAATCCACGTGTCAATTTTTGTAATGATAGGCTTAACAAGACTAAAGACCTTTGCAATTAGAGTAATTTGCACTAAAGGACTATAAAAATCTTAGCCAACACAGATACTACATAAACAGGTAGGGTAAGTAAAAAAGTTTAAAAAAAATTATCAACGGGGATCCGAACCGGCTCCCCTTTGTATAAGTCGCACGCGCTAACCGTTCGGCTAACAGCAATTACGAACTATAGATAGCTTATAGTACTTAGATTGATAAAAAGATCAACGTAAAAACTTTGTGATTGCAATAACGGCACTTTTTAAACTTTAAAAACCTTTTGTCAATATTTCTTGAATATGTAATTTACATCTGTATGCACCTTGTGTACGTAATACTATTTATTTTCGCATAGAAAACTTCCGAGGTGGCAGTGAAGTGACTCAAGTCGGCCAAAATCATCCAACTTGCCAACAAATATCTCATAGTTTGAAATGAGGAAAAAATTCTTCCAAGTCACCAATCGACTCGTGGACTTGTCCCCAAGACTACTGATTTGGCGAATTTGAGCGAGTTGAAACGATAACACGACTCGGAACAATAAGCGAGTTGAAACGAGTGGGCTCAAGACTTGGCCTCATGGACTGTTGTAAAAGCTTGTCAATTGCAAGACTCATGATTTAGTTTAAAAGTACAGCCAAAATACATGATAGATAATCATCCAGTAGTTCTTAACTAATAGACCATTTTCAGAATTAACTGCGCATGCGCGCTCCATTGCAAAGCATTATGGGAGAAAGGGAATTTACAAGCTTAATGTCACATGCTTGGGATTGTGGCAGGACTGCCCCGACTGTGTTGGAAACACAGTACTCCACACACCCGAGCATATGGCATTTAGTGTGTAAATACCCTTTCTCCCGTATGATTTGCGCACGCGTGATTTTGAAAATCGTCTGAGGAAAGAATGTTTTTACATAAAAATGGGGCTATCAACATTTCTAATATTTAGCAGATTAATTGTTGGTAAAACGCACCAAATCCATTCTAGGATCACCAAAACAAAAATAAATCCCTGTGGGACTAAACTGGGGGCAGGCCCCCAAACCCCCTTATTGCCCAGAAAAGTAGAGGGTAGGTATAGTTAAATGTTATAGGCACCGATCACTATAAGTTGTTTGCCACGCCACTGATGGGAAACATCAATCATCCAATATTTGTTTTCTCCGGGGTCTCGAGTCACTTCTCATTCAACAAACTTAAAGGAAATCCTGTAAAAAGTAGGGTTGCGCATCCAAAATACATTTCACCATCAGTAACACTAATTGTGCATTTTAACGAAATTTGTTTGTTTTCACGTCAATTGATAATCGAATTAAAATTATTGCTTTTTCTCACATAGGTAGGTAGGCTCTACTTGTACGACAAAAGAAATAAAAAAATTCATACATATGCTGTATGCCACAGCTTGACAGTTGGCTGCCAGAGGCAATGAGATCAAAGATGAACTACATTGCTGGAAGTGGAAGCTGCAGGAATGTGAGGGTAGACTTAAGAGGGAGTAACTGCACACAGATGCACAGCTCATCAGTGTCATCCTTGATAGCCCACTAGTGCAGAGAAAACTATACCGACAGTGTTGGCTCGGGCGCTAAGCGCTCGACTCTGATTCGGGAGGTCCCGGATTCGAATCCCGTCGAGACCGGCAATCCTGACTGAAGGTTTTTTCCGAGGTTTTCCTCGGTCGTTAAGGCGAATGCAAGGGATTGAGTCCTCTTAAACAGCCCTCGGACATCCCTTCACAATTTCCTATCCGCACATACCTAGTTCACCTGAGGGGCTAATTGCACCCTATAACAGGTTTCCCACGATAAAAATTTTAATTTAAAATTCAGACCTGCCCAATACACGTTCTTGCTGCTAATAATGGACTACCTACAAAACCAACTTCTCCACCGCGGGGAGTTCATCAGCAAGTAAAATGATAAATTATAAATTTTCAGGCTGGCCAATTATTTCAATTATATTGATAATTTATCCAGTCTGAGCGATTATCATCTTTGGAATAATTACCGTCAACTTAAGGCTTCGACGTTTTCTATTTCAAAATATGACCAAGTCAAATATAGTGAAGCTTGAAACCTGCTTTTTAAAAATCAAAATATTTTTTTCAAATTTTTGATCGGAACGGCAATTAGCACTCAAAATAATTTCAAATTTTCGAGGCCACATTCAACGTAGGGGTTGTTTTTGACATTAGTTTTCAATTTCATAGACGACCTAGAGAAAAGATTTTTGAACATAGCGTAGGAAGGTGATCTCCATCGACTTAAACCAATTTTTTCTGCGTGGTGCGTGTTGGTGTGTTACGTGAAAATACAATGCTGAACAATGCGCTAAATTTTAACAGACTCGGTACGATTTTTGAAATGCAAAAAGAGAAGATTCATTGCGTTTAACTACAAGAAATGATAAATAAAATAATTCAATGTTTAGAAATTATTTTAAGAAATTTTTAGTATTGAAAAATTTTTTTGTTTTTCGCCTGCCGTGAATGCGTGCCATGCAAGGTCAGTCGTTTGATCAGGTAAAATCCGTCTAGATTGAGTAAACCTTGCAATATTTCATTCGTACTGGCTATTTTCCATAGAGCCCTATTGCCACAATGTGACTACACTCGTTTATGCATTTCAAAAAGTTTAATTATTTTTGAAACAATCAGAAATATCACAATTTGCTCCCAGCGCACCAGATTCGGGACCGTTGAATCCTCAACCGCATCCGCAAGGTTTCAGGTTTTCCTCGGTCGTTAAGGCGATGCAAGATTGAGTCGCTCTTACAGCCCGGAATTTCACAATTCTACCGAATACCTAGTTCACCGGGCTAATTGACCCAAAGGTTTCCCAGTAAAAATTTAGATTAAAATCAGACTGCCAATACACTTGCTGTGAATGGCTACCAGGAAACCACTTTCGCGGAGTTCTCAGCAGTACATGATAAATTATATTTTCACGGCCATTATTCAATTATATTGTATTTATCGAAGTCTTGAGTCGATTAATCGTCGGGAAATCGTACCGATCATACATTAAGGTCTAATGCGCGTTTTTCATTCCAATATGCTACCGTCATATAGTGTTCTTAACTGGCTATTTTAGAAATGCTAAATATTTTTTTCAAATTTCTGATGGTCGGCAATAAGACCAAATAATTTAACCTACTTCAATCCCAATGGCACACATCAACTATCTTGTTTGTGACAATAGTTTTCAGCTGGTTTCTATAGCTGCTGAGGAAAAGTTTTTTAAACAATTATCTTTCCTGTGAATTTTGAGGTGGCTATATTGGCCGTGTACCGGATCAGAAAAATTTGAAAAAAATATTTTTGATTTTCTAAAATAGCCAGGTTTCAAAGCCATTAACTATGTTTTGACTTGGTAGCATATTTTGGAAAATGGAAAAACACGGTCGAATAGCCTTAATGATTAACAACGGCAACCTTGGACTAAATTTAAGTCATTTTAAATTTAAATGTTATTTTTTTACAAGAACATTTCAATGGCTTTATTGCCTTCAAAAATTTAGTATGTTTTGAAGAGTGTTCTTCAGAAATGGGCTTTACTGTTATAGGTAGGCCTACATGTTCAAACCCTTTAATAATCGGGTGGAAAGAAACGGGAGTAACTCGATTTAAGGCAAAAATATTACTCATGTGGGCAAGTCCAATGCCTGGGGCAACTTAGTTTTTTTCTCTTTCTCTTAGTGACTAAACTCCATTGCATTAATAATGCATTCTTAATTTACCATTTTTTGTTTAAATGTATAGCTTACCAATGTGTTTACGTAAAATCTGTAAATAATTTAAAATGTTGTAATTTCATTGCGATGGAATCCAATACCCAAGTAGGTAGTAAAATCCACAATTCACAAATGACCAATCATTGTGAAAAATACACTTCAAATGTCAACAACAGTTATTTCAGTTCAATGGTGTAAAAAAGTTACGCTTTTCCTCCAGAGGCCGCTGCGCACGGCGTCCAAGAGGGGCATGTTTCTCATTCGCCCATTATCGTCCCACTTTTGTAGAATTTAAATCTGGGCACCCTAGGTAGGGCTCGTGCCAGCTCCTTGGAGACCCTTTTTTTAAATTTGACTGTAATTGGTGTTAAACTCAATTAAACGAACAGCTGGATGCACAACAGTCACTTACCTGTCACTGCTACTAAGAGTCCACTAAGGGCCGGTTGCACCAAGTTCAGCCTCACGAGTTTAAACTCCGTGAGGCTCTTTGAACGAGAGCGCGCGTTTCACCACCGCTAATCTCGAGTTCACCGCATGTTGGTGCAACCGGCCCAAAGTGTCAATTTTCAAGCACTGCCACAAATCATGTTATTTTCCATTAACGCGTACCAATCGAACACGTGAGTTGATCACTTAGTAGCTATGGTCGGTAGGTGACTGTGGGCTGAATGTGCATTCAGCCGGTCAGCCCTAACTATGTACATGTCCGTTTTCTTCAGTTTCTAAAAAAGTTCCCATTTCCATATTTTTAAAGAGTGAAATTTGTAAAATAACTCCCTTTTTCAAGAATGAGCTGTAAATAGGCTCTGGACGTAAATAAACATAATTGAAAAAATATAAAACGTGCCTCAGTCATTTATATCTTTAAATTTATCAACATCATACTCATCCCTACAATTTTCAATCAAGGGATGTCTGCTGTAGGCCTACAATTGAAGTATGGCTGCAGGTATTATTTTAGGCATTTTATCTATGCTTTGAAGAGATTTTTTAACAAAACATTAAAAAACAATATTTCAGGTCCAATTAGTGAAATTACTACCTAGGCCTACATAATTTTATAACGCTGAAGACTTCTTCTCGTTTAGGTTCTTAAATAAAATGAACTAGGATAGTAATGACTAATAGTATATAACATGCATCCAATCCCAAACTGGACAGTAAATTTCTGTTGAATGTAGAGACTACATTTATGTAACACAATGTTTTATTATTTAAACAATCGGTGATAAAACTACTAATAGGCTGCATACTACAACGTTTAAAGCACAAGGTGTACATACAAATTACAAGGTGTGAAAATAACATGAGTTATACAATAACTTAGATCCCACTCTTAGATACACTTTGTCCACAAAATGAATATAATTTTGTTTACTGGATTATAATGTCATTCCTCCTCCAGAATATTCCATCCTCATCTGTGGTTCAACAAATGCTAACCAGTCGGATGTATGAGAAGGCAGCAACCCCATCGAATGGCACTTGTATAATGCTACAGCCACACTCACAATGTTTCCGAGCAAATACACCAACTTTTGTCCTATAGCATGACTACCTTCAATCACTTTGAATGCTAGAAGGAAAAACAAAACAGCAATTTTAATCAAGCCTGAGCTAAGCTGAACAGGAAAAGGCTTTTATAAACCGCAGTTACCGGTAATTACTAGGTACCATTCTGTAGTCTACTTTGTGAATTCTGAAAAGTGACAGTCCAATTTTAACTACAATTGAATTACCTAAGAGTTTTAGCATGCTTGTATCATTTTGTGCAGAAAATAAACTGAATAAACCCAGTGTATGAACTTGAATATTTTGACTTTCTAAGCTAACTTATAAAATAGTAGTTCTAGTGTGAAAAATGCCTATCGGCTACTTAGATTGGAGAAGGGTTGACAGGTTGGGAAAGCAAAGAGAACATAAATCCCAGCCTAAAGGGCTGGGGGCGACAAAACTTTTCACCTGCTGATGACAACTGCAGCTAATTTAAAGTTGTTACCTTAATCCACGACGCGTTTCGTCCTTCTGGGACTCATCAGGCAGATGGTGGCCACTAACAATTTAGCTAACTACATGCAAACCACAGGTTTGGTTATGTGTTGTGAGTTTTGTTTGCATGTAGTTAGCTAAATTTTTAGTGGTCACCATCTGCCTGATGAGTCCCAGAAGGACAAAACGCGTCGTGGATTAAGGTAACAACTTTAAATTAGCTGCAGTTGTCATCAGCAGGTGAAAAGTTTTGTCGCCCCCAGCCCTTCAGGCTGGGATTTATGTTCTCTTTGCTTTCCCAACCTGTCAACCCTTCTCCAATTTATAAAATAGTAGTGTGATTGGAGAAGGGTTGACAGGTTGGGAAAGCATAGAGAACATAAAGAACATAAAACCCAGCCTGAAGGGCTGGGGGCGACAAAACTTTTCACCTGCTGATGACAACTGCAGCTAATTTAAAGTTGTTTGTTACCTTAATCCTTTACCCAGCCCTTCAAGCTGGGTTTTATGTTCTTTATGTTCTCTATGCTTTCCCAACCTGTCAACCCTTCTCCAATCATACTAAACTAGCCAATTGGCCTTTTCCTAATTATAAAATAGTAGGCTAGGCCTATACCTTTTCATAATACTGTCAGTAGACAGAAGTCATTACTGGCAAGCCAAGCCAGTGAAATGCATTTGTATACATTTTTTAAATGTAAAAGTAAAGGATATTGTTTAAACTTGGACACTTTTTTAAGTTTTTACGTCTTAAGTTTAAGAGTTTTAAGTTTTAACCAAAAACTGGGTATGTGTGGAGTACGTTACATTGCACAGTAAACTCTTGTTAATTCAAACCCAGTTAATTCAAAGTAGTAATGAGTATGGCTAAGGACTGGATGCACAGCAGTCGCTTACAAACCACTTCTACCAAGTGATCAAACATTTGTACCCACTTTTGGAAATTAGCATGTGGCTGTGTTCAAAAATTGATACTTTGGCCTAGTGGACTTAATAGCAGTGGGCGTAAAGTGACTGTTGTGCATCCGGCTCCAAGCGATATTCTTCTTTAGTTCAAACTGCATTTTTAGAGTGCCTTGGAATTGAATGAATTAAAGGGGGATTACTGCTCTAGATTGTGTAGAGGCGAGATACCAATAATATACATAATATGCAACTAATGACAGGGTTACATAGTTTGGAGCAAAGACACTTTAATTTAAGTCCCCCCATTGAAAGTTATTAAGCTGTAATCAAGTGGGAAAAGAATTTAGACTTGCAAGCTTTTGTACCCGCTCGAGTCTTATTGCTTGGTCATACAAAAAAATAAAGCACTTTGAAAGCAGACAGTGCTCGAGCCGCTAGGTATAAATGAAAGAACATTAAACCTTTCAGAAGGTAACCACCATAAAGTTCATGCTTTTGTTCAATCTGGGGGGAGGCAAGAAAGTTTTTTGATTTTTTGAGTGTGATTGGAATATTTTAACGAGTTTTAGGCACTTTTTTATTAAATAAATAAATTGTATTTAGAGTCTACCCACTCAGTTATATAACTGATTTTCAGTGGGGGACAGTAAATCAAAGCTACCAAGCCAACCCTGTAGGCCCCGACGCAATCGACGAGTGAGCGATAACCAACCAAAGATCGATATTTTTAATAGGAAATATAGCAATCAGTGGTATGGACAGTGCGAACACCCGCGGATCAACGCCAGAATCAACAAGGCCGATTCAGAACAACTCTGAATTTATTATGTGCTTCGTTGCTAGGACGGCTCCAAAGTCACCGTTTACATTACAAACTCCTAAGACAAGAACTGATGGACTTAAGTCCAAATCAGAAGTTAAAAAACTTCTGACTATGGCGGGAATCGAACCCTGGACCTTCTGCATTGGAAGCAGATACGCTAACCTCAAGACCAACGAGCCACATGTTAACATTTGTTTGTAGCCTACTGGCTAGTGATTGTTGTGATTACAAAATTGTTGGACGACCGTTTGATCATGGAGTTTGAGGGGAAGGAGATCATAACATAACAATTTCTAATGGTTGCAAATGGGCCCTTCCGCCCGGTGGCAACCATTCACTCCCCCCAGCCCTAATTACTGCCCTCCCCTAAACACGATTTAACCCTTGTGGGTCCTCTGTCGGACTGGATCCGACAAGGGTGTTTTAAACATTTTACTTCACCCCCATAAAAAATTAAAAATTTTTGAAAAAAAATGATTTTTTTCTCGGAATTTTTTTTTTCGGATTTTTTTTTATGTATTGCCCTTTCATTTGAGTGTTGAAATGTACTTTTTACAGCAAACAGTTCCACCGCCTTCTAAATAATTGGTAAAAAATTAGGACCCAAAAGGGTTAAATTCCCTCAAAGACCCACTAGATAAGTCATTCCACTCCCAAACAGTCTTTTCCAAGAAACCATACCGACCCAGATCTGTTCTTACTACTTTCCCTGGAACTTCCATGAATGATCCCTCCTACCCCCTATTTCCCCTAACCGCCCTGTACATATTACACAACCTAACCTCCCTTCTTCTTCCCTCTAATGACTCCCACCCCAACTCTCCCAACATTGCAGTGACACTGTCATGTACCCTTTTTACATTCCCCTTGTCATCCTCCTCCCACCACCACCGCCTATTCTTCCACGTAACCCTTCTTGCTCCCCTACGTTGAACCTTCTCTACCTCCAGAACTTCCCCCAGCCTATACGGATCCCATGCCGCCGCCCCATACTCCAGGACAGGTCTAGCTCTAATGTGATAGGGCGTCTTCGATTATTGATTTCCGGTTTCCTCGACTGGTGGCCATATTTGTTTTGTTCTGTCAATACTGTCAGTGTGCAGTGTCAAAAGATGTCAAAGAACGTCAATTCATAGTCGTTCATACACAAGTGACAACTATCGTATATTTTAAGAGCCCGTATCCGGGAGCCATTTAAGAACAAGAAAAATGCCAACTTTGGCCAAATGTTTAAAGAAAACCATTCACAATATTTGAATCGGGTAAGTTGCATTGTTCATGTTGGACTTTAACTTAAACCTTTGCGCAATCACATTTTTCATTTTAATGGTCAATTATATGTAAAACAAAGCACAAACTAATGCTTCATTATCTTGAAAACTAAAAGAGATAGAACGATCTGACTTGCGGAAAGGTTTAAGTTTTTGATTTACACATTTTGAAAGTTTTTATCTAAGAGGTCGAATTCTATATAGATTACTCAAAATATGTGGCTGAAATTTGATTGATTGTGCTACTATCTATCGGCGACCCACTAAATTCCTCATCCGGCCGACAGTTTTTTATAAGCCTTTCCCAAGTCTACCTACCTGGAAATTATAATTGACCATTTCAAAGACTGGCATTGTTGAGAAACTGAAAGGACGCGCCATAAAGAGGCTGGTCGGTCCGCTTGGGTTGCAGCGATGTATTTGATTGATAAGTTTATCCAACACAAAAATGATATCTTACAATTATTAGCGAAATAATAATATAATGCTATTAATAAAACGTGCGATACACTGTGTGTTTAATAAAATTTGAATGAACAAAATCGGACTTTGGAGTTGGTTTTTAAGTTGTTTATTGGTATAATAAAAAATCGCTTAAAAACCGTCCATGAGGACTTCATGGACAGTTTTTGTTTGTGTTTGTTTGTTTGTTTGGTGTGTTTGTGTCTTTGTTGTGAGATTTTGTTCATTCAAATCTTATAAAACGTACATTTTATCATACTTTTTATTAATAGTATTTAATTTTTATATTTCTAATAACTATAAGATTTAATTTTTTATTGTGTAACTTCTTGTACAGGTGACAGTTTTTATAAGTCTTTCCCAAAGTCTAGCTACCTGGAAACGATAATTGACTATTTCAAAGAGAGGTATTGTGGAGCTGAAAGGGGACACCATAAAGAGACTGGTAGATCCACTTGGGTTTTGTGATTGACAAAGTTACCCAAATTAAAATTATTTATTTTATCATTAGCGAAATAATAATATACTATTAATAAAACGTATGACACGCTGTGTGTTTTATAAAATTTGAATGAACATAATCGGACCAAGGAGTCTGCTTTCAAGTTGTTCCGACCTTGTTCATTCAAATTTTATAAACTGTACATGTTAGTCATACTTTTAGTTTGTATTAATAGTATTTTATTTGTATATTGCTAATAATTCTAAGATTTAATTTTTTATTGGGTAACCTGAAATTGTATAGATTGTTACTATAAATTACAAAGCATTATGTAGCGATAGCAAGCTACAATTTGTGTAGTTGTAGCGAGAAAAGTAGCATGACATTTACGCTCGTGCCCCCCCCCCCCCCCCCCTAGAAAACTCAAAAGTCGGCACTGCAAAGTATCTGTTTTTGGTCCGCGACTTGAACATTCTGAGTAGTATAAACTGCCAGTGCCCAACCGCCTACACACACATCGTTCGTTTTCTCTCGCTCACTCGTCCGCTCCCCCACCCCCCCACCCTCTCTCTCACTATGTCAAGTGTTCACCTGCGATGTGACTCATCCAGAGTTCGTAATGTGCATCATCCGCCAAAAACTTAATTTAATAAAAACAAAATTACTATAGTAAGGTAAGGTGTTTGACCAATAAAATTTACGAAGAAATTACAACAATGACATGCCAGTTATTGACGACATTAGACAATAGGCCTACTATTATGATTAGTAATCGACGTAATTATTACGCGGAATCTACTATTGCACAAATGCAATATTATGATCGTCTATCTCCGTGGACAATACGGTTAGCTCGCTCGTAATTGTTCAGTGTTTTAATACTGACCTGACCCTAACAGGCTTGCTGCATTCTCCCGTCTATATTCAGTCCCGGAATGAAATGCTTTGTTCACAAGAATTAGATTGTTCCTGGCCTCCTAGTGAGTACATCGTGAAGAAAATTAGTGTTGTGCAACAAAACGACGTGTTTTTGTCGATTTGTTACGCCCAAATCTGTGTAAATAGAGCTAAGTATAAAGGTCGTGAAATCAAGTAGGCCTACTCGCACGCACGTCCATCACGAACATGTAGCGGAAAAATAGCGCTACTTTTACCAAGGCAAGAAGCGTCCCCAAACCCCAAGAATGTTTTAATAATATGTAGATAAATAAAACACTGTTAAAATATGCAAATAAATACATGTATAAGACTTTAAAAAAAAATTGTTTGCCCTATTTGTATATTATTTGTATATTTATAATTCCTGATTTCTTTATTAATTATTGCATGATTATTTCATACAAAAACACGAATGCGTAAAAATGTTGAGAATATATTATTATTATTATTATGCTCCTAAACAAAATCGCCCATGAAAGAGAGGTTGTCATCAATGTCTTCTTAGATTATTATGTATTATTATGAAATGAGCTATGTTTGGCGGCAATAATACCGATCAAGCAGATTTGCGTGAATCTGTTCTAAATAAGAAGCCATGAGTTTATCAAAGATATTATTTAACTATTTATAGTCATGCATGGATTTATTCATGTCACACACAGCTTAGGCCTACTGCCAAGAGGTATCATAGAATATTGCTTCACATGCGTAATTAACATTTGTATACAAAATAAATAAGAAACTAACTGAAAATTTTCAAAGCACTGATGTCAATGTTACCCTATTGTTATACTCATCCATTCATACTCCAGCCCTCAGAATGGGCAAAAAACTTAGTATGCCGACCCAAACAAGCTCTGCAACCTTGTGGTCAGCACAGACAGGTATTGTCGTGAAACTGAAAGGTCGCATTATAAAGAGGCTGGTGGATCCACTTGGGATGCATTGATGTATTTCATTGATAAGTTTACCCAATCCCAATACAAAAATTGTATCGTACAATCATTAGCGAAATAATAATATAATACTATTAATAAAACGTATGATACACTGTGTGTTTAATAAAATTTGAATTAACAAAATCGGACTCTGGAGTCAGGTTTTGAGTTGTTAATTGGTCTAATGATAAGTGGCTTAAAAACTGTCCATGAAGTCCGATTTTGTTCATTCAAATTTTATAAAACGTACATTTTATTATACTTTTTATTAATAGTATTTTATTTTTATATTGCTAATAATTATAAGATTCACTGTTGTCAACGTAACCCTATTGTTAATACTCCAACCCTCAGAGCAGGCAAAAAAATTACAATGTCGAACAAAACAAACACGGCGACTACCCACAGTCAGTAAATGTTCCCGCCTCTTACTGCGTTCTCAACTCGTTTTTTTCGCCGAACACGAAATATTCCAGCTAAGATACGGGCTCTTAAGTAGGCCTATTTTATATCAAGAAAGAAGTAAGATTATTATACACGTTCATTAGGTAGGATTGAATGGTTCTTCATAGCCAAGAGATTTAATAAGAGGTTTTACATAATGGGCTAGAGGGCTAGCCAAGGCCCTAGCCCTACCTAGGCCTAAGTCTAGAGATCATGGACGCGGAATAGACCTGCCATTGAATAATAGTCTATGTCTATACATTTACAATATTTACTATGATTTACACATGACATTTACAAAGTACAAAGTTCTTACTTGGTAAATCACGCGTGAACTAGGCCTAGGCTTCACCTAATTCTCTTAAGAGGGTACGCTGAGCTTGGCCCAACTCAAATGCGCGCAAACAGGTGTTGATGATTTCTGCTGAACGGTTGGTAATAACATTACCAAATTTTGAATGGATGTTAATAAAGTGCTTTTATATTGATATCCGTAATTGGTTGCACAAAATAAGCGTTAAAGATCCATTGCGAGACATAAGTTCAAAACGTGAAAAAAATGGGAAATCCAAAACATGGATTACAATTCTGGAAATTCCCACCAAACCGTTTATCTTACGACAAAACCAAATTAACCTGCGCGTTCACATTGATTTAAACGTTGGGTTCCATTATGCAAATTTGAGTTAAAAAAATCTGTTCACTTAGAATAAATTCACGAAGTTGACCAAAATTGAGTAAATTTTGGTGATTTCACTAAATTTTAATTCAAAATCAATGAATTAATTTAGGAATACGCATAATGGATAACATAGATTTATTCTTTATAAACGTTAGTGTGAAATTTGATAATGGTGTTATAAACCGTTTACCCAAAAAATCCAGAAAGCTGAGCGCTTAAACTCGCCTCCGTTCTAGCCTCAGCATACCCTCTTAAACACCTCTTATGTACGAGCAGGTTGACGTATTCTAGAGATGTGCAAAAATGGTGACAACGAAATTCGCGAATTTTTTTAAAGTTGCACCCTTAAATTTAATTTTGAATGGTACCAATTTCCAATTCGCGAAATTTCGCGAAATTTTAGTTGATACCGCGAACTAGTGGCGAAATTAGCAATTATGTCCTTAAATGCGAATTAGGTCGCGAAATTTTAAAAAATAAAAAAATTTCAAAGTTTTGGTGGAGGTGCCGGGTCGAAGTCGAAATTAAATTAATACTTGCTGGTAGATATGGTGGAGGCGCCGGGCTATACAACGCGATTGTGAGATCTTAATAATCGTTTGAACGAAAGTAAGCTCAAAATACTTCAAATCCATATCAAAAGACACATAAAAATGCATAATTTCGTAAATTTGGTGGAGGTGCCGGGTAGACGAAATTAATTCTGGTAAAAACTGTCGGAAACTTTGAAAACTGAAGGCTGAAATTGAGCTTAAAATTAAAACTGATTCTGAACTTCACTCTCATGAGCTTGTTTTTCTTTTAAATCATTAAAATCAATCAATCAATCAATCATTTTTTTTTTTTTTTTTTTTTTTTTTTTTTAGTTGTGCATGAGAAAATTGTGTTTTTTTGGTAAATCGCGACAAATCGCGAATTTTTATTTTTAAGGCGCGAATTTTCAAACTTTAAAAAACCATTTTTGCACATCTCTACGTATTACACATACAGTATATAAGGTTCAAGATAAGATCAACAGTTAATTTACAATTCATCCTCTGAATAAATACAGTAAATACATTTTACCACAAAATGTGCAAAAGAAAAACGTGCAAAATGCAATACTATGCAACTAGCGCGTCAACTGTCTAAGTTGATAAACAACAAATATGTCCGACTGTGCCTGTGCTGTGCGACGTGGTGTCCTATCTCGTACACTGCCCACCATACACCTGTACCTCCAGTACAACAGTAGGCCTACTATTTAAACTCCATGGTTTGATTTCAATATTAAGTTATCTTTCAATGAAAAAATATCAAATCAAATGAACACTACAGATTAAACGGTATTTGTACTGGACTGGAATTCATCTTGGTTACATTAATTTACTCACAATCGGAATTGCAAATAAATATAACACTAAGCTTACTCGCTCCCCAGCATTGCCACTGAACGCATTGAATGATTGGATACCGAGAACACGTCGTGGTCTTGGGAACTGGCTACAACAATGGACTACAGACAGTGCAGACCCAAGCTGTAGTATTTCCCCTACAACCTCTACAATACGACCCCGCTAGGGATGGGAAAGAGCGTTTAATTTCCTAAACGTTTAACCCCTTGAAATATTGCGTTTAAACGTTTTGAGCTCTATTTTCTAATATATTTATAAATTATATATGTATATTATATATATATATTTATAAATTTTGGTAGGCAGAAGCCTAGGTTTTACAACAAAAATTGTAAATTTGTACTTATGACCAACCGACGAATAATTAACAACGGTTTTATTCTCACTCTCACATTTAATGATCCGCACTTCCACCATGTGTAACAGACAAGATGTCTCAATACAGCCTGGGACCCGGCACCTCCACCAAAATGAAGCAATTTTAAAATTATCGGCCTAATTTGTTAGCCCGTGTATGTGTAGTGAAAGTGATAACAAAATAACATTTCATTTATTTAAAAAAAAAAAAAAAATTTACTTAACATTTTGCGAATTTAATAACTTAACTGTCCACCAAACGTTTAAACGTCCCATCCCTAGACCCCGCACACCCACTTACGCTCTATGGCAAGAACTGCAAAACCTGCAGACCACAGAATCGCCGGCTACAGAGATCCTAACGCAGGCGGTATACAAAAACGTACACATTCAGTTGTGATGGTACTCGCCAGAATATTTACTGGATAGTGGATAGGGCCTACATTATTTTTAGAACACATTGTGCGCAATAAATTACACTTTCTTTTATAAAACGTGACTGGTATCTTAATTGGATGAGCGAAGCGAAGACTTCAATTTCACTGACCCCCAAAAAATTTAGCTTGGGTGTTTTTTTTTTGTTTGTTTTTTTGTCTGTTTGTTAACTCTCTACCAGGCAAACGGCATATCCGATCTTGATGAAAATTGGAGGGGACCTTTGAAATCTCTGAACTTAGAGGTGTATTGTTTTTGGGTACAATCGAAGAAATATTTCTCATGAATATCGTACTTTTACGATTTTTTTAAATTTTTTAGAGCAATATTTTCCTGACATTTGGGCCCATTCTGACCAAACGGATGGAGCTACAACGTTCATATTTCACACGGACATTAAGGTACCTAATGGTGATGTATTGCTTCCTGAAAGAAAAAATTGAAAAAATTAGCCCGAATCCATAGAATAAAGGTTTTAAACTTTTAATACTGTAGCCTATGAGTTTTTTGAGGTTCATAACAACAATTAACAAGTAACAATAGAAACTTGACAACAATCACCTACAATGCATTCAAAAAGCACTTGGAAAGGAAAAGTGGTTTACGCAAACTAAAAACTTACAAAAAAGCTCATCCATCAACGCGGCGGGACTTAAGTGTTTTCCTAGTAATATTATAACATGTGTGTATTCCCGCCTTTACGGCCGAGTGCTGCTGAGTATTGAGAGGGCAGTGGAGACAGGATGGAGGAGAGTAAAGGCCGTCTGAAGAGTACGTCCGTCGACTCGGTGTCATCAATAGTGTTTTCTCTTGTGTGTTTATTCCTGCGGTCCTGCTTGATAAGTATTCATTAAACACTTCTATTATATAACTACATTCCTGACTACTTCGAATTAGTCATCGCCCGTAAGTTGCCCGCATCCCATTCCCGGTAAAAAATACTATTAATCGAATAGCCAGGGGGACTGCAGCCACCCCTCACGAGCCACTACTGCATCTCACCACTCACCAACCAGTTTCCACACAAACAATCGACCTGTCCACACTATTATTTATTAAGTGGTTTCTGGTTTCAAACTAGTAGTTTGAACACCAGTATTGATTTCACAACAGTTCGATCACCTCCAAAAATACCATAATATTATTTATTTAGATACACCCAAAAGTATCTTCATTGCAATTACATTATTGTATAATATGTTACATGTACCGATAAGGAGATTTTTACACTACACAATTCCTACCTTCAAACCATAGGCTTCAAACATGAATTAAATAGGTAGGCCTAGGCCTACTACAATGATAAGCCTGGAAGACGTTTCATTGTTAAATTACATAAATCACAATATAAAAAGTACATGTAGGCCTATATGAAATATAAAATGTGAATACTTACTGGTTTGCATTGTGAAAAGTGCTTTCACTGGTCTGACAATAAGCATCCCCACCATCATAATAGGAAAGATTGATATTGAATTACCGGCCATGTACATAATGAACAGATTCATTGGAACCTGCAACAGTTATTTTAAGTATAAGCAACAATTTATGTAGAGGAATACAAGGAACAAAAAAGGAGGTATCATGGGGATAGCACAACTAGTGAATGGAATGTTGGAAATTAAGGAACGGGAATTAGGAATTAAGTTTATTTTGAAGCCCAGGCCTATAGGCCTAAATCTATCTTCCAATACCACAAAAGATGTGAATAACATAAAGAGATAGGGTGCCAGCTTACCTTAATGGAGAAGGCGCGCCGCAAAAGATAACATAAATACAAATAAACAAATAAACTGCATAATCAAAACGTTTTCGGTCCATGTGACCTTCCTCAGTGAGTGGAGAGAGAGAGAGAGAGAGAGATTGATTGATTGATTGATTGTCGTCTTTATTGATGGCGGGATTAAGGCCTGTTAGGCCTTCTCTTCCATCCAACCATTTTATAATTACAACACAAATCACATTGTATAAATCTAAACATTACATATTACACTAAGCACTATAAATACACTGCACTGAATTGGGGAAATACTAAGAAAGATTACATTAAGTAGAAGGTAATGTGCAAGTAAAATTAATAGGGAACCTAAGTGGGCGTTGTCTGGTTCTCTCCGGTCAGCGTGGTATAGGCGATTAACCCGTGCTAAATGTTTCGTAAGCGATAGCACGAGAACCCGACCACGGACAGGAATTATATTCATACTGTAAGAAACTATAATCTTTCCTCTTTGCGTGGATATACATAACTCTGCTCTATCAAAAATATTAATGACATTTGTTTTGAGTCTAAGTGAACTCTACATTTACACTGTTGCCAAACCTTCCAAACTGCTCATGAAAAAGCACGTAAAACCATTTTGTCCGTGGCATCAGCATAACATTTGGTATCCGACTTGCTTTGTGGCTACTGTGAGGTCACTGGGTTGTACTAGATTATACATTACTAATAAAATATCCTTTAATGTGCCAACAAAATCTTGAATGAAAAGTACATTTAGCAACCATGGACAGGCGCGTGGTATGCGAGGATGCCACAGCTGCACACAACGTGGCTGCGTCTCGCTTAGGTTGCCGCTCAGTCAGAGTACATTTGCGACAGCGCGCAAACATGGTCCATTTAAACTCATAATAGTTTGAATTTAGGAAGCGTCATCGAGTTAAGTAGAATGCCATCATCTTCTTGACAAAATTATGCATCTTGTGATGTTATTGGTTTAGATTTCTTTTGCGCGAGTCAAAAGATACGGCGAGTTACATTTTCGTACCATGCTAATTCTTATGGGCGCTGAGACCAGAGAGAACCAATTTCCTTCCCGCCTTCAAAACTTAGGTTCCCTATAAGCTATTCGTCATAGAAACTAGATAAATTAAATTACAGGTAATGGTATTAGTATTGTATAGTTTGTATAAAGTAGGCAATAGTATGATTTAAATTTTTCAGAGTAATTATAATTTGATTGTACACTTAATTACGTTAAGCCTATATATTTATGTGATGATTTGCAAAAGCCATTCATTCTTCTCATTCATACAATCACGTTTCATATAATAATATTATGGAGGTACATACATATAATGTTTTAATTGTCTTTGTTTTGCGACATGGTGAGTTTTATTTGATATAAGTATGGATGTTTGACGGGTTGCTGATTTAGTTTATATTTAGTTGTTATGTAAGTAATGTTTATAGGTTTCGTTTTTAAATGAATGGTAATTTTGGTGATACTTATCTCTTATCTCAACTGGGAGAGCATTCCACGTACGTATAGCATGAATTGTAAAAGAGTTGTCCAGCAGTTTTGTCCTGTGCGTTGGAAACGTTAACTGGGTGCCCGATCTAGATCTGGTATGAAAGTCATGATTGGAATGTATTTGAAATTTGTCGCAAGGTACGAGGGTACAGGGAACGAAAGAAGGCGATGTACGAAGCACACGTAGTGCAGATTTCTGCGGTCCTTCAGACGAATCCATTCAAGGTTAGTAAAACCAGGTGTGATGTGGTCCCATTTTTTTATTCCCAAAATAAACCTTACACAGGAATTTTGTGCTCTTTGTAGACGTATTGAGAGGTCTTCGGTTAAGTCGTTATAGACTACGTCACAATAATCAAAATATGGCATAATGAGACTATTAACAAGCATTGTTTTTATTTTAGTAGGAAGAAAGTTTTTTAATCTGTTTAATGAGTGTAAAGAAGCATACGTTTTTTGGCACACGTGTTTTACATGGTCATTCCAAGTCAGGTCATCAGTCATGTGAAGTCCTAAGTTTTTGACATGGCGTTGGAAAGGTATAATAATGTTGTTAAGAGTAACGCTGTCTAAGGTCGAGTGGTTTACTTTAGCAAGGAGTTTGTGATAACCTAGGATAACAGTTTGGGATTTAGTGGGATTTATAAGTAAACAATTTTTCAACGCCCACACGGCAAGAGATTTGAGGTCTTCATTCATCATCTTGATTGCCTCATTGATTAGTGATGGGGATGCATGCAGGTAAATTTGCAAGTCGTCGGCGTACAAGTGATGGTGACAATATTTCAATGACTTTGCAATATCGTTTATATAAATAGAGAAAAATAAAGGCCCTAATACACTGCCTTGTGGCACTCCGGAAGTAACAGGTCGCCATTTGGATTTATTATCACACGATACTACACATTGTTCCCGACTGCTGAGGTAAGAAAATATCCACTTTAATGAAGAGGGAGAAAAATTAATTGATTCTAGTTTAGTCATTAGTATGTCAATGTCAACTGAGTCGAATGCTTTGCTGAAATCAAGTAGTGTTAGAAGAGTGAGTTGTCTAGTGTCCATTTTTGTCCGTATGTCGTCAGTAACTTTGATGAGCGCCGTGCAAGTACTGTGGTTAGATCTAAATCCTGACTGATACTCATCTAGAATGTTGTGTTTTGTTAAAAAGTCTGAAATTTGTGTGTGTACGACGTATTCTAGTGCTTTAGACTGAGCTGGAAGAATACTTATGGGACGGTAGTCACTAGCTGTACTTGGATTAGGTTTTTTTACTTTTTTATTCAAAGGTCGGACCAATGCTTGTTTCCATATTTGTGGGTAGGAGTGATGCATTAGAGAGAAATTAAATACACACACATAACAAAAACTTGTAGAAATACAGCCAAACCTTACACACTCAAAAGGAATGAGATCTAAAAAAAGGGCCAAGCTCATCTACCCTTCCACATTTGCGCATTCTTAATTCATAAACGTACAGTGTCCCATAACAGCATCCTCGAAAAGCTTGGCAAAATAGAATTTACGATTATTAATTTAACGTAATACTAGTTTATCCAAGTTCTTTTTTTCTAATTAATTTAAACGTAAACATGCAAATTCTATTTTGCCAAGCTTTCGAGGATGCTGTTACGGGACACTGTACGTTTATGAAATTAAGAATGCACAAATGTGGAAGGGTAGATGAGCTTGGCCTTTTTTTAGATCTTTTTTTTTGAGTGTGTAAGGTTTGGCTGTATTTTTACAAGTTTTTGTTATGTGTGTGATCTCATTACTTTTTCAAGTTCCATTACAAAATTATTTGTTAAAATAGGCCTATAATATTTTTATCAAAGTTGATTTAATTTTTATGGTATTAGCAATAACAATAGGATGTAAAATATCTAGGCCCGGATTCATGTACATCCTGGGTATAGGTGGTATAACCATGGTGTAACGACGGTATAAGGACTGGTTAAGTCTAGGCAACTCATTTTCCATGTAACAACAAACGCACAACTAATGTTATTTTACACCTATTTCACTGCATCCACAGCCATGTAAATCATCAGATAATCAAAAGAATATTGAAAATTTTCACCATCTTTTGTTTTACATTTTCATTAAAAGTGACAGGAGATTGCGTGAGTTTATTAATAGAAAAGAAAAGGCTTATTATTGCCGTAAATTTTGGAATAGCCTAAGACTATCATACCATTGTTTATCTGCATTAGGCTTGTAGTAATCAAAACACGTTATTTGTGCGGGAAGTGTGTCAAAACAAGGTTGTGCTGGCCTAGGGTTGACTAAGAAAGGCCTAGGGCTTGTCAAACATGTAGTGTAAGTATTTATTTATCTAGTCCTATAGCCTAATGGAACTTTAGACCTACACTGTTGTATTATAAATAATTTTCTACATCTGGGCCTAGGCCAGGGACGGTTTCTGATTGTTTTATGAGAGTATAATGACACCTTTTCTCGTTCCACACAAAGAAGAAAAATTTAAAATGTCCGCTATTTGTTGACTATTTGTTTATTTGTTTAACTCTGCTTGTACCGTCAACAAGTGTCAAGTAACTATAGTCAGTGGCGTGGCGAACTACTAAGAGTGATCGGTGCCTACAATATTATAACTATACCACCCCCTACTTTCGTGGGCAACAAGGGGGTCTGGGGGCGCGCCCCCAGTTTAGCCCCGCAGGGAATTTTTTCAATTTTGGTGATCCAAGAATGGATTTGGTGCGTTTTACCGGCAATTAATATGATTTTATAGATGTTGATAGCCTCATTTTTATGTGATGAAATTTTAATGAAATGGATGAAAAAATGTTTTTTGTTGAACTCGTAAAACCAACGGTTTGTCATTCTTTTTTGTCTTCCCCAGTTTAGCCCCACAGGGAATGTTTTCAATTTTGGTGATCCTAGAATGGATTTGGTGCGTTTTACCAGCAATTAACATGATTTGATAGCCTCATTTTTATGTAATGAAATTTTAATGAAATGGCTGAAAATACAATTTTTTTGTTGAACTCATAAAGCCAACGGTTTTTAATTCTTTTTTGTCTTCCCCAGATTAGCCCCGCAGGGATTTTTTTTTAATTTTGGTGATCCTAGAATGGGTTTGGTGCGTTTTACCAGCAATTAACATGATTTGATAGCCTCATTTTTATGTAATGGAATTTTAATGAAATGGCTGAAAATATAATTTTTTTGTTGAACTCATAAAGCCAACGGTTTATAGTTCTTTTTTTGTCTTCCCCAGATTAGCCCCGCAGTGAATTTTTTTATTTTGGTGTTCCTAGAATGGATTTGATGCGTTTTACTGGCAATTAATATGATTTATTAAACGAGCGAGTGAGCGAAGCGAATGAGGATTACTATTCAAGATAAACGGCACTTATTCTGTGACTTTGTGTGTGTGTGTGTGCTAGTGTGTACTATAAAAATCAGCCGAATCGCTGAACACATTGCGCTTTTGTTTTAATTGTTAACTCATAAAGCCAACAGTGTGTTATTCCTTTTTGCCTCCTCGTAGCGGCATAGCCAGAATTTGGGAAAAAATACACATTGTGAAAGTAATCAATGAAGAATTTAATACCTACAAGAGGAATCCGGGGGCCTTCCCATTTGAAAAAAAAAATTGTATGTCCTAGACCGTTAGATAATCTGTGCGTTTTGGAAAACTATTTTGTTATTTTTTTTGTTTTCTCCGTTTATTGGCAGAGCCATTATTTGGGATTTAGGAAAACTACTTAAACGCATAATAATGAAAATTAGGGGCTCCGTGGGCGTTCCCCTGGAAAAATGTATGTTCAAAGTAATTTGGTACAAATCTGTGTGTTTTAAAAAAAACACTTTGTTAACAAATATTTGAAGAGAAAAGATACGATTTTATTCTTTTACGGACAAACTTGCTGTCTCGATCTCATTGAAATCAATGCTATTTTATGTAGAAATTGTACTGGAAATACCTCAATTGAAATAGGTCCAAGAATGTTCTTCTTATTGCATTCACGACGTCGATAATCCTGCTTTATAAGACGGTAACTAAAAATTAAAACAGATAACTCGAAAATGTTCCTGACTTCCTCCATGCCACCAGCTGTTTATTTACTTAAATTCCCCAAATCAATCTATTCAATCAAATATAAGCGAGCTTGTCTATTCATTTAGCAGAATTGTTGAATTGCTACCTGTTATTAGTTTAGTTGAGAACTACTGGATGAATATCCATCATGCATGTTGTCTGCACTTTTACTTAATCATGATTCATGACAAACTTTTCAACGGTTTAGTAAAACTATAAGGTAAGTTAGAGCTGCAGCCATACAATTCAGTTGGATGTGATTTTAACAATTAAATAGTCATATAAGTATATAAAATATTATGTTTCAATAAAAAGTAATGAGTGGGTGGGTCTCTGCGGGACCACCCACCCACCCCTTTTGGTATCGGTGCCTGGGCTCCGATTTGGTATGTTCGCCACGCCACTGACTATATACTTGTTGATTGTATGCCTGTATAAGGCTTATTTTAAAACCTTTATTTGGAAGCCTTCCAGCAAACTTTTTCAACTTTTTTTTTTAAAAGAGACTATATTACCGTACTATAACCTTAATGTCCATGTAAAATATGAACATTGTAGCCCCACCCGTCTGGTCAGAATCGCGGGCCGATTGAAACTGACGTATTAGATGTTAGCAGTAGCAGTAGCTAACATCCTTAAAGTGATTTTGAGCATGTTTCAAGCCATTTTTTCACCAAGAAGGAATAATCGTACCCCAATAAAATTTGGCATGTGTTGTCAGGTACCTAAATCCCATCGATTGTGATAGTTTTCAAGTTCACATCACGTTACATGACGGCTGGGTAACACCTCGAAATCACCCCAACTCTGCTTGGTGTATAAGGTGCTTGAGTGTGTAGCGCACCGCGGCTTGGCTGCGGCGCCCTAACGGGCACCTAGATATACGTAATTAGTTCGATTACCTAATAGAGGAGACACGCCAATCATGTATTGAATTAGTTTTATGGGAATGAGGTCAACACCTTGAGCATTGGATTTGATTCTCTTTATTGCATATAAAACCATTTTCGGAGTAACGTGTTTAAAATAAAATTTATCATAAGTGGGTAAAGAAGTATAATTTTTTATGTTATTCAAGTGAGCGTCTTTCACAGTGGGATCAATGTTGGTTGGAGGTGTAGTAAAGTGTGTATTGAGTTCCTCCAGTGGAAAGTCAATAGGTTTGTCGTCTTCTTTTTGTTTGCCGATGCCCATGTGTGAAAGATTTTGCCATATCCTTCGAATAGGTAACGTAGGCTGTAGCACAGAATACGCGTGGCGTCGTTTTTCAGTTCGAATAATTTGGCTCGTTTTATTTCTTAAGTATCTGTATTTCTCTTTATTTTCGGTGCTGGGACAAGATTTGAATTTATTATATGCGGCTTCTCTTTTAGCCATGAGGTCCCTGATTTCAACGTTTAGCCATGCGGCCGGGGCTTTGGTGACTCGAACGGCTTTCAAGGGGGCGTGCTTGTCATACAACTGTAAAACCATAGAATTAAAAGCAGATATTTTTTCGTCGACGGTATGTAAGTTTACTAATGTTTCCCATGGCATTGCCAATGAATCTAATTGAAATTGCTCTGTATCAATGCGTTGTAAGGCGCGTATAGTAATTAATTTTGGTTTATGCTTTGGTACACGAATAGAATATTGTAAGTATATAAGGTCATGGGATGATATTCCGGGTACGGAGAGTTGGCCGTGGTTAAGCACTCTTTCGCGGTTTGAAATCATCATTAGATCTATCCATGTGTGCGAGGTAGCCGTGTGGTGTGTCGGTTGTACGGGTAATATGCATCTCCTGTCTGGGGAGGATGTGCAGCATCCCACCGCAACCGACTACAAGTGGTGCAAAACAAGATTCTTCGTGTGTCCCTTTCTCTCCCTCGCTGGACACGAATGTCTGAGGTTCACGCTGACCTCGGTCTGCAAACCGTCGACCAATGCATTGCTGCACAAGCTGCCAGATTTTACGCATCTCTAGAAGCGGTACCAAATCCCCAGGTTTCTGCACTTGCCCACATTATTCCGAGAAGAAGCGACGTATTCCCGCGCCCCATTGCAGCTCTTGGACCTCGTTTCTTGCCTCCACGTCGTCAAGCACGGCTTCTGCGGGCTCGTCAACGTCTCATCGCCGGTCGTCGTCGAGTGGGTGTAGTGGACCCACGACTAAGACCTCCGTGACGATAAAAATAACTCTCCTTGGATGTCTCTTGTGGGACTTTTCTGCCACGGATGCAAATCCTAGAAGTGTGTTGCCATTTTCAAGTTCCGGCGGTATTTTACGAAATCAACGGTCCCTGTCACCAACCACCATGAAGCGCAAGGACGCTGTCCATCGCCCAACTCTGGCACACATCAGATTTTAGTTATAGGTGCTTCGCACCAGGCACTAAAACTACCAGGGGAGAGGCTTCGAGCCCCACGACCATTCCCCAAAACAGAAGAAGATTTGATACGTAGGCCTACGACTGCCGACAGTCAAGTGTCATTAGCAGCCTCGCGCATCAAGGCCGTTCGAGTGCTTGATAATAAGTTAGCAAGGAAAGATAGATATCTGCTGGCTACGTCATCACGGGCTCAATGGAAATAGACCGCACAAGAAACGGTATGTAGAATTACCATTTGTACAGGAAAACGTGTCCGTGAAGTTCACGGTTGTACAGAAGAACTTGAAAAAAATGGAACCGGTTTCCGGATACATGATGTCATCACTAGTTAAAACAAAATCATTTCTTGTGCTCATTTAGTCCTATCATTATTGTAGCCTGAATTCTGGCTTAGCTAATCAAAACAAAAGTTGTTACGAAATCAGTGCATGCATCAGGGCAGTGATATTTGGCATGAGTATCATATTAGGTCTAGCATGTTGTTTGCGATTGATGTGTTAGCGACTGATAACGAAGATTCAAAAGGTATCGCTATAAATGCTTGTTAAATTATCGGTTCACGCCGTCACGGTCATGCAGATGTAAAAAATATAGGATTACTGCCTACTTGATTTCGTTACGACTTTAGTTTTGATTGGCTATTCAGAATTTAGAATAACGGTAGGGGAGAGGGGGGGACATTGGTACAGGGGGCACATTGGTACAGTTTGAATTTTGCCACCCATGTTTAATTTTCAGTAGTGTATCATGAGTGATCTAGATGGCAGTGAGGAACTCTACCAGCTCTGAAAATCTGAGCCATTTCCATTGATAAATGGCTAAGTTATGATATAAATTGTATTTAGTGATGTGGAAAGTAAATAGTTGTGATAAACTTTGTAATGGTTGATTATAATGTTATTGTAGGTAATTCAAGCTATTTTTTTTTATGTGATGACCACAATTTGTCTGATTAAATTGTAAGCACATTGCTATGACTGTACACCTAACCCTCAAATTTTTTGAATTTATTTTCTAAAACAATACCAGATGGGGCACATTGGTACACAGCCTTGGGGGCACATTGGTACATTACAGGCCCTATGCACCAGCTAGTGTTAATAAAAAAATCTATCTGTAGACCTAATGTTGCAGTCTATCTTAGGCCTAGATTAGTATATACATAGTAAAATAGCATTCTAGTGTAGTATATAAGCTGTCTGTCAATTGTAGGCAAACCTCGATCTAGATATTTTCCCACAATAATGTAGTTTAACGTTAAGCTAATTTTAAGCACACACCTAATACTAGGGTCTATGTGGACAAGTTTATTAGCTCATGTATGTAAACCACTATTGACATACATAAAATAAACACCCTATGTAGGCCTAAACTTGTAAATACTGACCAGTAAACATGTGTGTACCAATGTGCCCCATACTAGTACCAATGTGCCCCGCCTATGGGGTACATTGGTACATTTGTAATAATTTTCTATATGTGGATTATTTATTAGTAGTGGTCACAAATGTGAAAGATGTAGTACACATATCATAGATTAAGGGTTGTATTTTACTATGACAAAGGTCTCATTCCCAAATTTGCACATGTATATGTAAAAAAATTGAAACGTTCTGAACTGTACCAATGTCCCCCCTCTCCCTAGGCTAAATGAGCACAACAATATGTTTTAACGATAGCTACATTCACGTATCCTTACAGAATCGCACTGCATGTGTTTATAGACGTTAGCAAATAGGTACGTAATAGAATAGTGTCGCTATAATACAAACTAAGCCTACTGAAGGGAAATTGGCAACAAACAATGACAAACAATCCGATGAAGTTCCAGGCCAAGTCACCTCCGCGTCACTGGCGCTAGTAACGGTAATTATGCAGAATCACTCGGCGGACCGGAATTACTTTGAAAGGTAATTTAAATGATCGAGTAATGTTACTTAGTACATGGTTTGTGGAGTGATTTAAGTCGGCGCACTGAGTATTGAGTATGTTTTTTGGCCATTCGGAAGGCTTGTTGTGATTGACATAATGTTAATGTTTACGTTGTGAGAGTGTGTTGTAAGTCGTCTGGAGAGACGGCGAGGTGGGGGAATGACGTATTGCAGTGCTGGCAACTAAAGCCTTTGTATTTTATGGGATTGACTGGTTTTTCTGAGTTAGCGATTCATTGGAATGAGGTGTGTTTGTGGTTTTGTTGTTGGGTATGAGTTGGGGTCCAGGGGCAGAGCCCCGGTGGGGGTTGGGGGGCAACGCCCCTCATTCAGTAAGTGCATGGAATTTCATTTTTTATCTCATAAGTTGATTTTGATAGCACTGGTTTAGGCTGGATTTGAGTTCGAAGATGGCGACGTATGGAGGTCGGTGGAGGTGATAGTGGCTGTTTGTTAAGTGTTGTTAGTGTAGGCCTATATTGTTTTGTGTTTTATTTTATAAACACTTGTGTGCGCCTGTTAAAAAATCATTTAAAATTACTCTGTTGTGGTTGTTCTAGTGATTATTCAACAAAAAACGGATTAAAAACATCGCTGAGTAACCCTTCACTTTTACCCTAGTAACAAGTAACAACCATCCTAATCGACAAGTTCAACTTCTTGATCTAATGGCAACAACGCGATGGCAATAGTTAGAGTCAAAGACCATAGGCCCTAGGATTTTTGCCGCCTGTGTTGAATTTGGGGAGTTAGTCCTCTCCCCAACCCACCCAACCTACTTTTCGGTCTTTTCTCAGCATACATTTTTGCTGGGAAAGTAGGTTAGGGGTGGGAGAGGGGGGGGGGCAAAGCGCCGTGGCGAGGTTAGTAAATAGTTGAAGGGCCCCAACCAAAAGAGTACCGCCTAGTTCGTATTAATTACGAAGCTATTCCTATTACGGTATTTGACGTTAGATTAAATGTTTACTACCTGCTTCAATGGACCCAACGCAAGCTCCCAAGACTTTTTTATAATGAGGTGATTAGGGTCGGATTCTCTTGTAACTTCTGTGTATATCTGGCCTGCCGATGGATTGTAGCCAGGTGGTGAGGCAAGGTCCGAACTTTTGTCTTGCTTACTCCTGGAAACAATAAATATATGAATGTGATATTGTATCAGTCTTGGCCTAGAGAGTGGCTAGGCCTAGGACCTACCTAGGGCCTGGACTTATGACCGATTGTAAATTGGCTAGGCCTAGGCCTATGCCTAGGCTAGGGCCTACTAGGATTAGGCCCTAGTCAAGAGCTCAGACAGTGTTCTTTGTGTCAAGGCACGAAAAAAGGGAACTAACTTAGACATAGCTAGGGCCTAGGCCTACTAGGGGCCTAGCCATTGAATTAGATTTCAAATTCAGAACTCTTTCGGTTGGTATGTAGGGCTACTAGTACAGTTTTTGATCAGTGGTTCAATGGCTAGGGCCTAGGCCTAGGTCCCCTAGGCCCTGGGGCCCCGTGTCGTGCCCTAGGTCTCACCTTGCCCCAGAATCTAAGGCCCACTTGTATCTTCTATGATTTGCCCTCGACATCGACATTATAAGATAGGAGTTGAAGACAAAATAAGATTTAAGAAATAACCGGATTTTACTTAAATAAACAATAAAATGCTGCACTGTGACAATCGACTGACGGATGGTGACTTGATTGACTCGACAGGTTCACCAACAAAAATATATTAGCTGGCCATCTTTGGCCTCGACCCAAGTTTAAGTAAATATTTCAAATTTAAACAACAACAAAACATCAAGCAAGATCCTAGTCTAATATTTATATTATTAGTACTCTATAGGCCCTACTGGAGTTCATAAAACCTATGTCTAGAGTAAACCAAAATTATTGGAATAAATTTATGAGAAAAATTGGAAAGAATGGCAACACTGAAAGCGGCAGGAAACATTGCAGGAAACTAGCACCGACACCGGATGGGGACGATGCACCACAGAGAGCGTGCGCGGCAAAAACGTAGCGAACAACATTTCAAAAATTAGGCTGGAAATACATTCTATCATCTTTAACATTAATTAATTACTAGGAAAACGCTAAAGTCCCGTCGCGTTGATGGATGAGCTTTTTTGTAAGTTTTTAGATTGCGTGGGGTCTAATTTAATTATCAAGTGCCTTTTGAACGCATTGTTGTTGATTGTTGTCAAGTTTCTATTGTTACTTGTAAATTGTCATCATAACCCTAAAAAAACTCATATCAAAACCTTTATTCCATCGATTCTAACTAACTTTTTCAACTTTTTCTTTAAAAAAAAAAAGCAATACAACACCATGACCTTAATGTCCATGTGAAATATGAACGTTGTAGCCCTACCCGTTTGGTCAGAATCGGCCCAAATGTCACGAAAATATCGCACTAAAAATCGAAAAATCGTAAAAGTACGATATTCATGAGAAATATTTCTTCGATTGTACCCAAAAACGTAGCAAGTCTAAGTTCAGAGATTTCGAAGGTCCCCTCCAATTTTCATCCAGATCGCATATGCCGTTTGCCCGGTAGAGAGCGAACAGAGAGAGAGAGAAAAAAAAAACACCCGAGCTAAATTTTTTGGGGGGTCGGTGAAATTGAAGTCTTCGCTTCGCTCATCCAATAAGTCTAATTTTCTTTACAAATCTAGGTTCTTGGGTTGAACCGCGTCGAAATGATGAACCAGTGCAGAATCTGGGCGTCCACCGTCGTTTCGTCTGATCTACGTCAGACATCATCAGGGTGACTGTGACTTCACGAAGGTTAAAGTCACAGTGGCTGGCACGCGCGCGACCGCCTCCTTATATACCTAAAAAGGTGCGGGGCGTCGATTTTCTATTAAAAATTTGGTGCGGGGCGGCGAGGTCAAATCTAAAACCATGATCTTGTCCCTACTCTATTGTAGTGAAACCTTTTTACTACGGCTTCTTGTCATTGGCCCTACTGGGGTCTCTTGTGAATTGTAGCTTTCCTAATTTTTTGCTTACCTGCTTGCCGCTCAAATGTTCAAATTCATAGGAGTCGCTGAGGCCAGCTCATGCAGCTTTCTTGTTTTTCGTGGGGTATATGGTTAACGGTAACCGTTAATTACATCGTTGTCATATTTGACGTGAACGTTAATAAATCAATCAAATCAATCAACATCGAACCATATTTCCAACTTTGAAGTCGGGTAGGGGGTGGATGGCTCCATACTTGACGCTTCCCACACATCGTATTTTTCTTCCTCTGTCAGCATCATCTAATTCACTTTCTTCCTCTTCACTGTTGTCTTCTTCAGAGATCACCACCAGTTATTGCCATATTTTTTTTTCTTCCCAACATCTTTCCTGGTTAATGCTTTCCTACGCTGCATTTCTCCTTTTCAAATCCCTTGCTATAACTTCTCCCCATCTCTTTTTCTCTTTGTTGTTTTTGTTGTTGTTGTTGTTGTTTTTGTTGTTGTTGTTGTTGTTGTTTGTCTGTAAAATGAAAATAATAATTCGTATTTAGAGTCTCTGTCACAGAACTTATTTTCAGTGGGGGACATGAAATTAATAATCAATCTTACCTCAAAGGTGTGACTCTCATGTGGTGTATCCTTCTTCGACAAACTGTTGAATATTAAAAGTAGCTCCCACTTTTTTGTACTTCCGTACTTGTTCTTGCAGTAACCGTCATCGAAGTCCTATAAACAATGATACGAGATAACCATACGTCTCTTTCCAGCTTTAAAATCTCGTTGAAGGTGGAGATACCGAGTATTTATATGTCAAGTTTGGGTGTGGCATTTCCCCCCTCTCCCCGCCACCAGTCCACCGCCCCTCTAACAGTGAATTCCACGTTTACCAAAAACATTCTCTATCGCTCTTGTCGGTATCAAACGCACAGAAAAGTGATGTGCATGCGTATAACCTATTTGTACAAATAATTAATCAAATATATACATTTATTTTAAGTTTTGCTTTTAGTAGGAGTATCAAGGTAATAACAAGTACCAGCGAATTAAAACTATATAGTTAGGTCGGTAAATACAATTTGGGGTTGTATTTGTATCATCAACCGAAATACAGTTTATTCCCTCGACGTCTCTTGGTCCCGATTCCACGTTTTAAAAAGACCATAATAAATATTATACAAATATGTGTGGTCCGAATTTTCTTGGCAATGACCGTCAGTAAACAAGCATCAAATTGATTACCAAAGAAGTGATTGTGAAATAATGTTTTTGGGTCTACATTTTTCTCTCCGTGTCTGAGTCAGGTTATATTGTGATGTTTAGAAAGAAATAAATTATAATATTTTACTGCAAGAAAACATCACACAACTTAATCTCAAGTCATCGTCCGATGCAAACCACTGGAAATACCGACTGAAAGATTTGTCCACGAGTTTCCTCAGTCAAAAATCAAAAACCCAACGGGATATATGATTATTTATTTAATCAAACTTTGCACACAATTTTTGGTTGCGTGAAGCGAAGACTTCAATTTCACTGACCCCCCCCCCCCCCCCCCCCACAAAAAAAATAGCTCGGGTGTTTTTTTTTTTTTATTGTTGTTTTCTGTTTGTTCACGCTCTACCGGGCAAACGGCATATGCGATCTTGATTAAAATTGAAGGGGACCTTCGAAATCTCTAAACTTAGACCTGACACATTTCTGGATACAATCGAAGAAATATTTCTCATGAATATCGTACTTTTAGGATTTATTTTTATTTTTAGTGCGATATTTTCGTGACATTTGGGCCGATTCTGACCAAACTGGTGGGGTTGTAACGTTCATATTTTTCATGGACATTAGTCATTAAGGTTATGGTGATGTAGTACATTTTGAAATTAAAAGTTGAAAAAGTTTAGACAGAATCCATAGAAATAAAGGTTTTGATATATGTTTTTTGAGGTAGGCCTATATAATAATTAGGTTAAGCCGAGGTAGTTTAACCGGTTCCCACTCAAACACCGAAGTTGAGCAAACTCGGGCGTGGTCAAGGGTAGAGTGGGTGACCGCTCTGCCCTGAAACTCACGTATATTGCTGGTTAGAGCAGATGGAGGGTTCGAGAGCTAGTGTAACGGCTTCGTTCTCCTCGAAGTCTGCTCGACAGTCCGAATTAGTGGAGGAACCTATATGACTGTCATTTACACCGTCCTTTCGGATGGGATGGTATGCCGTTGGTCCCCTTGGTACTTTTCGAATGGAGTAGGCTACGTGCCGGTACCCGGTTTCCCCTCCTCCCATCAGTTCATACTTCATCCTTTTATTTTACCACTCATCGTCTCGAATAGCCAAAGTGCATTAATATGAGACGTTTAAGCAATATCCAATCCAATCAACAAGTAACTTTACAAACTTGACAACAATCACCTACAATGAATACAAAAAGCAAGTCTTCGGGCCTCTAGCTATTTTTAAATTAATTACCATAGCAAATAGTACTACTAAAGTCCTTTGCAAGTAAAGAAAGATCCCAGGTATCAAGAAATTTCCCCTCCTCGTTACCACCTCCACTCGGCACGGGTGACAGTACTCGCGAGACGTTGGAATGCGGTAGGCCGCATGACCCATTCATCCAGGTGTCATTGTTAAGAAATCAATTTTTGATGTAGTTAAAATGTTATAATTTCTCATTTATTTTCAAATATATGGAATAATTATGTAAAATTAATATAAAATAAACTTTGTATTTTAAAAATAGCATGAAAACTGCCGTAATTAGAGTTAGTTGTAACTTCATGGTTACGATCAGAATAATTACGACAGGCAATAATTACGGCAGTTTTCAAGCTATTTTAAAAATACGAAGTTTATTTTATATAATTTTACATAATTATTCCATATATTTGAAAATAAATGAGAAAATTATAACATTTTAACTACATCAAAAAATTGATTTCTTAACAATGACACCTGGATGAATGGGTCATGCGGCCTACCGCATTCCAACGTCTCGCGAGTACTGTCACCCGTGCCGAGTGGAGGTGGTAACGAGGAGGGGAAATTTCTTGATACCTGGGATCTTTCTTTACTTGCAAAGGACTTTATATAAAAATTATCCTTATTTAACAAAAATGGTTTTGCAATGGAACTTGAAAAAGTAAAGAGTTCCCAAGCAAACTAAAAACTTACAAAAAGGCTCATCCATCAACGCGACTAAACAAATCGTTCATGAAGCGGCCTTATAATAAACAATAGCACCTGCCATAGACATCGTTTGTGGTATGCTCAAACCAGCTGCTTTAAACATTCCCAAATGACAAAGTATAATCATCTAAGGTAGAAAAACTGTACGTTTTAACTTTGTAAACATTAAAGCACGTTTATTTAATAATAATATTAAGTTCAAAAATGTTGAATTGTCTATTTATGTATTTAATAAATTCCAGCTGAATAATGTGTATATGGCATAACTACTTGTTCTCTGATATAATGTCGACCAATCGAACCTGAATCTGACCTAGCATGATCAGAAGGTGTGGCATTTGGCGTAAACAAAATAGAAGGTCGCATTCTAGAAGAAAAAAATATATAAAAAATAGAATCAGCAATGTTGCCTACATAATTAATAAAGTCGAGAGGTGTGTAATCACGTAGCCAATAGAAACCTCTGACGGGTCTCTGCCCATTGTGACCAACCAATCGGAGCTCAACCAGATTTGCGGAGAAAGATAGAAAAGTGCCGAAAGTTGAGCATGGAGCAGTAAAGACTGGTGCGAGGAAGAGGTGTTCACTTGTTGCTATATACCTACCAGTGAACACCATGACTCCTGGACCGAGACGTGGATGGGACGTGTCAGCGTCGAAGATTGCTCGCAACACTCACAACCCCATACGTTCAATTGTCGAGAACCTGAGGCTCGAGCCCAATCCCAACAAACCCATGATAGCACTGTCAATCGGTAAGTCTTTTAAGGTCACAGAACCAATTAAGATGCTCTGGATTTATTTAGTTGTAGTAAATCTTTATTTAGCAAAAATGCTATTGTTATACATTTACATTTACATCCAAATTTTACAATATGTTGAATATTGAAATTGTACAAAGCTTGATACGATACATAATATTATATCTAGTACATTATTTTAAATTAAACTTATAAAATATCTCTGTATTACACTATATCTATACCGTAAACTCCGATTTGACAAAATTGACACATTCTTTTCTAAATTTCCGTACATTATTTATATTTCTTATGTTTTCATTGAGCTTGTATGTATAGTCTTACTCCACTATAGAAAAGTGATTTTTGAGTGCTACTTTTTTTCATAGATCCTAGATACAGTTTATTTGTACTTCTTGTTTTGTATTGGTGCATATCCTTTACTTAACATATTTTAAATAAGTAGCTAGGTACCAATCCCTTTGTAATTTTAAATATCATAACTAAGGTTTTTACGGCTATTTCCTGCTGAACAGAAGTTCATTGTAATGTTTGTAGCATATCTTTTATCATTGTGTATCTGTTACATCCTATTACTATTCTCATACCTCTATTTTGAAGTTTTTGTAGCAGGCTTACGTCAGATTTGCGTGTCCCATAATAGTGAGCTACAATAATCGAAGTGTGGACCAATAATCGTTCTATATATTAAGTTTTTTACCCATGGTGATACATATGGGCTTATTCTATACAATACACCTATTTTAGTACTTATTTTTTTTATCAATATAATTAACATGGTTTAAGATTTCATTATATTTATTAATCATTGACTAACGACAAGAAACTTTAAGCAAAGCAATAGCAATAAATATAGTTTTGGTAAATAAATACACTATTTAGATTTAGAGTGTACCCACTCGGTAGCAGAACTGAGCGTTTATGATTAACAAAACAAGCATTTTTAAATTCGTTTTGACGATAGCTATCGAAGACACGTACAAAATACATTTCATGGAATGTTCTAAACAATTGGTTTGACATTAATTCACAATCGCAACCAGGACCCTGATTCCTGTACATTCTCCCCCGTGTCCCTGTTTTACCCCTGACCCTTAATCCCTACTCTGCATAACCCAGGGATAAAAATGTATAGGAATTCAAACCCAGGGCAGTAAAATTACTTGTCACAGAGTTCATATTGCATATTGCGCATATTGCACGTGGTGAGCACAGAATTAATACCTTTTGTCTGAAGTCTTTGCAGAAGTTTGATACATCAATAATAAACACATAATAAATACACACACAAATTGTGATTATGTGTTTTACAACGGGGCGGTGAGGGAAGCTGCAATGGATTGATCTAGAACACGTTTTTTTTAAATCCGAGGCGTACTTTTCCGTTCAGAAGGTTTTTTGATAGTTAAAACAATTTACAGACACAATTTACATTTCACAATTTCGTTTGGGAGAAGTGAGCAAAAATGTACATAATAGGCGAGCATTATTTTAGGCATTTTTTTGTAGGGGCGTAACGTAGAGGGGATGGGTCTGAAATATGAGATACGATTATTTATGAAAAGTCCTTAAATTAAATTGGACTATGTATACATCAGTTATATGGAACTTTATTTAAAATAAGAAAAATTCCACAAAAAATAAATTTCTTATGGGAAACCTGACCAGGATGCAACGCATGCCCCAAGTAGGTATTTTGGAAGGAATGTCCGAGGGCTGTTTAAGAGGACTCAATCCCTTGCATTCGCCTTAACGACTGAAGAAAACCTCGGGAAACTTTCAATCAGGATTGCCGTTTGCGAAGAACAATTAGATTAGTTTCAGCATTGAGTTGTACAAAAATAATTGTGGCACCATGGCAGCCAGGCCGGCTGCTTTGTGTGGTTCGTTGGTCTTTGTGGTTAGAGTATCTGCTTCCAATGCAGAAGGTCCCGGGGTTCGATTCCCGCTATTGGCAGAAGTTTTTAAACATCTGATGTGGACTTGAGTCCATCAGTGTTCTTGGCTTAGGAATTTGTAAACGGTGACTTTGGAGCCGTCCTAGCAACGAGGAACATAATAAATTTTAATGTTTTTCCGAATCAGCCTTGTAGATTCTGATGCTCTCCGCGAGTGGAGCCGTTTCCAGCTTGATTGCTCGATGTTTCCTACTTAAATATGCCGGTATCTAGCTGGTCATTGTTCGCTCGTCGATTGTGTCGACGCCTACAGGG
This sequence comes from Sweltsa coloradensis, assembly GCA_024449915.1. Lineage (NCBI taxonomy): Eukaryota > Metazoa > Arthropoda > Insecta > Plecoptera > Chloroperlidae > Sweltsa > Sweltsa coloradensis. The sequence continues at coordinate 562,435 of JAMZAV010000075.1, forward strand.
TAGGCTTGGTCGGCTTTAAATTTAACAAATGTCCTCCACTGAAAATCAGTTATGTGACTGAGTGGGTAGACTCGAAATAGTAATTGATTTATTTATTTATGTCTCTCTCTAGGTATAACTATAACCTCACTATAGTGTGATTGTAGTTGGAAGGGAATGTCCAAGAGCTTTAAAAGAGTCCATATTATTGACTAAATCGAACCCTAGAACAAACTGTATCAAACCGGCGACCTTTCAAATTAGAGTATCGCGCGTTACGCATTATAGCTACTTCGAATTGTTTGCAATACCACTTAATTACACGCACACAAAAGACTCATCATGTGATATTATTCTTTGAAACTTCGTTACACTTATCCCACTGAACGAGATGAGTAAATGCTGAATCTCATATATAAAGTATCTTAGATGAAATTATGAACTTGCATTCAAACGATTTTGTGAGAAATAACAATGGCGTACACAATTTTTTATATAACATCTATTTACCTTAAATGATTTTTGAAAAAAAATAACTTAAAACAAAACTTAATTCGTATTTCGTATAAATTTGTTTTATGTCATGGTATATTATGCATATAGATTTGAATCAAAATTATTATTGGTTGGGCGTTCCTAGATCCCATTTTTTCAATTACATTGCATGAACAAATGGTTCATAAATTTCAGACCACATACTTATACCGAACTCCTAAATAAAATTAACTATCGTCAATTTACAGTATTCTGTAACCAGCCATAATTATTACAGTTATTTAGTTCGTGGAGATTATTACTGCAAAGATCTGTTTGTTTCAGTGATGGTCTGGTGGGCCGCTGACTGACTTCTAAGGTTAGCAAAATCAAAATGACTATCAAAGTGTAACCTTTTACTGCAAACGTTCGATTATGTTCAGATATGCTATCGATAATTGAGAATAAATTATATAATACTAAAATAACGAACGTCAATCAACCAACGAATTAATATCTAAAATTTGCCATGTAATTATATTCGCGACTTTGATCTGGGGGTCGCCAGTTCCCCAGTTCGATACCAACTACCAGCAACTCCGACTGAAGGTTTTTGTCGTTCAACAGGCAAACGCACGTATAAATTTATATCACTTGGACAGTCTTTTCCAACACCATTACTAGACTAATTAAACAAAAGATAAAGCATACACTAAACTTTATAGTTACTATTAATGCTTGAGATAATATTTTACATAACACAATACTTGAAGGAAATAATATTATAGTGAATTTTAAACGAAACCCGTGTTTACATATTATTATGTAGATGGTTTGGGTACGTGCAAAGAATTCCTGGTCGAGTGGTTAACGCAAAGAATAAAGTTCTTGCGCTATAGATATCTCGAAGGCCATCTGGCACTAGATTGACCGACGAGAACAGATTGGAATTATTAGCCTGATAAAATGTAGGCCCTACGTAACAACTATGAAGAACCGTTGACAGTGTGCTTGTGAGCAGAGGCTCGAGTGTTGAGTGTATGTGTCAGGATGCACGGATAGGTCCACCCTTGCCGGGCTAAAACTCTTGAAGGTCTTGGTGCCATGCGACTCTACGGTGGTTGGATGGAGAAACTGGAAAGAGAAATGTCCGCCGTCTTTGCAAAAGCTATTACGTAGTTTATATATTATGCAGTCATAAACCTGCTCGTCGAGCTTTGCTTGCCTAGCAACAACGACGCCACACCATCACGCCATCTTCCTGTGACGCACGTTTGATTGGGTGGGTTTCACTTGCAGAACGGATCTGTCTCGAAGCTTCGCTACCGTTATTCTGCACTAGGCCTACACTACACCTATTGTAATACGTTTGATCTAGGCCTACGACGACGTGCATGTGATATCCCTTGAGACTGGGGTAGAATAGGTACAGGGAGATCTCTACCGATCGTACGAGGCTATGAAGGGAACATTTAGAGTTTCGACTTTCGAGTTAGTTTTGAGGATGGAACCTTTGAGGCAGCTAAAAGGAGTTCATACAGAAACTAAAGCTAAGGCGTATTAATTTCTTATTAGACCAATGTTGGAATATTGGAATGCTATGGGGCCCTTATAATGAGGATGGTCATGTAAAAGTCCTATATATATAGACTATAGTACTATCAGCAAGGAAAGAAACTGGGAAGGTAATGCGGTGGATATGGGAATTAGATAACTGATTTCAAGTGAAGGAGGATAAGAACTTATGACAGTGTAAATGAAATAAGGTTTGGGATGGGATTCTTTAAAAATACAAAAAAGGGGAAACAGGCTGTGCAACCTCTTTCGTGTAATTTTGTTATACCAGGATGGAATGAGATTAACGATAAAATTGGGAAAATGATTATACAAAAGAAGGAAAGACCATGACCGGAAATTGAAATGTTAAATAAAAAATAAAAATGTTGAGGAGTGTTTTTTTTTAAGATAGGGCAATTGTGGAATGGAATCAATTGCCAGCTACAGCTTTCAGCCCTCAGTGAAAAGTTTCAAAAGGTGTTTGCAGAATATGAATTTAGATTATATGAAAAATTATGAAAAATTAGTATGCATCAAGAGATATTAAGTCTAGACAAGAACTACAAAAGTGTTAATTTTAGATACTTGAAACCATCTAAGCTACATATTTGCAAGAAATAATAAAATAAATAAATAAAATACTTGAAATTTTGTAACGAAAGTTATGTTCTAAATACACGTTTGTTTCTGAAAGCGTTAAGTGTTTTAGACAAAGTGAACTTTTAAAAGTTAATTTCTCAATTTTATTCATCGGGAAACACTCCCGCGGGTGTTATTGATTTTTTTGTAAATCAATCCAGAAATTACAAAATCCATCTCAGCGGGATATCGAACCCCGGTCTTCAAATGGCCGGTCGGGTTAGTATAAGTTCGTTTAAAAAACTTATATGCCCAAGATATGATCCATTGATATGGCAGCAAACTTGAAAGAGAATCTCCACTCAAGCAATTCTCTCTTTATGACCTAACTGACCAACGGACTGACACGCCCTTAAACCAAATAAACTTCAAACTTCTTCCACTCATTTCGTGGCAGCAAATTTTATTTGTTTTCGTTCCATTATTACCATTTTTCCAGCTCTACATGACAGCATATCCGCCTAAACAAGAGCATGGTTTACGTCGCAAGTAATATGCTATCGCCATATTTTGATGATCATCTGATTTTTCCAAATTTCAATGGTCGCTTTTATTTATTTATTCAGTATATTAACTGGACATGATAATGCATAAACATCTCACAAACATAAATGTCAGTGTCACCAAAATAAATGCAAATGTAAGTATAGGCCTAATATGTTGTTCTTTGTATTATGAGCAGGTTCTAAGCTGTTGATAAATTCTCTTTATTATCGAGAAATTGAACACAAATGGGTATAAACCTTTAAAATGCTTGAGCACATCTAATAATCTTTTGCAAAGCGAAATAAATAGGCACTTTTATCCTTGATTATCTTCTCGAATACCCCCCGACCCCCTCAAGGCTTTATCACAGCGAAATTCCCTGATCGCTTCAGTCGATACGAATTATATTCAGTACGTTTATGTCATTCTGACGCAGGAACTAGGAGGGTTGGCCTTTTGATCAAGAGTAGGTGATTAGTTTTATCGTCCACGCGTCGCACGGAACAACGCCTCAAGCGAAGCAGGTTCCGCGACAGAGGTTATACTAGTTACTAAATATGCAAATAGTTGCAAGATTTTACTCTGAGTGCGAATCGTGTTTGTGTCCAGTAGCATAGGAAGATGGGTGAAAAGGAATCTGGGGGAAAAGTCCACCCTCAAACGTTCCCTTTAACCCTCCCTTATTAAACAAACAACTCATTTCAAATAATAATGATTATTTAACTAAAAATCAAAATACAAAGTATCTTAATTCGACCTATCACGAGGAAGTAGCGTTAGCACGCACTGAATTGGCACTTAGCAGCAAGTATATATTCCGTCTACCATATACAGCATGACAAACCTGACCGAACTTTGTTATACTTGACGTTCTTCAGTCGAAAGGACATTTTCTTTACCAAGTGAGCAATGAAGAGAAGTAGGGGCAATTTGACCTTGGAAAGGTTTCCTAAGACATATTTTGTAATATGAGTTTAGAGTTTGCAATAATGATAATATGGCAATAATATATGCATTACTAATCCCCTCAGAAGGATTGTACAATTTCGTACTCGACACCTCCACCATTAGTGAAGGCTGGAACAAGCCACACAACACAACACAACGATAAGTTTCGGTACCTAGTTTGTGTACTCAGTACCCATGTTAAAATTAATTAATTAATTCGTATTTCGAGTCGAGAGTCGACCCACTCAGTCACATAACTGATTTTGTAATAATTGTGATGATTATTATTATGTTTATGGAAATTATATTATATTTAATATGTCTTAATATTTATTTCATGATACAATATTCATATTGTATACATTAAATTGTGTCGAGAATACGTGTATACTTACTTGTACGAACGAGATTATCAAAATTCAAATGATTCAAAACAAGGTGATGAGATGCATATTACAATGTAGGAAAATCACGCCAATTTCAGATATGACAAAGTATTTTACCATGGTTATAGTTCAAGAAAATATTAAATTACATAATATGTTAACTTTTGTATACGAAATTGAAAATAATCATTTGCTAAGTTATTTACAAGAAAAATTAAAGAGTGTGTGGGATATACATGGACAAACGGCTAAAAAATGAGCTATGTAAGTAAAAAATATCAAAAATCAGTTTTTTAGAAAAATCAAAAATCAGTTTTTCATGCAGGAATCAGAGAAAACAACAAATTGCCAACATATGTAAGCAAAAATGTCAAGAATGGATACTTAAAAATAGAGAATAAATTGTAATTTTATGTGTGTCTATGTGAACGACAAACTTGTAAATATATTGTGTGACTTGTATGGTAGCAATTATAATCCTGTCAAATAAGATCGTATATTGACGCTTGGAGGAAAAAATTGCGATGTCGCTGAATTTTTGCAGAGACCTTCCTTATATAATACTAAACAACATACTAAAACTCCCCTACAATCGGACTGGAGCTTCGGCCGCCATATTGGAAAATGGCGGCCAAAAGGTGTTTGTTATCGAATATCTCCAAATTGGTTTGAGATAGACAAAATATCTCAATGGTAAAAATAATCCCCATTAAATTCCCTACAAAACAGATGTCTTCTATAGTTTTGGTAGGGGCAACGGTTACGTCACAAATTCGTGGTTTAAATGTTGCTCATTGGAGTACCAGCTTATTTACACATTTTCACGCCCAGCATCAAACAATGCCCAGTAAATCCGTAAGAAATCGATTTAAATACAAAAGGACTTTTGTACGGGGTTCATGAAAGCTTCCATTAGTATTTTAAAAAATCAGGTCTGCGAAATAGAATTTTGCATTTACCCGGAATTTGGGTTTTTCCATTTTTGGAATTTCCTAAAAAATGCCCTTTTTGACTGTCCATTATTAAGCACTAAATAGCATTGGAGGAAAAATTCTTTCTACGCACATTGAAATGACTCAAATAATGATCCGATTACAACCAAAGTTTAAATCCAATATGGCTGCTAATTCCTAATATCCACAACATCAAAGTGAATTATGTAACAAAAAGAGTGTAAAAACAGCACGAAAACAGTATTCATATTGTGAATATTAGGAATTAGCAGCCATATTGGATTTAAACTTTGGTTGTAATCGGAACATTATTTAAGATCATTTCAATATGCGTAGAAAGAATTTTTCCTCCAATGCTACTTAGTGCTTAATAATGGACAGTAAAATATGGCACTTTTTAGGAAATGCCAACAATGGAAAAACCCAAATTCCGGGTAAATGCAAAATCCGATTTCGCAGAACTGATTTTTTAAAATACTCATGGAAGCTTTCATGAACCCGTACAAAAGTCCTTTTGTATATAAATCGATTTCTTACGGATTTACCGGGCATTGTTTGATGCCGGGCGTGAAAATTTGGAAATTAGCTGGTACTCCAATAAGCAACATATAAACCACGATTTTGTGACGTAACCGTTGCCCCTACCAAAACTATAAAAGATACCTGTTTTGTAAAGAATTAAATGGGGAATATTTCTGCCATTGAGATATTTTGTCTTTCTCAAACAAATTTGGAGATATTCGATAACAAACACTTTTTGGCCGCCATTTTCCAATATGGCGGCCGAAGCTCCAGTCCGATTGTAGGGGAGTTTTAGTATGTTGATAAGTATCATTTAAGGAAGGTCTCTGCAAAAATTCAGCGACATCGCAATTTTTTCCTCCAAAAATTCTTATTTGACAGGATTATTAGCTAAAATAAAGTAAATCGATACGAATACGAATAAAATAAGTGTTCAAAAAAGAACTAAAACCAACTTGAGGAAAGAGGCAGTTTTTCCTATTTGATACCGCAAGCCAGACTGAAGGTATATGCGGGAATTTAACTTCTTCAGTATAGCATCCATTGGCATACTTCCCAACTTATTCGTAGTTATTGCCATCCAAAGAGCAGTGCGTGGAGTGAAAGGACACCAGGAAAAGACTCAAATATGGCAAAATCAAAGAGAGACGTTGTTTGTTACGATTGCAAATTGTATTATTATGCAGGTTATGCAGGGCTAAACGTAGTGACGTGATGTGATCATGCCCAACTTGAAGCTACACATTTGGTAGTCAGGACAAAGTTTTAATTCATTCATTCATTTCACAAAGCTCGACAAAATTATGTGTTTCGTTGTGGAACGTCCTTTGAGTTCATAAACATAAATACGAAATGTAAAAATTACCAGTGAAATGTATTGATCTTTCCTTTATTTACAATAACCACCATGTGTTATTTTTGGATGAGCGAAGCGAAGACTTCAATTTCACTGACCCCCCAAAAAATTTAGCTCGGTTGTTTCTTTGTTTGTTTTGTTTTGTTTTTTATGTTTTTTTTTTGTCTGGTTTGTTCGCACGATTCCGGGCAAACGGCATATGCGATCTTGATGAAAATTAAAGGGGACCTTCGAAATCTCTGAACTTAGACGTGCCACGTTTTTGGGTACAATCGAAGAAATATTTCTCATGAATATCGCACTTTTACGATTTTTTTCGATTTTTAGTGCGATATTTTCGAGACATTTGGGCCGATTCTGACCAAACGGGTAGGGCTACAACGTTCATATTTTACATGGACATTAAGGTAATGGTGATGTATTGCTTTCTGAAAGAAAAAGTTGAAAAAGTTAGCCAGAATCTATAGAAATAAAGCTTTTAATATAAGTTTTTTGACTTTTTGTGCGATATTTTCGTGCCATTTGGGTCAATTCTGACCAAACGGGTGAGGCTACAACGTTCATATTTCACATGGACATTAAGGTAATGGTGATGTATTGCTTTCTGAAAGAAAAAGTTGGAAAAGTTAGTCAGAATCTATAGAAATAAAGCTTTTAATATAAGTTTTTTGACTTTTAGTGCGATATTTTCGTGCCATTTGGGCCAATTCTGACCAAACGGGTGGGCCTTCAACGTTCATATTATACATGGACATTAAGGTTATGGTGATGTAGTACCTTTTAAAAGAAAAAGTTGAAATAGTTAGCCAGAATCCATAGAAATAAAGCTTTTAATATAAGTTTTTACGGTAAATAATACCAATTGACAGGTAACAAAAGAAATTTGACAACAATCACTTACAATGCGTAGGTGCAAAACAAAGCACTTGCAAAAGTAAAGGTATCCCACGCAAACTAAAAACTTTAAAAAGCTCATCCATCAACGCGGCGGGACTTTAGCGTTTTCCTAGTTATTTTTATAGACATACTAGGACACTTACTGGAACAAAATACTGTAGATCTTATTTTTGCTATGCAAGTGAGATGATAACAAAACAGAGTTTTCATTCAATATAATATAATCGGTTGGTGCTTGGTGGATGGTCTCGATTAGATCACACGTATGACATTTTCACACCATTTTAAAATGGAAAATAATCCCTAAAATGACGAAACAAAAAATGGTCCACGAAGTTGTCTCTTATTTGTAGGTAGACTAAATGTAAACGTGCTCTTGCCTTAGTGAGTTTAACCAGGTTTACCGGTTATAATGTGTAAGTGTTCTAGCATGCACGTTTTGTTTTTATTTATCAACGGTACCGGTCACCAACCACCATGCAGCGCAAGGACGCTGTCCATCGCCCAACTCTGGCACACATATGATTTTTAGTTGTAGGTGCTTCTCACCTGGGACTAAAGAATACCAGGGGAGAGGCTTCGAGCCCCACGAACATTCCCCAAAACAGACGGACGATTTATAATTATCCAGTCAGAAAATGCTTAATTAATTGTGTTTTTGATCATTTTGACAGATTCTAAATGAAGAACATTAAATTTATTTTGTATTTATTTTCTGTTATTATTTATGGAAAAGGGCTCTGATAGGAGCCTTCAGATTAATGATCTTACCGAGTGATCATCAGAATATTGGTATCGAAAATGGCACAACAAAATAAGTTGAAGGAAAATATATATTGCATGGTTAATTTTTATATTAGTAAGTTTTTCATTGATATTTTGTGAGTTTGTATTTCTTACTTTGATTTCGAAAAAAATAAGTGGAAGTTTAAATTTAACGATATTAATTAATGTCTAGAAAAATATAATTTGTCTATGTACGGCTTATAAACACCATTTCAATTTAATTAACAATTAGTACATGTTGAAACAATTCGTCTATAATTTCTCAGCAATTTTCTCTAGCACTTACTAGCCGCAGCAAGTAGTTAATTTTTTCAGGCTTGACTTTTTGTCTTCAGTGAATATTTTTAGATTTTTGGAGAGCATTTTCTCAACGTCGAGAAGTGTTTTGTCTTTCTATACACCAGTGTCAAAATCTATATGAAAAATAATTGATTGGATATTGCTTAACTTCTCATATTAATGCACTTTGGCTATTCGAGACGATGAGTGTGATAGATGAGGATGAAGTATGAACAGAAGGTAGGAGGGGAAACCCGGTACCGGCACGTAGCCTACATCCTTTCGAAAAGTACCGAGGGGACCAACGGCTTAACGTCCCATCTGAAAGGACGGTGTAACCTTGACTTTGATTGTGTGGCTCGTTGGTCTTGTGGTTAGCGTATCTGCTTCCAATGCAGAAGGTCCAGGGTTCGATTCCCGCTAAAGTCAGAAGTTTTTTAACTTCTGATTTGGACTTAAGTCCATCAGTTCTTGTCTTAGGAGTTTGTAAAACGGTGACTTTGGAGCCGTCCTAGCAACGAAGCACATAATAAATTTCAGAGTTGTTCTGAATCGGCCTTGTTGATTCTGGCGTTGATTCGCGGGTGTTCGCACTGTCCATACCACTGATTGCTATATTTCCTATTAAAAATATTGATCTTTGGTTGGTTATCGCTCACTCGTCGATTGCGTCGGGGCCTGCAGGGTTGGCTTGGTCGCTTTGATTTAAAGTCCCCCACTGAAAATCAGTTATATAACTGAGTGGGTAGACTCTAAATAAAATTTATTTTATTATTTATTTATTTGCCGTCATATAGGTTGCCGAGCAGACGTCGAGGAGAACGAAGCCGTTACACTAGCTCTCGAACCCTTCATCTGCTCTAACCAGCGATATACGTGAGTTGCAGGGCAGAGCGGTCATCCACTCTACCCCTAACCACACCCGAGTTTGCTTAACTTCGGTGTTCTTGTGGGAACCTCGCTAAACCGCTGGCCTATATGTAAAATAAATTTTCAAAAATGTAATAGCGGCTATTTTTAACAATTCAAATACTTTAGTTGGTTTGTTATATTTCACGTAAAATACTTCATGGGTGAAGGCTGTCATACCCTGTAGACAAACCAACAGCTACTCGCGAGTAAGCGCTGTCACTTCGCTCGCTCATTTAAACCAGTCGACTGTTTCTAGTATGTGAATCACGAAATCGAGTGATTATTATTTCTATATGCTTGTTTTGTCGCTTGTCGGCTCCACGATGATGTCGACGCTGAAGACGACGACGATCTGCAGAGGTGAGGAAAAGCAGTCTTGCGAAGGCCATGGCCATCCAGTGTCCAGCCACATTAAATAAATATGTTGATAACACTTTTACTCGTGTTGGCAGGGGACCAACAAGTTGTTTTTTACGCATATATCAAAATCAACCGTGTAAACTATATATTTTGCAACCATTAACGCCGATGAAGAATTGTTGTTTTGGTGTATAGCTATTATTTGCACGCTAGGACGCTTTTGAGTACCCCATTGCCCATAAGAGAAACTGACTGAAAGTGTTTTACAATGTGTTCTACAGTCACATGTAAGGCGAACGCTAAACGTATATTAAATCCTCATTAAAATATAGGCCCTCAATAAAACATTTATACATTTTCTATGGCTAGGTGTTCTGCATGTTTCATATGTCTTATTAAGTTATTGGAGTAGCAAAATTGCGGTTTCAAATGTAAATGTTATAACCTATATTATAATGTGATTATTTATATAAGATGAACATCAAACATGTGTCCATTTTGTACCCAATATATGTTTAACCAATGGTTTAACAGTGGGGTAAAGATAAAGATGCCTTATAAATATGGTGCAAAATGTGATACCAACGTAAAAGTTTGCAATTATATAGGTTTTTTAATGATAAATTTCAAAACAAATGGCTACACCACGAGTTTTTCGTATTTCACAATTAATTAATTAATTAATTAAAAAATAATTAGTTTATTAATCCCAAAAATTTCAAAGTGAGCCTAAATTTGTCATGTTTGGTATCATTTGAAAGCATTTATCATCGACATTAAGGAAAAAATAAATTGGAAAAATAAATTGAAATTTTTATATATATAATGTTATAGCATATAGGTAGCTCAATTGGTTGATTTTGTTATTTTTTTACTTTTTGAACCATAATATCTACTTCAATTTAAACTCAATGGTTACATAGTATTCACAAAAGAGCTGTTAGCAATAATTAATGTATAATTCTCAACTTTTGATTAATAATTGTAATGTATTCAATACAAATTACAATTGTGTAAAGATGTCTAACAAAATGTGATACAAATTAAAAAAATTGCAATCTTAGAGGTTTTGTAATTAAAATATTAATAATAAATGGGTATATGCGCAGTTCTTAGTATTTTACTAATAATTGAATAATTAACATTGATTGGTTAATTAACCTCAAAATTTCAGTGACTATAAATTTGTCATGTTTGTTCGTCATTTGAAAGCATTTTTCATCAACTTCAAGGAAAAAATAATTGGTCAAATATATCGAAAAATATGTCATTGCGCAATTAGTCAATTTTAGTGATTTTTTACTTTTTGAACATTTACTTCAATTTAAATGTACACAATGATTAATAGTGTTCACAAAAGAGCTATTAACTCTAGTTATTGTATCATTTGCAATTTGTCATTAATAATATTATAAGATAATATTATATTCAACACATGAAAATACAATATGGCGTAAAGGTGTCTAACTTGTACAATACCTTGTTAAACCCCTAAAAATTAGAAATCTTGGAGAATTTGTAATGAGAACTTCGAAAAAACTGGCTACAGGTATTAAAAAAATTAAGGTGAGCATAAATTTGTCGTGTTTGGTATTATATGAAAGCATTTTTCATCGATATGAAGGAAAAAAATTAATTGAAAAAATATAAAGAAAAATATATGTTACAACGCTGATATCATCAAAATCAACTAATTGTGCTATACCATGTATATATTTCAATTTATTTTTCTAATTTATTTTTTTACTTAATGTCGATGATAAATTCAAATGAAATCAAATTTCAAATGATACCAAACATGACAAATTTAGTCTCACTTTGAAATTTTGGGATTAATTAACTAATTAATTTTCAATTAATTATTAATAGTTAAATACTAGGAACTCATCTTGTATCTATTTGTTTTCAAATTTGTTAAAAAAACAAACTATAGAATTAAAACATTTACGCTGGTATCACATTTTGCACTATAGTTGTGTTTGAGAAGACACCTTGAACGCGCTATAACGGTTCTAAACAGTTACTTTATATATCCTGCGTTTTAAATAATGCGTTTAATCATAAAATTGATGGCAATGCAAAACAGAATGTTGCCTTATTAATTAAGTCGCAAGCGCATGAGAAGGCCTACAAATTATGATGACGACGCTGCTCCGTCCGTTTCAACACCTTATCGGTCACCATCTGGTTTTGACGACCTTTCTTGGAATGCACGAGACGTAATCATCCGTAAACTTTTGCTCAAGGAAAACAAAAACAAACTTTTATCACCTGTCATGTTTTCAATGGCCACCAACAGATCGGAGACCAAAACATTGTGCAATTAGTAGCAGAGCACGTCACAATCCGGTTTCTTTTGCGTAGTTGGAAGCGTTTGGGGGTATTTTCCAGAGTAATGAAAACCAAGGCTAGATCAAGAGTCCCGTGGAACGCGTCACGTGTTAAACGAGTGCTTGAGAACCGGACTAGATGTTGTTGAGTGTGAGCAGTGGTTTCTGCTATTTTTATTTGGCACACAAACTACATCGCACTTTATTTCACTACATTTGTATGCCTGTGCTACCGATAATTAGCATGTGCTCTCGCGAATTTGGTGAAATTCAGTGTTAAAAAAAATTTGACACCCTGTAGTTTAAGAATATCATTATTTAAAAAAAAGTGGCAATGCAGATTTTTTATGTGTCTAGCTTGCAACAAAAAAGTGACAATGGAGATTAAGTGTGTCTAGCCCCTCCCCATTAGATGTGCGACTCTTCAAGAGAACTGAAAAACTTTTGGAGGCCATTTTGAATTTAGCGCAACGCTTTGATTGACGTGACACGAGTAGGCCACTACAAAGATTACATGTATGTATGTTTTGTAATCCCTAATACGTCATAAATCACATTATATTCATCCCGCCATGAGCCGCTAGAGGTAAATGTATTATAATTTATATTTGCACGTGATTTTCAGGTGACGCGTCGCTATGAATTCTTTCGCAGTTTTCCAAACACAATTTTGTTAATAATAATTATTAGTATTACTTATAAATTATACGTGAATGAATTATATCCACATTAACTGACAATTTATCACACTACTGTTATTCGAGTATCCCTAAGTTAACAGTATATTCACCTACTGTTACGATGTTCGTTATTGAGAGCATATTACATAGCATATTGCATTTTTAATTTTTGTTCTCCCTTCTCGCGCACGTAAAATGTCATTTTAGCATTGTAATTGATAATTTTTATAGGCTTTATACTCTTTAATTCGAATATATATTATCCTTAATGCTATTTAATAACAATAATCCTTGGAAGTTTGAACACAACACAGAATGCAAACAAATTAATAACTTGGACGTAACTGATGCACATGACGTAAGATTGCACTATATGACGTTCTTCTGTAAGTGATCCACATGACAGATAAATATTTTTCATTGCGACCGAAACAAATGATATAGGCTAAACTTTAGATCGCACTGGCGTCGCTGAACAAGTTAAGTCCAAGTACAGAGTGAAAAGCTCTCTGCGCTTGGTCTTCTTCGGCGTCTTCTAACAGCCAACTGGCCGATTGCTTCGAAACCACTTGTTTATAGACTTCTTTGCTGATGCAACACCTTCAAATATCACGTCAGAGTTAAGAAAACATGATTCTATATTGCATAGCGATTAGTTGAGAGATTTATTACATTTTTTCATCGCCCTCTGAAATTTTAAATTATTATGTTTAGTTTTTTTTTAAACTAGAGCATTTTACTTGTCTGCATACGTGCTACAAGCTAATACTGTGAACACATCAAAACACAGGAGTAAAGTATAGAGGGTATATTAATTTACACTTCTGAAATAGTAGTTAGTTCTATAAGAACGGTAATGATGAGTTGATTAGGAAAGTCTGGTTGCGATTGACATTGGTCATGGCACACGTCATAATAATGTGTGGTCATGGGCTCCTCACTGTAAAAATATGCTGTTGTTTTCATATCGTATTAATTTTATTTAAAGCACTTTGACTAGTACATCACTTCAACGCGAGCCTCTGATCTGATACCATTGGCTAATAAGCGAGGTCGACGAATCGATACCAGCCATCAACAAAAGTGATTGAAACTTATTTCCACGGGCTCTAAATAAACTCGTGTATATCATAGATGATTGAGATTGAGTTCTGACATCACTTAAACACAAAACCCTAGTTATGTAATGCAACACCTTGTTAACTGGTGCACCCTACATCGAAGTAATAGTTTGTAGAGTCTCTATCATGGTATTGACACGTGACTTATCTGGGATTCTACTTTCTCCTTGTGGTGGGATTTAGGAACTCGGGTATAAGATAATCTATTTACAAAGATGTCCAATGGACTACAAAAAAAATCATTATTCTAGATTCTAGAAGCTCTGCCATTGGCCGTCGTGCCGTGATGCTTATGAAAGCTTGATTCTTATTGTCTGGGTTTGTGAACTCTAGTATCGGTTTCCTAGTTTATTCTTATACCTTATACCTTCAGCATCTACGTAAACTAGCCATCACATCATCCTGATCATACACAGATCGTCTGAAAGTCGTTAACCTAACTTATGTCTCTCTCTCTCTCACAGGCGATCCCACGGTGTTTGGGAACCTGAAACCGCCACTGGAAGCGCTGGACGCCCTGCACGAAAGTATCGAGACGTTCAAGTACAATGGCTACGCACCTAGCGTCGGTAAGCAAGCGATTTTGTTCAAATAATATAGGTATTTTCTTATAAGATTATGTAACAAAAACAAAAACCTTCGCACTCTTTTCATGAATATTGTTTAATTCAATACTTATTTAACATCGAATTTTGATAAATTGATCGTTGCGCCGGCTCTTTTAGTTGGCTCGGAAGATCAGCAGAGCCGCAGAGCTAAAAAACCCTACCCCAGGCGGGGCATGGTAACTTTATTGACAGATTATCTCCCAAATTAAAAATAGCAAGGTCCTGAAATCTTGAAGCCGAAGTTTTGCTGAAGGAAGGTGGAGCTTCCATAGCAATGACCTTGAAAATAATGACATATTTTCCTTATACGTTTGGAAGCAAATAACTCGAAGTGTTGTAAAGTAATAGATATACATGATTTAGTTATTGTATACGTTTTATTTATTACTACACAATACACATACAGATTCCACTTTGATGTAGTATTGAAGTACGTTAAATGAAGAGCAATGTTTCAAATCGCAATATGTCCCATCAATTAATAGTAAAAATAATTGTAGATTGTAGATGTTTTAGAAGATCAAGATATTATCAGAAACTCAACATTGTGCTTTTTGACGAGGATCTTTTCTGAGGGATGACTGAAGTTATAGTCACCTGCTGAAAGGGGGGGGGGGGAGAGTTATCCCTGAAGTGTTACCCCAATATCTATGATTTCGACAGTATAAGAGTGTGTAATTGCTTCGAAAGCAACCTTTGGTAGGACATTGGTGACCCTAGAGATTGATATTGACCTGCGAAACTAATTCGAAGTTTACGTGCTCTTGTTCAGGGTACACAGAGGCGCGGGAAGCAGTTGCAAGGTATTCCTCCTCGCCTGGTGTCACAGTCGATCCAAAGGTAAAATAAACTTACCATACTATAGACCGAGCTCACGTTCTCAGTTTAATGATATTCAAAAATTACATTGTTAAAACACTCCAGTTACTTTTTTTTTTTAAACAAATACACATTCTCAAATGTTTGGAATCCCTGTTTTACTGTGGGAGTAATTTAGTAAAATAATTGTGATTATATTCAAGATAAAATTAATACACTTGTACGACTTTTCGAATGTGTCAAAGTAAGCAAATCTGGTTTCAGTTTTACGTTATAGGTATCTTCTATGGGGAACTTTTGTTTATGGATGTTTCTAAAATCTAGACAATAAAACTAAGAATCTTATAGTTAAAAATTGAAATTAAATAAATAAATATGTGAAGAAGAATAGTATAATAAATAATATAAACAATAATGGCAAAGGAAAGAAATGCCTCCTAACTCCAAAATAATTACGTTTGCTTCCAATAAAATATGATTCTCAAGTCAATATATTCAAAAGATTATAAACTATAAAAACAACTATACACAATTATTAATCGCATAAAGACATGGACATTTTCTGCAGGCGCATTTGAAGCAAGATTTTATTTTTCATGTCTCTGATACTTCTTCTTAATTATACTTACCATTCCATGTCCTGAGAGACTTCTTCGCCTATATGTTTTCCAAACATAATAATTTGAAAAACAGATCATAAAATCATCTTTGGTTGATTTATTTAAATTGTTAATATTTAATATGTAATGCCTACTGCCAATACTTAGACTCGTTTTCTACTCAAGGACGTAATCCTGTGCAGTGGGTGTTCCAGTGCCCTGGATCTCAGCATCACCGCCCTGGGTAACCCTGGACAAAACATCCTTGTACCTCGCCCAGGCTTCGCCATTTACCGCACTTTGGCGGAAGGGCTAGGAATCAAAGCCAAATCGTACAATCTGAGGGTGTGTAGAAAATGTACTAAAAATTGCTTTAGGGCATGCTTCAAGATATATTCAGTAATACTTTGTGTTTCAGTTGACGATCTATTGTTGTATAATGTTCATGCAGTCACAAAAAATATTCTTAGTGTGAAATAGAAGACCAGTCTTGTTCTACATTTCAGCTGTAACAAGATAATATTATGCTAAAAATTGGCAAATACTGCTAAACAATATAATATTCATGATTTTAAATGTGTTAATTCATGCAACTGAAAAACGTAAGGTATATACCAATTTTACATCTAGTAAAATGGACATCCATTTTTGGCGTCCCGCGTAAATAATAATTCCAAAATACCCTGTCAAACAATTCAGAGTTATTGTTAGTGTCCTATATTATTATAATATGTAGTCATTAATAATTGTTATACTGAACAAAAACACAAAAACAAAATAGCTATTGTGTATGCTGAAAATGCAATTTAATTTTATTCATACAAGAATGGAACACTGCGTTACGAGTGTATTAACGAGTACGTTGTAGAGAAAATATTTTATTTTGATTTGATTTATATTGCAAACGAGCCTGAGTATTATTATTCAATGGTTCATTGTCTCAAACAAGTATAATATAAAGTTGAATATACTTTTGGCTACTTAAACTTAAAGCATTGATGCTTAAAGTGGCTATTATCCCCAAAAAATATGTTTTGGTTTGCCACATTCTATTGCACAATAAAATGGCACTTACAAAAAATATACATCTTGTGCCTGTGATATTACACGATTTTTTAAGCTTGTTGATCCTGAAATTTGCGAAAATTGGCGTTGTAGTGAATTTCTTAAAACGGCTTCAACCGGCTTATTTTTTGTTTCACAGTATTTACTAGAACATCACACCAATTAAAAATTGGCATTTAGAAAATTGTGTTTCAAACCTGTGCCCACTCAAACACGCAAAAATATGTGATCCGAAATGTCACCCCTTCTTGGCAATCAGCATGTTGTGACCAAAGAAATTACAAAAACAAAACGTACGGGATTAACAGAAAAGGTAGTACAGTACGTCAATATGGTCAATATTTTTGTCTACCAAAATCCTCCATGGTCACGGGGCATAAAGACTATCCCCACGTTATTTATTATTTATTATGTGAGATTTTTGCTGGTGGGACCTATAGCTCAAAAATTACTTAATTTATCGCTTTGATTTCGGTTTAGAATGAAACCAATATTTTTTCCTGTTAAATTGTAAATTCATAACTTGTTAGCCTGAATGAAGTATATAGAGTGAATAGGGCACATAATTATTGGCAGTTGGCAAGTAGCTATTCGCACGTCCAGGAAATATCCGACGTTTATTTCCGAAGAGGTTTTTTTTGTTTAATTTTTTCCCTCATTACATACATATGTTTTTATTCAATATCTCTATACAATAAGCTATAGGGCCCTACATTATATTATTTTTATGTTAAAATGTTAAGAGCCCAATGGCTCAGGTAATTTTGTACACTGTATGCACTGCTGTACCGTTATTATAAGTTAAATAAATATCTATTAAAAAAATCCGACGTTTATGAAACTTAACGTAGTTGTCAATCAATGAAGCATACATGGACAGCCAAACAGTATTAGATTATCAATATTTTTTAGTAAATCAGCCAGAAAAAAATCACGGATAATGTAGATTTTCGACTTTTCCAAAATCTTGAAAATCTAGTTTTTTTAAAACTTGTTCTTTGCCGAGCGAACAGGAGAACAGGAATTTGCCTAAAACGCATGTCCTATATTCTCTTGAAAATACTCGACACTAACTTCAAGTTTTTAAAGCATAATAAACCTTTCTTCCCCTAGCCGGATAAGGGTTGGGAGGTAGATCTAGTCCACTTGGAGGAGCAGATCGATGAAAACACTGCCGCCCTTGTCGTCAACAACCCGTCAAACCCGTGTGGGTCAGTTTACAGTCGGCAACACCTGCTCGCGATATTGGACGTTGCACGGAGAAACTTCATCCCCATCATTGGGGATGAGATCTATGAACACTTGGTAAGATCTGCCGTTAGATTGTTAGTGATATACTTTGTGCGTGTGTCTGAAAAAACTTCTTTGTACGAATGCCGCTGAAGAGTTCATATGATTTTTTGTAATTGTACCCTGTGTGACCCCCTTCCGGTGACTATAACTAGGTATGCTAATGCGGGTGTTATAGTTGTGAAATGAATCTCCATGTGGTGATTTAGCGGATTAAATTCCTTTTAGCATGAATGAATGAAGAACTTTGAAAATAATTTCAGTCAGGATTGCTGGTGTCAGATGTATGTCTACGTTACTTATAAAGTAGATAATTGTAAACGGTTTCATCTTCCAACTATATTAAAGGAACGATTCTTTCTGCGAATCCAACATATCCAAGCTACTTGTTGATATTTAATATTTTTTTAACTAAAAAATGCACACTTTGTTTGTAGCAAGTGTTTAACTGAGATTTCTTTAATTTATTTGAGTTATAATATACAACAATTTTGTCCTGGAAGTCTGTGAAGTAATCGTATTCTATTTCTGTTTAATAAACAACAATGAATTGGCATAAAATAAGTAGACGGGAAATTATCATTGCATGCATAATTTCTAATCGTTCATTTATAAATTATAATACTCTTATTCCAGTTGATTCTCGATCATTTATATTTATTTTATACCAGCTTGTAAGTATTCACAATCATTATGTAACCATAATGTCATAAACATATATTCTTGATCTTGATCTACACGAATGAACTAAACAAAATAAATACGTAGAATATGTAGAAGGTTAAACATTTTCAAAGCACACAATTTCCCCTGATTATTGCTATTTTTATTTGTTCTGATGCATTTACATAAAAAATGAACATTTTTCTGTTCAGGTATTCCCCGAAGAAACATTCCATTCCCTTGCTTCTCTGTCTAAAGAAGTGCCAATACTCTCCTGCAGTGGTCTCACTAAAAGGTAGGTCGACACACGCACACGCACATCGATATAATTTATAAAGGTAATTACTTTTACTTACATTAACTTGCTTGTCGCAGGTTTTTGGTGCCTGGCTGGAGAATGGGGTGGATCATAATTCACGACAGAAATGGAATACTGGACCGAGAGGTAAGCACACTCAACACACTCTTCACATCCATTTATTTTAAATTCTGTATTATTTGTAGAGAACTATAACGATTTAAAACATATACTTTAGTATGGCATCTGTTTTATTCAGCTTTTAGATAGATTAGGGTTTTATGGAATTTCTTTTTTTCGTGGTAACAAGCTTTTTACTATCACTAGGCCGCTTTGCGAACGCTTTTTTCAGTCGCGTTGATGGATGAGCTTTTTTGTAAGTATTTAGTTTGCGTGGGATTTCTTTACTTTTGCAAGTGCTTTTTGAACGCATTGTAGGCGCCCCTCTTAGGCCAAGTGTAAGCTCAGTTGGTTCTTCTGTGCAGTTATTAGCCAAACATATTGCAAAATACCTTCCACCTTATGCAGAAGAAATAGCCTTACGTTCGGAATTCAGAGCACTTCATCGAACTTTTACATAACTATAAATTAATAAAGCTCAGCGGGAACACATTTTGGTAAGCTTTATGTTATCCTTCCCTTGAAAATGGAAACACATTTTTCCGAAACGTTGGGAATAAAAGTAATGTTATATAATACTATGCGTGATATTTTCCGTAAAATTAGTTATAACATTAAAACATGGATCACGAAAACTTAAGACAAAAAAGGTATACATGATAGGGTTTTAAGTTTAGTTGGTATGAAGGCGCGTCTACTGTAAGGCCATAATGCGCCTGCTAGGGAGGAAAGACCCATGTTGGATCCAGCCTTAGGTATAAGGGGTAGGAAAGGGAATGTTCCCGGGTCCTCAACACAATGGCTCACTCACTCGTCTAACGACTTCCTAGTTCCTAGTATTATGCATAACATTGTGATTTATGCAATAAAGCTTATACGCATTCTAGCAACGATAACTCTTTTAATTAATTTTATAATTGATTTAGTTAGATAGTTCGTTCATAGTGTATGTTTGTATATAGTTTTCCGGTATAGGTGCTATGCTAATTTTAATTTCCTTATGCTTAAAAATTAACGCTATATAATAATAAATTAATAACCTCGATCACGAATAACCCTGTGTGGTGCGCCCTTAAACCGTCGCTTAAACCCTAATAACAAACTAATTAACGAGAAATGATAAAATATAGCCCGTCCCTTATTTTTTTGTGTACTAATGCAACGCAATTTGTGTCGAAAATATAGTCAAAATCCCTAATGTTTATAATGCAGGTCCGCAAAGGTCTTCAGTGTCTCAGTCAGCGCATCATTGGAAGTAACACTCTGGTCCAAGGAGCTCTGCCCAGCATCCTGGAGAATACCACTGATGAGTTTTACCGACACACTATAGACACGATCCAGGTAGGCGCCACAGTTACTGTTATTCTAAAAACAATTCTCACTCTACAAGTCATTATGAAAATAATATGTTGTCCTTCCACTCGACATGGAATCTTGTTTAATAACATCAATGTTCCCAAACGAAACAAACAGAAAATCATTGCCATACAGAGGGAGTAAATGTGGAATAAAGGTGAGAAATGTATATTTACTCAATTTGTTCACAATTTATTCAAGCACAGAAAATTCTTTAAAGATTTATTTTTTATTTCGTTTGAATCTTAAAGTATAAATCAATCTAAACGAGCAGGTTAATTTTGTTATTCATAAGATCAACGGTTGGGGAGGGGGGAAGATTTCACAAATTAGAAGACCTGTTTTGGATTTGCCATTTTTTTACCATCTGGACTTCTGTTTGCAACCAAGTGTGGCTATCAATATAAAAGTTGTTTATTAACATTCGTGCAAAATTTGGTATTGATATTACTAACCGTTCAGCTGCAATCATCAACATCTTAGCGGCTCAGATCTGAGCGCGTAAATTTTAATTGCGTCAACCTGTAAGGGGTAACAACTAATAATAACCCCTATAAGAGTTTGTCAGAAATCAACATAAGGGCTTTTATTGTACATATATTATTTTAGTGAAGTTGGGGCGCGCCCTCTCCTTGGTTGGTTTGTCCACAACACATCGTGGCTATTTTATTAGCTCTAGGCACAGAAAACAGATTGGAGGCGCTCTAGGCCTACGGTCAGTGAGGACGGCTTGGACCGAAGGTCCACTGACCTACGGCGCGTAGGCAACGAGGCCTAGCGGAAATCCAGTGAGGGACGAGTGGCGTGTACGGTTGCCGGAAGGGACCTTTACACAATTGACACAAGAATGTATGAAAAACAAACAAGATAAAACACACCGGAGAAAAACAATACAAATAATAAAACATGAAAAATATAAAATGGTGAAAAATTATAATATATCATTAGATATTTTTTATATCGTATTTAGTAAAATAATATATTATTACTATATTATTATCTTGAGTCAATGCTCATTATTATATTTGATTGTTTGATCTTTGCGAGGTGGTATGATCACCGGATGTGTCTCGGATGGGAGTTTCGTCCCCGGTGATCGTGTACACAATGTGCAATATAAAATGTGGATTTGTATTTTTATTTGGTATGTTACGGGCATAGTCTCATCGTGAGTGTATGTCAAGGATGGACCACTTTACATTTGCTTATTTTAAATACAACTAATATCATCAACCAAACTATCCACCAACGCCACAATAGTAAAATATAGTAATAACTTTGTAATATTGTAATGTAAACACTGTATTGTCATTCGAACAAAATTAATTAACTTCGAACCATCTTCGCCACATTTTAAACCTATGAGTGGTTGGGTGGGGATCAGCTGTTAATATACCTGCGTGTAGCAGCTAATCATACAAGACATTGTTATTTTGTGATTTTATGTTATGTTCGCTGTTCAGATTATAATATGCTTCAGATGAAACACATTTTTTGTTTCTGTACACTACGCAGAATTGATTTTAAGATATTTTGCCTTCTTTCATTGCAGAGCCATGCTAATCTGGCATTCAATTTATTAAGCGAAGTACAAGGTCTGAAACCAGTGATGCCCCAAGGAGCGATGTACATGATGGTAAGTTATAGATATTATTATGTCCAATCATCCCTGTGTAAATGAGGTACAAAAACTAACTGTTATTATTCAGCTAGATGAACGTTAGCGTCCGCGGTGGCACATACGATTAGGGCGCGTGGTTCGAAGCGTATGGCTCTACGAGGACGTGAGTTCGAATCCCGCAGACATGTTTTTTTCTAATCGTCCTTCACCCTCATCTATCAACACTCATCGTCTCGAATTACCTTAGCGCATTACTATGAGACATTAAGAAACAAAATCATCATCACCATGAACTTGAAGAATGCAAAACTGAATTGTGAGCATTTTGTTTGGAGCTATATTATCCTGAATAATGGTTTCAGGTTGGAATCAATATGGCAAGGTTTCCAGAATTCCCTTCTGAATTACACTTCGTTCAACAACTGGTAACTGAAGAATCAGTATTCTGTCTCCCAAGCCAGGTAAGTGATAAGACTAGATAATATGCGTCAATTCAACCGATTTCATGTATATAATATCGTATGATCGTTAAAACTGATGTAAATTTCGTTCTATGTTCAAGTGTTTCGACTTCCCGAACTACATGCGCATAGTACTGACCGTGCCTGAAGAACAACTACATGAGGCGTGTCAGAGGATCGCCTACTTCTGTGAACGACATTACACTAGAAAGTCAAACCTCATTGAATGCAACAGCAATCACAAAATAACATACAACGGTCTCATTGACGAAAATGAAGGGAGAGTAGGCAAAGGCTAATAATGTAATCATACAAAAAATAAAGCAGGTCTAAGGTTAAGATTAAGGAGAGTAGGGTCTATAATGCTCGGCGATATTAGAATGTGATATTGGGTTGGTAGGCCATTTCTGATCTGGCATTAAACATAGGCATGACATGTTCTGTTCACCAATTTTGTTATAGGTCGAAAGATAGCCAAGTTCGCTTCATCGTCAAAAGCTAAATCCAAATTGTAAAAAAAAAATGTAAAATTGGGGCCAATGATTCTAGTGATGTTGAAAATGGGGTACCCCTCTATGGATGTGAGCTGTTTCAAACTTATTATGTCCATTACGTACGGTACATTCTTTATAAATAATTTTTGAGATTTTTTAGTGTAACTGGCTTTCTGATACTGATATTATTATGTACTAAAATATTGTAATTAAACAATTATTTTACAATTTAATATACTAGAGGTCAATAATTGATCATCGCAAGACCAGTCTCCTCACATTCCTAACCAAGAAGGATACGTCGTTTGACCATAGGTTGCAAGTTAAAAGTTTAAACATAGCGCTACGTTGTGGTAATGTGGTGTTATGAAGACTGTGCGAACTCCCATCGCATTTATTTGCGTCCATAAATTAAATAATACCCCAACCAAACAAAAATCACAATAGCAGCCAAGTAATTTGCATTCAGTCTCGAATAAGTAACCAAATAAAAATGAAGTCAACTCAAAATCAAATCCATTTTAGTAATTTAGACTCGAAAAAAGTATGAGCTATACATTTTAGCCAAGTCAATTACTCGTCTACACAACTTGAAATCATTAAAACAAAAATGAATAGTTAGTTGAATGCACACAAAACAGGGAGTGAACATATCCGTTATTTGTAAAAAGCAAAAGGCAAGGCAACTCAAACCGCTCTAACTGTACTCAGTAATTCGTTTGAAATGTTTTTTCTTCTTTTTTCTTTCTTTCTTTTTGTTCTCTCTTTATATTTTTGTCCCTTTTTATGTTTGGTCCATAAATTAATATCCAAATTGAAATTGTTACCAAATTTATTGTATTTCAAATTCATCGCCGAAGGCGGAAAAATTGGTGAATTCGGAACTTTCAATGGCCTAAAAACAAGTTAAAAAGGAAAATTGCAAAATAGGTTATGGTGAAAATTGGCTATCAAATTCGCAATCATCGGGGGGGGAGCTGGAACTATCGCCCTGTAACCAACACTGGCATATCGTTGATATTTAACAATATATTTTCTCCAAGACCCCCCCAGCCAGAGATACTACAATCATAGTTATACTAGAAAAACGCTTAAGTCCCGCCGCGTTGTTGGATGAGCGTAATTGGTGCATTGACCTGCCATGTGTTATGCAGATTTTCTGTTGTTTTGTGAAAAAATTATTATGAAGTCGATTTTTTTTAAAATTAAATTAAATTAAATAAAAAATAAACTTTATTCTTTTATTTGTTCTTAATCGTAATTTTAAAAAAAGAAAAAAATCGTAAAATTGCTATTTTCATAAGAAATAATTATTCGATTGCGCTCAAATTTTACACGAATATAATAATTCATAAAATTAAGGTTCTGTAAAAAAATCATTACAATAGGATAAAGCATGTAGGTGTTACAAGTCAAAGAATTGTTTTAAAAAAGAAAAAACCCGTAAAATTTCGATTTTCATGAGAAATAATTTTTCGATTGTGCTCAAATTTCACACGAATATCTTAATTCATAAAATTAAGGTTCTGTAAAAAAATCATTAAAATCGGATTAAGCATGTAGATGTTATAAGTCGAAGAAATGTTTTTAAAAATCGAAATTGCAATTGGAGTTGGTATTGGTTTAGCCGGAATCGTGTTAACAGACAGACAAAAATACAGAAAAAAAAGAAAAAAAAAAACATTCCGGATATTTTCTCCAGTGTAGTGAAATGGAATCTTCGCTTCGCTCGCTACGCTCGCAAATACGCTCGCTACGCTCATCCAAATAGTACCGAACTCCATGCTACAATGATATCAAGTCAGCCACGGATGTGGATATATTACAAAAGGACATTGAAAACATTCTATGGTGTGAAGTGAACTAAACCAAATCCAAATGTTACTTAACGAAAATAAATGTAGCCACATTACCTTGAAAAAATTCAAAAAAGCACCTGCAATAGTTTTCAAAATCAATGGCTGTTACATAAAAAGGGAAATCAAAATTAAGCTCTTTGGATGAGCGTAGCGAGCGAAGCGAAGATTCCATTTCACTACACTGGAGAAAAAAATCCGGAATGTTTTTCTTTTTTTTTCTTTTTTTTCTGTTTGTATTTTTGTGTGTTTGTTAACACGATTCCGGCTAAACCGATACTCCAATTACGATGAAATTTTATGGAGGCCTTCGAAATCTCTGAACTTAGAACTGCCACGTTTTTGAGCGCAATCGGAAAATTATTTCTCATGAAAATCGCAATTTTACGATTTTTTTCGATTTTTGGATGAGCGAAGCGAAGACTTCAATTTCACCGACCCCCCAAAAAATTTAGCTCGGGTGTTTTTTGTTTGTTTTTCTGTCTGTTTGTTCGCTCTCTACCGGGCAAACGGCATATGCGATCTTGATGAAAATTTGAGGGGACCTTCGAAATCTCTGAACTTAGACTTGCTACGTTTTTAGGTACAATCGGAGAAATATTTCTCATGAATATCGTACTTTTACGATTTTTTTCGATTTTTAGTACGATATTTTCGTGACATTTGGACCGATTCTGACCAAACGGGTGGGGCTACAACGTTCATATTTCACATGCACATTAAGGTAATGGTGATGTATTGACGTTTGAAAGAAAAAGTTGAAAAAGTTAGCCAGAATCTGTAGAAATAAAGGT
The DNA here is from genome assembly GCA_024449915.1 of Sweltsa coloradensis. NCBI lineage: Eukaryota > Metazoa > Arthropoda > Insecta > Plecoptera > Chloroperlidae > Sweltsa > Sweltsa coloradensis. The sequence goes on from JAMZAV010000075.1 coordinate 588,644, forward strand.
TATTTAGTTTAGTTTTTTTTTATGTAACACCTCAAAAACTCAAATACTCAAATTAAAACCTTTATTTCTATGGATTCTGGCTAACTTTTTCAACTTTACTTTCAAAAGTCAATACATCACCCTTACCTTAATGTCCATGTGAAATATGAACGTTGTAGCTCCACCCATTTGGTCAGAATCCGCCCAAATAGCACGAAAATATAGATTTTAGATCTTTCTCACAGCCATGTATGAAAAGTTCACACGAGATTTTATACCCGTTGATGGATGAGATTTTTAATTTTAAAATGTTTAATATTAATTTAAAATAATAAAAACATATTAACACGGATCATACAAAGCAATCATTAGGTCTGATAGATCTTTGATTGTTTGTAACAAGGCTGTGAGTAAGGTATAAAATCTCCTGTGAAGTTTTCATACAAGGCTGTGAGAAAGATCTAAAATCTATATTTTCGTGCTATTTGGGCGGATTCTGACCAAATGGGTGGAGCTACAACGTTCATATTTCACATGGACATTAAGGTAAGGGTGATGTATTTACTTTTGAAAGAAAAAGTTGAAAAGTTAGCCAGAATCTATAGAAATAAAGGTTTTGATATTTAACACCTCAAAAAACTCAAATTAAAACCTTTTTTTCTATAGTTTCTGGCTAACTTTTTCAACTTTTTCTTTCTAACGTCAATACATCACCGTTACCTTAATGTGCATGTGAAATATGAACGTTGTATCCCCACCCGTTTGGTCAGAATCGGTCCTAATGTCACGAAAATATCGCACTAAAAATCGAAAAAAATCGTAAAAGTACGATATTCATGAGAAATATTTCTTCGATTGTACCCAAAAACGTGGCAAGTCTAAGTTCAGAGAAAACGAAGGTCGTGTCAAATTTTCATCAAGATCGCATATGCCGTTTGCCCGGTAGAGAGCGAACAAACAGACGGAAAAACGAAAAAAAAAAAAAAAAAAACACCCGAGCTAAATTTTTTGGGGGGTCGGTGAAATTGAAGTCTTCGCTTCGCTCATCCAATAAATATTAACATTTTATAATTTAAAGCTCATCCATCAACGCGACTAAAAAAAGCGTTTGCGAAGCTTCCTAGTTAAAAAATTTCTTCAGCTTATAACACCTTCATGCTTTATCCGATTTTAATGATTTTTTCACAGAACCTTAATTTTATGAAATTTAGGTATTCGTGTGAAATTTGAGCGCAATCAAAACACTATTTCTTATGTAAATCAAAATTTTACGTTATTTTTTTCTTTTTTAATAAATTCTTTGACTTATAACACAAACATGCTTTATCCTATTGTAATGATTTTTTCACAGAACCTTAATTTTATATATATTCGTGTAAAAAAATTTCAATATTACGATTTTTTCCTTTTTAAAATAACGATTAATCAACAAAATAAATTTTAAAAAAAATCTTCCAATTACGCTCATCCAACAACGCGGCGGGACTTAAGCGTTTAACTAGTTTAAAAAAACATTATCTGGTGACAATATCCCGATTTAGTCATCCGGTCATAATTTCCTGAATGATATCAGTGTATTTTTGGATGAGCATTGCGAGCGAAGCGAAGATTTCATTTCACTACACTGGAGAAAAAAAATCCGGGACGTTTTTTTTTCTTTTTTTCTGTTTGTTTTTTGTGTGTTTGTTACACGATTCGGCTAAACCAATACTCCAATTGCAATGAAATTTTCGGAGGCCTTCGAAATCTCTGAACTTAGAACTGCCACGTTTTGAGCGCAATCGGAAATTATTTCTCATGAAAATCGGGATTTACGATTTTTTCTATTAAAAAAATTCTTTGACAGATACACCTACATGCTTTATCCGATTTTGATGATTTTTTTCACAGAACCTTAATTTTATGAATTAAGATATTCGTGGCAAATTTGAGCGCAATCGAAATTAATTTCTCATGAAAATCAAAATTGCACGGGTTTTTTCTTTTTTAAAACAATTTCTTTGACTTATAACACCTACATGCTTTATCATTAGTAATGATTTTTTTTACAGAACCTAATTTTATAATATTAAAATTCGTGTGAAATTTGAGCGCAATCGAATAATTTTTTCTTATAAAAATCGCAATTTTCCGATTTTTTCATTTTTAAAATTACGATTAATTAAAAAAAAGTAAATTATTTTTTATTTATTTAAAAAATTTCTTCAACTTAGTAATGATTTTTTCACAGAACAACAGAAAATTCGCATAACACATGGCAGCTCAATGCACCAATTACGCTCATCCAACAACGCGCCTGAAAAAGCATTTGCGAAGCTTCTAGTAGTGAGGGATCGATCTTTGCTAGAACATATTGTAGAATAAGGCCTAGTGCAAAATTTGCTACTAATTTTTTTTTTAGTGAAAAATAAAATTTTCCGCTATTTTTTCTTCATTTCCTTTAAAAAAAATTGAGGAAATTGGGCGGAAAGCTTCCCGAGTTGAAAAATAAATTCCTAGAACAAGCGAGAACGGGTGTTAACGAAACGAAAATGAAATTTCACTTTTAACAAAACACTACTTCGAAAGATGGCGGTGATTTTGTGTTCCTGCCTTCTGTCCAAATTTGGGAAATCCAATTTTTATAATAAGCAATTTCAAATTGAGAGGGAATTTTTCCTTGGTATGGTTTGCCTAATTTTTGGAGATTTTTCGTCTTTCATAAAAACACATTTTTAAAAAAGCTTGGTATGACGTGTCTCACTTTAAAAATTTGTGATAAGAATGTCTATTTCGTTGACTTTTTTTTGAATTGCCTCATCTTTCACGTAAATATTTCAAAAAATTTTGAATTAACTTTGGCCCAAAGCGCCCAAAGTTTTGAAAAAATTATTTAACCCATTGCGGAATTTTTCGGATGAACAAATTAAATGCAAATTGAACTTGTGATGAAAAATTCCCATTTTTAAAAAACACCATTTCAAAAAAATCTAATTGTAACTTTGGGCATATGGGCTTCGGGTGGGCCCTTACAGTCCTGTTGCCTAGTAAAAAAAATTGTGATCTAACAATTTTATTGTATGTATATATTTATTTGAAAGTCAGCTATTTATGTTACATCAGTAAACATAATACAATATCATGGAATTTTTATTTACAAATGCAAGGAAATTTAAATCTTTGAACTCTGTCATGTTAGAAATTCTTGATGCTGGTTCCAGTTCGTTATAACATCCTTAAACCACTATAAAAAATTGAAGCATGGAACGAACTGTTTCCTTTACCATACTTATGTGATCCTTTATTCCTAAGTTAGTAAAAATTTAAAACAATTGTTATGATCTAATATATTACACAAGTACTTAGGTAGATTTCCCTTGCTCTAACTTATAGATAAAAGCTAAAACTTTTAACGTATTCTTTGTTTTACAGATATCATGTTGACTCTTTTGAAATACTTCTTTAGTTGGAGAAACCTTTTCACATTTTAGTACAATTTTTAGACCTTTACTCTGCAATCTCTGCAATGCATCTAGGCTAAATGTGTTCAATACCCCATACATAGTACCCAGAAATCCGAAGTGAGGTAATATATCGTTTAAAAACTAAAAGTTTGTAGGTTAGGACAAAAACTTCTTGTTTCTTGCAAGAAGCCTATCTTTTTACTAATTTTTTTAAATAACATAGTCACATTATTTTTCAGACTGAGTTTGTTCATCTAGTATTAAAACCAAACATTTTTGAATTAAACTCACAAACTCGACAGTCTTGCCATCCACCATTTATTGGGGTTGATTTTGTTTCCCAAAATCTGTTTTTCATCACCTTTGATAAATTGATCCATCATTTAGATTTGGTTACATTTATTTTAAGCTTTTTTTGCCCTCACCGTTTAGGAGTTTTTTTGGGAAACAATTTTAATAATTGCAGCATTTTTCAACATTTTCAGATATACAGTAACGTTCGTCTGCAAAAATAAATGAATACCAGAAATTCGTCTCACATAACATTAAATATATCATTTATGTACAGTATGAATTTAGAGCCCCAAGACAGACCTTGTGGTACCGTAGTTTAATAAAACTTCATCGGATTTTTCATTGCAGTTCTGTTATCTGCCTTTCCCTGTTAAATAGCTCTAAACCATCAGAGCATTGCTCTTACACCATACTTTTTTAGTTTTTCCAATAAAGGGTTTTATCTAATGTTTCAAATGCTCTTTTAAGTCAAGAAATACAGCTATAACAAAGTTCCATCTTCCAATTCTTGAGCACTTTTCCTAACTATTGAATTGCGGTTTCACATGAGTGACACTGCGAAACCAGATTGGTTTTGATGTAGAATATCACATTATAACTACTCTAGAGTTGGTTATATATCACCTTTTCCAAAATTTTCTCATAGGTGGTAGCATGTTACGGGTCTGAACTCTTCTGGGGCCTTGGCTTTCTAATTTTAGGTATAGGAACAATTTTGCTAATAGCCAGTTCTTAGGAACCTCTCCATTCACAATTGACATATTTATAAAATTAAGAAGGGCATGACCACACCTCCAAAAGTTTTCTTAATTTTCTTCTATACTTATACCTTCCCTCTGTGCCTTTCTTAAGTGGTAGATTAAATACTATTTTCTTTAATTGTTCTATATTAATTGGTTTAAAACTATCAGGAGAATACCATTTTTTTTTATACAGTCATTCATATCAGGCACCACCGACCTCCTGGCTTCTCTATGCTACTTACAATATCATTAATACTATTTTACAAAATATTTGTTAAAATTTTTTTGCCACATTGTCCTCAGAACTGGGCGGTATCATCAAACGATTTAAAGGGCGGGGAACATTAAGATTTGAAACACTTTTATATTCGTCTGTCACTTTTTTCAATGTTTTCCACCCTTTCTCTTGCATTGTGCCTATTTGAGTCTATTTTGTCTTCATAAAACTTTTGCTTTTCACATCCTTAATTTGGTAACAAAATTATTACGTTGTATTTTGTACATACTCCAGTCCTCATGTTTGTTCGTAAGCTGGGCTTTTTAAAACGCGTCATCTCGACTTTTTTGGATTCCAAAACGCTGTCGTTAAACCACGGTTTGGGGTTAAGCCTAGGGTGAACTTTCACTTCTCTTCTTGGGCAAAACGATCTATGGTATTTACAATGTTGTTTACATATCTATCGGCTATTACGTTTATATCAAGTTCCTTTGCCTCATATACCCCCGTCTGCTTCTCCTAAGACTTGATTGATGAACTCGTAATTCTATGTCCTTTAGGGTTTTTACGAAAATGTTCTTGACCCAACTGCTTCATGTTTATTAAACCCACTTTGTCAGAGCCTGGTTAAGTTCTATTAGTTGATGGTCGGAATATTAGGTCGAGATCTAAAATTTTGCTTTAATGTACTTTTTATTTTGGGAATTACAAGATCGATTAAGTTTGTGCTCTCACACGTTATCTTTTTTGGCCGATTTATTAGTTGGTGTAGTCGTAACTGTTTCAAAATATTATCAAGTTTGACACTATATGTTGTTATTAATGGTTAAAAGAAAAAGTTATATTTAAAATCTCCTATCACTACCAAATTTAGTTGATTAAATTGAAATTTGATCAAAAACCCCTCGTCGAAAACCATTAATCCAAAATTCCTTGTGAATGCATTGGGCGAGTTTATGAGAACTGCTATCACAAGGGCGTCTATCCTAATGGCAATAATCCAAGCATTCATAGGAAGACATGTTTATATACAACTTATACTTTAAAATCCTCTCTTATGTACACTAGCACTCCTCCAGTGTGCCTACTGCTCGATTCACAATGCTCAACATAATAACCTTCAATGGCAATCTCTCCCTGACCAATGTCCCCCCTTATATGTGTTTCTGATATGCAAAGCAGACATGGTTTTCTCTTTTTCAGCAAGGTTATGTATTTTGTTTCCATGTTACTTGTGAGACCTTGAATATTACAATAAAGAATTTTTTGGGACATTTACTTAATTGCTATTTATCAGCGTAACAATTCTCTTCTCTTGGTTATTTACAATTCTTTTTAGGCACATGCATTGCTGCTTCCAGCTTTATGGTGTATTTCTGGATAGAACAAAAAAGAAAAAAATCGGGAGGTAATTTTTGAGCTTCATGGTTATATTATCCAAAGTGGGGAAAATCAAAACATACAAATTAGCAGAATACGGTAATGCTGCAATTAGGATGAGACTAATAGGAAATTTATCGCTCTTAAAAAAACACCATCTGAAAAAAATGGGGTGGTAATTTAGGCACTAGGGTAGTTGGAAAAGGAAGTTTATCTGACTTTGGATAGCCATGGGGCCAAAAAAGTTTTAATCAAAACCAAACTAATCATGTCCTCAGTTTTTTTATGCAACGAGTGATTTTTGAGCCCCCCCTGAGGTTTTAAAAAGAAGAATTTGACGGGACCTTCGAAATCTCTAAACTTAGAGCTGTATTGTTTTTGGGTACAATCGAAGAAATATTTCTCATGAATATCGTACTTTTACGATTTTTCTCGATTTTTTGTGCGATATTTTCGTGCCATTTGGGCCAATTCTGATCAAACGGGTGGGGCTACAGATTTTGTACATTTTGAAAGAAAAAGTTGAAAAAGTTAGCCAGAATCCATAGAAATAAAGCTTTTCATATAAGTTTTTTCAGGAAAAAACCAATTGACAAGTAACAATAGAACCTTGACAACAATCACCTACAATGCGTAGGCAGCAAAACAAAGCTCTTGCAAAAGTAAAGATATCCCACGCAAACTAAAAACTTATAAAAGCTCATCCATCAACGCGGCGGGACTTTAGCGTTTTCCTAGTAGAAATATAATATATTTAATATAATATAATATCTATGATAATATTATATTATTCACTCAACGATAGCACACTGCACAGGTTTTATTTCATACGAAAAGCCCGTCAGCTGAGCATCATCAAAAATGTGAGTCGAGTTTGAGTAAAATATTCAAGGCAGTGGGTTAAATCTTCATTTCTGTCATCTTGTGTTTTCGCATGTTATTTATGAGTAAAACACCATTAATTTGTTGTGAGATTCGATTAGGTGTATTATTCATTACAAGACAGAATAACTTATATGTGAACAAATATGGAAGTACCTTTAATTATTCTACAAGAACCCAACATTCTCCTGCAGAGTATTGTTTGGATATGGTTAAGTAAGTCGGCCTTAACCTCACTTGTTCATTTCAGGATCCCTAGGTCCAATGCTAATAATAAACAAACTGATGTTAGATTTTTAAGTAACTTAATTACCGGTGTTACTGACCTTGATCCTTTTAAAAGAATAACAATTCAGAAAAGACAGTTTAACCGACATAATACTGGCCTAATTTTAAACCCTCCCCGTGCTAGAACATCTATATACCAAAATCATTTTTATAACCGTGCTGTTACTTTATGGAATACTATTCCTCTAGAAATCAAAGATGCTCCAAATTTCAAGAATAGAATAAAAGAATATTTTAGTTAAATTGTTTTTATATGTCAGTAGGCCTATACTACATGAGGCCTACCATATTTTGATACTACAACATTATGTTAATTTATTGACTATTTTATCCTTTGTTTCAATAATGTAATGTAATGCTCTAGTGAGGCAAACAACTATTAAACTCCTCGGTCTCACTATATCTTCAGATTTGAAATGGGATTTTCATACAGACAACGTTAGAGACAGAGCTTCCAAGTTGTTAGGATTTGTCAGTCGTAATCTATATAAAAGTAAATCGAAATCTTTAAAAAACTGCATATCTATCTCTTATTCGCCCTATATTAACGTATGGTCTACCAGCTTGGCACCCAACTTCTCAACTAAACATGCATAAACTTGAGGTTATTCAAAACCGTGCAACTAAAGTTATTTTAAAAAATGTTTTTTATTCTGAAAGTGCCTCTGAGCGCTTAAACAAATGTGGACTGCCATCAATACAAAATTAATTGTAAACAACTGATGTTAGATTTTTAAGTAACTTAATTACCGGTGTTACTGACCTTGATCCTTTAAAAGAATAACAATTCAGAAAAGACAGTTTAACCGACATAATACTGGCCTAATTTTAAACCCTCCCCGTGCTAGAACATCTATATACCAAAATCATTTTTATAACCGTGCTGTTACTTTATGGAATACTATTCCTCTAGAAATCAAAGATGCTCCAAATTTCAAGAATAGAATAAAAGAATATTTTAGTTAAATTGTTTTTATATGTCAGTATACTACATGAGGCCTACCATATTTTGATACTACAACATTATGTTAATTTATTGACTATTTTATCCTTTGTTTCAAATAACTTTAGGCCTCCGCCTAAGTTATTTTAATTAGTTTTAATGAAGGGAATCAGGCATTCTTGCTATGGGGCTATGCCCTCTCTGATTCTCTTCAACATGTTAAGTGTACATTGTAATTTGTAGCTTGATTTGTTGAAAAATAAATAAAATAATAAATTTAAATATAATATAATAAATATTTTATTACCGATTATGCTAATTTAGAGTCTAGGCCTAGTCCCTTATTTATAACAATGATAGGGTCCAGGCAATTGAGTTGATTTGGATTAAGGGCGCGTCTAGCGTACCTAAGCTTTGTGTATCCAATCCCTTGGCGTAAGGTCATTATGCGCCATTCTAGCCTCTAAGGGGATATGGACACAGTATACCTAGGCCTAGCCTACCAATAATATACAGTAGCGAACTTGAGAAAGGGGAGGTGCCTGACAGCTGGAGAGAGGCTATTGTGATACCTGTCCACAAAGGGGGGAGAAAGGGAAACTAGGAAACTATAGACCAATATCTTTGACATCAGTGGGGTCGAAAATCATGGAAAGGTAGTTGGGGATTATATAAAGGGGATTATAAGGGAGAAAAAATGGCTGAATGAAAGCCAACATGGATTTAGGAAGGGATACTCATGCGAGACGCAGCTCATGGGATTGGTTAATGACATTGGTAGCTCACTTGATAAAGGGGAAATAGTGGACGCAGTGTTCATTGACTTCGAAAAAGCTTTTGACAAGGTTCCACATGATAAACTAATAGGGAAGCTGGAGGGGGTCATAGATGACCTATGGGTAAACAGATGGGTCAAGGAATTTCTCAATGACAGAATACAGAGGGTGAAGGTGGGGTGGGACCTATCGGACGAGGTGGAAGTGACATCAGGGGTGCCCCAGGGGAGTGTGCTGGGTCCTCTTCTGTTCGCAATATACATTAATGACATAGCAGACAGAATGGGAGCGAAGGTAAGGCTTTTTGCAGATGACTGCGTTATCTACAGAATAATCAAGGTAGTAGGGACGTAGATGACCTGAAACAGGACTTGGATAGGCTTGGTGAATGGTAGTGGGAATAAGATGAGCCTAAACGTAAACAAATGCAAATGGATAAGATTTACAAGGAAGAGGAAGGTACAAGGGCTAGGGGATGGATACTCATTAATGGGGAATGATCTTGAGAAGGTGGAGAAATTTAAATACCTAGGAGTATGGCTACAGAGTAAGCTAAGCTGGGAGGTCCAGGTGAATGCTACCACGAAAAAGGGTTTTAGATGTCTGAACTTTGTAATGCGAACATTGAAAGGAGCCAGTAGTGAATTAAAGGGGCACGCTTATAAAACGTTGGTAAGACCTGTTGTAGAGTACGCTGGGTCTGTATGGGATCCATATAGGAAAGGGGAAATAGAGGAAATTGAGGCAGTGCAGAAAAGAGCGGCAAGAAGGGTCCTAAGGAAGGGTAACAGGTGGAAGGAGGAGGTGATAAATGGGCAGCTTGTAAGGACATATGATAGTGTTACAACCATGGTACAGGATCTAGGATGGGAAAGCTGGAGGATAGGAGAAGGATCGACAGATTAGGGAAAATGTATAGGGTGACCAGGGCTCATGAAGGTTGGGGGGAAATAAATAGCCAACTAAGGAGGGCAAACTATGTTGCCAGAGGGGATCACAAGTGGAAGTATGAGAGGGGAGCATGGGCAACAGACATAGGCAGATACTCCTTCCTGGCTAGAACGGTGGTCGAATGGAATGGCTTACCAGAGGGAGTTGTGGAGGAGAAAACCGTTAAAGGCTTTAAGAAACAAATGAAGCTGCTGCCGAAGGTAAATCCTGAACAGGGTCTAGGGAACAGGCAAGACTAGATCATGCCCATGATGGGATATGAAGAGAGAGAGAAAGGGGAAGCTAAGGGCAAGATGAAAGAAACTGGGCATGTAAAGTGCATAAGTGCAAAGGATTAGAGAAGAGTGAATAAGGCAAGCCTAGAAGAAGGGATAGGCCTACCCTATGTAGAAGGGGAATGACTAAGGAAATGGAATTACAATAAGAAGGAAGGAAGGAAGGAAGGAGAAAACAAACCTACCACCGACTTTAGTCATTTGTAGGGGAAGAAACCAAATACAAATACGCTGTCAAACCGTCACGCGCGCCCCTAGCGAAACTGTAGGGCTCCCATTCGTACCGTTTTAGCCGGGACAGTCCCTTTTTTTAGGTGGTGTCCCGGTGTCCCGGCTACTGTAGCCGGGACGCCTAATTGTCCCGTTTTTTTAGAATGGCGAACGACCGCGCTATTTTTACGGTCTAGCATTTGAATCGCCGCGCCTGCAATGCAACTCTTCACCCCGACCATGGCCAGTTACCAACCACTCACCAAAAACGAACTAGGCCTATAAAGATTCAAGAAGTCAAGGTCAAGATCCAGGCTGCCAACAGTCAGAAGAAAGTGTCATTTTACCGATAAACTATAGGCAGATTTTCCTTTTTTGCAAAAAAGTAACAAGAATATTGAAGGGATTGTTGAGTGTAGGCCTACAATGTGTTGTGACTTTAATATAGGCCTATCTCCTAATTTTCGTTTCAACGTTAAAGGAAGGGGGGGGATGGAGGAATTATCCCACTTTTTGCCCACTTCAGAAGAACAATGACCAACAATTTCGACAATTTCCCATTGTTGTTGAACGTGATCGCGAACATAATGATGCATCTTCAATGGTTGTAACATGATCTATATCTTCACTAGGCCTACCCCAATTTTTTTATAGTATATAGTATAGTATATATAGTTTTTACTCCTAAAAAATGCATTCATTTGGTATCGCATTCAGACCACTTATTTTTCCTAGTAGGGCCTACGCACCAAACACACTCTAAAAACCTTATTTTCAAAATTTTCACCTGCGGCGCTGTAGTTGGGGGCAAAGCCCCCCAAACCCCTCGTGATGGGCCCCTAAAATAGTTGTCCCGTTTTTGGGTTTTTGTATTATGGGAGCCCTAAGCGAAAGTGAGTCAACCAACGATGACTGTTGAGCCATGATAATATTATAGTTTGAAAAAGTTTTGTGTGAAGCTGTTATTGTATTTATTATTTTATATTTTTATTTCTACGGAGCTCGTTGTACAATTGTATGTAAATCACTGGCTTTTAGACGGCGGAAGCTTTTAGTTTACTCTCACTTTCGCTACGGCGCGCTAGTGCCGCGGCGGTACGCGCAGCCGACATCGACAGCAAATCACCCTGCAGGCAGTGCATTGAAGTAGTTTCGATACTGTAAGAGATTGTTATAGGCCTACTGTGATATGGGGAGGAAATGGCCTATGCTGGCCAGAACCAGCCACGGGTAGGGGGAGGAGGGAGTTCTCACGTCGCGGTTGTCACTGTCTTTGACATCCTTCGTAGTGTCATTGTCTTTATCGTCGTCGGGAGGTCGTCAAGGGAAGGGGGCAAGGTCCCCGAAGCGGGGAAGACGATTGCCAGAGCTCGAGTTTTTTAGTCCTAGCTGATGTTTGAGAAATTCGTGAGATAATTCATAGCCTTGCCCTTGATGTACTAGGTCTAACTAGCGTAGGTAGGCGTAGGCCTAGTCTAATCGAGCCTTAAGGACGCACTACATCACCTCAGAAACAAGGCCTGGCAATGGTAACAGGAATATTGGCTATGATATTACAATGTCCGGTAACTATAACGGTAATGAGAAGCTATTGCTGGGCTATTGTTTAGCGGTCCTCAAGGACTAGGGCCCTATGCTCATAGCCAGGAACGAACCACGGTAACGGGAATGTTGACTATGATTTAACATTGCCCGGTAACAGTAACGGGAAGCAATTGCTGCCTGCTATTGTAGAGCAACCCTTATACCAAAGGGGTATTTAATACACAAAGCTTAGGTTTACCTTAGCCTACCGTTAGCAGTGGCGGCACCAGAAAAATCAATGGTGGGGCGGGCCGTGGGGCAGAGCAGAGCAGGGTCAAGGTAGTATATTGAGGGCGCAAGATATGTAGGGTAGGCCTACCGGATATAACTAAAAAATTACCGTAGTACCCCCAACCCCCTTGTAGCCTGTAGACCAAAATCATGTGAGAACTTTCACTGACCAAAACGTATTGTTATGTAGTACCAAGCCTAATCATGTGCTAGCTGCATTAGCCTTTCTGCCTTAAAACTCAATAAAGAAATACCCTACATAAATACATTAATTATTCGTGCGGCAGGCATTTGACAAGGAGTGCTAAGCCTTTTTTTTTGGGGGGGGGGGGGGGGAGAGTCGGCAAATGCCCCCATACACCCCTAGTACCGCGGCCACTGTACCTTACCATGACTACGTAGGCTTTGTGTATTTAATATCCCTTTTCCAAAATTCAATGATGTAGACCTACATTAGGGCCATCAAAGTGGTTTGATAAGGAATCAGTTTCAATTGCATGATATGGTAGGCTAAAATTACACTACGATTTTGCCCCAAGGCGGTTTGGAATCAAATCAGTTCCAAAAGCGAGTTGGAGGATTTAATTCGCTTGACTTTAGACTGATCCCGGTAGTAGGCCTAGGCCTACACTTCAAAGTGGTTCCGTGCCACGCCCACACCGTCCTGCCACCATCTGTGATCTATTGTATTGTTTTCAAGCATTTGGGATGGATAGGCTTCCCGTTTTTTGCTCATTATACCTTTGAATTCTCAACCTTGCGTGTCAAATTACAAAATTACAGGCTCCCATCTCAGCTTGTCTTGGATCTATGTCAGAGATGGGACACTGGGATAAGTAGGCCTATTTAGCCTGCCTAACTATTTCAAATTTAGTTTAATTTAATTTAGTTTATTTTAATTTCTGGATTGATTTCCATAGCAAACTAGGCCTATCTACGGGAGTGTTTCCTGATTAATTAACTGAGAAATAATGCGTAGGCCTAGGCCTAATGTATAGGATAGCATGCAACATGGCAGTCTTCTGTCTGATTTATATCATGTCACTCAGCAATCACAACAAATTGCAATTAAGTAATGATTTGCCTTTTGCCCCGATAGCTCAGTTAGTAGAGTACCTGTACGTACAGACGGTGGTTCTGGGTTTGATCCAGGCTAGTCGGGACAAACTTATACGACAATTGCTATCATTAAATAACAATGTAGCCTACCATACCAGTATATGTATAATAATTACCGGTATGCCTATATAGTATAGGTACCGGTAATGGATTGTTGTAGGTTTTTGATGCCCGTTGTATGTTCAATACTTGGTTTCACCCAAGAACCGAGTAGGCCTATTGTACAATGTAGCCTACATAGGGCCTCTGCTATACTATCCATACCAGGCCCAGTTAGTAGGCCTACTGCCAGGCCCCTACCTATTTTTTTAATATGTAGGCCTAAGCCTCAACTTAACCCGACATAGTTGGAACTGAGTTAAGATTATTATTATTATTATTATTATTATTTATTATTATTATTATTATTATTATTGATTCATAGCAGTTGTCGAAAAAGTTTGCCCCGACTGGGGTTCGAACCCAGAACCCAGTATCAGAAGAATCAGAATTATTATTATTATTATATTATTATATATATTTATTTATTTTATTGCAGTTGTTCAATTTACTATTGTCATTATGTATCCTGTTGGTTTGCTTTTAAGATTTGATTATGAATGACAAGTCTGTGTGTTTGTTTTTTTGGAGTGAGTCTTTAAATATTTAGATACTTGGTGCAAGTATGTAAATTTATTCATCTAATACTGTGTTGTTTTTGTGTTACCTCTAGTAGGCCTATAATATTTTTATATTCAATATTCAAGTTTTTTTTTTTTTAATTTGTTTTGTTTTTGTTTTGTTTGTTAGGTGTTCCACTGAGTTTGTTCTATTTTTCTTTGTTATTGTTGTAATAACTTCGCACAACACCGTAGTTGTTATGAAATGTACACATTGTTGTGGTTTAAACCACAGACAAGCCTTACTTTAAGGCTTTGTGGACCAAAGCACATAAAAAAAATGTACACATATGTAGGGCCTAATTAATGAATTAATAATAAAAAATAAAAAGAATTATTATTATTATTATTTGGGATTATTATTATTATTATTATTATTATTATTATTATTATTATTACCTATTATTATTATTATTATTATTTAACATAACAGCATAGCCGGAATATCGAAGTTAGACAAAATTAGAAGCCAGAAATCAGACAAAAGTTGGAGTTGAGAAGCTATTATCCAAATTGGACGAGAAAGGTTGAGATGGTATGGACATGTCAGAAGAATGGGAGAAGAAAGAATTCCAAGGACAGAATTTGAAAGTGGGGACAAAGTTAAAAGACGAGTCGGTAGACCAAGAGAGAAGTGGAAAGATCAAATAAGAAATGATATACAGGAAAGAGTGAGAAGTGGGAAGAAGTCGAAGCAAGGAAACTGTGGGAAGACAGAAGTGGATGGCGTGAACTGGTGGAAAGAATTGCGAGTGAACCTGAAGAGGACATGACAGGCCTGGCAAGCCGGTGTTAACAACTCATAAAATGCCCTAGAAAATTGGTGCTGTAGCCACCCCCTGACCTAACTTAAGTTGAAAACAGGAGTCAGATATATATATATATTATTATATAATAATATTCATAATATTCATAAACGAACACCCTCTCTCCTTACCATCGGAACTTATTTTGGCTAGTGAAGCAACAGGCTAAAGCAACGAGACACAAGTTTGTTTGGTACCGGAACGGATGTATATTTGCTCGAAAAGACGAAGATACGCCCCACGTGATTAAGATCAAACAGTTGATCAAATTGATCAATTAAAATAACTAAATCGTTTGCATGCATACATTACAAGATACTTTGAAGACGTTTATGTGAATCTACAGACGATCTAAACGGCTGGTGTGAAACAAACATTAGCGGTATCAGTGCATTGCATGTAAACATACGGTCTATCCAAAAACACTGGACGAGTTGCAGGTTATTCTACATGATAACATACAACAATTTCATGTTGTACTACTTAGTGAAGTAAATTTATTAGAAGAAAATGTATTATTTCATTTAGAAGGGTATAATCAATTTTTTAAATTAAGAACCTTAAAAGAGGTGGCAAATTAATTTTATATGTAAGTAATAAATTAACGTTTAGTAGAGAAGAAGATATATTTTGTAATTTTGAGGGTATTTTAGGGGAACTAGTTTTAGGAAACGAAAATGTAACCTTGCTATGCGTTTACAGACCGCCCAACTATATCACAAAGTCAGATTATATAAACGAAATAGAAACCTACTGGAAAGGAAACAATAACAAATACTGTATATATTTGGGGGACATCAACATTAACACACTTGATAACCATGATGATAAAGTTCAACTGTATCAGTCAATGCTAGCAACGAATGGTTTTATCCAATGCATCACAAAACCGACAAGGGAGGAGATAGTACACGACCGGCTTAGTATACATGTTTAGATCATATTTACGTTCGAGGTATTGGACCTTACTCTCAAATCAGTTGTATATACAACTAAGTCAGTGATCATTATGTAGTAGCCTAGCCGTATCGACCGGTATTGAGATAAACAAAACAATGACGAGCATAAAGTGTTTCCCAAGAAATGCATCGACGAGAAAAAATTATCAGAATTTTGAGGGTATTAAATGGGAAGATTTACTTGTAGCTACTAACTGTAGCCAATTATATGATGCAATTTACATTAATTTTAATTGGCTTATGATAAGGCTTTATACACTAGAGAGAATAAAGGTAAACAAAGAGTAAGCAAAACGTGGGTGACAAAAGAACTCCTCAAATTAATGAAAGAAGAGACCATGCGTTTTCAAAAATGGAAAAAGTGTCCACAGTTAAGTGTGTTTAAGAATGTATATAGGAATAATTACAACAAGTTAAGAAATACTGTTACACAAAAAGTACTTGAAAGAAAAGGCAATATTGTTTTAATCTAATAGAAAGAGATAGAAACAGTATGAGGGACACATGGCAAAACATCAATAGTCTTGTTGGTAGAAAAAAACAAAATCAGTAGAGGAAATTATAGATAAATACCTCGGTAAACGCGAAACAATACCAAACATAGTAGACGCATTCGCTAATACTTTTATTGACGAAATTGAAAATACAATCCACTCGTGTGGCATCCAATGTGTTGATAACGCTACGAGAGAAGATGCGTATGATAGACAGCTCCAATCAATGTACATTCCTCCGGTTAGTGTAGCTAAAGTTAAAGATATAATAAATAGTATGAATAGTGATAAACAGGCTGCATTGATGGAATTAGAATGAAAGATTTACAAATCATTGCAGATCAAATAAGTCCGGTAATAGCGTTGTTTATAAACTTGTCTTAAAAGAAGGAATAATCCCAGATGAGCTGAAAATTTCAATTATAAGACCAATATATAAAAAGGGCGATCATTTCGACTATAAAAATTACAGGCCTATTGCAATACTGCCAAGCATTGAAAAAATATTAGAAAGATACGTAGCTGACTGTTTAATAAACTATATGACAAAATTATATATATTAACAAAAAAACAATATGGATTTAAACTCCAAACTTGATAGTAACTGTCATATAGTATGTATGGTTCATAGATTTCAAAAAAGCTTTGATACCTTGATCACACTATACTCTTAGATGCATTACAAAAAATAGGCGTACGAGGTATGATTTTAACGTGGTTTGAAAACTATTTGTTGAATAGGAAACTAAAAGTAAAAGTAGGGGATGTGTATAGTGAAGCTAAATCATGTCGCAGTAGCGTACCACAAGGGTCAATTTTGGGTCCTCAACTATATTTAGTATATGTCAACGTTATGGTCAGATATATTGTCAAGTGTTGATCTTTTTTTTATGCGGACGACGCTGCATTATTAGCAATACATAAGAACGTCAAACTAGCAGTTGAATATTTGCAGGCAGATTTTCTTAATCTCTTGAAATGGAACCATGACATGAGACTCATTATCAACGCGGAAAAAACTAGAATTGTGCATATCTGCCCACCTTTAAACGCCGATCGGAATGCCAGTATAGAGGTAATTGCTCACGATTTTAATTGTTTGCACAGAAAAGCTGTCAACGATTTGTTTATATGTTCATGCCAGACAAAAATTACTTCATGTTACAGCCATCCCTATTTAGGTCTTGAAATAGATCGAAGATATTGCTGGGATATTCAAATAGGGAAACTATGCAATAGACTAAGATCTTGTGCTTATCAGCTTTACGCCGTAAAAGATATCTTATCATTTAAATACCGTAAAATGGTATATATTGCTCTAGCTGAGTCAGTTTTATCGTACGGTATATCGGCTTGGGGTAATGCGTCTTACTCGCAACTTAAAAATTTAATATCATTACAAAATAAATTATAAAAATGATGATGAAAGAGAAATCGTTGATGGGAGATGTGTCTCGGATTTGTATTTACTATTTGATGTTTTGCCAGTTAGGAAAATCTTTGTTTATAAGCTGTTATTAAAGCATTACTTTGACAAAAAATATAAAATTCTTATTGACCACAAGCCTTCAACTCGAGCCAAAAGTGCAGGAATTTACCAGTTACCACCCTTTAACAATAAATATGGGAAGAGATCGTTAAGCTAAAAAAAAGTCATTTCGTGCATGCATCAACTAAAACGTAACTGTCCTTTCCTTCCCCAATCCATTCGGAAGATATTAATTCAAGCTCTTATATTTCCCATAACTGATTATGCCTCAATAGTTTATAAAGATTTAACGGAGACACTTAACGTTAAAATACAAAGAGTGCAAAATGCTTGTGTTCGTTTATTCTAAATGTGAGACGTGATGAACATATAACCCCATCTTATATTCATTTAAAATGGCTAAACTGAAAGAACGACGATGCTATCCTTAATTATGCTTACAATGAAAATTATGAAGACAAAATCTCCCCCCTATTTTATAATAAGTTCACAAGAATGGATAGAATACATAACCGCACAAACAGGCACACGCGAAACATGTTACAGATACCAAAGCATCGCACAACAAAATGTAATAAATCATTCATTATCACGGCAAGTCGGCTATGGAATGAATTTGGACTTGAATTGTATACTAGCAGGTCGAATATAACTCTCCGAAATCAAATACACAATACACTGCTTTCTAGGTATACTGGGAGTATAAGTAAATAATTAATATTATGTGTACAATATATTAGTCTCGCTATTGGGAATAGAGCATCATCATTATAATTGCTTGCAGAATTTACTATAGTATACGTTTATATTATTGTCAATCAATTTTCAACATCAATTGTATGAATTTGTATCCACAGTTATTAGTATGTATCATATATTAGTTTAGTAGAAATAGTAGTAGTAGTAGTAGTAGTAGTAGTATAGTAGTAGTAGTAGTAGTAGTAGTGTAGTAGTAGTAGTAGTAGTAGTAGTAGTAGTAGTAGCAGTTTTAATAATAGTTTAATTAGCATAATTAATTAGTATGATTAGTATATTACTTACATATCTATTATAAAATACTTATGTATTACATGTTGTAGAGGTTGGCTATGGTCAAAGGGGCTTTATAGCCCTATGTAGCCCACCTTTAAGTCAATAAATATCAAACTATCAATATCAATACCTTTATATTTTAATAAGATTCTTCCAGAAATTAAAGAATTAGATTCATTTAGAGATATAAAAATTAAATTAAAGACATATTTGCTTCAAAACAATATTATAGTTGAGTGAGGAAATTGTGGTTATGTGATTTTTATTTTTATGTTTTTTCAGGTATTATCAATTTTCTTCTATTCTGTTCATTCATAAATTTACTCATAATGTCAAACTTTATATAATTATCACATTGTTTAGACTCACATGTCGGTAATTTCAATAAATCAAATTTCAATTATATTAGGTTAAGTGTTCAGAAGTGAATAAATCCTTATCTTTAATAAACATAGTTCCACAGATAAGCTGCATGCGCAGTTTGTGGAAGGTCGAATGTATGAAATATGTAAGGTTATGAAAGAAAGAAATGTATCTACAATAATAATAATAATAAATAATAATAATAATAATTTATTATTATTATTATTTATTTATTTTTTCCTATGCCGAAAGCTTGATTTTTCAATCATTTTTCTTCCTGGCAATCCAGTAAATATGTGCTTCCTTCTCTGGCCCGCTCAGGTTATTTGGCAGGGCGTCAATGTCAGATTTAAGTGCGGCGCAGCTGAAGAGGTGCGCTCTGTCCTGAAAAACCCGATGTACATAGTTTGCAAGTTGCTGGTTCCTTGTGATTTGAAATCGACTCGGGTGGTGCTGCAGGACGTCATGTCCTGTGGCCACCCGGGAAAACTGCGCTGTTGCCACCTTTCTTGTCCAGGATTTGTCTGGCCCTTTGAGGACCTCGTCCCGCCATGGTTTGTGATACATCTTGGCCTCTTGAAGTCTTCCATAGGATGTCTTGAGGCCCTCCTTGCCAAGGATTTTGGCAGAGTTGTACGAGATACTCACCGTATCAGGGGCAGACTTCTTTGAGCCCAACTTGGCTAGCGCGTCAGCCTTCTCGTTGCCCAGGATGTTGCAGTGGCTGGGCACCCATTGAATTTTAAGCACTTTTCCATGCATCACATTTTTTATTAAACTCTTTAAGAGACAGGGAGGCTTCTTCACATTTTCCCATCTGACAGATCTTCTTGATGGGGCCTTGCTGTCAGAGATAATGACAAATTTTTTCTTTTTGAGAGGAAAGGTTGGTGTTTCTGCAATTTTCTCTGGCCTGCTCTGAGATGGCATTTATTTCTGCATCAAAATGCTCGAGCCTGTGTCCCATCGGGTGAGCCTCTTAAAAAGAAATGTCAATGGATGCCAAAGCCAGTATTCCTCCCCGAAGCTGTTTCGGGAGCCGTGTTAAAAACATGCACCCTTCGGATATTGGAGGCTTCTTACAGATCGCTTCGATAAGCACTTTCAGCTCGGACTGGCTTTTTTCCTCCTTCTTGCTTCATACCCTTCCACTGAGATTGAACAATTGGATAGTTGAGTTTGAAGGTTATTGACACCCTAGGCTGGCAAGCTTTTGTCGAGGTGTGTAGCAGGTCCGGGCAGTGCTTCCGTTTTTAGAGTAGGCCTTTTATATTATTATTATTATTTTTTTTATATTATAATTATTATTAATATTAGGTTTTAAGCATAAGCCCGCTTTAAGGACGTAGTTTTAAATCATAGCAGTTATTTCGTAAAGGTTTGTTCTGTGCCCGGTAGCTTAATTGGTAAAAGCTTGGCACGTTAAGCCGGAGGTTCCTGGGTTCGAACCCCAGTCGGGCAAACCTTTTCGACAACTGCTAATGATTTAATAATTATTATTATATTACAGTAAATTAAAACACAATTAATGGTCGGAGCATTTCGCCGCGTCGAATCTGCTTTATTGCGTTGACGTTTCAGCCCAACTGTGTGGGCTGGGCCTATCCTCGAAAACAAGAAATAAATTTAGAAACTTACAAACAATATCTAAGCCAAGACAAGGCTTCCCATAGAAAAACAAAATAAAAAAAACGAAATCGCCAATAAATGCATTTCCCGAGATCTTACTCCACGGTTTGAATACGGGCCCTTCTGCCTCCCTGTCCCGGAAATGGATCAGCCCCAAAAAAGTGGAGTTCGACGGAGTGATTGTTACGCACCAGAAATTCTCAAATGTGATGTTGATCTGGTTGTAAAAAAGGGCCCTCATAAGAATGTAATGCAATTTTATAGAAGGCGGGGCCTGATCATGGTAACTTTTAGTTTGTTCATAGATACTACTATCCCTCCCCTTGTTGTTGTTATGTTTGTTTGTCTATGGGAAGCCTTGTCTTGGCTTATATTTTTGTAAGTTTTTAATTTTATTTCTTGTTTTCTGAGGATAGCCTACAGAGTTGGGCTGAAACGTCAAACGCAATAAAAGCAGATTCGACGCGGCGAAATGTCCCAACCAGTTAATTGTGTTAATTATTTACCGGGCCGCGAAAGCCTTAAATTATTATTATTATTATTATTAACATTATTATTATTATTATTATTATTAATATTAGGTTTTTAAGCATAAGCCCGCTTTAAGGACATAGTTATTGATTCATAGCAGCTTTGTCGAAAAAGTTTGCCCCGACTGGGGTTCGAACCCAGAACCTCCGGCTTAACGTGCCATAGCTTTACCAATTAAGCTACCGGGACATGAATTCATGAAAGTCAACAGTCACAACTAATAGCAGTTTCGTAAAGGTTAGTTCTGTGGTCCCGGTAGCTCAATTGGTAAAGCTATGGCACGTTAAGCCGGAGGTTCTGGGTTCGAACCCCAGTCGGGGCAAACTTTTTCGACAACTGCTATGAATCAATAATAGTAATATTATTATGATGATTATTATTATTATTATTATTATTATTATTATTATTATTATTATTATTATTATTATCATTATTATTATTTTTTTATTTTTTATTTAATAATAATAATAATAATCTTAACTCAGTTCCAACTATGTCAGGTTGGCAAACTTTTTCGGTAACTGCTGTGAATCAGCAGCGAAGCGAGCGTTTCTATTTGACTCTGCCGGAAAAAAATAGTCACTGGTTTTGTTTTTTGTTTTTTTTTGTAAAAAAAAAAAGTGTTTTTTTTTGTTTGTTTGTTGTCTCGCCATAACGTTCGAACGGAGGTTCGGATCAAGTTGAAATTTGGACCATCCGGCAAGCTTCGTTCTGGATTGAATGCCATTAGTTTTGTGGAAAGTTGTTAAAAATAAAAAAGTTACAAAGTTACCTACATTAAAGTTAATCGAAAGTTTTTTTTTTCAAACTAAACGGTGACAAAATCTGAGGTGGCCAAATCATTTAGAATGTCCGTCCGGTCACGCATATGTTAATTTTATTTTGATCCGATCCGTAGTGCATGAAAATTATATTTTAACAAAAGTAACGTTTCCACATGGCAACGAAAAGTCGCACGAGGTTTCTGGCCACTATGCACTGCCACCTAGAAGTAATCAAAATACTATCGAGGAAGCAGTGTATTATTTGTTACCAAAGAGTTAAAATAGTTTTCCCAAGGAAATGATGTCAAGGTCCTCTAGATGGCGGTGGATTTTATCCACAAAGTAAAGGTTTATACACACGGGTTTACCCAAATCTTGGCAATAATAAATAATATTGGAAACATGGCGCCGTAGACAGCGAACGTCGCAAATTTTAAAATTAAAAAAAAAATGTGCAATGATGGGTCTAGCTATAGCACGTGCTCGCTTATCAACGCGTCCAACTGAGCGTTTCCTAGTTATTATTATTATGTACACGTTAAGATGTTTAGGCCCACTGTTGTACTTGAAACTTGGGTAAATTCACACAATGTTTGCCTAGGCTAGATCAAAATCCAAAATATATATTTTTTGAAATATCTAAACCTTATGGTAATTAATTAGGTATCTTTTTTTTTAGGAAATATGATTATGAAAACTTCATGTGCACCTTACTTTTGCCAGCCCAAACCAGAAACACAGCTTTTGCTATCAGAGCATTCAACATTGAGGTAGCAAAAGTTCAAGACATAGTTAGTGAAGATCGAATCGGTCAGATGAGAATGAAGTTTTGGGAAGATGCTGTTGAAAATATGAACAAAAGTGTTGTTCCTAAACATCCAGTTGCAATGGAGCTCTACCGGGTATGTAATGCTAACTATAAAATAAATTAGGGCTAGATACCTAGCCTAGTCTTATTAAATAGGCCTAGTCCAAGTAAAGGTAGTGCTAAAATATTCAAACCAGTAGGCCTAGGTCAAGAAAGGATAATTTTATTCATTAGCCTATTATTTATTAGTAAGGTTGTCAATACCGAGAAATTTTTGTTTGTATGCTACCGGGTTGGCCTACCCACATGCAATATACCTGTGTGGTGGTTGTAACTTTTCTTGTTTTGTCATAGGGCAGTAATGGTACATGCCAACAGACTCTGCTTCCTAGCTCGCCTAGGCATGTAGGCTACCGTATTTTCTCGATTATATTTGTAGGTCGCATATAGAATTAAAATTGAAAGGCATTAGGCCTAATCTGGGGTGTGACCTACATTTGCATGTAAAATTTTTAGTCCTATAAAAAGGATGCACGAGTGATACATTTAGTATGCAATAATAAGAATTTACTGACATTGCATTCCAAGTTGTGATAAAATTACATATGCCCTACCACTGCACTAGCATTACCTACTGTGTAATATTTTGGCAGCATCATAGGACTTCTTTGGATACATGGTTGATATCATGTTGAGGGGTAACTTACCTTGTTATTATTTAACTTGATATTTATTTGAACTTTTAAAGAAGACTTTCAGGATATATTTGTCTACCCACACCCACAATCCCACATATAACAATAGTGCGAGCTACATTCACGTGCAGTGCAACCTACAATCAAATAATATGTAGTTTGTAAATTGGACAATAAGACAATATAGGCCTAGATTCAAAACAGTTGAGTAGGTAACCAAATTTTGTTTGAGTGGGATCGTCTAGGAGTAAATCAGTTTTTACTTTTTGTTTTTCTTTTTAGGCTAATGATTTTTCTTTCTTTCTTTCTTTCTTTGTTTCTTTCTTTTTTCCATCCCTTTTCTTTTCTTTTTTCCTTTTGTTTTTTTTTGTTTTTATCCACTCCTTTTTTATAGGCTATTTGATTCATTAATTAATTGTATTTATTATCCTTTTTATTTGTTACCAAAATTGTTGTGATTTTAATACATTGTTGTTGTAATATCACTATTTTAATTATTTACTTAAAACTGTATTGCAGCCATTCGTTTCGTATACTATTGCTGCCGGTAGTTCTCTTGTAGATTGATTGTTTCTTCCCATGATTTATTTATTTTATTTATTTATTTATTTATTTAATTCGAGTTTCGTTTTAACATCACAGATGTATGAAACATGTCATGAACATAAAATAGGCAACTAATTTGCCACTAAATACAATAGCTGGGCTGTGTCGTCTGCATATATTATTAGTTTTCCCTTTATTGGGAGGATACACAGATCGTTAATTAAGCGAGCATTTCCATTTGACTCTGCCGGAAAAAAATAGTCACTGTTTTTTTTTTTTTTTTTGTATGTCTCGCCATAACGTTCGAACGGAGGCTCGGATCAAGTTGAAATTTGGACCATCCACAAGCTTCGATCTGGATTGAATGCCATTAGTTTTGTGGCAAAATCGTTCAAAAAGTTACAAAGTTAGGGCGTAGGCCCTACATTAAAGTTAATCGAAAGTTTTTTTAAAAAACTAAACGGCGACAAAAAATGAGATGGCCAAATCATTTAGAATGTCCGTCCGGTCATGAATATGTTAATTTTATTTTGATCCGATAAGTAGTGTAGGCCTAGATGGAAATTACATTTTAATAAAAGTAACGTTACCATGGCAACGAGTTTGTATGTCTCGCCATAACGTTCGAACGGAGGCTCGGATCGAGTTGAAATTTGGACCATCCGCAAGCTTCAATCTGGATTGAATGCCATTAGTTTTGTGGCAAAATCGTTCAAAAAGTTACAAAGTTACATTAAAGTTAATCGAAAGTTTTTTTTTCAAACTAAACGGCGACAAAATCTGAGGTGGCCAAATCATTTAGAATGTCCGTCCGGTCACGAATATGTTAATTTTATTTTGATCCGATAAGAAGTGTAGATGGAAATTACATTTTAACAAAAGTAACGTTACCATGGCAACGAAAAGTCGCACAAGGTTTCTGGCCACTATGCACTGCCACCTAGAAGTAATCAAAATACTATCGAGGAAGCAGAGTATTATTAATTGTTACCAAAGAGTTAAAATAGTTTTCCCATGGAAATGATGTCAAGGTCCTCTAGATGGTGGTGGATTTTATCCACAAAGTAAAGGTTTACCCACGGGTTTACCCAAATTACCTTGGCAATAATAAATAATATTGGAAACATGGCCCCGTGGACAACGAACGTCGCAAATTTTAAAATTTAAAAAAATGTGCAATGTGGGTCTAGCTATAGCACGTGCTTGCTTATCAACGCGTCCAACTGAGCGTTTCCTAGTGTAGATTATAAACGAAAGAGGGCAGAGGACTGTGCCCTGAGGCACCCCGTACTCAATATTGCGAGGCGTGCTTGTGTTATGATCTATCTTCACAGATTGAGATCTTACTGGTACCTCTAATGCCATATAGCTTAAGTTTATGAAGGAGCGTTTTGTGGTCTACCGTGTTGAACGCCTTATCAAGATCTAATAGGACTACAAGTGGGTTTTGAGAACTGTCTAATGCTTCATGTCAACGGTGAGCTCATAGGTTGCATTTTCTGTACTAAGTCCTTGTCTGAAACCAAATGGCTTATGCGATAGAATTTTATGTTTGTTAAAAAAGTTTACGATCCTTGATTTTATACATTTTTCTAGGAGTTTGAGAAATTTGTTAGGAGTGAAATAAGTCTATAGTTTTCTTTTTTTAATTTATCCCCTGATTGGAAAACGGGTGTGATAATGGCTGTTTTAAAGGCGTTACGAAACGTGTCGTTTTGTATGCTTAAATTAAAGATATACTGTGAAACGGGGTGACTATGGACATCAGGATGACTGGACACTCTGGTATTTCCCGCACTTTGAGCGTGTAGCGCTCTAACGGGCTAAGATAGAACTATGTACCCAATCACGTTTAGAAGGCAGTGAAATTCTTCAAGTAAGAACATGATTTGACATCTCATCCAAAAATAAGTTTAGTCACCAAAAAATTTCTAATATTACATTAAAAATGTTATAAAACAAAACTACTGTAAACTAAACTAGGAAACGCTCAGTTGGACGCGTTGATAAGCGAGCACGTGCTATAGCTAGACCCACGTTGCAATTTTTTTAAATTTTAAAATTTGCGACGTTCACTGTCCACGGGGCCATGTTTCCAATATTATTTATTATTGGCAAGGTAGGCCTATTTGGGTAAACATTTACTTTGTGGATAAAATACACCGCCATCTACATATTAGTGACCGGACGGACATTCTGAATGATTTGGCCATATCAGATTTTGTCGCCGTTTAGTTTAAAAAAAAGACTTTCGACTAACTTTAATGTAACTTTTTAACTTTTTGAACGATTTTGCCACAAAACTAATGGCATTCAATCCGATTGAAGCTGCAGATGGTCAAAATTTCAACTCGATCCGAGCCTCCGTTCGAACGTTATGGCGAGACATTCAACCCCAGGTAATATTTATTAAAATGTAATTTCCATTAGCTACATAAATTACTCAAATAAAATTAAATTCAGACCGACTGACATTCTAATTTTGGCATCTCATTTGCGCCGTCAATGGGAACGAGCTGCGGAGGTCAATTTACTCGATCCGAGCCTCCGTTCGAACGTTATGGCTGGAAATACAAAATTTTTAAAAAAATAAATAATAAATAACCAGTGATATTTCCGCAAGTCAAATGGAAAACGTCGCTTCCTCGTTTAATAAATTGGAATCAAGTGAAAATAAATTGAAATAGATTGGAATAGTCTTATATTTATTTCTAAGTAAAGAGTATCTTAAGTTCATGTTGAGAATTCAATTTAATATTTTTTGGCTGAGATATGATTTTTTTTTTTTTTTTTACTACATTCTGGGGGTGACTTGGGACAATGAAACAAATGCCAACTTGGGAGTCTGAAATTACCAAAATTATTCTGCTTGATTCTTATGAATATCAATGTGTATCTATGAAGAAAACTTATTCCTAACATATTCATAACTACTTATGCCAATTTGAGGTTTAAATTATGATTATAAAATGTTGTTTTTTACTTATTTTGTTATATACGCCCTAACAGATACGGGTATTGATATTTTTGTAACTTTTTACTTGTAGGCCTATATTATCACTTGTGTTTTTTAAAAGACATACCTACTGTCCCAAGTCACCCCCAAAGTGGGTATACATCATGTAAATCATGTTTTGAAAAGACTGTCCGAGTTACCCGACCTACGGGGGTGACTCGAAACACTTTTGAAAAAAAAAGAAATACTGTGCTTGAAATTTTTTTCTCCCATGTGTTCCCAGGAGTCTACTTACACTTTTCCAAAAAGACTTGTTTGTTTTCAATAAAAAATGTAGCTAGGCCTAGCTTTAAGACCAAGTCATCAGCATAGGCCTATAAAATATAATTGATACCGGCCATTATATAGATATTATCATTATATAGATGTAGAGAATAAATAAAAGGGGTCCTAATATTGATCCTTGGGGTATTCCACTAAATAATAATTTTAGCACAGATAACAGAGTACCGGTACACAACTTTAGTAGGCCTACATATTCTTTGTATCCTTACCAATTCATGTGAAATTATGAACACTACATGTGGTGGAAACTGATATATGTTGTCATTGTGGCTGTATTTAATATGTTGTCCAAAATAAAAAAATAAAATGAAAAAGAAGAAAAAGTTAGATATTAGAACATTTGCGATAGTTTATTACTTTATTTATTTCCTAATTTATTAATTAATTTTTACCCAAGCTATCCCTAGGTCTAGCTTCCAAGAACTTTCAATTTTTGTTCGGTTAAATCCTAATCTCTTCCCTCTAAACACATCAGTCCACTCCCATTTTACAAGGTCAAATCTCCAAATTCGCATCCCCACCCATAATCTGACTTTATTCTCCAAAAGCCCTAAGTACTTGGCCCTAACCATCTTCAATAAGCTTCCTAACAACATCAAAACTTCCCCAACCTTAGCTTCCTTCAAAACTAATTTGAAATCCTTCATCACATCCAAGAGCTTCTACTCCCTCCAAGAGTACTTCTCTCCCTAAACTATAAATACTCTATAGTACTCTTATATTTTTTATGTTTTAATTTTTTAAAATTTCACTAGGATGCTCATAATACCACAGGCTGCAATTTATTGTTCAGCCATTATACACCTTGCAAGCCTTCTTATATTTGTGTATGTTCACTTTACATATAATATTTTATCTTGTGTATTTTATTTTTTATCTACTCTCATTTATAATCATGTTGGTATTATACAACTTGTGCATATTATTGTTTAGCCGCTCTCTTCTTTAATCATGTCAGTCTTATACCGTGTACTCATTTTTTTGTAATGCCTCTCACTCTATAATTGAACGAGTGAGCGTAGCGAACGTAGTGATTTCCATTCGACTTAAACGGCCCTAATTGTTTTTCTGCGTGCGTGCGTGTGTGTGTGTGTGTGTGTACGTTGAAAATCAGCCGAATCGCTGAACAGATTGCGCTAAAATTTTAAACAGACATCCGGTACGAGTTTATTGAGAACTGCTAACAAAATCAGCAAGATTCATTGCGATTTAAACCTACAAAAAATGATAAACTGAAAAATAGACTTCCAATGTTTAGAATTTATTTTAACGACAATGTTTTAGATTTTGAAAAGATATGTTTTGTTTGTTTTTTGCCTGGCTGCGAAATGCCGTGCCCATGCAAGGTCTGTCGAATGTTGGACGTCAAGGTACCCCCAAATTCCGCTCGTAGATTGAGTAAACCTTGCAATATTTTCACGTATTTCGTACTGGCTATGTTTTCCTTAGTATTGTCACAGATGATAGACTACACTGCGTTATATGCATTTCAAAACATGTTTTTAATAATTTTTTAAGTACAATTTAGGAATTACAAAATCTTTCCCGACCAGGGGATTTCTTTTTCTCTTCCTACTCGTTCTTTTCACTTTTTACTTTTTACTTTTTCAACTTCTCCGTGTAATGCGGCCTTAAGGGCGCTTTAGCCAACTAGACTTGGGAAACGCCAAAGTCGTTGTTAGACGAGTGAGCGAGTCATGTGGTGAGTACCCGGGAACATTTGCATTTATGTTTGATATTTATATTCGTATAAATAATGTTTTTTTTTAAGTTTAGTAGGTATACGGGCGCGTCAACTGTAAGACCAATGCGCCTCTCTAGGCTATGGTAGGTTAGGTAGGCCTAATGTAGGGGGAAGAAAATTAATGTAACTGGGTACTCACACATGGCTCACTCACTCGTTTAACAACAACTTTGGCGTTTCCCTAGTCATACTTGAATTATTCTGTTTCTGTCTTGTACTGTCTAGTTGTCCAGTTGTCAAGTACTATTGTACTTGTACCCATACTTAGTCCTAGCCCTATATAATAATATAGGCCAACTCTACTTTTTGTTACATAATATTATTCTTAACTAGGCTATTATATCTATATTTTTAGTATTAATTTTGACGATATCCATATTTGTACTCTGTATGAATCTAAGGATAAATAAAAACTTGAACTTGAACTTGAACTTGAACTTGAATAAGTGTGACCTTTTTTTCTTAGGCATCACAAAGACATAAGCTATCGAAAAGATACCTTAAAAGACTTATAGCCATGAGGTCTATTCTGCTTTCATCATCCACACTCCCAACTTTAGAAACACTGGAGTCATATGCCGAAAATTCAGTTTCTTCAATATATTATTTACTTCTCGAAGCATCAGGTACTGTTCGTAAATTTGTATGCCCGTTACTTTTATTTGGGTAATCGCAAAATGAATGTAGTGTCATCCGAGATGTGTTCTCTCGGCAGGTGTGAAAAACATTCATGCTGATCATGCCGCTAGTCATCTGGGAAAGGCACAGGGAATTGTCAACTTGATACGTTCAATCCCTCATTATGCCCAAAGAAACATTGTAGCTCTACCACAGGATGTGCTTCTGAAGCATCATGTAGCTGAAGAGCAAATTCTGCGTGGTAATCAGGAACAGCCAATAAGAGATGTGGTGTTTGATGTTGCTAATAGAGCAAAACAGCACATGGACAAGGTAATTACTTAGAAGCATTACTTAGAAGCATCTAGATAGAATTTGTGCCCTAAAACCCCAATAACTAACTAACTAACTAGATAGAATAGTATCATGAGTAGAGTACAGAACATGTTTTATGTAGGCCTGGGGGCCTATATTGTTTTACTTCCGTTAGTTAGCGGAAGAATGCCTATATACAGCAATTTGGAGAAATACTCTCTATAGTCTCTACTTGTATATTTGTCTTGAATAACCTGCAGTGACTCAGTGAGATGGAACTAATCACTTTTGGGGCAAGAATAGTATTCTAGATGCCCCAATACAGTTTCCTGTAGGTAAGTGAAATAAGGATAGGGTTACCATAAGTGTTCTCAGCAAAAAAGAGGACATGTCTTCACAGACATTCGCGGACTACAAGGGGTCTGGGCGGCCCCAGCCCCGAGGCGAAATTTGTTTTTTGGTACATTTTTACCGTCAGATAGCGTTTAGAGCGAATCTGACAAGGTTCAAGGAATGGACAGTGCCAACGCCTTTTAAATTGTTGAGTTATTCTTTAAATGAACACTACATTTTTGACAAACTAGACAAGTGGCCTTGGCCTACAAACTTCCTTACGTACGCCGTACGACGTGGACACAGGCACGAAACGTCGGAAATGGTAACTAAATCAGGTGATAGTACACTGCTTGCTGTACAGCCTGGCGTGTTGTGACACGCTCGGACACGATCGGCTGCTCGTATTCGGCGATTTACGGTCGGTGGATGGAAAGTGAGGGGGCGGAAGGGTGCGCATGCGCCTCTGCATGGAATTGGGTGAAATAACCGGACATTTTGCATTATTTTGAAAAAACCGCCCGGACGCCCGGACAGACATCAAAAAAGAGGACATGTCCGGCTTTAACCGGACGTATGGTAACCCTAAATAAGGAGATCATCATTATCATTATCCATTGCCGTTTCCTACTTCTGGCAGGGTCAGCTTGGGTTTCGCAACCAAATTCTTCCACTTCTTTCTATCTTCCCACAATTGTGTCTCTGCTACATCCTCCCAGCTCTCTCCTCTATTATGTAGGTCTCTTGCTATGGTCTCCCCCTTCTTCCTCCTTCAATCCTTTTCTCATACATTCTCCTGGGCATCCTCTCTTCCGTCATTCGTTTCATATGCCCAAACCATCTCAGCCGTGTCCTTCCCATCCCTTCACCTAACTTCTCCACCCCAAGCATCTCTCTGATGTTCGTATTTCTAATTCTATCTCTTCTTGTCTTGCCCACTGTGCTCCTCAGGAATCTCATCTCCGCCGCCTGTATTTGGCTTTCTTCTCTATCACCCATAGTCCAGGTTTCTGCCGCATATGTGAGGATCGGTATGAAGTAGGTCTTGTATAGTGTCATCTTGCACTGTATGGGGTGTTTCCGTATCCCACACCAAGCCTTTTACACACTGGTAGAAGTTACTGGCCTTTTGTATTCTGTTGGTAATTTCTTTTTTCATCTTCCCGCTTGCCATTATTTCACTCCAAAACTCTCCACCACTTCTAGGGTTTCTTCTCCAATCTTGGTCTCTGCATGATAGTTCCTTACGTCTCCTTCTCCTGGCATAGTTACAACCTTGCTCTTGCTCACGCTTATCTTCATGCCGACCTCTTCAATGTGCCTCTTCCAGAGGTCTGTGTATCTCTGGAGTACCTCCTCATACTCTGACCACGCCATGAAATCATCAGCAAACAAAACATAACCTCTACCTCCTCCGTTTCCTCCATATTTACCTTGTTGTGTATGTCATCCATCACTATGATAAATAGCAGTGGTGACAGCACACTTCCCTGCCTTAGCCCTTTTGTTATTTGGAACCACCCTGACATCCCAAACTGTGTTTTTACACAGCTTTCACATACTATTTACATACTTCTAACCCTGTCTATCAGTTCTTTGTCAACTCCTTTTCTTTCCAAGCTTTCCCACACTACCTTTCTTGGCACACTATCATATGCCTTTTCGATGTCTAGGAAGACCATACTCATTTTTCTACCCATCTCTCAACTTTTCTCCATAGCTTGTCGAAGTACAAATATCGGGTCTATGGTCGATCTTCCCCATCGAAACCCATATTGTTCTTCATTCAGTATATGGTCCACCTCTACTCTCATCCTTCTGTCAATTATCCTTTCATATATCTTTAATGTATGACATAGTAGAGTAATGCCTCTATAGTTGCCACACTTCTTTCTATCACCTTTCTTGTATATTGATACAATCACTCTTATCTCCCAATCTCTTGGCACCTTCTTTTCTCTCCATACCACTCTGATTACTCTGTATAGCCAATGCATAACAACTGGGCCCCCAGCTTTGATCATTTCCACCACCAGTTTGTCAACTCCTGCAGTCTTCCCATTCTTCGTCCTTTTTAATGCCATCTCCACTTCTTGCCAGGTCAGTCCATTCTCATCTGCTTCTTCCGTCACCCCTTCCAACTCTACATCTTCGTCTTCTGCTTCTGCTCCTGCATTCAACAATTGATTGAAATACTCTTTCCAAGTTTCCTTGATCTCCTCTGCATCTGTAATGAGTCTCTCCGAGTCATCCGTTAAGTACCTTTGTCCCCCTCTTTCCTTCTTCTTACTCTTCACTATACTATACAACATCTTCTTGTTTCCTTCTGCATCTTTCTCCAGTTTCTTAGCAAACTTCTTCCAATCTTCTGCTTTCGCTTCTTTAACCGTTCTTTGTGCTTCCCTCTTTGCGTTTTTGTAAGCTTCTCTCTTTTCATCTGTTCTGTCTTTCATGTACTCCCTCCATGTTCTATTTTTCAGATGTACTTTCTCCTTTACTTTGTTGTTCCACCAACTTGTTACCATCTCTTTTCTTTCCCCACTTGTTCTTCCACACGTCTCCTCTGTTGCCTGCACAAGTGCTCTCTTAAACTCCCCCCCATTCTTTCTCCACTCCTTGTATCTCTCCCTTTGGAATCTCCTTTCTAATCCTCTGTTGATATTCTTCTCTGACTGACATCTCACTTAATTTCCATACTTTGAGTTTCCTTTCTGCATGCTCTTGAAATAAGGAGATAAGAGACAATAATGTTTCCGTCATACTCATGATTTCGCTTTCCTTTATCGGTTTATCCCTTAGTAGGTCTATATCTAGGCATATAGCTCCTAGTCATACTCAGAGTATCCTACTCAATTATAGTAAAAAATAACGTTTTGTAGGCAGGGCCAGTTCTTAGGATTTTTCAACGTAAGCAAGATACATTTTGACCCCATCCCACAAAAACAATTTACAATTACGTACCCTATACCTACATGTGTTGCAATCGAAAAGAAGTAAAATGTTTCACGTCCATCTTACAGTGAGTCCGAATGTCAGCGCCATGATTGCTTTACATAATATGTCAACCTTGGTAATGTTTTACATGATAATCACCTTGTGATTTACATTTAATTTTTCGTATTATTTTTAATGAGCTTCATAGATGTCTGTGGCGCCTTGTGCAAATAATCTTCGCTGTTAAAGCGCCCTGAAACTACTAGTAAATATGATCTCACGGCAAAGTACCCTATTGAAAAGCATACCACTTTAGTTGTTTAGGTGTAACAGTGGCATATTCAAGTGAGGTTGCCAATCCCCCCCCCCTTCCCTTAGTTCACTTAATTAAGTCGGAGGGGGGTACCATACAAAGAGAAGAGAGGAAGGTGAATTGTATTTTATCATTTGCATGGTGGTTATATATCAGACAAACAAATTTCAATACATACTAGTTTGCTTGATTGATGGAAGCTTATATTTTTAGCGTCAATAACTACGACTTGGATGTGTAGGGCCTATAAAGTTCTCTAAACCTATTCCCCTGATCAATTCTTCACAAATTGTTTGATTGAGATTTCCAATATGGTAGTATATGTGTTTTAATTAAATATTTTTAAATATTTCTGGTTTTGGTACATTTGGTGAATAAATACATATTTATCTGTTACCACTTACCATAAGCACATATTAAAAAAAAAAAATTATTTGTACTTTAATAAAATCAATAACTGTTAACTACTAGGTACCCAAACCATTTTCTAAATGTTTTTTTTTTCTAGTAATTAGGCTACATAATTGGATGTGGGGTCTCCACTGACTGGTCGGTTGAGGATGGGACATTTAGAAACTTGTAATATTCATGCAAGACTAACAAATGTACAAAACACAAGTGTAAATATATTTTGATTAATGTAGGGACACCTCTCTAATGCATGGCTAGAAAAATGTAGTCAAGGGAAAATTAATTGATGGGTAAAAAAATTAATTTACATGAGATGCGGATGGGACGTGCAAAATAAATGTTTATAGATCAACATTATTCCAAGTCAAAATGCTCTGAAGCTATCACACTTTTTAAAATTCCATTAGAATAAAATTGTTTCAATAAGTTTAAGGCCTAAACAGAATTAAACAAAGTTTGTTGTTGGGTGCGGACGGGACATTGCGAGCGGGACAGTTTTGAACTCTATACAAATGTAATGTTAATTATTTACCTAAACGTCTAAATACAAGTTCTCACTTTTTCCTCTGAAACCGCTTTACGTCCGACACTTTGAATCAAGCTTTGTATCCTATATTTCTGGTATGTTTAAGCAACTGTGGGTAGGCCTACTCATTATGCTATCTTTATTGTACAAGACATTGAAAATTGTGGTGTCGGACACTTTGAAACAAGCTTTGTATCCTATATTTCTGGTATGTTGCTAGCATATCAAAAGCTTGGCAAAATATAATTTGCAACTATTAATTTAAACGTAATAGTTCATCCAAATTCAACTTTTGTAGTAAATTTAAATGTAATAGTCATGCAAATTC
The DNA here is from genome assembly GCA_024449915.1 of Sweltsa coloradensis. Classification (NCBI taxonomy): domain Eukaryota; kingdom Metazoa; phylum Arthropoda; class Insecta; order Plecoptera; family Chloroperlidae; genus Sweltsa; species Sweltsa coloradensis. The sequence goes on from JAMZAV010000075.1 coordinate 623,558, forward strand.
TATTTTGCCAAGCTTTTCAAGGATGTTGTTACGGGGCACTGTACATTTATGAATTAAGAATGTGCAAATGTGGAAGGGTAGAGATGAGCTTGGCCCTTTTTTTTAGATCTCATTACTTTTAAGTGTGTTAAGGTTTGGCTGTATTTTTACAATTTTTTGTATGCGTTGGTATGTCTTACTTTAAATGTAACCAAAGTCCTCATAAAATTTCACCAAAATTGGCTCTACAGATTTTTCTTTATGGAGGTAAACACACTCAGAATGGTGAAAGTCGAAGGTACATAACAACATTACATACATACATACATACATACATTACAGAACATTGGCAAACAAATTATGAAATATCACAAGTAAATTTAGACAATTTTAAATTAATATCCGCCTTTAGCAGGAATACCCACAGACATGGAGGTGTTGCTATCTTTATTAATGAAGAGAAATTGCAGGATGTCAAAGATAAAAAACATTAAACAAAAATAAGTATTAAAAAAGATATAGAATTAACTGGAATAGAAATAGCACTGAAACAAAACTTAAATAACTTAATAATTATTACACTGTATCGCACACCAGATGGTAATTTCGATATCTTCGTAGACAAACTTGAAACTATCCTTACAAAAATAGCAAAATAAAATAAAAACATAGTTATTCTAGGTGACTTCAATGTAGACTTCCTTAGAGATTCAACTAAAAAGGAGAAATTAAATCTCCTATATTCCTTTGACCTTAAAGTCAACAATAAATACCCCAACCAGCCAGATATGATAATTACAACAACTCAGCAACACAAATAGACAATATATTTACAAACACACACCTTAATTATGAAACAAAAGTAATAGAAATTGGAATCTCAGACCATGCTGCACAACTGATCACAATAAACTGCAAACTAAACAAACCAATGAAAAAAAGAATTCAGAAAAGAATTTTCAATGACGCAAGTATTCATAATTTCAATGAACAACTTGCAACAGTGAGCTGGAACGATGAAATTGGATCGAGTTACGTTAATGAAATGTATGACATTCATTAACAAATTCGACAAACTATTTAAAAATAACTTTCCATTAAGAAAAATAGTAGCAAAACAAAAATACAAAAAATGTTCATGGCTGACACAGGGTTTAAAAATTTCTCGCAACAACTTAAAAAGTCTGTATAAAATAACATTACATTTTTCTGACAGTGTCATTACCAAATATATAAAAAAAAAAAACATATAAAAAGACAATAAACATTTCAAAAGTTAAATACTATGAAAATAAAATAAAACAATGTGATAATAGATCCAAAAAAATATGGGAAATAGTAAATGCCCAATTGAGCCGGAAACCACCAACCAAAACAAATACCAACATTACAATTACAATAGAAACACATGAAGGTCTCACCAATGATCCACAAAAATAGCGCAATGCCTTGTTGATTACTTTACTAACATAGCAAGTCAACTCACCAAAGACATTAACCTGAACCAACAAAATGAAACATATCAGGACCTTTTAAAGAAATCTAAGAAAAGTCCAACAGGATCAATCTTCATGGAGGACACTGATGAAATGGAAATCTTACAAATTGTCAAATCCCTTAAAAGTAAAAGGTCTAGTGGATTTGACAAAATACCTATGTTCCTGGTAAAAAAAATGCATTCCATTTATAACAGAGCCACTAAAAATAATTTTTAATGAAACCTTAAACTCAGGAATTTTTCCTGATGAACTAAAAAATGCTAAAATTATCCCATTTCACAAAAAAGGCAATCATACTAAAATGGACAACTATAGACCAATTTCCCTCCTTCCGGCTTTCTCCAAGATCTTTTAAAAACTCATTCACTCGAGAATTTCTAATTTCTTTGAAGGAAAACAACTTTTTTCAGATAACCAAAGTGGATTTAGGAAAAACAGATCAACCTGTACAACAACAAATAGGTTTCTGGTAAAACTTGTTGAAGCTCTAGAAAATAAGCATCATGTCATTGGAATATTTTATGACTTATCTAAAGCTTTTGATTGCATTGATCATGAAATTCTCTTAGAAAAACTGCATTATTATGGTATAAGGGGGGTAGCATTAGATCTAATAAAATCATACTTGAGCAATAGATATCAATATGTAGAATTAGTTAACACATGATATAAAAGGAAATGATATCAAAACCATATCACAGAGACTAAATAACACATGTGGTGTACCTCAAGGGTCCATTGTTGGTCCACTATTCTTCATTATTTTCATAAATGATCTTCCCTTTTGTATAGACGACATTGAACTTTTTGCAGATGATGCTTCCTCTTTAATCGATGCACTTTTGAAAGAAGATTTAATACCAAAAGCAATAGAAAAGGCAACGACAACTATAAATTGGTTTCTAAGTAATATGTTTATCTCAAACTCGTCAAAAACTAAACTAATCCACTTTCGTTCCACACAAAAATCAAGACATTTAGAACCAATTCAAGAACTAACAATTCAAGTAAACGGAAGTGTTACCCATACCATTTCAAGGGTACCGGACGTTGAATTTTTAGGAATTTTTGTAGATGAAAACCTAACATGGAACAAACATATAACTGTTCTAATAGGAAAACTAAACTCAGTGTGCTACTCAATTAGATTGATAAGAAATTCAACAAATATATGTACATCTAAAGTAGTTTATCATGCACTCTTTGAAAGCCTATTAAGATATGGAACATAAATTTGGGGGCATTCCACACAACATGACAATGTATTTAAAATACAAAAACGTGCAATCAGAAACATTGTAAAGGTGCACCCAAGAACTCACACACAACCTTTATTTAAAAATCTAAAAATTCTTACCTTATACTGTATATTCATTCTTATTGTATTGTTGTAATATTACTATTTCAAAGTTCATTGTTGTGTCTGCATCTATGTAATTGATTTATTTAGTTGTCCTCCTTTGTAAATCAGTTTTTATAACTGAATAGGATAGACGTTAAATAAATAAATCAAAATAAATAAAATAAATCAGAATTATTTGTAAGAAAAAAAAAATCATACACAACAAAAATCACACATACCACTCACACCAAACAAGACAACATAATGACGTCCATACACAACACAATAATACTAAATTTGCCCAAATTCCAACTATATGAAAATTAAACTTTTTAATAAACTTCCCAAAGAAATAAAAAATACTACAACCATTACAAATTTTAAATATAAAGTAAAAAAATTCTTAAAAAATAAAGCCTACTACTATATAAGGAAATATCTGGAAGACAACCTGTAGCTAAGTAAGCAGCACTGTCAGATTTTTTTATATATACTAACATTTTATTCTTATTACAGCATTCGCACATTGTATTCATTATGTAGAAAGCATTTAAGATGGGTGACAAACCATTATGTCTAACTGACTTGCAAGTACTATTTTATATTATTTTTATGTTACGTAAAAATGCATATAGTAATATGTATCTTGTTTTTAATTGGGTCTAATTATCTACATGAATTATGTACATATCTATGACAAAACCAATAAATATCATATCATATGAAAGTTAGGCATAAATAACGTGCGATTTCCGTGAGAAATATTTTTTGTTCAAATCTAAAACTGCAGTATACTATTTAACTTGTAATATAACCAAAATCCTTATAAAATGTAGGTATTTAATATCACTCAGCTATACAGTTTTTTTGGTGCAGAGGCAAACAACCACTCAGTATTATGAAAACCAAAAGTGAGAAAATCTGAAAAATTGAGATTTTGCGAGAAAAAGTTTTTGTTTACGGTACGGTAAAAACTTCAGTATATCTTACTTTGAATGTTACCAAAGTCCACTTAAAATTTCACCAAAATCGTCTCTACAGTTTTGTTATGGAGGTAAACACACTCAGAATGGTGAGAAGGTATAAAAGTTAAACTAGGAAAACGCTTAAGTCCCGCCGCGTTGATGGATGAGCGTAATTTTTTTTAAACGAAAAAAGCGTAAAATTGCGATTTTTTTAATAGATTATTTTTCGATCACGCTCAAATTTCACACGAATTTATTAATTCATAAAATTAAAGTTCTGTGAAAAAATCATTACAATCAGATAAAGCATGTAGGTTTTATTCGTCGAAGAAATGTTAAAAATTGAAAAAAATCGTAAAATTGCGATAATCATGAGAAATGATTTTTTGATTGCGCTCAAATTTCACATGAATATATTAATTCATAAAATTAAGGTTCTGTGAAAAAATCATTACAATGGGATAAAGCATGTAGGTGTTATATGTCAAAGAATGTTTTAAAAATCGAAAAAAATCGTAAAATTGCGATTTTCATGAGAAATAATTTTTCGATCAATTTTTCCCCCCGTGCAGTTCTTCGTTCAAAGATTTCATAGACCTCCATAAAATTTCATCGCAATGGAGTATTGGTTTAGCCGGAATCGTGTTCACAGACACACAAAAATACAAAAAGAAAGAAAGAAAGAAAAAAAACATTCCGGATTTTTTTCTCCAGTGTAGTGAAATGGAATCTTCACTTCGCTCGCTACGCTCATCCAATAAAATGCAACTTTCGTGATTTTTTTCCCCTCAAATTCAGTGTATTAAACTTTTTATGTAACTAAAGTCCTGACAAAATTTCTTTGAAATCGACTTTACGGTTGTTTTGGTACCAAGGCAAACAACCACTAGAATGACGAAAACCAGAAGTGAGAAAATGTAAAAAAGTTATATCTTTGTGAGAAAAACATTTTGCTCACGGTAAATACCTCAGTATGTCTTCCTTTAAATAAATATTTCTAAACTCCTTACAAAATTATTCCAAAATCGGCTTTACTCTTTTTTGGGTACGGAGGCAATTACTTAAAATGATGTAAGTGCACAAAATGAGTAGTTTGTTTATGACAAGAAATATTTAATCTATCATATTAAAATGTTCAGAATAACAAAATAGTTACATACTATTATAATAGCTAGTTGCTGTGGGCAACAACTCAGCATAGACAGCCGCTTGAGCCTAAAACTGGTCCTGTCTGTAGACCATACTGTAGTCAATGAAACAATACATTAAAGCATGGCTACTATAATATATATAAAAAATATTTATTGATATATATACCTGCCCAAATGGCAGGAAGGCCTCATACAAGTACGTACAATTATTTAATTTTTTTAAATGACAACGGCAGGAAAGTCGTTCAGTCAATGTTCAGTGAGAGACAAAGAGAACAAATCTGACAGTCAGAGTCAATTGATGGGTAGGGCAAAAGGGGGGTAGGGGTAATTTGTTTTTTGGGTGTTTGAATAATAATATAGTTCTTTACCTACTATTATTGTAAAATTATAAAATGTAATTTCTTTCTTTTTAGGCTCGAAAATTGAGTGACAACTTTCCCAAGACAGTAAATTTACTCTTTCTGCCAGCAGTTACAATTGACTCTTATCTAGAAAGACTTCGCAGACTAGACTTTGATGTATTCGATTCTAGTTTGCAAGAGAGAAATAGTTATCTCCCTTTTGTGTTATATTGGAATAAAATTATGTCAAGATATTAATTTTATAGTTTTATTTGTACATGGTATAATTATGATTCACTTTGATCATACATGGTTTGTACTACTGGAACATATTTTCATTATTATTACTACAATTCAGGGCCATCAAATTCCAACTCGCAACCTTCTCGTGGTTTGGCCCGTGATTAGGGGAGTTTTTCTCCCTGAAACTAATGGCGAGCTCTGGGTCGTCGTCGGGGAACTTTCCCCTTCCTTTTGACTACCTCCCCGACGGCGACGACAATGACAACACGGACATATGATGACACAGACGGAGACGACCACGACGTGGGGGAACCCCTGCCCTCCCCATACGCTTGTGGCTGGTTCTGACCAGCACAAGCCTGTCCACCCCTTGTCCCCCCGCGTCATTCCGGTCGTCGTCGGGGAACTTTCTCCTTCCCTTTAACTACCTCCCCGACGGCGACGACAATGACAACACGGACGGATGATGACACAGACTAAGACGACCATGACGTGGGGGAACCCCTGCCCTCCCCATACGCTTGTGGCTGGTTCTGACCAGCACAGGCTTTGTCCACCCCTTGTTCCCCCGCGTCATCCCTTACGTCCCTCCCTTCGTCTCGATTAGCCAAGTTGCATAAATGTGAGACGTTAAGCAATATCCAATAAAATAATAAAATACTACAATCAGAAATTAAAAAAGTCCGCCCCAACTGTTTTTTTTATTTTTTATTATGAATTGTAGTAGACTTGACTAAACAAATTGAGAAATATTTTCATTATGTTGACCCCTCACATAGTATGCTTGAGACATAGTTTTATGTCATCTATTATTCTAAGGGCCGTTTTTTTCCACTTTAAATCAGCGATTAAAGCTCTGGTTAGTGTTAATCAGTGTTTAATTAAGCAAGCAGAGGCGTTTTTCAATCACCGAATTAGCTAAATCAGTGTTAAAATGAAGTGAAAGAAAAAGAAAAACTTAAACCTTGATACAATAGTTATATAGCTAATATCATTAATATAATAACACTTTTTCTGCCATTGAATGGCCCCCTCTAAAATAAGCTAGCTGTGCCCCTCTGACTCCATGGGTCACCAAACACATTTTGTGGGGTCGTCCTTGTTGAAAGACTGACTACGTTTACAACACAGTTTCAAACCGGTTTATTCAAAACGATTCAGGCTGAATCAGTTTGAGCAATAAGTGTAAATCCATAGATTTTGAACCGATTCTAACAAAATGGTTCAAGATTTTGTCTCAAGCCAGTCATTTTGGAAAACAATTTTATGGGTTAAGAGTGATATTTCTTTGTATTTATCTTATAGAGTTGTAGCATTTAGTCACTCAACGGTTGTAGATAATATGATTGCATCCAGACAAAACTTTCAAAAAGTATAGATAATGGTGTAAGGGTATGTTTTTAACTTCGGAATTCCAATCGGAAGTCGAATTGAAACCAAAATTTGAATTCTGAGATTGATATATTGCATTGTCATTTTCCTTGGAACGGTTTGACGTGTATATCAAGCACTGATCGTACCAATTCGAGTTATCCAAATCACTTTCCAAAGTGTATTGGAACCAAAGTCAACATTTTTTAACTGTTTTCTTTTAGGTCTTTGGGATGTACGTAGTCAATGTCAACCAAAATAAATGTAGGCCTATCTCATTTTCTGCCACGTATTGAGAGGCGACGATAGTAGGCACCCCCGCCTCCAACCCTCTCCGGCCAAAGAAGTGCTCGGCCGACGTGCTTTTTCTTTCCTGGTTGTTAACCCATAGAACAACCTGCCGTCTGCCCTCAAAGACTGCCCAGTGAGGCATTTCCCTTCCATGTGCCAAACTAGTTAGTTTCACGTGCTTCAGCAAGACTCTTCGCGGCACGAGATTTCCGCAGATTTTAAGTGTTTTAGCAAGATATTTGCTAGCGTCGACGCCGTTTCTTGTTGTAAAATGTAACAAACAAAGATAAACAATAAATAAATAAAGACTGTATTGTACACCATCGGGATCGGGCTTTGCATAAAAAAATATGCTCTGTTTTGGTTTTAAGCTGCTAGCCCTCTATAGCCTCTTTCAGAGGTGCCCAAAAGATTTATATAAATTATAAAATTATAATTAATACGATTCTAATTTCTATAGCAAAAATGGTTCAAAATGTCTTACATTCCTGGACATTTAAAAAATAAATTTCAAATAATTTCCAGAAATGTAAATTTAATGAAATATTTAGGCTTAACATCTCATATTTACATGAACTTGCATTAACCAAGATGATGGGCTATAAGGGGTGAAACTTACCTAGGGGAAAGTGGGATGAACCCACACAATAGGGAATGCCAGTGGGGGACCACTGATCCTTCAACTGGTGACTCGAGACTGCAGACACTCCGGCCAGAGCTCTCCACTGATTTTGGGGATTAAACTACTGTCCTAATTGCCTACCTATATGCCTATACCCTCTACTAATCAACTGGCTAATACTAGGAAAACGCTTAAGTCCCGCCGCGTTGTTGGATGAGCGTAATTGGTGCATTGAGCTGCCATTGTGTTATGTGGATTTTCTGTTGTTCTGTGAAAAAATCATTACTAAGTTGAAGATTTTTTTAAAAATTAATTTAAATTAAATAAAAACTAAACTTTAATTTTTAATTTTTTTAATTAATCGTAATTTTAAAAAAAGAAAAAAATCGTAAAATTGCGATTTTCATAAGAAATAATTATTCGATTGCGCTCAAATTTCACACGAATATATTAACCCATAAAATTAAGGTTCTGTGAAAAAATCATTACAATCGGTTAAAGCATGTAGGTGTTATAAGTCAAAGAATTGTTTTAAAAAAGAAAAAACCCGTAAAATTTCGATTTTCATAAGAAATTTTTTTTTCGATTGCGCTCAAATTTCACACGAATATCTTAATTCATAAAATTATGGTTCTGTGAAAAAATCACAACAATCGGATAAAGCATGTAGGAGTTATAAGTAAACGAAAATTTTTAAAAATCGAAAAAAATCGTAAAATTGCGATTTTAATAAGAAATAATTTTTCGATTGCGCTCAAAAACGTGGCAGTTCTAAGTTCAGAGATTTCGAAGGCCTCCATAAAATTTCATCGCAATTGGAGTACCGGTTTAGCCGGAATCGTGCGGACAAACACACAAAAATACAAAAAAAAAGAAAAAAAAAACATTCCGGATTTTTTTCTCCAGTGTAGTGAAATGAAATCTTCGCTTCGCTCGCTACGCTCATCCAAAAACTTTACTTTACTTTACTTTACAAGCCACACCGTGAGTATTGCAAGCTAGACATTGATAAAATAAAAAAGAGTAAACTTTATTTGGACTGCCCATAGGACATAGCAAAATGATGGTGATTTTTTTTTACCAAAGTGAAAGAACAGTGAATGCACAATCGTCGATAGCATGCAGCGAAATAGCTAGCCTACTCCAAATTAAGTTACATTTTCAAGGTAGGCCTATACATACCTTAAAGGGGTATTCACCCACTGAGCTCAAAACATATATTTCATTCAGGCTAACTAGTTATGATGTTACAAAGTATTGAGTCCACCTTGACCCCCCCAAAAATGGTCAAACTTGGTAATTTTCTAGCTAGATCCCATTGGCAAAAATCTCCCATAAGAAATAACATGGGGACGATCTTTATGCCCCGTGATCTTAGAGGATTTTGATCCAAAAACATATATGGGCCATTATTGACGTACTCAACAGCCTTTTCTGTAAATCCCTTATATTTTGTTTAGTAATTTAGGCAAGTGGTTTGGTCAAAATATGCTGATTACCAAGAAGAGGTTGGATTTTGGAATTCATATTTTTGCATGTGTCTGTGTGAGTATATTTGTGCACAGTTTCAAGCCACGATGTTGCAAAGGGCCATTTTAGATTGGTACAATCACAGATAACAGAGTACACTGTACAATGCTCTCTCTAGCGAAGAGAAACCCGGTTCTTTTGAAATGAGGATTTTTAGACTCCGCACAGGTTCTGCCCGCGTCATTTTAGACAACAGATTGTGTATTATGATTTAGTCACTCAACAATATAACTAAAAAAAAACATGGTCCGTTTGTTGTTGAAAGGGTATATGTCATGACTTATATTATACTCTTTCAACAATAAACGGACCATTTTCTAGAATATAGAATGTATGAGAAAAATGTCTGGCAGGCAGTGACGGTTTATGAAATGAGTTGATTTAAGTTGATTTAAGATCATCTAATAAGTTTAGCCTGTAGAGGACCAAAAAACATAACAAATCACATTAATCACAATTAATTTCCGATTATTTGAGAAAAGGTATAAGTCAACTGTGTTTACCCTCTCATTGTTTGGCCACCCGTATATTTTTTGTCGAGAAAAATTATTCTACAAGTCGGTTATATCAATTACTTTCAAAATATGACAATTAAAGATGTGACAATTGGATTCATGAATATCTGGACAGTTTTTTAGTTATCTCAGAACTAACTTTGACTGACTTATATTCCTGATGTATCTTATAAGTGACTGACAAGTATGTTTACATAACATGTAAATTAATGGATGGAGTTATTGCAAGAGTTAGGGCATAATATGTGATCATTGTACTAGCCCATATTTTGTGGGCATATGTTTCCTTATGATGGTAAAAGCGATTGTTATATAATTATATACAGAATGTATTATGTATGTGATGATAATGTGTTGTATGACATGTAAAATCGCAAAAATGCTAATAAAGATATACTACTACTACTACTACTACTACTACTTCAACAATAAACGATTCAATTGTTGTAACCAAATAAACCAAATCTAGAATTTTATTAACAATGTGCATATTACAAATTTAATTAATTTGAGAGAAAGTATATTGTATCTTTGTATCTGAATTTGCTGAAGATACACAAAAAATAGTATCTAGATACAGGTACAGGTACAATTTTGTATTTGTATCTAGGTATAGGCAAAGTTACTCACAATGTACCTAGATACATGTATCTAGGTACTCCCCAACACTGTTTGGTATGTCGTTTGCATTCTGCGTTCCGTGTTTGAACCAAGGTTTGAACAAATCCCATTCTCGCGCGTGCAGTTTACGCATACGCGAATCACAAATCGCACCAATCAGAGAGTAGATCATCCCGTTGACACTTTTCCTAGATTTCCAAGTGGCTGTGGATGTTCGTTATCTGTTTGTCGACCGGTCGAACTCGATAAAATAGCCTGTTGTATCGATACTAGTAGCGATGCTACCATGCTAATGCTAAAATGGGGACTAGTTGGTGATGGTCAAAGTGTTCTGTGTTATGTGCTATTATAACACCTTGCAAATTTGCGTTTTAATAATTGATTTCCCTAAATAGTATCAATGTTTTCTGGAAATGGTGTGTAAAGAAGACGTTGTGACATGGTTTCAAAGATTAAACGCACACAAACGTATTGATGTAATGTGTAGTTTGCTAGATATGTGCGTACCACTCGAACTCCGATTTTTGGGCACATGCTTGGAGGACCTTGGCAAACGAGATTTCAATGAACTGAGAGTAACTGAAAGTAAATCAAATGATTTGTCCGAGTTATCTGATTTGCAGTGTCTTAGTGATAAGCGAACACAAAGTAAATTAGTGATCTTTTTATCGCTCTTGCGATCGTGCAACTATGCATGTTCTAATGGCCTTTACAAAATATTAGCTAATTTTGATTTTGGTGACATTCATTCTATTATAAACAACAATCCAGCGGACGAAAGTCCTTTTGACAAACTTTTACTTCTTTATACTCTGGCAATAAACCATCCAGGATTCACATACGAACAAAGAACTTGTTTGGAGAATGTATTTCTCAGGCTTCAGAAAGAAGAAAATAAATTGCTATCAACCAAATCACGGCCTAGCCCTAGTAGTACTAATATGGGTCTACTGTATATGAACTCACCTGTGCAGGTAAAGTAACTTGGCTTTGAAAAGGGCCTTCTTAGCATAAGCCTAGGCTTAGATTTTTGAACCTACTAGGCCTAGGCCTAGCAGGCTAGTGATCAGGCCTAGCCTAGGCTAGGGCCTAGGCCTAGCCCCTAGCCCTAGCTAGTGTAATGGCTGTCCTGGTGGCTTGGTCTAGGCTAGGGCCTAGGCAATCCTTAGTTTACTAGCTAGAGGCTAGGGCCTACCTTAGGTCTCTACTAAAATTATAGTAGGCTAGACTTAGGCCTAAGCACATAATGCCTGGGCTCTAAAGTTGATGTAGGCCCTAGAGGCTAGCCTAGACCTAGGTGATTGGTAGGGCAGTAGGGAAGTGGATCTAGGGCCTAGGACATGATCATGGGGGTGGGTGTACATGTAGGGTCAGCTATGCAGTTCTCGACCATCACCTATTCTCGACCACCCTAACGCGCACGCGGGCACGCCACCTACCGGTATTTATCAAATAAAACCATGTTGTGTTGATGTGACCGTTCTGGGATTGCTATTCTTAGACCGGGAACAATTTTTCATGAAGACTGCAAAAAATGGCACTTCTGTAGGCGTACTTGGCGGGTCCCAACTTTTTTTTTCAATGAAAACATACACACCCGAAATCCTTTCCGTTACAAAACTACTTTCGTTAGGTTAGCCGAACTTTCCGCTGGCTACAGTGCGCTGCGCTAGTTCTAGGATATTTTTGATAAGAGCGCACCTGAAATCCTTTCCGTTAAGTGTATAAAAGTTGGGACCCGCCAAGTACAGAAGTAGGGCCTACCCAAAAAATTAGCTTCGTAAACGATTAAAATGTATCGAGTATCGAATTTTTATTATGGTGATGCGGCTTCGACCCAAAGAATGTGGTCTAAATAGATTGGGGGTTATTTATCGAATTTATATAATTTTTTATGTTACCGGTAGGCCTATTATTGTAGGCCTAGGCCTACAATATTTTTAAAAGTCAACAATGTACGTATCTATAGGCTAAATAACCTTTTTATTTGTATCATTGGCCAATTGGACATAGTCTACTTTATAGGCCTACAGTAGGGCCTAGGGCCTACCAATGTATTTTAAATTTTTTTAGTTTTTTGGTTGAGATTGTTTGGCTATGATGTTTGGTTTGACAAAACTTTGTAGGCCTCCCTGAGTGACAATCTTCAAGGCTAGAGTTTTGAAAGTCGGAAGATTTTAAATCTGTAATTTTTTGCCAATCTTGCCAAAATCTTGAAACTTGTCAAGATCTTGCAAACTTGCAAATTAGTACAAGAACTTTAAGATCTTGCCGTAGCTATTAACAATTGAAAATCTTGCCAAATCTTGGCAGATTTCTTGTAATTAGCCTTGTAATTGCAAGTTCTTAGCAAAGGCTTGTAAATCTGGGAAGACTGCATAACTCAAATCTAGCCTGTACACTTGACAAGAATTTCGTGCTTGTTATTAGCTGACAAGAACCAGGTATGCCGGCTACTACACATCTTCGATACACACTTTATTGCACCTTTATTAACTGATTTAACGGCCTTGTTAATCTAGGCCCTGTGTAAAAACAAAGAAGTAGGCTTGCATACAGGACTAGGCTGACGACATCAAGCCTAGGCTAGTGCCACCTTATTAGATATTTATCCGTACTTGTTATCATTAAGCAAACGTAACAAGAACACAAAGCAGTGCTTGCTGGGTTGGGCAAACAGGCCTAGACCTATAGTCAAGGTCAAATACTTTTACAACTCATCTAAGCTTATGACTAAGAGTATTGGTTTAACAAGTTCTTCCAAGTCTGAGGTCTGTACAAGACATGGCAACCTAACTGTAGCTTTTAAATTGTGAGAGGTACATTTGCTTATGATGAAGATGTTATTTATGCACTCTAGCTAAAAAACTGAAACAGTGAGAGCACAAATGCAGGCTGCATGGCTTGTTTGATGTACTGTTAGTGATGACTGATGAGGTTCAATCAAGATGCTAACACCAGGTGGCAGATTTTGACAAGATCTTGTTTATATCTTGTTTCTAACCAAGTTCTTGCCAAGAATATTCTTTGTTTAGAAAGAATTTTTTGGCAAGAAATAAACAAGATCTTACTTCAATGCAAGATCTTGGCAAGATCTTTGACAAATCTAAAGTTAAAATTTCTTTGCAAATCTTGGCAAGATCGTCGTTAATACAAGTTCTGCCAAGATCTTAAATCTTGACAGAATTTTCACATGTGGCTCCTAGAATAGGTTTCAAATAAAACAATGTAGGGCTATCTTTAAACAGTACTTCTTATTGGCTATCATTTGTAATAAGTTGCATATTGCACAATGTCATTTTACCATAGGCCTCATAGATCTACCCACACCACAAAGGCCCATGGCCAAAACGAACATAGCCAAATTTCTTGAATGCAGGCGATGAGGGGCAATACGAGCGTGCCTTGTGAAACGGGGGAAAATGCCAGTCAGGCGCGGCAAAATGTCAATCTCTCCCACGTAAGCTTATTGGGGTGAGTGTTCCTCACGGCAGCCAATAATGTAACTGAAAGCTCGTCTGCGCCCGTATCTTTCAACTTCCCTAAAACAGAGATGAACTTGGCACTGAGGCCGCGCGCGCTATGTATGGCCGGCTACATGTCTTGGAGAATCTATGCCTACTCTTATTTTGTTAATTTTTTACAAAATAATTTTTTATAATCGTCAATTAATATGACATTATTTAGGCCTATAATTTATTTTTACATAACAATAGATTCTCATTCTTGTAGATCAACTCAGATAGTGTTGCATAGATTTTTAATTTTTTTCAAAATTTCATGTTGATACCTAAAATGTATGTATTAGTTTCAATCCGTTTCTAGATTTTTTCGATTGACCGTTTTTCTATTTTAGGTATTTTTGAGTTGTCGCCTCCGCAAGCGTTAAGTATTTGCTTTTGTAGTCTAGTAGCGGTAAATGAAATATGTTGAGAGCCCGTTTTGAGATATCAAAATGAGTAGACAATATTTCTTATAAAATGACAATCTTTACATTTTCATTCATTGTGAACAACTTTTGAATTTGCTTGCATTACGAGGCAGCCAAATTAATTGACAACACTTTAGGCTTTTTGGCTGTACTTTCAATAAATAGTTAATATGGAAGGGTGGACAAACAAAATAACTTTTTTGTGAGTAAAAACTTGAGTACATAGGGGGCTACCTTTAAGTTGTACAAACAAATGGTTTGTGATTAACCCCTTATGCCTGAAAAAAAATCTGAAAATGAGCAAAATCAAAATAGTTCCCCTTTGAGGAGTTTTTTCGCAAAGGGTTAGGCCTAAAATTTTCAAATAGCATAAGTTGTAACCTTACGACATACTACTGAAAATCTCGGGATTCCATTCAATAGTTTTCAAGATAGGGTTTTTATGATAATTGATAATGCATTGCAAATTGTTTCATTTTTCTTTAAAATAATCCACGCTTGTAAAATTTTGCACAAAAAAAAACACGTCTGAAAGGTTAAATTCTGGGTCGATTTGTCATTTTGATAATATCCGTCGGTTTAACATGGGATTTGCCGCGGTCCGCGGTCGATTTTTTTTTTTTTTTTTAATTTTAAATTTGGTTTTTTTAAGTTTAGAAATTGTTTACATGGGTGGTTCGAGAGTACGTTTTACACAATTATTGAGTTTTTCATACTTTTAACCCATTGAAAGCCATGTCCATTTTAGAATTCAGTAGAATCTTCCATATTAAATCCTATATAGTAGAATAATTTATTGAAATGGTAAAACACGAATATGGCAAGTGTTTAACATCAACCACGCAAGATCATCGGATTGATTTTTTTTTTGATTTTTTTTTTTTTTTGAGTTTTTTTTTTTGTCTGTTTGTTCGCACGATTCCGGGCAAACGGCATATAAGCGATATTGATGAAAATTGAAGGGGACCTTCGAAATCTCTGAACTTAGACGTGCCACGTTTTTGGGTACAATCGAAGAAATATTTCTCATGAATATCGCACTTTTACGATTTTTTTTCGATTTTTAGTGCGATATTTTCGTGACATTTGGGCCGATTCTGACCAAACGGGTGGGGCTACGAAGTTCATATTTTACATGGACATTAAGGTTATGGTGATGTAGTACCTTGTGAAAAAAAAATTGAAAAAGGTAACGAGAACCCATAAAATAAACGTACTTTTACGATTTTTTCGATTTTTAGTGCAATATTTTCGTGACATTTGGGCCGATTCTGACCAAACGGGTGAGGCTACAACGTTCATATTTCACATAGACATTAAGGTTATGGTGATGTAGTACCTTTTGAAAGAAAAAGTTGAAAAAGTTAGTCGGAATCCATAAAATAAAGGTTTTGATATGAGTTTTTTTGAGGTTTATAAATTAAGAAGTATAACATTAGAAACTCGACAACAATTGCCTACAATGCATTCACAAAGCACTTGCAAAGGAAAAGTGGTCCCACGCAAACTAAAAACTTACAAAAACGCTCATCCATCAACGCGGCGGGACTTTAGCGTTTTCCTAGTATAAGAATATGGCTAGAAGCCGAGACCTGTATATAATGTGATGAGTTAGAAACAACTACAAGACAACACTTTTAAGGACACTTTGTACACTTCTGCAGCCTATGCTTTGTCATTTTAGTGGCATTTTTAACCTTATACAAGTGATTGCAGTATTTCACCTTTCTCCAGAAGTTCCACCTAAAGCCTATAGGGCAGTGGGATAGTATTTCATACCACCTTTCAAAATCTACACAATTAAATCTGGCAGTTTTTCATACTTTTTAACCCAGGTTAAAAGCTGTATTGTTTTGTTTGGAATTAGTAGAATTTTTCTACATTAAATTCTAATGAGTAGAATAATTTTTGAAATGGTTAAAAAATCCAATGGCAATTGTGTATAAAAACACTCAAACACACAAATTTCCGGGATGTCCCGGATATTTTGTTTGCCTGTAGGCCTAGTAGATTCAATTTCAATAAAAAAAAAATGCAAACAATAGGATACCTAGGCTTAAAATTGAAAAAAAATCTTATTTTTGAAAATCAAGACAAATTTTGGTATTTTTTCCAACTTTGGTGTTAATTTGGAATCCAAAATCAACATTTTTAAACGAAAAGGAAAAAAAAATCTTTAAAAACTCAAAAAATTCTTTTAAAAAAGCTCGAATTTTTTATTGTGAAGCTAGAATGCAAAATTTTGGGTCCTTTTCCATTGCCCTATAGGCCTAAAGGGTTGAAGTATGACCAAATACTTCCCTTTGATCTACCCGTACCTGTTCTCCTCCTTTGTAAATCAGTTTTTATAACTGAATAGGATAGACGTTAAATAAATAATAAGTACCTACCTATTTTAAATAAACTCGGATCATATAACCTAAACGCAGCTAAAAACTGACCATGCAGCTGTGACTTTGAGTCCAAATCTTAATCATCTTACTACTATAAATAGCCATGGAATGGCACATGGCTGTTTCTTTATAGCCAGTTGCTCATATATCAGTAAGTTTAATTGGTTTTATGAAGAAAGTGGCTATGACAACTGATTGGTACTTTAAACCGGTGCTCGCTCAACAACGCGACGGGACTTTAGCGTTTTCCTAGTTAATTTCTAGTGGGTGCATTCTAAACTTACAACAATAATAATTGATGTTATTGGTGTAATTAACAACGGAGGTAGGCCCTAGGGCCTAGTGTAGTCGCGATGTCAATGTTGTTTGCCATATTGGCAATGGTGGTAGTGACATATGCCAGTGTGACGTCTTATTAATAATAATAAAAAACAAACTTAGGCCTAAAGGTTTTTTTTTTTTTTTTGTAGGCCCTAATAGAAACGTTACCTAAAGCTTTTGTATATTTTTTTTTTTGTATTTTGGAGTATTTTAGTGAAAAACATGATTTTATTTTGGACCCCCCAACCAAAGAAGTTCCGACGTAATTATTACCGGGTGCACCACCTAAAAATTAGTCAAGAAACATTTATTCCACATAATTTACAAGTTGAGAAAGTTTTAGGCCCTTTTTCACGGAAAACTGTAATCTATAGGCCTAATTACCCACGCAATAGGCCTAATTGCAAATAAAAAAAATAAAATGTGGCACGTTGTGGGTGAAGAAGTCGCACGTCCGGTCCACTACAATGACCTACAAGTCAGGACCACGTACCCCCTGGACTGGTGGCAGGAGGCCCCAGAGCAAAGACGACTTTCACGAACGCCACTGGCTATCATTTAGGATAGCTATGAAGAAAAATGATTGAAGAATCAAGCTTTCGGCATAGGAGAAAAAAATAAAAAATAAATAGGCATAATTAAAGTAAAACTTTTGGAGGTCCAATTATTTCCCCTTCATGGTCCAAATCCGGACGGCGGTTTGCCTGTTGCAGATCCCTACCCTGAGGTTGGTAGGCCTACTTTTATGGTTGGAATGTGCCAACTTTTTAAAAAGGCAATGGTTAGGGAAAAAGTAGGTTGGGGGGGGGAAGCGCGTACATGTTTCAATAATAATAATAATAATGATGATATTGTAAACATGCGCACTTTGCCCCCCCCCCCCTAACCTACTTTTCCCCTCGATAAAAAGTTGGCACATGCCAACCATAAAAGTACCAAGGTTTAAAGGGGCTAAGGTTTTAAACATATTGTTGATCATGACATTTACCCTTGAAAGCAACCAAGTCCAATATATTAAAGAAAGTTCAGTAGACCTACCCATAGACCTCGCCTATTAGGTACTATTAGGGTAGTTATTTGAGAACACGAATTGGGCAAATGACTTCACGATTGTGATTGAATAGAACTGCGGTTGCAGTACCACAGTGACATACTTTAACCACAATTAATATACTATTTATTATTATTTATTTCTAGCCCTGCATGTCTCTACCACTGCCAGAGGATCACCCTCAGCATGATGTTAGTATGCCAAGTACCAGGAGTAGACCTACAGCAAACCCATTGGCCATGACACCCACTACCATCCCAATTGGTAAGTATTAACTGAGTAGTTGTAGCCCAAACAAAATCTCCGTTTGTAGTCTTGGGCCATATGCATCGTTTACTGTCGCGTTAAGAGAAACACACACTTTTTTCGTTTTTAGCTGGCGTAATCTTGCTTGTTAAAGGTTAAATCTGAAATTTTATCCAGCAGTGTTGTTTGCAACAAAACCCCTAGGCTATGTTGCGGTTGCTCCAAATACGCCATCTGATAGGTTGTAGCTACTCGTGTTGCATTGCTCTCTCTCTACGCATAGCAGTGAATGATGCTTTAGATATCTCAAGAAAGCTAGGATACGTCACAGCCTAATGATTCATGAAGGAGGTCCATGTTTTGCAAGTTTAGCCCACACCCAGGCTTACTCAAGGATGCATGGTAAAGTTTCAAATATTAGGTTTGTTGTTTCTCGATTTGGTTAGTCGGGAAACACTCCCGTAGGTGTAATTGGTTTTATTTACTACAATTTAGAAACTAAAAAAGTCGGCCCCGACCAGGATGGTTGGTTAAGGTCTGCAGATAAAAACTGAAGGCTAAATAATTAGGCTATTTTGCATGCAGCCTATCCCTGGTCAGTGCTGCAGTTGCTGCTCTTACATAACCTCATGTCCAGATTGTGAATTACTTGGGTCGAAGATTTGTAAAGTTCTTGTGATAGTTGGATGAGCGTAGCGAAGATTCCATTTCACTACACTGGAGAAAAAAATCCGGAATGTTTTGTTTCTATCTTTCTTTCTTTCTTTCTTTCTTTTTTATTTTTTGTATTTTTGTGTGTTTGTTAACACGATTCTGGCTAAACCAATACTCCAATTGCCATGAAATTTTATAGAGGCCTTCGAAATCTCTGAACTTAGAACTGCCACGTTTTTTAGCGCAATCGAAAAATTATTTCTCGTGAAAATCGCAATTTTACGATTTTTTTTCGATTTTTAAAATTTCTTCGACTTATAACACCTACATGCTTTATCCTATTTCAATTATTTTTTTCACAGAACCTTAATTTTATGAATTAAAATATTTGTGTGAAATTTGAGCACAATCGAAAAATTATTTTTCATGAAAATAGAAATTTTTGCGGGTTTTTTCTTTTTTAAAACAATTTTTTGACTTACCTACATGCTTTATCCTATTGTAATGATTTTTTCACAGAACCTTAATTTTATGAATTTATATATTCTTGTGAAATTTGAGCGCAATCGAATAATTATTTCTTAAAAATCACAATTTTTCAATTTTTTTCTTTTTTTAAAATTATGGTTAATTAAAAAAAAATTAAATTTAAGTTTATTTTTTCTTCAATTTAATTTAATGTAAAAAAAATCTTGAACTTAGTAATAATTTTTTTACAGAACAACAGAAAATCCGCATAACACATGGCAGCTCAATGCACCAATTACGCTCATCCAACAACGCGGAGAGACTTAAAGCGTTTTCCTAGTATAACTCAAAACAATAGTTTTGCAAGCTTTCAAGTTTTTATATTGCTACTATACTCGGTTTGAACTGTATCTACTACCGTACCGGTGTCCGGTATAAGTGAATTGGTCTAAAAAATTATTGTAAACTAGGCCTTCTGTTGATTCATTAGTTGACTTCCTTTCTTTCAATATAGTAATTGTGTTGTTCTTTTTTAGCACCAGATCCAAACAAGAACAGATGTTCCCTTCCCCCTGGTTTAAGCTTACCTCCTGGAATAGGCTTGCCACTCGAGCAGCTACCTCCATCAAGCTATATACCTGTTGCTTATGCATCTCCTAGTCACCAACCAGTCTCGTGGCAAGGTGGAAATTCAATGATCCTACCTGATCTATGTGGCGAGGTCCCGAGCGGTGGAGACACCTCACCGTATCCACCGTCTCCTCTGAGAAGCCGACCGACGTCACCCACACGGTCGGGTTCCCCTAGTCAGGCAAGCTCTCCACAGCCTGCTGAACAGGGTCAGGGATACTTGAAGGGAAGTTGTAGATCTGAGAGAAACCTGCCTGTGTCAAGCTCAAGACAGAACTCTATTGATACCGCCATGGTCCCTCCTCCCCAAAGCAGGAACCCCACAATGAATGTTGGTACGGGGACAGAGCCGATTGATGCATTACAAGATACTTTAGGGAAAGAAATGCCAAACTATTTGCCAAATCTCCAAAATTACAGTGTTGAAAAGGTAGGCCTAGGCTGCTTAGTAAAACACATTGTCATTGATTAAATAAAACATTTTGGGTCAGATTTCACTGAAGGCTAATATTATGGTATCTTTAACATTTTTAGCTGAAAGGTATGACTGAAGAAGAGCTCACAGATCTGGGCCTACCTATTGGAGCTGTCAACCAATTACGCAGCATTGTCACAAAACTTCAGAATACTAACGGCATTTGCATTCAGGATAAGCGGGAACCTCCGTCAACTGCCAGAAGGAAACGAGATTTTCCAGAGCTTGAGGTATGTGGCATATTATTTGAACTTAATTTTTGTAGCCTAATAGTAGACTGTTTAAAGTTTACTTGTAAACAGTATGTGTTCCCCAGCCGAACAATTTAAACCGAGAGAATATTTCCAGTAGGCTAGATCATTTATTTGGGACGTGGTGGGTAGCCTATACAGATACTCAAATAACTGAGGAAGGTCCTGTGTATAAAGAAACTACATCTAGGGCCTATTATATATATTAGTGTTCTCCCTAGAAGAAAATGTTCACTGGTTATTCCACAGACATTGCCGGGTAATGTAAAGTGGTTCACAGACAGGCATATAAAATGGGGGCCGGAGGCTTGCCACCAGGATTTTTTTTTTCTACATTCAATTTTGTTACCGGTACTTTTAAAGATGTTTATTGAATGAACTTTGCAATCTTTACACGTATTTTGTATTGGCTATGTTTTCCATAGTATTGTCACTGATTGGATGAGCGTAGCGAAGATTTCATTTCACTCACTGGAGAAAAAAATCCGGAATGTTTTTTTTTCTTTTTTTTTGTATTTTTGTCTGTTTGTTAACACAATTCCGGCCAAACCGATACTCCGATTGCGATGAAATTTTCTGAATACCTTTGAAATCTCTGAACTTAGAACTGCACGGTTAGAAAAATCGATCGAAAAATTATTTCTCATGAAAATTGCAATTTTACGATTTTTTTCGATTTTACTGTTTTTTATTGTTTGTGTTTTTGTGTGTTTGTTAACACGATTCCAGCTAAACCGATACTCCAATTTCGATGAAATTTTCTGGAGGCCTTCAAAATCTCTGGACTTAGAACTGCTACGTTTTTTAGCGCAATCGTAAGATTTCTTCTCGTGAAAATCGCAATTTTACGATTTTCTTTCATTTTTCTTATTTTTTCTGTTTGTATTTATGTGTGTTTGTTAACACGATTCCGGCTAAACCGATACTCCAATTGCGATGAAATTTTCTGGAGGTATTCCAAATCACTGAACTTAGAACTGCCACGTTTTTTAGCGCAATCTAAAAATTATTTCTCATTAAAATCGCAATTTTACGATTTTTTTTTTTTCGATTTTTAAAAATTGTCTTTGACTTATAACACCTACATGCTTTATTCGATTGTAATAATTTTTTTACAGAACCTTAATTTTATGAATTAATATATTCGTGTGAAATTTGAGCGTAATCTAAAAATTATTTCTCATGAAAATCGCAATTTTTCACTTTTTTCGGTTTAAAAAAATTTCTTCAGCTTATAACACCTACATGCTTTAACCAATTGTAATGATTTTTTCCCAGAACCCTTATTTTATGAATTTATATTTAATGTCAAATTTGAGCGCAATCAAAAAATTATTTCTCATGAAAATCACAATTTTACGTTTTTTTCGTCTAAAAAAAATACGCTCATCCAACAACGCACCTGAAAAAGCGTTTGCAAAGTTTCCTAGTGGTAGACTATACACTGTTATATTATGCATGTCAAAAGATGTTTAATAATTTTTTAATACAATCCAGAAATGAAAAAATCTTTCCCAACCAGGGGATTGAACCCAGATCTCCCACATTTCGGGTATAACGGCGTCTTAGCCAAAACTAGACTATGAAAACACCAAAGTCGTTGTTAGACGAGTGAGCTAGTCATGTGCTGAGTACCCGAGAACATTTGCATTTAAGTTTGATAGTTATATTGGTATCGTATAACAGGGCTGCCACTGGCAACTATTTTCAACTATTTAGCAACTTTTTTAAAGAAAGCAACTATTCAGCAACTATTTTTGGCAAAATACTCCAAAAGCAACTATTTGGCAACTATTTCTAGATGTGTTTTATACATACATTAAATGCCAAATTACAGATTTACCATGAACCCAAATCTTGCTTTTCCTAAATTACAAAAATATATGCTATTTTAAGCCATGATTTGATTTTTTTTTATGTTGCATTCAGCACTCTACTTTTTTCAAAACGCACCAAATGCACTCTAAAAACCTGATTTTCAAATTTTCCCCTGCGGCGCTATTGTTGGGGGGCAGCCCCCTACCTTTTCCGCGAAAAAAACAAGTTGAGATTTTTGCTCCCCCCCCCCCCCCCCGGACAAGATTCCTGCGGACGCTCTTGCATGTAAATACACAAACAAATTTTTACACAATTAATTCATACCTACTCAATAAAATAATAAATGATGTGGGGCATTCTTCATCTTAAAATCATACTCATATTTTAATATCCTCTTTATCCAGGTTTCAAAGCAATCAAAAATGACTAAAATAGGTAAGCAGGTAGGCAAAAAGGTAGGCCTACCTTTAAAAGGCGGAAAAAAATCCTTGTGGGACAATGTTTTGGGGGGATTGCCCCCCAAATTCCCCGCGCTTTGCCTCTATAGTATCTTGTAGAGTATTTTGTTTTGTCCCGGATTTTATTTTCAGAAATATGGTCACCCTAATCACACCTCAATATTGTCCTAGAGTATCCGGTAATCGTGTTTTTGAACTGAATTGTACCCCGATATTTAGATTTTTTTCATCAATTGTTTGGAATTTGGCTGCATGGGCAACTTGTAGGCAACTATTTTTTTGCATTTTGGCAACTAAAAGGCAACTTTTTTTAATATTATAGGCAACTAAAGCAACTATTTTGGAAGATGTCATGCAGTGGCAGCCCTGTATAAATAATATGGTTTTTAAGTTAAGTTGGTATAAGGGCGCGTCAACTGTAAGGCCATAATGCGCCACTCTAGCCTATGATAGGCTAGGGAGGCCTAAGGTAGGGGGAATAAAAGGAATGTTACCGGGTACTCAACACATGGCTCACTCACTCGTTAAACAACGACTTGGGCGTTTTCCTAGTTACCATACATAGACTTACTTCTAGGCCAATATTTTTTTTATATATATATATATATATTGTTTAAACTTGGCTTTATAGTAGGCGACTATGACGCTGTTATGTTAGTACTTTAGACAGAAATTAAAAAAGTGACTACACCGGGGTTTGAACCCGGGACCTTAGCTTAAGATATAGATATAAGATATAGCTTAAGATTATAAGAGCATAGCCCGGTAAGCTAAGGTCCCGGGTTCAAACCCCAGTGTAGTCACTTTTTTAATTTCTGTCTAAAGTACTAATATATAATATAATATATATATACAGGGCTCGACAAATTTTTAAAAAATCTACTTGCCCGGGCAAGTGGCCCAAAATTTTAGTTGCCCAGACTCAATTCAAGGTAGACACAATAATTTTCTTTATTTTTATATATATCCAACAATTTTCTTTATTTTAACAATAGCTACGAGTCAATAACTTTACCGACTTTACGTACCGTACCCGCTTTTTATCATACTCTCGGTCATATTTTACTTTTTTGGCAGGTTCATTAGCTAGGCCTAGCCTAGGCAATGATGGGCCTAGGCCTATCTCATCTTCGTTAATTGTGAGTGGCTTAGTAGCCGTAGGCCGAGACGTTGAAGCTACTCCACTAGGCCTACAGTTAAAAAAGTTCCGTAAATCCATTAAAGAATGGTTCAATATTACACAATGGTTTTAAAATGTCAAAAATGGTTGGAATTTCACGAAACGGGAGAAAGTAAACAAGTCTCAGATCTCCATTTTCTCGCCAGCTGTGAATACTGAATTATAGGTTAAGTCGATGGGTCGATATCAATCGGAATGCGATTGTAGTGGTGCGTGGTGCAACCTGTGGCAAGTTCTGGAACTACATCGAGCGTTTTTTTGAATGCGTGGGTCATATCACAACGGCCCTGTACTAATAGTGAAATCTTACGCGATTTGAGTTTTTAACCAAATTTGTTGGTTGCCCGTACGGGCAACTAACTATAAATTATGGTTGCCCGTGCCTGGAGTGTTAGTTGCCCCGGGCAACTCGGGCATATGAATTTTCGAGCCCTGATGTATGTACGGTATGAATGTTAGTTAAGGTCTTTGTCAACAGTAGTAAAATTTAGTGAAATACATGCTTTCTGACATCATTTAATGTTTACACCCTGGTCACAAAAACGTGAACACGTTTACAATTATTCATTACTAATCGACGATGTTACAACAAAAAAATTCTCCGGAATCATGTATTTGATGGAATTCCTAGCTGCTCAAAACGGGTTTTTGTGATCGCAAGCTATGACACAGTACAGACAATACACGGCGTCATATAACCCCTCCCTACCCTGCGCGTGGCAGTAGCTGTCAGTACAGACAATACACGGCGTCATATAACCCCTCCCTACCCTGCGCGTGGCAGTAGCTGTCAGTACAGACAATACACGGCGTCATATAACCCCTCCCTACCCTGCGCGTGGCAGTAGCTGTCAGTACAGACAATACACGGCGTCATATAACCCCTCCCTACCCTGCGCGTGGCAGTAGCTGTGATTGCAGTGGTCGCGTAAACATTGCTGTCGTACCCTCTCGTCTCCATCATTGTCTTTGTGAAGTTTGATGTCAGCCAATGTTTAGTAACTGTTTAGTTGTAGTTTAACGTTCATTTACAGCGGTATTCTAATGTCCAATATTTATTACTAGGAAACGCTCAGTTGGACGCGTTGATAAGCGAGCACGCGCTATAGCTAGACCCACATTGCACATTTTTTAAATTTTTAAATTTGCGACGTTCGCTGTCCACAGGGCCATGTTTCCAATATTATTTATTATTGCCAAGGTATTTGGGTAAACCCGTGTGTAAACCTTTACTTTGTGAACAAAATCCACCGCCATCTAGAGGACCTTGACTCCTTGGGAAAACTATTTGTTGACAAATAATAGACTGCTTCCTCGAAAGTATTTTGATTACTTCTAGGTGGCAGTGCATTAGAAACTTCGCGCGTCTTTTCGTTGCCATGGCAACGTTACTTTTGTTATAATGTAATTTCCATCTACACTACTTATCGGATCAAAATAAAATTAACATATTCGTGACCGGACGGACATTCTAAATGATTTGGCTATCTCAGATTTTGTCCCCGTTAAGTTTTAGAAAAAAACTTTCGATTAACTTTAATGTAACTTTTTAACTTTTTGAACGATTTTGCCACAAAACTAATGGCATTCAATCGAGAACGAAGCTTGCGGATGGTCAAAATTTCAACTCGATCCGAGCCTCCGTTCGAACGTTATGGCGAGACATACAAACAAACAAAAAAAAAAAAAAAAACAAACAAACAAACAAACAAAAAAAAAAACAAAACCAGTGACTAATTTTTCCGGCAGAGTCAAATGGAAACGCTCGCTTCGCTCGCTTAATTACATGACAACATGAAGGCCTACTGAGCGTGAGATTGTTGAATGATCTGGTACAGAATTCGGCGCTGATGGGGAGGGAGGGGCAATGCATAGAGATAGCGGCAAACAAAACTTGACCTTGAGCAAACTATACGATATCAGTAGCACTTGAGAAAAAAAACAAAACGATGAAACCAAAATGCGCTAACGTTACGTATCAAACTTTGAAAAAAATTTTCCCCCGCCATCTGGCCTTTTTTTGGAAAAATAGGCCATAATGCTTTTCCCGAAAAATTTGATTTTTAGTGCATGCTTATTTTAAAAAAGCCCAAATGCACTCTAAAAACTTACTTTTTAATATTTCCATGCGGCGCTATTGTTGGGGCAGCATACTTTCCGCGAAAAACAAGTGAGATTTTGCTCTCCCCCCCCCCCCCCTCCCCCCTCGGAAAGATTCCTGCGGACCTTTGCAAAAAACTCATAACAAATTTTACACAATTAATTTTACTACTTAAAAAAAATAAATATGGGGCATTTCATTAAAATCATACTCATATTTTAATATCCCTTTATCCGGTTCAAACATCAAAAAAACTAAAAAATAAAGCAAGGTAGGCAAAAAGTAGGCCTACCTTAAAAGGCGGAAAAAAAAATCCTTGTGGGACAATTTTGGGGGAGCCAAACCAAATCCCGCTTTGCCGCATAGTATCTGATAGAGTATTTGTTTCCCGGATTTTGATTTTCAGAAATCTGGTCACCTAATCACACCTCAATATTGTCCTAGGTATCGGAATCGTGTTTTTGAACGAATTGTACCGATATTTAGATTTTTTCCTCAATGTTGAATTGGCCCGCATGGCAACTTTAGGCACTATTTTTGCATTTTGGGAACTAAAAGACAACTTTTTAATATTAAAAAAAAAAAAAAAAAAAAAAAAAAAAAAAAAAAAAAAAAAAAAAAAAAAAAAAAAAAAAAAAAAAAAAAAAAAAAAAAAAAAAAAAAAAAAAAAAAAAAAAAAAAAAAAAAAAAAAAAAAAAAAAAAAAAAAAAAAAAAAAAAAAAAAAAAAAAAAGGGGGGGGGGGGGGGGGGGGGGGGGGGGGGGGGGGGGGGGGGGGGGGGGGGGGGGGGGGGGGGGGGGGGGGGGGGGGGGGGGGGGGGGGGGGGGGGGGGGGGGGGGGGGGGGGGGGGGGGGGGGGGGGGGGGGGGGGGGGGGGGGGGGGGGGGGGGGGGGGGGGGGGGGGGGGGGGGGGGGGGGGGGGGGGGCATACACGGCGTCATATAACCCCTCCCTACCCTGCGCGTGGCAGTAGCTGTCAGTACAGACAATACACGGGTCATATAACCCCTCCCTACCTCGCGTGGCAGTAGCTGTGATTGCAGTGGTCGCGTAAAAATTGCTGTCGTACCCTCTCGTCTCCATCATTGTCTTTGTGAAGTTTGATGTCAGCCAATGTTTAGTAACTGTTTAGTTGTAGTTTAACGTTCATTTACAGCGGTATTCTAATGTCCAATATTTATTATTACATGACAACATGAAGGCCTACTGAGCGTGAGATTGTTGAATGATCTGGTACAGAATTCGGCGCTGATGGGGAGGGAGGGGCAATGCATAGAGATAGCGGCAAACAAAACTTGACCTTGAGCAAACTATATGATATCAGTAGCACTTGAGACAAAACAAAACAGATACCAATGCGCCAAAGTTCGTAATCGGAGCGCAGAAACACTAAGAAAATTAGCCCTGTCGTAATGACGTTTAACTGTAGGCCCTCAAAACTGCCGATGTGAAGATGAGAAGGGTGTTGAAATTGGAGACTACTTGCGCGCTCGAATGAAACAATGGCTACAAATTGGTTCATGAGAAAACACAGTTCGGCTGGGCATAAAATAAAAATCGTTTACTGTTCAAGGATAATTAATAAACGTGTACATGTTTACGCATAGCCTACCATCCCTAGTCAACAGTGAGTTCAACTTTAAACACTTCAGTAATGAGTAATGACTAAATGTTTAGGAGTAAATAAAGCGGAAGCTAGTATTAAAATTAAATTGTTGTTTAAAATTCAAATTCAGCATTTTTTTTGTTGAAAGTTTAGGCCTAGATATAGTACCTACCTAAAGACCAATAGCAAGAGCAAACAAGTTTTTATTACCATTTATTGAAGTTAATCAGCACATAGATTTGAATAAAATGTTGCAATACAATAATTGATGCCCTGGGGAGAACACCTAGGAACCTCTAGGTTACTTTTTTGTTCAGCACTTTCTCGTGGTGCTGGATTAACCTTGAAATGATCGTAGGTGTAAGGAGTTGTAGGTAGCTAGGACAAAATGTCTGGTGTAACATTTGATCAGTTAAATAGTTAAATAATGTTTTAAAATATTAAATTCTAGGGATGGCATCGTGTAGTCCAATACGGATTCGGTTCCAGCCCTTCTCAGATGCGAGTAACACGAATCCGTCCAAGTGTAGGTGGCTCCATTTTGTATTGCGTTAACTAGCAACTCTCGACTACAAAACGTAACCAATAAAATTGAACTGAAGGACAAACGAAGCCACAGATTGTAACAAACAAAAGCATTATGCATTTTATAGTGACAAATCAAACTGTTGGTTAATTTCCATGTTAACAATTTTTTCATTTGTTTAAATAATATGCAGTTTTTTAATTATTAATTGGTGCTGTTAAATAACAAAAAACATACCCTAATAAGATCCAAAACATTATGGTATGGTTTCTACTTTCTTGTAATGTTCAGAGTTCCTGATGTCATTCGGCTCATTCCCATTAAATTCTATTTACGTTGATCTAAAAAAATTAATGTCTAGAAAACAACCTAGGCCTACCTGTATTAATTCCCTGGCAAAGAGTATGCCAACAAGATGTGTTTTACATTTTTGTATCGTCAGTTTAATTTTAATTGCTGCCATTTTTTAAGTACACTTTACCGATACCACCTACACTACATGATACTCTAAAGCAAGTGCTGCTATAGGTAAATACTGGGGTACTACTATGTACAAACACTGGACAAAATAGTGAAAATACTGTATGTTTGTATTGCATTACGAACAGTAAATACGGCGACGGCGTTCAATTAAGTTAATCAGTCAGTAAATGATGTGGCTGATGTTTTATTGACCTTGGAAAGTTGGAAGGGTAATGGTTGCGACTTGCACAAGGAACAGGGGAGGATAAGGCCGGTGCCTCTTTGTGCACACCACAGCTGGCAGACGAAGGTTGCTTCACAGACTCAAATCTCAACACGCACGCGTAAGCGCCAAAGCGGGCGATGAGCGACTGAGCAGTCGGGAACACGGGAGGGGGGGGGGTAAGACCACCGTAAAAAGTAGGGATGTCGATACCAGGAAATTTTCGTACCCGGGCTACCCGCGGGTAATGTTTGATTTATTATCGTCATGGATGTCAAATGATTCAGAAAATCATTGGCAGTTGCTAAGTTTTAATAAAAGCCTAAAAGGGCATGTATGTTTAAGTGTACGGTGACTCACGATTCATGGGATTGGAGCAACTTCATCAAGTGGAAAGGAACACTGATTGATTACTACATTCCTTTCAATGCACATATGTACGCAACCGAAATCGAATGGTAGGCTGCTCAAGGTCAAACCTTGCCTTTATCCCAATGCATGTGCTCCCGCTCCCCGTGAACTACTTCTGTTTCAGTTCATTCAAAGTGATCTTTCACTTCTTGTTATCTGATCTTTCACTTCACACCAAATATCCAAGTTGTCACACAGTAAATATCGGACACAGCGCTGTAAATGCACAAAAGGTAGTATGTAGATATTACCAAAACATCTGATGGATGGAACCAAACTTCACAAGGTCAAAATTTCAGAAGTACGACCTTCACAAAGACAGTAAACACTTGTCGCTACAATCACAGCAGCCAGCTACGAGCGGGAGGGGAATGGGTATAATGACGCAATGTATTGTCTGTTCCGTGAAAAAGATCGCAACGGACAAAAGAAAAACGGGTAATTCCGGGTAATGGGTAATTAAAAATTGGGCCCGTACTCGCGGGCAACGGGCGGGTACCCGTTGACATCCCAAGTGGCAAGGGTTTGCAGAGTTTTGCGGGAAAGCAGCGGCTGAAAGAGCGCGTATTTTGAAATAAAATTATTGAAATCTCGACAACTGAACAATGTCAATTGCAGAACCAGAAAGTCGACGTGTAATTAAAAACAAATTATGCACACGCCCCATCCCTACTGCATGGAGACAAAAAACTGTCTGTGCTCTGCACTGAACTCCAGTGATGGCAGTGCAGGATGAAAATATGAACCTTATTAATTATTATGTATTTTATATTTTTTTATATTATTATTATTATTATTATATGTGTATTATCCAAGCTGCTGTATGGACATTTTTTAAGTGTAGACTTCTACATAATTGCTACAAATGCCTGGAAAGCAATAATAAAGCACAAGCCAGATATGGGCCTATGTATAATAAATGAAAAATGTATAAGGTCTGGTGGTATTAATAATATCTGGAATTAAGACTGTTAAAGGGGTATTCACACGCTAAACTCAAAAAATATATTTCATTTTTCATTCAGGCTAACCAGTTGGGAATTTAGAAAGTACCAGAATTTTTTTTTGGGTCCACCCTTACCAGAATTTTTTTGTCAAACTATAAATTCCAGCTAGGTCCCACCGGCAAAAATCTCCCATAAGAAATAACATAGGCACAATCTTTATGCCCCGTGACCTTAGAGGATTTTGATCAAAAAAATATTGAATTTTTTTACGTACTCATCAGCCTTTTCTGTAAAACTAAATAGTATTTATTTTTTTGGTAATTTGGGCAAGTGGTTTGGTCAAAATATGCTGATTACCAAGTAGGAGTGTGATTTTAGAATGCATATTTTTGCGTGTTTGAGTGTATATTTGTGCACAGTTTCAATACACAATGTTGTAAAGGGCCATTTTAGATTGGTACAATGTATTATCTATGTGGAACAAAAAATAAGCAGGTTAACGTGGTCTTAAGAAATTCCCCAAAACGCCAATTTTAGCAATTTTCAGGACAAAAAATCTTTAAAAAATCAAGTAAAATTACAGTTACAACTTACCGGATATAATTTTTTAAACTGTAATTTTAGTGTAGTATTAGTTACACTATAGATAATGTGGTAAAAATATTTTTTTGGCGTAATGCTAATACTTTTTTAAAGTTCAAAACGCAAAAATCATACTAAAAAATTGTATTGGTTAAATTACAACATTCTCTTGATTCAATTTGTTCTAGTTTCAAATTTAAGAACAATAACAGATTTGGTATGACCTTAAATCTAATACAAATATGAGAAACTAATATTTGCACAGCATTTACAATTTGGAGTAGGCCTACCTAGTACAACATTCAAATTAGTTTTCAGTTTACGCACAGCCTACCTAACATTTATTATAAATTACATTGGACCTGTCAACCCTTCTCCAATGTTAAGTTAACTAGTCATTAGGCCTTTTCCACACTTTGAACAACATTTAAGACGTTTTGGGCAGTAGAAAGGTTGTTTTTAATATTGGCAATACACAGCGCTCTCATCCGGCACACATGTTGTGTTGGTTTTTCTCAGGAGCGAAGTTGAGCGGTGGCAAGCGAGAGCCTGCATCTGGGCTTCGAGCTCCGGCCGTTGTAAGTCACGTATGAGACAACCGCAGGTACGGCAACTTTCTTACGGTGAAGGGTTGCTGTCATTGTGGCTCTTTTGGTCAGCCAATGTAACTAAAAATATTTTAAACAAAAATATTTTTCAATAGGCCTACTCAATTTCTTCATGTTTGTGCATGGTGTCAGGTTACCGTGGTTGAAGGCTCTTACCTTGGTTAGTGAGGTTTCTGTTTCACTAATTGACTAAACAATTGGAATTTCAATGTTCGCAGCCGATTTCCTTTTATTAGTTTCCTGGGCAATGGAAGGGCTTTCTAGACTTGTCATAAAGTTTCCCCCTATCTAACATAACCTTGCAGCATCTTTCATCTTTTGATACGTGCTCTGCATTTGCATAGGTGTTCGAGAAGCGACCTCAATCGGGCCCTTATGTGAGGAGTTTCTCTGCCGTACCAATGGAAGGTACACGGCTCATATTCCCAGCACCACCCGTGAATGCCTGCTTTCCGTACATTCTGCCTGGACGGTATCCAACCCAACCCCAACAGCTTTATGGGGTAAACCATAATTTGCACCATTTACACCTGGACTCGAACAGTAGCAGTGGCTCTAACAGTTCAAGTGCTAGTCAGTCACCTCCAGAGACACCCTCCGCCATAGCAGCTCCTAGCTGGGACAGAGGTTGGTATTTAACCTTTTAGAGCTGTCTTGAGCTGGCATTGTATGGTATCTGATTTTCTTCTCTAAAGGTTTCAGTATAAAGGAGCAAAGCGGGGAAGTTTGGAGTCCCGGCTGTGAAGAACGCGAAGAGAAAGAGGCTGTGGTCTCGCAACAACAGGTGCCAACAGGTGGAAACAACACCAGACCTAGACTACCTGGTTCCCTCGGAAGGAGTAAAGTCAATCCTCCCGGAGTTCAGACAAACGCCCGAGGCCGCGGTCCTAAACCGGTCACGGTGATACTCGAGGGCAATCAGAAGACGTTACCCAGTTGTCGTCGTGATGGCACGATTATCAACGGCATTCTCCCTCGTAACTCTCATCCTCCTTTATCACTCCCCTCCACTTCTCAACCCCCTCCTTCCCAATATCCTGGGAATCAAAGTAATCCTTCCTCTCGATCAGGTGATGGTGGCAATGTGCCTTACAACCCTGCCGCACCATATCATGCTCAGTTCCATCCTATCCGGTCCTTTGCGAACTATGTGCCAAATACTAGTTATATTCGACCTACCTTTCCTTTTCCCAATGGAGAGTTGGTCTATCAATACCATGGTCCACAAACACCACCCCCTCCCCCTCCTACGGCCTTCATGCCAACGCCTGTCCCTAACTACACAGCAGTGTTCACTCCTCCAATGTGCTGTTACAATTGTGGCCAAGGACACCATGCAAGTGAATGCAAGGAACCCACTATGGAAGAAGTTGCTAAGCCAGGTAACAGTTACTGTTGGTTCTCGTAAATAAATTTATACTGGGACTAGTTGGACTTACTAGGATTGCTATTTTATACGAAATCGTGGACAATAATTAATTTTCAATGTTTATTTATTTATGCATAGCCATTGGCCTACCATTGCCCGAATATAACCCAGCCTGCAATAATATGCAGGACAAGAAATATAAAAATTCAATGAAAAGGGTAAAGAAATTCAAAATATTGTATAATAAATGGGGCTGGGCGAGTACTCGAATTTTCGAGTTCACGGCGAGTTCGAACAAATTTGAGGTTCATTTATTTTGAACTCGAATATTCGATTGTTGGTAAAACAGCATTTTCATTTACCGACCCGTCAAAAGTTAAGTGTTTCCTCCATTAGATAGCAACACACGCGGCAAAGTTTGTGATACACTTTAAGTGAAACTCCTTTTGACGTGAAACTCTTTATGATTGGCCAGCTGAACTTGCGAGATCCAATAGCGTTAGTTACGATTCTTTATTGAGAATCCTACGCTAGGGATACCTGTTGAGAGTTTGCTTGAACTTGGGGACAGATGCAGACAAGCATTTTAAAATGCCTATGCTCAACATTGAAAATAAGGGGTTTTAAATGTAGAGATAAACATACTATACAATAGCTAGTTTCTCACGTAAAATGTATAAAAATATCCAAAAAGTTTAATCATCTGCAATTAAAGATGTGAACAAACGAAATTCCGACGGCTGTTCTGCATGATTATATGGATATGGACAGGAGGGAACAGGAGTCCTATCTGTACTGGTTGTCAAGACACATGATGACATAGATATGTCAATGTGGGTATAAGAGAAGAAGAAGTAATAAATATTGCTTGTTGCAAATTTTTACCACTGGTTGTGGTTGGCCATTATTTGTTCCTTTAAAGCTTCAGTGGCAAGGGTTGGTTTGGAATTGGATCTATTTTTATTGTAAGTTCACCCACGGAAAATCAGTTCTTGTAGCTGAGTGGGTAGATTCTAATGATGTTGAACAATTACAATTCTTTATAGACCTATATGTAACATCAATACAATCGGTGCCATTAGGATATTAAATGTTTGCTGTGGAAATTGCAATATTAAATATTAGGTTGATGTACGTGTACATACGATCGACCTTGCGTGCCTTAATATTTTTTTAGTATTCGATGAGTTTGAGAAATTTTTGAGCAATTTACTTGAAACGTGTTTTTAATGGTCAAAGTAAATTAATAATTATTATGCAAGTCTTAGAGCGTAAAGATTGCGAGTTTGTGTTGGTTAAAAAGATTTAAAAAATCCACCTACATAGCTCCGATGTAGTTGCCACATCAGTTGACGCTGGACTGAGTGAATCGGTAGTGAAAAGAAAATTACACATCATAAGGGGGAGGGGGTGACCTAAATGGGAATCTATACAATTGCGACGTAGCTAGACCAGAGTCCCAGTCATCAGAGGTCATTTCAAATGCTAATAGCGACCACAAATTACCATATTTACCCGAATAGAAGACTACCGGTACCTCAAATTTAAGACTACCCCCAATTTCCAGGAAGTTAAAACTGTAAAAATCATATTCTCGAATTTAAGTCGACTCCCTGTTTCAGAAAGTTAAAAGAAAACTGGAAAAATAATATTTCAACTAGGGATGGGTCGTTTAAACTCGCATGTAGAGTTTAAACGTTTACAGTTTTATATAAACGTGTAAACGTGATAGTATTGATTTTATTTTTTTTATTTTGGTGGTCTTGTTCCGTGGAGCCTGTGTTGTATTGTATTGTATTGTATTTATTTTTGTAAAGCTGACCCCTTGCACAGCGTGTTTGGGGTTACCACTGTTCAGGGTCCACTAGATACCTAACAGCTGCTGTAAGGTGGGTCTTTGCTTGTACTTCCACAATGTATAAGCGCCATCTTAGTTCCCTAAGTCAAGACCTACTTGATAATGTGTCTACTGAGAGCGCGAACACATTATCCAACGGACCTTACAGAGATTTTGTAAACAAATAGCAGACTGCAGCTGGACGTCAATTTCAGAAGTCGGTTGTACATTTGAATGCAATAAATACATAAATAGGCTACCACTTATATAATCTTCGATTCTTATATTTGCAGGTAACATTATGGTGTAAATAATTTTCATATCTTTCAACTTTATATCTCAATTTTCATTTGCATAATGGATATTAGGACCCGAGGCAAAGTCCAAGCCATACTTGCACCATGGAGTTTGGTACGACAGTACTATTTAAACTCCATGCTTGCACCATGTATAAACCAAAACCTAATGAGGCAAACTTGAACTTGAATCTGATCTAAGTCGGACCTTCAAAGTCCAACTCGCTACCTTCCCGTGGTTTGGCCTATGAGTAGGGGAGTAGTGTATTCCCCAAAACTAAGGGCGAGCTCTGGCCGGTTGGAGTGCGTGTTGCAAAGAGAGCTCTCGCGCAACTTTTTATCACACCTTTCTTCATTCACACAGCCTTACTCATATTTATTTTCTTCTTTCTCTTTTTTATTCTCCATACTTGCCGGCCCTCTCTGCAACGAGCACTCCTCCGTTCCCACCCAGTTTAACCCATCCTATCCAACATCCTTACTCCTTCCCATTAACCCCCTCGTCTTCCCTTACGTTCCTCCCATTGGAAAGAAGAAAACATGGTGGTAATCCACAATTATGGAAAAAGAAAATTTGGAAGATTCCAATACAATTGACATGGGCACTGATAACTCTACTGTTGAGTGCCCTTAAACAACATTTACTAACTAACTAACTGATCTAAGTCTAGGGCCTAGGCCTAAGAACGCGGGTAACCTCCAGACCTAAGCTCTACGTTGACTTCTACAAGAAGGCTTTATTGGGTAAGGTCTAGGCCGTGGTCCATGAAAAATCCCACACAATGACTAGGGCCTAGCCTAGGCTTATGCACAATTGCACATACAATCTTTTATCGTGGAGTTGTAACTACATTCTAAACACAAAGGTTATATCAATGGTAATATTGATAATAATCCACAATGCCCAATCTTTGCTGTCCATGATCTATCAAAACAAAACAAAAACATAGCACATTCTGCTACGGATAATATTACAGAGCGTGTTCGGAGCGCTCCAGATTATTTTTTAAACACACGCAAGGATATGAGATGGTGGTTTGTTTACATCAGGTGAGAAGACCCAGCTTACAGCAGCTTAGCATAAGTATCTAGTGGACCCTGACCACTGTTATTCCCGCGGAGCCTTGATGACGTCGCCTGCCCGCGCTGCACTACACGCCTCGAAAACATCGCCTGCGATTCGAACACATTATGCTACTGATAATGATTTTTTGATATCGATTTAAGATGACCCCATTCTTCACTACTTCTATCAAAATCAAATCAAAAAATACTCTTAATATCGGGCTAATTGGTAATTGTCAACTGTACATAACATTTAACCAAAATGCCTACCTAATGTAAAGATAATAGTGAAAGTGCTATATATAACCTAAAAAATAGAAGTTCATCATCAAGTTGTATTGTAGGGTAGTATGAATGCGCAGTAAAATGAATGACACCTTTGTGTATGAAAGAGAAATATCTTTTACCAACACAAGCAAAAATTATCTATGCTAGATAACGTAGTTCCTCCGCGTGCTAGATTCACTCTGAGATAGCATGTACAACAAACAATTTCGAGCTATCTGCATTCTTTCTTTGGAACCACTTTAACTAGATGTGATTTCCTCATGCATTTTTAGTTTTCATGAGACATGCGCACATATACATATGCCTATCATGGCTATTATTCTAGTGAACCAAGTAGACCGTGTAACCCGAAAGTGTATTTCTCAATACGTATTTGATTTATGTGCAGGTCAGTATCGCCTCGACTATGCACCCCACCAGCGGCCCGGGGAGTGCTTGTCCGAGAAGTGACCTTGCCAGAAGCCATCGCCCACATTTCCTGCACCAGGTCCTTGTCTGGTGAGCTCATTTGTCTACTGGACACTTATCCACTCGATGTCAAAGAGACGATGGCACGATTATTCGTGATCCTCAGCACCCACCACTTACAATCAACTTACCAGTACTTCATTTTACATCTTAATTTATTGAACACTTTTAAATGGATTTCTTTTATGACATCATTCTGTTTGGTAGTTTCAGTGTTCTATCCACTCTTTGTGGGGAAGACTGTCTTTTTAAAGCTGTTAAATCTTATGATTTATATTATAGGTAACTACTAATAAGTAATAACTGTACAAATATGTGAACGTTGAGTAGGCTACCGAATGACTTAGAGTTAGTGTGGAATGGCAATCCACATAATTATATTATTTACTTTCCCCAGTGCAAAGTTTGAAGACCGGTGTGTAGAGGAATTTGCCGACTACATCTACAAGCTATTTAGCTTTGAGAGGCACCTTAACATCCGTCATGAATAGAATAGCATAGTAATTGTATATATGGATATACACAATAAGTAGAATATGCTACTGCTATACTACTACAACTACTGTAATTAATCACTATTTGCTTGCATGTGAGATTATTGTGCCATTCAGATCACTCACACGGATCAACATGAAACAGTACTATGCATCTAGAAATAATATTGGTTTTGTGTTTGCTCAATAAAGTACCTACCTACTGCAGCAATCTGGTAGGCATAATATGTTAAAGACAAACACCTACCAAGTCATTTTCAATTGGTAGAGTCAATGATAACCACCTAAGAGTATGGTGGAATGGCTAATTAATTAGTTAGACTGAAGCTAAAGATGAATATGTTTTCTTAATTTTAAGTTTCTCGAATCCGTGCACTTGTGCCTATATACCACTAGAATTAGTTTTATTTGCTAACAGTAACTTTAATCAATAGGGAAGGCTTTGCCAATGTTTTATGACTGCAGATGTTACCTTGCAGATTATGACTTTTAACTCATTTCTGGTGATTCTAGTTGAATTTTGATTTATGAATGTATGTTTTTACCAGCTTCGATATCAAAACTTATAGAGCTAGCACAAGAACAAGGCAGCTGGGGCTCGACACGTAAATCATATATTATGTAGTACTAATACTGGATTATGTTACAGATGCTGAATTAGTTTATGGTAAGGTAACATAATACAGTTGTGATAAACATGGTACTGCAAAGGTCAGAGGTTTTGAAACAAAATGTTCTTTGTCCAAACATATTCACGATGCATTTTATTAATTTATAAATTATAATTATTATGTGTGATTCTTCATTTTTTTATGTCGAGTCCGAATCCGAATCCTAAAAATTACTCAATTTTGAATCCGAGTCGAGTCAGATTCCGAGTCTTAAGTAGGCCCTAGAAAAAGGACAAACTGCAGATGGAGCTATAGGTTGGGAATGATAATGGATACCAACGGAAGAACAAATTTTGAAGCTCGTTTTTTCGGAAGTTTTAGTTATATTTTCCACGAGAAAGTGAAGAATGTAATTGCGAATATTCTCAAATCGATGATAAAATGAGTTTTCATAATAGGAAACACTTAATTCTCATCAGCAAATTAAGATTAAAGTAAAGACAATTTATTAATTAATTTAATTTAGTTTTTGTTGTACGTTGGTGCTCCTGTGAGGACGTTGGAAGACTTGCAGCGCTTTCTGTTGGCGAACTTTAACTATAACGTGCCGGCGACGTCGGCTTGATCGATCACTAAACTACATTACCGCAAATTGAGGACTCGGTTTCGAGTAACAAACAAATACTCGATTCAAAATTCCGGGTACTCGCACAGCCCTAATTATTACGTGTAGACCAGGGTTGGCCTACTTGTAATGTTGGTCTTCAGAGACTATTAGAAACAATTTAACATCTTTTGACATCTGTTTTCAGAAGCATTTATAATTTAAATCGTTAACTTTTATGATACAATTAAGCGTAGGCCTACCGGTTCTAGGTAAATATTTATACTTCTTGGATTTAATTAAAGAAGTACAGATTGGGAAAAACATCACATTCCCCTCCTGAATACAGTATGACTGAGTATCAACCATAAGTAAATCGAGTAAATCGTCTTGTATAGGGCGATCCAAGGCTTGAAAAGAAAGCGTGACCGCTAGAGCGCGCACAGTTTGAGTATGGTATTACTTGAGCTGTCACAGTGTCGAGCGCACGCGAAAACCCACTAACACACGCTGTTACTATACAAAATTATCTTCATTAATTGTAATTTTAGCATTCCGCAATGAATTTCCAAGTTGGTAAAGGAGGGAAAATGTACAGAACTTCCAATAAGATAATGCCAAAGTGCTCCTTTGAATAATAAAAATTTGATCAGGGAAGGAACTGTTAACACACTCAAGACGGGCGCAATCCGTCTTCTTAAGAAGAGAATTATGATTCTAATCAGTAATCACTATAAGAACAAATTAAATCTTTTTGTTATAATTTTATTTTTACTTATTTTCCGAATTACAAATGTATGCTCATAAAATATTTTGGTAACGTTTCCTGTGCAAACCTGAACCAAAAATTGATTTTAAAAGGTGTATTTTTATGCGGTTATGCTTTATTATTCCTTCTTAGACTACAAACTAGCCTCAGTGTCAATGTCCACAAACATACAAATCAAATCTTTTTGTTTACAGTGTTATTTGACGATTACACATGCTAATATCGTTACTGATTTAATGTACAAAACAACACACCTAAGAAACTGTTTCCACAACTTCGTAAAATATTTCAGCACCCCTCTGAATTTACTAGGAAAATGCTAAAGTCCCGTCGCGTTGTTGAGCGAGCACTGGTACGTGCAACACGACCCGAGTACAACATTCCCATAATGTTACATACCAATAAGTCTTTAAGGTCTTGACCGATTTAGCTGAAAATTTGTAAAATAGGGGAGAATGGATAAAATCCACCACCATCTAGAGGACCTTGACGTCATTTCTTTGGGAAAACTATTTTAACTCTTTGATAACAAATAATACACTGCTTCCTCGATAGTATTTTGATTACTTCTATGTGGCAGTGCATAGTGACCAGAATTCTCGTGCGACTTTTCGTTGCCATGGTAACGTTACTTTTGTTAAAATGTAAAAACAAATTTAGCTGAAAATTTGTAAAATAGGAGAGAATGTTGTACTTATTGACCCTGCAAAATTTCATAACGATCGGAACATTTTTATTTTTTTATTTTATTTTTTATAACCAACGATCGGATTTTGTTCAAAAACTATACAGCAACCCGCATAGGTGGTATGTACATGTGTGCAAAATTTCAGGTCGATCAGAGAAACGGTGTGACCTGTATCGAAGCAGTAACAGGAAAAAAAAAACAAAAAAAACAGACATTCGAGCCATACGAGTCAAGTGGAGACGCTCGCTCAATAAAACCCTGCGCCCCTGGAGGTTCAATATTTGTACTTTTTATGGCTATACTGATCAATAAAATAGGAAAACGTTAAAGTCCCGTCGCGTTGTTGAGTGAGCACCGGTACGTGCAACACGACCCGAGTACGACTTTCCCATAATGTTACATACCAATAAGTCTTTAAGGTCTTGACCAATTTAGCTGAAAATTTGTAAAATAGGAGAGAATGGATAAAATCCACTGCCATCTAGAGGACCTTGACATCATTTCTTTGGGAAAACTATTTTAACTCTTGGATAACAAATAATACACTGCTTTCTCGATAGTATTTTGATAACTTCTAGGTGGCAGTGCATAGTGACCAGAATTCTCGTTGCCATGGTAACGTTACTTTTGTTAAAATGTAATTTCTATCTACACTACTTAAGGTCTTGACCGATTTAGCTGAAAATTTGTAAAATAGGAGAGAATGGTGTACTTATTGACCCTGCAAAATTTCATAACGATCGGAACATTTTTATTTTTTTATTTTATTTCTTATTTTTTATAACCAACGATCGGATTTTGTTCAAAAACTACCTGTACCGAAGCATTAACAGAAAAAAAAAAAAAAAAAACAGACATTCGAGCCATAAGAGTCAAGTGGAGACGCTCACTCAATAAATAACAGAAACAAAACAAGTAAAAAATATGTCACACACACATATTATTCCTCCCACCCCCAGTATATGGCAATATTTTGCAGGCTTCACATAAAAGCATTATTATTATGTAGTGTTGTCAACTTTGAGTAGCAAAATTGTCAAATTTCTAGGATGGGATTTAAAATAACTAAAATAAGATTCAATATGTCCTAATAATTAAATGTAATATATCCCCCCCCCCCCCCTCCTCACGGACAGTGAACACATTGTCTCATTTGTAAAAACTTCAACACATCGATTTGAACGGCACCTTGATTGGATGAGCGTAGCGAAGATTCCATTCACTACACTGGAGAAAAAAATCCGGAATGTTTTTTTTTTTGTATTTTTGTCTGTTGTTAGCGTGTGTTAACCAATGTTAATGTTTAACCAATAATCCGATTGCAATGAAATTTTATGGAGACCTTCGAAATCTCTGAACGAAGAACTGCCAGGTTTTTGAGCGCAATCGGAAAATTATTTCTTATGAAAATCGGACTTTTACGATTTTTTTTCGATTTTTTGAAAATTTCTTCGACTTATAACACCTACATGCTTTGTCCGATTTTAATGATTTTTCACTGAATCTTAAGTCCATCAATTAAGATATTCGTGTGAAATTTGAGCGCGATCGAAAAATTATTTTTCATGAAAATCGAAAGTTTACGGGTTTTATCTTTTTGTTTAAACAATTCTTTGACTTGTAACACCTACATGCTTTATCCGATTGTAATGATTTTTTTACAGAACCTTAATTTTATGAATTAATATATTCGTGTGAAATTTGAGCACAGTCGAATAATTATTTCTTATGAAAATCAAAATTTTACGATTTTTTTCTTTTTTAAAATTACGATTAAAAACATTAAAAATTTAAGTTAATTTTTTTTTTTTAAATTTGATTTGAAAAAAATCTTCAAGTTAGTAATGATTTTTTCACAGAACAACAGAAAATCTGCATAACACATGGCAGCTCAATGCACCAATTACGCTCATCCAACAACGCGGCGGGACTTAAGCGTTTTCTTAGTATACATAACACGTTCACTGTAATAGGGAACTAGCCTTCATTCCAGAAATCAAATATGTTAAAGATAACATCTAAAAAAAATAACATAAAAGTTTAGTTTTGTCTTAAGGTGAATCCTTTTCTCAATATTTAATGTGGAAAATTTGAATCTATTTCCCGCCAAAAGACAACACGAAAAGTAGTGTGACGTGTCACAGCGCAGTTAGGCGCACACTCAAAAGAAGCTAGCAGATCGCTCCCCGTGCTCCTGTCACTTGTGTTATCCTTTAGATGTCTAGATTAAAAGAAATGCCGCGTTTAAAAGCTACCATAAGGGCATTTACATTTAGGGTTTAAGGTGTCAGCCTTGTCAAAACACAGTTCAGTCATTTATACTGTCGAGATAAATTATGTGGGACAAGGCGGCCATTTTGAAGGGTCCTACGGTGAGCATGCTGCGAACTGTGTGGGCATCGCATCGATGTCACGACCCATCAGCGAACGTTGGCGCGGGAATTCAAAACAATATAACTTTGTACCCCCGTAGTTACCACGGATTTTTTTTTTAAGTTTATTTCAATTGTGAAGATTATTTAACTGTGTTCTAGGCCTATAAATAATAAAAAATGTAAAACGTAAATTTGAAACCAAGGCTAGTTCCCTATTGTATGGGTACCCAGTACCCACCCACCCTGAGAGTGTACTAACACGAAGTTTGATCATTTAGTTTTACAGTTCTATGATTCAATATTTATTTGGTCAACTGTAAGCTTTAAAATATCCATTCTTTCAACGCATTGCGCACGCCTTACCGAAAGTATACACTAGGCGGCCATGACAAATTCAAAGCGATACCATACCTCGACGGTGGCGCGCTCC
This sequence comes from Sweltsa coloradensis, assembly GCA_024449915.1. Taxonomy (NCBI): domain Eukaryota; kingdom Metazoa; phylum Arthropoda; class Insecta; order Plecoptera; family Chloroperlidae; genus Sweltsa; species Sweltsa coloradensis. Next base: position 666,665 of record JAMZAV010000075.1, read on the forward strand.
AGCGGCAAAAAAGTTTGGAGAGTGTCCTATCCTTGATTTAGTCCTTGAATTACTGCTGTTCCAGGGTATACATGATACTAGTATTTTGGATGATCAAGTTTGATCTTGATGTTGGTTTGTCCCCAACAAAACAATATTTTTCTTTTGACCATTTGTAAAATAAGGTATGTTATTAATATTTAATACAATCCAGAAATTAAAAAATCCATCCCGATCGGGGTAAGGTGTCCACCCGGAAAGTGGGAGACGGGTTCGTACCCCGATCGGGATGGATTTTTTAATTTCTGGATTGCATTAAATATTAACAATTCCACCTACGTGAGTGTTACCTGACCATCCAAATCGAGAAAAAAGGTATGTTATGTATTAATAATTATATTTTCCTGTTGGGTTGGGATGAAACGACTCGCCAGTCAACATGTAAAAAATCCAATACTAGTTGAGTTTTGATTCAGCATGGGTTTTTCTTTTTTGTAGTCGTCCTTCATCGTCATCTATCACCACCACACATGGTCTCGAATAGCCTTAGTGCCATAATAGCCATAGACACATTATGAACTAAGGTTCATGTTGTTGATTTTATATAAGCAGATATGCCTTTTTAAATGTTCTACATACATGATGAATACAAAGTGTGGAAAAGGCCAACCGGCAGTCAACCTATCAACCCTTCTACAATCTACATGATTAAAAGTAAGAATGACTGCTGGTATGTTAATTATTGACAGCATGATTTAGTGACGGCACAGCATCCATCATTTTGCTAGTTTTGTAGTAGAATAAGGCCTATTATAGGGTATAGGCTAAAGTAAATGGGTACGAAAATGTAAAAAGTCAAGTGCTGAAGTATATGCAAGGAACAAGAAGGCTTACCTATATTCTAGATTTATATCAAGGGCATTTTCTAGGGATGTGCAAACGTTGTAGATTTGAACTCAAAGTTTGATTGTTTTAATTTTACTAATTTGTAGTGGTGTGCAGGCACCCATTAAGTGACATGTCAAAAAATGGTTCTTAATTTACAGGTACAAATATAAATTTTAAAATGTGTATGGTGGAGGGGCCATTCCAGACTTGTCACTATTTTACGTGCTATAACTGTTTGATATCCCTTTTTTAAGTTTGGTTTAAGATTGTTTCAGGTTCGGTTCGATATTTTGTAGAAGTTCGATGGACAACCCCTCTGAAAGTTTGAGTTTGATTCAAAATTAAAAATCCAGGTTTGCACCACTCTAGTATTTTCTACTTTGAACAGTAAGTCACAGAATGTATTTTAGTTTTGTCTTAGTTTTAGTATGTACATATAATCATTCTACCGGTACTTCAAGATAGGTTACATGATTGCATGATGACTAGTTGACTACTAGTTGATTTTAGTTTGGCATCCCATGTTTTGGCGAGTGTTACATTTTGTTTTGAAACTGGTTCCCAAATGGAAAATAGCTTCTTTCAGTACTGTGAAACTGTACTCACCATTATGTGTGTAAATTCTATTATGAATTAATAATAACTAGATTTATTGCAACGTACAGTAAGTATTGCTGTACCCATGTTCAAAGAGTGTGATACTGATAATATAAATATACTATAATAATAAGTATACTATATATTCTGCTAGATAGGCCTATGGCTCTGTCTTCCCTATTGAAACTACATACTGTAGTTTGGAAATGTTACTTTATATTTTATGTTTCTGGTGATGAAATTTGACCTGTGATTGATACTAATATTATATTACGTATTTGATTTTGTACAGTTTTTAACAATTATGTATTTGTTTCTGAGTTGCTCAGAATTTTTTACTGGTCTCTTATGTATGCCAAATTAAAGTACAGTAGGTATACTTGTGGGGCAGTTATTTAAAACTAAACGCATCACATTGTTTCGTTAGTTATGTTTTAATACATATACCTAACCTCCTTTGGAAGTATTTAAGTGCTACTTAAATTTATTCAAGCACAATAATACTCAAGAATAAATACTAGTTTATGTGATGCCAATAAACTAAAATTACCTTGAATTGGATAATATTCCTACCACAATAGTTTTTGTTTGAGGAAGCAATAAATGTGCTGCTTGCAGGGAATGCGAGATCATTGTGCTGTTTACTTCTTAACATATGTATTGTAACATCTATATAAACACCATGTATTGTATTGTATAATTATGTACTGGATATATGAAGTTGAACATTAATAACCTTGAAGACATTTCTCCAGTTGCAGTTATATATTATATAAAAATAAATGTTTGCCATTATCATGAAGGTTTTAAGTGTTCTGAGCAATGACACTTTTTTAAACTGAGCCTTAATTTCACTTTAGCACACATTGGCAGCAAATGATCATCATAGGACATTTTGAATGGAAACTTACTACAATGATAAATCAATGTTTGTACATAAAATTAGTAAAACATAAACAAAAAAACAAAAAAATAGTACTACATAGCTAATCAAAGTTTATCAGATTCATGTGATATATGTGAATAATTATTATTACATACAACAGTTGTCTCAAAGTAAATATATTTGTAAATTTTGTTGTAAAGAGTGCATTACACATTTTACCATTTATGTATTAAAATTTAAAAAATTATTAAAATAAAAATACCTTTAAAACTGTTGGGAAATAATTATGCCTTCCAACAATGGTGCTCATAACCAACACTCCAAAATTGAGGCACTGGGAAGGTCATTACTCGACTTACGCTCAGTGGTGCCGAGCCTGCATCCATTACCCCTTGGAGGTTGCAAATGCGACCGATAGCTTGCGCCACATACTTGCAACAATGTTACACCCTTCCATAATGCCTTTTTAAGTAGTGCTGGGCTGTGACATGGTTCAATTATCGATATCACATGATAAATTTCGATATTATTATCGATATATCGAAATACAATTGTTTGTGATTTTTTTTTTTCAAAATTCAAAAATTATTTATTTTGTGGCCAAATGGGGTTGATAAGGTATCACCATAAACCCATTTAACTATTTTTACGATCTCACAATCGAGTGTTATAACCCGGCACCTCCACCATATGCACCAGCCAGGTTAATTTAATTTCGACTACCTACCTGGCACCTCCACCATAATTACGAAATTTAGTATTTTTTTGTGTAAATTTTGATATTTCTATATGAAGCCAAATATCGATATCGTATCAAAATATTGATTTTTTTGCCCAGCCCTAATTTTAAGCAGCGAAGTTACGCCCTTCCACCTTTATGGAACGTTTTCTGGCTTAGGCCCTTCTTCCTCCCAGTGCCTCAATTCTACTCGCTAGCTCACAAGTTGCGAATGACTTGATAGATTCCAAGTAAACTTTTCTTACTTTAGAAAGTACTTTTTCACTCAACCATAAAAATAATCCAACAAAACCAGTGGCGTGCGGTGACCTGTTTGAGTGGGTAATCCTATCTGGGCCTAACTAGGGAAACGGGCTCAGCATTCGCGCGATTTGGATGAGCGTCAAATGGCTGCATTGAGCTGCATGTTTTTATGCAGATTTTTGTTGTTCTGTAAAATCATTACAAGTTTGAATTTTTAAAATAAATTTTAATTAAATAAAAATACTAAATTTAATTTTTTAATTATTGGGAATTGTTAAAACGGAAAAAAACTCGAACAATATGCGATTTATAAGAAATGAAGTTTCTCGATTAGCGCCAATTTTACACTATCGTATTATCATGAAATTAAGGTTGTGAAAAAATCATTACGAATCGGATGAAAGCATGTAGGTGTTATAAGTCAAAGAATGGTTTTAAAAAAGAAAAAAAACTGTAAAATTTCGATTTTCAAGAGAAATAATTTTACGATTGCGCTTAAATTTCACACGAACATCTTAATTCATAAAATAAATGTTCTGAGCAAAAATCATAACAATCGGATTAAAGCATGTAGGTTTTATAAGTAGAAGTTTTTCAAAAATCGAAAAAAATCGTAAATTTGCGATTTTAATGAGAAATAATTTTTCGATTGCGCTCAAAAACGTGGCAGTTCTAAGTTCAGAGATTTCGAAGGCTTCCATAAAATTTCATCTCACTTGGAGTAATGGTTTAGCCGGAATCGTGCGGACAAACAGACAAAAATACAAAAAAAAAGAAAGAAAAAAAAAAAGAAAAAAAAAAAGATTTTTTTCTTCAGTGTAGTGAAATGGAATCTTCGCTTCGCTCGCTACGCTCATCCAATAATCAAAACTGTGGGGGTCTGGGGGGAAGGCCCCCCAGCCTATTTTAAAATCACAATTATGACTGCAAATCTACAAGTTTTAGACACTTATTTTTAGCTAGGTGAGGTTGGTGGAAATACAAATTAATTATGTCAGCGATTTAGCCGAGGTAGTTTAACCGGTTCTCACTCGAACACTGAAGGACAAGCAAGCTCGGGCGTGATCAGGGGTAGTGGGTGACCGCTCTGCCCTGAAACTCGCGTATATCGCTGGTTAGAGCAGATGGAGGGTTGCTAGTGTAACGACATCGTTCTCCTCGACGTCTGCTTGGCAGTCCGGGTTAGTGAAGGAACCTATGACTCAAGGTACTGCCCCTTGGTACTTTTCGAAAGGAGTAGGCTACATGCCGGTACCGGGTTTCCCCTCCTCCCTTCTGTTCATATTTTACCCTCATCTATCACCACTCATCGTCTTGAATAGCCAAAGTGCATTAATTTGAGACATTCAAAATCCAATATGAATCAATTATGCGTGTTTTTAGCGCATAGACAATTAATTACAATTATAGCCATACTACTGAAAAGAAAAAAAAACAAAATTAAGAGGGTATGCTGAGGCTTAGAACGGAGGCGAGTTAACGCGCTCAGCTTTCTGGATTTTTTCGGGTAAACGGTTTATAACACCATTATCAAATTTCACACAAACATTTATAAAGAATAAATCTATGTTATCCATTGCATATTCCTAAATTAATTCATTGATTTTGAATTAAAATTTAGTAAAATTGGAAAATCACAAAATTTACTCAATTTTGGTCAACTTTGTTAATTTATTCCAAGTGTACACATTTTTTTAACTCAAATTTGCATAATGGATATCAATGTTTAAATCAATGTGAACGCGCAGGTTAATTTGGTTTTATCGTAAGATAAACGGTTTGGTGGGAATTTCCAGAATTGTAATCCATGTTTTGGATTTTCCATTTTTTCATGTTTTGGACTTATGTCTCGCAATGAATCTTTAAGGCTTATTTTGTGCAACCAATTGCGGATATCAATATAAAAGTACTTTATTGACATCCATTCAAAATTTGGTAATGATATTACCAACCGTTCAGCAGAAATCATCAACACCTGTTTGCGCGCATTTGAGTTGAGCCATGCTCAGCGTACCCTCTTAAAGTAAATTTACTTGGTACTCCCTTTCATATTCAACAACTACTTAAAAAAGCTGTTACACATGAACCAGTGACATTAAGACAATTGAAGCCATTCTATAGGACGAAAACTCTTAATGCAGTTTACTTCTTTTTCAACAAATGATCTACAAAAGGGTAATTTTAGCATGTCTTGGATGATGCAATCACTAATGCTAGTCATTATTTACAAAAAAGCAACGTCGCTCACAATTCACTAAAAACTCACAATACACAAAAATGCGTAAACTTTGAAACACTTTTACTTGGCGAATGGCTTGTTGCGACTGGTGGGTGGTTCCACATTCCCCTGCACTTACGAGTGTTACTGAAAAAAAAAATTGAAAACTAGCAGTGAACTCCGAATTTTGGAGCTTACTTGGCCTAGGATTTTGTATTACCTCCCCCTCCCGCCTTAAAGAATGACCGACAGAATGATGTTAAAATACCTATCCTCAGTCTCAGAGAGGGCTTTGCTTACTTGCTCCCATAAAACAGACTCAGAGAATGCATTGTAACCCCATTACCATTAGGATGAGCAATAAATACAGACTGCGCTGAAAACATTTATCTTACGAAATGTTTATTCTGGTGATGGTAAACATACTTTACTGTATTTAATGGAAAAAATACCCAATGAAAGAAAATGTGCTTGAATCATTGGGTATGCACCACATTTAACAAACCCAGACCGCACGCCTCTGAACAAAACATACAAACCGGGTCAATTACAGCGGGGCCTCTACAAAGAAAGACATCCTGTCTTTAGCAGTCTTTAGCACATTTAGACGTTCCATAATCACTAACGGACAAAAAAACTTGAGTTGTGTGAGAAAGATTTCTGGCTTTGCCCCTACAAGCTACTTTTGATGTGATTCTTGGAGGGTTGCTCAAAACCATATGAATCGGTGCATTTTGAAAGGTTGGAAATGTGAATTGAGTCTATTCCGTAGGAAATCTTGTTTTGTGTAGTTGTGAGTAATTTTTTCACTAAAATGCAACTCTTATGCCGTGCCCTGTAACACTTATACCGCTGGTTAGAACAGATGTACGGTTCGAGAGCTAGTGCAACGGCTTCGTTCTCCTCGACGTCTTCTCGGCAGTCCGGGTTATTGGGGGAATCTATACGACTGTCAAGGTTACACCGTCCTTTCGGATGGGTCATAAAGCCGTTGGTCCCCTTGGTACTTTTTGATAGGAGTAGGCTACGTGCTAGTACCGGGTTTTCCCTCCTCCCTTCTATTCATCCTTCATCCTCATCTATCACTAGGTACTCATCTTCTCATTAATATGAGACGTTAAGCAACACAAATCAATCAAAGTTTGTCTTGTTCTGCTCTAATATGCATAAAGTTTTACCTAAAATTACATTGGGGAAAAATCTAGGTTAGCCTTCCAAACCACTAGTTTATTAGTATGTGTGCTTTCTTTTAATATGCCTACATATGGGCATGACTACCCTACAACACTGTTTTCAGAGGCGTGATGACTAGATTTCACGGCGCGAGCCCCGCCGGTACCGTGACCAGGGGTGTTACCCCCCCAGGACTGCGACGGAAATCCGGAATCAATTTATGCAATTTATTCTAATGTACCCTTATTCAATTAAAATTGCGTGGTAGGCCTATAAGCACCTTCTAAAAAAATCTCGCCTGGGCGAAAAGTGCCAATGTTGAGATAATGACAAATTAGTTCTACGCATGAGCATGCTATATGGCTTAGACTCAAACCTGTTTTACGTATCTTATGTGCCAGGGTTATGAATTAAGAAAAGTCAATTGGTAGCACTAACAGCAACATCTAGTAGGTTCATGAAAATTTCGATGATGTTAACAACTATCGTATTTTAATGTCAGTCTGTTTTTTTAAAATGAAATGTGAACTAGAGATAATGAATGTGAGTATACCGCATAGCATTGCTTTATTGGATTTGAGGAGCGAGGTCAAATCGCTTGGGTTTTTCGTTCTATATTGCCAAAGGGCTAATATGAAGTTACAAGTAAACAGCAAGGTGAACACTGAACAGACAAAATCTCAACAAAGACCGGTCATGAAAATCGCTCTTTTACGATAAATGTTCAAAACCAACTATGTACTATATAGGTATGCAATTTTCACGCTTATTTGAAATGTAATGAGAGTAATATGGTTGTAATGTGTAGTAATATGGTTGTGCTTCAGCTGCTTTACCAGTGAAACGCATTTTTGTTGTGTGTTTTGCATTGCCTCGAGGCTTCCAGTGCTTGTCGCTTTATGAAATTAATATCCCCCACTGAAAATCATTTAACTATAAACTTTAGTGGATAACTCAATATAAAATAAATTTAGTTATCATTAAACTTAGTATTTAAGGCCCGCACAAGCGTTGCGCTACGCTCCAAGAGTTATACCAGCGCATTTGATTCATGAACACCTTAATATAACAAAATAACAAATCTAATTTAGTATGGCCTACCAATTTATGGGTAAATTCATTCTGTGAAAAAAATAGGGCTGAAGTCCAAAATTACACATTAGGTACTTTAGGCTCTGCAGCTAATCCGTCGGTGCTCAATCGCCCCTTCTACCAGCGAGCAGGGTGGGGCTACAACGTTCATATTTACAGACTTGGAAAGTGATGTGAACTTTGAAAAAAAAGTTAAAGATTTGGACTTCTACAATAAATTTGTGTAAGCCCTTTTTGAAAAATAAATCACAAGTAACATTAGTTTAGCATTTAGCTAAATTGACATTTCATCGGCCTCGATATTACCTAAAGTGTGTGCTACAATATTTTTAAACTTATTTTAACTAGGCTATTGAAAAACAAATTGGAATTTTTGAAATGGCTTTAAAAAGGTTTGTCTTCAAAACGAATCACAAGTGAACTATAGTTGATTCTAGAGTGCAGTTTACATCACCTTCATATATATATCCTTCGAATTGCTGGGATAAAATATTTTTTTAAACTATTTTTAACTAACGCCTAGGGCCTATATGTATTAAAACTTAAATTGGTAATTATTTTTAAAAATTTGCTGAAAAGATTTGTCATCAAACGGTCCAACGGAATATAGTTCATTGAGTAGGCACGTATACAAATCTTAAATTTTATAATTTATAGCCCCCTTGTCTCCTGCGCAAATTCTAAGAAAACATAATTTTTACAAATTCCCACCAAACCACCCCCCCCCCCTCTCAGAGAGTAATGGTTTTTCCCTTGTCTTACCCCCTTACTTGGAATGCCCCCCTCTTGTAAAAAGTCCTGAATTCAACACTGCACATAACCAAACAAGCGCACGACAATAAAAAATACAGCAGTAACACATATTGTGCTGCTGCGCGATGAGACATGTCTCAATAGCCTATGCTACTTGTGAAGGAGGGGAAGTGGAGGGAGGTGGACAAGTGCTGCGCCATTGAGTTGAAGGCGTAATAGGGGAAGGCTCGGAGACAGAATCCTAGTTGTCTCATGAGCTTGCGCACAAACATGGAAATAGACCACGTAACGAGTTCATTCATACTAGACAGTGCGTACTGTACTCACTAGTAAAACCATGTTTAGTATATTATTTTTCTAATTTATTAGTAGGGTAGACACTGTCTCAATGCCAACGTTTCGCCACTGCATATTGGGAATCAAAGGACTTAAATCGTGGTCAAACATTGGGTAGAAATGCAGGTAGAAATAAAGGCAGATTTATGAATTTCAATAGAACAATGTATGTAGTAGGCCCTACTACATGTATAATCCAGAATCTTAACATCATCTTGTAAAGAATAACAGTCGCCTTCCCCATGAGGTCTGAGGGGTTTCCATCAGTTTTTTGAAGCCACATTCATTGATAATTATGTGCTCGATCTCAGCCTCAACATGTGTTCTCAATTTTAAGCTATTGAACATGGGGAATGCATTACCTGATGACCGTTTTAATCTTCTTACAGCGTTTCGGTAACACTTCCAAGGTTGAGGCTCTATCACTAATAGTTTTGCCCACTTAGTTACTTCAAACAAAAACTGTTTAAGACCTTTATCCCCATGGTTTAAATGTATCCACATTGTTATTGAAAAACAAAAAATTACATCAAAATATGTATTGTTCCCATTCTTGCTTAGAAATGAAGAAAATATTTCTTCTTTTTCATCACAAACAAAATCCAGGCATTTATAAGTTATACTGTTTTCAAACACATTTAATTCTTCAGCTCTACTTATAAGAGTTGGGTCTATATCAATTGCAAGAATTACACAGTCGGTGGTGTTCTTTCTATTGCCAGTACCAGACGAATCATTTCCATCAGGCAGATCTACACTTCTTTCAGACAATATTTCCAAATTTGTGTTTACTAATTTATATAATGCACTTGTCAACATTCCAGTATTACACCCAATATCTAGACATACAAAATTTTTACCAGAATGGGTCTTCCAGAGATGAGTTGGAAAATGTTCCATGCGTTGCTCTGGTGTATTAAACTGGTAATAATTGATGAAGTTTCCATGTGTTACAGCACCCGGATCACCTTTGAACTCCAGTTTGACATCCGCCATTCTAAAAATATAGTATCATCCTCATAGTTGGTCTACTAGTACCTGCAAAATGTAAATAGGAGAATACTATAATAAATAACAGCAACTAAACATTAGGCCTAACTAAATCGATCAATGTGGCTCAGGAATAATCTAAACTCCAGTTCTCTCTACTGTACAGGTAACTGCTCCTCAATTACTACCCCCACCAACTACCAAGGGCAATGTAGGTCTACAAAGTGCGAGCGGTCTTGTCATATTTGGAAACTTGTCGTGCTGCCCAATTAACTAATCGGCAATACTGTTTTTGTTTTTTTAGAATCCTATTGGTGATTTTGTGTAATGAATGAGAGTTGGTATCAAGGAGTAGCCTATTATGGGGATAATAGATTACTGTATTTTTTAAACATCAAGAAAACAGTGGTAGTAAATTTTCAACTAGCTACAAGATCCACAAAGCAACAAATAAATAACATCTTCCTGAATTTCAATGTCTAGCCTATTTAAAATTTATTTGCCAGTTAGTCCTCTGAGTAAATATTCACAAGGCTTCTGATAGGTGGTTGCCATAGTGATGACAAGTTATGTGGCAGTTAAATTTACTTGCCACTTTAACTGTACATTGAAATATTTTTTTTAGAATGGCAATCTAGAATGTTAATAAATCAACTTTTTTGGGGGTGTGGTTGAAAAAAAAAAAGATTGAAAAATTGATCAAAATTTTATATTAAGTAAGATTACAAAATTAATACATATTGTAGATAAAAGTATAAAGTTTAATTTAAAAAAAATATGTATAAATAAAACATATATATAGGCTTATGTAAAATGTGACCAGATAGATGGATAGATATTTATTAGTATTGTCATAGCTATGTATATTGTATATTCATGTAGATAATTAGACCCAATTAAAAACAAGATACATATTACTATATGCATTTTTAAGTAACATAAATAATTGGATGAGCGAAGCGAAGACTTCAATTTCACTGACCCCCAAAAAATTAAGCTCGGGTGTTTTTTTTTTGTTTTTCTGTCTGTTTGTTAACTCTACCAGGCAAACGGCATATCCGATCTTGATGAACATTGGAGGGGACCTTCGAAATCTCTGAACTTAGAGGTGTAGGCCTATTGTTTTCGTGTACAATCGAAGAAATATTTCTCATGAATATCGTACTTTTACAATATTTTTCGATTTTTAGTACAATATTTTTGTGGCATTTAGGCCAATTCTGACCAAACGGGTGGGGCTACAACGTTCATATTTCACATGTACATTAAGGTAATGATGATGTATTGCTTTTTGAAAGAAAAAATTGAAAAAGTTAGCCAGAATCCATAGAATAAAGGTTTTAATATGAGTTTTTTAGGTTTAATAAAAATAAATAAATTTTATTCAGAGTCTACCCACTCAGTTATGTAACTGATTTTCAGTGGGGGACTTTAAATCAAAGCAACCAAGCCAACCCTGCAGGCCCCGACGCAATCGACGAGTGAGCGATAACCAACCAAAGATCGATATTTTTAATAGGAAATATAGCAATCAGTGGTATGGACAGTGCGAACACCTGCGAATCAACGCCAGAATCAACAAGGCCGATTCAGAACAACTCTGAAATTTATGACCAAACGGGTGGGGCTACAACGTTCATATTTCACATGTACATTAAGGTAATGATGATGTATTGCTTTTTGAAAGAAAAAATTGAAAAAGTTAGCCAGAATCCATAGAATAAAGGTTTTAATATGAGTTTTTTAGGTTTAATAAAAATAAATAAATTTTATTCAGAGTCTACCCACTCAGTTATGTAACTGATTTTCAGTGGGGGACTTTAAATCAAAGCAACCAAGCCAACCCTGCAGGCCCCGACGCAATCGACGAGTGAGCGATAACCAACCAAAGATCGATATTTTTAATAGGAAATATAGCAATCAGTGGTATGGACAGTGCGAACACCTGCGAATCAACGCCAGAATCAACAAGGCCGATTCAGAACAACTCTGAAATTTATTATGTGCTTTGTTGCTAGGACGGCTCCAAAGTCACCGTTTACAAACTCCTAAGACAAGAACTGATGGACTGAAGTCTAAATCAGAAGTTAAAAAACTTCTGACTTTAGCGGGAATCGAACCCTGGACCTTCTGCATTGGAAGCAGATACGCTAACCACAAGACCAACGAGCCACAATAATAACAAATAAATAATAACAATTTACAAGTAACAATAGAAACTTGACAACAATCACCAACAATGCGTTCAAAAGGCACTTGATAAGTAAATAGATCCCACGCAAACTAAAAACTTACAAAAAAGCTCATCCATCAACGCGACGGGACTTAAGCGTTTTCCTAGTATAGAAATAATATAAGAATAGAATAGCACTTGCAAGTCAGTTATACATAATGGTTTGTCACCCATATTAAATGCTTTCTACATAATGAATATTTACAATGTACAAATGCTGTAATAAGAATAAAATGTTAGTAGGTATATATTAAAAAAATCTGGCAGTGCTGCTTACTTAGCTACAGGTTGTCCTCCAGATATTCCCTTATAGAGTAGTAGGCTTTATCTTTTAAGAATTTTTCTACTTAGGCCTATATTAAAAATTTGTAATGGTTGTTGTATTTTTTATTTCTTTGGAAAGTTTATTCAACAGTTTAATTTTTTGGATGAGCAAAGCAAAGACTTCATTTTCACAGACTCCTAAAAAATTTAGCTCGGGTGTTTTTTTTTGTTTTTTTTGTCTGTTCGCACGATTCCGGGCAAACGGCATAGGGCTATGCGATCTTGATGAAAATTGGAGGGGATCTTCGTTTTCTCTGAACTTAGACTTGCCACGTTTTTGGGTACAATCGAAGAAATATTTCTCATGAATATCGTACTTTTCCGATTTTTTTCCGATTTTTAGCGCAATATTTTAGTGACATTTGGGCCGATTCTGACCAAACGGGTGGGGCTACAACGTTCATATTTCACATGGACATTAAGGTTATGGTGATTTATTGCTTTTTGAAAGAAAAGGTTGAAAAAGTTAGCCAGAATCCATAGAAATAAAGGTTTTAATATGAGTTTTTTGAGGTTTATAATAACAATTAACAAGTTAGTAACAATAGAAACTTGACAACAATCACCTACAATGCATTCAAAAAGCACTTGCAAAGGAAAAGTGGTCCTACGCAAACTAAAAACTTACAAAAAATCTCATCCATCAACGCGGCGGGACTAAGCGTTTTCCTAGTATAGTTGGAATTGTATTGGGCAAATTTAGTATTATGGTGTTGTGTATGGACGTCATTATGTTGTCTTGTTTGGTGTGAGTGGTAGGCCTATGTGTGATTTTTGTCCAGCAAATGAAAGTTTTTTTTTTTTACAAATAGCCTAATACTGATTTAAGAATGAATATACAGTATAAGGTAAGAATTTTTAGATTCTTAAATAAAGGTTGTGTGCGAGTTCTTGGGTGCGCCTTTACATGTTTCTGATTGCACGTTTTTGTATTTTAAATACATTGTCATGTTGTGTGGAATATCCCCAAATTTCTGTTCCATATCTTAATAAGCTTTCAAAGAGTGCATGATAAACTACTTTAGATGTAGGCCCTACATATATTTGTTGAATGTCTCATCAATCTAATTGAGTAGCACACTGAGTTTAGTTTTCCTATTAGAACAGTTAGGTAGGTATATGTTTGTTCCATGTAAGGTTTTCATCTACAAAAATTCCTAAAATTCAACATCCGGTAGGCCTACCCTTGAAATGGTATGGGTAACACTTCCGTTTAGGCCTACTTGAATTGTTAGTTCTTGGATTGTTCTAAATGTCTTGATTTTTGTGAATGAAAGTGGATTAGTTTAGTTTTTGACGAGATGGAGATTAACTTATTAGCCTACTTAGAAACCAATTTATAGTTGTTGTTGCCTTTTCTATTGCTTTTGGTATAAAATCTTCTTTCAAAAGTGCATCGATTAAAGAGGACGCATCATCTGCAAAAAGTTCAACATCGTCTAGCGTTAAGGGCTTCGATGCACAATAGTCAAATAGCCCGTGAAGCAAACCGACGGGAACAAATCTTATAATAAGTGTGTTAATTATATTTTGTTATTTTGTTATTCTGCATATTTGTATTTAATTTATTTTGCATATTACTCGCGTACCTATAAACCATCAATCAGCTGATAAAATAGTTTTAGGACGTGCACATCTTGATTCCGATTGGTTCCGGTATTTGTATTGTATTGTATCTCTCTCTCCTACTAATTGACTATTATAGTCTGTGGTAGGTTTCTTCATCCTTCCTTCCTTCTTAGCATCCATCCTTTCATTTATCATATTTCCCTATTTCTTGTTTACTTCCCATCTCTCTTTTTGCCTTATTTCCATTTTTCCTTTGATTTGCATCTTCCGTCCATGTGAACTTCATCACACACTCATTGGCGAGCCCTTTCCTTTAAACCGGGTGAGCCTTAGGCAGTAATTTTAAAGACTTTTTAAAACCTTTGATATCCTTTTCGACTACTACCCCCTCTTTCAGGCCATTCCATTCCACCACCGTTCTGGCCAAGAACGAGTTCCTCCCTACGTCAGTAGCCCATGTCCCTCTCTCATATTTCCACTTATGATCCCCTCTTGCTAGATAATTAGCCTTCCTTAGAAGGCTGTTCATCTCCCCCATCCTTCGTGATCTCTAGTCACTCTATACATTTTCCCTAGTCTGTCCATCCTTTGTCTGTCCTCTAGCTCTTCCCATCCTAGATCTCTTACCATACTGGAGACACATCATACTTCCTTACTACATGTCCATTTACTACTTCCTCCTTCCATGTATTCCCCTTTCTAAGTACCCTTCTTGCAGCTCTTTTCTGTATAGCCTCTATCTCATCTACTTCCCCCTTCCTATACGGGTCCCATATAGCTCCAGCATACTCGACCACCGGTCTCACTGGGTTTTTTGTTGCGTCCCCTTTTAAATTCCTATTTCCCCCTTTTGTGTTCGCATAACAATTAAAGGCCCCAAAAACCTTTCTTAGAAACCTCCTTGCGTGTTCCTCCCAGCTGAGCTTCATGCAGCCACATCCAGATTTTAATTTTTTCCACCTTTTCCATTTCCCTTTCCCCCCATGGTGGGGTAACCTTTCCCCCGGCCCTCGGACTATCCTCCTTTTTGTGAACTTCCATTTCATTTTCATGTAAGGCTCATTCATTCCCCATTCCCCTTCTTCCCCCAGATAGTCAAGTCCTGCTTGGTCCGTTACCCCCAAATTTTCCTTAGATTCGTTTTTTCCCAGTCATCTGCAAATAGTTTTAAACCTTGGCCCCCTGGGTAAGTACGGAAGGGGAACGTTCAAATTTAAAACTTGGTGATGTTCCCTTGTCGTTGCCGGCAAGGGGAAAGCTTTATTATCCGTGTCGTAATTTAAAACCTGTGTTAAACTTTTTTCCCCTTTATTTTTCCGGGAAATTTTTTGCACGGCCTTTAATTTTACACCCTTTCCATGAAACCATACCGACCCAGTCTGTTTTTCTACTTGGACGCTGGAATTCAGAAGATCCGCCCTACCTTCCCCGTAAAGCCCTCCTGCGTATTGGGATGTCCCCCCCCCCCTACTTCCCCTAGCCGCCCGTACTATTGCAAACTAACCCCCTTTCTTTTTCCCCCCAAATGACTCCCACCCAACTCTCCCCAACATTGCAGTGACCTGTCATAAGCCTACCCTCTCACATTCCCCTTATCTCCCCCTTTCTCCCCCTCCCACCGCCAAGGGCCAAACCTTCCCCAAACCCTTCTCCCCCCTACGTTGAATTTGGGGTTTAAGTGAATTCTCTTGCCTTTTTCCCAAAACCCCCCACTTACGGACCCCCATCCGCCGAAACCCTACTCCCGACGGGGTCTAACCCACCACCTTTACGCCCGATCTTTAACTCCCCGGCTGGCCCCTCTCAGAGACTTCTCATAACGAATCCCAGAGTAATAAGCAACATTTAAGGTGCCTGCCTTGGGGCCTGGGGCCAGACTATTGGTTTGTAAAACAAAGAACAAGGGGAAAAAAGCAAACGGATTTGGATGGCCTCAAAAAGGGCTAGGCCTTGGGTAGGGGCTATAAAAACCTAAAAACCCGGCCCACTTTCAAATGTATCCTTGCTAGGCCTAGGGCCTACTTACTTTGTAATTTCGATGATTCGACAGGTTACACGGGACACATGACAGTTTTACTTATTTTTACTTATTAACTTTCTAGGTTATGTCATTAACAGGCCCGCCTCTCCCGCCTACATAGCAATTTGTAGAGCAGTGCACCAGACGCCTGCTGTAAGTCGCATTTCCCCCCCCACCCCCCCCCGCCCTTGGCGGGTTTCAATTCAAACCCAAGCCATAGGCTTTATGTATTTATAACCCAAACGAAATGTATAATCTGTGGTTAATCACATGGTAAGGCACTGTGAGCTTTGTGTATTTAAATATTATCATATTATTATCCTACTTTTGCCGTGGGCGGGCGGGGTCGAATTGTGGTCGAATCGAAGCGTGGGGTGGACTGTCAACTTGGGTGCCGACTGCCGAGGAAGAAAAAAACGAAAATATCCTTTTTATTTTACACCTTTTGGTACCAATAGGGTATTGGCTTTTTTAAAACTTTAAGTATGGATGTTTTAAAGCCAGACTTAATATGGATCGAAGGGATATGCTACAGGATACCCTTTCTTCATAATGGTGGTGCAATACGACCTGAAGATATTGATAATGAAGAAACATCTAGACCTACTAGGCGTAGGCCTAGTGAAGATGAGATGGGTAAGACGTAAGACGGCAAGCTCCATTTCTTAAGTCTAGGTCTAGGTAGGCCCTAGCCCCTGGAAACAGGGGCTAAGCCTATTTCATTCATGTATACATACATACATACATACATACATACATACATACATACATACATACATACATACATACATACATACATACATACTACATATGGTAGGGCCTAGGCTATAGGCCTAGGCCTACATACACAAAGTTCTCTCTTAACTATGGCAAAAGGGGCTTAGGGCCTAGGGGCCTAGCCTAGCATAACATAACAATAATGCTTAAGGTTGCAAATGGGCCCTTCCGCCCGATGTCTACCACCCACTCCCCCCAGATCTAGGGCCTAAGCCTAGGACTAGGCTAGTGAAGCATCATTCACAATTAGTTCTAAGGCGTAAGGCTCAAGGTCTAAAGGCCGATGCACAATTGCCCGGGAACGAGAACGGGAAGACGCTAACGTTAAGAGCTTCGATGCACAACAGCCCATGAAGCAAGCCGACGGGAACAAATAACAAATGTGTTACGGGTACGGTAATTATATTTTGTTATTCCGCTCGTTTATTGAATTTTTTCGCATATTACTCGCGTATAAACCATCAATCAGCTGATAAAATAGTTTTAGGACGTGCACATCTTGATTCCGATTGGTTCCGGTAACGTACGGAACGGGAACGTTACGGAAAGTTAAAACTTGGTGATGTTCCCGTTGTCGTTGCCGGGATACGGGAACGACCGGCAACGGGAAGCTTTATTGTGCATCGTGTCGTAAGTTTTATTTCATTTCATTTTATTGTCTTGTTTTGTAGTAGTACAACTTTATTTATTAAACAAAGCTCTGCCTTTACATTAAGGTTGCCTTAAGACACAGAATAACAAAAAGAAATTAATTTACATTTATACAAATTACGTTTAACAATAAGTAAAATAAGTTACAGATTATGAAAAAATACTGGCAATACTAATACTAGCATATAATGTTACAATGTTATGAGAAGACTAGCAAGTTAAACAATGAGTGAGTAGACTCTAAATACAATTTATTTATTTATTTATTTATTTATTTAATATATTATAAGCTAGCTAGCTATTAAACACGTCTTTTCAAAAGACTAAGACTTGATTTAGGATGTATAGAAAATACTAAAACTAATTTACATTAACAATTAACCTGTGATTCAACTTTCTTTTCGTTATCGTTAACGGTAACGTTATCGTTACCGGGCAATTGTGCATCGGCCTTTAGGCGTAGGCCTAAGTCGTAAGAAATGCTAGGCGTTTACAACAACCATGTCATTTTTCATTGCTCATGCGTATTGCGCATGCGCGTACAACCAGCTGTGGAATGAAATAAGCAAGACTGGGGAGTTTCCTTGTTTGTGATTGGCTCATCGTAAGAAACCTATCGTAAGAATTAGATTTTGGGCAATTCGTTACGACATAAACCATACGCCTTGCGTCTTAGGACGTGTTGTGAACGTTCAGATTGAAACACATAGGCCTACTCGGCAATACAAAATATTACGCCTTGGAACTATTGTGAATGATGCTTTACTACCCTCCCAGAGGCGGATTTATAGCTACTCAAAGTGCGCGCAGGAGCAGAGCCCCAGGTGGCTGAGGGGACCCCGATTTCTGCCGTTAGAAATATACCAATTTACCGGTTTCCAAGTGGAGCTATGCCATACATTAGAATACAAGTTTTGTATTGTGTGTTTTGAATCCATAGGCCTATTTAAAACTCCCAGTAAAAATATTTTTTTCCAAAATTGGATGAGCGAAGCAAAGACTTCAATTTCACCGACACCCCAAACAATTTAGCTCTGGTGTTTTTTTTTTTTTTTTTGTCTGTTTGTTTGCTCTCTACCGGGCAAACGGTATATATGCGATCTTGATGAAAATTGGAGGGGACCTTCGAAATCTCTGCCCCATTTTTGGGTACAATCGAAGAAATATTTCTCATAAATAGGCCTATAGTACTTTTACGATTTTTTTTTCGATTTTTAGTGCGATATTTTCGTGACATTTGGGCCGATTTTGACCAAACGGGTGGGGCTACAACGTTCATATTTCACATGGACATTAAGGTAATGGTGATGTATTGCTTTTTGAAAGAAAAAGTTGAAAAAGTTAGCCAGAATCCATAGAATAGGCCTAGGCCTTTTATTATGAGTTTTTTTGAGCAAGCGTAGCGAGCGTCTCCACTTGACTCTTATGGCTCGAATGTCTGTTTTTTTTGTTTTTTTTGTTTTTTTCTGTTACTGCTTCGATACAGGTCGCACCGTTTCTCTGATCGACCTGAAATTTTGCACACATGTACATACCACCTAGGCGGGTTGCTGTATAGTTTTTGAACAAAATCAGATCGTTGGTTATAAAAAATAAAAATAAATAAAAAAATAAAAATGTTCCGATCGTTATGAAATTTTGCAGGGTCAATAAGTACCTACAACATTCTCTCCTATTTTACAAATTTTCAGCTAAATCGGTCAGGACCTTAAGTAGTGTAGGTATAGAAATTACATTTTAACAAAAGTAACGTTACCATGGCAACGAAAACTCTCACTATGCACTGCCACCTAGAAGTAATCAAAATACTATCGAGGAAGTGTATTATTTGTTATCAAAGAGTTTTAATAGTTTTCCCAAAGAAATTATGTCAAGGTCCTCTAGATGGCGGTGGATTTTATCCATTCTCTCCTATTTTACAAATTTTCAGCTAAATCGGTCAAGACCTTAAAGACTTATTGGTATGTAACATTATGGGAATGTCGTACTCGGGTCGTGTTGCTTGTACCGGTGCTCGCTCAACAACGCAACGGGACTTTAGCGTTTTCCTAGTAATAAAAGTATGCCCCGACTGGGGATCTGGGGACTGGGGAATGAAGGTGTGTCTTTATGGCACGTTAAGCCAGAGGTTCTGGGTTCGATCCCCAGTCGGGGTATACTTTTATTACAACTGCTATCATTGACTAATTGTGATGTTTTGTTATGACACAACAGCTGACTGGTCACCGCTGCATGATGTGGATGCAGACAGCCACATAGAAGGCTGTGTTTGGTCATGTGACCTAGGCCTGGTGACTTCAGTTGACTGTGGGTTGTAAGCCATGACATAGAGGTTTCACTTATGTATCGTATTACTGTTTCTATTAATTAAAGAACCCAATCTAAGTTCAACAACGTGTTATTAATGTAACTAATAACAACCCTAATATCATCTCATGGTGTCAAGAAGTACGCAGCAGAAATAAGGTTAGGATTCAGACGATAATAAAAGATAAGTGAACGCATAACCTCACATTCGCCGACCACATGGTAAGTGATAGCCTAGAATCACTTACAATTAGCATTTTCAGTTGTAAAAGCATAGTAACTGCCAAATAACTTGAGAAGAAAATGTCTAAAGAATATAGGAAACCCCCGAATTGGAATTGTCGGGAAATGTCCATCAAAATTGGAAATTCTGGAAGCAGAAATTCGAAATATACATGAGGGCGTCACAGGGCTACAAAGAAGACCCTGAAGACCAAGTCGCAATATTTCTCAATCTAATTGGGGACGAAGCGTTACGGACGTATAATACGTTTGATTTGAGCAATCAAGAAAGGAAATCGCTCGAGGCCGTGATGAGCAGATTCGAAGCGTACTGTTCGCCAAAGAAGAACATAGTGTTTGAACAATACATGTTTTTCAATCGTTCTCAAAGCGAGAGCGAAACATTTGACCAGTTCCTAACGCAGTTGAAGATCCTTGTAACTCGTGCGAGTTTGGTGAAAACCTAAAACCGCTACTACTCCTACGTATAGTGGTTGGGGTTAGGTATCCAGGGTATGAAGGAGAAACTACTACGAATTCCGGATCTCACCCTAGAGAAGGCATCAGAATTCTGCAGAGCTGCCGAAGTGAGTCGAGAGCAAGCACAGGTCTGGAGGAGAAGACCGCCATCGACTACGTGAAGAAACAGCCCGGGAAAAGCAGAAGACCGTTAGGCCTACCGAAACCGCCTAGGCCTATGAATGATGGCAACAGTAGTGCTACAAAAATCAAGTGTTCAAAATGTGGGTACAACCATGTGCCAAAATCGTGTCCTGCTTACAATAAGCAGTGTAATAAATGTAAAGGATTCAATCATTTTGCGAAAATGTGCTCGAAGAAGAATGTACACGCCTGTGAGTGTGTAGAATCTGAAGAAAAACAATCTAACACCTCTGATAAAGATGAACTTTATGTGGGAAATGGTGTCTGAACAGTATAAATGCACAGTGTGCTAGGCCTAGAGGGACGTGAGTGGACATCAATAATTGATGTGGGCCTAGGCCTAGGAGGGCCCGCTGGTAAGGTAAAATTCAAACTAGACACAGGGGCTCAGGTGAGTTTCATACCTGTCAAGCTGTTCAAACAGCTAAACTGTAGTCAAAATGCAAAGGTTGTTAAAACCAATACCACTTTAATAACTTTTGGCAACCACAAGGTTAAAGTGGAACTAATGTGTTCTAAAGGACAAAATCAGCCAGTGAAAATTAGTTTCATGCTAGCAGACCTTGAATGTAGGCCATTGTTAGGTCTAAGTGCATGTGTACAACTCAACCTTGTGCAAAGAATCAATGTGCTTGAGGAAAGTAAGCCTAGTATGGGCCTAACCAAGGAAAAATGTACTTCAGAGTACAATGAGGTATTTTATGGTGAGTTAGGTTGCATGCCAGGTACGCATAAAATAATTCTTAAGACAGATTGTGTGCCAGTTATCCACCCACCTAGGAAGGTACCAGTGTCACTGAGGGGGAAACTAAAAGATACACTGGACTCATTGGAGTCGAGGCAAATAATTGAAAAAGTCAGTGGACTACTGACTGGGTGAGTAACCTGGTAATAGTGGAGAAAGCAAATGGTTCTCTACGAGTGTGCCTAGATCCTAAAGACGTAAACAAAGCAATTAAGAGGGAACACTACCCGATCCTACAACTGATGACATTCTGACTAATCTATTTGTACTTGTCTGAGGGATTCATGCAAGTACTTTTAGATTCTAGTTGTACAGACTACTGTACATTCAATAGTCCATTCGGCCGGTACAAATTCCTCAGAATGCCGTATGGTATCTCGTCTGCCGCTGAGGTATTTCAGAAAAAGAATTTTGAAAACTTTGGTGATCTCGCTAATGTCCAAGTAATATTCGATGATTTAATCGTGGCAGGTCGAACGCTAGAAGAGCATGACAAGGCTCTCGTGTCGGTATTTGAGCGTGCTAAAAGCTTAGGTATCAAGTTCAGGGTGAACGAGGTAAAGTATATGGGACACATAATTTCAGCTGATGGTTTGAAAGCTGATCCAGAAAGAGTGAAAGCAATTCGTGAATTGCCCTCTCCTGTAAATGTAACCGAGTTACGGAGATTTCTAGGGATGGTAAATTATGTGGGTCAATTCATTCCCAACTTGTCGAGTATTTCGGAACCACTTCGACAACTGTTTAAAATATACCGTTCAATGGGAGTGGGGACCAGAACAGGTTAAAGCCGAGCTAGAAATAAAAAGGATGCTATGCTCAGCACCTACGTTACCCTACTATGACGAAAAGAAACCGTTGTGTCTGCAGACAGACGCATCGAAATCGGGCTTGGGTGCCTGTTGGTTGCAAGCCATGACATAGAGGTTTCACTTATGTATCGTATTACCTGTTTCTATTAATTAAAGAACCCAATCTAAGTTCAACAACGTGTTATTAATGTAACTAATAACAACCCTAATATCATCTCACTAATAATGTCCTCAAAGCGGGCTTATGCTTAAAAACTGTAGATTCATACTACCCAACTCACGGGAGATGAGAAGTGACTGGATTTTTCCATGTGTTCTTTCAGTAATGACGGCTACATTGCAGTCTTCTGTTCGATTATTATCATGGATGTCAACAGTCACAACAAGTAGCAGTTTAATGAAGGTGTGTCTTATGTCTCAGTAGCTCAATTGGCAGAGCTATGGCGCTAGGGTTACCATACGTCCGGTTAAAGCCGGACATGTCCTCTTTTTTTATGTCTGTCCGGGCGTCCGGGCGGTTTTTTCAAAATAATGCAAAATGTCCTGTTATTTCACCCAATTCCATGCAGAGGCGCATGCGCACCCTTCCGCCCCCCTCACTCACCATCCACCGACCGTAAATCGCCGAATACGAGCAGCCGATCATGTCCGAGCGTGTCACAACACGCCAGGCTGTGCAGCAAGCAGTGTACTATTACGTGATTTAGTTACCATTTCCGTACGTTTCGTGCCTTGTGTCCACGTCGTACGGCGTACGTAAGGAAGTGTTTGTTGGCCTAGGCGACTTGTCTTAGTTTTGTCATAAAATGTAGTGTTCATTTAAAAAATAACCCCACAATTTAAAAGGCGTCGGCACCACTGTCCTTCCTTGACCCTTGTTCAGATCGCTCTAAACGCTATCCTGACGGTAAAAATGTCGAAAAAAAATTTCGACTCCGGCGGCTGGGGCTCTGCCCCAGACCCCTTGTAGTCCGCGAATGTCTGTGAACGAAATGTCCTCTTTTTTGCTGAGACACTTATGGTAACCCTATATGGCGCGTTAAGCCAGAGGTTCTGGGTTCGATCTCCAGTCGGGGCATACTTTTATTACAACTGCTATCATTGACTAATATTGTCCTCAAAGCGGGCTTATGCTTAAAAACCGTATAATAATAATAATAATAATAATAATAATAATAATAATAATAATAATAATAATCCAATGAAACCAAACCCAGGGCCCTATTCCCCTTCTTATCAACTTCATGCATCTGCTCTCCCAACCCATATTCTCCGCCAACATCACCCCCCAAGCACTTATTCTACGTTCTCCATAACAGCTTCGTAGTGAACTTATGTCACGTCAGTCGCTTAGGCTACCCGACATAACAAAGAGGGTTGGTTTATCAACCAACTCTCAACCCCTTACAACGGAAGCTGGCGCGTTAATATGCGTAAGCCGGAAAACCTCATAATGTGTGAATATGACATCTACCTTATTAAGTTGCGATTGTGTTGGTTAGTTTCTTGATGTACGGTTGGTACTTAGAAACGAGGGAGGGTTGATCATGGCTGCGTGCAAGTAGGCCTAAACTGCTATGGAAGGGTTATTAATATCAAAAACCTGCTAAATTACAGCAGGGGCCTCTACAAGTAAGCCAATCGGACTTAAAACTCATTTAAACATGTTTTTAGACATTCAAAAGTCACTAACTACAAAAAATATTTCGCTTAGGTATGGCGAAATTTCTCTGGCGGCTAAGGCTTTGCCCTGGACCCCTGATGGTTGGATTTCTGGCTGGCGAGTTACTCTTGGTGTGATTCTTGGAGGGTTGAATCTGGCACGTGGAGCTATGGCCAGACTCCGTCCATGTTCCGCAACTACCTTTCAAGTTAAACAAGATTGTAAGGCCTCGACCTAAATTGTCTTGCTTCTGAGAGTGGTTGTAATTAGTACTTACTACCAGTAGATCTAATTCTAATAGGTCTGGATCTTATAGCCCTACTTTTTTCTTTAATGATTCTAGATGCTGCTATGTGTGAATCAGAAGAGATATTTGACGATTTCGAAATGGACAGAACTGAAAGTGGCCGTTACCGAACCATTTTTCATGTCCCCCGGTAAGCAGTAAAAAATATGTAGACATATGTGATTGAATTATGGTGGCCTACTATTATGTCTAGGCTCATGACTGGAAAATGCTTGTGTGTAGTAGTCAGGGTGCGAATTGACGGGGGGGATGGGGGGATTTCCCCCCCCTCTGGTAATTTCATCCCTGGCTCTGTTTTACTGAAAGGTATCCCTGCCGGGGATGGCTAAATCCCCACCTCTGGATTCCCATCTCATTTCATAACATATCAAGTGACTTTATCTCGTAATGTTAATAAATAATGCATCAATTTACACATATTCCTTTCAAAATAATACCTCCGATCGCTTCTAATACCATCTTGAGGGCAATAATACCCCCCAAATATTTTCCTCAGATCGCTTCTAAGGCCATCTCAAGGGCAATAATACCCCAAAAAAATTTCGCCTCCGGCGGATGGGGCTTCGCCCCAGACCCCGGTTTGCCAACGAAAATACTGTTCTAAGCCATCCCCCCTCTGCAAAGTCGTTAATTCGCACCCTGGTAGTAGTGTACAGTGTACACCTAGTGGCCTATTAGGTATAGGCTACACTACTAATTTAGTACTACTTTACAATACTAATTAAGATTTATTCAGGCTTTATTTAATGCCTTGCTGCCTATACTTTTAGTTGGAGAGTGTGGATTGGGTGACAGGGAGGGGTCATTCGGTTTTTGGCGGGATTTGCAGATCCACTGGTAGGCCAGTCCTACGGCGATTCTCCTCCCTCTTCCCCCACCCCCCTCCCTGTCACCCAATCCACACTCATTCACTCACCCCTCACCCCTAGCCAACAGCTAGCCTAGTTTTAGTTTCAACTCAGTCTCTCTCTCTCTCTCTACACTCACTGAGGAAGGTCACGTGGACCGAAAACGTTTTGATTACTATGTATGTAGTTTATTTGTATATTTATGTTTATGTTATCTTTTGCGGCGCGCCTACTCCATTTAAGGTAAGCTGTTGGCACCCTATCTCTTTATGTCATTCACATGATCCAGCCTTTTGGCATTCCTTTCAAACACATACTATATAGGGTACCTACAAACGATTGTAGTCTGTATATACTATGTATAGAACAGCTCCTGCTCTAATCCCTTTCAAAATCCCTTTTCATATTTTTAACCGATTGAGTTTCTCATTAAAGCTTCGGAAAAGTAAAAACGTTCAAGCTCAAAACACACTAAATCTTCACCAAACTAGGTCTATGCAAGCCGTTTGAGATGTTGGGGAAAATGTTTTAGGCTATAGGTTTGGTTATGTCCAAACTGCTTTACAAAGATTTTGATATGGTTCTTTACATACAAGCTGGCCATAGCAAGTCAGTCAGCATGCATGGATTTTTAATTCAGTATCCACATTTAGATAGAATGATAGATAGATATTTTTTGGTATTGTCATAGATATGTACATAATTCATGTAGATAATTAGACCCAATTAGAAACAAGATACATATTACTATGCATTTTTACGTAACATAAAAATAATATAAAAATATCACTTGCAAGTCAGTTAGGCCTATACATAATGGTTTGTCACCCATATTAAATGCTTTCTACATAATGAAGATTTACAATGTGTGAATGCTTTAATAAGAATAAAATGTTGGGAAATATAAAAAAATCTGGCAGTACTGCTTACTTAGCTACAGGTTGTCCTCCAGATATTCCCTCATAGAGTAGTAAGCTTTATCTTTTAACCCTTTCCGGCCCAACGGCGCCATATGGACCCACAACTTTTTTCAATTTTTATCTGGGTAAATAATAGTTTTTTTTAATTTGACCCCAATTTTTTTTATTTTTTGGGGGAAAATAATTAATTAATAATTTTTTTCCACATTCCAATAGGACCAAAAGTGAATTTTTTAGAGCAGATTGAAAATAGGGAACCTAAGTGGGCGTTGTCCGGTTCTCTCCGGTCAGCGTGGTATAGGCGATTAACCCGTGCTAAATGTTTCGTAAGCGATAGCGCGAGAACCCGACCACGGACCGGAATTATATTCATACTGTAAGAAACTATAATCTTTCCTCTTTGCGTCGATATACATAACTCTGCTCTATCACAAATATTACTGACATTTGTTTTGAGTTGAAGTGAACTCTACATTTACACTGTTGTCAAACCTTCCAAACTGCTCATGAGAAAGCACGTAAAAACGTTTTGTCCGTGGCATCAGCATAACATTTGGGTCATTCCATTTAGATTCACCAGATTTAAAAAAAAGTTGTTGCATCATGATTTTTAATTTTTTTCAAATTTTGCATGTTGATACCTATATGTATTAAGATTTCAAATCCAAGTTTCTAGATTTTTTGGATGAACCGTTCACATATTTTAGGCATTTGAGTGTCGCCCCGCGTAGCGTTATTTGCTTTCGTAGCTAGTAGCGGTAAATGAAATAGGTTGAGAACCGTTTGAGATATCAAAATGAAGTAAGACAATATTTATTACTAAAATGACAATCTTTCATTAACATCACTTCAATTTTGAACAACTTTAATTTTTCTTGCATTACGAGGCAGCCAAATATTGACAACGCTTTTGGCTTTTTGGCTACTTTCAATAAATAGTTTAATATGGAAGGGGTGACAACTAAATAATTTTTTGTGAGTAAAAACTATGAGTAGGCCTACATACCTTTAAGTTTGTAGAAAAAAAAATGTGTTGTTTTAACCCCTTATGCATGAAAAAAAATTCTGAAAATGGAGCAAAATCAAAAAGTACCCCTTTGAGGGTAGTTTTTCGACAAAAGGGGTAGGTCCTAAAAAAAATTCAAAATAGCCATAAGTTGCTTGATCATATGAATTTTAATATATCAAAAATTTGTCATGTTGTTTTGCTTGGTTTTAAAGTTACAGATTTTACAAACTGTTAAAAAAATCGACTATTCGGAAGGTCTAGATCTTCATCCTTTGTTAGCTTTGACTATGTTTAATTTCTTACTGAGCCACTAAAGATAGGGTGAAGGGGGAATCACTAGGGGAGGGGCTTAACCAAGTTTGAACTTTGTTGAGGAGGAATTAACTATGGTGGGGCAGATTGTGTTTGGGGGGGGGGGGGGGGGCGGGGAATAACCTGGACAGGATAAAACACAGCCAAGATACAAAACAGTTACAAAGAGATGTTAGGTTCACTTGTTTGTGATTTAGAAAATGAAACCTGCATGCTACGTGAGTGCACAAACTGCCCTGGACCTGCAGAGCTTGAAGCACAATTAGCTGCCGTAAAAGATGACGATAATTGGGACGAAAATATACAATACAAGCAATGGGTCACCACCGATCGTTGTGACTTAGTGACGATAACAGACAATTACAATGACTTTGTTAGTAAGTTAATAGATAAACTCACTGATCTGAAGAAGCATCATTTGTTGCCACTAAACAGGCAGAATATATGAGAACGAAGAAAGAAACTGTAAATCTAGCTGAATGCATAATAAAGTGGAGATTTCTCTGAAAATTTTACTTTTGTGATGCAGGAAGAGATACAGAGTTTTCACTTGGTGAACAATCAAGCTACACTTCACCCATTTGTGATCTCTTAGGCCTACATAGGAAGATGAGGCAAAAATTAGCTAACTTCGAGAAGTGTGTGCATTATCAGTGACCACTTGCAGCATAGTACTACTGTACTGCAGTGTATGCATTTTTTCAGAAAGTAGTTCTAGAATTTTTTAAATCTTTTGCTCCCGACGTAAAAAAGTTATTTACTTTAGTGACGGTGCTGCAAGTCAGTATAAAAACAAACAAAAAATCACCAACTTGTGCCATCACTTTGAGGATTTTAATTATTATGCTGAATGGCATATTTTGCCATACCGCATGGCAAAGGTCCATGCGATGGGATTGGTGGAACAGTTAAATGTCTTGTTACGAAAACAAGCCTACAAAGAACATTGGATAATCATATCAAGACTCCTAAAGAGATGTTCGAATTTTGTGATGAAAATGTCAAAGGGATTAAGTTTTTCTATGTAGCCTAACTTCAGAAACTATCATAAAAGAAGAAAACCATCTAGCTCAACGTTATGACAATGCAGTTGGGGTGCCAAACACAAGATCTTACTATTGTTTCAAACCAATTGATTTGAACTCAATGCAAGTATTCAAAACATAAAGCTCCGGGTTTATGTTGCCTGTATCTATGATCACAAGTGGTGGTTAGGAAGGAACAGTTGCTGAATCTTCGGTGGAAAATAGTATGGACTTCAAAATTGGCTTTTTTCACCCATCAGAACCTAGTAGACCAACTGTTTTCAAAATGTCAGATAAAGATTCAGTATGGGTGAAAGTGAAACACGAAAACATTCTGCGCATTATACGTATTACCTTTGGAGTTGTCGACGGCAATGAGACGATCTCATAATACTGTATTAGTAATGCTCTTTGCATGGAGATAAATAGCATGCTATCAGAACACCAAACTTAAGGTCAAGGCCTTTCAAAAAGATTAATGATAATTAATGATTAATGATTAATGATACTATTTTGATATTTTCACAATCATTAGAAAACTAAATCTACATTTTAACATATTCTACCGTTATTTTACGTTGTGTAAATCTAAGTGGTTTTTAGTACTTTTGTAAAATCTGTAACTTTTAAACCAAGCAAAACAACATGACAAATTTTTGATATATTAAAATTCATATGATCAAGCAACTTATGGCTATTTTGAATTTTTTTTAGGACCTACCCCTTTTGTCGAAAAACTACCCTCAAAGGGGTACTTTTTGATTTTGTTCCATTTTCAGAATTTTTTTTCAGGCATAAGGGGTTAAAACAACACATTTTTTTTCTACAACCTTAAAGGTATGTACTCATAGTTTTTACTCACAAAAAATTATTTTGTTGTTGTCACCCCTTCCATATTAAACTATTTATTGAAAGTAGCCAAAAAGCCAAAAGCGTTGTCAATATTTGGCTGCCTCGTAATGCAAGAAAAATTAAAGTTGTTCAAAATTGAAGTGATGTCAATGAAAGATTGTCATTTTAGTAAGAAATATTGTCTTACTTCATTTTGATATCTCAAACGGTTCTCAACCTATTTCATTTACCGCTACTAGCTACGAAAGCAAATAACGCTACGCGGGGCGGCACTCAAATGCCTAAAATATGTGAACGGTTCATCCAAAAAATCTAGAAACTTGGATTTGAAATCTTAATACATATAGGTATCAACATGCAAAATTTGAAAAAAATTAAAAATCATGATGCAACACTCATCTGGTGAATCTAAATGGAATGACCCATTTGGTATCCGACTTGCTTTGTGGCTACTGTGAGGTCACTGGGTTGTACTAGATTATACATTACTATAATAAAATATCCTTTAATGTGCCAACAAAATCTTGAATGCGAAGTACATTTAGCAACCATGGACAGGCGCGTAGTATGCGAGGATGCCACAGCTGCACACAACGTGGCTGCGTCTCGCTTAGGTTGCCGCTCGGTCAGAGTACATTTGCGACAGCGCGCAAACATGGGTCCATTTAACCCATAATAGTTTGAATTTAGGAAGCGTCATCGAGTAAAGTAGAATGCCATCATCTTCTTCACAAAATTGTGCATCTTGTGATGTTATTGGTTTAGATTTCTTTTGCGCGAGTCAAAAGATACAGCGAGTTACATTTTCGTACCATGCTAATTCTTATGGGCGCTGAGACCAGAGAGAACCAATTTCCTTCCCGCCTTCAAAACTTAGGTTCCCTATACAAATCTGTAAAAATGGCTAAAAATGGAGAAAAAACGGGTTGTCCCGGAAATGTAATAAATCTCTAGTATTGCTATTATTTGAGTAACAAAAATTTCAAAATATGCAAAAAAAATCTTGGAAAAATCTAGTTTCAGGAATGTTTTTCAAATTTGATTTTTACCTAAAATGAAGCTTTTATTCAAATTCCAAAATTTCCCAAAATTCTTTAAAATTAAGGATTAAAAATATGTAAAAAATACTAAAATTCTTAGAAAAAAATGCAAAACTTGAATTGTTTGCTTAAAATTACCTAATTTTCACAAATTTAATTCGAGCCTGAAAGGGTTAAGAATTTTTCTACTTTATATTTAAAATTTGTAATGGTTGTAGTATTTTTTATTTCTTTGGGAAGTTTTAAAAAGTTTAATTTTCATATAGTTGGAATTGTATTGGGCAAATTTAGTATTTTGGTGTTGTGTATGGACGTCATTATGTTGTCTTGTTTGGTGTGAGTGGTATGTGTGATTTTTGTCCAGTTTGGTATTCATATGTTACAATTAACATAGTTGTGTAACCAAACTGGCCTGATTGTATCCAAACTGGTCTATTCCACTTCTAATTATTTTAAAAATATTGTCACTACCTAATGTGTAAACTGAATTGCTCAACCTAACTATGGAATTCCAATCATCCATACACATAACATCGACTCACCAATCTCACCAAAATTGAGACCACCACCAAAACACGGACGTGACCCCACTGAACGGAACTTATAGAATAACACAGATCCTTGTGATTTAGTAATTATGAAACAGCAATGTAGTCTCGGATTCATAGATTGGGCTGTATTCTCCTGTCAATAGTAGATTTTTCTCAATTGGAGAATACATAACATGTGGCCTACCTAATCAGTACTGAGTTCTGTCTAGCAAATACATGTTTTCTTTTTGAAATAATACTCATGATGTCATATGGACAGATTTTGAAAGTGATTTTGAAGGTTAAGGTTGTTATATTTGGCCTAAACACATCAGCACTTAATAATAGTTATTATTTACTACAATTAGAAATTAAAAAAGTCCGCCCCAACCGGGAATCGAACCACGGATCTCCCACATTCCAGGTGAGCGTCTTAACCACTAACTACACATCATAATATCATATCATAATAATGTGGGAGATCCGTGGTTCGATTCCCGGTTGGGGCGGACTTTTTTAATTTCTGAATTGTAGGAAATAATAACAATTACACCTACGGGAGTGTTTCCCGACTAAACAAATTGAGAAACTTAATAATAGGTTAAAATACTCTTCACTTGTCAGCTCAAAGACATCGCGTCCCGTTCGTATGCCGTGGAAGAACAGTCCGGCTTTATCCCATCAACACGCAATGACGATCCAGTCATGTAGTAATCTCTTGTGATCCGGTCTTGTCCTACCACAATAAAATCATTCCGTAGAAATTCTTATCTTTAAGTTTGTAAATCATTGAAATTGCAATGCTTGGCTTGGCCATTGAGCTTGAGCTATGCCCTCTTTTCCCCCCAAAATCAACTAGTTATTTTAGTCAAGACTATTTTACACTTTGAATTAAAAAGTACTCCTGAGGAGAGACATTAATTTTAACTGTTGTAAGAATTCTGTTTACTCAAACTTAAAACATGTGAACAAGCAATCAATCTGCAAGCATCTCCTGCATGTAGGTTGTTTGGCTGCAGGTCAGTGTGCTGATCGGGGGGGGGGTCCTATTTAGTCATCGGTTTCAAAGAAAACAAACACATAGTGAGGTTCTCTTCCTGAGTTGAGAGCGACTGGCATCCTATTGATATAGTCTACCCTGACAAATTTAGAGGTTGGCATAGGAATACCAATAAATGCGTCCAAAACAATAGTGAATTTTTATATTAATAAAAAAAGCTTTCCGATGTTACAATAACATTTAGGAGACAAGGCAACTTTGTTGCGCAATTGCGCCCTCTGAGAGCTTGTGCCCCTAGGCTAGAGCCTAGTTAGCCTAATGGCTAATACGGGCCTGCCCCCCCCCCCCGAAATTATTCCTGGTTACGCCACTGATTATAGCATAATTTAGGAGTTCAGCACAGCATTTTTGTTGTTCTTTTACATGTTTCTTATGTATGTACATCAAACAACAAATAAAGAACTACTCTACTATACTCTTAACTAGCCTACCTTTTAAAATAGTCTTTATAAGGCATTTTTGTCTTGTTTCAGAACGTACTTTTCATATATAATTGGAGCAAAAGGGTCTACAAGACGCCGCTTAGAAGATGAAACCAAAACACAGATACGTATTCCTAAACAGGGCCAAAGTGGAGATGTAGGTAATTAAAAAATATATTTATTTTGGTGACCTTGTTAATTAGACGAGTGAGCGCAGCGAATGAGGAATACAATGCAACTCGAATGGGCCTTCGTTGTGAAAATGTCTTCTGAATGAAAATGCTGTAAAAAAATGTTTGTTCAACCCAAAGGATGAAAACCAAAGAGATTGAACTGAAATTTTAAAAAAAAACATCCGTGAACACTGCCAGTGATTAGAAGGGTAACAAAATGAAAAAAACCTTTTTGATTTTTAAACCCTTTGAAATAATAATTGAAAAATAGGGTTTTAAAAGGAGAATTATTTTTAAAGACAGTGGGTTTTGTTTTGAAGAAGCCATTTTTTGAATCATTTTTTTTCAGATGGATTACATGCACGCAGGGCCAAGGGTATCGTCTTTCACGCTCAAGGGTTTCCCCCCAAATTCCCCTGGGAGATTGAGTAAAAACCCTTGCAACTTTTTTTGCATTTTTTACTGGCTATGTTTTCCATAGTATATATGCATTTCAAAACATGTTTTTTTTAAATTTTTAAAAAAAAAACAGAAAAAAAAAAAATTTTCCCCCCCGGGGGGTTTTAACCATTCCCTTTCCCCGATCTGGTATAAGCGCGCCTTTGCCGACAAGACTAGGAAAACGTCCAAGTCGTTGTTAGACGAGTGAGCGAGTCATGTGTTGAATATCAGTTAACATTTGTATTTAAGTTTGATAAGGTATAGTAATTATAAATAATAGGGTTTTGAGTATAGTTGGTATAAGTAAGGGCACATCAACTGTAAGGCCATAATGCGCCACTCTAGGCTAGGGAAACCTTAGGTAGGGGAAAGAAACTAGAAAGGGAATGTTACAAAATGTTACCGGGTACTCAACACATGGCTCACTCATCTAACAACGACTTTGGCGTTTTCCTAGTAACCTTTCTGATGATGCCACACTAAATTAGACACATTGTGTCCACTTTCTATATGGAGTTGTAGATCTTAATTTTCCATGTAATGTACAACTTCAGAAGTAAATAATAATAATAATAATAATAATAATAATAATAATAATAATAATAATAATAATAATAATAATAATAATAATAATAGTTTTTTTTTTTTTTTTATTGAAATACATTCTCTTATACATTTTTTTATCAAACAAGTTTGGCCATCCACAAGCTGCACAGGACAGCTTAACTGTGGAACATGTTACATTAAAGAAAATCATGCATGTGAAATAATGATTTTTAACTAATTCAATATTTCAAAATTCTAGCTAGCAATACAATAATTAGTGAAGTAACAGTAAGTAACAGTAAGCAGTGAATGACTCAGCGTGTAATAAAAAATAAAATAAAAATAAAAATATATAACACTAAAATAAAAGATTAAAATAGTAGATAAAAACAAGTAATTAATGTGCAAATTTTATACTTATACTAGCCAAAAACATTTGCAGCGTAATATAATGAGCGTAAGTAATAATAATAATAATAATCAGTCTATGTCGGGTTGAGTGGTGGTTTTCCACCATTATCTATGGCACTATGTCGGGTTGAGTGGTGGTTTTCCACCATTATCTATGGCATGAAACTAATACTAATCAATCATGCATGATACTAGTTAGTTAGTTAGTTTTATTAGTATCCAAGAGATCTTACATGATAACAAGATAGGATTAGTCAAGTTGGTGCCTATAGTCCATTTTATGATCAACTGAGAGTAGCTGTTTTGGCGTTGCTTCCAAATGCAGAACAGTTTGGCTAGCCCCAACTTTCTTTGTGTCGTCTTAATAGGGGTTGCAGCTAGTTCGAGTCCTTGTGTTATTGTTGTCTGTTCGCCGATCCCTTCCTTCCTTCAATGGCCATGTTGTAAACTACCTTTTCTATCATAAAGTTTATTGAGGTCTGACAACGATTTTACCCTTCCCAACTCAGAGCCACATCCACAACTAATAAAATATTTAAATTAAAATTAAAAAGAATTAAATTCATATTCATATCATACCATATTCTACAACAAGTGGAACACATTTACGTATTAAAAAAAGATATCACTACCGCCGCTACGAAACAACCCGATAAAAAAAAGAAAAAATGACATTTACGTATATTTGACACCAACGCACGTGCGTTCGAATCCCGCGTAAAATACATTTTTATTTCGTCATTGACTCAATAATGACATATTTTATTATTTATAACAGCTGATGTTTAATAGTAAAAGATGGAATTCACAAACAGATACCAACAATCTTATGGTTATATTATCAAAACACTTTTGCCACGGTAACATTGGTTATAATTTGCATTGAATTGAATGTGTGAGTGTGTGTGGGGAGGGGGGGGGAGGTATCTTGGGAGAAACGTGGTCAAAACATGATAGATTGCGAACAAATGTTTTGTCACCATCTTATCATAATTTGGACGGTTCCTTTTCTATTGTGGAAAATTGTAACCAGCAACATATTATTATTGTTTTTATACCAAATCAAAAGAAGTAAAATGAAAACACAGCCTGTACCGGGATTTAAACCCGGAACCATCGGCATAGGAAACATGAATAAACCAACTTAACAAACCCGTCACAATACTGAGATTGACCCGTATTCATGACCGCCCTTTATCCGTCGATGCGCCTATATTTGCTTCGTTATTGTCTTCCTCTTGTGCATGTTATATTTCCATTGTCAAGCAAGTTACTATAAACTGGAAGCATAGACGATAAAAGTTCTTTATTTAATTCACGGAGCTAAAAAGCCTATTATACAACCGAAAGTTGTGAACATCATGACCACCCTGACAGTGGCTTGCTTTTATATGAATGTATGCTTAATTTCTCTGTTTCCGATGCAAAATATTGTGGGTTGGTGTCGGTGGTGCCGACAGGGCTTAACATTAAAAACGCTTTGACATGTATTTATGTATCAATATGTATACAGGATCGGTATATCTGTAGCTGTTTTTTTTATGTACATGTTGTGTTGTTACTGTATACTTTTATCTTTATTTTTATATTATTGTTAGACGACACAATCTACAATGATTTGTATTTTGTATTACTTATGTATTGGTGCCTGTCCAGAAACAAATTAAAATTCATTCGTTCCTCATAAATTAAAAGACCTGACCCCACTGAAAAAAAAAAAAAAAAATGAAAATCAGTTGCGAGAATAGCACCGAGAAATACTCATAGAGCAGACTCTAAATTCGAATTTATTTATTTAAGTTAATTTAATATTCAATATCGATAGGTCATTTGCCACTACTCCGCGAGCCATATGCAGACTTGCGCTAAAGCGTACATGCCACTATAAAACAACTATAAAAGTTATACACGGACTGCTACAACATGCATTTTCAGAAATATATTATTAAACGATAGTTCTACGAAATGATATGGTAATTTAGGAATACCATTAACGCAGGTCAAGAACGCACCACATTTTAAATTATATATTTTATTGCCTCCCCCCTTCCACTGAACACCACATCTCAGAACCTTACCACCCCCCATTCAACATTTGCGAGCTACTCTAGGGGATGTCCAACATCGGCTGGGGAAAGGAACCGGCTTTCGTAGCCTGAGGCATTCTCAGTTCGCTGTGGAATGCACTATATAGGCCTACATACATACATAATTATTAGGTACAATAAAAATAATTCATATCAATAAATTATTATAACCAAGATATAGACCTAGTGTAGATAGGCCTAGGTATTAAAAGTTAAAACATACATCCTGTCTAAGGTAGGTACATATAATATACATAAAATACATAAAATCCCAGCATTATGACAAATAAAACAGTAACAATACTTAACAGTTATTTACAAAGTCATCTGCTCTATAAAATAAGAAACACCCTATTATGAAATGATTTCAAATATGATATTATAGCACTTGGCTTACATTATGCAGTGATAGCCCGTTTTAATTTAGATATCAGGTTTAATAATTTCAGAAGGTCAATGAGTCAATGACTAAGACAAAGATTAGACCAAGTACAGAGCATGGTGACAAAGTTACAAGTTAATAGGGTAAAAAACAAACAATTTCAGAAGGGCAAAGACTTAGGGGATGCAGTTGAATTCAGGAGCATTTTGAGCAGTTAAAAATTCTTCAATTGTTTAAAAAGCACCCCTTATCAATATGATTTCAGTTCATGGAGTTGCTTTGGAAGATCCTTTATTATTTTAATGTTTTGTGGTAGCCTATTAAACAATTTTAAACCTATCATGTGAGTAGGCCTACCTTTATGGCATTTTAGAGTGCATTTATCTGGAATATAGAAGTCCTCTTTTTGGCGGGTATTATGGTTGTGAATGGCGGAGTTTGTTGGAATTTTCTCCTTGTTCTTCAAGAGTAAAGCCAATGTTCATAAATAAATAAACTTGGAAAATGTCAATATGTGCAGTTTTACGAAAGAAGGTTTACAAGATTCCCTCCGTCCCAAATTTTCTAATGTCCTAATTGCCCTTTTCTGAATTATAAATATGTGTGTGGCGTGCGTTGAATATCCCCATAAAGGTAAACCATATCTAAGATATGACTCAAAATATCCGTGGTATGCTAATTTAGCCGCGTTTACGCCTATTGCTTCTTTTATAACACGTATTGCATAGCAGCTGCCAAGCTCAATTTTGGGCTAAGAGTTGCTATATGCTGGAACCAGCTTAGGGATTGATCAATTTCAATACCTAGACATGTTGTCACTTCATGTCGTTCTAGCAATGTATTGTATATCGTTATTTGTGGGTGGGTAGTAACACGGTTTTGAGATGTGTGAAAATGGATGTAATTTGTTTTATCTTTGTTAACCCGAGAGTAGTCGCGTGTGGTCTTTTAGACCGACTTTTTTTTCAACAGTTGGTATTTGTACAGCGCGCATGCGTGGCTTGTCTAGTTCCGCCTACCTTCCCAAAATAGATTTGTGAAGCCAGTGTGCAATACGCGATTCAGTGTTCTGCAGAACTTCAACTAAGATAAGAGGTCCTGTTTGGTTGCTTGGTCTTTTCGACCGCTGCGCGACTACTAAGGGAGGCAAAAATATGCATACTCAATCACTATGATGAGACATGTATTTTGTTATTGTAGGTTGATTATTCTTCAACATACAGTGTTGGCATAATATTACTGTCTTGGTTTACTAATAATTCGAACTACAGGGTGTTTCAAAACATATTTTTATATTTTTTTGTAGGTTTGCAACATTTTGTGTTTGATTGATTATTGATTGATTATTTATTGATTATTGATTGATAATTGATTAATATAACCATGTATGCTGTCACATATATGATAAATTATCTTGTATTGGTAATCAAAACGTCATCCTAACGTTATTAGCCCATAATAAATAATGCGGTCTAAAAGACCGGGCGCGACTACTAACGTTACAAACAGGGGCGCGACTACTCTCGGGTTAAGGGTGAGTACATTTGCATTAGTTTTTTTTCCTTTCTTTTCTTTTCTTTTCATTCTCCACCCTTTTTTATATTTAATTCATTCATTAAATGCATATAATATAATTTTTATTTGTTGCCAAAATTGTTGTGTTTAATGCATTGTTGTTGTAATGCTACTATTTCAAATATTTACTAAAATGTAATTTATTGTTGTTTCTGCATCTATGTAATTAGATTTATTTAGTTGTACTCCTTTGTAAATCAGTTTTTATAACTGAATAGGATAGACGTTAAATAAATAATAAATAATAAATAAATCAATTAACCAGTTGTTAATGAGATCGGCAATTAGTTTTGCGTATACTTCTAAAACTTGGAGGTTATCCGCTGTTATAATAGCAGTAATATCGTCTGCGTATAAGATGACTTTGACAATGAGTTCCGATAATAAATTATTTACATATTGTTGATGGTCATCTATATATAGTAAATAAACATTAGTGGTCCAAGGATAGATCCCTGCGGCATCCCCGCTTCCACCTCTAGCCATTCTGAATAAAAATAATTACTTCTTCCTGCACTGTTTTCATTTTGTATTTTTACCCTTTGCATCCTCGCAGTCAGATACGATAAAAACCAATTAAGGGTGTTCCTTTGATACCATAAAGCTCAAGTTTTTTTATTAATATTGTATGGTTAATGCAATCAAAGGCTTTACTAAGATCACAGAATATACCTAATGCACATTTGTTGCCATCTAGAGCATTTAACAAATGATTTTCTATATCAGCCAAAGCTGTTAATGTTGATTTATTTTTTAGAAAACCATGCTGAGCTTCACTTAGTATTTTATTTTCATCAAGGTATGTAACGAGTCTGGTAATCGTTAGTTTTTCTTAAATCTTGAATATGACCGGTAATAGAGATATTGGCATATAGTTTGCCATGTTTTAAGTGTTTCCTTTCTTGAATACAGGTGTAATGTCTGATAATTTCAACTTTTTTTTCCCACATTTCCTCAGCAATGAGTTCATAGAATGTGGTTATACTGCTTGTGTTGAATGATCTTTTATTAGTAAATTTATGGCTAATTGTTGGCTTTTTGAACACATCTGCCTTTAGAGATATTATTTGAGCAGTGTGATCTGAAAGAGCCAGATCATAATTAAAAGTTTTGTATAATAGTGGATTTATATTTGTGATGATGTTATCTATGCAAGTATTACTAAATGGCCTAGTGATTGAATTTATTGTTGTATGGAGGTTAAAAGAGCCAAGGATACTTTGAAAATTTATAGTATTACGAGTATTGTCTAGTATATTTATATTAAAATCTCCACATAGAAGCAGTTGTTTTTTCTCACGATGAACTTGCTCAAGTATTTTCGACAGTTCACTGTTGAATAAGACAATATCCCCATCGGGTGACCGATACAGTGTAATGACAATGACATTTATTGTGTATTTTTTTTCAATATTAATTCCATAGCCGAGCATTCAAAATTTCCATTTTGGCGAGATGTTGTAAGATCATTACGTTTTTTATTTGAAATATTTGCCGTTGTAAAATGTTTTGAATTTACAAAAATGCCTGTCCTCCCATATCCATTTTGTCTACAGTAGGCATCAGCAAGAGTAAAATCTGTGTTTTTTATGTGGGATAGTTCTAGATTGCTTAACCAGTGTTCAGAAATGCACAGTATATCGATATTATTTACATTTTTAAAACAAACCTCAAGTTGGTTAATTTTGTTACGTAGACTTTGAATGTTTAGATGCATAACTGACATGGCGGAACTTTGGTTTGGGAAATTGTTTATTGTTTATTTCTGTTGTGAAATTAAAATTAAAATCCATGCCTTCTATATCAAATGGTATTATCTTAGTACCTACTTGGCCTACAAGTACCGACATAGCTTGTTTAATAATTGAAATTGTCCCAGGACAATTTCAACTAATTTAAACTAATTTCAACTAGACATGCATGATACTAAACTTGCCAGGCTCAATTTCAATTCAATTCAATAGTGAGTTTTATTCCAATTTAAATAGATACACATTTTGTACTATATGTAATACATAATAAAGTTGTTATGTAAGATTAATACAATGTGAGCTAAGTAGTTAATTACTGGAAGCCCAAAAAGGTCGGGTAGACCTGGGTGTGGGCCACAATAAGTTTATAGTATATGTTTATATATGGTGGATTAAAAAACAGGTAAGAAATAGAAATTAAAATAGTAATAGTACATGATATGACAATAATAATATTAAGTAATATAGGCCTACTAGTAACTAATACAAAACTATTAGATATAAATTTGACCTAAATAATAAATTTCATAATAATGACAATGGAAAGTTTTTAATAAAAATAAAAATAAGTTATAATAAATTAAATATCAATCGTAATATGTAATATCTCATAATAAGTTATTTATGTTAATCAAATATATGTGGGTTGGTATGAAAGTTTATGAGGTAGTTACAATTTGGACGGGATTGTTGTAATATCCATGTGTGTATG
Organism: Sweltsa coloradensis; assembly: GCA_024449915.1. Classification (NCBI taxonomy): domain Eukaryota; kingdom Metazoa; phylum Arthropoda; class Insecta; order Plecoptera; family Chloroperlidae; genus Sweltsa; species Sweltsa coloradensis. The sequence goes on from JAMZAV010000075.1 coordinate 706,948, forward strand.
GATCTCTTGAATGTTGTTTTAGAACATGTTGACATGAAGTTCTTTGGCAAAAATTTGTAGGATCTAGGACCTAGGAAGTCACAGTGTCTCTGTCCTAAGCTTGTGTTTTTTCTAGGAATTGTTACGAGGTCAGATGTTCTCGTAATTGTGGTGCTTATTTTTGTGGGTTTGTATAAATTTTGATGGTTATGTACATATGTGAGTATTGTTTTTAGGTATAATTGACGGATGTCCAAGAGTTTAACGTTTGAGAATAGTAGTTCAGTAGGGTAACGTTTGTTTGTTTTTGTAAAGACTTTTATTATAAGTTTTTGTACAATTTCTAGTGGTTTTAAGTGGCAGTCGAGTACACCACCCCATCCGATTATTCCATATGTTATGGTTGATTGCGTTAACAAGGTGTGAACTAACCGGAGGAAATGTGTATTTAGGATATCTCTTAGGCTAGTAAATATGTAGATCATGTTCTGATTTTTTTTGTAAGCAATATGATTTGTGGTACCCATGAGAGTGAATCATCAATAATAATTCCAATGTATTTAGTCGATTGGGAGTGTGTAACCAGTGGACAGGCACATTTTAATAAATTAGGATTGCAATCTGCCAAGTGAAGTTGGAGTTTGAATTGTTTGTCCGGTTGTGATGTTTTACAGATTGAAAAAGTAATGTAGGTTGTTTTAAGTATATTAAGAGAGAGGTAGTTCTCGCTAAGCCAGTGGTATGCCTTTTGCAGAGTTAGGTTAGCTATTCTAAATGTCTCTTCCCATGAATTTGAATAAATTATTATTACCGTGTCATCTGCAAAAGTAATTATCTGTCCACTTGTTAAGAGGTTACATAACTTATGTAACCATGTAACATAATAAGTCATTTATGTATATGTTTGTTTCTTCTGTTGTGTTTCTTCCTCATCATCTAACTCCTTCCTCTCCACCAATTTACTCCACTCTCTTCCGTCATCCTACAGCTTTACTCTTGCCACATGCTCCCACACTTCATCTTGTTTTCCAACGTTTTCTTAAATTAATCTTTCCCATTTCTCTCTTGGCCTTCCTACTTTTCTTTTCCCCTCCTCTGCCGCTTCAAATTCTCGTCTTGGGAACCTCTCCCTGCCCATCCTTTTCATTTGTCCAAACCATCTTGAACGTTCTCTTCCTAGTTTAAACCTCAATCTCTCCAGTCCCAGTAATTTTACTACTACTAGTAGTACTATATTTCTTATTCTTCTGGTTTCTTAATACTTTTTATGTTACCTATCTATTCACCTTCTCCTTCGGGAGTTATACATGTACCATGTGCACGTCAAGTTGATTAAAGTTATGAATGAAGATGGTATTGTCATGGTCATTTTATCAAACAAACAAATAGGCCTACCCAAAAGAGATTTAAATCCTTATGTACCATTGCCATCCCTATACTTTCAACTCATTCAGCTCTCTGAACATAATTATGAATCCCATAAGAAATTTCTTGTCCGTATGCCGACTTTTAAGCCTTAATTTCATCAACCAAAAAAGCCCTCCTATCACCTGATTTATGAAAATTACATCCGCCGGTGGTTAGGAATAGGCAGACATTCTGATTTTGATTTAAGTCCATCAGTTTGTGGGTTAGGAATTTGTAAACGGTGACTTTGGAGCCGTCCTATCAATGAGGTACATAACAAATTCAAAGTTGTTTTGTGGCATTGATCCGCGGATGTTCACACTGTCCATACCACTGCAGTTATACAACTGAGTGGGTAGACTCTAAATAGGAATTTATTTTTATTTATTTATTTATTTATTTATTTATTTATTTATTTACCTAGAGCAATGAAGTTGCACATAATGTCCTAGCAGTCAAAGTGTGAGTCTTGTGTTCAGCAAAGCTTTATCTGTTTTGTAATCAGAGTTTCTTCAGAAAATAAAAAATATTCATGCAAGTTCCAATTACAAATTATTTGGAAGATAATTTAAGATGTGATAACTGATAACCCACATTCACTTCCATGTTTTTTGTGCCTACTTTTCCACCATTCAGTCACCTTTTTATTTTCCCATCGAGCGCTGCAAGTACAGTACATAGCTAGCTGATATTTAGTATCTACCAGAGCTCACTGGAGTTAGAAAGCTGTGTAAATTTTTGCTTTTGCAACATAGTATTCTTTGTTTTAGTAATCACTGGCGCTGACGAACGAGGTGTTGCTGCGGCTCGTAGGCGGATAACACTCATACTGTCATCATTTCGACATAAACAGCAGTTCACCCACTTTCTTTCCATTCCAATGACAGGAAAACAGATTAAGAAAAGTTTTCTTGCTTTCAAGGTGAGATTCTAAGAGTTGACTAGCTGTAACAATTTATTTTTATTTTTATTATTAGTATGGTCATTATGAGAAGAATGGAGAAGAATAGAATCTTCTCATTTGAGCTAAAGAATGACAGGAGAAGAGTGGGAAGACCTCGAGATAGATGGCAAGATCAAGTACAGGCAGATGTGGAGGAGAGAGGAGAGGAGTGGATAGTGGTTGAAGAAAGAGAAAGATGGTGGGAGGATAGGAAAAAGTGGAGAGAGCTGGTATTATGACAAGAGAATGAGGAAGAAGATGAGGTGCCTAGCTTGGCAGGCCAGTGCTGATTCGGTGATGCCCAAGATAAATGGTGGAAACACCCCTTTACCCAACTAAATTTTGTTGGACAGTGATATATATAATATTACTAGGCCTCTTCGCGAACGCTTTTTATACGGTTGTTTTTGTTGGCGCCATGAAGGTGCTGTGCTAACATATGGCTAACATGTGCTGCATGGTGGAAACGAGTTTCTAGCAGCACTTCCGTGACGTCACAGCCAAGATGGCAGCGCCCACAAATCTCTACTAAAACTACCGTATAGTCGCGTTGATGGATGAGCTTTTTTGTAAGTTTTTAGTATACGTTGGATCTCTTTACTTTTACAAGTGCCATTGCAAAATTGTTAAATTAGGACATGTGTTTGTAATACCAATTAATAGAATTTAAAATACCTGGAGGCCTGAAGATTTGCTTTTTGAACGCATTGTAGGTGATTGTTGACAAGTTTCTATAATTACTTGTTAATTATACACCTCAAAAAACTCATATTAAAACCTTAATTTTTATGGATTCTGGCTAACTTTTTCAACTTTTTCTTTCAAAAGGCAATATATCACCGTTACCTTAATGTTCATGTGAAATGTGAACCTTGTAGCCCCACCCGTTTGGTCAGAATCGGCCCAAATATCACGAAAATATTGCATTACAAATTTTAAAAAATCGTAAAAGTACAATATTCATAAGAGATATTTCTTCGATTATATCCAAAAATGTGGCAGGTCTAAGTTCAGAGATTTCGAAGGTCCCCTCCAATTTTCATCAAGATCGCATATACCGTTTTCCCGGTAGAGCGCGAATAAACTGACAGAAATACAAATAAAGAAATAAAATAAAAAATTTGAGGGGTCAGTGAAATTGTGTTATTGTAGCCATTTTTAGTATCCCTTGTTTTAGAACGCATTTTCCATGAATATACAAGTTTGTATGAGTTTGTTTTCGATAAACTGAGTGACCAACAGGATCACCACTGGTCACAAGAATTGTATGAGTTTGTTTTCGGTAAACTGAGTGACCAACAGGATCACCACTGGTCACAAGAATGTCCAAAAATGTCAAACTGACATAATTTTTTATTTCTATAGTAAACTGGATACTCGATGTAAGTCATTTAGTTCAATTAAAAAATCATCTAAAGCTTCTCTACCATGAGACCAAACTTCAAATATATCATCCATATATTTCAACCACACTCTTGGTTTTAGAGTTGCTGCATTCAGTGCCTTAGTTTCAAAATCATCTAAGAACAGAGTTTTGCTACCGGTGGTGATAAGAGGCTACCCATTGGCATGCCCGATGTTTGTTGGTACAAATCCCCATCAAAAGCAAAAAACGTAACCAAAAAACAATGCTCAATTAGATCCGTAATGTGATTGCTAAGAGGTACTTTTCCTCTTAAAACTTCCATTGCATCTGGAACTGGAACATTAGTGAAAAGTAAAACCACATCAAAACTCACCAAAAGATCATGTTCTTCTAACGCCAAGGTTTTGAAAGTTCTACAAAGTGTGCTGAATCTTTTATGTACCTGTATGATTTCATCTCGGGCACCAGAGGTTATATTTGTTTCTACAGGAATCGAGCTAACTCGTGGGCTGGAGATCCCATTGCATTTACCATTTTTTCACAAAGAAATATTTGGTTATTGGTTATTGGGAAGTCCATGATTACGTGGAATTTTTGGGTCATCTTGAGTAATCATCTTCTTAATGACCGGGTCCAAAGGCGAACTTTTAATGAGTCTAGTGGTCAATACAGTTATTCTGCTATGTGGGCTACGTTTTTGGATGAGGGAAGCGAAGATTCCATTTCACTACACTGGAGAAAAAAATCCGTTTTTTTTAATTATTATTATTGTGTGACTGTTAGCACGATTCCGGCTAAGCCGATACTCCAATTGCGATGAAATTTTATAGAGGCCTTCGAAATCTCTGAACCAAGAACTGCCACGTTTTTTAGAGCAATCGAAAAATTATTTCTCATGAAAATCGCAATTTTACAATTTTTTTTTTGATTTTTAAAAATATTCATCGACTTATAACACCTACATGCTTTATCCGAATGTAATGATTTTCTCACAGAACCTGACCTTTATGAATTTATATATTCGTGTGAAATTCGAGCGCAATAAAAAAATTATTTTTCATGAAAATTGCAATTTTACGATTTTTAAAAAAAAAAATTTATATATTCGCGTGAAATTTCAGCACAATAGAAAAATATTTTTTCATGAAAATCACAATTTTACAATTTTTTCCATTTTTTAAAACATTCTTTGATTTGTAACACCTACATGCTTTATCCGATTGTAAAGATTTTTTCACAGAATCTTAATTTTATGAATTAATATATTCGTGTGAAATTTGAGCGCAATCAAAAAATATTTTTTTATGAAAATCGTAATTTTACGTTTTTTTATTTTTTTATTTTACATTTCTTTGACTTGTAACAACTACATGCTTTATCCGATTGTAACGATTTTTATACAGAACCTTTATACAATAAACTAGGAAAACGCTAAAGTCCCGCCGCGTTGATGGATGAGCTTTTTAAAGTTTTTAGTTTGCGTGGGATATCTTTACTTTTGCAAGTGCTTTGTTTTGTTGCCTACGCATTGTAGGTGATTGTTGTCAAGTTTCTCTTGTTACCTGTCAATTGGTATTATTTACCGTAAAAAACTTATATTAAAAGCTTTATTTCTATGGATTCTGGCTAACTTTTCCAATTTTTTCTTTCAAAAGGTACTACATCACCAAAACATTAATGTCCATGTATAATATGAACGTTGTAGCCCCACCCGTTTGGTCAGAATTGGCCCAAATGGCACAAGAAAATCGCACAAAAGATCAAAAAACTTATGTTAAAAGCTTTATTTCTATAGATTCTGGCTAACTTTTTCATCTTTTTCTTTCAAAAAGCAATACATCACCATTACCTTAATGTCCATGTGAAATATGAACGTTGTAGCCCCACCCGTTTGGTCAGAATCAGCCCAAATGTCACGAAAATATCGCACTAAAAATCAAAAAAAAAGAGTAAAAGTACGATATTCATGAGAAATATTTCTTCGATTGTACCCAAAAACGTGGCAAGTCTTAAGTTCAGAGAAAACGAAGGTCCCCTCCAATTTTCATCAAGATCGCTTATACCGTTTGCCCGGAATCGTGCGAACAAACAGACAGAAAAACAAACAAAAAAAAAACACCCGAGCTAAATTTTTTGGAGGGTCAGTGAAATTGAAGCCTTCACTTCGCTCGCTACGCTCATCCAATTAATATATTGGTGTGAAATTTGAGTGCAATCGAAAAATAATTTCTCATGAAAATCCCAATTTTACGCTTTTTTTCGTTTAAAAAAAATTACGCTTATCCAACAACGCGCCTGAAAAAGCGTTTGCGAAGCTTCCTAGTAGTTTCTCATATGCACTCTCCTGCAACACACGATTCATCTTCTGTTTATAATAATCTAATAAATCCATGACAACAATTGCATTCTTTATCGACTCTCATAACACGTATGTTGTCATTAGCACGAAGTGTCTAAAGTGCCACGTGTTCCCTACGAGTGAGATTGTCCACAGGAGGTTTTGCTGACTTAAGGATTTGAGCTGTTTCTTGTCGAATCTCTTCTGCTTGTTCTTCTGGGACCACTTCCACACCACTAATGATTTCTTCCAACTGGAATATATTGCGGAGTTATAGCAAAATTTAATCCTGTAGATAAAAGCGATAATGTAGACTCATCAAGCACTTCTTTTGACAGGTTAACTATCTCTGGGTTCAATGAAACTGTAGATTTGCTAGGCGGAGATAGGCAATCAAATTTTCTCGGCTGTTTTAACAACCTTATGTTGTTGTTGTGTTTCTGATTTGTTTGCCGACAACACATCAAGCTTATTCCACATGTACGGATTTAACACAGCACCAACATGTAGATGATTCAAGATTCAAGATGTTTATTGCCATGGATAAATATATACTCATATATATTTAATTGGGCAAATACATTAAAAATAACTACTAAATAACAAATTTACATACTACTAGGAAAACGCTAAAGTCCCGCCGCGTTGAATGATTAGCTTTTTTTAAGTTTTTAATTTGCGTGGGATATCTTTACTTTTGCAAGTGCTTTGTTTTGCTGTCTACGCATTGTAGGTGATTGTTGTCAAGTTTCTATTGAAACTTGTCAATTTGTTATTATTTACCGTAAAAAACTATATTAAAACCTTTATTTCTATGGATTCTGGCTAACTTTTTCAACTTTTTCTTTCAAAAGGTATTACATCACCATAACCTTAATGTCCATGTATAATATGAACGTTATAGCCCCACCTGTTTGGTCAGAATTGGCCCAAATGGCACGAAAATATCGCACAAAAAATTTAAAAAAAATCGTAAAAGTACGATATTCATGAGAAATATTTCTTCGATTGTACCCAAAAACAATACAGCTCTAAGTTCAGAGATTTCGAAGGTCCCCTCCAATTTTCATCAAGATCGGATATGCCGTTTGCCCGGTAGAGAGCAAACAAACAGACAAAAATACAACAAAAAAAACACCCGAGCTAAATTTTTTTGGGGGTCAGTGAAATTGAAGTCTTCGCTTCGCTCATCCAAATACAGTTTAAACTATACAATAGGGAAGACTCACAAATATTTGTGATTATTCTTCTATATTCAGGGCCAGTTTCTGATTACATAAATATAAAATCTTCGTTATTTCAAAAATATTTTCAGTCACTAAAGTGAGCTTAAAGTTTTAGCGTAATAATGGCGGGAAAAACAGGGCAATACGTCATAACCCTACAACCAATCACAGTGTGGTCATTGAATAAACAGCATTTTTGATGATTATCTTACTTCTAGAAGCACTTTTAGAATAAAATGTGTTTGATGTATGATTAAGAAATACTAATAAACAATAATTTGTATAGCAAGATATAACATTTGCACATTTGTGTATACATTTTAACGATTAAAGGTTTTACGAAAACATTTATAAAGAAAATGTCAACAATGGACTGTTGTTTTAACACGAGCTGGTGAACGGCCGAGAGGTGAATTTAGCTCCGTGATCTAGAAGGCCGTGGTCAATTTCATTCATTACCAACAATGTCTTTAGGGTTATGACGTCACACGTCTTTTCACGATAAAAGCGCGGGAAAGAGTAAACGTAAAACTTTGTACCTCTGTGGAATTTACAGTTTTTACTTAAGAGTGTTATAAACTACGGCGATGGTGTTATTAAGTGATTATCTACTGATTCTGTACACCAGCGCTAATATCTAAAACTGGTGAGTCTTCCCTATTGTACAAATAATAGAAGTTCATCAAGTTATAATTATATTAATTTTTCATTTAGCCTATTGCCTTTGAGTATGGAACCTTAGCTAGAGACGTCACGCCCATGTTAAATATTGTACCAACAATTTCTGTCTCACTCATCGAGTTCAACTCTGCACTGCTACGAGCGCTACGAGCGCCACAAGAGTTTCGCGAGCTCGTGGCCACGCATGAAGTTAGTAAGTGCACCCATAGAGGTCGCCCCACAATTTCAACGACGCATCCCCACCTGACGGTCCACATCGTAACTACGTAGATGCGCCCGGCCGGAAGTGTGTCAACTCCACGAACTATCTCGAAAATTATTGCGCGCCTATTTAAAATAATATACATTTGGGCAAATAAATTTCTTTGGTCCATTGTAGATATTACAAAGCAGGCTTGCGAAATAGTCATCAATGGAAATCTTTACAATACTGTAGACGTAATAGTATTAAATACAGTGATTTTTATGGTTGTTAAATTTGAACTCTTCATTACGCTCATTCCATTCAACGTTTGTTACAAGTAATAAACATGTTTTTAAGGGCGCGGAAGTTGTTTACTTAAGCAACAAATAAAATACATACATGCCCTAAACCAAATTGTATTTCTATGATGCCACTTCTAAATGGGATAGACGATAAATAAATAAATGTTTCATATCTACAACAAATGCGCAGAGCTTGAAGTGCAGGCAAATATTAAAACGGTGGATTCGCGCCTGTGTGTGTGTGTGTGGAAGCTCCACATACCAGGATAAACAATAGTAATATAGTATAATAAAAACACAAAAGGAACAAACACGCAACAAACAAATAAACTGGATAATTTAGCTATTGTATTACATCAGTGTAAAGGATAATGTACACGCACCGCGTTTTACTGATATATTTTTTACAAACTAAATGAACAATAAAAATTCTTTTCTTCTCGTTGAGGCTTCGAAGAAATCAAGAACACCTTTCATATTTTAACTTATTATGCAGAGATATCAAGTCAGCAATCAATTCTAGGAATCAAAATGTGTAGATTAATTAATAATGAAAATTACAATAATGCTACTTTTTTTCAATCAAAACTTTCTGTAGACTATAATGTAATTGAATAAGTGGTTACAATTTGGGATTATTGTTCAAATTTTCCGACTGTCTGGAAAAAAACGGGGAAAACGCTTTTTTCTCAATTCTTCCGTTTTTTTCAATACACCAACATCCCTAGCGAAACAACAAAATTTAATTGTATAGAGTGCTTGATCGGGAAGTATTTTTTAAGTAAAGAATGAAGAAGTATTTTGTAATCTCAATACAGATGTAAAGTGCATTTTAATGAAATGGGTAATTTCCAAGCAATAGCAATGCTACTTGAATGCGAATATTCCCGGGAACTCAACACATGCTTGGTTCAAACCCCCGGTCGGGAAACATTTTGTAATTTCTGGATTGAATTTAAAAAAGTATACAACTTTTTTTGAAATGCATACAATCAGTCATATGTGTCAATACTATGGAAAACATAGCCAGTACGAAATACGTGTAAAGATTGCAGAGTTTATTTAATTTCCGAGTGGAATTTGGTGGTACCTTGAGCGTGCAAGATTCGATCACTGCATAAAAATTACAAATATATTTTCCTATGCCTCCTAGCATCTAGGAGGCATTTATTTTTTTCAAAAGCAAAACCATTGTCCTATTCATTTGCAGACTATTTTTCAATTTATCATTTCTTGTAGATTTATATCGCAATGGATCTAGCTGATTTTATTAACAGTTCTCAGTTAACTCGCACCGGATATCTGTTTAAAATTTCAGAACAATCTATTCAGCGATTTAACTGATTTTCATAGAAGACACACACACGCACACAATCACGGAAGTGCCGATTTTCTTGAATTATTGAATCCTCATGCGCTTCGGCCACTCGTCTAATAATTCAACAAGTGGTTTATAACAGGGCTTCCCAGATAGAATTCAGAGAGTCCAGGAATTAATCTAGCATCGGTTTGTAAAGTTCGTGATTTTTGAAAAGCGAGACTTGAAACTCGGCAGAGATAAATATCGCAAGTGACCATTTCATAACAGAAAACTGGCGTGAGCCCGCATTCCGATCTTTATTAGTTCCGTGGAATAATAATAATATGAAAATGTAAAAAAGCCGTGTTTAACGTGTGCTGACTAAACTTTAACAATTATTATTTGAACGACTAATTGATCGAAATTATGTTTTACGGACTTTTACCACCAAAATTACCGCCTATATTTACCAACGTACGTATATCGTATCGTATCGTATACCAATGTTATTACTTTTCTTACGGGAGATTTTGCCAATGAGACCTAGCTCGAAAATTACCAAGTTTAGATTTTTTAGTGGAAACAGTAAACGAAATAATTGTTCTGTTTCTTTGTAAATTCATAATAAGTTAGCCTCATTTTTCTTTTAGTGTAGCGGGTAAATGAAAACCCATTTGATTGAAAACTGCTTTGAATATCTATTCGATGCTTCGTTTCGATGCATTAACTGTACTGACAATATTTATATTTTATATACCAATAAAAACATGTTTTAAATTAAATAAACAGATGAACTGCAATTGCATGGTATTTATTGTGATCGACAATAGCCCCCCCCCCCTCACGTTAGAGCTCGCCTCTAGTTTCGGGAGGTTATATCTTTTTATAAACTTTATTTTTACAAAATTCTTACTTGAAATTGTGTTTAACTGACTTATAGTGAGTTGACGAATCCACTTTTTTGTTTTTCTTGTAACCAAATTTGACCCACTTTTATTCAATCAACAATATGGCTCAAAATAGAGCTACAAGAAAAATACATAAATGTGGTAGATTCGTCAATGCACTATCTGTCATCTAACCAACATTTCAAGTAAGAACTTTATAAAAAATATAGTTTATTTAAAGTGTGATTTTATTGAACACATCAATATTTTTAGTAACGGATATTTTCCAGGATTATCCATTGATCACAAGCCCGAGCGGAAGTAATTAAAGGAAGGGTCTCGCTCAGGTACTGGGACAATAGCAAGCCAAGGTCCGAGATAGGTCATACTTCATAGAAAAGTCCAACTAATTTCTAAACTAGTATTTTGCGATTACGCTCAAATTTCACACGAATATATATTAATTCATGAAATTAAGGCTTTGTGAAAAAATCATTACAATCGGATAAAACATGTAGGTGTTACAAGCCGAAGAAATTTAAAAATCGAAAAAAGTCGTAAAATTGAGAATTTCGTAATAAATAGCTTTTTGATAACGCTCAAATTTCACATGAATATATCAATTCATGAAACTAAGGTTCTGTGAAAAAATCATTACAATCGGACAAAGCATGTAGGTGTTATAAGTCAAAGAATTTTTTAAAATCGAAAAAAATCGTAAAATTGCGATTTTCACGAGAAATAATTTTTCGATTGTGCTCAAAAACGTGACAGTTCTGAGTTCAGAAATTTCGAAGGCCTCCATAAAATTTCATCGCAATCGGAGTATCGGTTTAGCCGGAATCGTGCTAACAAACAGACAAAAATACGAAAAAAGAAAAAAAATACATCACAGATTTTTTCTCCAGTGTAGTGAAATGGATCTTCGCTGCGCTCGCTACGCTCGTTACGCTCATCCAATAATTAGATTGTTTATTGGATGAGCAAAGCGAAGACTAACATTTCACTGACCCCCCCCCCAAAAAAAATTAGCTCTGGTGTTTTTTGTTTGTTTTTTTGTCTGTTTGTTCGCGCTCTACCGGGCAAACGGCATATGCGATCTTGATGAAAATTGGAGGGGACCTTCGAAATCTCTGAACCTGTCACGTTTTTTGTCAAATTATTACGTGAAAATCATTAGAGTATGAGGAGATCAATATTATGTCAAATCTCCTACTTGGTGGTATGGGCCAGCAGCAACATTGTAATTTATATTGTTTGTATAATTCTTACTCATTGTGACAATATCCGTGGTTCGATTCCCTGTTGGGGGCGACTTTTTAATTTCTGAATTGTAGTGAATAATAAAAATATTTTGTAGACAATTATTATTGATCTTCTTCAGGACGGATTTGTTTTGCACAACAAGCAAGTCAAACTGTGAGCAGGTCCAGGAATCGGCCGTTGCATGATTTCTGTGTATTTCATTATCAGCATTTCGTTTTTAGGTTTCGTGATTAATATTAAATTCCATACAGATAATTTGTTTTCTAGTGTAAAATATTATATAAAATAAACATAAAACGTTATCTATTTTTATTTGAAATTTCTAAAAGTTTGTTTGTCTAAACTGTCATTAAACTATTATTATGAAGTTATTTTGCGGCTAAATGCTATTATTGTAGGTAGGCCATCCTTATAAGAAGTATATTATGAGGAAGTATATGGGTCATTCTCAAATAAAATGACCCTTGTGCTGTCCCACCTTAATATTATTTTTTTTTAGATCAAGATATTGATTTGCATAAATTTTGGTTGTACATTTTCAGAATACTTATAGTTTTTATTAGCTCCATGAATTTTTGCACTTCTATCTTGTAAGGTTGACCTTAATTCAATGTCGGGTATTGCAAAATGTGTTAAACCATGTCCCTATCCTCAAAACCAGAAGTGTTTTTGTAAAATGTTTGACTTAAGACTAAAATTTATTTAGTCTCTAGATTGGAATTAATGCAGAAATAACAGTTAATAACTGTGTGTTAGTGACTTTTTTTAACAATTTACATTTTCAAACAATAACTAGTGGAAAGTGGTTGTCCCTAATGTGGCAATCATAATAATGTCATGACTGTTTACCATGTAAAAGAGTTAAATAATTTTTCAAGAAGGCAGTGGATCAATCTAGAAGAAGAAGAAGAACAGCTCTGACATGGCATCATGGAAGTTTGGTTGTTTTGACATGAGAACTCTTTAAAATTGAAAAGTAAACATTTTAACGGTGAGTATTTTAATTCAATGTCATGAATGTTACCAAGATAAAACAATTTAATTTGTATTTAATATTTTATTTAACAATTGAGTTAAGTTACAATCAAGTTCCAGCTCATAGCAAACCATAACCCTACTTTTTCAAATGGGATTGTTAACAGCTAATGAATAATGAAGTTGAAATGTCAGCATGTTACTGTCAGGTATGTTACTTTCAAAAAGTAACATTACCAAGGGCATCGTGGATTACTGCATAATTTCCTGCAACTGTAGATGTGTTTTGAAGGGAGAGGTTGTAATTCATTGCCATACTCAAAAGTAACAAACACTTGTTTTTATTGATTTTCAGTGATCACTTGTCAAGAATGTTACTTTTGTCAAGACCGTTACCCGTAGTGTCTCTTTACTTTTAACTCAACACAAACTTGTTGGATTAGATGGATTTTATCTTTAGGTGGACTGATTTGTACACTAACAAGCAACATGATCTTAGAAAAAAATTATTACTGTTAGAAAAGTAACTTGTTTGTCAAGACTGTTACTTTTTGTCAACACCGTTACCGAGCTAATTATTAAATTAAGTCTTATTTAAAGTTTAAAATAACTGAATCACATTTTTAATCTTATTTATAATATTATACTTCATTGCTAACAGTGATCTTGATAAAATTTGATTTGCCATTTGTCCATTATTAGTAAGTTAATTACCAGGTTTTGGAATTTGAGTAACATTCTTGACATTTTGGTATTATAAAAAGTGATTAAAATAAAATGTATATTTATTGAATGTATTAGTTTTGTGTGATAATGTAACTAAAACTATTGTGCACATGAATATAGATTTAATAAATAACTTCTTACATCAATTGTCACTTTGAGATGATCCGGAATGTCCGGTAACAGTCATGACATTTTCGTACACTTGGTTTGATGAAAATGCTTGTATGTAGAAAAATTTTGTTTTTTTAGATAAACCCTTTTAGGGCTGTAAGAACAAATTATTGGATAATGTATTGTTAAAGGAGGCATCCAATTTATGTTATAATTTTTTCTGCAAGCATTTTTTTCAATATGGTCATTACGTTTGAGAATGACCCATATACAGGAGGTAACATTTTATAAAGTAACAATCTAATTTGGCAAGTGAACCAAAAGCCGTCTTTCCAAAAAGGGCAGCAAAAGCAAAAACTTGTTAAGGAATTATAAAAACCCAAATCAAATAGGGTGTTAGCGCATCGATGGGCACAGCGAGGGCACAAAAAAAAAGAACTTTCATTTTACATAAAAAAAATTGGAATTTTTTTACAATTTTTGGCGCAAAATAAACTTAATCAAGTAAACCCTTTTTTTCCCAATTCGTCATTTTGGGAGGGGGCCCTATCACTTTTCACATCAATGTGAAATTTTTTACTTTTTAAAATTTTTTTTTAACCTTTTTTTTTTTTAAAATTTTTTTGGGAAAGGGTTTAAATAATTTTGTTTTTCATTTTTCTAAAACTAACTTTGGAAAAGACTCGGGCCCCAATGAGATACATTAGGGGAGAAATTCGAAAATTAATTCCTTGTTTTTTGTTTAAAAAAATTCGTAAAAATTCTCCGTAAATTTACCCCAATTTTTGGGCAACTCCGGGAATTTTTTTAATTTGGCATGTACAAATTTTTGTCCCCAAATTTTCATACTGAAATATCAAATAAACCGTTCTGCAGAAACATCAACCCCGGGGGAAAAAGTGCGCGCGCATTTGATTTGGGGCGGAGTGGTATTTCTTTATAATGAGGGTACAATTAAAAATGTATGAGAGGATTTTTTATGTTTTTGGGTTTGGGGGGGGGGGTCATTGGAAGGAAAGAATCGTTTTTCATTTAAAAGTAGATATTTTAAAAGGGCTCTGCTTTCCCGGCGCGAGTATTTGCATTGTGTTTTAAAAAGGGTTTTACCCCTTCTGGGCCCGGGGAGAATTTTGGGCCCAGACCCAATGTCTCTGTTTTAATCTTTAAAAGGGGGCGTTTTCAAGGGGAAAAAAGTCCAACCTTCAAAACACGGTTTGGGGAAAGGGACCCCAAAAAAAATCACGAAGATCTATTTTTTTTTTTAAAACTTTTTATTAAATTTTTTTAAAAGTTTTTTTAAAATTTAAATACCCCACACCACAAACCAAAAAAACCAGGGATTTTTTTTTAATGTGGGCAAATCAAAAAATTTCAAAACCCAAATAAATTCGAATATATTAAACAGGTTTGTTTACAAAGATTTTACACACATTGCGCGTTTTCAAATTTACATATTATCAAAAATTAAAAATAATTTGTTTTTTTCAAAAAGCTTGGAAAATTTTAAACCACAGATTACCCGCTTGGTGGGCATTTAGGGTTTTAAAAAGGCTTTCCAAAAGAAAAAAATATCTCTGATTCCACTTTTAAAACCGGGTTTTGTACGGAAATTTCCAAATCAGTGGGGGGGGGAAAAATTCTTCGCCGGGGAATTCAACGATGTCATCAAAAAAAAAATTAAAAAAAAAGGGAATCATATTATTTTGTTGTTTTGTCTTTCACCATTTTCGGAAAGAACCTCACTTTTCACCATTTTTTTTTTTTTTTTTTTTTTGTCCCGGGCCACACTAAAATTTTCAGTTTCCCAAGGAGCAACACGGCCGATTTTTGGGACCGGGAGGGATTAGATAGGATGCATAAAAAATTATTTTTTTAATAAAAATTGAGGAATAAAGTTTTTTCCAATAAAAAACTTTAACTCTTGAAATCTTATTTAAATTTAAAAATAAAAGGCTTTTTCCCAAAAAAATGGTAAATTTTTGAAAGTTTTACCCATTTTTGAACGAAAAAAATGGGGGCCTTTAAAATTTAGGGTTTTTTAAGTTTTTTTGGCCCATTATACAAAATTAAATGTAAAAAAAATACTAAAAAACCGTAAATGATACCCGTTTTTTTTTCTTTTCCAAAGTGAATAAAACTTAAAAAAAAAATCATCCATTTTTGTAATGGGGCTTTTTGTTTTTGATTTTAATAATGTTTTCAAGAGAAAAGGGATTGAAAATTGGAAAACTTATTTTTTAAATTTTATGAATTAAATATTTTTATGAATCCTAGTCTAAATCTTTTTTCTAAATCTTCGGGCTTGTTGCTCCGTTTTTTGGGGTCTGATATTGTATAGAATTAAATTTGGGCTGACATACAAAAAAACTCCCTCTCAAAGAGAACAATGTTTTTCCTACTGGGGCGAGTAAACCCCACTATAGATAGGTATTAAGGGGGGAAAAAATTTCCTTATACCGGGGGGACCAACCAAAACAAAGCCCACGTAAAAAAATTTAAATCCAAAAAAGGCTGAATGAAAATAAATTAAACAATGTCTTTAATTTTAAATTTTCCCGGGTTGTTTTTTTTAACGTACTTGACTTTTGGTTAAAAACCCACAACCAGGGGGTCGAAGACCGCTAGGGGAGAACCCCCTTTTTCCCTTTTCCCTTACCCGAAAGGGGCTTAAGGTTTTTTTTCCCCCCCCTGAAAACCAAAAAAAAGCAATTTGGGCCCCCTTTTTTTTCCACATCCTTTCGTTTTTTAACCAAAAAAAATTAATTTTTACTAAAAAAAAGGTTGGCGAAAAAAAAAAGGGTTTAAAATTTTTTTAAAATGGGGGGAAAAGGGGAAAGGGGGAAAAAAAGGGGAAAGGGGGGGAAAAAAGGAAAAAAAAAGGGGGAAAAGGGGGGGGGGGGGGGGAAAAAAAAAAAAAGAAAAAATAAAACGGATGTGTCAATTATCTACTTTTCCCAAAGCCCAAAGTGAAAAAATCTATTTATATTTAAAACCTGTTTAAAAAAAAAAAAAAAAAAAAAAAAAAGGGAAGTTTTTTTATTTTTTATATTCATAAAATTATCACACAAAAAAACCCCTGTTTTTAAACAAATTTTAATAAACTAAACCCTTTTTGTAAGTCCCCTTTTTAAACAACTTACGCAACCCTGGAAAATTTTGTAAATTACATTTTAAAAAGGGTTTCGTTTTTTCATTTTTTTAGTTGGATATTTTAAAAAAAGTATGTTCCCTTTTTTTAAATATAAATTTTTTTTAGTGTTGGGATAGGTTTTTTTATAAGGGTTATTTAAAGCTTTTAAAGGGAAAAATCAAACCAATAAAAAATTTCCAGCTATTTAAAGAAAAAATGCCCCGGGGAGGAAGAAAAATGTTTTGGGGGGGGCCCGTCGTGGAAAAAAACATAAGAATAGGCTTGGGGGGGTGCAATTTTTTTTTTTATGAAAAATTGGAAAAAACGTTTTTCGAAAACCCCCCAAATTATGTCAGTGTTTAGCTATGGTTTTTCAAAATCCGATTTTTAGTAAATTTCTACTATTCTTTTGGGTTTGACCTTGGGCATGACGTTACACCAAAATTGGGAAAGCCCCCCCCCCCCCCCTTTACAAAAATCTACGCTGCAAGACACGTGTTCGAAACCCCCTATATACTAGACCATTGGGGTAGACTAAACAATGCATGTATTTAAATTTGGGCCCCCAAATAAAAAGGAAATTTATTCCCCTTTTTCGCAGAGGCAAGAAATTTGTGTTTTCTGGAAAAAGGGTAGACATGCCCAAAAGCACTCAACGGGGTCACAGCACAAAATCGAACCCTTAAACTTTCCCCGGGATTAATTTTTTCGGTTTTAAAAAATTTCTCGTTTTAGGGGATATGGGGAACAAAAAAAACAGATTAAGCTGTAATTTTTAATTTTTTACAATTATCAAAACTAAAAAAAAGAGTTTTTATCGTCACAATTTGATTCCTAAATTTTTTGGGTTGTTGACTTGTAATCTCTTTATAAAAATATGTTAAAATATGAAAGATGTTCTTGATTTTTATTTGAAGCAACAACGGAAGAAAATACCCCCAAAAAAGGTATTTGTATTGTACATTTTAACCAAATACAAAGGGGCGCGTACATTAAACCTGAAAACTATGTAATACAATAGCTTAAATTTTTCCAAATTTTATTTTTGGTTCGTGTTTTTTTTTTTTTTTTTCGTAAAACATATTATAAACCCAAAAATAGGTTTAAAGATAGTTTTTATGAACAGGTAACATTTCATTTTGAGGGAAACCTAAAAATTTTTTTAAAAACACAAAGGGAAAAGCATTTGCTAACAAATTTTCAAAGCCCAGCAACGATGTCTATGGTTCTTGGGAAATTTCATATTTTTTTCATGGTATTTGGAGCAGCTTTCCCGATAAATTTTCACACAGGCCCCGACTTTTAATTTTTTTTTTATTTTTTTCCCCTATCCTTCCGTTAAAAAATGATTTACAAAGGGGAAAAATCTTTTCCTGCACTGTGTGCCCTTGGGGGCCCGCCCTTAGCCCCAAAAGGGGCCCGCCCGGTTTCGTACTATTGTTTTCCCGCGTTATAATTAACTATAATAAACGGCGTTTTTTGTTGAAAATATTTAAAAATTTTTTTATTTATTCTATCCCAAATTTTGAAATGAGAAAACGTAAAAAAACAATTTGGTTTTAGGCATGTATTTTATTTTATTTGTTGCTAAAGTAAACCCCCTTCCCCGGGCCCCAAAAAACAGTTTATTAAATTTTATATTCTAAAAACTATATTGTATTGCACTTGTGGGACACCCGTCCCGTTTTTTCCAAAAAAGGGAAAAAATAATAAATTTTTTTTTTTTTTTTTTTTTTTTTTTTTTCCTTTTTTTTTTTTTCTTTAAAATAAAACCAAAAAAAGAATGGGAAAACCTTTGAAGCCTTTTAAATTTACAAAACATTTAACTGTTTTAAATTGATTTGCCCGGGCTATTAGGGGTTTTTTAGGGGAAAAATTTTTTTTAAATTTTTGCTTTTTAATACAACAACTTTCAATGGCCCGAAATTTTTTGGCCCAAAAAGGGGGGTTTTTTTAAATTGGGGGGGCCTTTTTGGGGGAGTTCTTAAAAATTAGGGGCGGGCCACGCCCGCGAAAACTTTTTGGCCTCGGTGGGGATGGCGTTGAAAAGTGGGGGCCTCTAGGGGGACAAAATTGTTTTGGGGGGGTCAAAATTTTCGGGCCAATGGGGATGCTAGGGTGGGTTTAATCAAATGGGGGACAAAAAATTTTTTAAAATTTTAAATGGTTTGTTTTAGCAAAGGGTTTTTTTACTTTCCTTTAAATTTTTTCCAAAATTTCAAAAAAATTTAAAGTTTGTTTTCAAGTTTTTTTACGTTTTTAAAATTAATTTTAGGAAGGTTTTTGGGGGGGGGGGGGGGTGAGGGGCGGGCCCCTTTTTTAGGGGGGGTTTTTTTTAAGCGGGGGGGTTTTTTTAAAAAAAAAAAAAGGGAAATTACGATTTTCATGAGAAATAGTTTTTCAGTTACGCTCAAATTTCACATTAATATATTTATTCATAAAATTAAGGTACTGTGAAAAAATCATTACAATTGGATAAAGCATGTTGGTGTTATAAGCCGAAGAAATTTGTTTTAAACCGAAAAAAGCGAAAATTGCGATTTTCATGAGAAGTAATTTTTTAGATTACGCTCAAATTTGACACGAATATATTAAGTTCTTAACATTAAGGTTCTGTAAAAAAATTATGACAATCAATTAAAGCATGTAGCTGCTATTAGTCTAAGACAATTTTTAAAAATCAAAAACAATCGTAAAATTGCGATTTTAATAGAAATGATTTTTCGATTGCGCTGAAAGACGTGGCAGTTCTAACTTCAGAGATTTCTAAGGCCTCCAGAAAATGTAATTGTAATTGGAGTATCGGTTTAGCCGGAATCGTGTTAACAGACACAAAAATTCAAACAGAAAAAAAAAAGAAAAACATTACGAATTTTTTTCTCCAGTGTAGTAGAATGGAATCTTCGCTACGATCATCCAAAAAGAGCAAAGTACCGTGAACAAGTTTGGTGGTTTCTACATTTGGGGGCATTTCTAAAAAGCCTCATAAAATAGCAAGAGGAGCTCAATTTCCCTGCAAGAAGGGAAATACAGCTCTCTTGCAATAAAGTCCAACTTCTTACAACACTGATGAATTTGATTACTAACTTAAGCTTCACTTGTACGTTTAAGAATGTTACGTGTTTAAATACAAGGAAGCTTCGCAAACGCTTTTCCAGGAGCGTTGTTGGATGAGCGTATTTTTTTTAAACGAAAAAAACGTCAAATTGCGATTTTCACGAGAAATAACTTTTCGATTGCGCTCAAATTTCACATTAATATAATAATTTATAAAATTAAGGTTCTGTGAAAAAATCATTACAATCGGATAAAGCACGTAGGTGATATGTCAAAGACAATTTAAAATTTAAAAAAATTGTAAAATTACAATTTTCATGAGAAATAATTTTTAGATTGCGCTCAAAAACGTGGCAGTTCTAAGTTCAAAGATTTTGAAGGCCTCCAGAAAATTTCATCGCAATTGGAGTAGCGGTTTAGCCGGAATCGTGGTAACAAACACAAAAAAAAAAAACATAAAATCACAGAAAATCTAAAAAGATCGTAAAATTGCAATTTTTATGGGAAATAATTTTTCGACTGATTTTTCACACGTGGCAGTTCTAAGTTTAGGGTTATCAAAGGTCTCCAGAAAATTTCATCGCGATTGGAGTGGCGGTTTAGCCGGAATCGTGCTAATAGTCACACAAAAATACAAAAAAAAACATTCCGATTTTTTCCTCCAGTGTAGTGAAATCGAAACTTCGCTTCGCTCGCTACGCTCATCCAACTAGTTTGCTTTTGAAATATATAGAATTGATTAGTATATATAGTTTGCTTTTATGGTGTTCAAGGTGAATTTTGTTAATTTGTCTTGTTTCATATGAATATATTTCTTCGTTTTTCGTTAAATTGTTAATGTTTTGTTTAACAATTAGTACTGAGTGATAAATGTTTAAACTGTATAGGATCAGAATAGTTTTAGTTTTGAAAATGGGTTTACAATGTGTTCGTGGATGAGCTCTTACAATAAATCTAATTGCACGTTTTTGAATTTTAAAAATAATGTTATGGTGGGAGGAATGGCCCCAGAATTCTATACCTTATCTTAAATGACTTTTTAAACTAGGGAGCATCGCAAACGCTTTTTCAGACGCGTTGTTAAATGAGCGTAATTGGTGCATTGAGCTGCCATGTGTTATACAAATTTTCTGTTGTTATGTGAAAAAAATCATTACTAAGTCGAAGAAGTTTAAAAAAAACGAAAAAGTCGTAATCTTTTTAAATGAAAAAAATCGTAAAATTGCGATTTTAATGAGAGATAATTTTTCGATGGCGCTCAAATTTCACACAAATATATTAATTCATGAAATTAAGGTTCTGTAAAAATATCACAATCGAATAAAGCATGTAGGCCTAGGTGCAATAAGTCAAAGATTTAAAGTTTTTTTTTCAGTTTTTAAATAGAAAACATCGTAAAATTGCGATTTTCATGCAGAAATAATTTTTCCATTGCGCTTAAATTTCACACAAATATATTAATTCTTAAAATTAAGGTTCTTTGAAAAAATCATTAATGGATAAAGCATAATAGGTGTTAAGTCAAAGAAATTTTAAAAAATCATAAAAAAATCGAAAAATTGCGATTTTAATAAGAAATAATTTTTTGTTTGAGCTCAAAAACGTGGCAGTTCTATATTCAGAGATTGCTAAGGCCTCCAGAAAATTTCATCACAATTGAAGTATCGGTTTAGCCGGAATCGTGTTACCAAACACTCAAAAATACAAACAGAAAAAAACAAGAAAATCGAAGAAAAAAATCGTAAAATTGCAATATTTCAAGAGAAATAATTTTTCGATTGCGCTAAAAAACGTGGCAGTTTAAAGTTCAGAGATTTTGAAGGCCTCCAGAAGCCTCCAGGAAATAAAAAAACAAAAAAAAACGTAAAATTGCAATTTTCATGAGAACTAATTTTCGATTGATTTTTCAAACCGTGCAGTTCTAAGTTCAGAGATTTCAAAGGTCTCCAGAAAATTTCATCCCAATTGGAGTATCGGTTTAGCCGGAATCGTGCTAACAGACACTCAAAAATACAAAACAAAAAAAAAGAAAGAAAGAAAAAAAACATCCCAATTTTTTTTCTCCAGTGTAGTGAAATGGAATCTTCGCTTCGCTCGCTACGCTCATCCAAGAAGTAAAATAAAGCGAACACCGTGAAATGTCTCATAAAATATTTGATTTCTGTAATATTTCGGGATGTGAAAGCATCAAGAATATTATTATTATTATTAGAGAAATCAAATATTTTACGAGTCATTTCGCTGTGTTCGTTTTTTTATTAAATTACCTGACGTTTCGATACGTCTGTGCGTATCATCATCTGAGGCAACACTGAAAAACTTTACATTTGAGATTGTTTTTGTTGAATTCTTTTGCTTCTTCTTTGGCTCTGATTGTCATTGTCCAAAGAACTAGAAACATCTTGACTTCCTTGATGCTGTTGCTGCTGCTGCTGCTGCTGTTGTTGTTGTGGCAGTGGTGGTGGTGGTGGTGGTTGTTGTTGTTGTCGTCTTGAGAGTAGTTTCCCTATCATCGGACTCCATGTTTTGCTTAATAAAAAACCACCATATCCCCATTAAAATTATTGGGGTGCTTGGCAATTTCAATCGATTCTCTTATGAGTCGAGGAAAAAGGTTTTCTTCTGTGCATAAAATTTTGGTATCTTCAAAAAGGATCTTGTGCGTGGGATCATTAGCATTTTCCACCACGTGTTTTGCTACTGCCGAAAGGTCCTCTCTGTAGTGGTTGCAGTGCGCTCTATGTTCTTTAATTCTAGTCCCAATTGTACGACAGGTTTGTCCAATGTAGACCGAACCACATTTACAAGGGATTTCATAAACACCACTAGATTGTGGAGGCGGCTATAGTTAACATCCCAGATGAACAAGCAGAAGAGATTCGACAAGAAACAGTTCGAATCCTGAAGTCATCAAAACCTCCTGCGGATAATCTTACTCGTAGTGAACACGTGGCACTCAAAAAACTTCGGGCTAATGACAACATACGTGTTATGAGAGCGGATAAAGGTAATGCAGTTGTGGTCATGGATTTACTAGATTATAAACAGAAATCGAATTGTGTGTTGCAGGAGAGTGTGTATGAGAAACTTACACGTAGCCCTCTGAGCAGAATAACTCTATTGACAACTAGACTTATTAAAAGTTCTCCCTTGGATCCGGTCATTAAGAAGATGATTACTCAACATGATCCAAAAATTCCGCGTATTTATGGACTTCCTAAAATACATAAACAGAATATTCCTTTGAGACCAATTGTGAATGCAATGGGATCTCCAACCCATGAGTTAGCTCGATTCTTGTCTAAACAAATTCAACCGCTGGTGCCTGAGATGAAATCATATGTAAAAGATTCAGCACATTTCGTAGAACTTCTTAAAACCTTGGCGTTAGACGAACAAGATCTTTTGGTGAGTTTTGATGTGGTTTCACTTTTCACTAATGTCCCAGTTCCAGATGCAATGGAAGTTTTAAGAGAAAAATTACCTCTTAGCAATCACATTACTGAGCTGATCGAGCATTGCTTCTCGGTTACATTTTTTGCTTTTGATGGTGATTTGTACCAACAAACATCGGGCATGCCAATGGGTAGCCCCTTATCACCAGCAGTAGCGAATCTGTTCTTAGATGATTTTGAAACAAAGGCATTGAGTGCAGCAACTCTCAAATCAAGAGTGTGGTTGAGATATGTGGACGATATATTCGCAGTGTGGTCTCATGGCAGAGAAGCTTTAGAGGATTTTTTAATTGATCTAAATGGCTTACATCCAAGTATACAGTTTACTATTGAAATTGAAAAGGAAGGTCGATTGGCATTTTTGGACGTTCTTGTGACTCGTGGTGATCCTGTGGGTCACTCAGTTTACCGTAAACCAACTCATACAAATTTGTACATTCATGAGACGTCGCATCATCATCCTCCACAGAAGCACTCAGTATTAAATACTCTAGTTACCAGAGCCAAACGTTTATCAGATAGTACCAGTCTGGAATCGGAAAAATGCGTTCTGAAACAAGCGTTACTAAACAATGGCTATAATAACACAATGATTATGCGAGCATTTAATAGAAAACCAAAACTACAGGATGTAGGCCTACAGTTTGAAGATAGAACAGAGAAAAAGAAGAAAGCCATATTACCTTACGTAAAGTTCACAACTGATAGAATTGGTAGACTCCTCCAGAAACAACAAATTCAAACAATATTCAAACCGTGGAAGAAAATTCAAAATTGTATGTTGCCAGTTAAAGATAAAATTCCTTTTCAATCTAGTGGTGTTTATGAAATCCCTTGTAAATGTGGTTCGGTCTACATTGGACAAACCTGTCGTACAATTGGGACTAGAATTAAAGAACATAGAGCGCACTGCAACCACTACAGAGAGGACCTTTCGGCAGTAGCAAAACACGTGGTGGAAAATGCTAATGATCCCACGCACAAGATCCTTTTTGAAGATACCAAAATTTTATGCACAGAAGAAAACCTTTTTCCTCGACTCATAAGAGAATCGATTGAAATTGCCAAGCACCCCAATAATTTTAATGGGGATATTGGTGGTTTTAAATTAAGCAAAACATGGAGTCCGATGATAGGGAAACTACTCTCAAGACGACAACAACAACAACAACAACAACCACCACCACCACCACTGCCACAACAACAACAGCAGCAGCAGCAACAGCATCAAGGAAGTCAAGATGTTTCTAGTTCTTTGGACAATGACAATCAGAGCCAAAGAAGAAGCAAAAGAATTCAACAAAAACAATCTCAAATGTAAAGTTTTTCAGTGTTGCCTCAGATGATGATACGCACAGACGTATCGAAACGTCAGGTAATTTAATAAAAAACGAACACAGCGAAATGACTCGTAAAATATTTGATTTCTCTAATATTTCGGGCTGTGAAAGCATCAAGCAAGAAATTATTATTATTGTTATATTATATTATTATTATTATTATTATTATTATATTATTATTATTATTACTATTACTAGGAAACGCTCAGTTGGACGCGTTGATAAGCCAGCACGTGCTATAGCTAGACCCACATTGCACATTTTTTTAAAATTTTAAAATTTACGATGTTTGCTGTCCACGGGGCCAAGTTTCCAATATTATTTATTAGTGGCAAGGTATTTGGGTAAACCCGTGGGTAAGCCTTTACTTTGTGGATAAAATCCACTGCCATCTAGAGGACCTTGACATCATTTCCTTGGGAAAACTATTTTAACTCTTTGGTAACAAATAATACACTACTTCCTTGATAGTGTGTTGATCACTTCTAGCACAGATAATAGAGTACACTCTGTTACCTGTGCTTCTAGGTGGCATTGCATAGTGGCCAGAAACCTCGTGCGACTTTTCGTTGCCATGGTAACCTTACTTTTGTTAAAATGTTCCATCTACTCTACTTATCGGATCAAAATAAAATTAGCATATTTGTGACCGGACGGACATTCTAAATGACTTGGCCACCTCAGATTTTGTCGCTGTTTAGTTTGAAAAAACTCTTTCGATTAACTTTAATGTAACTTTGTAATTTTTTTAACGATTTTGCCACAAAACTAATGGCATTCAATCCAGATCGAAGCTTGCGGATGGTCCAAATTTCAACTCGATCCGAACCTCCGTTCGAACGTTATGGCAAGACATACAAAAAAAAAAGTTTTTTTTCCGGCAGAGTCAAATGGAAACGCTCGCTTCGCTCGCTTAAATTATTATTATTATTGTTATAATTATAATTATTTAGGACTGGTATTGCACAGTTTCTTCCAGTTTGTGAGGAAACTGCTTTGGAAAAAAGAGTTAAGCCTACCACGGCCACCAAACTTTTAATATACAAAGCATATTATTTTGTCCCAGTACCCTACTCACTTATATGCAGTAAGTTGGCCAGTTGAAGGTAAAGAAGAAAGACAAATTTAAACTGCGGAAATTAAGTTTTTAGAGTGTAGTTACGAAGATATTGATGTAGGATACATAGTTTAGTACCACAGAGTTAAGTTGGTATTTTGCTAAATTACCATATTTGGCTAAAATATTTGCAATGCTGATGAGGAACTAAACGTAGGAGTAAGACCTTAACTTAACGTAAAACCGGTAACTTTCTTGTTATCTAGTTCCTTTTTGAAGAGATGAACTTTTACCTGAAAAAGTTGAATTGGAGCTGACTGTCTTTTATGCTTATATTCTGTGCACACTGACTGTGTAAAAAATTAACCAGTTTTACTAATTTTTTTATTAAACATTTGAAACACTGGGATTAATTGATTTTGACATTGCAAATTAAACATAATTTGCAATAAATAGTCTCCTAGAAACTACAATGCTTACATATAGTCGTGGGTAATGTTCCCTCCGTCGACAAACTCCATACCTTTTCATGATGATTAGTGGTGTGCGAATCCATGTTTTTCATTTCAAATCCGAATCGAATCTTTAAATAAATAATAAATAAAAATAAATAAATGGTATTTAGAGTCTACCCACTCAGTTGTATAACTGATTTCCAGTGGGGGACAGTAATTCAAAGTGACCAAGCCAACCCAGTAGGCCCCGACGCAATCGACGAGTGAGCGATAACCAACCAAAGATTGACAATTTTAATAGGAAATATAGCAATCAGTGGTATGGACAGTGCGAACACCTGCGGATCAACGCCAGAATCAACAAGGCCGATTTAGAACAACTTTAAATTTATTATGTGCCTCGTTGCTAGGACGGCTCCAAAGTCACCGTTTACAAACTCCTAAGACAAGAACTGATGGACTTAAGTCCAAACTAGAAGTTAATAAACTTCTGACTTTGGCGGGAATCGAACCCTGGACCTTCTGCATTGGAAGCAGATACGCTAACAACAAGATCAACGAGCCACACAAATCTTTCCGATGATTCGGGAATCCGAAGCGAATCCGAATCTTTTCCAATGGAATTTTGCGTAGCCTATCGGAAAAGAGATGTGCACAAATGTTTTTTTTTAAGTTTGAAAATTCGCGTCTTAAAAATAAAAATTCGGGATCTTTCGTTATTTACAAAAAAAAAACACAATTTGATAATGCACAACTAAAAAAACGCCTAGTTTAAAATTATCAGTAGGGGCCTATCACAAATTCTAGGACAATTTATGATTAATGTAAAAGAAAAACAAGCACATGAGAGTGAGAACCAGTTTTAAATTTGAACTTAATTTCAGCCTTCTGTTTTCTAAGTTTCTGACAGTTTTTACCACCAGATTAATTTTGACTACCCGGCACCTCCACCGAAATTTCGAAATTATGCATTTTTTGTGTAATGTCAATATTTTGATATGAAGTCTTTTGAGCTTACTCGCGTACAGACGATTATTACGATCTCACAATTGCACTTTATGACCCGGCACCTCCACCATATGTACCAGCCAGGAGCCCATGATTAATTTAATTTTGACTACCTACCCGGCACCTCCACCAAAACTTAGAAAAAGCTTTGTTTGAAATTTCGGGACGTAATTCGCATCACGCGGGAAAACGGCGGGAAATTCAAATTTTCAAATACTTCGAAAACTTGAATCTGCTAAAATTGATTCGGATTCAAATTTTGTGGATTCGCACAGCCCTAATGATGATATTGATTATTGAATTGATCGATATTTCCATTATTGACGGCAGCCCTAGTGAGTTTCAATGTGTTTATTTATTAATGGTGATGACTTTGTAGCTTAACCTCTATTAATAAACTGAGACTATTCGAGACGATGAGTGGTGATGATGACGATGAAGGACGATTACAAAAATCCCATGCCTTATGCGAGATTCGAACCCACGTCCTCGTAAAGCCATACACTTGGGACCAGCAAGCTAGTCATGTGTGCCACCGCATACAGCATGTTTATTAATGGTATGATAGTAATTTTAAACTTGTGTTTCAGGAAGAAGTTTGTAATCTGTGTAAGAATCATAGGATTGACGAATCAGTTTTTCAAACCCCAGAGAAGCTTCACCTGACATTGGGTACGATGGTTCTTGCAGACGATGTGGAACGAAGTAAAGTTGCAGAGTTGTTTTCTAACTTCAAGGACACTGTTGTGCAGTAAGAAATTTATTGACAAGTTTTTAATTTGAATGGAATCGAGCAGTTCATAGATACAGATAGTGAGCAATCTGTGAGCCAGAGATCTACATACTACTACTAGTTATGATGTAAAATTCTCAAGAATATTTTATAGTAGATAAGGGAGAAATATATGCGTTTTGTTTTTTATAGTTAATTACATTACATACATCTACAGACATTGATTGATTAAAAATAATAATTAAACCAAGTATCTCCATTCTCCGACTTTGGAGAATTCCTTGGCTCACATCACTAACTACTAGTGTTCTTGGCTTTGCCACTGTCGCTGACGTGACCACTCGAACTCGGGATCTCTTCCTTCCTACTTAATTTCTTTTTCTTCCTGGGCTTCCGACCTTCTTCCTTCGAGTGGAACTCGCGGACTCCCTATGTGGCACCACTTAACTACTCCTTCTCCTCCCATCGCCACAAACCTATTCTGACATCACAATACTCATTCACCCCACCATAGTCTAGGTAGGCCCTATAGCTTCCATAAGAGCCTAAGCACCATCATCTTCTCGTAATCAAAAAATCAATGCCTACTGGAGTCTCACTTCTCTCCTCATAGTTCAAAACAGAAGAGTGGATCCCCCTCAGGCTTGGTAACTACACCGCAGGCTGGGTACTACAAGCCAAAACTCCCAACATCAACACACTTACAAGTACTCAAGAAAACCAAAACCGGGACGATGTGCCAACCATTAGTTCCGATTAACATGTTGACATCGCCGAACTCGACACATTCCATTGATGCATTATAAGGACTAGGGATGTCATATGGTACGCGGGTTACCCAAATCCATATACTACCCGAATCCATTTTAAGTATACTTACTACTACTTACTGTGATTAGTTACTGTGATTTTACATGAATTTAAGTTTTTGAGCCGAAAATTTGCGAAAATTGACGTTTTGGGGAATTTCTTAATTCGGCTTTAACCTGCTAATTTTTTGTTCCACATAATATATACTAGACTAGAGCACCGCAACAATTTAAAATGGCCCTATACAACATTGTATCTTGAAACTGTGCACAAATATACACTAAACACTAAAAAATATACATTCCAAAATCACACCTCTTCTTGGTAATCAGCATATTTTGACCGAACCACTTGTCCAAATTACAAAACAAAATATAGCAGATTTACAGAAAAGGTTATCACGGCTAGGATTCTTATGTATTTAAATATTTTTATAAAGTTCTCTAAACCTATTCCCATGATCAATACTTCACGAATTGTTCGATTGTGATCTCAAATATATGGGTTTTTAATCAAATATTTTTGCATATTTGGTTATATTTGGTTAATAAATACATATTTCTCTTATCCTTGCCATAATCACATATTTTGAACAAAAAATCCACTATTCTTTACTTTAATAAAATCAAGAACAGACTGTTAATTTACTTTCCAAACCATTTTCAAAATTGCATAAATTAAACTCGGTGCTGTCTAAAAATATTGGGTACAAAAAACTTGTTCAAATAAGTGCTATTCTAAAAGGTGATGGACACCTAGCTCCAACGAGGAAGAGTTTTCGTTGTCTGATATTGGAATTTTAAGTTTGCACCCGTTACATTCTGTAACGTAGAGCAAAGTTTTTCGCAATACAAAAATGTGCTCGCCGAAAACCGACATTTAATTAAATTTGAGCATTTGGAAATGTGGATTGTGGTACACTGCAACGGGGGTATATAAGACACAAGTTAGTCCAAGGTGGTATTTAAAAAGTGACAATGTTACAAACTGCTACACTATGTTCAGCAACAATAAAATTGTTTTAGTGCCAAAGTATTTTTTTCTTTCTGGTATTATATTGCACCTGACATGATTTGATTAATTTATGCTCATATTGTGCTGGGAAGACTGATAGTACGTAAACAATATTTTTTGAGCACTTTATTTTCTATTTTTAAGCAAATATTTTTGTATTTTTAAGCACATTTTTATGTTTTTAAGCAAATATAAAATACATATTTTGACGTTTTTAAGCACATAAAAATCCGAGCCCTAGTTATCACGTACGTCAATATTGGCCAATATTATTTTGGATCAAAATCTCCCATAAGAAATAACGTGGGGACTATCTTTCTTTATGCCCCGTGACTTTGGGAGGATTTTAAACCGATAAAATACTGGCCATTATTGACATACTCGACTGCATTTTCTGTAAATCCTCTGTATTTTGTTTTGTAATTTGGGCATGCGGTTTGGTCAAAATATGCTGATTACCAAGAAGAGATGTGATTTCGGAATGCATATTTTTGCGTGTATATTGGTGCACAGTTGAAAGGCACTATGTAATAAAGGGTCATTTAGATTGGTATGATGCCTAGACCGACTGAGATAATGGCATGATTCAAGTAAGGCGCCGACAATTACTGCATCAAAGACACTTAGACTATGTAGTATCATGTATATCTATCTCATCATCATCATCATCATTATTCATTATCCATTGCCGTTTCCTGCTTCTGGCAGGGTCAGATTGGGTTTAGCAACCAAATTTCTCAATTTCTAAGCAAATATCTATCTATTGCACACCAAAGCAGTTTGGCATAAACTGCTTTCATAGAAATTGTTTTGGATGCCTCTCTCTACATATCAACACTAGCAAACACTTTCTTTGAACCAGTTGCAGAGGTAACAATCTAGAAGGCATATCCACTTATCTTATAGTCATTTAATCATGAACTTAAAATAATAACTTGTAAACCAGTAACTTAATGTTCCTGGCTAAAAAACAGAAATATAGAAGTAGAGCTGTGGATGCACTCGCATCACACAAAAGCAAATTGTATAGCTGTAAGGCAAATTCAGAACATCACAATTTCTGAATTGAATTTGCATTACTGCAATTCACAATTTGTAGAACCAATATGCCTTCATCCAAGGAGCATTGAAGGTGTGTTCCATTACATCGTCATTGTTGAGCACAATTTACTGAATAAATTTTTACTCTTATGTTTATACTCAATAGGCGGGATAGGCCTACTATTTTTTGTAGGGCTGTGCAAGTCTTGATTTTGGCTCAAAATTTCGAGAACAAAGTCTAGCTCGAATTACGATCGATTTCGATCAACAACTACTCAAAAAGAATCGGCTCGAAATGACTCGGAGATGTTTCAAGAACGTTCAAGAAGTTCATCGTGACAGGCGTAATATTTCATATGAAGTGCTCTTTTGATACTGCGTACTCTGATGAGATGCAGGCGCGAGACACTAGGACTCAACCTAGGCCTACTTTAAGGACTGAAGAATTTGGGTCAATAATCATCATCATTATCCATTGCCGTTTCCTGCTTCTGGCGGGGTCAGCTTGGGTTTAGCAACCAAATTTTTCCACTTCTTTCTACCCTCCCACAATCGTATCTCTACCACATCTTACCAGCTCTCTCCTCTTGCAAGTCTCCTGCTATGATGTCCTTCCAGCTCTTCCTTGGTCTAACCCATCTTCTTCTTCCTTCTTCAATCCTTCTTTCATACATTTTCTTGGGCATCCTATTTTCCCCCATTCGTTTCATATGTCCATACCATCTCAACCGTGTCCTTCCCATCATGTCACTTAACTTCTCTTCACCTAGCATTTCTCTAATGTCCGTGTTTCTTATTCTATCCCTTCTCGTCTTGCCCACTGTGCTCCTCAGGAATCTCATCTATGCCGCCTGCATCTGACTCTCCTCTCGATCTCCCATTGTGATCAAAACTTCTAAATTTGTAACTAAAAAACCAATAGATTTAATACTGCGATTTCCGTCTGCTCCATCTCGGATCTCGCGAGATTCAAGAATATTTTCTTAATCTCACTCGATCTCGCTCAACTTCAAAAATCCCTGCTCGCATAACCCTAATTTTTAGTATTATTACTTTAATAATTTCAGTTTTCAAAATATGGGTGATGCCGTTACTCGGTGGTAGCCTATAGGCCTACTCGCATAAATATACAGTACGTATACGTATTTATTTTCAATGCTTTCAAATATTTGGAAAAATAAATAATTTGTGTTTGAATCAACTGTTTGTTATTATTTATTTTGGTTGGTGGAACACCACATTAACATCCAGCTTTGACTTGTTATTATTATTTTCAGGCCATTGTTGAAGAGTGAACCGCTGAAGCTTCGTATGGTTGGGTTGGAATATATGAATGACGATCCAACAGAAGTAGATGTCCTGTATGGCAAAGTTCAACTAGAAAATGGTTCAGACATAGACTTGCTACAGCAACTTGCAGATAATTTGGTTTCTTACTTCGTCCAGAGAGGTAGGCCTACCTCCTAAAGGCATTGCGTATTTTTTTAGCTGGTAAATAATTAAATATGCTCTTGAATGGTGTCTTATTTGTTTTACTTTTAGATAATGTATTTATTTATTTATTCTAATATAAAGACTGGCAGACACCTAGTGTTTGGGGCATACTATCATTTTCTGACAACATTCTTACTTAATAGTGGGACCATTTAGGTACGTAATATTATTAACTCTCTCCCTCGCATAGTGTACTGAAGCGTAGTAAAGTAATGTGTTGCCCCGGCGGGGAAGCTATGCAAGGGAGAGGGTTAAATAATAGTGTATCTAATACGTACTACGTAGTGACAGCCGGATACAGCTTGAAGGATGCAGATTCAAATTCTATGAGCCAATGTATTTTAAGATTTAGATACTGAACCATTCAAAAGTAAATTTGGTTGTAAATAACAAAAATGGGATACAATTGAACCTTTGCTGGACTGCTACTGATGTATATCCACAAGCTCTTATTTCTAAATGCTTAGGCTTTGTTTTGTCACTGCAAAAAATCTAAAAATGTTCATGATATGTATCTTTTACTTTTGTTTTACTTTCCTACCAAAGTCCACCAATCCTCTATAAAGGACTTTTGGGACAATTTCCACAATGTTAAATGGTAACCAAATGATTGGGTGAAACAATTAACAACACATATGGATTTATTGTCATAACTACTGGTTATAAAGATCCTAACACTTTAGTAGGTATTTATATTTTAATACTTTAAATCAACCCTTTGGTACATAGTGAGAACCATAATGGCAGAATTTGATCTCTTTTTATCTACTACACTTTTTTTGTATACTTTACCTCTGATGAGCACGTGGAGCAATGGGCAAAGGAGATTAAGAGGACCTTGTTTGTTTCCTATAGTTGGTCTTGGGTAGCCTGGCACTCGTCTGGGTAAACCAAGAGTATGCAAGCCAACGTTGACATAATATTACACACGAGGAACTTACCTTATTTGGTCATGTAATTGTGACATTTTATAAGTTTTAAAGAAAGTAGGCCTAGTTAATCCCTCAGAGGTAGAATTTTAAGGTTTTAACAAAATAATGATTTTTAAAATTGCAATTACAATAGTTTGTTTGCCTCGTTAATCTTCTCTTAAAATTCCTGCTAATTATTATTCCAACCTCACCAGACGTGATGTCAATGTTTAGGAGCATCAATTGTCATCATTTTATTTGCACTCTTCGTTAATAGTACTCAATTCTGAGGTTGTTTTTGGCAAGGCTTGGTTTTAAAGTGGTCTTGTTCTTCTTCAAAAACTGTTTGCGAGACAATTATTTTATTTAGTTTTTGCCAATCCAGTGGCCATAGTGCGAGGGCGACTGTGCTGCGATCCCTTAGTGAATGCCACCTCAACTGAGACCGCCTCTACACTTGACACGAATACATAATAGGCCAAGGTCTCCAGTATTTTGTTTTGCAATCTGATTGATCAAATACAAATTTTGATGGCAGTCCTACCAACTAAACACTCCTACTTTATTTACATTGGAGACGGGTTGACAGGTTGGGAAAGCAAAGAGAACATAAATCCCAGCCTGAAGGGCTGGGGGCAACAAAACTTTTCACCTGCTGATGAAAACTGCAGCTTATTTAAAGTTGTTACCTTAATCCACGACGCGTTTTGTCCTTCTAGGACTCATCAGGCAGATGGTGGCCACTAAAAATCAGCTAAATACATGCAAACAAAACTCACAACACATAACCAAACCTGTTTGCATAAACCCCATCTGGGACCGGGGTTGAATTTATTGGCACAGGTTATTATTCTGACGATTGTACGAAGCGAGAAAAGAGGCAATGTCCATCTTGTGAACATCAGCTTGTCAGGTGGGGAGTATTTTACTATTTAAAACTAGAGGCGAGTTCTTGCAGTTGTCTACGAGAAACCCCCTTGACGACCTATCCTATGACGACAACGATGA
This sequence comes from Sweltsa coloradensis, assembly GCA_024449915.1. Taxonomy (NCBI): domain Eukaryota; kingdom Metazoa; phylum Arthropoda; class Insecta; order Plecoptera; family Chloroperlidae; genus Sweltsa; species Sweltsa coloradensis. Next base: position 741,152 of record JAMZAV010000075.1, read on the forward strand.
CGACACGAGTTGATGACAAGACGACCACAACAGGAGGACCCTCCGCCCCAGGCTAGTTCTGTCCAGCTCCAGCATGGCTCTTTACTCCCGGCCATCAAATTCCAACTCGCAACCTTCTCGTGGTTTGGCCCGTGATTAGGGGAGTTTTTCTCCCTGAAACTAATGGCGAGCTCTGGGTCGTCGTCGGGGAACTTTCCCCTTCCCTTTGACTGACTCCCCGACGGCGATGACAATAACAACACGGACGGATGACACAGACGGAGACGACCACGACGTGGGGGAACCCCTGTCCTCCCCATACGCTTGTGGCTGGTTCTGACCAGCACAGGCCTGTCCACCCCTTGTCCCCCCGCATCATCCCTTACGTCCCTCCCTTCGTCTCGATTAGCCAAGTTGCATAAATATGAGACGTTAAGCAATATCCAATCAATCAATCACATCCCCTAGGCTAGAGTGGTACATTATGAGTGACCCTGATGGTGACACAGACACATGCAGAAAATGCAATTTTTTTTTATTTGAAAAAAAAAATATTCAACTTTTTTCAATCTTTGTCAATTATTATGTTACACATTTTTATTTACTTCATTAAATGTGTTTTACATATATTTGACCTTTTGGCTTTTATGCCTATTTTATGCCTTTTATACGTATTTATTCATACCTATTATTGTAGGTATTGAAAAATATATGTATAAAATTCAACTTTTTTCAATTTATGTGAAATGGGTAGGTCTATTTTGTTTATACTTATTTTTATTTCGTAGAATGTTTGTAACATTTATTATATTTGACCATTTATGCCTTTTATGCCTATTTATTTATATCTTCGACATAGTTCATTTGTATTTGAAAAAAAAGTATCAAATTCGACCTTTTTTATTTTGTGTCAAATAGGCATATTATTTTACACTTCTTTTTATTTCGTAGAATGTTCGTTGGGCCTACAAATATTTTACCTATTTTACCTACCTATCTAGGGCGACGGTCGTTCGTCCGCAGCCAAGCGCACGCGATGCTAGAAGGCGATGACTAACTCGACCCTGTATACAGCTACCCGAGTTGGGGGGTTTTCAGCTATCTGCACACGCCGTCTCGAAAGATTTACAATCTTGAAACTCGGTATATGACCTGATATGTGGTCCATGACATACCAAAAAAGTAATCAGACCGATCCGATCTGTGTTAAAAAAGTGCGTAAAAATCGACGAAAATCTTTCGGCTGGCTGGTTGGGGGATTCTGCCAGAGAGGAATAAGAGCCTACAGAGAAAACGGTACATCTTAGAACTATGAAACTTGGACCACACTTAGATGTACCTCGGACTCACATACTTCCGCCGAGAGACAAACAATATTCCACCCCCAACACCCCCCAAAATCATCCCCTAAAATTAAAATAATTCATAGCTCTAACCCAAAATTGAATTTTTAATCAAATTAGTTAGTAAAATTATGTTCTAATGTGTTTAAACCCATTCGGCCTATTCTTATTATATAAACCACATTTTGTCAACCCCCATCCCTAATAGTGTATATTATTTTTACCTTGATTTCCAGCATTCACCACAAAGGCACCTAATGAGTTATCATCATGAAATTTTACATGATGGTACATAATAATATGAAAAATAATCCGCCGAGAGGCAAGCGATATTCCACCCCCAACACCCCCTAAAATTGGAATAATTCATAGCTCTAATCTAAAATTGATGTTTATTCAAAATTGTTATTAAAATTATGTTTCAATGTGTTTTAACCCAATCGGCCTATTCTCATTTCCGAAACCTTATTTTTTCAACCCCCATCTCTTATAGTTTATATTATTTTTACCTTGATTTCCAGCATTTACCATGAAGGCACCTAATGAGTTATCAGCATGAAATTTGGCATGATGGCGCATACTAATATAAAAAATAATTCACCGAAAGACAAGCGATATTCCACCCCCAACACCCCCTAAATCATCTCCTAAAATTGGTTAATTCATAGCTCTAATCCAAAATTGAAATTTTTATTCATTAGTAAATGTTTTAATGTGTTTTAACCCAATCGGCCTATTCTCATTTCCTAAACCACCTTTTTTTAACCCCCATGGCCCTAATAGTTTATATTATTTTTACCTTGATTTCCAGCATTCACCATGAAGGCACCGTATAAGTTATCAGCATGAAATTTGGCATGATGGTACATAATAATATAAACATAATAATCCGGCAGGAGGCAAGAGATATTTCACCCCCACTGTTCCCTACCACCCTTAACTTTGGGAAAAACTTTAGGTCGTATTTAATACAATTTTAATATTTTAATTGCTGATTAAAATTATGGGTCAATGTGTTTTAGTCCGGTCAACTCATTCACACAAAAACCCAAGACGACATTAACCATAGGAAATTTAATAAAAACATTGTATATTGTCAACCACAGATTGTAAACAAAATCAAAAGATGGTAGCTTTTGTTTCTAGACAATCTGTTTTAAAGGCACTGTATCCACCTTTACAAGTATTTCACGCCTTGATATGAAACAAACAACAAAAAGATGTGATATTCCCCCCAAATACAAAAATTTGTAAAAAAAAAAAAAAAAAAACGCAGCCAAGCTCTCCTTCCAAAGTCTTCGGCTGTGAATGCTGTGAGATGTAGAAGTTGAGCCAAGCATTTCATTCTTTCTCCCTAGTTTTGCATTGAAAAGAAGTAAGATCATTTTGCCTGAGTGCCAAGCCAACCATTTTCGTGGTAAAAAAGTAAAAATTTAAAACTCAAAATCAAAAAAAAATTACTTGGCCATTGAATTTGGTACGAGGACTCTAAAAAGTCAATTGCCAAGTAATTTTTTTATGATTTTGAGTTTAAAATTTTTACTTTTTTTACCAAGAAAATGGTTGGCTTGGCACTCGTCAACAGGCGAAATGATCTTACTTCTTTTCAATTCGAAACTAGGGAGAAAGAATGAAATGCTTGGCTCAACTTCTACATCTCACAGCATTCACAGCCGAAGACTTTGAGGGGAGAGCTTGGCTGCCGTATTTTTTACAAATTTCTGTATTTGGGGGGGTTTATTATTCAACAAGCGTGCGACACTCGTCATCAAAATTCTATGGGTTAAACCAAATAAACTTTAAAAAAATTGGTTTACGTACACACAAGCATTGCCTGAATTGTTTAAAGAGTAGGATTCCATTTTGTACACTATCATTAATGCCCAAAAGCTGTTAATTTGCAGGTTAATTAATTCAAAGTTTTGTTTTTATACATAGTGATGAAAATTTTACCCTTTTTTATTTTTGGTAAGTTCTTGAAATGGTCATGCAGGTTACAACTTACAAAAACACCTTAGTTGTATATTTTTGATAATTTGTTGTTTTGACCAAAAGCAATTGGGAAATAATTCAGTCTACTTTTTATTTGTGTATTTTACCATAAAATGCATGGCTCCGACTGTGTGCGTTGTAATTGGGAGACGTGGCCATGTACCATTTTGTTAAATTAATACACCCAAATGGCTGCTACAAAAATGTAGTTGTTTGCATAAGACTTTTTGAACCAGCATAAGGCCTTCATATTATCTAGATCTTCATTTACTAGTTGATGTAGTTGTGCCATCTTCTATTCCAGGTTTCATGAAAAAGCAGTATGAGAATGTTAAACTTCATGTAACTTTGATGAATACACTTTTCCGTGTAAGTCAAGGTGACGGTTCCGAATTGGAAAGGTCTGACCAAAAGAAACGCCCACGGGAAACATTTGATGCTTCCATAATTCTGAAAGTAAGTTACAGTGCTTCTCTTAGTACATATAGACATACCACTACCAGTAATACAGATGTGCTCTTAATTATAGGGGTAGTTTAGTCACCTGAATATTCCATAATGTTGCAAATGGGATAATGATTAAGAAGTGGTTTAGTCAGACCTGTATGTGATAACACTACACAAACATGCATACATACATCTAGGTGCCCGTTAGGGCGGGCACCTTATACAGCAAGCAAAGTTGGGGTGATTTCGAGGTGCTACCCAGACGTCAAAAAACGTGATGTGAACTTAAAAACTATCAAAATCGAGGGGATTTAGGTACCCGACAACACATGCCAAATTTGGTTGGGGTATGAGCATTCCTTCTGGGTGATAAAGTGTGTTGTTGAAACACGCTCAAAATCACTTAAAGGATGTTAGTTAGTTACTACTGGCTACTACTGTCTAATTCGTCAATTTCAATTGCCCAGCAATTCTGACCAAATGGGTGGGGCTACAAGTACAACGTTCATATTTTATATGGACATTAAGGTAACAGTGATGTAGTGCCTTTTGAAAGAAAAAGTTGTAAAAGTTAGCTGGAAGGCATCCAAATAAAAGTTTTAATATTAGCCTTTTACAAGTACTATAATAAACAAGTAACTACCGTATACACGTTTCCAAGCAAAGGGGTTGCTACCTGGTGGCGAATAATGCAACTGTCCGGGCGATCGGTGATAAGCGGAGGAGCGCGCTACGTGCTTACTTGAAGAACACAGGTCATTCCGTGTTTGTCACTTATTGGATGAGCGTAGCGAACGAAGCGAAGATTCCATTCTACTACACTGGAGAAAAAAATCCGGAATGTTTTTTTTTTGTCTGTTTGTCCGCACGATTCCGGCTAAACCGATACTCCGATTGAGATGAAATTTTATGGAGGCCTTCGAAATCTCTGAACTTAGAACTGCCACGTTTTTGAGCGCAATCGAAAAATTATTTCTCATGAAAATCGCAATTTTACGATTTTTTTCGATTTAAAAAAAAATTCTTTGACTTATAACACCTACATGCTTTATCCGATTTTAATGATTTTTGCACAGAACCTTTATTTTATGAATTAAGATATTCTTGTGAAATTTGAGCGCAATTGAAAAAATATATATCATAAAAATCGAAATTTTACGGGTTTTTTCTTTTTTTAAACAATTCTTTGACTTGTAACACCTACATGCTTTGTCCGATTGTAATGATTTTTTCGCAGAACCTTAATTTTATGAATTAATATATTAGTGTTAAATTTGAGCGCAATCGATAAATTATTTCTTATAAAAATCGCAATTTTAGATTTTTTTTTAACAATTACGATTAATAAATTAAAAAATTAAAGTTCATTTTTAATTTAATTTTATTTTATTTTTTTTTATTTTTTTTAAATTTCAACTTAGTAATGATTTTTCCACAGAACAACAGAAAATTCGCATAACACATGGCAGCTCAATGCACCAATTACGCTCATCCAACAACGCGGCGGGACGAAAGCGTTTTCCTAGTAATATACATATGTGTAATCACAGGTACATTGTCGTTGCTCTCCCAAAATGTTGTTAATTAGATAGATATTTATTAGTATTGTCATAGATATGTACATAATTCATGTATATAATTAGACTCAATGAAAAACAAGATACATATTACTTTACTACATATATGCATTTTTACTTTCCATATAAATAATAATTGAAGATTATCAAAGGATGGGGGTGCACCAAAATTATAAAATCACTCTTCAATATGCGGGATTCGAGACCATGTCCACCAGAATAATATTACTTTATTCAGAACTGCGCCCCATGCACCCAAGAGACACCGAGGATAGCATTTATATACTATAACAATTCTTTAATTTTAATATCATAATAAATCATTGGTATATAGTCTGTATACCAAATATAGGCTAACAGGGTACGATAAATACCAAATCAAATTCAAACCGTCAAGAATGTCCACAAGTAAACACACACACACACAGGAAAGCTTATGGCACTTTTAATTGAGATATACTTCTTTAGTTTTATTATGATAATTTAATTATATAAATAAAGTCAAAACAATAACAAAAATAATATTAATTGTATTATAGCTTATGCACAAGTCCAAACTACTTTTCAACCTTATATAAAATGTAGGCCTAAATATACCGTTTACCATCATTGTTCATTTATTACATAATATTATAGGCATTAAATCACAATGGATGAAGTATTTTTTTAATACAAGAAGGTGTACAAAAAATAAGAATGCCGGACATTTTGGCAACCTTGGATGAGGCCTATACCCTATACAACGGTTTGTTTTGACGCGCGCCTGGGGGCATGTGACGCGGGTGGATGGGGACCTGCTGAGCTGACAAAGCCGGCCGGGCGAGGGTAGACACTCGGTTAGAACATGTGTTGTATTTAGTAAGGGGTTGACATTCTGTGTGAATGGAGTGTTCGCAGATTTGTTCTAGCACAGTGACAGCTCAACAAGTGTTTTATGTACTAATTTAATTAATGTGATAGTGAATAGCATTACAAGGTTTGTCGAGATATGTGAAGAGTACGGATGGCTCAGTGACTTCAGTTAACAAACATGCCTATATAGTTGAAGTGTGGATTTTGTCTTCTTTTAGGTTCTAGTAGTTTTTAAAGTAAGTGATACGTGTGTCATACAAAGAGACGGCAAACATACCGAATAATTATTAGTTTTATAAATAATTAATGTGTGACGCGTGAGTGTTTAAATGTGGATGTATTGGACAACAAAATCAAAATCAGGTTTATGATACAGAAATGTGGTTTTCATATAATTCCGTGGGTGAAAATCGTGTTACAAATGTATACACTGTTCTAATCCTTACAATGATAAAGAAATCATTAAAGTCGAATCACTTTTAGTCAAAGAGTCCACAGTACTCCCGTATGCGACTTGAAATCCTTTAGATATATCGTTGTTCTTTACACGTGGAGAGTAACAAAAACTGTTGCCTAGCAGTATTGAGAGAATGAATGTTAATAATAATATGCTCGAACCCATCATGGATAGTAATACAATCGAAATTAGCACGCAAATTTTTTATTTTTTCCGATTCGTGACAATATAAGCACTCTGTGTCGGTATCCATTGATGTACATTCATTACAACTACACCATTTAAGATCACCTTTCCTGCCACTAAACTGTTTTATCCAGGCTTCTTTTTCTTTATTTTTCTTTAGATTTTTCCTCTGTTCACTTTCTGTGTATGAAGGCTCGAAAATGAAGGGAGCTAATCCTAACACCCTGTACATAGAACAAACACTTTTCAACTGACCCGTCCTGTGCCCGATGGTATTGAATGGGCGGGCAGTGAGCGGCCGCATTTACTCGAGTCGATCGGTAGCGAAGCTCTGTAGCCATCCAGCTACGTCACGGGTGGTGACGTCACGCACCATACAATTTCCACAATATTGGTCGTACCATGTTTAAATATTGACCGATTTTATTCATTTTTTTTTCTAAATTCTTAAAATAAATTTAGGTTTAACATAAGTAAGCAACAAGTCAATGTGATAGTATGGCTTTATGGCCTACATAATATCATAATAATACGATTTATATTATTATAGAATAATGACGTACGATTAATTTAAAGCTGTCTGCAGAATGAGGCGTCATGCCATTATTGACATACAAAACAATAATAAAAATAGACCATCAGCTATTCAATAGGCCTAATATTAATAAAATGTATAAAAGACCGGTAGTCCTATACTTGCTCTAACGAAAGAATGCAGATGCTTTGTAGTGGTGGGGCTGATCTGAGCTAGCGTGAATAGAGTTGACCAAGTTGTTATGTTGGGAAAACAATTTCGAGCTATCTGCATTCTTCCGTTGGGACCACTATAAGTGTATAGTAGATACATATATATATGTTAGTACTTTAGACAGAAATTAAAAAAGTGACTACACCGGCAAAAAAGCCAAGTTCAAACATATATATATATATATATATATAGGCCTACTCCGATTGCGTTCACATTGTAAAACGAAGTAGAAAAAATGCAAAATAAGTGTCGGGCTATAATTTGCTAGAAGCTCTTTTGATTTTTGGCAATAAGTAAATTATTGAAATTATTATTATTGGGCAACATTTTCTTGGCAAAATATTATCGATCTTTATCATTCAACGTTGTATGATACACTTGTTTTTTGTTTTTAAAAGTTTAACAATGTGGTTTGTTTTATTTTCGAGCTATATCATCAAATAACTCAATTATTTATTGTAATTTAAAATGCCATTAAATTCCCGTTTTTAATAAAGCCTATTCCCAAAACTTTAAATTTTACTAATAAAATACGCTGACAATATGACATTATCAACAACGTTTTCGCAAATGGTCAGAAATGTAACAAAAATCAAGTTGAAGCCAACTGAATATACAGCGCCCGCCGTAAGCAGCTCGACCTCTATCACCGATCGGGCCGACATGTTGCATTTTAGTGCTGCCATCTATCTTTGCTTGGAAATGCGTATAGAAACTTGACAATAATCACCTACAATGCGTACTAAAAGCAATTCGTTGGGCCATGAGAAAATCTTTGGTAAAATTATTCCATTTTAACAAAAATTATTTTGCAATAGAACTTGAAAAAGTAATGAGATCCCTTGCATACAAAAACTTGTAAAAATACAGCCAAACCTTACACACTCAAAAGCAATGAGATCTTAAAGAAGGGCCAAGCTCATGTACCCGTCTACATTTGCGCATTCTTGATTCATAACATACACTGCCCCATAACTACATACTTGAAAAGCTTGGCAAAATAGAATTTGCAAACTATTACGTTTAAATTAATTGGCAAAATAGAATTTGTATGGACTAAATGTTTTAATTGATAATAGTTGCAAATTCTATTATGCCTAGCTTTTCAAGGATATAGTTACAGAGCAGTGTACGTTTATGAATTCAGAATGCGCAAATGAAGAAGGGTACATGAGATTGGCCCTTTCTTTTAGATCGCATTGCTTTTGAATGTGTAAGGTTTGGCTGTATTTTTACAAGTTTTTGTATGTTACAACAATATACATACATATATACACTACACAGTTGAGACAAATGCTGGAAGAGAACATGCTCAAGAGAAAGTAGGCCCTATGGGAGAAGAAAGGGGCACTAAAACGAAAAGAAAAGCACAACATTCTAACGGAAGGGCAAAATGGGTCCAAAAACGGGAAATCTACTAGTGATACAATTAAATTTTTAGCTATTAAACGTAGCTAGTGCAATGGATGGATATTCTGGGTATATTCTGTGATCTTACAAAAGCTTTTGACTGAGTTGATCACAATCATAGATATTAAACACCTATAGTAGGCTAGATCCGCAGTCTCCAATACCTCTGCACAGGGGCGAGCGTAGAAAATTGAAACGTTAATCCCACCTCTTCAAAATGGCGATTTGGCGTTTTAATTTATGCTTTTTTAATGCAAAAATAAAGTATTTTACTGGATTGTTTGATATGGTTGGTTTTAGCTTGTGCAGCATGGTAATGCACAAACAGAATCAATAAGAAGTTATTGCATAAGGGAATTTTGCAATCATTTGATGTTAATGGCTAATATGCTCACCTGTCAAACAGATGGCCACTTTAAAAATATTTGGGCTACAAATCCCTCCCATCTACTTAACATGCAAACTCACCTTTACAAGATGGCTTCAAATTGTCACGGAAGTGGACCAAGACTGCGGATCTAGCCTACTATAGATGTTTAATATCAATGATCATCACAATATACTCCAAACTGAGAGTATAATGTGTAGAAATAACTGGCATCGCAAATGGTAACATTTCACATAGACCTACTATTTCGGACTCTGATAAGAGCATATGTTGTGTACCATATGAGTCAATTCTTGGACCTTTATTTTTAATTGTCTTTATTAATGATTACCTGAATATATGATAGCGTACCTATACGGCATGGATTAATGTACTAGTGCAATCTATTTCCGAAACCATTAGGCCTACATTTTAAATGAAATTTAATAGAACAGGTAAATATATTATAAATGAACCAATTTTTGCTCCGTTCTTCAGTTGAAAATAAGTTAATGAGCTATTTTTTTTTTTACCAAATTGAAATAAGTTAATAACAGAGCAAAAGTTTATTTCATTTATTTATACACGATTGTATTTGTTGTTTTGCTGTGCTTTAACCTTGAATTGATGCTTAATTCATCTCTTCTTTTAGACATTTGAAGGCTATAACTTTGGAGAGCATCTCGTGGAAGGAATTCACCTCTCGCAGAGATACACGACTGCTGCAGATGGCTATTATCAGATGTCTACAATTATCAACTTTACATAACTGTAATACTATCTCAAAACCATTATGTGAGTATTCAATAAGGCCTACAATTCTGAATAGTGTATAAAAGTGTGCACAAAATTTATGTTCAAATGTAATAAATTAAAGAACATTGTTACAATATATAATATGTACATAGTACGTGATTTGGACTTTGGAGTATGAACCTGTCTATGTATCAAAAGCTTACCCCCATGTAGTGTAATTTTAAGAGGGTATTGCAACTTTTCTACTTTTTTAGTGCAACTAGAAGCAGCGAGTTTGGATTCCAATTTTAATTTGTCTGTAGGCTATGTCTTGACTCTTGAAAAAAACGTCTCTGTTACTAGACCTTTTGAAATATGTTTATTTCTATTTAGTGATATCATCAATGTAATCAAGATCAATCAAGTAACATTGGAGAAGGCTTGTTTAAATTTTAAAGAAAGCGCTTGGCGCATGTTATTTAGATTTCCTCAGTTCACGTGATAATTATGAAAAATTTGTTAATGTTGTAACATATAGTTAAATCTTGGTTGAAGGTTGTTGATAATTTTCAACGGTCTAACAAGTAAACGAAAACGAAAAACATCTTCCCGAACATGAAAACACGGAAAATTCATTTTTGAGGTTTCGAAAGATGTTTTTATGTTTTAGTTTACATATCAGACCTGTGAAATTTATCAACAACCTTCAAAATGGATTGAACTATGTTACAACATTAACACAAAATGTAATAATTGTTATGTGAACTGAGGAAATGTAATTAAGACGCGCCAAGCGCTCAAGTTCCGTTGAATGTGTGACGAATACTCTTAAGTCACAATATTCCTTGGGTTTAGCGTGTGGGTGTGGGGGGCGAAAAATTGTGACCGAAAACGATTTTCCCCATAATATTAATAAGATTAGCCTAAATTAAGAGATTTTTATTTTGTTTCCATATTTCGAACGATTTTCCATACTAGATAGCGCACAACTACTGGAAACTCGTTAGGTGATCGGTGCAAAATATTAAGATTTTTTGAACGGCAATTGGGAAATCTGGAAAAAGTGCTCGCCTGTCGGGCTAGTGAAATGAGATTTTTTCTAGCCCGAGCAAAGTTTCACTAGCCTCGGGTAAGCGTTAATTTTGACCCCTGACTGACAGACAGAAAATTTACTTTATGGAATTTCAATTAACTTTCTGTTAATACTTGTGATACTTGTCTTGATGCATACGGTTCTGCCCACGTACACATGCATTTGAGAAGGAAACCAAAAATAACCCTTTGCCGGCTACTCCTTCCTGATGCCCGGTCATTGAAAATGACATAGACCCTAAAAGCAATAATAACCCATGTATCCAGGACACTTCATGCACTATTTCCTTTATCCATACTGTATTTATATGCCTCGGGTATTTTAAAATTATCAAGTTCAAAAATTGGTGTGCGGCCATTATGTGAAGCCATATTTTGTCAATAGTATTTACATGAGTACTCTTTGGTGTGGCCATGGCTCGATGGCGGTCTATAACAGAGTAAATACAGTATCCCAAACCTTGACATTTAGGTAAAATAACTTTGATGATTGACGTTGATGATGACAATATGCATGGAGAATTTACTTACAGGAAGTAAGTTCATAGCCAATTCAAACTGCCAAACTGGGAGTTTTAATGATTTTTTAGAAATTGAATTAAAGTTAGCAAATTTTATTATTTTGTTTTTCATAAATAAATAAATACATATTAATTTTAGAGTCTACCCACTCTGTCACAGAACTGATAGTCTGCATGAGGTTGAGGTGAAAATTCTAGTATCTTGGACAACAGCAACAAATCAGCCACATGGACAGCAGCAACAGGTCACTCAACGGAGACAAGAAGCCAGACAATCGAGGAACAATTAACGCTAAATACATTTTCTTGAAAATGAATTGAAATCTAGTTGCTGTTGAGATGCCAATCAAACTAAAAAAAAAGGGGTATTTATAGGGGTGTGCGAGTACCCGAAATTTCGAGTCAAGTCGGGTATTTGAGATTCAAAATCGAGTCCCAAAAACAAAACAAAAAATTTAATTTTTTTTATGATTTTGGTGGAGGTGCCGGGTCGCGGCCCCGCGGGCGAGTGTAAAAACGTAAAAATCGTTATCTATTTTTGGCACTACCTTACCAACTCTGATTATTAGTCATAATAGTAACCTCAGTCTATCTATCTATGTAATTAGATTTATTTAGTTGTCCTCCTTTGTAAATCAGTTTTTATAACTGAATAGGATAGACGTTAAATTAAATTTAAAAAAAAAAGTCTATTGATACAAATTTGTATTCTTCTTGGAAGTTATGGCCTTTTTTGGCACTAATAATAAAAATATGTCACTATAATGTTTGTATCAAAATTTGCGGAAGGTACTGTGTATGCCTACTTAAAACTCGGACTCGGACTCGAATTGGACTCGAAATCAAGTAATTTTTAGGACTCGGACTCGACTCAAATTCAAAAATCAGGACTCGCACATTCCTAGTTATATAAACAAAAATGTATAGGCCTAATTATCTTAATATTTAACATAACATTAGCCAATACTAGTGAGGTCATTGGGTACCGGTAACATGGGGTGAATAGGAACAAAACTTCCTCTAAATAATACTAAATTCGTAATTGCCGCTCTTTTTAAACGGCTCACATAAGGTTTTCTGTAGTTGGTACACTACATTTTGCAGTTCCCTCTAAAAATAGACTAAACTTGACAACCGCAGCCTTCATAATAGAAAATCAGCCTCAATGTTATGAAAAGCATTGGCACATTTAAGAGATTAAAAAAGTCCGCCCCAAAAAATGTCTGAATTGTAGTAAATGATAACAATTACACCTACGGGAGTGTTTCCCGACTAACCAAATCGAGAAACATTTAAGAGAGCTGATAAACTTTGTCATTTCTCTTTATCTGGTAAGAGTTACATATCTTATAAATGTAGGACTCTATTATCAACATATATATTTTTTTAAATGTAATTTGTGTTCCTATTGACCCCAGGCTAGGGTTAATAGGAACAGCTAGCATATCTATATGTACCTATTTTCAGGCATATTAATATCCCTGTTCCTATTGACCCCACATGGAGGTGAATAGGAACGCACAATATAAAAATAAAATATTAATATTCATATACTCTGTTGATGGTTGGTTATATTATTAAAAGAAACCACATAGCCATAATTTAAAAAAATATCTCATTGGTTTACTATGATTCATGTTGAAGTAACAAGAAGTTAACTTACAAAACCTGTTCCTATTCACCCCACATTACAGTACCTGGAAACCGGTCCTTAGCAACCCATTTCTGACATTTAAACCATTTTCCTTTTACATGTTCCAACGTACAATGCTGAACTACATACTGTATCTTAATTATAAAGAGAGAGCAGCGGGTAAGAGCACATATATGCAATATATGGGGTGTTAGCATGCATATTGATTTTAACCACTCCAAACACTTGATAGTCATTCATGTTGCCTGAGGCCGCCACTTGACACTCAACAGTTGGAAGTTATAGACCTCCGTGAATCCGTGACAATTTCAAATTTCTGTTTCATTTGAGTTTGACCATTATTTGCAACTACTGGGTCACTATTTTAACATTGCATGCCAAGTGGCCCCTTGGAAATAGTACTACTACATACTTTTCTTAGAGCATTTCCTTGTACTTTGACCGGAATTAACTAGAAAGTAGGGAAATTGTTTTTTTTTCTAAACTCTAAACCAAGTATTGAATTTCTGTCAAACCCAACCTAAAAACATATACTTAGCTATTATAGTAGGTATTGACTCTGTACAATTAATGTATAATTATATCAGTTGACAATAAATAGCTATGGTGGTAGGCCTACGTAGTTCTATAAGTTGTGAGGAACATATTCTCGTAGAACATCTATAACTTCTCGTAGGGCTTGTATATCAACATCTCTCATATCCCTAAAGAACCTCACAGCAATATATGGGGTGTTAGCACGCATATCGATTTTAACCACTCCAAACACTTGTATGACAGTATTGAGAGGTACGGACTTTTCTAAATAACTAAGGTCCAGCCTGATGCTGTATGGTCCTCCCTCTTCCATCACACTCTTGAGTTGTGTCTCATTAAGGTCTTTCATCAAACCAATTACTCGAACCCTTCGATTCGTCCAATAATCTGGCTGCTGATGTTTCACCAGCGACACTTCTTCTACAGATGTAGAGTAGTAAGTTGTGTTCCTCTCGGCTATCTCAGGATCATCCTCGCACTCACAGATCCCTGATGAAGTACTCAAAGAAGTATCCATATTATCTGAAAATGCAGTGCATAACATACAACATATTTTCATCTTGAATAATATATGTATCTGTTATTTCAATATTTTTTAAATAAAATAAATACTAAATAAAACAAATTTGTATTAAGAGTCTACCCAGTACCCACTCATTCAATAACTGATTATTGGTGGGGGACATAAAATTTAAAGCATACCAAGCCAACCCTGTAAGCGCCAACAGCATAGACAAGCAAACAGTTGCCAACCAGAGTTCGGCATATTTCAACACCTAGGTAACATCGATCAATCAAGTTGGACACAAAACGTCGGGTGAAGTGGGGTAAGTTTCAGCTACCTACTCAATTACTAGTGTGTGACAACAACTCAGAAAAATGTGAATTATTATATATATTGGTGGTCACTTTTTTTAATTTCTGTCTAAAGTACTAACATAACAGCGTCATAGTCGCCTACTATAAAGCCAAGGTTAAACATCATATATCCCAACTCTAGGGTTCAAAGAGATGGTTTGTATTCTCCAGTTAATTTCATATGTAGTCTAATAGGCAGTGCAATCTGCTCTACACACTTTATCATGTACAAAACAGATAAAAAAATTAGACAGTTTTAAATTGGTGGCTGTATAGCTCAGTTAGTAAGAGCATAGCCGGGACAGCTAAGGTCCCGGGTTCGATCCCCGGTGTAGTCACTTTTTTAATTTCTGTCTAAAGTACTAGCATATCAACGTCATAGTCGCCTACTATAAAGCCAAGGTTAAACATCATGTATATAATAAGTACTTACTCATAGTCGCCTACTATAAAACCAATTTGTACCGTTTCAACAAAAAAAAAAACACTATCTGACTGGTTTGGCGTAATGGCCCTGCTGCCCCCCAACCCCCGCCCCCAAACCCCCGTACTTTCTTACATGTGGTCAAATCGAATGCGACCTGTGCAAAGATAATTGACAAATTACAATGTTTGAGTTATATATGAAATCCAAATGTCAACTACAATCAAGTCAAACATTCTTAAATTGCAATAAATATTGACCTGGTAAGAACAATGTAAAATTACAATCTCCAACAAATTTTTTGTTATAGTAGTTTTGAATATTTAAAACATAAAAAGTGTAGCTTACCTTTTCCAAAAATGCAAGTGACAAATTCAATTAAGTAAACATTCGTATTTTTTTAATGTGTGGGGAAATACTGAAAATATTTAATTTTTAATTTTAATATTTTCCTAATTGACAAATGACATTTAATTAAGTAAAACATTTATAATTTTTTAAATAGGCCTATGTAGGCAAAATGTTGAAAATTGAAAATTTGGAAATTTCAACCATTTCCAAAATTTCAAATGGAAAATTTCACTTATATAAATCAAAAACTTCCACTTAAGAAAAACATCCTGAAATTGTATTGTAAGAATTCATGAAAATTGGTTGTCATTCAAGAAAGAAAATTAATCATGAAAAGAAGAAACCTCTTAAGGATTAACAAGCATTAAAAAAAACTCGTTTGTGTGTCCTGTATGTTCAAAACTGTTATAAACTGTTGGGATCACAACGGAAACGTTTCATAGTAAAAGAAGTTCGGGAAACGTATTTATTATGTTTTGTGGAAGCATTGTATAAAAATATCAATAAAGCAACTATACCTATTAGGCTATGCGGAAGGGCAAACATTACGTGTTTCTCACATAATGATGTTGTAGATGAGATTTGCTATACTGATACAACTATGATACTGAACGACCAGTTGCATTTTTCGGGCAACAAGTAGACTGGATAGTTGATGAATTTGACGACGCCAGGTTCAAGAGAGTGGCAGAGAACCAAGTTCAAATCTTACTCTTGCCAATTTAATCGAAAATGTTGCATTCTATCATTTTTCGACTTCCGTGATGTATTATTTTAGTGCTCTAATTCGTGTTTAAAATACCCATAACTGCTGCCAATGTCAAAGGTGATCAGCTCTTCAGAAGACATTTGTCAAAATGAAAGCTTGCTGCAAGAATTTTTAGGTGTGTTCATAATATTGTATTTTTACTCGCGTCGGGGTTTTGGTAGATAATGACACATTATTAATGAGGTAATGAAGGTATTATTTTCAGGCCTACTGTGCAACAGGTATTGTGACATGCATATTATTTATCAATAGGCCTATACTAGCTCTAACGAAAGAATGCAGATGCTTTTTAGTGGTGGGGGTAATATAAATGCGCGGTAAAGGAATGTCGCCTTTGTGTATGAAAGAGTAATATCATTTTCTTCTTCTTCTTCTTCTCTTATGCCCACATTGACATATCTATGTCATCATGTGTCTTGACAACCAGTAAAGATAGGACTCCTGTTCCCTCCTGTCCATACCCCCTGGCATTTCCCCATAGTGTCCTTTCAATGTAGCGCATCTAAATAGATGTTGTCTGTCCTGTGTTCCATCACCACAGAGTTTACACATGCTGCTCTCCATCACACCTATTCTATGTCAGTGCTTTGCTAGCAAGTCATGGCCGGTATCTAGTCTAAACTGTGCTGTTGTAGTTCTTCTCCTATAATGGTTTGTCCTATCATTTCTTCCTTTCCTTGTATTAACTAGCTCACTCCACACTTTATTCTTGCCTTTCTCCTTCCATGCTTTCTTTACCTCCGAGTTGCTGGCTGATTTCAGATGTGATTTAGCTGATCTGTATGAAATGTTGTTTATGAATTGCTTGGTTTTACTTCCCATTTTAGCGAGGAAATCAGCCTTCTCGTTTCCGTTTATGCCGCAGTGTGCCGGTATCCACTGTAGCATTACTGTGTTACCTGCATCGTCAACCTCAGGATTCTTATCTTGCAGTTTCTTATTTCTGCTTCTGTTTCTTCTCTACTCACTATAGCCTGGATAGATGCTCTCGAGTCTGTTAGTATCACCACCTTCCTTTCTCTAAAGTAATCAATCTTCTCCAACGCTTTGCTTATTGCTCTCATCTCCCCATCAAAGTTACTCCCATTTGATCCTGCTGGGAATGATTCCTCAAACTCTCTACTGTGTATTCCTGCACCTGCATTCCCTTCTCCTGGTGTTGCTGATCCATCCGTGTATATATGCAGCCACTCCTTCTCTGGGTATTCTTTGTGAATAAATCTTAGTGCCAGACTTCTCATAATAATATGCTCCTCTTGATAGAAGAAGCTGACCCAAGATCGTTTCATCTTTTCACTCCTTTGCACTCATTGGTCGTATTTGCCCTAAGTTTTGTAACAGTTGTTTGTACGGCGCCGGAAAATATGTATTGAATTGTAATCCAGTTCTTTGAAGACGCGCACCAGACAATAATTGACCAGTAAGCAACCTAACTTCGGGTTTTCTACCTGTCGTCGCCCCCTTTCTAACCT
Organism: Sweltsa coloradensis; assembly: GCA_024449915.1. Taxonomy (NCBI): domain Eukaryota; kingdom Metazoa; phylum Arthropoda; class Insecta; order Plecoptera; family Chloroperlidae; genus Sweltsa; species Sweltsa coloradensis. The sequence continues at coordinate 758,923 of JAMZAV010000075.1, forward strand.
ATTTTGATAAAATTAATTTCATTTGCGAGATTATTTTTTGGTAATTACTAACCACACATAACAAAAACTTGTAAAAATATAGCCAAACCTTACACACTCAAAAGAAATTAGATCTAAAAAAAAAGGGCCAAGCTCATCTACCCTTCCACATTTGCGCATTCTTAATTCATAAACGTACAGTGTCCCGTAACAACATCATTGAAAAGCTTGCAAAATAGAATTTTCAACTATAAATTTAAACGTAATAGTTAATCCAAATTCTTTTTTTCTAATTAATTTTAATGTAATGGTCATGCATATTCTATTTTGCCAAGCTTTTCAAGGATGTTGTTACGGGACACTGTACGTTTATGAATTAAGAATGCGCAAATGTGGAAGGGTAGATGAGCTTGGCCCTTTTTTTAGATCTCATTTCTTTTGAGTGTGTAAGGTTTGGCTATATTTTTACAAGTTTTTGTTATGTGTGGGATCTCATTACTTTTTCAAGTTTCATTGCAAAATTATTTGTTAAAATATAATAATTTTATCAGTCGATTTAATTGCTATGGTATTACCAATTAACAATAGAATGAAAAAATATAGTGATCCAAAGACTTGCTTTTTGTAAACAATGTAGGCGATTATTGTCACGTAACTATAGTTACTTGTTGATTGTATGCCTGTATAAGGCTTATTTTAAAACCTTTATTTGGAAGCCTTCCAGCAATTTTTTTTTAACTTTTTCTTTCAAAGGGAATTACATCACTATTACCTTAATGTCCATGTAAAATATGAACGTTGTAGCCCCACCCGTTTGGTCAGAATCGCTGGGCAATTGAAACTGAAACTGACGAATTAGATAGTAGTAGTAGTAGTAGTAGTAGTAGTAGTAGTAGTAGCAGTAGCAGTCGTAGCTAACATCCTTAAAGTGATTTCGAGCATGTTTCAAGTCATTTTTTCACCAAGAAGGAATGCTCGTACCCCAACCAAATTTGGCATGTGTTGTTGTACACCTAAATCCCCTCGATTTTGATAGTTTTCAAGTTCACATCACGTTTCATGACGGCTGGGTGACACCTCGAAATCACCCCAACTCTGCTTGCTGTATAAGGTGCCTGAGTGTGTAGCGCACCGCGGCTTGGCTGCGGCGCCCTAACGGGCACCTAGATATTTAATATTATAGCCTAGTTCAAACGTGTTTGAGTATTGAAATGCATTTTTCCCCCGAAGGATTACGATAAAAACTGACTTGATGTTGTAAATAACTGTTTCCTGGTATGTAAATAAATATTACATATGAATTATGAGTTTGTGTGTGACCACTCTGACAGTTTTTATCGTAGACTCTTGGCAAAAAATCGAAATTTACAACAAAGGCTATTAATTTGAACCACTTTATTAGATATTTATAACTCCATGATTATGGGTGTTATGGGGCCTTGCTCTACTCTTGCCACCAGCAATATGTACGTATTTGTAATCCAGACATATTAAAATATATAATAATAATAATAATAATAATAATAATAATAATAATAATAATAATAATTAGTTATTTGCTAATTTGCAAAAAGTGTTCTTCATACAGAAATTAACTTGATAACAATTGTTCGGGAAGGGATGACTGCAGGTAGAAGACCTCAACGGCAGCCTGCTTGCATCGGAAACTGTCCAATGTCGATTTATACCACAATCCTTTAGACTTAGACCTGGTCTATTCAGCACGAGGAAGCCTCAATCAATGATCAATGGATGTGGACACAAGCAATTGCATTCTAGCACAACGTGACCACCACGAATCTTATTTGTTATCAAATTAACTAGGAAGCTTCGCAAACGCTTTTTCGGGCGCGTTGTTGGATGAGCGTAATTGTTTAAGGAGTTATTTCACTGAAAATGTATGAAAAACCAGCAATTTTGCATTATTATTGTTTTAATTGTTTTTTAAGTTTACTTTTTTATTTATTGACTACATAAATTTATTTTATGCTGATATAATGCTAAAAGCATTAAATGATTTTTTTTCTTGAGTGCTGCATGATATTTTGCATGGGAAAATGGCTTACCAGTACTGATATTAGGCCTAATCGAGGGCTGTATAGAGTGTTATTCTGTATTCATAACAATTTTAGTCAATTTTAAAGAATCTTAGATTAAGGCCCAGTAAATTCATGTAAAATAAATATACTGAACCTTTAGGCTATGTTACACTCAAATTTACAAAAAACAACATAAATAAACTTTAAATGCTATTATCTCAAAACTCTTATTCTAGCACTTTTTTGCTGCTTCTTCTACAGTTTTTAAGATAAAAGGATAATTTCTTTTTTAATATGCTCACAAGTCTTATTCTGACAAATTTACCCAACACTTTTTTGATGAGATTTATAGTCTTTAATTAAAATATGGGATAAAGAATAGATTTGTTACAAAAAAACATACATTTTCCAACAAGCAAAGGCAAAAAATCATATTTATCAAACAAAACGAAAATTATAAAATCCGTCTGTTAAATGTTTAGATATTGTTTTTTTAATCTAAAACACCTATCACTTTAAAAAAAATGAAAATTGTAAAAGCCTTAGCATTATCGCAGCATCATAGCAAAATCGTAAAATTACAATTATTATGAGAAATAATTGTTTGATTGCGCTCAAATTTCACACTAATATATTAATTAATAAAATTAAAGTTCTGTGAAAAAATCATTACAATCGGATAAAACATGTTGTTGTTATAAGTCGAAGAATTTTTTTTTAATCGAAAAAATCGTAAAGTTGCGATTTTCATGAGAAATAATTTTTCGATCGATTTTTCGAACAGTGCAATTCTAAGTTCAGAGATTTTGAAGGCCTCCAGAAAATGTCATCGCAATTGGAGTGTCGGTTTAGCTGGAATCGTTTTAACAAACAGACAAAAATACAAAAAAAAGAATAAAAAACATTCCGGATTTTTTTCTCCAGTGTAGTGAAATGGAATCTTCGCTTCGCTCGCTACGCTCATCCAATAATAACTTCCGGGGCTAATTTTAAGTCCCGATATTATAATGGATTATCAAACATGGACCCTTGAAAGTACGTTATAAGAAAACGAAAAACAAATCGACATAATATCTACACGGTTAACATTCTGAACTGTTTCATAATCAATGTTTATGAAGAAGTCAACAGGTAAGTCATTCTTATGAACAAAGTATGTATTTTTGGATGAGCGTAGCGAGCGAAGCGAAGATTCTATTTCACTACACTGGAGAAAAAAATCCGGAATGTTTTTTTTTCTTTCTTTCTTTTTTTTTGTATTTTTTTGTGTCTGTTAACACGATTCCGGCGAAACCGATACTCCGATTGCGATGAAATTTTATGGAGGCCTTCGAAATCTCTGAACTTAGAACTGCCACGTTTTTTAGCGCAATCGGGAAATTTTTTCTTATAAAAAACGCAATTGTATGATTTTTTTCGATTTTTAAAAAAATTCTTCGACTTATAACACCTACATGCTTTATCCGATTGTAATGATTTTTTCACAGAACCTTTATTTATGAATTAATATATTCGTGTAAAATTTGAGCGTAATCAAAAAATTATTTCTCAGGAAAATCGCAGTTTTCCGATTTTTTCCGATTTTTTTTTTATTCTTCGACTTATAACACCTACATTCTTTATTTGATTGTTATGATTTTTTTTACAGAACCTTAATTTTATGAATTGATATATTCGTGTGAAATTTGAGCGGAATCGAAAAATTATTAATTTTGTCATGATAATCGCAATTTTACGATTTTTTCGATTTTTTAAATTTCTTTGACTTATAACACCGACATGCTTTATACGATAGTAATGATTTTTTCATAGAACCTTAATTTTATAAATTAATATATTAGTGTGAAATTTGAGCGTAATCGAAAAATTATTTCTCCTGAAAATCGCAATTTTACGCTTTTTTTCGTTTTAAAAAAAATTACGCTCATCCAACAACGCACCTGAAAAAGCGTTTGCGAAGCTTCCTAGTAAAATTAAGGTTATGTGAAAAAATCATTACAATCGGATAAAGCATGTCGGTGTTATAAGTCGAAGAAATGTTAAAAATAGAATAATATCGTAAAACTGCGATTTTTATGAGAAATAATTTTTTGATTACGCTCAAATTTCACACGATTATATTAATTTATAAAATAAAGGTTCTATGAAAAAATCATTACAATCGGATAAAGCATGTAGGTGATATAAGTCGAAGAATGTTTTAAAAAATCGAAAAAAATCGTAAAATTGCTATTTTTATGAGAAATAATTTTTCGATTGCGCTCAAAAACGTGGCAGTTCTAACTAAATTCAGAGATTTCGAAGGCCTCCAGTAAATTTCATCGCAATTGGAATATCGGTTTAGCCGGAATCGTGTTAGCAAACACAAAAATACAAAAAAAAAACATTCCGGATTTTTTTGTCCAGTCTAGTGAAATGGAATCTTCGCTTCGCTCGCTACGCTCATCCAATAATATAATCATCTTAACGCATTGCTATTATGTAATTTATCGCAATATCACTTCACTATACTATAGCCTCGATAGAAAGTAGAAACTCAAACAAATTACGTTATATTGAAACTTATTGAACGTATAGTATCTTTAACCCAATAATCTGAATGGAATAAAATATTTAATTAAATATAACCTCATTTAAATTCAATTTTGAATTGATCATATCACATGAACCAGATCTGTGTAGCGTCACCATTATTTTAACGAAATACGGAAATCAATGCCAGAATCAACAACAATAGTAGTTAAAATTACTAGGAAGCTTCGCAAACGCTTTTTCAGGTGCGTTGTTGGATAAGCGTAATTGGTGCATTGAGCTGCCCTGTGGTATGCAGATATTCTGTTGTTCTGTGAAAAAATCATTACTATGTCGAAGACATTTTTTAAAAACGAAAAAGTCGTAATTTTAAAAAATGAAAAAAAACGTGCAATTGCGATTTTCATGAGGAATAATTTTTCGATTGCGCTAAAATTTCACGCGAATATATTAATTCATAAAATTAAGGTTCTGTGAAAAAAATCATTACAATCGGATAAAGCATGTTGGTGTTATAAGTCGAAGAATTTTTTTTAAATCGAAAAAAAATCGTAAAATTGCGATTTTTATGAGAAATAATTTTTCGATTGCGTTCAAAAACGTGGTAATTCTAAGTTCAGAGATTTCAAAGGCCTCCAGAAAATTTCATCGCAATTGGAGTATCGGTTTAGCCGGAATCGTGTTAACAAACAGACAAAAAAAAACATTATGGATTTTTTTCTCCAGTGTAGTGAAATGGAATCTTCGCTTCGCTCGCTACGCTCATCCAAATACTTTTACGATTTTTATCGATTTTTAGTGCGATATTTTCGTGACATTTGGGCCGATTCTGGCCAAATGTGTCCTATTCCCTAAAGTGCGACAGGGTGTCTCTGTCGACTTTTTGGGTGACAATAAATTCCCTGACTTCGCTCCATTCAACCGCCCGGGCATGTAGTAGTAAAACAGTACGTACATAATTATATATTGTCACTTCTCTTATTTACTAGGAAAACGCTTAAGTCCCACCGCGTTGATGGATGAGCGTAATTGGTGCATTGAGCTGCCTTGTGTTATGCGGATTTTCTGTTGTTCTGTGAAAAAATCATTACTAAGTCGAAGATTTTTTTAAATTTTTTAAAATTAAATAAAAAATTAACTTACATTTTTAATAATTCTTAATTTTAAAAAAAGAAAAAATCGTAAAATTGCGATTTTCATAAGAAATAATTATTCGATTGCGCTCAAATTTAAGTCGAATATATTAATTCATAAAATTAAGGTTCTGTGAAAAAATCATTACAATAGGATAAAGCATGTAGGTGTTTTAGGTCAAAGAATTGTTTTAAAAAAGAAAAAACACGTAAAATTTCGATTTTCATAAAAAATAATTTTTTGATTACGCTCAAATTTCACACGAATATCTTAATTCATAAAATTAAGGTCATGTGAAAAAATCATTAAAATCGGATAAAGCATGTAGGTGTTATAAGTCAAAGAATTTTTTTTACATCGAAAAAATCGTAAAATTGTTTTTTTTATGAGAAATAATTTTCTGATTGCGCTCAAAAACGTGGCAGTTCTAAGTTCAGAGATTTCGAAGGTCTCCAGAAAATTTCGTCGCAATTGGAGTATCGGTTTAGCCGGAATCGTGTTAACAAACACATATGTACATATCCATATGTAGGAATGTGACTGAAATTTGTTGGAATAGTTTTATTATGTATTATGTATAGACTGTTAGTGCATGATTGTATATTACGTTATATTATTTGTATTTGTATTTTGTATTGTATGTTATGATTGTAACATGTTACGAACTAGCGAAAGCTAAATAAATAAATCATACTACTGCTACAAAAATACAAAAAGAAAGAAAGAAAGAAAGAAAAAAAACTCCGGATTTTTTTCTCCAGTGTAGTGAAATGGAATCTTCGCTTCGCTCGCTACGCTCATCCAATTAAATTAGCCATGGTGCGTTTTTGTTCCCTCTCATCTTCTTTAATAATTGCGTCATGCCATCGTATTTTATGGCCATGGAAATATGTAAACGAGTAAACACCCATCGTAAGCTAAAGCTTGAGAGTAAACATATGCAAATGTAACAACAATCATATCAGCTCTTGGCTACCGTCTAGTGTTTGTGCTCTAACTAGAACAAATAGGAATTCAAGACTAAAATAAAATGCTCGAGCTCGCTTTATTTCTACGTGGAACTATTTTCATCCTTTGATCGTATTGTTTTGTTGTTGACGTTCTCTAGTTGGTGACGATCAGTGAACTGTAGCGTGGAGCCGCACAGTGCACACAGTACACGGTCGCTGTGCCACGATATCAACTTGAATTCTCATGGAACTGAACGATCCAGACTTCATCCTAAACACACATTCAAACTTGGAAGTTGAACTCGATAAGCCGTTATAACTACGTCTTGGTGTTGATTTTGAATCACTTATGGACATGTGTGTGAGCTCATCAGTATATAAGACTATCTTCAAGACAATACAAATGTAATTCAGAACGTATTACAACAAATCGTGGTACCGAAATCGTAGTTAATAAGCACAATTTGTGCGCAATCGGTTCGTTCAATTATGCCACAGGCTAATACATCCCTCAACAATGTTGCCTATTATCACACAACAACATCTTATTACTCGCTGCAGAGTTTTCGTCGTAAGTATGATATAATATGTTTCAATCTTAAATTTGCTGGTGATTAGCTTAAAGTGCATACATGCATTGATGATAGTGATACGTTAGCATAATAATGTGTATAATAGCCGCTTAAACAAAATCATGTCGTTCGGCAAGTTTTAAATACACAAACGAATATTTCTTCCATATTTCAATATAAGATATAACTACAATATTATGCAATGCCATCAACCATCATCGTCTCAATCAGCAGAATTGAGAAGTTCATAAAATAAGTTCGTTGTGTCATATATTTTTATTTTTTTATTAGATCATGACAGTGTATTGTAATCTCAAGTGGCTTTTAAGATAATATACACAGTGATTATATAAAATTTCGATCTAAACCCATCTGCTATGCTGGAGAATATCAGACCTTCAACCTTATCTCAGAACGAGTGGGTCGGGACAATCGATTTTTTCAAATGTTATCGATAAGAGATCCCTAAAAAACTACCGTCTGACTTCAATACGAATCATAGACATGCCTATTCGAGGTCACATCACGAGATTTACGGTTTGTGTGTAGGGCCTACTGTAAACTCATTGATTTAAAATGTTAGTGGGAACATGGTTGAGTAGATCTTCTCGGGAGCGCAAATTAAAAGTTTCAACGAGCAGATTTTATAGAACTTGTATTAAACTCCCAAAGTTTTGTTTTCTTCTTCCCGCTCTTTTATTGTTTACTATGACATGACCGTATGACGTAAAGAGAGGTGTACGGTGTTGTTCAAATGGGAATCAATCCCGTTTTCCTATTTTCTCAAATATGCAACTAAATCAAAATATATTGAAGGGCTTTAAAACCTAAACATCATAACTATTTTTTTCAAAATTTTCTGATCGGGCACACGACAAATATCGCCTCTTCAAAATAATCTCAAACTTCAGTTCGCCGTTCGCCAAGCAGACATTAATAATTTAAACTGGTTTTCTAGGTGTCTGAGAGATTTGTTTTACAATTGTCTTTCCTGCGAATTTTTCAGTTTACCGGTATTACTATTTAGTATTTTGTACCAATTATTTGCAACAACATAGAGACAGTGTTTACTTAGGCTTTGGTATGAGAACAAAAGTACCATAAATGTGTTGTCGTAATTGACGTAAAAATTGGACTACCGGGTACTCGATTATTCGATTCCAAACAGAGCTGCTTGAAAAATGAAAAGTGCCTATAGTCCGAAGGGCTGCTGTGTCTACGTAATGACATTTTCAGGGAACCTTCAAAATCTTCCAAGCTAGAACTGCGACGTTTTTGGCAATCAATCAATCGAAGAAATATCTCTGATAGTCAGGCGGCATAACTGGAGATATCCACGGAATACTTCAATTTTAGTATAAAAGCATGAAATTTGGCATGATGATCGGACATACCCTATACTGATGATTTAAGGAATTGGAGCCAATCGAAAATTTACCCAGGGACATGGTGGTATACACCCCTCAAATCAAAGATGGCGTCCAAACATGGCCTAATTTTTTTAATTATGGCCCTATGTTATTCATTTTCACTTTGCGCACGTACTTTCAAGTACTGAATATAAATTTGAGGTTAAAATTAACTTTTTTCAATCAGAAACCTCTTAAAATTAAAGATGGCGGACAAAAAATCAGTTTGTCATTTTTTACGGATTTGATTGAATTTCGGTTTCTACACGTATATTGAGCTGTTGAGTATCTTTTTGAGGTAAAAATATGTTTTGTGACATTTATTGGTCACATAACCTAGAAAAAGTTTGAAAAAGGACGAAACAAGATTTTGTAATGTGATTATTTACTTATCACTGGTAGCCAAACCTGATAAAAACACACTAGTACGTATTAAGCAAACACTAATTAATGTTAAATACGTACTTGTGTGTATTTATCAGGTTTGGCTACCAGTGATAAGTAAATAATCATATTAGAAAATCTTGTTTCGTCCATTTTCAAACTTTTTCTAAGTTATGTGACCAACAAATGTCACAAAACATATTTTTTACCTCAAAATGATACTCAGCAGCTCAATATACGTGTAGAAACCGAAATTCAATTAAATCCGTTAATAAATGACAAACTGATTTTTTGGCCGCCATCTTTAATTTTAAGAGGTTTCTGACCAAAAAAAGTTAATTTGAACCTCAAATTTATATTCAGCACTTGAAAGTACGTGCGCAAAGTGAAAATGAATAACATAGGGCCATAATTTAAAAAAATTAGGCCATGTTTGGACGCCATCTTTGATTTGAGGGGTCCCTGGGTAAATTTTCGATTGACTCTAATTCCTTAAATCATCAGCAGGGTATGTCCGATCATCATGCCAAATTTCATGCTTTTATACTAAAATTGAAGTATTCTCCAGGTATGCCACCTGACTATGATGAGAATCGTACTGCAACGATTTTTCCGGATTTTAGTACAATTTTTGTCTTCTTTTTTTTGTCTTGTTCGTTCTATACACCCGGCGTCAGAAGTAAATCAAGCCCTTGACCCCTGGGTCTTGTTGTATCTACAATACATAGCCATTGATTTACTTCTGACCCCGGGTGTACATGACGAACGGATAAATTAAATCCGATATAAATGAAATTTTCGGAGGATCTTCGAAACCTTGATGCCATTACGCTAACCTAATAACTAACGAAATAAAAATAACCGCATAAAAATTGCACTCTTACGATATTTTTTAGATGAAATGCAGGAATATAAGGCACGTATACGTTCATCCATCAACGCGACTACAATATATTATACTCTTTACTCAACAAACCCAGTGGCGTAACTATAACGGGTGTGCAGGGGGTACAGGGGACAGCCCCAGCCGCACTTATCTGTACACAATCCATGTGTCTTACTCTTAGTTTTTTTGTGATATGGTAACCTGATTTGCAGTGGCAATTTTTTATATACTGGGACCTGTGGTGTTGCGATCGTGATTCGTGACTTGTATTTTTATAGTTGCGTTTATTTAATTTCTTTTTTACATGAGAAGAGTTCATTGAACTGATAATTTTTTTTAGAAGTTTATTTGGAATAAAGGCACGTCAACCGTTAGGTCCTAATGCGCCACTCTAGTCGAGGAGATATGGGGAGAATAATCCCATGCTGAGCAGAAAAAGCCACTGGAAGGGTGTGAAAAGGGGGAATTGTCACGTCGGGGCCATCATCGCCTTTGTCATTGTTTGTGTTGTTTGTGGTCGTTGTCTTCGTCGGGAGGAGGGGGGGGGGGGGGGGGGGGCGGCAACGACGTCGATTGCCAGAGCTCGTCTCTAATTTCGCGGAGTAATATACTCCCCTACTTACAATCTAATGTTTGCGAGATGAACAAAGCATATTTATTATCCTTGTGTATTATCCCACACACAGAGTTGAAGACCATGGTTGAAGGTAATGCCAACAAAAACACATGTCAATAGTTTTTTTTTCCCCGTTATTTATCGTGATACGTGTCACACACACGACGAGAAACATGTAGATATTTATTTTTATTTTATTACTTTGCCAATAAAGACAACTTAGGGCTACAACTTTCCTAGTCAAAAAATACAAAATACACAAAAAACGAAGATTTGCTTGGAGACGACAATAGGTTATTTGCATGAAATTTTAAAATATTTCTTCAAATTTCTCGTATCATTCTACATTCATAAACAGTATCAAAACAAAATTTGAAGCTCTTATTATAATAATAATATAATTATTGGATGAGCGAAGCGAAGACTTTAATTTCACTGATCCCCCAAAAAATTTAGCTCGGGTGTTTTTTTTGTATTTTTGTATTTTTTGTTTTGTGTTTTAGTCCGTTCGCGCTCTACCGGTCAAACGTCATAATATGCGATCTTGATGAAAATTGGAGGGAACCTTTGGGTATAATCGACCTTTGGGTATAACCGAAGAAATATTTCTCATGAATATCGTTCTTTTACGATTTTTTCGATTTTTAATGCGATATTTTCGTGATATTTGGGTCGATTTAGACCAAACAGGTGGGGCCACAACGTTCATATTTTACATGGACATTAAGGTAATGGTGATATATTGCCTTTTGAAAGAAAAAGTTGAAAAGTTAGCCAGAATCCACAGAATAGAGGTTTTAATATGAGTTTTTTTAGGTATATAATAACAATTAGGTAATTAGCAGTGTTGTAAAAGTTACTTTTGTAAAGTAATTCAATTACAGTTACAGTTACTTGCTTGAAAAGTAATTCAGTTACAGTTACAGTTACTTTATTGCCAAAGTAATTGAGTTACAGTTACAGTTACTTTGTGAAGTAACTAAGTTACTTTTAAAGTTACTTTCTAAAAATTCATTACTAAAAGCATGACGAACAGATTTTTTTTTCTAAAAATAATTACACAAACTGTTTTTTGTACAATTAATTATATATTTTATAACTCAGGCTTATAGACTAACATCCTTCATTACTACTACTACTCATCATAAGGGATCCAGGGATTTCGCAATCAGCAAAAAAATTACATTTCTTTAAAATACCTGAAACATGTTTTTCATACGGTTTCATGGCTCATGATATTAAAAAATGCAAATTGAAACCGCACCAAAAGGACAAATTTTCCATTTTGTATGCAATCATGCTTTTTATCATTTTTTACCGCCCAATCAGCAAAGCTAACCGTTTTATTAGTATTAATTGCAGAAAAATCACGCAAAAAATTCATTGAATGACCGTTTTCCACTAAAACAACCATTTTGTCAGTGTTTTGTAGTGTCTTTATCTGACTTTACCAATCATGCCTGAATTGATTATTAGATTTACCAAATTTAATCGCACAGAAAAGGCACATTTAGTGATGTTTTAAAAAAATAACGAAAATGCAAAATAAAGCATTATTTGAATTTTAATGACCATAATTTTTCAATTAAAAAAATATCTTTCCTGGACCCCTACTCATTATGGAACAAAACAATTCATATTTGTTAGTTGTGAAAAAATAATTGTAATAAAATAATAATAATAATAATAATAATAATAATACAGATGATGCAACCACCAACCCTTGCTCATGAAAATATTGCAAAATTAGAAAATATAGTTTTTATTAGTTTTAACGAAGTAGCATAGAGGGTGAAACCAAATAATCCATCAACGCGACTAAAAACAGCGTTTGCGAAGCTTCCTAGTCTAATTGGATGAGCGACTGACCCCTCAAAAAATTTGGCTCAAATGTTTTTTTTTTTTTTTTTGTATTTTTGTCTGTTTGTTTGCGCTCGAACTGGCAAACGGCATATGCGATCTTAATGAAAATTTGATCGGACTTTCACAATCTCTGAATTAGACTTGCCACGTTTTTGGGTACAATCGATCAAATATTTCTTATGATTATCGTACTTTTTCGACTTTTTTCGATTTTTAATGAGATATTTTCGTGATATTAGCAAACGGCTACTTCGATCTTGATAAAACTTTATGGGAACGTTTAAAATTACTAAAATTATATAGGCCTTTGTTATGATTTAAGAGATATTTTAAGAAATATTTCTCATAGAAATCGTACTTTTAAGATTTTTTTCCCGGTCCATAATACGATAATTTCGTGACATTTGGGCCGATTCTGACCAAACTGGTAGGGCTACAACGTTCATATTTTACATTGACATTAAGATTATGGTGATGTAGGCCTAGTGCCTCTTGAAAGAACAAATTAAAAATGCTGGTCAAAATTCATAGTAATAAAGGTTTTAATCTAAGCCTTTACAAGTATATAATTAACAAGTTATATCAAGTAACCATAGAAAAAGTAATGAGATCCCAACTTAAAAACATAAACATTGGACAGAAATATTTAATAAAAAGCTCATCAATCAACGCGACTGGAAAAAGCGTTCGCGAAGCGGCCTAGTAGAGTTCAAAGGAATTGTTTATCTATTGCAATTTTTTGTTGCAACTTGCAGTTGCTTTGGTGTATTGTTGTCATGTTGACCAAGACAAATTCAGAAATAGGAATGCAAGTTGAGTCAGCAGAAAAATCTCGTTCCATAATAAAAGTACCAAAAAAATTAATAAAAAAACATCAAAAATTAAAAATATTGTTTTAGTTTCAGACGTTGTGATATAATTTTAATTTTATATTACTGAACTGTATAAACAAGCATGGTTGGCAAAAGTAACTGTTAAAAAGTAACTGAAAACTGAGTATAATTACTTTTAAAAGTAATTCAGTTACAGTTACAGTTACCTTAAAATAAAAGTAATTGAAATAGTAATTCAATTACTCAAAAAGTAACTAATTACTTTTACTCAATTACTTTTACTCAGTTACTTTACAACACTGGTAATTAGTAACAATAGAAACTTGACAACAATCACCTACAATGCGTTCAAAAAGCACTTGCAAAATAAAGAGATCCCTTGCAAATAAAAACTTTCAAAAAAGCTCATCCATCAACGCGACTAACAAAAGCGTTTGCAAACCGGCCTAGTTGTAGTTATAAAGCAAAAAGCAACAAGGAATAGCAGCCAAGGGCTTTGGATTATCCCGCAACAACAATACAAAAAATAAATAGTTCATGCAGGTACCGTAGTTATATAGGTCAAATCGCTTTCACCTTGGAGCATCTTTCCAAACCCCAACATATTTTTTAAATATAGCCTACATAGGTATTACATTACATATACCGCGGTACAGTAGCGGCAATAGCATTTAAGGCTATTCCAGAGCACTCGTACCAATATTTTGAAAGTCAATGGAAAATGCATGAAAAGTTGAATGAAAGAGGAACTTGAATAAAAAAGAGGGGAAAAAACTTTTTTTTTTGATGGGACAAAAGCTTCATTTTGGCTAAATATGCAAATTTTGGGTCAATAAGAAAATGTTAGTTCTAGGTGCAATACTAAATTTTAAGTTATGCTATTTTTTATTGTTTCAACACACAATTGTCTTCGTACTGAGTATAAGGGAAAATAATTTTCTGAAAATATAATGTTCGATGTGCGATTTTTTTTGTCGCATGGTACAAATAAGAGTTTTGAACCGGTGGACGAAAAAAATCGTACATCAAACGTTAGGTACCTATTTCAGAAAATTATTTTCCCTTATACTCAGTACGGAGACAAAGGCGTGTTGAAACAATAAAAAAAATATCATAGCTTAAAATTTAGTATTGCACCTAGAACTAACATTTTCTTATTGACCCAAAATTTACATAATAGCCAAAATTAAGCTTTTGTCCCGTCCAAAAAAAAATGTTATTTTCTTTTCTTTTTTTTTTTTGGGTTTTTGGTTTCTTCCCCCACAAATGACTAAAGTCGGTGGTGGGTTTTTTTTTTTTTCTTCCTTCCCTTTCCCTTTCCCTTTTTTTGTAATTCCTTTTCCCTTGTTCCTTCATACTTATCATTCCCCTTTACATAGGTAGGCTACCCCTTTTTCTAGGCTTGCCTTATTCACTTTCTCTTCCTTTGCATTTATGTTTTAATCCCCAGTTTTTTTCATTTTCCCCTTTAGTTTCCCCTTTCTCTCTTTTTCCATACCCCATCATGGGCATGACTAGCTTCCTTTTTCCCTAACCCTGTTCGGGATTTACCTTCGGCAGCAGCTTCATTTTTTTCTTAAACCCTTTAACGGTTTCTCCTCCACAACCCTCTGGTAACCTTTCCATTCGCCCACCGTTTACCCAGGAGGATATCTGCCTATGTTTTTTTGCCCATGCCCCCTCTCATACTTCCTTTGATCCCCTCTGGAAACATAGTTTGCCCTCCTAGTTGGCTTTTTATTTCCCCCAAACCTTCCATGACCCTGGTCCCCCTATACATTTTCCCCCTAATCTGTTGACCCTTTCTACCTCCAGCTTTTTATCCTAGATCCCTTCCATTTTTGGGTTTCCCATTTCCTTTTAAACTCCCCTTTTTCCCCCCTTCCTTTTTTCCCCGTTACCCCCCCTTAGGACCCTTCTTGCCCCTCTTTTTTGACTGCCCCAATTTCCTTATTTCCCCCTTTTCCTTTTGGATCCCATACAGGGACCCGGGGGATCTCCAGGTCTTACCAAGTTTTATAAACGTGCCCTTTTAATTCATACTGCTCCTTTTAAGTTCGCATTACAAAATTCAGAATCTAAAACCCCTTTTTGTGGTAGCATTTACCTGGACCCCAGCTTTGCTTACTCTAGCCATACTCCCCGGGACTTAAATTCTCCCCCTTTTCAAGTCATTCCCCCTTAATGATATCCCTCCCCCAACCTTGTACCCCCCCCCTCTTTCCTTGTAAAACTTTCCATTTGCATTTTTTTTAGTTTTTGGTCATCTTATTTCCCCTACCCCTTTAAATTATTCTTTTTTTTAAATAAAAATTCAGCTTTCCATTGACTTCCAAAATTGGTACGAGTGCTCTGGAATAGGCTAGCCTAAACTGTAGGAACTATTTTTGCAGGTGGTGAGAGAGTGGGGCCTCACTAGGCCTACTTCTAGTCTTTTATTTCGTGATGTTTTCACTAAAAAAAAGGCAAAACCGGGTATTACCCTTTTGTTTATAAAAAAGGGTATACATTTATTGGGTTTTTAAATTTACAATTTTAATTCAATAAAAAATTAGCCACAAATTGATATGAAAAAGATAGCTATTGAGAGCCTGACTTTGACATATCCCCCCATTATTAAAACCAAAAAAAATTCTGCATTGGGATTCTAAAACCATCTTTTCCCAGCTGTTTTTTCGAAAATAATAAATTTTTTTTAACCAAAAATTTAAAGCTATAGCAGGTTTTTTTTACTAAGGGGGACGTTTTAATGTTAAAAGGGTTGTTGTACCCATAGATACTACTATGGTTGTACCCCACACGGCCTAGGCCTTTTTACTCTTTTAAAATGAAGGAGATTTTTTTAAAGCGAGGCCAGGTGCTACATTCCCTGTATGCTGATGAAGCCGCCCCCCCCCCCTTCGGGAACCATCATCACTCATTTGTAACTATTTTCATGGCCCTTTGAATTACCCGCCAGCCCAAACAAGTGTTTTCAAGTTGGTACTAGTGTTTGTTGATATTGACCTAACCTCACCTTTCTACGTGCAAGGCGCAATATCACGCAAACGCAAGCAACAAGTTAGTGCACATTTTCACAAGTGTCGAGTGTTTTTACTTCCCTTAAACTTCTTTTATAATAACCCTGCACACTCCTGATATAAGACTAGGCCCTATTTAGTCAAGATTTTGAAATATAACAAAATTATGGCAAGTAAAAACAATCTGTTGTTTTTTAGTTTTGTGGAGTGATCTGGGTCAACTTGTCTAATATAGCAGGTAGTCCTAATCTATTTTTATTTTGTGTTTTAGTGCAATCTGCTCTACACACGTTATTAACAATGTATAAAACAGACCAAGAATTAGACAGAGTTAAATTGGTGGCTGGCGGCTGCATAGCTCAGTTGGTAAGAGCATGGCCCGGAAAGCCAAGGTCCCGGGTTCGATCCCCGGTGTAGTCACTTTTTTAATTTCTGTCTAAAGTACTAACATAACAGCGTCATAGTCGCTTTCTATAAAACCAAAGGTTATAGTAGGCGACTATGACGCTGATATGTCGGTACTTTAGGCAGAAATTAAAAAAGTGACTACAACGTCCCCGGTGTAGTCACTTTTTTAATTTCTGTCTAAAGTACCTACATAATATGTATATTCCTATATGAATATAAGTTTTTTTTTAAAAGCATAAGCCCGCTTTAAGGACATAGTTATTGATTCATAGCAGTTGTCGAAAAAGTTTGCCCCGACTGGGGTTCGAACCCATAACCTCCGGCTTAACGTGCCATAGCTCAACCAATTAAGCTACCGGGACCACAGAACAAACCTTTACTAAACTGCTGTTTGTTGTGACTGTTGACTTTCATGACATTAATATAAAAATAGATATAGATATATATATTATATTATATGTATATTCCCGTTCGCTCGGCCTACTGACACCACAGACGTATGGATTCTTGGGTAATTGTCATGTAAGTGGAAATATAGGCCAAGGCCTCGAAAGTAACATTTTTCAAAAAACTATTTTTAAATAATTAAAAATAAATAAATTGATTTTCGTGATTTTGGATTTGGTTGAAAAGAAAATTGACCATATTCATGAATTGATCCTGTCTGATGAACATAAAATATTAAAAATCTGTTGCTGTAGGGCTTTCCATATGTACAGTATGCTTTATTGAAAACTATAATAAGTTTTAAGTGATGGATTCTTCGTGGACGAGCGAATAGCTATGTGCCACCTGCCAAATGTGTCCTAGATTCCCTCTTAAGGAATCGTCTCAGTTTGCTTAACAGGCTTCTTAAAAGGTACCTACATTCAATTCAAGGCAAATTTAAAAAAAATAGATTGCTAAGTAATATAGTATTTACATTGTAGGCCTAACAGATTTGCTAAAGGCCTGCGTAGCGCGTAAGCCGCCTATAGTGTTGTCACTGTACGGCCTCTGTCAGGCTGCCTAGAGCTCGCTGCATACATCCCGCGCTGATACGTTCTATTACTGAACCATGGACAGTTCCACTTAGGAATGTTTTTGTGTTCAATATCTGGTAAAACCGAGATTGTCCTTCTTAAAATGTTTTTATAAAGTGGAGTAGGTACCCCTAATATTTTTAGAAGTGATTGCATTTTCATTTTTTTAATTTTAGTAGGTAAGTATAGGTTTAGGTTTGTAGCCGGGTTACATAGTGGTTTTGAGTTTTGATGTCAATTCATATTCATCTTTTGTAAAATTATTGGAACACAAATATATGAAATTACTAGGTTCAAAGTTTTCACGATTCACCTTTTGAAGCCATTGCTTGTATATGCCTACCTAGCTGAAGGGACCTATTACGATCAAGAAATCTGTGAAAGGAAAGTTTTTTCATAAGTCTTGTCTATTATTGCACTGATAATCATTGATTACCATATTGAATTGGCCTTATATAAAATAAATTATTCAACACAACTTTTTTGTCCTAGTTTCAATATAGTGAGTTCAATAAATAACGGAATATTTGGAATTAAATACAAATAGGAGTTTACAGGACACAGACTTCACTCAAAGTAACACATTGGCATTCAAAACTACTGTAGCACAAAATGTCAAATTAATTAATTTTTGCAAATTAAATTTAAAAACTGTCAAGTCTCAACTCTCAACCTACATCACTCAAAATTAAAAATGTTCTGCACTGGTCACAATCGTATGAACTTGCCATTACTAAATAGCAGCAGCGAGGTTGGTAGCCGTACACTGACGTCACAACTATTTCAGGCAGTGTTGGGGAAAGTCCCGTTAGAGCTACACTACCCTCAGATAGAATTTTTTTTACACATACCTTGAAACTCGGACAAGGCCTTTAAGCCACTCATTCTTAATTGCAGGCCCAGGCCCACGCTTTTGATACAACTTTTGTATTTTTATTTTTTAGAAGAATTAGGCCTAGCCTACCTACTTTGTAAATCTACAAATAATAACATTTTGCCAATTTTATATATTGATATTGAAAGTTTCTTGCCATATAGACACTTGTTTGAATATGTCTAAGCCCAGCCCTAATTCCTAGGTTTGTCCCATTTTTATCCAACTACGAGTTTTGTTAAAATAGTACAGTGAATTTGAAAGGGAAGTTTGACTATCAGTAAAGGAGGGGGGGGGGGGGATACAAAATGTTATGAATGAATGACTTAGTTTTTAATTAAATCAGTTGTCATTTTATGTTCTTTCACCACTACTGAAAGCCCATGGTTTCCCATGGGCCTATAGTCTTGTAATGAAGGTCCAGTCTCTGATCGACCTTGTGTATCCCCTATCCCGTAATTTCCTATCAGGCTATCACACTATTTTATGATTATGGTTCATACAAAAAACAATTCCAAGACCAAGCTTTAGGCAGAAAATTAAACTCCTCTCAACTTATATCCTTGTACTGAAATATTCACAATTCTTTTTTGGTTCAGGTATGAAGGGTCTCGTATACTTGTTGTCAAGGGTGAGAGGAACTTACGCACCTGTGGGCTCTTGGATCATTCAGTAAAGCCATGGGCAGCTCACATGGCTAATGGCCAAGGACAAGTGAGAGTTACATTTGAGACTGATGCCCAAGAAATACGCTCTGGATCTGTAAACACACAAACCAACAAGCATGCCAACAATCAACATGATTTCGAGCCAACTGCTCGTCATTCTGAGAAACCAATACCCCTTAGCAATACTGAGGAAGAGAATAATGTTTTTAATGAACAGTATGAGGGGGAAGTAAATTCTGAAGAGAATGAAAATAGTACAAATCACTTTCTAGATGTAAGAAATACTGTTCAGACTAATTCTTTGTTATCAAACAACACACCAGTCATAGCAAATAACAGAAGTGTACATTTAAATGCCAATATCACACAAACACGCTCGCCCAGAAAACTTCGGCATGCAAGATATCGACTACAAGGCTTAACCACTCATGCTGGCACTAACCATACAGGAAACATTACAGATTCAGAATTTAACCTTCGAACAAAGATGTTAAAAGAATCTCTATTAGGGACGCACAATGCAGAAAACACGAGAAAGGTTAAACGAGCTAAACGAAGGAGTGGCTATTTGCCAGTTGACCATATTTTGGATGGTGGCATAGGTCACGGACACGAGGGAGTGAGAAATGAATCACTATTAGACAATACTGAATCGTCAGTATCAAGTTTTGAAAACGGTCTTTTGACCTGTTACGATGGCCAAATACTTCTTGTGCAAGGTTTTCCGCCATCTGAGAACTGTACTAGTGTGCAGGATGTGGAGAGTATCCAGATCATGAAGACAACACATGAAGTTGTTTCAGATGGGTATTATTATTACATTTTCTACAGTGATAATGATTTGATAGAGAATCACATTCATGCTATATTTGATATTCATAAAACTACTTACCAGTACACAGATTACATCAATGGTTGCATTAATCAAACAATTTGTACTTTTCCCATGTCGTTTTGGTCTGACGAAACTGTCATAGTGGAAGTACCAACTAGAGATGGAATTGAGGATGAAGATGATGATATCACATTCCTTGTTTCAAGTTGCTATCCAAGAATGGCAGTTTATATTATTTTTCCTGTATTGGTTTTGTTTTTAATATTAGGTTGTGCTTTCCTTTGAAAAGACTGGTGGTAATGTGCCTATATATAATATACATAGTTATCAACCAAACCTTGCCATAATCTATTGCCATTGAGCACACACAAATTATATTCAATTCAACACTACACACATTATAACAATACTGTTTATGTTTGCACAAACTAGTCATTACATGTATCTCATCATAGTCCGTGGAACAAGCGTAAAAACATTTCAAATCCGGAAACCAGCACCAAAATTTAGGAGCAGGTATAAGACGTATTTTAGAATGTTTTTTTTCAGGGGGAACGCATGGAGCAAATAAGCCACCTGTCATGGCGTCCACAAGTGGCCGCCAAAAAAAAATTTTTTAAAATTGCGTAACTAAGAAGTAACACAGATTTGGTAAACTTGTTTTTTTTATTTTTTTTTTTAATGCTTACAAAAATGTCACAAGAAATTTTTGCTGTAAATACAATATTTTTAATTATTTTTAAAATATTTATTACAATGTATTGCAATTTATAGCACTTTTTGGTATTTTAAAAAATTTTTTTTAACGTAGAATCGTAGATGTCAAAAAATTTTGGGGCTTACTAAAAAAAACCCCAAATAAATCCAAAATTTTAAAGTCCCGAAACAAAATCCGTAACTTTTTGTTTTAATTTTTAATTTAAAATTAAAGCTTAATTAAAACCCCAAAAAAAATTTTCTTATTCAGTACCAAAGTCCGTGTGTATCACACAAGAACAATTGACCACAATAAACCCAAAAAAATTTATTTCCCAAAAAATTAATTCCCAAATCTTTTTCCTATTAATTCAAAATTCAATTAATTAAAAATAAATGCCCAATAATTCAATTAATTTTTTAAAATTTAACACAATGTGGTCGACCTTGGTCATTTAAAAGGTATTTTTAAAGCGAATAAATGTAATGAAAAAAAATTTAAATTTAAAATTAATTAAATCACCAAATTTAATTTACATTTTAGTTAAAATTTATTTTGACATATGATTGTTATTATACCTAAAAACTCGATGATCGTCAAAAAAATATACACTTTACTGATAAATGCCAATGAATCCGAATTGTATGCCCCAAAAATAAAATTCTTAAATTACCGATTAATTAAAAAATTAGCGAAGAATTACTTAATCTCAATAATTGTTGTTGTCACCAATTACACTAAAAAATGCCGCAGAAGGTAAAAATATAAAAATCAGTATAATTTTAAAAATTTATGGTCCCAAAATTAAAGTTCAGCTATTTACCTTTAAATTTGAATTAATGAATAAATTTAAAATTTAAATTGTAAAATCCCCTGTGTTTTGTAAAATTAACACAGCCACCTGGGAACCATTTTCATTTTTATTTTAAGGAAAATAATATGTGGGAAAACAATTTAAAAGAAAAGTAGCAGAAATTAATTTTGGGACTTTTTTTTTAAATTTTACTTTCATTGTTTATATTTGATACTTTGTTGCATTTGTATGTTAATTTAGTGACAACAAAAAATTATTTAGATATAGTAATTTATCGCTTAAATTTTTTAATTAAACGGGAAGTTTTAGGAATTTTTTTTTCGGGACAGACAAATTTGGATTCATTGGGATTATGTCAGAAAATACGTACTTTTATGACCCAAACGATCGAGTTTTAGGTATACATAACAATACATATGCCCAAAAATGGGAAATTTAACTTAAGTGTAATTAATTCTGGATTAAATTTAATTTTAATAATTTAATTTTTTCATACATTTTTTTTGCCTTGAAATACTTTAAAAATTTTTCCAAGGTCGACCACATTGTGTTTAAATTTTCAAAATTAATTGGGGATTATTGTCTTTTTTTTGAATTATTGATTAAATTTAAATTTTAGGAAATGATTGGAATTAATTTTTTGGGAAAAAATATTTTTTTGGTTCATTTTGGTCATATTGTCTTTTGTGTACACACTGACTTTGGGGACGGGAATAAGAAACTTTTTAATTGGGTTTAATTTAAAGCTTAATTTTAAATTTAAATTTAAATTTAATCAAAAAGAACAGGAATTTTGATTTGGGACTTTAAAATTTTGGGTTTATTTGGGGTTTTTTAGTATAGTCTGAAAATTTTTTTACAACTAGCGAATTTTTTCGTAAAAATAATTTTATTTACACCAAAAAGTGCTATAATTGCAATACATTGTAATAATATATAAATATAATTAAAACTATTGTATTTACGGTAAAATTTCTACTGACATTTTTGTAGAGCATTAAAAACCGAATAAAACAAAACATAGTTTATCCAAATCTGATGATTACTTCTTGAGTTACAGCAATTTTAAGAATTATTTTGGCGGCCATCTTGTGGACGCCATGACAGGTGACTAACTTGCTACCATGCGTGTCCCCCGTGAAAATAACATTCTAAAATACGTCTTTTACCTGCTCCTAAATTTTGGTGCTGGTTTCCGGATTTGAAATGTTCCTATAGTTTTAGCAGCTTGTTCCACGGACTATCAGTAGTTTTAAGTAAAGTAGGTAAGTGCCAGAATGTTTGTACATATAAAATATTCAAACCACAGGTACTAACTTTATTTGTAATTTAAAATATTATGTCTGAAGGAGATTACAAAGTCACTTCATGTTGACTTGTATAATACTAGAATGTAATTTTGTACTTTATGTTTGAATTCTCTGCATTTTCAAACTGAGAAGACACTGGGTTATTATGTCATAATATTATTGTTGTAATCTGTAAAACAACAATATTTTTTTTATTTTAAATTTTGATACTACGTAGTTAAAACAAAAACTGCAAAATGAAAGCCAGTTGCTTGGTTGAGTCAGAAACTGACCTTATGTGACCAAAACACTTTCTGTATGCCCATAAAAAATGGACTGTTGGCAATTCTACAATAGTACCTGAAAAACTTTTACTGTACCATTTTCCAAAACATCATGTTCCATGGCAGTAAAAAACAAGGTTTCTTTAGTGTAGGGTACTACAGTATGTGAATAACATAAATCAATTTGACAATCATATTATATAATTTTCAATGACTCGTTGAGTAATGCATAATGTATTACATCAACTTGCAAAATATGTTTAGTTAAACAGCAATCCTTAGAATTGCCTAACATAAAGTTCACGTGGCTTTTTCCATTTTAAGTATGGTACTGTGCATCATATTAGTACCATGTAGAGATCTATAAAATATTATTTAGGTACTAGTAAACCTCCAAAGTCGTTGCTATGAGGGATAGACAGCCAATGTGTTTTACGCTGCATTGGACTTGATTAGATTAATTAATGTTTAAATTATTATACAATATGGAACTTCACATTTGAAAAATACAGCCCGTATGAAGTACGAGATAAGATTGCAAGTTTACTATCTCTTCGCAGTATTTTGGCGAACGTTGAGTTTGCAAGATTCGGTACACCTTGGTCACCGCTTGACATTCAAAACATGATTTCATTAATGTAACACATTTCAGCCTATTTTTAATTTATTATTTCTTGTACGTTTGAATCGTTACAGATTTTGCTGAATAACAGCACCCACAAAACTGGTCATGGATGTTGGTCCAGTGGTTTGCCGTTTTTTATCGAACAAACGACGGGCAGACATAATCCCAAGGAAGTTCTGTTTGAGTTCCGCGGTAAGACTTGGTCACTATCGCTCCCTCATCTAAATATCCATTATTATTTGCACTATAATTCATAACTGATGAAACTTATGTATGTCTTACTTTATGTGAACCTAAAAAGTGAGCTACAAGCTAACTTGAGGGATAGTATTCCTATTATGTTATATATAGTTCATGGAATTTTACCAAACTGACAGAAAGCTGCTTCAAGACTTTGTGTATGATTGCTAAATTATGGCTAACTGATTACAATGTAGAACTGATGATGTGCATATAACTATGCCGTGTGCAACTTCTAACTAGTAGTAAATAAGTTGGCATTAAAAAAATATAAATGCCAATCGCAGAACCCTCCTCCCCTAATCAAAGTGTTTTTTTATTACTTATAGTAGGCCCTACAAGTTCTTTAGGGGAATCCCTAGACCTAAATACTGTAATATGATTTCAAACGAAGGCAGTAAAGATGTCTGAAAAGTTAGTAGATAGAATCTTAATAAAAGAGAAGATTATTTTTTTGGATGGGACATAACCTCAGAATCAACAATTACATTCCAATTGCATGAATCAATCCAGCTAGTTCAAAATTAAATTGTGAGCAGCAGTTTTTTGCATATTGTTTCTACACTCCTTTATCTACAAGCTAATTATAAAGTAAATCATTTCCTATAGTTTCTTGCGTTGCCCGATTTTTTTTTGCCTCCTGGTACAATTTCGAGTTTCCAATGCCAGAATCTACAAACAAACAACAATTTTTCCTTATAATAGAGATTGTACCTTTACTTTTTTTGTCACTCTACTACTACATTAAGGACTTTATTCTAATATTATGTTGGTCATATTTTTTTATTGTTTAGATAAGATTTTCATTTTTAAAAGTAAGCTGAAAGTTGCACCAATAATAATGTCGGGAAAAACGAGCCATGACGTCACTATTAGGTATTTTTACAAATCGGCCAATAAGGTAATACCAAACAGTGATACCCTTTCATTCCCGAATTAATTTTGTATTAATTAGGTAGTTGTAATAATTCAATTAAAATTCCAATTTTTTTTTCTAAAAATTTTGGTATTTTTATTTTATTTTTTATCTTGATTTTAAGCAAATTTTTTTTTTTTGGGGGGGGGGAATTTTTGGATTTTGAATAAAATCTTTAGTTTTGGTTAAAATTTAAAATTTGAACTACATTTCTAAAACTAGATTTTTCCTGAACGTTTTGCATTTTTTAGATTTTGTATATCTCAAATAACACCAGTAGGCCCTACTGGAGATTTATTATTTTTCTGGGACAAACCAACATTTTTCTGTCTTTAGCCTTTTTAGCACCTGTGTATTTTCAATCTTCTCTCAAAAAGGCACTATTCTTCCCATTAAATTGGGGGAAAAATCTATATATTTTTTATTTACAAAAAAACAAAAAAAATTGTGGTTAAAACCAAAATTTACCAACAAATTTTTTTTGAACTTTCTGTTGCCATATGTCTACACTGGGAACAAAAGGGTTAACTGTGTAATCGAGAAGGCAGTAGTTTATTAATTGATCCCAAATCTTGATGCCACGTGCTGTTTGCGCTGGAAATAAAATACAAACTTTGTGCCTTAATAGAATTTAATGAATGAAGAATGTTCTTTAACTTGATTTTAATTGCCGTAATGGTGTTTTTAAATGTTTTTTTCCATCCATTTCTTACACCTACGCATGTTGGGTACTAAAATGAACTTTAAATTCATTCCCAGTAAATTGAATAAAAAGTAAGTTATTAAACAAATTTGAACAAGTCGTCTAAATATGAATAAGTTTTTAAAGTTTTTTGGGCAATTTGAAAAAATATTAATTCTGAGTTAGGCTGCGGTGAAAAAAAATTCAAAAAACTAATTAAAATCTCGCGTTGGTTACGAATGTTGAGCTGTTTTGATGTATTGATGATTGTTACATTCTAGGATCACCTTGTAATAGGCGATTCTAGCTAATAAAAGTTTTTATTTAAAAAGCGTGAGGGTCGAGTCGATGTCTGACGCAGAAGAACCCAAAGACTTTCAAACTAAAAGTTGTTTGAAAAAACTTTAGTTATTATTTTAGAGTGTTCACAGTTCACAAAAAAGAAACCGTTGGGGTTTTTTTAAAAGCTTAGCAAATACGTCAATTTGACTATGGAAAAGAACACTCCAAAGGTTAGTAGAGTATGACAATATACAATGCCGTGGAAGGATGAGGAATTGATAAATTATTGATTCTAGGTATGTCCCCAAAAAAATTTCAAAACATAATCTGCTCTTTCATATTAGATATATAATTTAGTCTAATTCACTTCAATAGGTATTTGTATAAATTAAAAAAAATGATTTTTTTGATTCTACATATAAAGAACAAATTTACCATTTAATTATGTTACAACACGAACTGCGTGTACGCTAGCTATTTCATCAAAATCTCTAATCTCATGCCGGAAGTTAATTATACTATTATAATAATTAGAATAAGAATTTTATTGCTAATATTATCACACAAACAATCGTTAAGATTTATTAACAACTTAAATCTGCGCCAGTAGTGTGACGTAATGAAGCCCTATTAGCCAAAGTCTTCCTTTACTGTTCAGTTTAACTCAATTTAAATAATATCTTTAGAATACCAAAGTCTTTGGAATATCTCTCGACAACAATGGGTGGCGCAGTTTTGACAAGCTCTAGGCCATAGATACTGCCATGTGGCCTTGCTTTTAAAGAATCCCGGTTTTTGTGTTTTTATTGATAAAATATAATGTTTATTCTCGATCGTGTCATTTTTAATACAATAACATGTAGTAATGAAAGAATCCATATTTATTCGATTTGCACAGCCGAGTGCAGTGCAGTTGTGTGAAATCTACAATAAAATAGAGCCAAAATCATGTCTTTGAATAGTGTCATCCCCATAGATACTAAATAGAATTGCCAATAATGGCGTGTTTCACAATATTTTCCAAAATAGGACACTTCAAATCACAATATCTATAACAAAACAATTTTTTTACTTAAAATAATGGATATAGACATTTTATTCTCTAAAGATAATTTAATTTAAATCTGAAATTCATGCAAATAGCCTATTACAAACACTGTGATGAGTTTTGCTTATCATAATGGCTTTGAGTCATCATCATTAATATAGCCTACTTGAATTAGTTTTAAATTTTGACAAAAATGTATACCTACACGTCACTAGAGATTAATGAGCAGTTTAGACTGTTAAGCAATAGGGCTAGTTATGATTCCAAAAATAGAAGTCTACTGTGTTACACTTTAGACAAACATTGAGTGTACGCCATAGATATAATTAGACGAGGGAGCGCAGCGACTGAGTATTACAATTTCAAGAAATATGGCACTTGGGTGATTCTGTGTATGTGTGTGTACGCCGAAAATCAGCTGAATCGCTGAACCGATTGCTCTGTAATTTTAAAGACATCCAGTACGAGTTTACTGAGAACTGCTAACAAAATGAGCAAAATCCGTTGCGATTTAAATCTACAAGGAATAATAAATTGAAAACTATACTGCAAATGTGTAGAATTTAATTTTATGACAGTTTTTTTTTTAAAGAATTTTATTTTTTATTTAATTGAAAATTGCATGCATTGACCAAGGTGTATCGAATCTTGCATGCTCAAGGTTCCCCCAAATTCTGCTGTGAGATTGAGTAAACATTACAATCTTTGTACGTAGATGACTTCCGTATGATCACTGGTCTGTTGCGTCGTGTCATGTGTCAAATTGTCAAGATTGTGTCAAGAGTGAAGAAGCCACCAACATGGGTGGCGAAACGTCGAGCAGTGCCTCATCATCGACACGACGCAACAGCCCAGTGATCATACAGAAGTCAACTACGGGTCGTGAAAGCCTGCAATATCTAATTGCAATCTTTACTTGTATTTCGTACTGGCAATGTTTTCCATAGTATTGTCATAGATGATTGACTACACTGCGTTATATACATTTCAAAACTTGTTCTATAATTTTTTAATACAATCCAGAAAATATAAAAATATATATCCCGACCGTTTTCGACATTTCGGGTATACAGGCGCCTTAGCCACCTATAGACTAGGAAAACGCCAAAGTCGTTGTTAGACGAAAAAGAGTCATGTGTTGAGTACCCGGGAACAGTTGCATTTAAATTGATTGATATTTTATATAAGGTATAAATAAACAATATGGTTTTAAGTTTAGTTTTTAAAAATAACATATCCAGACATTGGCACCGCGTCTGATAAGTGGTTGTTTCATGCTTCGAAGGCTAAAACTTCTTGTGAGCCCTTCTACGTTACTCATGGTATATCATTCATACATTCAGTCAATCATCTCATATGCAGTTCTATTTTGGGGCATCTCAAGTCATGCTAAACGAATATTCATAATACAAAAGAGGGCGGTGAGAATAATTGCCGGCATATCAAGGCGACATTCATGTAAACACATTTCACTAATCTTCATATATTGACTCTTACATCCGAATTAATTTTGTCAGCTTCCACATTTGCACACTCTCATCCTGAACTGTTTTTAACAAATGCAATAAACCACTCTCATAAAACGCGTACTAACTCTAATATATTCATTCCTACTTTCAACCATTCACTATTTACAAACAGTCCAAGCTACCTCTGTAGTAAAATTTACAATAAATTTCCACAATCCATCAAAAACGATACTCCAACATCATTTAGAATTAAAATTAAATCTTTTCTCATTCATAACCCTTTTTATTCCTTAGAGGAATTCCTTATTGCAAAAATTGAATTAAACTAACACATTTTGTGTCCCATCATCCTTCTTGTCCATCACATAACGTATGTATGTTTATCTTATCTATTCTTATTAATTGTTCTCTTAAATATTTTATTGTATTACTATTAATTCTAATTATAATTACTGTGCTAGTTATTCACTCCCTCTCTCTCAGGAGAGGGTATATTTTTACTATGTACGAATCTGTGAATAAAGAATGAAATGAAAAATGAAATGAAGGTCGCATCAAATTTAAGGCCAATGCGCCACTCAACCCTATGATAGGTTATAGGGAGGAAAAACCAGTGGCATAGCCAGGTTTTGGGTCTAGGGGGCAGGATATTTTAAGGGGGCGCCGACTCATATTTAGCAGTTTACAAAACATTACAAATTTACTAAAATTTGGTAGGTATAGACAACATATAGTACATAAATAGTACGTGTATTTATTTAGCTCTCGGTCCAATGTGGTAATTCGTATAGCTATAACTCTTACTGGTCATTGCAGCTTGGAGAATTGCCTGATTTGAGTGCGTTCATTTGTTCTTTGTACATGAGGTTTTTTCCCTTATTTTCATGTTTGCAAATTAAGTTTGTTTCCACGTTTTCAATATCAAGTGATTCGACCAGGTTTCTCTCAATATTTAGCAATGATATTGGACAAACGACCTTCTGACATGGTTGACCGAGCGTTTGTTTTTAATACCTTACAGCCTGCTGAAACTTTTCTCGGCCGTCACACTGTTTACCGGTAAAAATTTGATACAAGGTGGACAAATTTGGATAAATACTTGAATGAATTCTAATACTGTGTCTGTGTCACTCAACATTATGCTTTTCACCTTCTGTAGAAAGATTGTAGTATAAAGCACGGAATGAGAAATATTCATCACCAATAAGTGAATAAAAAATATCATTTTGTAAAAAAAAAAAAAAAAAAAAAAGAAAAAAGGGACAAATCTTGGAGAGTTAGAATATTTCATTGGATGGTCAGAACTAGGGGGCTTCCCCTCTACTGGCTACACTACTGGGAAAGACCCATGCTGGTTCCAGCCTTAGGTATAAGGGGGAGGAAATGGAATGTTACCGGGTACTCAACACATGACTCGCTCACTCGTCTAAAAACGACTTCCTAGTATAGATACTAAATGAAAGGCAGGTACGGTACAATAATTAAATTTGTACACATATGTTGGTTTGTTTGTCTGTAATGGCAGTATGATGTCACAGCCTCATCAATCATACCTATAATGCTATGCTCTATAATGCACCAACAATCTACAAGTTTCCGCAGTGCACACCATAACCAGAACGATTGGTTGTTTTATCTTTGGAGCCATCTGTGAAAATGTGCTCCCTCTCATTGCAGTGCTTCTTCTATTGGGCTAGTGACAGATTTTTGAGCTCTTTTAGGTCCAGGTCTTCATTTTTCTCAATTCCGTCAATTTTCAATTTTGGAGGAAGCTGATTTGATTTGTCTAGCAAAGTGTCTGGAGGTGGGGTTTCAAAGGGTAGCCATGTTACTTCAAGAAAATGTGTGCACTGCCTCAGTCGGTTTGATTGGCATCTCAGCAAAGTTTGCATGGGCCTTCTTATTTCTTAGGGGTGCTTTGATTCAGCCAGAAATGAGGATCGAGGCGCACCAATTTTTCATGAAGCCTAATGGTGCTCAGTTCCATTCTCAGCTTCAGGGACTCAATCTGGCAATACCATTCCATTTTAAGTCAGTTGGGGTGGTTTTGACTACTCCAGTGATGATTTGCAGGGCTTAGTTGGACTAAGTTACTCAAACTCATAAATTGGTCAGTTGCAGTGGGACACAATTCTGAGACATATTCCATGACTGGCAAGATGTAGCTCCTTGTAGTTCATGTCTAAGAAGCTCAATATTGGCTCCCCATAAGAAACTCCAGCCACTCTCTGCTGTAGTCTAATTCTATACTTCTGCCTTTTTCTGCTGTAAGAATCAATAGAAGACAACCATTAATGTCTCCCAGTACGAATGTCAAACTGTTAGCTTTGCAAGAAGAAGGTCTTCTTTTGCACAACGGCAACTAATAGCGCAACTTCCACAAGATAAAACTGTAGTGAATTGACTCCATTCAATGTTCCTTGTCTAACTTCCATTTGCAGCTAAAGATGGTTATACTTGCCTAAAGAGTTGAAGAGCATATTATTTTTGTTGATGTAATGGTACCATGAACACCTATTCTGACTGAAAAGGATAGATTCATGTTATTGCAACAAGTTATGCAATCAACAAAAACAAAAAAATATAAGTAAATAGGTACCTAATATAGTCAAGACTCTAAATATGCAAATATATAAGCGAATAATAATAAATCACCGGCTTCAACCAACAACTTGTAGGTTAACAATATTTTTCAATAGTTGTACAGTGTATGAATGCCATCGTTAATTTTGTAACTTTCTTTCTTTCTTTAAATATGTACTTAGTAATTTTGTACCGGTACTGATAAGTACGCTGGATCCCCGTACTACAAAATATTTTCAACTTTGCCACTCGTTTCATCACTAGTTGAACCCTAAGTGGTACAAAGTAGCCCTAAAGATCTCTTACCATCTTAAAATAGTTAATCGTGCAATGCCATCACTATATGACATATTTGTTTTATAACTTGTGAATTTGTAAGTTAAAAAACACTAAAAACACCAATTTTGTAATAATGTTCAAAAAAATAAAATAAAATGTTTTAATATGAACACATTTTAAAACTTGTACGTGTTATGTTATGTACGTGTTGTTAGGTGGCACAACAATGCACAATTATTGGTAGTAGGAACTGTCGTATTATATCCAATTATTTTTGCCAATCGCAAACTTTCTATTTTATGGTTCCCCATTTCTATAAATTGAAACTAGTTCATCAAAATTGTTTTGTAAAAATAAAATATAAATAAATACATCTTTTGTTAAAATTGAAGCAATCATTTGCCATGACCACAAATGATTCCTACATCTTTTTACTTTATTTATACTTGTTGATGAACTATTTTTTTCTTTAAAATAAGTGATAATTCTTAAAGTTGTAATTGGATGAGCGAAGCAATTAAAGACTTCAATTTCACTCTTTGTTTTTTTTTCACTTACGTTACCCCAAGAAAAATAGCTCTGGTGTTTTGTTTTTTGTTAGTTTTTTTGTCTGTTCGCTCTCTACCGGGCAAACGGCATAATATGCGATCTTGATGAAAATTGGAGGGGACCTTCGAAATCTCTGAACTTAGACTTGCCACGTTTTTGGGTATAATCGATCAAATATTTCTTATGATTATCGTACTTTTACGATTTTTTCCCGATATTTAATGAGATATTTTCGTGATATTTGGCAAACTGTTACCACGATCTTGATGAAACTGTATGGGAACGTTTAAAATCACTGAAGTTATATTTGTTATGATTTTAGAGACATTTGAAGAAATATTTCTCATAGAAATCGTACTTTAACGATTTTCCCCCGGTTTTTAATACGATACTTTTGTGATATTTGGGCCGATTCTGACCAAACGGGTGGGGCTACAACGTTCATATTTTACATTGACATAAAGATTATGGTGATGTAGTGCCTCTTGAAAGAAAAAGTTGAAAAAGTTTGTCAAAATTCATAGAAATAAAGGTTTTATTCTCTTCGTGAAAAAGAGTTTCCTCCCCAAAGACACAATCCCATCCTTTCAAAAGGAGCAAATAGGCTCGGTGTGAAAATATAGCATGCACAAAAGTTAAATAAGTGTAATGCATTCGACATAAAGCATAAAGCAAAAATATAAGCCTTTTACAGGAGTATAATTAACAAGTAATTGGATGAGTGAAGCGAGGACTTCAATTTCACCGACCCCCCAAAAAATTTAGCTCGAATGTTTTTTTTTCTGTCTGTTCGCTCTCTACCGGGCAAACGACATATGCGATCTTGATGAAAACTGGAGGAGACCTTCGAAATCTCTGAACTTTGACTTGCCACGTATTTGGGTACAATCGAAGAAATATTTCTCATAAATATAGTACTTTTACGATTTTTTTTCGATTTTTAGTGCGATATTTTCGTGACATTTGGGCCGATTCTGACCCAACGGTTGGGGCTACAACGTTCATATTTCACATGGACATTAAGGTAATGGTGACATATTGCTTTTTACAAGAAAAAGTTGAAAAAGTTACCTAGAATCCATAGAATAAAGGTTTAAATATGATTTTTTTTTAGGTTTATAATATCAATTTACAAGTAACAATATAAACTTGACAACGATCACCAACAATGCGTTCAAAAGTCACTTGATAAGTAAATAGATCCCACGCAAACTAAAAACTTACTAAAAAGCTCATCCATCAACGCAACGGGACTCGTTTTCCTAGTATCAAGTAACTGTAGAAAAATTTATTGGATGAGCGAAGCGAAGACTTCAATTTCACTGATCCCTCAAAAAATTTAGCTCCAATGTATTTTTATTTATTTATTTATTTATTATTTTTTGTATTTTTGTCTGTTTGTTCGCTCTCTTCTGGGCATAACGGCGACCCCCGTATGTGATCTTTATGACTATTGCCGCTTCGGCGAACCGCTTTATTCCAGTCGCGTTTGATGGGACAATGCGCTTTTCTACTTGTACCAAAAAAATATTTCTGTCCAATTGATTACGTTTTTAAGTGGGATCTCGTTACTTTTTCTATAGTTAGGCCTACTTGTTAATGTAAAAGGCTTTAAAACCTTTATTTCTTCGACTTTTGAACAACTTTTTCTTTCAAAAGGCACTACATCACTATAATTGGATGAGCAAAGCGAAGACTTCAATTTCACTAACCCCCCAAAAAATTTAGCTCGTTTGTTTTTTTGTTTGTTTGTTTTTCTGTCTGTTTGTTCGCTCTCTACCGGGGTAAACGGCATATTTATGCGATCTTGATAAAATTGAAGGGGACCTATTTGAGAACTGTCAGAACATAATAGACTTGCTAAGTTCTGCATTGCGAATCGAAGAAATTTCTCATGAATATCTTACTTTTACGGATTTTTTCGATTTTTTGTGCGATCAATTTTTTGCGGTGACAATTGATTCCCACATTCCTGAACACAAAACGGCAACATCAAAGCCTAGCGAATCAAAAACGAACCAAAACGATAGAATAGGTCGGGGTACCTTACAATCCGTATTCAGTATTATACATGTGACATTAATGGTGAGGTAGTCTAAACACCTCTTTTACGACATAAAATTGTAAAATAAAAATGTAAAGAGAAACGAAAAAAAAAGATCGAAAATACTAAAAAAAAAAAAAAAAAAAAAAAATTGAAAAAAGTTAGCCAACCGAAAGAAACAACCACTGGAAGATAACCTGCAAATAAGTCGAAAATCCACACATCAGATATTTGTGTAAACTATCAGCTACGAATTTATATTATATTTTCAAGTTACCGTTTTTCTTGATTATGTTTTAGTCGCAGCTAGTTCTAAGATTCCTTTTTCGTGTTTTTTTTTTATATGGGACATATTGGGGGGTGGGTGCTACAAACGTTCTTGGAGTGAGCGCGACCTAAACGCATCAGCAGATAGCCACCCTCCAAACACATCTCGACTTCATATGTTCACTGACATCCACCCACAAACAAAGTTTCCACCTGGTTTTTAACCTCCCGCTGTGAAACTAAGCACGTCCAGAGCACACTAAACGTCCAGACCTATCTCGATGACTCCCTTTTTTTTCGCCCCCATGATTTCTTCCGTGCTCGCAAACTATCAGTTTTTTTTTTTTTCGTTTTTTGGTTTTTTTGTTTGTTTTTTTTTTGTTGTTTGTTCGCACGATTCCGGGCAAACGGCAACACACATAATAAGCGAATCTTGATGAAAATGAATGAAGTGACCTTTGACAAATCTCTACTAAACTTTCTTTAGATATGATCGCTTCACGTTATTTGGGTACAAATCGAAGTATAATTAGTTTTGTCTCATTGAATATGTTTACTTTTACGATTTTTGTTCGATTATTTTTAGTGCGACGATTGATTTTTACGTGATCATTTTGGCCATATTATGATCTTTTCCAAAACTGTGGTTGGAGTCTAAAATGCGTTCATTATTTTTGTTTTCCCCCACATGGACATAAGGTTTAATTGGTTGTTATGGTGTGTATTATGAATCTTTTTGTACTTTGTAAGTAGTTACCTTTTGATAATAAAAAAAAATTGAAAAAGTCTAGCCACAATGAATCCATAGAAATAAAGGTATTTAATATGATGTTGATGTTTTTTTGAGGTTTATGAATTAAAAAATTAAGGCTGTGTTCAAAAAATCGCACTATAAATCCAGAAATTTATATGGCCAAAAAACAAATCAAGTAGGTTATGTAGATGTTATTGATAATTTGTAATCACAAGTCTTTTTTTTTGAAATTATTCACATATAATATTGTATTTTTTTTTGATTTTTTGTGTGTTCGATGCATTTTTTCCTTCATTGTTACTTTATTGTTTGAACATGACGTGTTATAGCCGGGTCTTAAGTTTTCCAAAAGTACGGCTATACCATTTGGGATGGCTGATATTTGTCTATTGTAGGCATCTTACCCTACTCATCTTTGTACACTATGTAGAATGTTGATGATTATTTCTGAAAATGCTGTATAAATCAATACCTATACAATTTTTACGCTGTATTCTTATATTTTCCGTCGGCTACTTTTGGTGCGTATTTTGTACCGTCAAAAGGAAAAACAAGGAAAGGACTTCTGTAGATACGAAAGCCTATAGATTTCAAGAATACGAGCACAATACAACAGTGTGACGGTTTATGTTATATGGATTGTGGTTTTTGGTGGTGTGAACCACAACAGCCTTAACCAAGTATGACCAATAGAATAACTTGACCACAGATCACTTAAATACATTCCAAACAAAGCACTCTCCTCTTCTACCTGCAAAGGAGAAAAAGTGATCTTCCCACCTACGCAATACTACAAAACTACAGAAAAAGCTCATCATCAACATCGCGTGGCGGGACATTCAAGCTGTGTTTTCCAATATGATTCTAGGTATTATAATGGGTCCTTGTCTTATCTATTATGTGGTTATCTATCTGGTTTGCGTGTTGCTATTCGTTTTGATGCGGTTATTTGCGATCAACGTACCTAAGTTTATGATAAGTGAAAAAGTTTAATAAAAAACGTTAGCCTAGAAAAGAAATCCACTTTTGAATAAAGTTTTAATATTAAGTTTTTTACGCGGAATAGCAATAATAAACAACACTTGACTAATTCCTGGGTAACCAATAGAAGACTCTGTACAACAATCATATACCTACAATGCTTCCAACCGTCCAAGTTCACGTTTGGCTAGCAAAACAAAGGCACATTGGTCCAAAAAATAGTAAAGAGTTCATCCCACGCAATACTACAACTGTTTAAAATAAAAATGATCATCCATCAAACGGCAACTAACAAAGAGTGTGTTTTGCGATAGCTTTCCTAGTCTTTATGGAAAATGCGACAAAAATAGTATGAACGTTTTTTGTACCTTCCATCCCGTTTGAAGGTATGAATCGGCCCAAATATTCACCGAAAACTTATGCACGTGATAAAAAACCATGGGGGAAAAAACTGTCACATAGTACGCGATTTTATGAGAAATATTTCTCTCAAATGTATGTCTGAAAACAGGAACAACCGCTCTAAGTCCCTGACCGTCGTTTGATGGATCTAATATATGCTTGTTCTTTGTAGGTTTTTAGTTTTTTGCAGTTTAGAGACCACTTTACTTTGCAAGTGCTTTGCGTGATGCATGCATGTGCTAGCGCGTGAAGTTGTTCGATCAAGCTTTTCATTGTTACTTGTTAATTTGTTATTACTAGGAAGCTTGTCGCCAAAGCTTTTTTTAGTCGCGTTGGTAATGGGATGAGCTTTTCAATAATAAAATGTTTAATATTAATTTTAAGAATAATACTAACAACATATGTGACACGGCCCATACTAAGCAATCATGTAGGTCTGTTGGATCTTTGAATGTCACGGTGTAAACAAAGCACCTGTCGTGTAGGTAGACGTAAGGTATTGTGAAGTTTTCCTATACAAGGCATGTGTAGGAAAGGTACCTAAAATTCCTATCTATATTTCAGTGCTTATTTGGAGCCGAATTCCTGACTAAACGGGTCGCGGCGGCTTGCGGATAGATACCGTTCATAGTTTCACAGGCACATTAAGGTAATGGTGCATGTACTTGACGTTTGAAAGAATAAAGTTGTGAAAAAGTTTAGCCAGACCTCCTTATGAGGCATTGAATCAAATGGTTCAATTTGGTTTTTTGTGTCACACGAATAAATATGCACTAATTAACAATAAAATATAAAAAAATCGTTCCTTCAAAAGTACGATACTTCACATCGCAGAGAGATATTTTGTCGATTGTACCCAAAAACAAGGTAGGCAAGCTCTAATGTTCAGAGATGTCCGAAGTGCTTCCCTGAAATTTTCATCATGAGTAGTCTATTACGACCCGGGTTATACAGCCCCGGTTGTTATTGATGGGCAACAAACAGACAAAAAATACAAAAAAAGACATCAACAGCCACACCCCGAGCTAATTTTGGGGGGCTGGTGCTAGTGAAATTTGAGAGATCTTCTGTCTGTTCACTTCGTCTTGCGTTTGCTCCTACGTCTTCATCCTAAGTATTTCAGTGGATTTTAGAGACGACCTCTATAAAGTGTTCCATCAAGATCGGAGTAAGTGTCAGTTTGCCAAATATCAGCGAAAATATCTTTTGCTTACGACGTTACTGATTGAAAACGCTTAAGTCCCGCCGCGTTTGTGGATTGAGCTTTTTAAAGTTTTAGTCGTTGCGTGGGCAATATTTGACTTTTGCAATGTGCTATTGTTTGATTGCCTACGATTGAAGGTGATTGTTTGCTGCAAGGTTTTTTGTTGTTTTCTTTGTCAATTGGTTAAGCTTTATTCTAGGTTGATTTTGCTAACTTTATTTCAACTTTGTCTTTCAAAAGGTTCTACATGTACCAGTAACCTCAGCAATGTCCATTGTGCATAATCCATGAACGTTGAGCGCCCGACCCGTTATTGGTCAGGAAATTGGCCCAAAGGGCAACGAATAATAATCGCAAAAAAAAAATAAAAATCAAAAGCTATGTTATCTTCGTATAGATTTCTGGCCTAACTATTTGTCAAACTTTTCTTTCAAAAGTACTACATCACTATCAGCCTCAATGTGCATGTGGTACTTATGAACATGTAGACACACCCGTTTGGTCAGAATTGAGGCCCAAATGGCAGCAGGAAATATAACACACAAAAAAATCGAAAAAATAGTTTAAGTTACGATATTTCATGGAAAGTATTTCTCGATTGTACCAAAGAACGGGCAAGTCTAAGGACGTGTCTTAATGATGTTCTCAGTCTCAGTCTCATTCTTATTTAATTGTCCCCCCCCCCCCAGTGTCTGTGTCGGAATATAGGATGGAGAAGACTTGAGTTTGTGGATGATTTCATTACTAGGTTTCATTCTCGTTCTCAGTCTCGATCAGGACCCTTCGTACATTGCTTCTTACGGTCATTTTGACGAATGAGATATAAGAATAAGCCTACGTTTTTCAATGCAATTCAGACACGTCCTAAAGTTCAGAGATTTCGAAGGTGCCTAGTCAAATTTTCATCAAGATCGCATAATGCCGTTGCCCGGTAGAGAGCGAAACAAACGAGACAAAAATACATCAAAAAACAAAAAAAAGAAACTAAAAAACTCCGGAGCTAAATTTTTTGGGGGTCAGTGAAATGAAAGTATATTCGCTTCACTCGCTTCGCTCGAGCTACGCTCATCCAAAAATCACATAAAAATTGTAAACGTACGATAATCATAAGAATTATTTGATCGAATTGCTACAAAAAACGTAGGTGGGACAAGACTAAAGTTAAAGAGATTTGGAAGGTCCCTCAATTTCATCATTAATCGCTTTTCGCCGTTTGCCGGTAGAGTTTCAGCGACACAAACAGACAAAAAACTACAAAAAACAAAAACGCCCGAGCTAGTCTTTTCTTGTGTGTAACGTACAGTAAAACAAAAAAATAAAAAAAACACATTAGTGAAATTGAATCTCGCTTCGCTCATCACAAAAATATGGATGTGGCCGCACCTTCGAGAAGCCGTGTCCTTGGATACGTCGCGAATTCTTAGGATGAATTTTCTTAGGCCACGATTTTTAGGTACAATTCGAAGAGAATCATTATCATATGAAATACGTAACTTTAAAGAAAAAAAAAGATTTAAGGCGATATTTTTCGGTGACTTTTGGGGCCGGATTTGACCAAACGGTGGGGCTACACGTTCGATATTTTACCATGGACATTAAGGGTTATGGTGATGTATTGCTTTCGAAAGAAAAAGTTAAAAAAGTTGAGCCAAGAATCTCATAGCTTAAACCCAGGTTTTAATATGAGTTTTTTTAGGTTTATAAATAACAATTAACAAGAAACAATAGAAAACTTGAACAACAATCACCTAACAATGCATTCTAAAGAAGACACTTGCCCAAGGAAAAGGTGGCACCTACGCGCAAACTAAAAACTTGCAAAAAAGTTCACCATCGACATGCGGCTGGACTTGTAAGCTTTTTTCCTAGGTTGATGAGTCCACTTTAGCAAGAACTGTCAAATCATTGGACAGAGGATATATTCAAAAGTAAAAAAATAGCTCATCCATCAACGCGACTGGAAAAAGCGTTCGCGAAGCGGGTCCTAGTTGCTATGTGAACGTGTAAAGTTATCATAAGCCTGTACAGTTTAATGGCGTAGGAAAAACCTGGTAACTGATAGATAGGGCCTATTGTCATTTGTTTCACCAAAGAAGAAACATGATTGGATGAGACGAAGCACAAAGACTTCAATTGCAGTGAAGTTGTTTTTTCACTTATGTCTAGGCCCTAAACCAAGGTAAAACTAGCTAGGGTGTTTTGGAATAATTTTTTCGTTAATTTTTTTTGTGTCTGTTTGTTTTAGACAAATATTCTCCTAGTCCGGGGCGCATAAGTGCAATTATCTTGCAGTTTCTACCCCCCCCACCCCCCCCCCCCCGCCTCATCTTGCCCCCACGCCACTATAGGGCGGAAATTCGGACCGCGGCCCAGACTTTGAAATCCTACTGAACTTAGACTGCCACGTTTTGGGATATAATAATCGATCAAATATTTTCTTTATGAGTATCGCTAATTATACGATTTTTTATTTCAATTTTTAATGAGGATATTATCGTGTATTGTGTCAAACTGCTACTCCCGATCGTAGAGTTAAACTTAATGACGGACGTTTAAAAAAAAAAAAAAAAAAAAAAAAAAATTCCACTGAAATGTGATTATATATAGTTTAAGCGGAATATTTAGAGACATCGGAAGTAAATATTTCTTACTAGAAATCGTACTTTACGATTTTTTTCCGGTTTTTCTTAATAGAATATTTTCGTGACATTATTTCAGGCCGATTCATGACCAACAACGGGTGGAGTGGCTTACAACGTTCAATATTTAACAATTGACGTAAAGATTATAGGTTGATATGTAGTGGCCTTTGATAAGAAAAGTATGAACAAGTTGGTGAAAATTTAATAGAAATAAAAAGGGGTTTTACTAAAAAGCCTTTACAGGTGTTCAAATTAAACAAGTAATACTAATATCAAGCTAACAGTATAGAAAAAGTAATATAGATCCTACTTAAAAACGTCAATCATTGGACAGAAATATTCCAAAAAAAAGCTTATCCATCAACGCGACTGGAAAAAGCGTTCGCGAAGCGGCCTAGTTTCTAAAATAACATAATAAAGATATTTATTTTACTAACCTCAAGCTCCAATGTGTAGGCTACATGATTTTTTGTTTTTGTTTTTTCACATAATATAGTTCTTTCAAACTCTTAATCCATTCACTTTGTCCCATGACTGCATCCTTGCAAAGCTTGGCAAAATAAATGTGCAAGATCTTTTACATTTTTAAAACAAAAGTTGAAAATAAAATTTTGACAAGCTTTGCAAGGATGAAGATTGAGGATGGATGGATAGGCATGGATGGAAGCAAAGTGAATTTAGGTATTGCTTGAAGGGTTTACTTTTACTAAACCATCATTCACAACTAGTTCTAAGGCATAAGGCACGCGAAGGCTCTAAGCGCGGAGACACGTTACCCTGTACATAAAGAATAATTATATGTGACTTCGTACAACAGCCTACAATATTGTACGTGTAGGGACGCTCTATTCTCTCTCTTTTCTCACTCTCTCTCACACACACAGCTCACTGCCTGATTGGCTTGTCCTTGACGTAAGAATTGGATTTTGGGCAATTTGTTGGATGAGCGAAGCGAAGATTCCATTCTACTACACTGGAGAAAAAAATCCGGGATGTTTTTTTTTCTTTCTTTCTTTTCTTTTGTACGTAATTTTTGTCGTAGTCGTTGGTGTTAAACGATTCGGGCTAACACCAATACTCCAATGCGATGAAATTTATGGAGGGCGACTTCGAAATCTCCTGAACTTAGAACGGCCACGTTTGGGAGCGCAATAGAAAAATTATTTCTTGTAAACTAATCGCAATTTTACGATTTGTTTTCCGATTTTTACACAACGTGGAATTCGTCGACTTAATAACGCCCTATTGCTTTATCCGATTGTAATGATTTTTATGCAGCACAGAAACCTTTATTTTATGGAAATAATACGACTCTGTGAAATCTTAGTGTAATCACGAAAAATACTTTTTCACAGGAAAATCGATTTTACGATTTTTTTCGATGTTGATATCGAATTTACTTCGACTTATAACACCTACATGCTTGAATCCTTGATTGGTAATGAGTTTTCCAATGAACTTAATTTAGAATGAATTTATATATTCGTGGAAATATTTGAGCGTAATCGAAAAATTATTTGTTAAAAAATCGCACAATTTTACGCTTTTTCGTTTTTTTTAAATTACGCTCATCCATCAACGCGATGGGACTTAAGCGTTTTCCTAGTTAATAAGACATAGTACACATTACGACTTAGGACATGTTGTGTTTTTGAACGTTCTAATTGAAACACATACGCAGCAATACAAAATGTTATTCCTTAAATTACTAAACGTGTAAGATATATTGAAACCAAGGACAGTTCCCCAAGGGAACTGTCTTTGGTGTTCGATACCCTGCTGAGACGGATTTTTTAATTTCTGGATTGATTTCTGTAAATTACACCTACGGGAGTGTTTCCTGATGAAATTAAGAGACTAGGAAGCTTCGCAAACGCTTTTTTAGACGCGTTGATGGATGAGCTTTTTTAAGTTTTTTTTGCATGAGATATTTTACTTTTGCAAGTGCTTGTTTAATTACACATACGGAGTGTTTCCTGATGAAATAAAGAAACTAGGAAGCTTCGCAAACGCTTTTTTAGATGCATTGATGGATGAGCTTTTTAAGGAAGTTTTTTTTTGCATGAGATATCTTCACTTTTTCAACACGCTGCTTTGTTTTGCTGCATACGCATTGTAGGTGATTGTTGTCAAGTTCTATGGTTTCTTGTTTATATTAATTTACCGTAAAAAAACATATTAAAAGGGCTTGTATGTTCCATGGAGGCTGGCTAACTTTTACAACGTTTTTCTTTCAAAGGACCACCACCATAAACCTTAATGCTCCATGTATAATAGAACGTTTGTAGCTTCACCACCCGTTTGTCAGAATTTGACCCAAGATGGCACGAAAATATCGCACAAAAAAAATCAAAAAACTTATGTTAAGCTTATTTCGTATGGACTTCTGGCTTACTTTTTTCCAACTTTTTCTTCAAAAGATACTACAATCACCATAACCTTACATGTCCATGTATAATATGAGACGTTGTAGACTCCCACGCCGTTTGGTCAGAACGGCCCAAATGTCACGAAAATATTGCCTAAAAATCGAAAAAAAATCGTAAAGTACGATATTCATGAGAAATTTATTTCTTCGATTGTACCCAAACTAACAATACACCTCTAAGTTTTAGGAGATTTCGAGGTCCCCCTCCAATTTTCATCAAGATCGGATATTGCCGTCTTGCCTGGTAGAGAGTTAACAAACAGACAGAAAACAAAGCCAAAAACAAAAACAAAAAAACAAAAAAAAACATCGCGAGCTAAATTTTTTTGGGGGTCAGTGAAATTGAAGTCTTCGCTTTGCTCATCCAAAAATAAATAAGGAAAGAAGAAAGAA
This sequence comes from Sweltsa coloradensis, assembly GCA_024449915.1. Taxonomy (NCBI): domain Eukaryota; kingdom Metazoa; phylum Arthropoda; class Insecta; order Plecoptera; family Chloroperlidae; genus Sweltsa; species Sweltsa coloradensis. The sequence continues at coordinate 801,819 of JAMZAV010000075.1, forward strand.
AAAAAGAAAGAAGATCCCTAGATTCTAGGGTAATCCCTAGACCCAAATATGATATCTAAAAAATGCAGTTAAGACGTCTGAAAAGTAAGTAGAATGTAAGAGGGGCTTAATAAAAGAGCGGATTATTTTTTTGAATTTTTGAGCGGACTATAACCTCAGAATCCAACAATTGTATTCAAAATTACGGAATCGAGTTGCTCAAGTTCAAAATTGAATTTTACAGCGGTTTTTTGTTGGAGATGAGCGAGCGAAGACTTCAATTTCCCACTGACCCCCAAAAAATTTAGCTCCAATGTATTGTTTTTTTTTTTTTTGTATTTTGTCTGGTTTGTTAGCAGGATCCGGGCAAAAACGGCATAAGCTGTCGTTGATGAAAATTAGGGGGAACTTCGAAACTGTCTTAACTAAACTTAGACGGTGTATTGTTTTGGGTACAATCGAAGAAAATTATTCGCATGAATATCGTATTTTTTACCTGATTTTTTTCGATTTTTTAGTGATCGATAGTTTTCGTGTCATTTGGGCCCGATTCTGACCAAAAGAGGGTGGGGGCTACAACGGATTCATAATTATAACAGAGTTCATGGAGAGCATTAAGGTTGTGAGTGGATGCAGTACCTTTTGAAAGAAAAGTTTAGAAAAAAATAGACAGCAAAGCCATAGAAAATAAAGCTTGCGCTAATTCATTAAGGTTGACTTTTACCCCTGTACACATAATAACATTGATTGAAAGTGAACACCAAAATGACAAAACATGACAACAATCACCTTACAATACATACGAGGCAGACAAAGCAAAACACTTTCAAAAAGTAAAGCTATACCCACACGCAAAACTTAACAACTTAAAAAAAACTCATCCATCAACGCGTGCGCGGACGTTAGCGTTTTCGCTAGTACGTATATATTATTTCTACACTCCTTTTATTACAACCTAAATATAAAGTATTATTGGTTTTACTGATGGTTCTGCAAGCGTTGCACGATTTTTCCGTTAAACGGTACAAAATTTGAAATTGTAACCGCAGGAGCAAAAAAATTGGAAACGCAAAAAACCATATTAAATCCAAAAATCCTTTTATTTAGGTGTAGATAAAGGAAGTCTGTAGAAATAATTATACAAAAAAACCCTGCTAACAAATTTAATTTTGAACTTAAGCAACTGATTCCAGTAATTTGAATACAATTGTCTATTCTGAGGTTATGTCCCGTCAAAAAAATTTCATAAAAATAATCCGCTCTTTTATTCAGCCCCTCTTACCGTCACGCTCTTACATTCTACTTACTTTTCAGACGTCTTTACTCTAGGGATTCCCCTTAAGGCAATATTCTGTGTTTTAATTTTACCCCCCCCCCCTCACCCATTTCTCTTTTTAGTTTGTTTAATTTTGTCAAAATATCTACACTGGCCTATAGTGTTGGCCTGTAAATTCATACTTTTTCACTTGCTGCTTTAAATTTGCCACACTTTTTGTGATTCATTTTGTTCGCGCTTTGGATTATGGGAAATTGCATCCACTTCCTGGAAAATAGTGCCCAATGTCACACATAAAAATAGTCCAAGTACTTAAATAATATGGAATTTCAGTAAATTATGCCAGCATTATATACTTCATTAATATAACATTCACAACATATACAAAACACAAAGCAAAAAATAAGGCACATTAGGCTGTTTAGCACTTACGTACATCACCTTTCGTAAGGTACTGCTGTCGCTGCCTCTCATAGGGCGTATGAATACATAGGCCTGTAATAATAGGAATTTCGTCCTTTCAGTGGCTCATACCGCGATTGTAACATGTCCTACACATCAGAAAGAAGGTATGTTTCTGAATTTTATTAGTCGTAGAATTTTGTTTCAACCCTATTGTCTAATATGTAGTTGGCCTAACAAGACAGTTCAGTCAATTAACACTGTTACATTTTTTACGGGTGATTTACGTAGAATTTGCAGTATTGTCGGGGTTTGAGATAGCATGCAGACAAGCAGCTGCCAACATGGCGTTACGTTTTTCACGGATTTTCATTAGATAATTCCCACTAAGTTGCTTGTAGTTAGGTAACATAATTTGGTGAATGTTCATTTCAATTATAACGGTTGTGTCCTTCTTATGTCTCAAATAATGAAACCGAATAATATTTAACCCTACTTTTGCCCCCTCCCCGGCTTGTTTATGCCTTCTTGTAGGCCTAGTAGGCCTAGCCTACCTAGGTCCCACATTGCAACACGTTTATGGCACCACGCTGCATTAGCCCAAGACGCTTGCTCTAAGTAGCCATTCCTAGCTTCTGTCCAAATTACATTAAGTAGGCTAAATCATGGTGTGAACGTTATTCCCGCCTTAATGTAGGTGTGGCCTTTCTCCTTAGGTTTTAAATGGTTTTACTGGGCTGGCCTAGGCCTAGGCCCTATGTAGGCTAGACCCTAGTCATCTCACCTTTGCCCTTGGCAGAGCCTAGGCCTAGTAACCTAGCCTACTAGGCCTTAAACTTAGGGTTCGTCTGTAATCGACTTTTTGTGCGAGTCTGCTTGGCTAGTCGACTCGTTAGCCGGAAGTCACGTGATGAAGTTGGCGTCAAAATGTCACAAGTAGGCATCGGTCGTCTAGCCTACTTGGTTGGCACCCGAGCGTAGTCGCCGAAAGTGTATGCTTGTGAGCCTACTTCAAGATGGCCGAATCCGAAGAAGTGAAATGCAAGCAGGATTGTAATTAATTAATTAAAATTGTTCCTAGGATCTTCTTATTTTATGATTTTTTTCTTATCACGTAGAAAATTAGCAGTGTCAGGAATTCAAACAACTACCGTAATGCATGTTTTAGGCCGAGGCCTTAGGGCATAGCTAGGTAAAGGTGGGGCCTAGGCCTAGCGTAGGGTAGGCCTAGCCTAGGCCTCAGACCTCAGCCAAAATCTAGCATTTTGAATGTTTTGTGATATAGTTTGATGATTTTAAATTTATTTTTAACTTCTTGACCTTGACCAAGGAGGTTATGCTAGGCCTCGGCCCTATGACAAGCCAAAAACGAGAGATACAACACACATGGACTAACAAACACAAGAGAGTTTGTTTGTTTACTAATTTAAAAAAAGACTCGAGCTACCGCCTTCTCGTGGGTTTTGACAGCGATCTAAAAACGTATGTCCGTTAAGTAGGCAGTGGGAACTAAGAAGTCATGATAAGCAGGCTTTGAGTAGTTGTTGACAAAATCACTAAGTAGGCGAGGTGTAAGCAGGCTAGCACAGAGCAGGCAAGTTGTTGGCAGGGTAGCAGTTGAAAAAAGATTACAGACGTACCCTTAGCCTAGGCTCTAGCCCTAGGTCTAATTCTAATACCCAGACCTAATGAATTGGCCTAGGCCTACCTATATTGGCCTAGCTAAGCTACCCCTGTACTTCTTCGGCTAGGGGGGTCCAACTTTTATATACACTGTAACTGAAAGGATTTCGGGTGCGCTCTTATCGATTATATCCTAGAACTAGCGCGGCGCACTGTAGCCGCGGAAAGTTCGGCTAACCTAACGAAAGTACACCTTTAACATAAGTAGTAACAAGGCAATATAGCAGTGTTAACATAAGACGTATAAAAGTTGGACCCCCCTAGCCGAAGAAGAATTGCCGCTAGCCCTACCCTGATTTATATTCTCTTCATAGCCTATTTTTGACTAGGGCCTTGGCTAGGCCTAGAATTATTAAGCCTAGGCCTAACCTAGGGCCTATGACTAGCACTAGGCCTAGCGTAACTTAGACCTATTACTGTAGTCCTAACTGGTAATAGGCCTACATCTAGGGCAGAGGAGGACTTTGTCTTGATATGAGCACCACTTGACAGCACAAGGTTGAAGATTCAGATTCAGATTCAGATTTTATTCACCAACTAGACAGGTACATGGCACACTGTATGGGCATCGTCAATGTGTGTATGTTACATTAATACAAAATTACACAACAATATATTTAAACAATGTAGGTACAATATAAAGCTTAGTATTTAAAACAGTAATATTTAAAACAATAAAATACTTCTAATACCAGGTGTGAGGCTAGGTTCAGCCTCCATTCACACTTATCCCGCATCCAACCATTTCCCTGTACTTCCTCCGCTTGGTATCATAATAATGAGTCACCAGGTCAACGACACATCCTCCTTTGGCCTTAAGATTGAAAAAATTCTTGAAGAGAATAGTAACCTTTGCTACACAAATGTGATTTTAGTTCTTGTTTGAATATTGTGGCTTGTTTGATGCTCTTAATTTGTTGATGTTGTGCCTTTTAAAGCCTAGGCTAGGCCTGGGTTAGGCCTAGTAGAAGTTTGCCTAGGACCATGGTCGAGCACCGTCAGAGACTCTGTATTTGACACTCCCACTTTATTTCGTTTGGCCTAAGCTTTAGTAGTAGATATTCTCCACAATATTTTTCAATAGGTTTGTTCTTTTGCCCCCCCCCCCCCCACTTCCCCCGCCCCCCACTTTTTACACCTTTTGCCCTTTTGAAGAACTTAACGTTCTTTTGTCCAGGTGTAATTAGGCCCTACAACTTTCCTTCCACAGGGCACAGACACCATGGTCAAGCGGCACTTAGTGTCATTGCTCATTGGTATGGGCCAACTTTTTAACACTGTTTTTCTTTTCGTAAAAACAATGAAAAACAACTTCAAATGAGAAATAAATAAAGAATAACTCTTTATTAACATTAATCACTCTGAAGATATATACAATTATTAGGTTAATTAGGCCTACTCTTACTAATCACTCGCATATTTCACTGTTTTCGGGCCGCCATCAATTAGGCCTGCCGTGCAGAGATGTTGTGCGTACTGGAAGTACCCTGACAAGAACATAATTAAAAATAGCAAAATAGAATCATCACGTTTTTGCTATTAGCCTATAGCAGTGGTTTTCAAAGTCTGGGTCGCGTCCCAAACTTGAGACAATGAGGATTTGCTTTCGGGACACCAATAAAATTGGGTAATGGAAGAGAAGTAGCAATAAATAATCAGAATATTTGTTTTTACAAAATTAATAAATTTGAAAAAAATATTGCACTTGCCGAATAAGCTCGGGGCCAGACTCTCATGTTGTGATTTTTGACTGTGATCTTTTGAAGTCGAAATGAGTCATTCTTTGAAGATATGTAACAAGGATGTACAGGTAGAAAATGACCCTCCCCCAAGTATTAGAGTTTTATTGATAAAAGCGACCATTGAAGCTAATGTAACTAATATTAACTCTGGAAATATTAATCAACCAAACCTGTAAATCATCTGTGTCACAAGACTAAGAGGCGCTGGGTGGATTAGGAGTAGGACCCTTGGAGTTTGACCACAACCCTTATTCTGTCTGATCGATTTAGGAGAATGGGGCTAATTTGTCGTGCTCACTAATCTAATTTTGGGCCAGTAGACAAATATTGTAGAACTGCAACCCCACCTTACTGAAGGTTCTTTGTGTGACTGCTAAAAATAATAAAATGTCTGTGCTGCTTTGATCCATAGGCCTATTGCCGCCCCCAATACAAGGGTGGCAGTAGAATACCAATTGGTTTGTCAGATCAAGGCTTTCAGTTGCTCAGTAGCCCACGTACTGAGACCATCCAAGTCTATAGTAGTAGGCCATATTATTTGGTAAATGCTGAGTTGACATATTTTTGTTAGTGTGGTTAGGCCATATTATTTGGTAAATGCTGAGTTGACATATTTTTGTTAGTGTGGTGTGTACCAAGGCCATAGGGCCTAGGCCCTAAGCCTGAACAAAAATTGAGCTTAAATGTAAAACTAAAAGTGACTGTAATAACGGTCCTCACATTGGGGGGATATGGCGAAGGAGTGTTGGGATGCAGCAATTTGCTTGTTTAATAATTGGGACTTGGGTGAAAAAGTTTGAAGACCGCTGGCCTATAGTAACAAAAAAAACTTCAAAACCTTAAAACGTAGCTATTTCAAGCGAAAGTAATTTTCCGTAAGAAGTCTTTTATATTTAAAATAGCGACGTTAAAGGTTTTGTAAGTGGAGTATTTTAGTGAAAAAGGTTGGTACCTACTGTTGGCCATGTTGGCAATTTTCATTTTTACGATGACTAATGCCCAGTTTACGTATCGTAGGCCTAGAGCCGCGTCACTCCTCGCTACTTATATCTTACAATTATTAATAAAACATAATGAAATGAAACATGTAAATCAAGTGTATTTTTTAATAATATAAAGCTCATGGGCGCCGGCAGGAATTTTAGCAGGGGGGGGCAACAACCACAATTTGTAGTTTCGTTGGGCAAGCACGGGGGGTTTGGGGGGCGGAGCCCCCCAACAATAGCGCCGCAGGCGAAATTTTTGAAAATCAGGTTTTTTGAATGCATTTGGTGGGTTTTAGAAAACAGTAGTGGGCTGAATACGATACCGAAATTATGTAATTTTTGTGCAGTAGATACTAGAAAGTAAACAAAAAACCATTGTGTCTCAACTTTTATACGGTTACTAAAATGGGTTATGAGTTGAAAATGAAACACACGTTTTAAAATAAAGGCTATATTTTAATGGCATAAAATTATAATGAATGTGACTGTTTTTGATCATATTTTCTTTTTTTACATAAACTGCAACTTGTAAGTTCTCTCCAGTTGCAATGCAATGTGGAATAAAAATAAAACATAAACACGTTCTTAGAGGTCTACATCGACTAAAAATATACTAGCCTACAAATCATAGAAACGATATCTTGTTACATTATTATTATTTATTTCAATAAATCATACACATAATATCACATAACATAAAATAAATGGAAACGGGCGTGATTGACTACACCCAAAAGGAAAATGCGAAATTTCAATGCATTACTAAGTAGCCTACAACATAAACACAAATTTCTATTTAAATAAAGAATAAATTATTGTAGGCCTACCGTGTTCTGGGGTCTATTACTAAACTCTAACGACATGCTAAGTTTCATCTAATTATCACTTGTGCCGCTAGTACCAACTCAAAATACCGGCAAATTCAAAGGCAGCACCGGCACCGCTAACTTTGATGAAATAGCAAAAAAAAAAAAAAATAGCAACACTCCGCTCCCGATCAGATCATTAAATTATATTAATATTATTAATATTAATTTTCAATTGAATTATGGTTTCACGAATACATTAATTTATATGTAATAAACGCATATCGCCAGTTAAAATTTATTTTTTCCTGAAATCCAGGGGGGGGCAAGCGCCCCCCCTCCCGGCGCCCATGAAAAAGCTCTATTTGCAAAATATACATCATTCGTGGTTGTTTTTGTTGTTTTTAGTCTAAAAAACTGTTAAAAAGGGCCCATACCAACGACAGAAGTAGGTACTGGTCGAGCACCTTGTCTGACAAGAGACGCTGTAGGCCTATTTGACACTCCCGCTTTATTTAGTTTGGCCTAAGCTTTAGTAGATATTCTCCACAATATTTTTCAATGGGCTTGTACTATTGTCGCCCCCCATTTTTTTACACCTATTGCCCTTTTGAAGAAATAAACATTCTTTTGTCCAGGTGTAATTACAACTTTCCTTCCACATGGCACAGACGTGTTCTTCTGTCCCAACCACCTTTAAAACCTTTGCACTTGCCTCTTGAGGAGGTGTAAAAGTGTGGCAAGGGCAATTTTATACTTCGGTTGGTAGCCCCCAACTTTTAGGGGGAAAACCTACCTAGGTTAACAAATAAATAATTCTATTAATTTTTTTTTTATTTTTATTTTTTTGAAAGCAATATCCAATCCAAAAAAATACGTGCTTCGCGCCCCCCCCCCCCCCCCCCCCTCCCCCTAACCTAGGCTTTTCCCCTAATATCACAGTGTTAAAAAGTTGGAGGCTACGACCGAAAAAGTGCCGGAAATTTGCGCCAATTTCAAAAGTAACAACGTAAGGTATAATGTGTGATAGTTTTATAAATTAAAACGGGTATTAAAATATGTAGACCTAATAGAATGAAATAAAATACACCAAGCTGTGTTATTGGGTGAGATATCTTCTGAAAAGGTCTGTTTGTTTGTCGTACCAACTCTGGCTGCTCGGACAGGCGCGGTTTTACGGGGCGGCCCGATTAGGCCCGGGCCGCCCTTGATTTCTCTGATAATTATTTCCTAATTCATATTTATTCTTTTAATACGACTAATAGGTCCTATGGAAAGCGTTGAACGTCTCATTGTTTATCTGTCAACTTAAAAATTATATTTTATCATATTATGTGTTACACGAGATCCCGCTATAATACCTCCCTTTGACTGCCTAAAGTCTAAACTATATCCAGACCAGGAGGTGCTGGCGTGAATTTCTTATCGGTGGTGACGTAGCCAACGTGCTTGTAATCTCATGCGAGTAGTACGAGCTTAGCGGGTAGCTCATGGAACATCCAAACTTAGTTATCGATAAGTTTTCATCAATAAATCGGCGTTTACAGTTCACCTTGTAAATTCTATTCATCTATTGACAGTGTTGCTACTACCGTTAGACAAAAAAAAAACATTTTAATTTTCTAAACCAATTTGCAAGCTGTAAGAATTTCTTAGCTTTGAGTCACATATTTCTTGTTTAATTAAATTAAAACTCAGAATTTATATATTGTGCCCGGTAAATATACTCCTAAATACCCCCTTATTGAAATCTCCAGAATTTCCGTACAGTCAAAAATAGGCCTACACCTTGTTAAGTACACGGAAATAAAAAAACGCCCTGCGGGGCAATTCTGGGGGCGTTCCCCCCCAGACCCCCCCCTGGTGGGACTAGTTAGGTCGCCCCAAGTTTTGGAGGCTAGAACCGCGCCTGTGCTCGGAGTATATTTTGCGTGTTCTTTTGCAAAGAGCAACTAGGTAGAGCAGGCAAAAATAATATGAGATTCAAACAAGCGGGAAGTCACCTAACTCGAACTCGGAAATATCATTAACCCCTTAGCTGTTAATGCCGTATATATACGTCCATGCTAAACGGCATCCGTACTGTGCATGCCGTATATATATACGCGTATTATCGCCAGCAGCAGAGGTCTTCATTCTAGTAATTTTCGTTCTGTTATGTTGGTGGTAGATGATCGATTTTTCGAGGCTATCCTAACGGGAATAGGAGCCTATTGCTTCATCTGTGCATAGTGGCGTCGCGGTAAGGGTGTTGTTTTGTGTTCATTACATGTCGGTTATTTTAGATTCAGATATAGTTTGGAGGGTGAACTGAATGATTTAATTAATTACAGTGATGATACAAAAAATAATTGAGATACTTGCAAAAATGGCAAAGTAATGATAGTTTCAACTCAAGTATAAATAAGGGCATTTAACCCCAAAATAAATACACAGGGAAGAACAACTTCTGTAATAAATTGCACAGTTAAGGGGTTAATGCATCGTTTATATTAGGCGTAATAGGCCTAACTTAATAAGTGTCCATTCCTTAACCTTTTCTGTGCGGCCATCGAGTATACTCGATGCCGCCTTCTTGTTTCCCCAGTGCGGCCGTCGAGTATACTCGAGCTGGGGTTGTTTCGAAACGCGCGCGCTTGTTGCTGCTGATAGGTATAATCAATTGTAAAAAGTCGATTTTTCAACTGTGCTGCACTCTATGTGCAAGCTGTTTAACCATCTTCTAGTTTGGTAGTTTCACCACAGATGGCTCTGTCAGTTACCGTATTTCAGTAGTGCAAATTGACAAAAACAACAAGTGAAGATAATAATGGCATCTGGAAAAGGTTAGGATGATGAAAGGACACAGTTATTAGGCAAAATGGAGTGTAATTAGGAGGTTTATGATCACTATTCGGACTTGGTTAGCAATCTTAGACTTTGAAGTAAAGGTTGAAATAATAGAGAAGTAGTGGACATTGCCAGTAGGTCTAGGTGACGAAAACCAGCTCATACGTAGGCCTATGCTAGGGCAATTGTCACATGGAAATAATAGTCTTGACAGTATAAAAGCAAGACAATCTAAACAAGGTATATAGTGTAAATGAAATTACTACTTCATTATTACCTCCCGTCTGGGCCCGGGGTAGAATTGGCCCAGAGCATGGCTCTGTTAATCGTAAAAGGCGATTCAAGAGAAAAAGTCCACCTTGCAAACATCAGCTAGTATAAGAGGGGAGTAAATTACTCCCCGAAACTAGAGGCGAGCTCTGGCTATCGTCGTCGGGGACCATGCCCCCTTCCCTTGACGACCCCCCGACGACGATGACAATAACACTACGAACGATGACAAAGACAATGACGACCGCGACGTGAGAAACCCCCCTTCCTCCCCTTACCTGTGGTTGGTTCTGACCAGCATAGGCCCCTCCTCCCCATATCCCCTAGGCTAGAGTGGTGCATTATGACCTAACGGTTGACGCGTCCTTAATCCAAATGAACCAAAAAATCAAGGATGATTAAACATTTTGATAAGTTAAATATTACTATCAAATACAAGTGAGAGAAATTGACTTTTTGCTCAAAATAACCCAGCACTGGGGAGTTGGGTGCTCCGTTCAAAACCCAGCATTGAAAAGGTTAATAAATGAGTATTAGGCCTAGTTAGTAGTTATGTCTTGAGGTTACTGTAGACCACTCTCATGCAAACATTTTAATTTTGCACTATCTCCGCATTTTTATTCAACAATCGTTCAATCGTGTGGCTCGTTGGTCTTGTTGTTAGCGTATCTGCTTCCAATGCAGAAGGTCCACGGTTCGATTCCCGTCAATGTCAGAAGTTTTTTAACTTCTGATTTGGACTTAAGTCCATCAGTTCGTGTCTTAGGAGTTTGTAAACGGTGACTTTGGAGCCGTCGTAGCAACGAAGCACATAATAATTGCAGAGTTGTTCTGAATCGGCTTTGTTGATTCTAGCGTTGATCCGCCGCGGGTGTTCGCACTGTCCATACCACTGATTGCTATATTTCCTATTCAAAATATCTATCTTTGGTTGGTTATCGCTCACTCGTCGATTCCGTCGGAGCCTACAGGGTAGGCTTAGTCGCTTTGATTTACTGTCCCCCACTGAAAATCAGTTATATATAACTGAGTGGGTAGACTCTAAATACAATTTTTTAATTTAATTTTTACATTTTAATATTCTCTACTAAAAAGAACAACAAAATAATTTCTTTGATGCAAGGCTAAAATGGTGATATTCTCATGTTTACAATCATAACCTACAAAATAGCCTACCTTGCAGACTTGAATATATGGACAATAATGCTTGTGACTGCTTCACATGTGACTAGAATGCATACAATTGATGATTCAAAATGGGCGGAGCTTAAAACGATCAATAGGTCACGTGACTAGAGTTGGGTATAAATCCTCATTTCGCAAGTTGGCGCCTGCTGAACGGCGCATCACTTATCACGCTCTATCTTTTATTCTACCTATTCATTATTTGGACAATACTTAAAATGAATAACATTTAACAAACATATCATTCCTTGAAATAGCGATTATTTCGATTTTTTTGACAGAGTCGTTAGCTTGTTAAAAGAATGTACGCATCACACATGTGAAAATTATCAATGACTAAAGTTTTCTCAACAATTTATTTGACAAAAAACTAATGATCGGATTTCGACAAAAATTCTTTGTAAAAATGCATCAGACTGTTTAGACAAATATACTAACTTTCTAGATAGAAATTGCACTGAACGAAAATTTACATCATAGAGTAATATGCGGCGTGCACTTTTTCACGGCTCATCCGCACGTCAAGAGTGCGTATTTTAGATAAAAACAAACACCCTGCATATTACTCTATGCTGCAAAGTTTCGCTCAGTGCACTTTGTATCTAGAAAGTTAGTTTATTTCTTGTTTAAACAGTCTGATGCATATTTTTAAAGAGGTCTTGTTGAAATCCGATCAGTAATTTTTTGTCAAATAAATTGTTGAGAGAACTTTAGTCATTGATAATTTTCACATATGTGATGCGTAGGCCTACATTGTTATAACAAGCTAACGACTGTGTAAAAAAAAATCAAAATAATCGCTATTACAAGGAATGCTAGCCTATATTTGCTAAATATTATTCATTTAAATATTGTCCAAATAATGAATAGGCCTAGAATAAAAGTTAGAGCGTGATAAGTGTTGGCGTCAACTAGCGAAACGAGGATTTATACCCATTCATTCCGCCATGTTGCCTCATGACGTCAGGAGGCGCCGAGGCGGGTACATTTCAAGTCGTCAATTGTGTATCTTCTACAGAAAAATTCATTTTTAAACTTGAAATCATCATTTCTGCTCTAGGCCCTAGTACAAGAGGTTCAGGAAGGCCTGATGAATGATGTACTAAGATTTTGATTTTTGTCCCTTTATTTACATAAGTCTAGATAACATTGTAGAACTTCCTATTAACTTTTTAATCATATAAATTTGAATTTTCTCTGTGGGCCTTCAAAGTCCAACTCGCAACCTTCTCGCAGTTTGGCCCGTGAATAGGGGAGTTTCACTCCCTGAAACTAATGGCGAGCTCTGGGTCGTCGTCGAGGAACTCCTTCCCTTTGACTACCACCCCGACGGCGACGACAATGACAACACGGACGGATGATGACACAAGACGGAGACGACCATGACGTGGGGGAACCCCTGCCCTCCCCATACGCTTGTGGCGGGTTCTGACCAGAACAGGCCTGTCCACCCCTTGTCCCCCCGCGTCGCCCCTTACGTTCCTCCCCTTGGAAAGAAGAAAACATGGTGGTAATCCACAATTATGGAAAAAGAAAATTTGGAAGATTCCAATACACTTGACATGGGCACTGATAACTCTACTATTGAGTGCCCTAAAACAACACTAACTAACTAACTTGAATTTTCTCAATGTTCAATCACGTTCACAAGTAACAATATCATTAATCCAAACTTACATAACAAATACGAAGCGAAATAAATTCACAGCCACCATTTTCCCTTCTTTGTCACTTCTTGATAGGGCCTACTCTCTCAGTATCTACAATGACTGGTTCACATTTTTGATTGGCCGGTTGCCTCAGCCAATGGGAATTCATTTCCAGCAATATCCAGCCGTTGATGCTACTGCACTGTGCACATACCACACCGCCTTCAATATTTTCAATGCAAATTAGCCTGCGCAGATTCAAATTTACGAAAATAAGTTTTGAAAAATAAGATTAATAAAATATCCGTGAATTGACCATAATAATATTCGTTGATCTGTTTTGCACCCTCAAAATCCGTTAATAAGTAAAACTGATAAAATCCTTAAAACGGTAACCCTGCTTTACATAATATGTCAACCTTTGTTATGTTTTACATGTACAATAATCATTTTGTATTTATTTATGTTTATTTTTTGTATTTTTAATGGGTTTTGTTAGGAATGCACACGATACTCGATATTATCGATCGATTATCAATAACGGCTACCTATAATTTCGATAATGGATAACCAAAATTCATTATCACCAAACTCTAAAGACGGAGATAATCTCTCGTTGTGCCATGCACTGGCTGGGTTGATGTTGTCACACTCGAGATTTATTTTTAGAAAATGAGCTATCGGGCGATAACGGAAGCCAAACACATGACATCGAAGACAGGAATTGTATTGTTTTGACTTACAAGTTTGCCTCACTTGAGGTACTCCACTAAAGGTCAGAACAGGCTTTGTTGGTGTTATCGATATTATTGATAAAATCGATTCGATAATGACATTACCATTTTTATAATCGATAATGAAAAAAGTATCGATGTGCGTCCCTAGGTTTTGTAAATCTCCGAGGCATGAATAATCTTCACTTTTAAAGTGCCTTAGAACTAAAGGCTAATAATCCAATATTTTCTACACTTAGGCCCCCATGTAAAAAAATAATATTGTATGTGTAGGCTATGTAGGCAAGGGCCTTTGCCCAACTCTGTGAAAAGCACTCAATTTTTGTTTTGTCTCTGTTGATCCATAATTATCATTATAGGCCTAAAATAATGTAGGTATTCCTGAATCTACATCATGTTTTATGTCATGGCCTATAATAATTCTACCACATTTTTTATGCTTAGCCTATTTGTTGAGCGAGCGTAGCGAGCAAAGTCTCCACTTGACTCTTATGACTCGAATGTCTGTTTTTTTTTCTTCTTTTTTTTCCTGTTACTGCTTCGGTACAGGTCGCACCGTTTCTCTGATCGACCTGAAATTTGGCACACATGTACATACCACCTATGTGGGTTGCTGTATAGTTTTTGAACAAAATCCGATGGAAAATCCGATGGTTGGTTATAAAAATAAAAAATAAAATAAAAATGTTCCGATCGTTATAAAATTTTGCAGGGTCAATAAGTACAACATTCTCCCCTATTTTACAAATTTTCAGCTAAATCGGTCAAGACCTTAAAGACTTATTGGTATGTAACATTATGGGAATGTCGTACTCAGGTCGTGTTGCACGTACCGGTGCTCGCTCAACAACGCGACGGGACTTTGGCGTTTTCCTAGTAGAAAAATAATATTCTACCGATAGTCCGATAGGCTAATGATCCAATCCAGTCTGTAAACTATGGAGGTGTAAAATTCCACAATACCCTAATGAAAACTGCATTGTAGCCTACCTATCCTCTTTTTACATTTGGGGTTCATCTTAAAGATTCTGCTTTTAGTGTGGTTATGAAGAAGGCCTCGCCTACCATTTTAGATGTAGCTAGTCCTACCATAGGGCCTACCTGTTAACTAATATAATATATATTTTAATAATTTAACAGAAATGAAGAGTGGGTTGGGGATAGTAAAAATGGACCTACCGAGAAAGACCCGGCTTATGATGGACCTCCAGGAATGGAACCAGAAGGTATTATCGAATCGAACTGGGAAGAGGTAAGTTCTGCCGATTTATATATTGTATTGGAACAGTAGGGCTACCATTTTTTGTTTCAACATTTTCAGGAATGTTAGATTAGACCTCATTTGGATGAAGTAAATTTTGTGTTGTTTTAGAACTGCTGTTACTTATGTACGGTAGGCCTACTCATCATGCAAATGCTAAAAATTAATCACATTCCCTTCCCAATGATTTTTATTTGCATTTTCCAACTCAGTTTTTCATACTTTTATTTAGATGCTAACTGCACATAGTTTTAAGGTTCCTTTGCTCCTGCAAAATAACAAACTGCAAGGTAAGATAGGCCTTATCAAACTGTAATTTTTTTGGTTAAAATTTTTTGTGAATTCAATTCACAGAATTGAAAAAAAATCAATTTATTCTTTGATTTAATATAATTTTATTGTTTGTTAACCTTGAAATGAGATATTTACACCAGTAGGCCTAGGTCTAACATTTAAAATAAATTGTTGTTTCTTTGCACATGACTAGATGACTAGGCCATATGAGGTTCCAAAACATCTACAAACCCGGCAGGGCCAGAAATAAAACATGCTAGGCCTATATTAGATTAGGCTAGCCTATATTGGTTATAAAGTTTTTATTTTGTATGCATGCAGTAGCCACTAGCAAGTGGCTAAAGAGTAGGCCTACATAAAGGGTATGCATGCATACCTACATATTATCTATTAATAGGTAGGCCTAGACCCGAGGCATAAAAAGAATGAATTACGTTTACAAAGTACAAAATGAATAGGGCCTACAAAATAAAATGTCAAAATCTATTTTCAGCACAAGTTTGTGTAGGTACCCATTGATGGATCTAAAGTAAAGAACATTGATAATTTTCAATGAAATAAAAATTTGCAACATTCCATCACCCTACTTAGGCCCAATGAAATTTGTAAAAGAGTGTGCAAGTAGGCTACTCTACAACTAGCACTTTCATGCTACAATTTAACTTTAAATGTTTGTCACCCTTGATTACCCTGGTAGGTACTGATTTAAGGAGGGAGCTATGAAACGTTGGATTTTAGAAGATTAAATTAAATACAGCAATCGTATTTCTATACGTGCCATAAATTACAGGCAGACCATCACACCATCAACAAGTTACTGGCAGGCATAATGGTAGCCCAATTAATTGTTTTGTGCAGGCCTCTGTATGCTGTTTATTAGGAGTGCTGCAGGGCGATTATCTAAAAGCCGCATTACATTTATTTAACGCTGCCGTATTTAATGGGGACCGACCTTGCAGAATTACCCTGCTGAACAAACAACCTAACCTAAGTTTATGAGGCTACTTCTTTAACTATGCTGCCACTATGTATGATTATATGATTTACATAATACTCCTTCAACATATTTTCTTCTCCAGTTTTACTATATTGTTAAATATATTGTCATTAGTCACTTGCCTATTAACTAATTAATTTCAAATAAAGTACACATACTAGGGCCTATACTAACTAGGGTGGGCTAATTTGAACATAATTTAATTTTTAGGTTGTGGACAATTTTGATGCAATGAATTTAAAGGAGGAGCTGCTACGTGGCATCTATGCATATGGTTTTGAAAAGCCTTCTGCTATTCAGCAGCGAGCTATTATGCCATGTGTCAAGGGTCTTGATGTGATTGCCCAAGCCCAGTCTGGTGAGTTAAAAATTATATTTATTTCTAAGGGGTGGTCGTGGTCATCTTTAGCATGTAAAACTGAACCGTCGTTGCAACCCGCGTCCGTTTACATAACAAACGACCCGCAAAATCCACCACCCGTGTCGAACGAGAGTTATATGAACGGGGTCTTACAAGGCATTTGTCTGCAACCTAGTTCATCAATATGGGATTATGAGACAATTGCCTGCCACCTGATTCATCAATATGATCAACATTCAATGGTGGTGCTAATTATTAATGAAAATGAGTGAATGGGATACCTGTCGGCTCTTTTAGAAAATTATTATGGTCAACAACAGTGAATTGTCCAATTTTAAATTTGTAAGGGAATGTAACTGACTGGTAAAAAAAATTATTGATTTTTAATTCTAGCGGCAATTGTAAGACATTTGGGTACCGGGCTGAACTGAGTAAAAAAAACTCCAATAAATCCGAATTTGCTCGGTACCACCTTGGATTTTGGCCCGTTTGTCCAGAATCCAAAATGGCGTCCAACAAGGTGTAAAAAAAAACGGATAAACCTATTTTAAGTCCTATTAGGCTAGGTATTATTGTTCAATGAACCCGTCAGGGGGGTTCATTTTACGATTTTCGGGGTCACTGAGAACGATGGAAAGTGTTGCATAAACGCCCAAGAAACGGAAGTACCATTTTCAAAATGGCGGCCACGTTGTTATGGAGGAAACCGGGTCTTGTTCCCCTTTTGATAAACACCATTTTTCACAGTGAGACATTGTGGTGCCGGGCTGAATTATGGATAACAAACCCCGCTGAAACTTTATCTGTCCGGTACCACCTTGTGTTTTGACCCATTTGCCCGGAATTCAAGATGGCACCCAACAATGTGTTCTAAAAATCTCTTGTAAAACTATTTTAAATACGTAAATAAAACATAAAAATAATTACAGACGCCGCGCCGCACTTTTTTAAATGTACTCGCATACATTTGTAGGCATGCCTTACGAGTGAGTGCAAAGAAGATAGATCGGCGATATATCTCGACTTTCGAGCATGTGCATCATCTACTGAATATAGAGTTCATGGTCAGTGGTGCGTCGGGCCATCGCCGGTAGCGTCAGTGTCCCCACTGCATTAGAGTTTGGCTCGCGCGCATGCGCGTGCGCATACGATCCGCCATCTCACACACAGCTGTTCAAAGATGGGCGTTGTGGAACTAGATGCAATCATGTTTCAACCGATTCACGAATTCGTAATCACGACGCATTGAATTGTTATTCCTGGGCTTATCTTATTTCTTTCCCAGACTTATCTTGCGTCGTGAGCTTCAGCGCGGGCATAGTAGTGAGAGGTTTTCCCACATGAGAAAGAGAGCTAGGCCTAGGCCTATGTTTGCATTGTAGGCCTAGGCCTACTGCGTCGAGTTTAGGCCTAGACCTAGGCCTAGACATACGTTTTTATTACGACATGTAGGCCTAATTGTGTACGTGTGTTCGTGAGCTTGAATTACAAGCTATTAAATCATTTAGTATACCCTGTATGAAGTGTATCGTGTGTATTTTATGTTCCTTTATCCATTACATGTGTCATATATCATTTTACCACATCAGGCTATGCTACGAGAGCAAATAAACAATTAATCCGCGCCATCCGAGTTTTTCGCAAATCCGAGGTGCCCCCGGTCTCATCCAACTCGGATAAGAGAGATCTTACTGTACTAAAACAAAATCATCGACAAACGGCATAACCTCTACCTCCTTCGTTTCCTCCATATTTACCTTGTTGTGTAGCCTATGTCCTCCATCACTATTATAAATAGCAATGGTGACATCACACTTCCCTGCCTCAGCCCTTTTGTTATTTGGAACTACCAGTCTTGGGGTCGCTACTTTTTAAAAGTAGCATGCTATCGCTAACGCTACATGCCCCGAAAAAGTAGCTTCGCTACTTTTTTTCAGATGTAGCGACGCTACATTCGCGCTACTCACGAAATATAGCGCGCTACTTTTCCGCTACATGTTCCCGTTTAATCGGGGGTCGTCGAGATCCCAAATTATCCCGTTTTCAAAGCCTTTTGACGTCGTGCCGCGATGATTTTTAACTCCATTTACATCAACTCGATCGTGACCTATCATCAAAAGCACATAGTTTCGGTTTCCATTGTGATAGAAGGCGTTCTTTTAACGTTTAGGCTAGGCTATGCCCTGGTCTAGGCCTAATGATCAACATTCATATTGCATTTCTTATTTTCAAAAACGTGTTTTTCGCGGAATCACTGCAGAAGAATGCGACAAACAAGGTTCGGAATAGGCCGTACAATAGCTATATAGCCTGGAATGTCCCAATGGAGGAGGGATAGGCTATGACACTAATCACTTCATTTTAATATGCAATTCAGACGATTGGCGTAATTATTGAGCGGCTTATGCTCTAAATCAATAATACGACTTCTAATTATCGTGGATACACCTTTGTTTACGACCCTGAAATAGCACTCAAGATGCACCACGCAATCTAATCACTGCAATATTTTGGTAAAGTCAGCTCACACGATGTGACAGATCGGCGATCGCTCGCATCCTTCGGACGACGCAGAGAGAGAGAGAGAGAGAGGCTCGCTGGGAGAGAGCGAGGGAGATGGTGTGGAAGTGAGACAAGATTACGGGCCGGTCTACACGGCGACCACATGACGTGGCGCGGCGGGCGTTACAAGTTAGTTTGCAGTGCCGACTTTTGACTTTACGTGGTACTGGGACTGCTGGCCCCGGAACTTAAAAAGTAGCGCAAATATCACGCTACCGCTACAATATGCTCTCTTAATAAAGTAGCGCGCTACTGGCTCCGCTACACGTAAAAGTAGCATGCTACATGTAGCGCGCTACTTGTAGCACGCTTCTCCCCAAGACTGGGAACCACCCTGACATCCCTGTGTTTTTACACAGCTTTCACATACTATGTACATACTTCCTCTAACCCTGTCTTATCAGTCCTTTGTCAACTCCTTTTTTTTCCAAGCTTTCCCACACTACTACATTCATTGGCACACTATCATACGCCTTTTCGAATTTAATTTGTAAATTTGGTCCCTAAAATTAGTTGTTTTTGTTTAGGCTATAATGCCCAGTTTGTTTTGAAAACAAATATAGGCCTAGGCGTAATAAATTGTTTGTAAATTCTTAAGTCTTACATAATGGAATAGCCTTGTCAAACCCATAAGTTGAGAAGAAAAATAAAAGTACACTTTTAACCGGCAGTGCTCTGTTCTGTCAGGCTCAGGCAGCAGGCTATACCTCATAATGACGGTTGTTGAATACTTTTATGAGTGACGAATAAAATATTATCTGAGAAACAATGAAAATGGTAGATAATTGCAAACAACTAGATTATGCCTGGGCTGTAATATTGTTTATGAATTTTATTTCAGGTACTGGTAAGACTGCTACTTTTTCCATTTCAATTCTTCAACAAATTGACACATCTCAACGTGAATGTCAAGCTCTGATCTTAGCCCCTACCAGGGAATTAGCTCAGCAAATCCAGAAAGTAGTGATTGCATTGGGCGACTTCATGAATGCCCAATGCCATGCTTGCATTGGTGGTACCAATGTGCGTGAAGACATGAGGAAGTTGGAGTTGGGAGTTCACGTTGTTGTTGGCACTCCAGGACGTGTATTTGATATGATAAGCAGGCGGTCACTCAGTAAGTAGAGTTTATGTTGCAATATTCTTAAATTAATTAGCACTATGCAACTGACTGTGGCACTTCAGTGACTAATTGGTATTTAAAAAGGTGTGCCACTTATTTTAGTGGGGGCTGGGTGGTAAACAGGATATTTCCCCATAAGTTGCTGCTTTTATGAGTTCTGATCAGCCTTCTAAACACATTACATCCAAAGTGACCTATTCAGCAACAAATAAGCTGTTATAAATCTAATTTAAGAAGTATGGTTAGGTTACCTGTTTCTAGCTAGTTGTAAATGTATTTTTTTCAAAGCTTCTTTCTTTTGTGTAAAAACTGGTGTTTGTTTTTTCCCCTTGCATTTTGCATCATTACTTTAAATAGTGTTATTATGAATTACTAGTGATCTGAATTTACCGTAAATTTAAAACTCAGGTAATTTACCAGTAAATTTACCGAAAAAAAAGGTAAATTCGGTAAAATTTTAATTTTGGCCATATTCAGCATATTTTCATAGACGTAAATAGTTTTTGGGATGAGAAAGGTGTATATCAATTAAAAGAGCATATATTCACCCTTATATTTATTTATTACAATTAGGAAAAGGCCAATCTGCTAGTTTAGTATGATTGGAGAAGGGTTGGCAGGTTGGAAAAGCATAGAGAACATAAAGAACATAAAACCCAGCCTGAAGGGCTGGGGATGACAAAACTTTTCACCTGCTGATGACAACTGTAGCTATGTAATTTAAAGTTGTTTGTTACCTTAATCCACGACGCGTTTCGCCCTTCTGGGACTCATCAGGCGGATGGTGGCCACTAAAAATCAGCTAACTACATGCAAACAAAACTCACAACACATAACCAAACCTGTGGTAGGGCCACGCAAGAAGTAAATTCTGCATGCATGTTGTCATCATCAGCAAGGTTACTTCACAGTTCACACATCATTCATACTGGGGCACACAGTCAGCACAGACAGTAAGGGGGCTTCCCTCCCAACTCTGGTGCTCGGGAGACAAGAAATCCATGACTTACCCTGGATTTGAACCAGGACCCTTGGCAACAAGAGAAAAGCTGCCCCTCCTGCTGTTGCTGGGCAAGGGTGCCTCTTCATTCATTCTAAGAGAAAAGGTTAGAGATAGGAAGGGTGGAAAGTCACAACACAGCACAACCAGTGAGGGGGCTTCCCTCAGCCCATCACAGGTTCATCACCTGCTAGCGCCCCCCCCCCAGCAGGACAAGGAGTCACACTTGTAAGAAACAAGGAAACACGGACCCACCAGAGGGTGTAGAGTAGGCTCGCCCATCTCGACCCCATAGGTGAAGAAAGATGAAAAAGTGAAATGATGATGATGAGATGGTGAAGTGAAAGAGGTGTCAAAAAACTGGTTTGTTACAATTAGGAAAAGGCCAATCGGCTAGTTTAGTATGATTGGAGAAGGGTTGACAGGTTGGAAAAGCATAGAGAACATAAAGAACATAAAACAATTTTAAATTAGCTACAGTTGTCATCAGCAGGTGAAAAGTTTTGTCACCCCCAGCCCTTCAGGCTGGGTTTTATGTTCTTTATGTTCTCTATGCTTTTCCAACCTGTCAACCCTTCTCCAATCATACTTATATTTATTTACTGTTCCATACAAAGAACAAACTAAGCAATAATGTATTAATTTTAGGGATGTGCGGGTACCCAAAAAACGGGTAATTTTCGGGTAGGTAAAATTACCCGACCTCGGGTCGGGCCGTCAATTCCTACCCGAAAAAGTCGGGTCGGGTAGAAGTAATAAAGAAACACGCCAATCTGCTCCTTTTAAACCTCCCGCTCACACGCCAAACGAACAGCTGACGTCGGAGCGGACCAATCGCTACGACGTGGGCGCGGCTATGCTATGATGCTGTGTCCTTGGCTCTTCCCGTCTTCCGGCGCTGTCCCCGCTGGAGTAATAGGCCCTAGGCCCCTACTGACCGTCATTACTCGTCTTCTGGTTATTCAACGCTAATAACGGCATAAAGCAAGTTGAATATTACGTATGTAGGCGAATGGTGAAAAAGAAACAACGCTAATAAACATCGTCTAATGCCTAGGCGGCAGGCCTAGAAGTCCGATCTAGTGCGCATCGTTGCGCGCAGCAGAGCGTTGGGCGGAGTCAGACCGAAAGGCTGGTGCAAACGCGCGATTTCGTCAGATGCATGGCTGGTACAAACGCATGATTTCGTCGGTCGGAAGAGAAAAATACGCGATCGCATCGGTTTTTCTTGGGGTTTTCGTATCGGAAATATTAAAAAACGATCGTTACGATATTATTTCCGAGAATAACGAACGATTGATGCAGGAAAACGATATTAGCGGGGTTTCACTGTACTAGGCCTAGGCCTACTCAAGCAAAAGTTCATAAGACGCCGATTTGGAAGTACTTCGTGTCAACACAGCCCAGAGTGGCTACCTGCAACCGATGCAAAACTGTTTTGTAGGATTTTTTATTTTTTTAAAATGAATTCACAATAAAAAAATTCACTACCCGAGCCCGACCCGAGCCCGAGGGTACTTTCAATTACCCGACCCGAGCCCGACCCGAGTTCAAAAACCACTACCCGCACATCCCTAATTAATTTAATGATCTTTGTATGGTTAAATAAATAAATAAAATACAAATATTAATTAGATTTAAATGAATGATTTAGCCTACTCAGTTAATGAAAGACTGGACTGGAGTATGTTTGTTTTATGCCCAACAGAAAAGCCCTTTTCAGATTTATTGATTGAATTTTTTAAAGTGTTAATTGACTTATTTCCACTGCATTCTTGTTGTGTGGGTTCTTATTAGTCTTTAGAATATAATGATGGAAAATTTTACCATTTTACCGACATGCTCGGTAAATTTACGGTAAATTCTCTGACCGGTAAATTTACCGACTCACATCCCTATGAATTAGGCCTACTATGATACCACGGCACAAGCCTTGCAATGCCTATTTTGGCAGCATCCTAGGACTTCTTTGGATACAAGGTTGATGTGATGTTGAGGGGTTACGGTACTTACCTTGATGTTTTTTTAACATGATATTTATTTGAACTTTAAAGCAGAATTGCAGGATATTTGTCTACAATACTCATAATCCCACATATATTTCAATAGTGCAACCTATATTTGCATGCAAACCAGCTTTTAGGTTTAAGACATCTGAAAACTGGTGTGCAACCTACAATCGAGTAAAAACAGTATATTGTGCCTTTTTGTAATCAAGAGGCAATGTATGTTATTATTATTCCCCAGTTATTGTTCTGCACAAGGCTTTAGTATGGATACAGTATATCCTATGCCTACAATAATACTTTTTACTATTTTCAAACCATTGTTTGTATTTCTAGGAACAAACAACATCAAGCTGTTTGTCTTGGATGAAGCTGATGAAATGTTATCCCGAGGTTTCAAGGATCAGATTCATGATGTATTCAAGACCCTCAGCTCTGAGGTTCAGGTAAGGCAACTTGTGGTTAATGACTCACTACTAGAGCCCCGCATTTTTCGTAAGTGGCGGTATAATAGCTTTTACAACGAAATAGGGAGAAATTTGTTTTTAATACCGAAATTGAGATAAAATTGGTTTTTATACCAAAATTAATGATTTTTTAAGTGCAAAAAATACAAATATATCTGTATTATTCACTGAAAACTCTATTTATTGTCAATACAAATGGTGAAATTACGCGTAATGGCACCTTGTTCAAAGCATTTGTAATGCAACTGAAAAAATATTAATTTCATCCTATTGAATTAGAAAATTAATGTTATTAAATTTTAGGGATGGGATTTGACCGGTCAAATTCAAATTTGGTCAATTGACGGTCAAATGTAAAAAATCATAAATGTTATTTTCTTAAATAATTAGTGTATTTATTTTTTTAAAAGTTGTGGTGACAAAATATATTTTTATTTAAAAGCTTGTTAAATTGCATATTATGTGGCATATCATCATCGTCATCATCATCGTCGATGCTGTCATCAGTCCCTTTCTCCGATTCAGCTTCAGCTTACCCAGAAGCTATTTCTATTTGTCTATTATAATTCATAATATAACTACATAATAAATAATAATTAAAATAAAATTTTACCTAATTAAAACATTTTTAATTGAAAAAGAAAGAAATAAATGTTATCGTTTACATAACAATTCATATTCAAATATAAAAATTCAAATAATTTTAAGTTTTAAATGCAATATACACATGTTATCTTTAAGTCAATTGACTGGTCAATTGACCAAAAGTATTTGACCGGTCAATTGACATTGTGCAACCCTATTAAATTTGCATTTTTAACTGACACACACTGCATCAATATTGTAAGTCCGCTCCTAACGCTGTATCAAAGTAAAGTTTTGCTTTTAAGATCTAATATTTTACCAAAATTGGCACTTTATTTACCGAAATATGCATATTTTTGTCCATTTTTAACACAAAATTAGGAATTTAATTCAACGAAATTCATAAGTTTTATTTACCATTTAATCTTGCCCTTACTCACTACTTACTTGGCCAAATCTTCCAAAAATTACTAGGGTTGCCGTTCAATATGAATTTGAATATCGATAATCGTGCATGTGCAAAATTAAAATTATCGCTCAATTTATAATCAAATAAAAATTAGGCCTATACTTTCCTGCATACCGACGCGGACCGTGGACCTTTTGCGAGTGCATCCTTTTGTTCAGGACTTATATTTGCTCAAAACAGGGGTTTTCCACGCTAGCGAGTAGGGTGTCCATATTTTAAAAGTGAAAAAACGGGACAGAACAGTTATCAGATAGTAGACTTTGTGGTATGAAGTTGCGCGGAGTGGAAGGGGTCTGGGGCGAAGCCCCAGCCGCCGGAGGCTAAATTTTTTTGATATTTTTTTCCTCGCGACAGCATTTACAATGATCTGAGCAAGCAAGGACCCAAGGAAGGTTTGTTTTGGTGAATTTGCGTGACCTGAAGCTGTGGTTGTGTTGGGGTGTATGGTAAGCAAAAGTACCTTCATCAGCAGCTAGAGAATGTTTCGTTGGTCCCATAATTTTCTTTTGCAAAAACGCTGTCATTTTATCACTTGAGCTTCTTGCTTGCAACGCACTTTTATGTTTGATTGTTTTTATGTGATTTAAAACATCTGACTTACCTCCGATACATAATTGTGCCTTGCAAATCGTGCATTCCACTTTGTCACCCGAAAACCCTTGTTTTAGGAACGGAAACTCGTTTTTTTATAGCGTCAGTAAACTTACACTTACGTTTCGGCATTCTGATCACTGGACGCTGACTGAAGGTAGTAGATCGACAAGAACGGACACGATTTGCGTATCATGTTGCTCGGTTGCAAAACGACAGCAACTTCGTTGGGGCTCGGGACAATTCGTGTTAGTGATGCCGTCAACCAACCCCACCCCCCTCTACACTCCGCCTCCCGATAACGCATTCATTCGTGCAAAGTCAAGGCCAGCAGAAAAGTGTACCGGTATACAGAATACGCGTAGAGTCTGTAAATTTACAGCAGACGAGTCACGAGCTACTCGTGAAATCGGTATATTTACAAAAACGGGACAAAACAGCGTCCCGTGAACAGTTGTCGGGACACCGAGACAGGTCCATAAAAAACGGGACTGTTCCGTTTTTGACGGGACGAATGGACACCCTACACGAGAGCCCCACGCGTGGCTGGCCGGCCCGACGAGAGCGCGCTTCGTAGTGTAAACTGATGCTACCCGGCTTGTGTGTTGTCTTTGTGAAGGTCGTACTTCTCGGAAATCTCAGTTCTGTGGAGTTTCATTTCAGCTTTTGTTGTGATTGTCGTTCATTTATTTACGAGATATTGTCAGTAACTATTCAATGCTCCGATATTTATTATGTGTCGAGATGAATACTTTGGAAAACGACGTAATATTAGTCTGAGAGAACTAATGAGATAATAATAATATTATCAAAGCGATATCGAGCTGGCGCAGGGTGGAGAGAAATGCTTTTGTTGACCTTGAGTGATGTACCTGTACTACAAAATCGGTTGTGACAAGGCGAGGTTGTTCCGGTACTAGTATTTATTTGGGGTGTATCAGTTTTACTTTTGAGTCAATGAAGTACTTCAATCTTTACTTCAAAAACAATTTAATACAATATGGTAGAGGTAGGGCCAGCCCCCTACATACATATTGTGTTAATTTTATTTATTGTTCTTGGTCCATGCGTCTGCACTAACAGTGTCAAGCATATAATAGGAATGCGGGAATGTAAAATTGACCAATATTAAATGTGCTGTATTTTCTAAACCACTATGAATAACATAGCCTATCAAACTTTTTTGCAAAAATTAGTTTAAGGATAAGTTAATAACATCCCTTAGTGCCAAATTTTTATCTGCCCCATTGGTGATATACGACCTCAAATATATCGATTTTGAGAATTTTCCCCACTTCGGAATTTTTTTCTCCTAAAGGGGAATATAAAATATGGGATGTTTATTTTTTTCTATTAAGTGTTAGGGTAAAGTAAAAGGATATACAAAAGTAATTTTGTTATTTGCAACTCTGGTCCAGAAATCAAATTTTGAAAATGGGAAAAATCTCAATGCATAAGATGAAATTAGACCTTTATAAAATCATGGCTACCATGTAAACTATCAAAAATTAGGCTATAGTTTTTGAAAGAACGGACTTTAGGCAGTAAAATAAGTTCCAATTTTTGGTAATCAACCAAATAGGTTTTGAGATACGTACAGGTTTTAACGCAAAACTCAAAATCAACGCTTTTTGCTATATCGGACCGACTTTGAAGGCCAGTAGGTCCAAAATGAAATGAGATAAAAATCTGAAATTGTCATTTTTAGAGTTTGGGCATGTAAAAGTAAAATGGTAATTTTTTAAAAAATCTGGCATGGGTCAGCAACCAATTAATTAAAAATTGGGTGATTTTCAATGGAATGACCCTACAAGCAGGAGTGAAAATAAATTAATACTGGACAATGATTATAAACTATTCAAATAATATGCTCGCTGCATAACAATAATGTTTAACCAGAGCTAGTAATTAGTAAAATAATTCCTCCTTGAATTTCTGTTTGCTTTGGAACTTGCCCCAACTTACTTAAGCCTATATATTGTGTTAGAATTTCATTTACTGCTTTTTAATTATTTGGCAAAAAATCAATTTTTTCAAAATTTCCGTTTTTTCCCTCAACTAGTCTACTTAAATTTTTTGGGAAATTTTTAATCCCTAGTTCCAGTAGTGGAACTTACCCATTGACATAGCAGTGACCAAACGTCGATAGTTCTGCACTCTGGTGGGAAATCTGTCTCCCACGAGTCACGACAATAATGCACTGCCATCAAAAGTTGTAAAAGTTCCTATTTTATCAATGTCCAGACAACTGTGACCAAACCTCTATCGTTCTGCGCTCTGGTGGGAGATCAGTTTGACCATTGCCCTGTTGGGTACAATCACATGACGTAGTTAATTTTTAGTTAATTTTTCTTGTAGGTGATCCTGCTCTCGGCCACCATGCCTACTGACGTTTTGGAAGTTACCTCCTGCTTCATGAGAAACCCAATTCGCATTTTGGTGAAGAAGGAAGAGTTGACATTGGAAGGTTGGTAGTTTAATTTATTTGATCTTTTAGAATTTTTTAGCTACGTATTTACTAGGTAAGAGGTGTTTGAAAATTGTTTTAATTGTTTCATTAATTTTGTTTTAAAAATAGTTCAACTTAATAAAGTGTTTTTTCCCCCCGCATTATTCTCATTGCAAAACGGTGAAATTTATGCACAAAATTCATCGTCGATATATGTTCAAAAGTAAGGAGGACATTGACATCAGTTAGTAAAATCGTAAACTGGTTAACAGAATCCAAAATTTTAATAGCCTGTATTGATTATGTAATCAACATTGCATAATTTTCAGCACTAGCGAGTAAGTGAACATGCTACCTGTGTTTTGTCGGCATATTTACGATCACAGATCGGGAAAGTGGGTGACTTTGTTGGACTTGACTGTAGTTTTACTTTGCTCTCGCTGGCGTATTTTGTGTTTGGCAGGAATGTGGTTATCCAGGTTTTCCAAACCCTGTCTTCTCGTTGAGACAATGCGCCAAGTTGCTGAGAGATTAGACGAGTGCTGGGAACGTAGTCTACAACGCAATACGAACGGGCCTTCGTCGTGATTAATTTGTCTGTTTGTTTAATGTTTGTTTCTTTGGTCCCATACGGCCAAACGGACAAATAGATTGAGCTGAAATTTTAAGCTAACATCCGTGACCAGGTTACCGGAACTGAGAACTGCTAACAAAATGCGCAAAATCCGTTGCAATTTAATCCTACAAGAAATAATAAATTGAAAAATAGTCTTTAAATGTGTAGGTTTTATTTTAACGACAATGGTTTTGTTTTTGAAAAAATATTTTTTATTTGTCATTTTGTCAGGCTGTGAAAATTGCATGCAGTGACCAAGGTGTATTGAATCTTGCACGCTAGGGCTCCTTGAGTGAGAGAGGCAGAGCGCGCTGCGCCCAGCATCGTCCAAGAGAGAAGATAGGGGAGAGCGCACTGTTGTTTTCGAATGCTACATGCGAGAAAAACATAGCGTTTTCTTGGAACAACAAGATGCGAACGTAAATTCTTTTTTTTTACGATTTCTGATTCCAATTTTGAAGCTTTGCACCCCCCCCCCCCCCCTAGTTTCGTGCCTACTCAATACATGGCTCATTCACTTGTCTAACTACTTTGGCTTTTTCCTTGTTACTATGAAAAATAGCCTAATGGTTATTATTAAATTATAATGCATATGCATATACAGTACAACCTCCTTTGTACGTTTTCGAGGGGGGGGGGTCGAAAAAATCGCAACATCGTCAAAAACCGCAGAATAAAAATTTTTAATGCTTAAAATTTGTATTTTGTAAAGTCTTTTCCTGCATTAAACCCTTCAACGTGAAATCAGAATAAAGTACTTTGATTGCAAAAGCTAGTGCTTTTGCCAACAATTATTGAGAAGGCATTCAAACATCATCCAATTAATGTGTCGTACGCCCCCCCCCCCCCCCCCCCCCCCCAGCGACGAAGATTTGTTCATCATCAATGCGCATCAATCATGCGTTTGTACCAGCCTTTCAGCTTGACTCTTCCCAAACACGTGTGTCCACCGCTCTGCTCTCTCCCTCTAGGCCTTAGACGATGTTTATTAGCATTGTTTCTTTTTCACCATTCGCCTATGCACGTAATATTCGACTTGCTTTATGGCATTATTAGCGTTGAATAACCAGAAGACGAGTAATGACGGTCAGAAGAACAGTCGAAACTATGAAGATGTCCATCTACACACAGTCGCAAAACATAACATTGTTAGAAAACTTTCAACCTTGGTAGTAATGGTCGACTTTAGAGCGGCATTTGACAAAGTTTGGAGAGGCAAACTGCTACAGAAAATGCACAAATTGAAAGTATCCGAAAAGGCGAAAACATATACAGATGGGTAAAAACCTTTTTGAGTATAACGGTTCATACGAGTCGGGTACAACAACAAGAGATCAAGGTACAGACAAACAAAAGCAGGGGTGCCTCAAGGAGCAGTAATGAGCCCAATCCTTTATATTATTTTAATCAATGACCTGGCAGAATACATACAAGCAAGGAGTAAAGTGAAACTGAAGATATTTGCAGATGATGTAGTTATGTGGTACTGTGGAGGGGATGCAGAAGAAATGGAGAAAGAGATGAATAAAGGATCTAGAAGAATGGTCAACACTGAACGGAATGATGGTGAACGAAGATAAAACTGTGTACAACTATCACACAACCAGGCAGTTCATCCCCGATTTCCAACTGAAGTTTGCAGGGACAGTACTGAACAAGGAAAATAACCCCGCTTACTTGGTATGAATGGATCAAAAAATGAAAGGAACTGAACAAATCAAAAAGATGTGTGCAGCAGAGAAGAGACGACTGAGATTGATGAAGAGAGTTGCTGGTGTACAATGGGGGGCCAACGAGGATACCCTAAAAACTACATATAAAACATACATGCGACCTCTACTTCAATATGGCAGTTCTCTACTTATAACGTCAACCAAAGGAGCCACAGATGCACTGGACAGGATACAAAATCAAGCCTTCAGAATAATCACAGGAGGTGTTAAATCAACCCCAATTGTTGCCATGGAAGCTAAAACTAACATACCACCCCTGGAGGCCAGAAGAAACAGTTCGGCAGTTTGCCTGCATGAGAAGCTGATAAGACTAGACCTGATGGAATGGGATAGAGAACCCTATGAACATCTCAAGACACAAAAAACATTCATTACAGCAGTGAAAGAGGTGAAGGAAAGTCTCATCGGGCAATTAAAACATACAGAGAGAGAAAACATCCCCCTACCAAATATAAACATTGCCATACTAGACGTCCTACATGAACTGTCAGTGGATGGACTGGGTAAGACGGACATCCTACATAGTCGAGGAGTTGAGAAAACTAACAATAACTCACATACACAAGAACTACCTGGAAAAGGATTGGCTACACATTTACACGGATGGCTCGGCTACCCCAGGTGAGGGACAAGCTGGGGCAAGCATATATTGCAGAGAGTTTGAGGAATCTCACCCTGCAGGGGAAAATGGTAGCTGCTATGACGGAGAATTGACTGCTATTCTTAAAGCCCTGGACGCTTACCTAATATCGCCAATAAGAAATCGGGTTAGTGGCGCTAGCTCCGCGCTACCGTAAGCCCGACCTTAGCACGATTTCGTAGCCCCTATCTAATATCCCTAGGCTAAGCTCGGGCTAGTGTAGCCGTGCCGTATCGTGCCGCCGACCTAGCTACGTAAAACAGCCAACGCAATAAATGAAAAAACACTAGCAAAATATGTTACATGCAATGGGATTGGTTAAAAATGACGAAAACATCATCACTCTTGAACAATGAAACAAATGAATCGACTTGAAAAGGTAAACAAACATAGCTGCGTGTTTGGTTTGGTATTTTTGCTGCTCGTACTTATCATATTTAAAAAGAGTAATGGAGGGAAATAAGAGAGCCAGAAATGCAGACTTTACTGAAGGAGAGGTCGAAGCGATTGCTACAGGAGTAAAGAAAATGTGGCACATTTTGAATGGAGGCTTTTCTCCCAGCCTTACCAAAGAGCATAAGGCAAGGGCTTGGGATCAAGTGACCCAAGCTTGCAATGCAGTCGGCCGAGTTCCTCGCACTCGTG
Organism: Sweltsa coloradensis; assembly: GCA_024449915.1. Taxonomy (NCBI): domain Eukaryota; kingdom Metazoa; phylum Arthropoda; class Insecta; order Plecoptera; family Chloroperlidae; genus Sweltsa; species Sweltsa coloradensis. The sequence continues at coordinate 833,159 of JAMZAV010000075.1, forward strand.
AACAGGTAAGACATAGTGAGAATTTATTAATTAATTTAAAAAACAACCGTTAAGGGTAGTAGGTCTTATATAGTTTACATATTATAAGACTTTAGAAGTTAAACCAATATAGCTTGCTACCAGTAGCTATTCCATTCAATAGACACATCAATTGGCGTAGAAGGCTACAGTTATACATAGGAACTACAATTAATGATGGGGTTTTTATTACAGGTTATAGAAAAATGGAAAAAGCTTAAAAGTGGTGCACGGGCAGCAAAGGCAGCTTTGCTACTTGAAATGCAAGCTACTGGTGGAGGGGGTGGAAAGGCGAAGGGTGGAGGGAAGGAAAAAGCTAGGCACTTAACACCTCTTGAAGAAATTGTTATAAGTTTCCTAAAGGAGGAAACTTATAAAGGTATTAAAGGGGGTCGAGATATTCATGCCGATTCTAAGGCACAGCAGCAGAAGAAAGACAAACACAGGCAAGAACCTTCTCAAATCTCCCAAGTCGTCTCCTCCCACCTCTTTCGTCGTCTTCTTCTTCTTCAACATCTCCTGTACTCATAACTGTACCATCATCATGTGACTTGTCGACAATAACTGAAGCCGTCGCAATAGCCGAGCCTTATATTTTTCCGCTTACAAACTACTTACCGTCTTCATCAGCCATCATACCAATGGCCTTGGACTTCCAACTGCAAACTCTTCTAACACTCAAACACCTGCAACTCCAACTAAAACCGTTCGTCCTTCTCGCCTCCCAACATCAACTACTCTTTCTCCAACTTCATCCAGACCAACCCCTACTCGTTCTGCAGCCCCCCTTTCACCATTGCGTCGCCGCCGTCGAGGTTCGACATTCCAGAGGGACCTGTTGATGTCGGCGTCAGACAAGCGCAAGCATTGGAAGACCAAACAAAGGCGATAAAGGACATGAACCAAACATTAAAGAACTTAATCAAAGCTATCTACCACGTTACAAACACAGAAGAACACCCGCCAGAAGAACAATAATCGATCCTCTTCTATGATTAAGTTATTATAAAAATAGATCTGAACAATATGGTGTTTAGGTATAAATAGCCTCTCTTTAATGTAAGAGATCGTTTTTTCATAATTTATAATTTTTTCTGAAGTCTAGGTAAACCCTCAATATGCGTTGTGATTTTCAACCACTTGTTTGCCTAAATATCAGTTTAGGTAGGCCTACAGTAACTGTTCTTGACAAAGTCATGTCAAACTATTGCAATAATAATGACCAAAGTATGTAATTCATCTACTTTATTTTCTTATCTTACATTATGTTATATATTATTTAATTTTTTATTGGATACTGATGAGACGGTAGACAGAGCTACCTTCTAATTAAATTGTGTTGCGCTGAGGAGGCGTAGAGGTCTCCATCAAGGAAAAGGTAAAACCTACTGAGCAAAGTCATTGTCAACTAGCCGCTGGCGGATGGCTACAGCTCGTGCTCGTAGATCCCTTCCTCCGACACCAACATTAACTGCTGCTGGTGGACGATTGTAGTCATCTGGAAGAACTAGGTCAAAATTTCCTAGTTCTACATTTTGGTCAACACTATGTTGTGCATAACGCAGCAGGCAACAGTGATATCGCAGACACGAGCCGCACTGTACAGCATCTCTCCACCAGATTTAGCTAGGACCCTCCAACGACTCTTGAGGAGACCATTCACGATGTCAATCAAATGCCGTCGTTGGCCTACACTTGCGTTAAAAATCGTCTGCGCATCTGTTATAGGTCGCTGGAACCTTGTCAGAAGCCACGGTTCCAAAGGGTAACCAACATCCCCTAACAGCCAACCATCTGTCTGCATCAGTGTGTTCCTTAGCTCGCTGTGATTCCAAATGAAGCTGTCGTGGACACTACCTGGCCATCTAGCAACAGCATCTGTAATTTTAAGTTTTGCATCGCAAACTAATTGCACATTTATAGTGTGGCGACCACGCCTATCCACGTAGGCAGCTTCCTCGTCCCTCAAAGGTTGGAAAGCTACGTGTGTGCAGTCGATTATTCCAAGGACATTGCGCACCCCGCCATAACGGTACAGGTCTTCTTTGGTCGTGTTCATCTCGGCGATGGTCGTGGGAAACTTGATGTGGTCCACAGCTATCCGATTCAATCCAAGAACAACTTGGCGAATTATTTCACTGGTGGCTGTTTGGGAAATACCAGCCATAGCAGCTATTCCCCATTGAAAATTACCACTAGCTAGAAAACTCAAACCTGCCAATAGCTGTGTGTCAGCTGGTACTGCATGATTTCGGTTATTTTCGCGTACCAGCTCCACGTCCAAAAGATTTAAAACATAATTAAAACAATTACGATTTAGTCTTGTTCGCGTATACAACTCAAAATCACTAAGATCCACTATCCGTGTATAATTTTTGACATTGTCGTCATCAAACTCTGCACCTAAACCCCCAAAATATAGCCAGCCATTTTTAATCATTACAAAAACAACAACACACGGCCACCTAAACGAATAATACACAATAATCCATGTAGCCATGCCTCACTAACCCGACTGTAGCCCCGCCTCCGACCAGGGTTACCGAAGCTCGAGTTTAGAAGGCTCGGGTAGTGTTAAGTGGCATTTTCAATAGGGGCTAGACACTAGCGCCAGAGTTAAGACTAACCCGGCTGTAACCCTGTTCTTATAAGAATATTAGGTAGGCGTCCTGTACAAAGTTAAAGACTGACAAATCCTAAGACTGCACAATGCAAACAAGGTGATTAAGCTACAATGGATACCATCACACTGCAATGTATATGGCAATGAGAAAGCAGACTTCTTAGCTAAGAAAGGTATCAAAATGCTATAACAGAGCAAACCGATAACTTACAGCTCAGTTAAAGCATATGTAAATGCTGCAGTTTCTAAGAAAATTAGACAAGAATGGGTCAAAAAGGGACAAGACAAACCATGGCAGGAGTACACCACGCAGCCAAGAAAACCCAACAAAATATATGATAGACAAACAGAAACAGCACAGTTCAGGTTAAAGACTCAACATGACCTTCTAAGGAAGATCTGCACCAAATAGGTGTGTTTGAAACCAGTACTTGCAGATTGTGCGGAAACGGTGAACATGACAGACGATATCTATATACTTGTGCCAGTCTGGCAAATGAGCGTGAAGCAATGCCCAACAGCATAAAGAGGGAGGAAAGGGAGGCTCGTCTCTACTGGTTGACTAGATCAAGCATGATAGCATCATTGGCCAAATGTGGGCATTTGAGAAGAAGAAGAAGAGGCCTACACAATCAGTTGGTTACCAGTAGGCCTACGTCTCGCGTTGTGACACAGGGTGAAACAATCTTTATTTAAAGATATATTGCAAAACTTTCCTAATTAAATTGATCTTGAAATAGGCTTGATCAATCAATTCCAGTTGTATTTTAAAGTAAACATGAGTGATGTTTTTTTAACGATCTGTACAGCGTTGAAGCGAGCGTCATGATCTTGTGTCACTGCTACAGCTGAAAGATTACGATGTCTTCGAAGGGCAAGGCTAATTACGGTCAGGTTAATGATTTTGAAATTGCCTTTTATTGAAGAGGTAGGGCCTCTATTACTCTAGCAGGGACAGGGCCTGTGTGTTTATTTTTCAATGTTTTTCTGATAAACCTAGAAATAAATAAATATTTTTCTTGTTTTTTTAGTCTTTGTGTTTTCCTTCATTTGTCGTTTTTTACTTGTCTCCCTTCAAAGACGATGCATCGAGGTTTCACTAACTTCATTTTTGTGTTCTTTCACCAGTCACTTGACACTTGACGCGAATGAGCTGCGAGTGTAATTCGAGCAGATGTGGGTGTAGTGGCATAGCGGCTGGCCTGCTAGGGAGTCAAGTACAAATAGCTGATTAGCTAGCGGCTGTTGGGGGGTTCTTTTTATATACAACGGAGTTCAGCATTGAAACGGTCAGTCCTAATTTTTTCGCGAGGTCAACACGTGTTAAACCGGTATTATTGTAACTTCTTTCAAAATATTCAATTTATCTGATAAACTTAACACTTGACATTGACGTGTCTTAGACATAGCCCCTACTCGATAACTTATCACCACCACACGCTCTTCTTTCCACAACTGAACAAACTAGGACGTACGGAGAATAAACATAACACTTCCAGAGGGGAATGACCGCTGGGCGCCTGTGCAGTAGCTACTGGCGTGGTGTCGCCAGGCAGCCAGCAAGCTTGTAGAGTGAACGGGACTTCACAGAAACACGCGAGGCGATTAGACAAACAATTCTAGGAATTGGGCGGCTGACGGGAAATTCCAAACATAATAATTAATAAGTCTAAAAACGCATTATTGGATATTGCTGTGGCGCACTGATTTATCAAGCACATTAACGTTAAAAACGTGTTGTTGGGAAACGTACAACAGAAACAAATTTATGGTAAGTGCCACAAGGCTGGGTCGGGACTAATTAAAAATGACCTAACGCAAAAAACGCACAGTAGTGAAACGCATTAAGGCTATTGTACCACCTTTGGCCGATAATTTGAAAGTCGAAGAAACATGTCTGAAAAGTTTACTGAATGAAAGAAGGCCTTTAAAATAACAGAAAAAGAATTTGTGAATTTTTTTGGGCGGGACATAACCTCACTTTTGGAAATTATATTTAGATTTTTGGACAAAAGTGTGATATACAAGACTAGTTCAAAATTTAATTTTGAAAATCGGTTTTCTGGATATAGTTTCTAAACACCTTTAGCTATAACTAAAATAGTATATAATAGTATAGTAATAGTATAGCCAGAGTCGATAAAGAAGTTTCCCCTTTGGGGAGGTTTCCCCTTACTCCCAAGTCAAACGGAATCTAACGTCCTGCGCGCTGAGAGCGGCTCCAATGTAAAACTAATAAAAGCACTGCACACTTAAGAGTCGGAAGCAGGGCCAGAGCGCTTTCAAATTTGCGGTGACTACCTAAACTAAATCGTCCGCTATCGGTAGCTCTGTCAATACAGTTGCGTCTTCTCCCCTAGGGTCCTAGGCTACCCGCATTACCAGCCACGTTTCAAACCACGAGATATTATTTGGTGGCGAGTTGGATGATTTCATGCGACTGACTGCCACATCCGAAGTTTTTAATGACAAAATAAATAATTATAATGCACATCTTGTGAAAAGAGACGTAAATTACACTCTAGAAATATCGACCAGAACGTTTTATAACTATTAAAAGTGTCCTAATAGTCATGACAAATGTTTACGCTTATCGCAAAGTTATCGTGCATCTGTATAAATATCACTCTAGACCGCACGCGTACCGTGGTCATTGTTGGCCGAGTGGTTAGAGCTCTTGTTTTGCATGCGAGAGGACGTCGGTTCGATCCCCGTCTAGGAAAACTTTTTTACTTTTTTTTACTCATTCCATTATTGTTGTTCACTTATAATTTGTGACGGAATCAATTTTTATAACTTTCCAGTGCAAATTACTCTAATGGCGAAGGCTTTCTCGCATCCGTGCAGCGGCAATCGGCAAGTTATGAAAGTTGGACCCCTACCGGCGGTAGAACAAGATGATATTATACTTTTAGAAATCCTAATTCAAAATACATACCAAAAACCGTATACGAAAAGAATCCGCCTTGTTCTACATGCCGTTTTGGCGTTTTGAGCGCGCCGCGACGCTTCCGCATGACGTTTCACCATTTTGATCCTTGTTCTAAATCAATAACTTTGTACGATTATTTAGTAGACGAATCGACCGTTCCAGTGAATACCCACATTTACCCATTAAAAATAGTTTAGAGTATTTAAATTGGCCTAAAACGCAAAAATGTGACTTATTATCAATTTTACTTTCATATTCAATGCCAATTTACGAAAACGTTTGAAAACATATTGTTGGTTTATCAGTCTTAAAAACATGCTGTCACATGTATTATAATACTACAATGCACAGATAGTTATACGAAGTCGCTGAGATAGTGCATGACATGCGTTTGTTCGGCCGCGCGCGTCTTATTTACTTCCGCTGTCGCGCAGAAAACTACTATTCACTGTGAGGTCCGGGGGCCAAACCGAACACATGTAACAGACAAATTGGCAATAAAACTTTTAACATCATTTAAATATGTAATAATTTGTAAATTTTCTGACACATGTCACGTCAAATATTAATTTATTATGTAGCACGTAGGCATGTTAAAGTGTGCATGACATTCTTGTATGGCTTCTACTGGAACGTAATCTAGGGCGACGGTCGTTCGCCCGCAGCCAAGCTAGGCGATGGCTAACTCGACCCTGTTTACTCCCACCCGCGTTGGGGGGTTTTCAGCTATCTGCACACGCCGCCCCGAAAAATTTACAATCTTGAAACTCGGTGTGGTTCATGTGGTTCATGATCTACAAAAAAAAATCAGCCCGATCCGATAACCAGTTCTGTGTTAAAATATTGCGTAAAATCGACGAAAAACTTCCGGCTTGCTGGGTGGGTGGCTAACTAAAGTTTATCTATCCTTGAGATACAAAGTGACCATCGGCGGACGAGACCGGGATCGGTCGTCCCGTCTATTGTCTGCATTTTTCCCTTTCCCCCTTTTTTGGCGTGACCGAACTTGGGAGCGAACATGGGTTTTTTCTACCTGCCTCCACACATTTCAAATCTATTGTGATGAAAATAATGTATTCAGCGAAATATTTTTTTAAAATTGCATGTATTTAATAACGTGGTTCAAATGTATAGCTTGAGTTATGAAATGCGTTTTTTTTCCCTAGTGTCTACGATCAAAACTGACTGAAATATATAAATATTATTTTATTACTAAATAATACTATCAAAATATATTATAGAAGCATTATCCGTAACTCAGTCAGTTTTGAATTTCGTCCCAAAAATGAAATTCAAGACTCACGCTTAATATTTTATCAACGTTATTAGATATTTGTAATGAACAAAAAATATCAATAAATAAATAGAACAATAGAACAGGAAGAGAATACAGCAGGTAAAAAACCCTCAGCTTCTAGGATGGTCTATTTTACGACTACACGCGACAACCCTTAGCAGCTGCCTCATACCCATACCCGACGCGTCCGTCGATGGTCTCTTTGTAACTCAAGGATTGATAAACTTAAATATGATGGTAAATGGTTGGCTTAGCGCTTGTCAACAGGCGAAATGATCTTACTTCTTTTCTATGTGAAACTAGGGAGAAAGAATGAAATGCTTGGCTCAACTTCTATATCCCACAGCATTCACATGTCAAAGCATGAGCAAGCAAAACGCATGTCATGCACTATCTCGGCGACTTCGTATAATTATCTGTGCATTGAAGTATTATAACACATGTGACAGCATGTTTTTAAGACTGATAAACCAACAATATGTTTTCAAACGTTCTCGTAAATTGGCATTGAATATCAAAGTAAAATTGATAAAAAGTCACATTTTTGCGTTTGTGCACAAACACTATAGTGACATATTTTTATTATATTTGTTCCCCGAAAAAAGTTCAAAACTTCCTAAATGAATATAAATTTGTATCATAAGACTTATATTATTTCATTGTGGTAAGTTATCAGCATTTGTAAGGTAGCGTCAAAAATGTATAGGCCTAACGATTTTTACGTTTTCACACACTGTGCGCGACCCGGCACCTCCACCAAAATCATTAATAATACTCGCAAACCCCTAGAGAAAATGAATTATCTTCTTGGAAGTGGAAGAACTATTTCATTGTTTTTACTATAAGAATTATCAGAGGAGCATATTTTCATAAAACATTATCTTTCCATGCACGGTATAGTTAAGAAAATACCAGGTCACTTTCTCACTAAATGCAAACCGGGTACAAAAACGTAATTTTATTAGTTTCTTGGGACACCGGTACAAGTGTTATGAAAACGGTACTGTACCGGTCAAACCGGTGGTCACCTTATTTATCTTCACTTCATAATATTATCATGCGATAATAAAATAATGTCAACATAATTACTTATATTAATTTCTCATGATACATCAAGCAAGCGGTGGATGCAGTGCTTTTCAAAACAGATTTTCTAGAAACAAAAGCTACCTTCTTTGTTTATTTTGTTTACAATCTGTACCTAGTTCCCAAGATACAATGCTTTTTATTAAATTTGCTATAATTACTGTCGTCATGTTACGAAAATTATATGAACATAAAAACAAAGTAAGTTTCACTGGTAAGGGTCACTGGTAGGAGTGGTAGGGCTCGACATTTGCGTTTGACAGGGTAGGCCCTACCTCACGATGGCGATATCAGACTGTGATGGACGTCAAAGCTGCCGTTATCGGCTTTCGTACATGCGATCCTAACACACAGACGCGGAACTCTGTGCAGCCATCAAATCCCATTTTGGGCCTACTTCTGAGCCGTTTTGTGTAACTTTTACTGATGTAATTTAACGATTATGACCATAATTATGGTTCAAACAATATCAAATTTCACCACAGTGTTCAGAATAGTAAAATTAATACCGCGCTGTAATGAAAAATGGATATTACTTATTTCAATGCAGTAAAGTTCATAATCAAGTTCCAAAGTATCATTTTTTTCCGAAGCAATAACCGACCAAAGAAAAAAATGGACAAATCCGATGTGTTCAAAATTTATTTTGAGTATGGTTGAATTTTTTCATAATTATTTGATCATAACTGTAGAGCTTGTTATTTAATTTCTAACACTCTGCAGCCGCGCCTGAAAACCTGTCTATGCATTAGGCTCTTAATACGGTCAGTAGATTATCGATGTGCAGTGACGCTGAAATCAACAAACAACAGACGAAACGTCAAACTTCAATTTTATTTCAATCATATTAGCCCTGGGCCCTAGTCTTTTAAAACGATTTACTTTTGATTTATTATTGTACTATAAAGTGTTGCGCAGGCGTCACTGACATTTTCGTGCGAAATAATTTTGAGATATGCCTTGTTCAAGCCTAACGGACGTAAGTGTAGCCTAGGCCCAAGGCCACAATACAGTTTTCAGACGTAAGTACGCCTTTGGCACTCAAATCGAAATCTTGAACAATACATATTGTCGGCCTAGCTCCTAAGCTTAGGTCTACTCCATCAGAAATATCCTCATTAATAAAGAGAGTTTGCTTTATGCCAAAACATTCGCCAACATTCGATCGTATTTAATATTTTGACGTTTCCGCCATTTGTCGTCATCGACTGTTAACTACTAGTAGAAAAGTGACGTACTTTATGAAGTAGTTCCATCAATCGTCACACAGAGTCGCGCGGAACGTTAGATTCCCAACGCCAAAAAACGACTTTTTATTTAACCCAGGGCGGTATAGGGAGTTGGAGGACCTCCCCAACGGGGGAAACTTCTTTATCGACTCTGGTATAGCTAAAATAGTTTTCTGAAAATAACAGTTGTACGATTTTTTTTGTCAAACTGTACAAATACGAGTTTTGTACCGTTTGACAAAAAAATTCGTACACCAACTGTTATTTTCAGAAAACTATTTTAGCTATAGTCAAGTTGTAGCTAGGGGTGTTTAGAAACTATATCCAGAAAACCGATTCTCAAAATTCAATTTTGAACTAGTCTTGTATATTACACTTTTGTCCAAAAATCTAAATATAATTTCCAAAAGTGAGGTTATGTCCCGCCCAAAAAAATTCACATTTTTTTCCTGTTATTTTAAAGGCCTTCTTTCATTCAGCAAACTTTTCAGACATGTTTCTTCGACTTTCAAATTATCGGCCAGAGGTAGTACAATAGCCTTAAGGCGGCTCTACTGTGTAATGGGGAAAACAATTTACTGGCCGGACCACTATTTTTTATATGCCCTGGGCATCTCGGGCATGATATTTTTTTAGCCCTGTACATAGTGACTAGATTCTTGTGGGATACTTCTTTATAAAACAACACTTGTCCTGTTTCAGGTATTAAGCAGTTCTTTGTGTTTATTGAACGTGAAGAGTGGAAGCTGGAGACATTGTGCGATCTGTATGGTACATTGAGCATCACGCAGGCAGTTATCTTTTGTAATACTCGCCGCAAGGTCGACTGGCTCACCGAGAACATGCACAATCGTGACTTCACAGTGTCTGCCATGGTAATTTATTATAACTTGAAAATTTTCTTTCTTTAACAGCAAAATTTCCCTAGGCCTTATGTCCATGAAGTGCAGCTAATTTTAATTTTGTTGAAGGCTACCATATTCACATCAAATTCTATCATGTTTGCACCCTTCCTATCTCTAACCCTTTCTATAAGTATGAATGAAGGGGCACCCTGGCCGAGCAACAACAGAACGGGCAGCTTTTCTCTTGTTGCCAAGGGTCCTGGTTCGAATCCAGGGTAAGTCATGGATTTTTGGTCTCCCGAGCACTAGAGTTGGGAGGGAAGCCCCCTTACTGGTTGTGCTGACGGTGTGGCTCAGTATGAATGGTGTTTGAAGTAACCTTGCTGATGATGACAACATGCATGCAGAATTTGCTTCTTGCGTGGCCCTACTACAGGTTTGGTTATGTGTTGTGAGTTTTGTTTGCATGTAGTTAGCTGATTTTTAGTGGCCACCATCCGCCTGATGAGTAGAGATGTGCAAAAATGGTTTTTTAAAGTTTGAAAATTCGCGCCTTAAAAATAAAAATTCGCGATTTGTCGCGATTTACCAAAAAACACAATTTTCTCATGCACAACTTTAAAAAAAAAAAAAATTGATTGATTGATTGATTGATTTTAATGATTTAAAAGAAAAACAAGCTCATGAGATGAGAGTGAAGTTCAGAATCAATTTTAATTTTAAGCTCAATTTCAGCCTTCAGTTTTCAAAGTTTCCGACAGTTTTTACCAGAATTAATTTCGTCTACCTACCCGGCACCTCCACCAAATTTACGAAATTATGCATTTTTTATGTGTCTTTTGATATGGATTTGAAGTATTTTGAGCTTACTCTCGTTCAAACGATTATTAAGATCTCACAATCGCGTTGTATGACCCGGCGCCTCCACCATATCTACCAGCAAGTATTAATTTAATTTCGACTTCGACCCGGCACCTCCACCAAAACTTTGAAATTTTTTTATTTTTTAAAATTTCGCGACCTAATTCGCATTTAAGGACATAATTGCTAATTTCGCCACTAGTTCGCGGTATCAACTAAAATTTCGCGAATTGGAAATTGGTACCATTCAATCACAATTCATGAGATTCATGTGCAAACTGAATTTGAAGGGATTATTGCAACTTTAAAAAAATTCGCGAATTTCGTTGTCACCATTTTTGCACATCTCTACTGATGAGTCCCAGAAGGACGAAACGCGTCGTGGATTAAGGTAACAACTTAAAACTAACTGCAATTGTCATCAGCAGGGCAAAAAGGTTTTGTCGACCCCATCCCTTCAGGCTGGGATTTATGTTCTCTTTGCTTTCCCAACCTGTCAAGTGTCAACCCTTCTCCGATCATGATTGCAACTATGTTATTCTATCATCATCTCATCATCTGCCTCTGGCCGGGTCAACTTGGGTTTTATAACCTAATTTTTTCACTTTTATCTATCACCCCACAATCATATCTCGGCTCTTCCATGTCCTCCCAGCTCTCTCCTCTTGCATGTAGGTCTTCTGCTATGGTCTACTGTCTCTTCCTTGGCCTCCCCTACTTTCTTCTTGCCTTCTTTCATTTGTTCTCTCCTGTCATTTGTTTCATATGTTCCAGATCTGTATTAAAATTATTATTTTTTTCTTGCTGGTCAGTTTTATATAGGGTTGCCGTTCGATACGAATTTCAGTATCGATAATCGGACCAGTTAAATTGATTATCGATCGCGATAATCGTTTTAAAAAAAATATCGATCGATAATCGAATCAAAATTAGGCCTAAACTTGCTCGTATACCGACGCGGACCGTGGACCTTTTGCGAGTGCATCCTTTTGTTCCTTCTATTTGCTCAGAACAGGGTTTTTCCACGCTATAATAGCAACGTCTTTCACGAGCTCCCCCTCCCCCCCCCCTCGTCTGGCCGGTGCGACGAGAGCGATCTAAGTGGAGTAGACAGACCGCGCTATGCTACCCGGCTTGAATGTTGTCTTTGTGAAGGTCGTTCTTCTTGGAAATCGTGGTTCTGTGAAGTTTCATTTCAGCTTTTGTTGAGATTGTCGTTCATTCATTTACGAGATATCATCAGTTTAACTATTCAAAGCTCCGATATTTATTACGTGACGAGATGAATATTGTTAGACATTAGTTTGGAAGACTACGTAATATTGGTGTGAGAGAACCGATAAGATAATATTATCGTAGCACTGCGGAAAGAAGAAGAGCGATTACGAGTTGGCGTGGAGTGGGTAGGAATGCATCTCGATAAAATACTTGTTGACCTTGCTTGGCCGTGACGCGCCGAGGTTGTGCAATCAGCGCCTGATCGGCGCGGGAATGTAGCCTGCCTGCCGCCCTTGTTGGGCCGCCCCGTAACACACACGCGTCATGCTGGTGGCCTATATTGCACAGTGCAGGGGCTTCGTACCTCACGCCTTACGAGTGTTGTAGATCTCGCAGTAGACGCATTTTTCACTGAATAAAGCGATTAATGTCTTGACTGGTACTATTTTATGAAGTTCTGCAGAGCGGGCGGTAAATTCAAATTCTCGGGCGGGAGAGAAATTCGATTATCGATAATCGATACGGGAAGACGCAATCGATTATCGATCGTTTCGGGAAATAATCGTATCGGGAAATAATCGTATCGATCGATATATCGATTATCGAACGGCAACCCTAGTTTATACGCACAAACTTGTAATTTAAGGTGCGGTCTATTTAAGCGTAGCTCATGATGACTTAGCGGCATCTCCTGTCTACTTCTGTTCACCCAATCGATTGGTGTGCATCACTTTTCATTTGGCAGCAGGGCTCAAGTTGCTACTGAGAACGCATTGCATTGGGACGATATATTGCACAGTCGGAAGCCATGAGCAACTAGGTATCTTAATGAGTGACTTGTGTTGTGAGTTGTGACGTAAGAAACTGTTAACTAAGTTTTATTTTTTAATGTTTTATGGTGCAAACCAAAAAACTTGCATTTTAATTAGACCTTCATTTTGAAACGTATTCAAGAAAAATGTCTGAATTGATCAAATATACGTGCTTGAGCTACTAGCGCAGAAGTATTACATTTATTTTTTGGCTGAGTTTTTCATCACTTAATAATATATACTTACTAATATTAACAAATGACATGCATTTTCAAATGTAGTGGGCCTAGTGAAGTGATGTGCAATGAACCAATGATACAATAACAATTTTGCAGGAAAACCAAGGTGTTATCAATATGGACGTATCATATCGATAAGATTGTGATATTGTAGCATTATCGTAGTTAACATTTCTTATGCAGTTACGCGGTGTTCTGCATTGCTGTGAGAAATGTACTTTGTATTTCTAATCAATAATCGAGTACTAGCTGACTGCATTATATGTATATCAATAATATTGAACGATACAGTATTTAAAAAAGTAGACCAACCTCGGATTGGCATGAGGGCAAACAATCGATTTTAGTCGGTCATTCAAGCAGGGCTCAAAATTTTAATGAAATGGGTACTAGCCAAATGAAAAACCAAGTCGCCATAGGGACTTCGAAGGTTTAAACGACGGGGGGGTCCGGGGGGCTTGGCCCCCAGAAAATTTTCTGCTTATAACATTCATTTTGATGAAAATCTACACACTTTGATCAACATTTTCTGCTTATAACATTCATTTTGATGAAAATCTACACACTTTGATCAACATCACAGTAGGTAGCCCTACCTCTATAGAAGGCCTACTTTTTTAACAGTAGGCCCTATATATTAAGTTAATAATAACAAGGTACGCCTAGGCATATCCAAAGTAGGCCTATGCTCATCTTCAGTATTATCACTTTGGCCTAGGCCTACTAAAATTAGTGAGTGAGTGTAACAATACCAACTGAACTGCAAGTCGTTAATGGCAAGTTTGTTTATTTGTAGACTAAAAGGCATAGGCCTACACTTTAAAACTTTAAAAAAAAAAAAAAAACACTCCCCTTAAAATGAGCTTGCCATTTGTGAATTTGAACTCGCCGTTGGCGACCGTAATTTTGAGCCCTGATTCAAATATTGCAATGTGAGGGGTTGGAAGGGTGCATGCAAAACATGTTGAACGGCTTGCCAGACTTTCTTGAGAAGAAATATATCTTGGTGCTGCAGATTATATTACATAGGGTAGCAGGATGACGCAACAGCTGCTATAAAATGTACAGTCAGAAGAGTTAATTGGATGAGCGTAGCGAGCGAAGCGAAGATTCCATTTAGCTACACTGGAGAAAAAAATCCGGAATGTTTTCTTTCTGTTGTATTATTGTGTGTGTGTTAGCACGATTCCGGCTAAACCGATACTCCAATTGCGATTAAATTTTATGGAGGCCTTCAAAATCTCTGAACTTAGAACTGCCACGTTTTTTAGCGCAATGGAAAAATTATTTCTCATGAAAATCTAAATTTTACAATTTTTTCAATTTTTTAAATATTTCTTCCACTTAACACCTACATGCAGGGTTGCCATTTTCACGGATTTGATCAGTTTCTCCGGATTTTTAGGGTATTTCAAGGATGAAGGATATTTGGGGAAATTCACGGATATTTTGTTAATCTTACTTTCCAAGCTTATTTTCGTAAATTTGAAGCTGCGCGGGCAAATTTGCATTGAAAGTATTGAAGGCGGTGAGGTATGTGCACAGTGCAGTATCTACAACGGCTGGAAATAGCTGGATATGAACTCACATTGGCCGAGGCAACCGGCCAATCAAAGATGTGTCTCAGTCATTGTAGATACTGAGATGGTAGCAATAAGTGCAAATAAGGTAAAATGGTGGCTGTGAATTTATTTTGCTTCGTATTTGTTGTTCAAGTTTGGATTAATGATATTGTTACTGGTGACGTGATTGAACATTGAGAAAATTCAAATTTCTATGATTAAAAAGTTAATAGGAAGTTCTACAATATTATCTAGGTCCTATGCACATAAAGGGTGGGCCTAGGTCAAAATCTTAGTAATCATTCATCAGGCCTTGCCTGCCTAGGCCTCTTTTAAGTTAACTATGGCCTAGAGCAGAAATGATGATTTCATGTTTAAAAAATGAATTTTTCTGTAGAAGATACACATTTGTATGCATTTTAGTAACATCTGAAGCAGTCACAGGCGTTTTTGGTCCATATAATTATTTAAGTCTGCAAGGTAGGCCTAGGCTATTTTGTGGGTTATGATAGTAAAAATGGAAATATTGTCATTTTAGCAGGTTGCATCAAAGAAATTACTGTTTTTGTTCTTTTCACGGATATTTGCGGATATTTCACGTCCTCTTACAGGATTTGAATAGAAAGTCGGCGGCAACCCTGCCTACATGCTTTATCCGATTGTAATGACTTTTTCACAGAACCTTTATTTTATGAATTAATGTAGGCCTATTCGTGTGAAATTTGAGCGTAATCAAAAAATTATTTTTCATGAAAATCGCAATTTTACAGGTTTTTTAAATTTTTAAAATTTCTTAGACATGCTTTATCCGATTATAATGATTTTTCACAGAACCTTAATTTTATGAATTTATATATTCGTGTGAAATATGAGCGTAACTGAAAAATTATTTCTCATGAAAATCGTAATTTTATGCTTATTATCGTTTAAAAAAAAATTACGCTCATCCAACAACACGCCCGAAAAAGCGTTTGCTTTTCTTAGTTAACCCATCGGCGTTCTATTTAAAATCTCGCCGCCTGGCCCCTGAATTCCATTTATTTTTTACGAAATGGGGTTGCGGAGCGCACCGCAGCAAAAAATTCACTGTTACAACAAAAATAACCCGATTTACTTGAAATCAAAACTAAAATGTAGCCTTAATAAATGTCTAGGGTGTATGATCTTTCCTTCGATTTTTCTTGGTGTCAAAATATCACACCCCTCATATTCGTCATATCCTTCAAAATATTGCAATAAGCTGTAGCCGCCATAGCGCGCGCGCCGCCATACCACCTACCAATGAAAACATAATCTTTCCTTCAAGCATAGACAGGCTAAAACTTGACCGAGTGACGAGCCAAACACATCGTTGGATGCAGCGAAGTGCGTAGAGTACATCGAGCGCGATCTCTTGGTCATTGGACGAACCATTCTCATACAACGACCGATAATGTAGCGCGCTGTTCCCTTGCTGTTCCAGCCCGTCGATCTGATGGCCAGGTATGTCGGCGCGCATTGTAAACAGCCCGTCGATTCGACCGGCGAAAACGCCGATGGGTTAATATCACAATGTTATTCATGTCAGCAGCTGTCGGAATTTGTACCAGGCTTGTCAAATTCTCTTTTCCTTCCATTTCATCATCTCCTTTTATATCTTCTTTCTTTCTTGTACCCGACAGTTCACACCTTTTCCTTAGTAGTTAATAGTTTATCCTCCCACAGTCTTGCTGCTTCTACTTCTTCCCACACTCACCTCTCTATGTTTGCCTACATGATTTCTTTGCTCCTGCCACTTCTCCCTTGGTCTCTAATTAATTAAAATTTGGTATTCAAATGGTACTTTGGCTGATCAAAATTTAAATTGGTTTGAACTTTAGTTGACATTCGGTTCGAGTTCAGAATTCGGAATGTTCGCCCTCGCCTAATGCTTGCCCAATTTATTTTCCTAGCATGGAGACATGGAACAGCGTGAGCGTGATGTTATCATGCGACAGTTCCGTACAGGTTCGAGCCGAGTTCTCATCACCACGGATCTCTTGGCTCGTGGTATTGATGTACAACAGGTTTCATTAGTTATCAACTATGACCTTCCTTCTAACCGAGAAAATTACATTCACAGGTAAGTGTCGGAAGCTTTCAGGGGATGTGTATTTCCTTTCAATTACCTTTTTAATCGGCTTGATTAAGAAGAAGCCGGTGTGATTTGATGTTTGGCGCGTTCCTTGTCCTGTAGCCATAAATCATTACATCTTAAATCTTAATACAACTTGGCATACTAGAAAATAGGGATGCACATTATCGATCGATAATCAATAATGGATATAATTTCGATAATCTATTACCAAAGCTTATTATCGATTTTTGAAATATCAAATAATTGGTCAATAGTGGCATGAACAAAACTCTATAGACGGATATTATCTCGCGTTGTGCCAAGCACTGGCATACATTCGATTGGCAACTGAGGAAGAAACAAAGGCAGTAGAAAAACAGCGGGAAGAACAAAATAATCTTAAATGAATTGGCAGAATCAAAAGTAAAGATTGCTGAACTGCAATCTTAACTTACAGCTGCACAGAAAGCAAGCAATGAAAGGAAGAAATTATCCGACACTCTTCAGGAAGAGGGAAATGCGAGCTTGAAGACAGCAATACTATACAAAAGAAATGAGGCTATGGTTGCCAAGGATTAATTGATGGTGGGTTGTTCTTGAGGCAGCAAGAGCGAGCCTCGGATGTTGATGTAAATAAAATATCAAGCAAACTTGAGGAACGAAAACCTTCATTCTTCACTTCTTTGCTAAGAAAGGTATGAAAGAAGAATAGTATCCAACCAAATACAAAAATTTGTAAAAAAAAAAAAAAAAACGACAGCCAAGCTCTCCTTCAAAAGTCTTCGGCTGTGAATGCTGTGAGATATAGAAGTTGAGCCAAGCTTTTTATTCTTTCTCCCTAGTTTCGCTTTGAAAATAAGTAAGATCATGTCGCCTGTTGAAGAGCGCCAAGCCAACGATTTTTGTGGTAAAAAAGTAAAATTTTTAAACTCGAAATCATAAAAAAAAAATCTTGGCCATGAACCAAATTCAATGGCCAAGCCATTTTTTTATGATTTCGAGTTTAAAAATGTTACTTTTTTACCACAAAAATCGTTGGCTTGGCGCTCGTCAACAGGCGAAATGATCTTACTTATTTTCAAAGCAAAACTAGGGAGAAAGAATAAAAAGCTTGGCTCAACTTCAATATCTCACAGCATTCACAGCCGAAGACTTTTGAAAGAGAGCTTAGCTTGGCTGCCGTTTTTTTTTTTTTACAAATTTTTGTATTTGGTTAGATATTACATCTTTTTGTTGTTCGTTTGCTATCATAGTGTGAATGATGGACTTTGAATGATTAAATTTGTTAGTTCAAAGTTGTTTTTTGACATTTTTGGGCCCACGGCCTCCCCAAAGATACCCCTTGTGTTTTAAGCACTAGATATTTATAATGGTTAAGAGCATGTTTAATTTCAAGCTTGTACAAATTACTACACCTGAGCAATTACGCATTTTGATTTTGATTTTCCCCGGTCCCAATTGCCCGGTTTTGGTTACCTATATGAGGTACATCTGAGTGTGGCCCAAGTTTCAAAGTTCTAAGATGAACCGTTTTCTCAGTATAGCGTATTATTCATAAGAGTACGGAATTACCTACTTTTGATAATTTTGATTTTCTCCGGTACCCGTTACCCAATTTTGCTTTCCATATTCAAAAGTGATAAAGAATGAGAGATATCAAAATGTATTCCACGTTTGAAACATCTCAGTTGTAGCGTTTTCTTTGAATGATTCATTTCTTAAAGTTCAGATATGTTTTTTGTCATTTTTGGGCCCATGGTCATCCCCAAATTTAGCCCCTTGTGTTTTGGACTCAAGATATTTATAATGGTTAATAGCATGTTTAATTTCAAGTTTGTACAAATTACCACGCCTTGGTAATTACGCGTTTTGATTATCATCCAAATTTTTATTTTCTCCGGTCCCTGTTACCCGATTTTGGTTTTGAAAGCAAACGTCACTGCGTCTGAAGTACATCTAAGTATGGTCCAAGTTTCATAGTTCTAAGATTTACCGTTTTCTCTGTAGGCTAAATTAATCTCCGCGGAGAACTAGCTAGCCAGCCAGCCACCAGTCAGCCAGCCAGCCACCAGCCAGCCGAAAGGAATTTGACGATGTTGAGAGCCTTTTTTAACACAGAACGAGTTGTCGGATCGGGTTGATTTTTTTTTTTTTTATGTCATGGACCACATACCAGGTTATATACCGAGTTTCAAGATTGTAACTCTTTCGAGGCGGCGTGTGCAGATAGCTGAAAACCCCCCAACTCTCGTAGCTGTATATAGGGCTGGAGTTCGTGTCGCCTAAGCAGTCACATGCGCTTGTCTGCCGGGCGACGACCGTCGCCCTAGATACTACAATTTTATGGAAACCATCATATATAATTATAAGTGTATTCACTGTATTGAAATTTTTTCACCATTTCCTCACTACTATTTCTGTCATTTTCTTTCACTATATTTGAGTACTTAGTGGATGGAGGCCCTGCTAATCCTTTCTTCTAGAGGTCACTTTGTTCCTCCAATATAAAGTACTTTACATTGACATGATATTGAATATACGGCACATTTTTTTGGTTACCGGTAATTTATAAGTACGTATAACCTTAGCCTTTAAAAATCATAACTGAGTAGGCCATAGTCCAAATGAATGTTACAACTTTAATGTGCTGATTTATGATGTGATCAATGATCAGGTATAGAAGGCTGTACCTTGTTTGGGGTACATTTTGTGGGGTGAAGCTCAGGACGAAATATGAAGTACAGTCCAAAAATATGTTTTACGTTACTAGGACGCTATCTCTGTTTTCACGTTGAATTTTGAGTTGTCTTGTTCACATTCCATATGCAATTTTCTAGTAACAAGAATGAGATCGAGTGTGGTCTGTTCATTGCTAGCTTTCATCCTTAGGCTGCTCATTCTCAATCGAGACCTTTCGTTCATTGCTGCTGAAGTCACTAATAAACGGCAATGATTGAGTTAAATCGAGGATAAGAATAAGCAACGTTTTTGGACCCTTCAGACAAATCCTTGTACCATTCATTACCGGATTTTACAAAACATTTTATACATTATCTTATACTGTTAATGTATTGTCTTTTTAGAATTGGACGAGGTGGTCGTTTTGGCCGAAAAGGTGTTGCCATCAATTTTGTCACAGAGGATGACAAGCGTACGCTGAAGGACATTGAACAGTTCTACAACACTCACATCGATGAGATGCCTATGAATGTAGCTGATTTGATCTAAGCTTCTGGGACTGTTCTGTGCTACCTCGAGTTCTAATGGTGTGAGTATCGACGTTCTGACCTGCATCTAGGTATATAGACTTGCCGTGATATATTGTGACTTCTGAATACTGAATCTGTATGATCAGCACTTGATGAGCATTGTAGACTCTTGGTCCCCACAGATAAGTGCTATCCTTTGATCACTGTGCTGCGTAAGCGAGCTTTGATCTGTTGATAAACATTAATTGAAAAACGGTTCATTTACGGCCGATATTGGCCGTACAGTGTTAAAAGCTAACTTTATTTGTGTTTTGTTTTGATTCCATTGTAAAATAATTGTAATTTTAAGTAATCTATTTCCTAGATAATAATATAACGTACTTCTAAGAGAGGGAATAATTTAATTTTTAAATTAATATTTGTTGAGGGTAATTTTATTGGTATTATATTATTGGATTTGCAAAGATACCATAGAAGTAAGACTAAATGTCTGTTAGTTTTTCGTATACCGAACATAGAGCTTCTGTGCACATGTTTACAAGCATGAAAATGCTTCTTCAGTTTCTTGCTCATTATAATTTAAGTTTGGTCATCTATGTAGTAAGTAGCTTCCTCATACCTTCAGAATGTACTATGCAATTTTCAATGTCTATTCTTAAGGGGGCAAAAGTTAATTTCCAAGCTGCTGAATTGTTAGCTTACCTTTTTCTATTGCCAGTTGGCTTTCACATTCAAGAAATATTTTCTCGATTAACGTTACCACCAGTAGCAGTTGACTCTGGGGCTTATTTGTACTGGCCTTCGAGAGTATTCTATTGCCTATGCAATTGCATACTTTGGTTTTTGAAGGGGGATTTTTATAAAATAAAGAGCAGGAGACTTGGTATATTTCACAGTAGATTAAATGAGTACCAATTTTGTACGACTTTATTTAGCATATTAATAAAAACTGTCAGAAAGCTCATTTATTGTTTGTTTTTGCTCTTGCTCCATAAACGAGTGCAACCCTATTTCATCTTGTCATGTCCTAATGTGCAACTTGTTTTGTTAGATATTGAAATCATTTTTATGAATTTGTTAAGTCATTTCTTTTTTGTATTTCCAGAAATATTTTGGCCTGTTCATCATTTAAGAAGACGTTGCGTATTTGGAAATAAAATCAAAATTTCCCATTTGAAGTCCATCAACAGTGGTTCTTTTGACTTTACTTTCAACCTAACAAATCCTTTTCCTACAATTCAATCATAAATTTGAGATTTGAAGTAGGCATATCATGCCAATCTGCTCAGAGTCGTTTTTATATATTTTATATTGCACTTACAAACACTTAATTTGTAGTATGACAACACCTTTACATTACAATAAAAAAAAATGTAAAGGATGCCTTTTTTCTTTTCGTCACAAACAAAGCAGTATGTCCTTCTATTGTCTTTGCATCTATACTACCTTTTAATATTATATGTTGTTAAGGGACGTGTTTTGTCAATAATCGATTTTTTTTAAAGAATTGATGGTGACTTTTAAGCTTTAACAGGAGTTAACTCGTTGCTATGGTTTGCACCTACCAGCTCAACTATTGTGACAAACAACCAGAATGTCATCAAACTCTTTAAAACTGTGTTAGTCACAATAGATGCTATCAGATCAGGCTCTTTGCTCCTCACAGTTTTCCCATTCCTGTACTCTTTGGGCTTTAGCAAGGCTTGATAAGCCTAGACTAAAGCTACAAGTGGCCTACCGTCGGCCAGCTTGGCAACAACTAGAAATGCAGGTACTCCGCGAGTCGTGAAGTACTATGTGCATTTCTAGTCGTCGAAGAAATTGTACATATTTGAACCGAGTTCAGCTGGCCAGCTGTAATCCGCTTGCAGCTTATTTCTAAATATTATTTGAATGCAGGTCCAATGTTAGGTGTACTGTTAGGAGCCATCTGTTAACAATTATATTTATAATTGAGTTTCATAGGAGAAGAGTTTACACTTTACAGGTTGGTGTAAAACTCACTAGTCTTTTATAGGGATGGGAAATAGCATTTAAATTTCCTAAATGTTTAACCCCTTGAAATATTTGCATTTATGTCTAACGTTTAAAGCCCTATTTTCAAAAAAAAAAATTAAAAGCCGTAGATCATTTTTTTTTTTTTTAGGTGGGCTACGTGAGCCTAGTTTTTTTTTTTTTTTTTTACAAAAATCGTAATTTTGTACCTATGACTGGCCGACAAATACGTAATTAACGACTGTTTTATTTTTATTCCCACACTCGCATTTAATGACCCGGCACTTGCACCATAATATGTAACGGACAAGATGCCTTAATAAGTTAATACAGAATGAGACCCGGTACCTCCACCAAAATTGAGCTCTTATAGAAAAATCAGCCTAATTTGTTAGCCTGTGTTTGGTAGGCTCCGAAAGTGATAACATTTTTTTTTTTTTTTTACTAAAATAATGCAAATTAATAACCTTTAACCGTCCACATGCTGAAACGTCCTATCCCAAGTCTTTATTTAAGTGTACCAACTCTACAAAACTTCTATGGAAATCAGGCCAGAAATGAAAAAAATCGATCTCGGCCTGTAACATGCCCAGTAACTTTATAGAAAAGTTGCGAATTACATAAACGAGAAAATGCATTAAAAATTGTGAATCCAAAAAATTAATTCAAATCAAATCGAACATAAGTTGGGAAGATATGCTCTCGTAATGTGATTAACTTGGTCCGGAGACTCTTATATACTGCTAGTGGAGTATCCAAGGTGGGGAAGAGGGGGACAACCCCCCCTTTTTTGACTAAAAAAAATGTGAAAGTGCACATTGAACATTTCAACGAGACTATAGTATACTGTTTTATATCGCAATACTAAAGTCGGATTACCATCTGACCAAAAATCGGATATAGATCCACATCTGAGATCTTGCGGAATTTATTAGATAAAAAGTTGGTCATGCTTTAAAAGGCACAGATTTTCACCAAAATTACCTCTAAAAGGAGAAAATGATTAGATTGAAAAGAGGATGTTAGTAGGTACTAGGGGTGTGCGAGTACCCGAAATTTCGACTCGAGTCGGGTATTTGGGATTCGAAATTAAGTCTCAAAAAAAAAATTAAATGATTTTGATGGGGGTGCTGGGTTGCGGCCCCGCGGGCGAGTGTAAAAACGTAAAAATCGTTTTCTATTTTTGGCGCTACCTTACCAACTCTGATTAGTCATAATAGTAACCTCAGTCTTTTGATAAAAAATTTATATTCTTCTTGGAAGTTTTGATCTTTTTTGGCACAAATAATAAATAAATAATAAAAATATACCACTATAATGTTTGTATCAACATTAATTGCAGAAGGTACCTACTGTGTATGCCTACTAAGGGGATGTTTTACTGAAATCAAAAACTTTTAAACCACTGAAGGTAAAGTTTTCAAATTTTGTGCAATGTTGACTGGTAACATGAATCTAAGAAAAAACATTATTTTTTTTTTATTTTATTTTTTTTTGGCAACAATACTATTAAAAATTGTGTCATTTTCACCTTAATATTGAAAATGCTAAGGCTTTTGCAGTTTATGTCGGATTTCAAAAAAATTTGATAATATTTTCTCAAGACATACAGATAAAGAGATCGTTGTGGGGATTTAAGCTTGAAGCTATTCATTAATGGTATACATTGTTTTAAATATAGATAATAATTATTTTTTGAAATTTTCAGTAAAATTCAAGTTTAAAATTTTTTGGTACAAAAAGTAAAAAAGCAAAACACATTTCCCCACAAGATTGTGTTAGGATGGTACTTTTCTTTATCCAAAAAAAAACTTAAGTTATTATCTTCATTTTTGTGGAAGAAGTAGGGAAAACCTCCAAGGAAAGTGGTAAAATAATTGTTACGAGTTATTTCCATTCAAAGTTTGGGTAAAATATAGAGTATATTTTAACAATTTGGAAGCTCCCATGAATATAATAGGCCTACCTAATATGAATCTCAAGAAAATGATTTTGATTATTAAATGGCAGTAAGAAACTAACTTAGGCCTACCTAAAAAATACATTATTGTCAACAACAATGGCAACTAAATAGCGTTAGTTTGTATTGTTACATTAAAAAAAAAAAGTGGATTTTTAAAATTTAAAGTAATTTTATCTGTTGTACTGTTGTACACCCGCATAGCCTTGGAATAATTGTACAAAAAATGAAAATTATCCGTTTGGAGACTTTTTGCTCGATTTTCAGTAAAACATCCCCTTAAGACTTGGACTCGAAATCGAGTAATTTTTAGGACTCGGACTCGACTCGAATTCAAAAATCAAGACTCGCACATCCCTAGTAGATACCTAGAAAGATTGTTATTGTGATGCTTTAAAACGCACGTATTTTCACCAAAATTACCTTGAAGGCCCCTCTGGTCCCCGCCCCCCACTTAACCTTTGGCACATCTATGAATTCCTAGGTATGCCACTGTATACCACAGTTCCAGTCATGCAGTTGACACACCTGTGTTGTGTTGGAGCCATTAGTATATGTAAACTGTATATTACTGTATTGCATGCCATCATGATCTAGTTTATTCACAAGTTGCATTCAACGCTATGTTGAGCTCGTATATGAACGTCAACAATATGAAATGTTAAATTTTTACTCTTCAGGTGAGAAGCAGATGGAGTGATGTGATAATGGTAAGGAATGGACTAGCACTTCCTATTTAAAAACACTCAATCTTATTGTATGTCCTAATGAATATTTTCAAATGGGTGCTGACTGCTGATGGCCTGTATCAAACCAACTACCTCCAAGCTCTTTTCTTTACACATTATTTATTTTTGGGCCTGTCTTTGTAGACAATATGAATAGCAAGTCTTATTTTCAATTTTATTCAATTTGACAGTGTTTTTTACATGATGATATATCAGCCTAGTTACTTATCTCGAAGTCCTCTACCAGGCCCGGCTATAGGGTAAAATCTAGTGCATGCGGAAAATGAAAATGCCGCCTATAATATGATTGGGGGTAGGAACGAATAACGGTCATTTTTTAAAGCTAATCTATGTGTTTTAAATCATTTTTCCATCTCAAGGTAGCTTGTTGAAAATCATATATTTGAAGATTGGATATCAATAAATTTCTACTTTTTTTTAAATTTTATAATTTCATTTATAATATGTATATATATAAAATAAGTTATAAAACGTGCCCCAATACAGAGTAAGCCTACTAAGTACTAATAACTATAGATATAGACTACGTTTATCAAGCGGGCTCAGTCCGGACTAGCCGGTGCGAGCTTCACCCAGTGCGCACTTAATTTCGCTGATAAACACTCTGGCTCGCTCTTATTTCAGTTTGGTTACGATACCGCACTAGCTCGGTCCAAGCGAACTGAAAAGTAGTTGATAAACGGTAGCGGGCTCAGATCGGACTAATCCATTGGCGACGCCCCCTAATCATAAGCCATGTAGTCATTGATATTAAACATCTATAGGTGTTTAATATCTAAGCATGTGTAGTTAATAACCACTGCCTCTAAAGCTATTTTCGTAATATAACCGGCACTGACAAAGTGCGAGCTTATTGGGAGTCCATCTTGGATTTCAAGTGCGAGCTAGAACAGTGTTGATAAACAGTTGGCGGACTCGGAGCGCATTGAAATATATCCGGACTGAGCCCGCTTGATAAACGTAGTCATAGTAAAAGGGAATGTTCTTCGGACCGGTGTCCATGCGAGACTGCAATGTTGAGCTTTCACATTGGTATAACTTTTCTAGCCATCACTAAATGTGGCTAAAGAGAAAAGTCATTGAGGTTTCAATACGCACCAATAAAAGTTTAAATCTTCAGTTGGTGTATATACAAGTGGTTTACAAGTATCCATGATGTATCGTCTAGAATTATATTTTAGTAAACTAGGAAAACGCCAAAGTCATTAGATGAGTAAGTGAGCCACGTGTTGAGTACCGGTACCCGGAAACATTCCCCCTACCCATCCCCCTACCTATGGTTGTATCTAGACAGCATTGGTCTTTCCTCCCTAGCCTAAGTGGCACATTTTAGACTAGCCTTACAGTTGATGTGCCCTTGTACCAACTAAACTCAAAACCCTATGATAGAAACAGCTCAATTCCGGCTTCAAACATGACATGACTTGCTTGGAAAGCACCTCCATAGATTTGGAATTTTTTAATCTAGTGTATTGTCGGATGTGTGGAGCTGACGAACAGGACAGGAAACATCTATTTCAGTGTACATATATCAAGGTTGAACGGGACAAGATGCCAAATGGCATGGATCGGAGTGAACAGGAGTTTTTTCTACTGGATAACTAGAAAACAAATAATGTCATGAATAATGTCAATTGTGGGCATATGAAAAGAAGTACCTAGAAGATAATATTTTATACCTATATCAATCAACTTAACTACAAATGTTCCCGGGTACTCGATACGACTCGCTCACTCGTCTAACAATGACTTGGGCATTTTCCTAGTCTAGTTGGCTAAGGCCCCTTTCAACCTGAAAAGCGAAAGCGGTCGGGAAAGATTTTTTTATTTCTGGATTGTATTTAAAAAATTATAAAACATGTTTTGAAATGCATACATACATAGGTAACATAGCCAGTACGAAATACATGTAAGGATTGCAAGGTTTACTCAATCTCCCAGCAGAATTTGGGGGAACCTTGAGCGTCCTAGATTTGATACACCTTGGTCACTGCATGCATTCACCACCTGACAAAAAAATAAAAGATTTCTTTAAGAACAAAACCATTGTCGTTAAATTAAATATTACAAATATTCAGCCTATTTTCAATTTCATCATTTCTTGTAGGTTTAAATTGCTACGGATGTTGCTGATTTTGCTATCAGTGATCTCATTTCAGCGCAATCGGTTCAACGATTCGGCTGATTTTTAACGTACACACAGAATCGCAGAAAAAGTGTTTTGACTTTAATTGCAAGACTTGGTCGCAGCAATGTAGGTTTGTTATTGTTGTTTTCCAGGACATTTCCCCGCTTGTTGAAGTAAACCTTTTCTGTGCTACGCCCGAGTTAACTCTGGCTGAATTGCGGCGAGCCCTCAGTGCTACGCCTGAGATGACTTGGGCATAGCACATTACACACCCAACCATGTGAAAAGCCTACAATGACTAATTAAATATAAATAAATAAAATAACATTTAAAAAAGTGTTGTTTTTTGGTGGGAGGGGTTGTTTTGGGTTTGGTCTTATATTGTATGAGATGGAATTATGGTTTTTCAAATACAGTATGTTACATAATTTTGGGGACTATCCCACCACAATTTGTGGAGTTGTTTCACAATAATGGGAGAGCAAATAATGGTTTTACAAATATGTTACATGATTTTGGGAACTATATACCCCTTTAGTAATGTATTTTTTTTATTTTTTTTGAGGGGGGGTTGGTTGGTTTTTGTTTGGGTTGGTCTAAAATCGTATGAGAGAGAATTATGGTTTTTCAAACGTGTCACATACTTTTGGGAACCATCCCACCCCTTTATGACTTTTTCCAAAAAGTGCTTTTTGTTGAAAATAACTCGGCACAGGGGTATCAACACTCCAAAACATACTTAGCACTTACAAGGGGAACAGACCTTGGTCTGCAACCTGGCATTCATCGTCACGGCCTTCTCATTCAAGAGCACGCACTCAAGTTACAAGTCGCTAGCAGCGCGCGTGCGTGTGGTGCGGGGCATTGAGGTTGTATTGGATTCTCTGCATTTGCAATATAACCTTGCCACCCCACACCTCTCTCTCTCTACAACAACAGAAGGCATACAGACTGGCTCGAGGACACGGGCTGCTGGCGACTTGTTAGTCGATTGCGTGCTCTTGAATGAGAAGGGTGTGACTAGTAACTCATGTTGCTTATGTACTATTTGTTTTTATTTATGTATAATTACCTTGATAATGGATAGAGAGATCTGTCTGAAATGTTTGTTAAACGAGGGAGCGGAGCGACCGAGTGTCTCCATTCAACTCAAACGGCCCTCATTCTGTGATTCTGTCTGTCTGTCTGTACGTCGAAAATCAGCCGAACCGCTGAACAGATTGCGCTGAAAATTTAAACAGACATCCGGTACGAGTTTATTGAGAACTGCTAACAAAATCAGCCAGATCCATTGCGATTTAAGCCTACAATAAATAAAAATGTGATTTTTAAAAATATCGATAGCATTTGTTTAGTAGCAGCTAGCGGGACGAAATCTGCGTGGCATGGCATGGCCTACTGGTAAGCATTTAGTCTACCGCACGGAGGGTTGGGGTTCGATACCCGTTAGTATGAACTTTTTTATATTTTTACACCCACATATTATTTTTGAGGGGTGTTAAATGGGAAATAAAAATCAGGTGATTTTGTTTTATCTTGGAAATTTGTTAATGTTTCACGCTAGTACGTTTCGAACACGATTCGCATTTTGAATGTTCAATTTAAATAACTAGGGAAACGCCAAAGTCGTTGTTAAATGAGTGAGTGAGCCAAGTGTTGAGTACCCGGGGGCCGGGAACATCCCATTTCCTCCCATATACCCAAGGCTGAATCTAGCCCAGTATGGGGAATGATACCGGGTACTATACACATGGTTCTCACTCACTCGTTTAACAACGACTTCGGCGTTTCCCTAGTATATTGAACCATTTAGTACACGAAAACCCGAAAGTA
This sequence comes from Sweltsa coloradensis, assembly GCA_024449915.1. Classification (NCBI taxonomy): domain Eukaryota; kingdom Metazoa; phylum Arthropoda; class Insecta; order Plecoptera; family Chloroperlidae; genus Sweltsa; species Sweltsa coloradensis. The sequence continues at coordinate 861,850 of JAMZAV010000075.1, forward strand.
TTCATTACAATCTGACAAACATTTCTGTCTAAAATAACATCATCACAGCATCATAGTCGCCTACTCATAGTGGCCTACTATATAAAACCAAGGTTAAACTTGATTTAAAATAAATTGTTTTACAGTTTATGACACTTTTTTGAGTTTATTGGATGTTTTAGAACTAAAAAATTATAGTTCCTTTTTCAAGAGATTAAAACATAAAAACTGAAAATATCGACAATAACTAAATAAAATAACAATAGTAGGTTAACAAAAATAAATAGAAATCTGTTTAAAAGGATCCATTAAATTGATGAACCACCCAGCCCCATTTGCTTATTACTGTGGCTGTTAAAAACGTCCAATACCTAAACTCGAGAAGTGGCATAAAACTCAAAACTCATTTATAAATTGCATTTAATATCCTTTTTATTTGTTATCAAATTTGTTGAGTATTCAATGCATTGTTGCAATATTACCATTTCAAATATTTACTTAAATGAAGTTCATTGTTGTGTCTGCATCTATGTAATTAGATTTATTTAGTTGTCCTCCTTTGTAAATCAGTTTTTATAACTGAATAGGATAGACGTTAAATAAATAAATAAATAAATAAATAAATAAAATAAAAAATAAAAACAAATTATTTAAAATAATAATAACTTAGTGTCAGGCCACAAAATCATTTGTAATTACTCATTACATACGTAGACGCATATATATACTATTGGTTTAACCTTGGTTTTATACTTTCCTATTTTCATACCTTCGGTGGAGGCACTTTTTTAATTTCTGTCTATAATACCATCGTGTTGTGTGTACGAACATGTTTGTTATCACATTTTAATGGACAGAATATAAAAGACGAAACAAGTCGCTGCAACTGGACAGCATTACGTTGAGAGCTCTTTGAGATGATCTATGAAGGCGTTGCGCAGGAGGAGCTTCAGGGGGCTTTCTTCTTCTTCTTCTTCTTCTATCCACTCTGGCCAGAGGAAGAATTGCATTCATCCTTGCAACTGGAGGTAATTTTGGAAACTTGCCTATCACATAGCGCTGGCTTCCAGGTGGCTTCCAGTCTCTTTGCATTATCCCGTATGTTAAAGTCATGCGGTTGTTTCTCCATTTCGATGGCCTCTAACAATATCGAGATACTTCATGGTCCACTCTTGGCAACAGTCTTTGCATTCTTGAAGTCTATTCAGTGCTCATTAGTAAATGAATGCTGAAAAAGTGCTGATGTAGTTTCCCTCCTTTTTTGCAGTTCTATGCTCATCCAGCCCTGCCGAAATTTTGCGCTTCATTATCTCCTGGTGTGGCTATATGTGATAGGTATTTGTTTCCAATGAGCTGTTGCAAACAATGAAACATTGCTTAAAAAAGTTTTATTAGTAGTACTATATAAATATTGGCGGCAAGCAGGAGTCGAAATAAACTTTTTTTGCCACCAACCTAGCCCAAGAGCATTTTTTACTAGCCCGCAATCAAATAGGTTATATTAAATTTTGGAATGGAACCATTTAGTTACTGCACTAAGCACTTTTTTGCTCACTCGTCTAACAACGACTTTGTTTTCCTAGTCTAGTTGGGGTATAAGGTACCTTTAACCCGGAATGTCCGAGACCCGCGGGCTCAAACAACGGTCGAGATAGATTTTGTTATTTCTGGATTATTTTTATATTTCTGGAAAATTATAGAACACGTAAAACAATACATACAATAATATGGACAACATAGCCAGGAAAGTCGAGTAATGATTGCAAAGTTTACTCAATCTCCGAGCTGAATTTTAGGTAACCTTGACTGTGCAACATTCAATACACCTTGGTCACTGCATGCAAACATGATTTGTTAAAAACTATTTTTTCGTATACAAAAAACATTATCATTAAATTGTATGTGACATTCTCAGCCTATTTCCAATTTATTATTTATTGTGAGTTTTAATCGTAACAGATTTTGCTCAAAATGTTATGTCTGTAAAATTTCAGCTCAATCTGTTTAGCCGTTCAGAAAAGTCACTGACCCACAGACAAAAAAAAAACAGATGTAAAAATTGATAAAAACTTACCATAAATAACAACAAAAAACAAACAAGTGTGGCTCGTTGGTCTTGTGGTTAGCGTACCTGCTTCCAATGCAGAAGGTCCAGGGTTTGATTCCCGCCAAAGTCAGAAGTTTTTTAACTTCTGATTTGGACTTAAGTCCATCAGTTCTTGTCTTAGGAGTTTGTAAACAGTGACTTTGGAGCCGTCCTAGCAACGAAGCACATCATAAATTCAGAGTTGTTCTGAATCGGCCTTATTGATTCTGGCGTTGATCCGCGGGTGTTCGCACTGTCCATACCACTGATTGCTATATTTCCTATTAAAAATATCGATCTTTGGTTGGTTATCGCTCACTCGCCGATTGCGTTGGGCCCTACGGGGTTGGCTTGGTCGCTTTGATTTACTGTCCCCCACTGAAAATCAAATCAGTTATATAACCGAGTGGGTAGACTCTTCATACAATTTATTTATTTATTTAAAACCAATTTTCTTTCTTAATTTGTTAGCAATATACCTAACATGGCTAGTAAAATTTAAATGTTCAGTAATTTAAATTCCCAGGTCATTAAACTCAACAACACTCAACAGTTTCTTCACCAATACATGTAGAAAATGGGTTAACACTTCGGCTAAGATGTTTCTCCTTCTTTGCAGGTGAGGACGTTATTATCATACGATTCGGATTTTTAGCTCCAAAATTTATTTTTATAGTCTCTGGGGAAAACGTTTTTGTGAAGTGTTTTGCTTAAATTTTTCTTTTAAAAAAAATAATACAAGTTTATTAAAGCAATATTTAAAAGAATTTGCTCTATAGAAAAAATTCTGTGAAAATGCTCATTTTTCAATAACTCATTAATTTTGTCATTAGCTAGCTCATGCACGCGGCCCCTTATTAGCTTTGAGTTTATGAACCACCCAGCCCAGCCCCGATTGCTTCTAGCTTTCTAATGTACGACTGGTGATGGGCGGAGCGTAAAACGATCGATAGGCCAAGTGTCGAGAGTTGGGATAGATTCTCATTTCCCAAGTTTACGTCTGTTGAACGGCGCAACACTAATCACGCTCAAACTCTTAATCTATTCATTATTTGGACAAAACTTAAGAGGAATATTATTTAGCAAACATATCATTGCTTATAATAGAGATTTTTGCGATTTTTTTTACACAGCCGTTAACTTGTTATTACAATGTACGCATCATACATAAAAAATAATCAAAACGACTATAAACTTTCTCAACTTCAATTGACAAAAAACTACTCATCGGATTTCGACAAGACCTCTTTCAAAAAATTCATCAGACTGTTTAGACAAGAAATAAATCAACTTCCTAGATAGAAAGTGCACTGAACGAAATTTTACAGCATGGGTTAATATGCAGCGTGCAGTTTTTCACGGCTCATCCGCACGTCAAAAGTGCGTATTTGTCATAAAAACACATACACTACATATGAACCTATGCTATAAAATTTCGTTCAGTACACTTTCTATCTAGGAAGTTGATTTAATTCTTGTCTAAACAGCCAGATGCATTTTTTGAAGGAGGTCTTGTCAAAATCCGGTCAGTAGTTTTTTGTCAATTGAAGTTGAGAAAGTTTATAGTCGTTTTGATTATTTTTTATGTATGATGCGTACATTGTAATAACAAGTTAACGGCTGAGTCAAAAAATTCGCAATTATCGCTATTATAAGCAATGATATGTTTGCTAAATAATATTCCTCTTAAGTTTTGTCCAAATAATGAATAGAATAAGAGCTAGAGCGTGATTAGTGCTGCGCCGTTCAACAGACGTAAACTTGGGAAATGAGGATTTTATCCCAACTCATTCCGCCATGTTGCCTCGTGACGTCAGGAGGCGGGTAAAATTCTAGTCGTCACGAGTTTTCACTGGGGGGGGGGGGGGGGGCACATTTCATATGAATATTATTATATTATTATTGGAGTAGGCCTATGGTTTTCATACTACAAAACATATTTTTGTATGAGCGAAGCGAAGATTCCATTTCCACACTGGAGAAAAAATTCCGGAATGTTTTTTTTTCTTTTTCCCCCTGTATTTTTGTGTGTTTGTCAACACGATTCCGGCTAAACCGATACTCCAATTGCGATGAAATTTTCTGGAGGCCTTCGTAATCTCTGAACTTAGAACTGCCACGTTTTTGAGCGCAATCGAAAAATTATTTCTCATAAAAATCGCAATTTTACGATTTTTTTCGATTTTTAAACAATTTCTTTGACTTATAACATCTACATGCTTTATCCGATTGAAATATTTTTAATATTTATTTTTAATATTTATTTTTAATTAATGTAATGTGCGCACCTGATCCTCATGTCTTCGTCGTAAAAATTAAAACTGTGTTACCAAGCGTGTCTCGCAGGCCATAGCAATGGGAAAACGATATCAATTTAAATACCATCTACATAACACATGGCAGCTCAATGCACCAATTACGCTCATCCAACAACGCGTCTGAAAAAGCGTTTGCGAAGATTCCTACTAATAATATTAATCTTTATTGTAATTCATATGCATTATGTTCATAATGCTGTACATTACATTACAAAAAGGAGATATTTATGTAGCAGATAGGGATGGAATCACATCCCTAAAAAATGATCTTCTATATAACCAATAACCATACATTTTCATACTTTACTAATAGTATATATACCAAAAATAAAACAAACATACTTACTTATAAACATTCTGCTTAGGCATATTACTACTTTACGTATTGGATTACCCACGTTAATTAATTTTCTACTTGGAAGTTGGTGTAGTTCTACCTTATATGGTTATATACTCAATGGTTCTACTTAGAGACTAGGTCAGTAATTTTTTTTCAGATTATTGGATGAGCGAAGCGAAGGCTTTAATTTCACTGACACCCCCACCCAAAAAAAAAAATAGATCGGGTGTTTTTTTTTTGCCTGTCTGTTCGCTCTCTACCGGGCAAACGGCATATGCGATCTTGATGAAAATTGGAGGGGCCACCTTCGAAATCTCTGAACTTAGACTTGCCACGTTTTTGGGTACACAATAGAAGAAATATTTCTCATGAATATCGTACTTTTACGATTTTTTTCTCGATTTTTAGTGCGATATTTTCGTAGAGTATTTATTTGCCGTTTGATCCGTATATTCTACACATATTTTGGCCGATTCCGGACGATTCTGACCAAACGGGTGGGGCTACAACGTTCATATTTTACATAAACATTAAATTTATGGTGATGTAGTATCTTTTGAAAGAAATAGTTTAAAATGTTAGCCAGAATCCATAGAAATAAAGGTTTTAATATGAGTTTTTTGAAGTGTATAATAACAGTAAACAAGTAACAATAGAAACTTGACAACAATCACCTAAAATGCGTTTTAAAAGCACTTCCAAAAGTAAAGAGATCCCACGCAAACTGAAAACTTACCAAAAAGCTCATCCATCAACGCGACTAAAAAAAGCGTTCGCGAAGCGGCCTGGTGGTAATGAGCGAAGCAAAGACTTCAATTTCACTGACCCCCCAAAAAATTAACTCGGGTGTTTTTTTCTTTTTTTTCTGTTTGTTCGCTCTCTACCGGACAAACGGCATGCGATCTTGATGAAAATTGGAGGGTACCTTCTTGAACTTAGACATACCTGCTACGTTGTTGGGTACAATCGAAGAAATTTTTCTCATGAATGTCGTACTTTTACGATTTTTTTCAATTTTTAATGCGATATTCTCGTGTCATTTGGGCCGATTCTGACCAAACGTGTGGCGCTACAACGTTCATATTTTACATGGACATTAAAGTTATGGTGATGTAGTACCTTTTGAAAGAAAAAGTTGGAAAAAGTTAGCCAGAGGCCCGGAATCCATAGAAATAAAGGTTTTAATATAAGTTTTTGCGGTATATAATAACAAAGTAACAATAGAAACTTGACAACATTCACCCACAATTGCGTTCAAAAAGCCCTTGCAAATGTAAAGAGATCCCATGCAAACTAAAAACTTACAAAAAAGCTCATCCATCAACGCGACTTTATATTAATACAATACTCTATACTAGGAAAACGCTTAAGTCCCGCCGCGTTGATGGATGAGCGTAATTGTTTTTAAACGAAAAAAGCGTAAAATTGCGATTTTTTTAATAGATAATTTTTCGATTACGCTCAAATTTCACACGAATATATTAATTCATAAAATTAAGGTTCTGTGAAAAAATCATTACAATCGAATAAAGCATGTAGATGTTACAAGTCGAAGAATTTTTTTAAAAATCGGAAAAATTCGTAAAATTGCAATTTTCATGAGAAATAATTTTTCGATCGATTTTTCCCCCCGTGCAGTTCTTCGTTCAGAGATTTCATAGACCTCCATAAAATTTCATCGCAATTGGAGTATTGGTTTAGCCGGAATCGTGTTCACAGACACACAAAAATATAAAAAAAAAGAAAGAAAGAAAGGAAAAAAAACATTCCGGATTTTTTTCTCCAGTGTAGTGAAATGGAATCTTCGCTTCGCTCGCTACGCTCATCCAATTAATTGAATGAGCGAAGCAAAGACTTCAATTTCACTGACCCCCCAAAAAATTAACTCGGGTGTTTTTTTCTTTTTGTTCTGTTTGTTCGCTCTCTACCGGACAAACGGCATGCGATCTTGAAGAAAATTTGAGGGCACCTTCTTGAACTTAGACAGACCTGCTACGTTGTTGGGTACAATCGAAGAAATATTTCTCATGAATGTCGTACTTTTACGACTTTTTCGATTTTTAATGCGATATTCTCGTGTCATTTGGGCCGATTCTGACCAAACGGGTGGGGCTACAACGTTCATATTTTACATGGACATTAAAGTTATGGTGATGTAGTACCTTTTGAAAGAAAAAGTTGGAAAAGTTAGCCAGAATCCATAGAAATAAAGGTTTTAATAAAAAAATAAAAATAAAAAACAATAGAAACTTGACAACATTCACCCACAATTGCGTTTAAAAAGCCCTTGCAAATGTAAAGAGATCCCATGCAAACTAAAAACTTACAAAAAAGCTCATCCATCAACGCGACTAAAAAAAGCGTTCGCAAAGCGGCCTAGTTATATTACATTATACATAAAGCCTTGCATTGCACTCATAAATCATTATCATGTCATGAAAACAACACATGAGTATTGAAAGTTGTTGTTACAGCTGTAACTTCTTCCAGGTCCAGCTCGTAATTATCTAATTTGAGATTTTGCGAATACATGAAGTATTTTTAATGTAGTTGAATATTTGGATGAGCGAAGCGAAGACTTCAATTTAACTTTGTGTTTTTTTGTTTGTTTTTGGATGAGCGTAGCGAGCGTAGCGAGCGAAGTGAAGACTTCAATTTGACTTTCTGTTTTTTTGTTTGTTTTTCACTTACGTTACCCCAAGAAAAATAGCTCGGGTGTTTTGTTTTTTGTTAGTTTTTCTGTCTGTTTTTTCGCTCTCTACCGGGCAAACGGTATATGCGATCTTGATGAAAATTTGAGGGGACCTTCGAAATCTCTGAACTTAGACTTGCTACGTTTTTGGGTACAATCGAAGAAATATTTGTTATGAATATCGTACTTTTACGATTTTTTTTCGATTTTTTGTGCGATATTTTCGTCACATTTGGGCCGATTCTGACCAAACGGGCGGGGCTACAACGTTCATATTTCACATGTACATTTAGATTATGGAGATGTAGTACTTTTTGAAAGAAAAATTCGAAAAAGTTAGCTAGAATCCATAGAAATAAAGGTTTTAATATGAGTTTTTTTAAATTTTAGTGCGATATTTTCGTCATATTTCGGCCGATTCTGACCAAACGGGTGGGGCTACAACGTTCATATTATACATGGTCATTTAGGTTATGGTGATGTAGTACCTTTTGAAAGAAAAAGTTGAAAAAGTTTGCCAGAATCCATAGAAATAAAGCTTTTAATATTAGTTTTTTACGGTAAATAATACCAATTGACAAGAAACAATAGAAACTTGACAACAATCATCTACAATGCGTAGGCAGCAAAACAAAGCACTTGCAAAAGTAAAGATGTCCCACGCAAACTAAAAACTTTAAAAAGCTCATCCATCAACGCGGTGGGACTTTAGCGTTTTCCTAGTTTACTTACGTTACCACAAGAAAAATAGCTCGGGTGTTTTGTTTTTGTTAGTTTTTTGTCTGTTTGTTCGCTCTCTACCGGGAAAACGGCATATGCGATCTTGGTGAAAATTGGAGGGGACCTTCGAAATCTCTGAACTTAGAGCTGTATTGTTTTTGGGTACAATCGAAGAAATATTAATTCTCATAAATATAGTACTTTTACGATTTTTTTCGATTTTTTGTGCGATATTTTCGTGTATTCGATTGGCAAAACGGGCTACTGCCGATATGATGAAACTGTATAGGAACGTTTTAAATACATAAAATCATATATGTTATGATTTTGAAGACATTGAAAAAAATTCTATAGAAATCGATACTTTTACGATTTTTTTGCGGTTTTTAATAACGAATTTCGTGAATATTTGGCCGATTATTGACCAACGGGTTGGGCTAACACGTTCATATTACATTGACATAAAATTAGGTGAGTAGGCCCTTGAAAGTAAAAAGTATGAAAAAGTTGCTCAAAAATTATAGAAATAAAGGTTTTAATATAAGCGCTTTTACATGTGTATAATTAACAAGTTTTTCAAGTAACTATAGAAAAAGTAAGGAGATTCCACATAAAAACGTAATCATTGGACAGAAATATTCCAAAAAAAAGCTCATCCATCAACGCGACTGGAAATAGCGTTCGCGAAGCGGCCTAGTATTGCCAATGCCATCATTTTGAATTAGTCGCCCATACTGCTACCTAGTGCTGCAATATTCAACTAATTTGAACACCGCCGGAAAATATTGAGCCAAAAATAGTTCTCAGAGAAAAGATTTTACAAGATGATCAGAATATGAAATTATCAAAGAAGCTTCTTAGATAAATATAAAATGTAAAATTGCTTTTATGAAATGAGTCAAATAAGCCTGCACAAGCTTCCAAACGGGGACATGTGATGATTCACATAGCGCATTGATACAACAATCTATCTACTTGCGATCGCTTTCACTTATCTGTTCTCGGCACAGCACGGCTCCACGGCAGTGATCGGGCGAACTGAAAGTGGGAGGATTGCGTGTGTCTTTTAGAATCTGTTAATTTTTGTGCACCATGAGCTGGCAGGATTATGTTGACAAGCAATTGCTAGCTTCTAGGTGTGTTACCAAAGCAGCAATTGCTGGACATGATGGGAATGTGTGGGCCAAATCGGAAGGGTTTGAGGTAAGTTACGGGCTAGGTTACAGCCTAGAGCCTGATAGGCCCTAAGGCCTACGGGTCATAGGCCTACCATGTCGGACCTGCCTAGGCCTAGCCTATTGGGCATAAGCCTAGGCCAAGCTTGTTTAGAACCGTATAGCCCTGATGCTCATAAGATAGCCTAGGCCTAGGCCCTAGGCATGTGACACTTAGGCCTAGGCACCGTTCCGTAGGCTAGGCCTAGGCCTAGGGGCCTGTGGGTTCGACGGTCGCCGGTGCTTGCTGTCTTGCCCCTTGAGAGTAAGCTAGGGCTAGGGCCTAGACTAGACTAGCTGAATTCTTCCGTTTAAAACATCTGGTAGGCCTAGGCCTACCGAGCTTAGGTCTAGGCGCCTTTGTGGAATGGAATACTAACCTAGGCCTAGGCTAGCTAGTAGGGCTAGGGGCCTAGGCCTACATGAAAAGTGAGCAATGGCATGGCCTTAACACAAAAAAGGCTAAAGACTAGCTAGCCCTAGGCCTAGCCTAGCCCTGCATAGTAGGTAGGCCTAGCAGCTCTTTTTCGGTTGGTGTGCTCCCTTATTAATACACTGTTTTTTTGCACTAAAATCACTGAAACACAACTATAAATGAGAAATAAATGAGTATAGGTCCAGTAAAAACGATTTTGGTATCACTAAACCGCCCAGAAATGCAATTACACAAGTCAATTACACTACAAAAACACTCGCACATTTCACTGTTTTCTGTCAGCCATCTTGTAAGTAATTGTATTCTGAATGTTTCAACCCGTGCTAGTAACGTACAATAAAATAACTTTCATAATCCAAAATTTAATAATCACATTTTTGCGTTAAATAGTAAAAAAAAAAAAACGTCGCTATTTTAAACGAAAATACTTTCCGTGAAAGTCCTTTTAAAAAATAGTGACGTTAAAGGTTTGTAGGGGAGTATTTTTGTGAATAAAGTTGGTACGGAGTGAGTACAATGAAAGAGGAGTGAACTGCGCATGCCCTATGTACACGACGACCTGTGCAAACATCGCCAAATATTTGTGTAGCTAAAATATGTATAAATTAATGAATAACATTGTATATTTCCATACCGTTTTCTATAAATGACATCATTAATCATTAATAATGCGTTGATTTACATTTATTTCTCGTTAATAGTTGTTTTTCAGTGATTTTAGTGCAAAAAACAGTGTATTAATAGGGGAGCACACCAACCGAAAAAGTACCGGCCTAGCCTAGGCCTACTATAGCTTAGGCGGAACTCTTTCGGTTGGTATGGACAGTTTTTGATCAGTAGGCCTACGTAAGATTTAAAATAGCGACATTATAGGTTTTGTAGGTACTTTTAGGGGTACCAACTTAACAGGAATGAAATTCCGGACAAAGCCTCGTAAGATTGGGGGGGGGGGGGGGGGGGGCACACCACATTATTGTAAGCATCATTCACAACTAGTTATAAGGCGTAAGTGGTAAGAAATGCTAGGCGTTTACAACAACCATACCATTTTTCATTGCTCCTGTGTATTGCGCATGCGCGTACAGTCAGCTGTGGAATAAAATAAGCAGGAGTGGGGAGTTTCCTTGTTTGTGATTGGCTCGTCGTAAGAAACCTGTCGTAAGAATTGGATTTTGGGCAATTCGTTACGACATAAACCATACGCCTTGCGACTTAGGACGTGTTGTGAACGTTTTGATTGAAACACATACTCGGCAATACAAAATATTACGCCTTAGAACTAGTTGTGAATGATGCTTTACTACAACCATCCCATTTCTCTCAACTAAAGATCTTTTTTTTTAAATTTGAAGTATGGAACACAGGATCAACTTACAGAAACTAAGAGTGTTGTGAATTATGATTATAGGGATGACGAAACCCAACTTTTTTACGACCCGTCCACATTACCCGCGGGTTACCCGGGTAGTAACACAAAAAAATCGTGTGAGGTGTCTAATGAACTGCGAAGAAACGCGCTCATCAATTATCGTAATATCTCAGACGTAATGCTGTTCTGTAAACACTGACGTGCCAATGAAGTAGTATTTCATAATCACGAAAGAGGAACAGCAGCAGGCCTTAAGTGTGTGTGTGGCTCGTTGGTCTTGTTGTTAGCGTATCTGCTTCCAATGCAGAAGGTCCAGGGTTTGATTCCCGCTAAAGTCAGTAGTTTTTTAACTTCTGATTTGGACTTAAGTCAATCAGTTCGTGTCTTAGGAGTTTGTAAACGAAAAAAAAACTTTGTCCTAGCAACAAAGCACATAGTAGGCCTAAATTCAGAGTTGTTCTGAATCGGCCTTGTTGATTCTGGCGTTGATTCGCGGGTGTTCGCACTGTCCATACCACTGATTGCTATATTTCCTATTAAAAATATCGTTCTTTGGTTAGTTATCGCTCACTCGTCGATTGCGTCGAGGCCTACAGGGTTGGCTTGGTCGCTTTGATTTAAAGTCCTCCACTGAAAATCATTTAGGCCTATATAACTGAGTGGATAGACTCTAAATACAATTTATTTATTTATTTTATAGATAACACTCACTGTTCCTTGCATCTGCTTTATCTTGTCACAGTCAGGTCAAGGTCACGTTGCATTGTCGCAGGGTGAGGGGGGGGGCTATAGCGGGAATGCTACCGCTCAGATAATAATTGTAGGTAACAAAGTAGGGAAAGGCCAGCCTCAGCGTATCTCTATTCCCATGAGCATAATTATTTCAGTTATCACCATGGGTGATAGCTTTTGGCTTCAATCAGATTGAAAACATTAGAGATGTCAAACCGAGTACCCGTCGTCTTCCCTAATTATGAACATCTTAGGCGTTGAATACTTTTAGTAATGATGTTAAGGATATTTAGATATAGGCCTAGCAATACAAAATTCAAAATGCGAACAGAACGTAAACAATGAACATTGCAAGCAAAATAAAATCAGTTCACCGCTCAAATCACCGACTGTCCAGACAAAACAAAATGTGATTGTGCCGCCGGCCGCGTACGGGCGGCGGTTGAAGACAAAGAGAGAAGCTGATTGCAACAGAATGGCAAAGATCGAGATTCGAGAACAAATTACCAAGTTGAAACATATTGCCAGTGATTCTAACCTACATCGAAAAGACAGTGGATCAATAAATCCTTTTAGACGATCATACACGAATTCTATTAATATGTAGTGAATATTAGTATTTTTTACAAATTCCGGACAACGTGATGTCCGGAACGGGTCAATTCCTCCATCCGGACATAGGCCTATGTGTTCAAATCCTGACTGTCCGGAGAAATTCCGGACGGTTGGCAACCCTAGGTAGGTACCTACTTTAGATTTAAAATAGCGACATTAAAGGTTTTGTAGGTAGGCCTACTTTAGATTTAAAATAGCGACGTTAAAGGTTTTGTAGGTACACATAAAAAAAACTGTACATACCAACCGAAAGAGTACCGCTTAGGCCTATTTCCATTTAGGCCTAGCCTAGAGTCTCTATGTTAAGCAACACCAGAGCTGATGTAGCCCCCTAGCCCTAGGGGTACTTTTTTGGTCGGTGCGGTCCAACTTTTTAACACAGTTTTTTTTCGAAGAAAAACAATAGGCCCTACTTCAAATGATGTACATATTTTACAATTACAAATAGAGCTTTATTTATTTATTTATTTATTTATTTATTTATTTATTTATTTATTGTTTGTTTGTTTGTTTGTTTGTTTATTATTTATTTATTTATTTATTTATTTATTTATAGGGGCTACTTGTTCATTAACGGGACCCCCTCCAAAAAATGTAAAAATTCAGTAAAAACATTTCATTAGACAATCATAACTACTAGGCCTACATCTACTCCATTCTAGTTTCAAGATGTCAGGAAAACACAATTATTTTGAACAAAGTCTCAAAAACATCCTTTCCGGCTTCAAACTTTGCGCCAGAAGAAGTGACACAGGCACAGCCTACGCCAACATACTTCACCTACAAAACCTTTTAAATATAAAGGACTGTCAATGGAAAAGTACTTTTGTTTAAAATAGCGACGTTAAAGGTTTTGAAGGTTCATTTGGTGTCCGTGAACGTCAATGTCAGCTGCACGGCGACGACTGCTCTCATGTAAGCCTACGCGTTCCAATGGACTGTACTCGCCCGAGTCACGTTGAACGTGTGAGTCAAGTTCACTGTCAAGAGTCAAATTCAACTCCTCGCAAGTTGTAATTATTTATTGTTAACAGAAATAAGTTTTAAAAAAAACGACGATGGGGGACCAATTAACAAAAAATTGAGGGGGGTCCCGTTAATGAACAAGTACCTACCCATTCTGTTTTATAAACAAAGGTCAGTTATAACTATAAGTAGCGAGGATTGACGCGGCCTAGGCCTAGGCCTATACGCTAAAACAGCAATTTGAATGCCTTCTAATTTAAAGCAAACCTGTAGAAAAACATGGTTAGAGAATACAGCCAATTTAACATACAGTCGGGACCACTTTTCGATCCCCAATTTTACACCGTTTTACCCATATTTGGGACAATGTTAACTAGGGATGAGCGCATGTTGCTATCGGAGCACATTTTAACATTTCAAATATTTTTTTCCTACGCAAGTTTGTGAAATTACCACATATTACCGTACCTGTTTGGTGACACATTTCCGGTCAGCTAGTACTAACAAAAGTGAGCATTGTCAAACAATAGAGCTTCCAAGTAATCCAGACTAAATCTCTGCGTTCTGCGTAAAAAGCTGGTTTTCTCGAGCTCGGCCAACAGTCTTGGAGAGTACCTAGGTCTATAGGCTCCATAGGACTTGCGGTTTTGGCAAATCGCTGTTGCTCGGCTGACTGACACCACAGGTGTTTGAAATTTTGAACATAGGTCTACCTATGTCACAAAAGTGGAAGTATAGGGCTCTACACTAACACATTTCTACATTTTGTTTGAAAATAATTGGATGAGCGAAGCAAAGACTTCAATTTCACTGACCCCCCAAAAAATTTAGCTCGTTTTTTCTTTTTTTTGCCTGTTTGTTTGTTCACTCTCTACCGGGCAAACGGCATATGCGATCTTGATGAAAATTTGAGGGGACCTTCGAAATCTCTGAACTTAGAGGTGTATTTTTTTGGGTACAATCGAAGAAATATTTCTCATGAATATTGTACTTTTACGATTTTTTCCCGATTTTTAGTGCGATATTTTCGTGACATTTGGGCCGATTCTGACCAAACAGGTGGGGCTACAAGCCTGCAACGTTCATATTTTACATGGACATTAAGGTAATGGTGATGTATTGCTTTTTGAAAGAAAAAGTTGAAAAACTTAGCCAGAATCCATAGAATAAAGGTTTTAATATGAGTTTTTTTAGTTTTATAATAACAATTAACAAGTAACAATAGAAACTTGACAACAATCACCTACAATGCATTCAAAAAGCACTTGCACAGGAAAAGTGGTAATACGCAAACTAGAAACTTACAAAAAAGTTCATCCATCAATGCGGCGGGACTTAAAGCGTTTTCCTAGGTTATTGAAAATAAATTAGTTTTCAGAAATTTTGATACCGTAGTCCTGCTTGTTATAAACTCTATAAAATTGACTAGGCTTATTCGTGATTTTTTTCCCGGCTGTCTAGGGTATGACTGTAGGGCTGGGCTGTCCATGTACCTACCGTACACGTACTTTACAGTGGTGTAGGCCTATTGCCAAATCTACCAGTACGTATATGCTTTTTCTCATTTGGTGGGTCAGCCGCCGGAGGCCCTCTCGCCGAAGGCGAAAAAAAATTCAACATTCTATAATTTCGTCATGTTTTAACTGAAAAATGGCAACTCAAGAGATTACCGTTTTGTTCATGATGGATATACACTTAGTTGATTTTAGGCGTAAACTTCAATTTGATTGCCCACAACTAAATCATCATGTGTATAAAATTATGTTAGCCTACGCACAATATTAGAGACAGTTTTGAAATAAATTAATAGCTCAAAAATTTAAACTTCTTCTTGCACTCGGACTCTGTAAGCGAGGTTTTACAGCAAGATGATCTCTTGGTCTATTAAAACACGTAATACTGGCTAAAACCAATCCATATATATTCAATAATCTTTTGATTTGCAAAACAAGTTTTATTATTTTACGAAACGAATCCTAATAGGCCTATAACACACACTTGCACTCCATGAAAACCACTAAGAAACTAACAGTCTGCAGAAAACGCATTCCTTTCCAGTTCCCCTGAAAGTAGGCGGAGGAATAAAGCCAATTCGGTGCCTTGAGCCCAAATATCATAGTGTTTTTGGAAAGAGGATTTTGTCAATTTTCAGTCATTCCTTGACATGTTGTGTTACGGTACTTTCGGGGTCAGACAGTCAGACTAATCGAAGAAAGGTGATGAGGGAAAGAATGACGATAATAAATAGTTCGCCTATGCGAATATAATTTGATCTTTAAAAAAACATGGTTACGATCGTATCATTGCGTATCACTCGTATCGCAAGCAAAAGCAGTGTGTATACGAACATTTTCTAGCGCAAGCAATGCGTATACGGTGTATACGCACCACTACACCCCTGGTATATAGACAACTTTGCAAAGTTCCATACGTTGGATGCTTCTTGTGTCCGAGCGAATAGCTATTTGCTAACTGCATAATGTGTCATATTCCCCGTTAATTAGGCCTAATAACCTAGGCTCCATATATGACTCTTTGAGAATTTGGGCTAGGCAGGCCCCTAGGTCCAATTACATTTTTGACAATAATTGATAATGGGGTGGCTATAAATCGTTGCCTAGGCCTATAGAATAATAACCAATAACAAATCATCCATTAAAAATGTGATAGGCGGGAATAACTGGAGGTACCCTGGTGAAAAATCTTAACAAGATCTTGACAAGATCTTGACAAGATTGTTTTGTAAGATCTTGCATTTTTCTTGACAAGATCTTGTAAAATCTTGGCAAGATCTTGTATAATCTTGGCAAGATCTTGTATAATCTTGACAAGATTGTGGTAATGTGGTTGGTCTATTTATGCGGTACGCCTACTTGATGCAATTTCGATACACACTATGCCACCTTATTAGATGTTTATCCGTAGCTTGTTAATCTAGGCCCTGTGAACAAGAACATCTATAAAGCAAGTAGGCTTGCCTGCAGGCTAGGGCAAACACAGGCCTAGACCTATAGTGCAAGGCATAATACTTAAAGTCAACTGTCATCTAAGCCTACTACCTAGGCTACAAGTAGTGGTTGTAATACTCACATAGTCTGAGGTCTGTAAAAGACATGGCAACTATAGATTCAGATTCAGATTCAGAAAAATTTTTATTCTCAAGAAAATAAATACAATTGGTACATAAACAAACAAGAGAAGAGAATAGTCGAGAGAAGCCCACATAAGCACAGTGCTCGTGTGTGGGCAGTTATAATACATGTTAAATTTAAAACAATTACAAGATGTTAGCAAAGATAGAGTTTAAATTAATAGTAGTTTGTACAACATGAAAAAATAAGAAATAATAAAATAAAAATAAAATAAATTTATGCAAGGAAGCAATTTATATGGTAAAATTCTTAAAACTAAACTAAACTAAACTAAACTAAAGAGATAGACAAAGGAATTTTTATAATAAAATTTAGCCTTGAGACTAAGTTGACAAGTAATACTAATTGGCTAGAACAGATTGGGCATTATTATTGTTATTTAATCCCTTTTCAAAGAGCCATTTCTTCACGTTATTTTTAAAAGAACATAGAGAAGAAACGAAACATTTTTCAGGCAAGGTATTATGAATTAAAGGTCCTAGAAAAGAAATATGTCTTTGACCCAGACGTGTGTTTTTCCTAGGTAGGAATAATCCATGTCTGGTTGAAAGCCTAGTATTAGAGCGTGAATCAGACACATTCAGCTGTTTCCTCCTGTGTGTGTGTCCTTGAGATTTTTATGAATAAAGAGGAGAATATTTTTAATATATAATTGTCTAATGTCAAGAACCTTTGCTTGATCAAAGGTAATAGTGGAAGAGAAATCCTTAGGTTTTTTCATCATTGTTTTAAGGGCTAGTTTTTGAATAATTGATAAAGAGTTAAGAACATTTTGCACACCACCCCATCCAATAATGCCATATTCAAAGCTTGACTGAAGCAAAGCAAAATATATAGTTCTAAGGACCTTAAGTTCAAAGATATTTCTTAATCTGTAAAAAACATAAAATAGACTTTTTGATTTGTTACATAGAGCGCGAACATGTTCATTCCATTTTAAGTGATTGTCTATTTTAAGACCTAAGTATTTAGTCGATGAGACTTTTTCAATCTTATTTTAATTATTTAGCTTATTGAACGAGTGAGCGTAGCGAACGTAGTGATTTCCATTCGACTTAAACGGCCCTAATTGTTTTTCTGCGTGCGTGCGTGTGTGTGTGTGTGTGTACGTTGAAAATCAGCCGAATCGCTGAACAGATTGCGCTGAAATTTTAAACAGACATCTGGTACGAGTTTATTGAGAACTGTTAACAAAATCAGCAAGATTCATTGCGATTTAAACCTACAAGAAATAATAAACTGAAAAATAGACTTCCAATGTTTAGAATTATTTTAACGACAATGTTTTAGATTTTGAAAAGATATTTTTTGTTTGTTTTTCGCCTGGCCGTGAAATGCCGTGCCCATGCAAGGTCAGTCGAATGTTGGACGTCAGGTACCCCCAAATTCCGCTCGTAGATTGAGTAAACCTTGCAATATTTTCACGTATTTCGTACTGGCTATGTTTACCATAGTAGGCCCTATTGCCACAGATGATGGACTACACTGCGTTATATGCATTTCAAAACATGTTTAATTATTTTTGAAATACAATCTAGAAATTACAAAATCTTTCCCGACCAGGGGATTGAACCCACGTCTCCCACATTTCGGCTACAAGGGCGCTTTAGCCAACTAGACTAGGGAAACGCCAAAGTCGTAGTTAGACGAGTGAGCGAGTCATGTGGTGAGTACCCGGGAACATTTGCATTTAAGTTTGATAATTATATTCGCATAAATAATAGTTTTTTAAAGTTAAGTTGGTAAACGGGGACGGGCGCGTCAACTGTAAGGTCATAATGCGCCTCTCTAGCCTATGATAGGCTAGGTAGGCCTAAGGTAGGGGGAAGAAAAGTAATGTAACCGGGTACTCAACACATGGCTCACTCACTCGTTTAACAACGACTTTGGCGTTTCCCTAGTTTAGCCTATTTAAATGTGTATGTGGCCTTTGCTTACGATGTAGACCAGGTCTATATTGTCAACTGTCTACTCTAGTTCTAACTTCTAAGTAAACTGAAACAGTGAGACAGCACAAATGCAGGCTTGCATGGCTTGTTTAATGTAACTGTTAGTGATGACTGCAGACTGATGAGGTTCAAGATGCTAACACCAGGTGGCAGATTTTGACAAGATCTTGTTTCTAACCAAGTTCTTGCCAAGATCTTAACAAGAATATTCTTGCTAAGAATCTTGCCAAGAATATTCTTGTTAAGAATCTTGCTAAGAATCTTGCCAAGATCTTGCCAAGAAACAAACAAGATCTTATTTCAATGCAAGATCTTGGCAAGATCTTACTTAACACAAGTTCTTGTCAAGATCTTGCAAGATCTTACTAGATCTTGACAAGAATTTTCACCAGGGTAGGCCTGGGCCAACGCAAAGCTTCCTGAACCAAACACTATCAGCCGCATCATGCGACAATCTGAAAGTAGGCCTACTACACTTTGTCTCACCATATCCTGAGCCCGGCGTTTTTGTGGGTTCAAAGAGCGCAGGCTGTGGTGGTCGCATTGTAAACGTATCACAGTTTGACAGCTGAAGTGGACTTCGCAGAGCAGTAAAGTAAAGTCACGTCCAGTGCGACCTTGGCCCTATATCCTGTATGGGGATGATATTGATGGAGCGAGTGTAATTGAAACGTTGATCTTGCGCGGCATTATAGTAATGTAGGCGCAGCAAGAAGAGTAAACCACTAAACACAGGCCTACATACAAGTGGTTTTCGATACTCGGGAGGTTGCAACCAACTTGCATCGGATATGATTGTACTTTGTTATCACGGAGAGGCCCATCCTTCCCGTCAAATTCGGACGGGTTTACTACCTTTCATAATAGAGCAGGCGACATCCTAGTTTCTTTGAACCCTAAAACGCCGGGCTCAGGATATGGTGGGACAAACTGTAGGCCTGCCTACTATCACAGAGAATGGAGGTTCAAGACTGGTCTTTTTAGGCGAGAAATTTGATTCATGCATAGGCCTACTTGGAAATGTTAAGAAGATTTTGGAGGTTGATAAAAAGTGTAAAATTGTCCATATTCGTGATGTTTTTTTGGCTGATTAGTTCAAAGTATCAAAAATCTATGACCGTAGGGCTGTCCTTGCATGCGTTGATGGATGAGCTTTTATGGTTGATTATCGGCCCAAATATCACGAAAATATTGTATTAAAAATCGGAGGGAAAAATATCATAAAAGAACAATTTCTATGAGAAATATTTCTTCAAATGTCTCTAAAATCATAACATATAATTTCAGTGATAAACGTTCCCATAAAGTTTTATCAAGATCGGAGTAGCCGTTTGCCTGGTCGCGGGCCAAATATCACGAAAATATCACATTAAAAATATAAAAAAATCGTAAAAGTACGATAATCATAAGAAATATTTGATTGATTGTACCCAAAAACGTGGCAAGTCTAAGTACAGGAATTTCGAAGGTCCCCTCAAATTGTCATCAAGATCGCATTACCGGTATACCTATGCCGTTTGCCCGGTAGAGCACGAACAAACAGACTAAAATACAACAACTAAAAAACGAGCTAATTTGGGGGTGAGTGAAATTGAAGTCGACCGGGTAGGCTTAGCAGTGTTAATTTCCCGTAGGCATGTCCACGGTTAAATTAGGCCTACAACTCAATAGGCCTACTTGTTCCATACGGTTAAATAGTAGGGATGTGCGAACGTTCGAAGTTCGAACTAAACTTTTTTTAAGTTCCGAGTTCGGCTCGAGTTCAAAAAAAATTTTGAAGTTCGATATTTTTTTTTTTTTTTACTAATTTGTAATGGTGTGCGGTCACATATTATTTGACAAGTCAAAAATGGTTCTCAGTTTACAGGTTCAAATTTAAAAACAAAAAAAATGGATGGTGGAGGCGCCGGTCCAGAAGTTAGCCCTACATACTTTCTTGGTGGGGGTGCCAGTCCAGACTTATCACTATTTTACCTATTATTTATGACGGTTTGATATACCTTTAGGTTGGGTTCGAGTTCGATACAGTTCGAAAAAATTTTAAGGTTCGTAGTTTTTTTTTTTAAACTGGAAGAGTTAGAGTTCGAAGTAAAAACAGTGGGTTAGTACATCCCTATTAAATAGCCATATAGAATGGTAAACCTTTGGCAAATTAAACCCTAGTCTCTAGCCAGAGGCCTAATTATTACTAATTAGTTTTAAGAGTTAAAACATTAGAGTTTGGATATTGTTAAACGTGCTGCAATTTTGCTTACTAGCGTAAGATGTATTCATTTCCAAAAGAAGTTGCCTAAACCGTTCACTTTTTGTGATAAACAAACTAAATGCAATTTGAGCCTTCCATGTTTTTATTCCAGCTGGTGCGGTCAACATTTTTCAACATCCCTGATACTCCGCTCAATGCCAACCTAGTCATTGTGTAGGGCTCAATTTGGTGTATAGACGATTTCAAAGCATTATGAAAATTAGGAGTTAACATGCCGACTGCTATAACCTCAGGTGTGTGACAGACTGCGTCTCCCACAGAGTAGGGTATGCCTCATTCTGCCACACACCCAAGCATGTTAAACTTGAGTAGGCCTATGATTTCCATAAAGATTTGCACATGATATAGAGTGCACTTGTGATTCATGAAATTGTCTAGAATCACTAAAGGTTCACACAACCCTACTAGCCTAACTACGTTTAAACGTAACCCTTCTCCTAATACCAACTTATTGTGATTATTCTGTAGACCTACATTATAAATGTAACAAAGAATGTAAAAGAGGCTAAACAATATAAACTAAACAAACTAAACTAAACATTCATCAATATTACCCTCTTTTAGTACTGAGTAGTTTATTCACCAATTTTTGGATGAGCGTAGCGAGCGAAGCGAAGATTCCATTTCACTAGGCCTACACTGAAAAAAAAAATCCAATGTTTTTTTTTTTCTTTTTTTTCTGTTTGTATTTTTGTGTGTTTGTTAACACGATTCCGGCTAAACCGATATTCCAATTGCGATGAAATTTTCTGGAGGCCTTCGAAATCTCTGAACTTAGAACTGCCACGTTTTTTAGCGCAATCGTAAAATTATTTCTCATGAAAACACAATTTTACGATTTTGTTTTATTTAAAAAAAATCTTCGACTTAGCCTATAATACCAACATGCTTTATCCGATTTTAATGATTTTTTCACAGAACCTTAATTTTATAAATTTAGATATTCGTGTGAAATTTGAGCGCAATCGAAAAATTATTTCTCATGAATATCAAAATTTTATGGGTTTTTTCTTTTTTAAATTACGATTAATTAAAAATTTTAAAATTTAAGTTATTTTTTTATTTAATTTAACTTAATTTATTTTTTAATTCGACTAAGTAATGATTTTTTCACAGAACAACAGAAAATCCGCATGCATGTATTTAAGTTAATTTTTTATTTAATTTAATTTAATTTAATTTTAAATTCGACTAAGTAATGATTTTTTCACAGAACCTTAAATTTATGAATTAATATAATTATTCATGAGAAATTTGAGCGCAATCGAATAATTATTTCTTATGAAAATCGCAATTTTATTATTTTTTTCTTTTTTAAAAATTTTGATTGGTAGCCGGTAATTAAAAAAATAAAAAATTCAAGTTAATTTTTTATTAAATTTAATTTAATTTAAAAAAAACTTCGACTTGGTAATGATTTTTTCACAGAACAACAGAAAATCCGCATAACACATGGCAGTTCAATGCACCAATTACGCTCATCCAACAACGCGCCTTGCAAAGCTTCCTAGTAGGCCTATATACATTAGAGTGGGCCGAAAAACTACATTTTTTTTTGTTTAAAGTTGTAATACCGCGGGAAAGTTGCGAATTGTGGAGACTAAAAAAATGAATAATAAATTTTAAAAATCGGTTCATATCTTCCGGTCGCGCATGTGCTCTAAACTTTTCCAAAATTTTGAAAAATTCACATTTTTACGATAATTTATATCTTTACATAAGGGGTTGACCTTGCGTTAACGTCCAGTGACTACTTGCACACTGAATGGGTGAAAAGTGAAATAACTCTAGAACATGGCAATTTAGGGCCTCTGAAATAAATAATAATTAGCATTACAGCTACCTTTTGATAATATCTAGAGGGGAACATCTGGTCCATTTTAATTCATGTGTCGGGCAAAGCTGGCATTTAATATCGGTCACAAATTAATAAATCATTAAATGTCAGTCCCAATCATGTGTTTTGGTCAATTTATTGTTGTGGGCCCTAGCAAGGCCTTCACAAAGGTCTTTTAACTTACCTATTTGGCTAACTGAACATCAGATTAAATATAAGCTTTGTTCATTTCATTTTACACCAAAACATTACAATATAAGGAAAACATATTTAACACATTTAAAGGAAATACAATAATATGTAGGCCCTACCAACAAAAATAAGAATTTAAGAAAATGAATCCTCACATGGGCCTTGCGGCCTGTGCGTGAGGGCTTCCTACTTTAAATAATTAGAAAAACAACAAACAGACCAGATGGCAAAAGGTACTAGAGATATTACAAAGAATATAATAAATAAGGCACACTATAATATGCAATTAAATATCAAGAGATATAGGCCTATAAGATAATTTCGAAAATTTTGTAATTGAACATAAAACATAACACAATGAGTATGAATAAATTAATACATTAATAAAGTAAATAATATCAAAAGTAGTGTGGAGAATGTATAGGCCTAGAGCAATTAATAACATTATTGTAGATGAAATAAAAAAGTGCAAAAAGGGTATTGACCTGAGTTTAAACCCTATTGTTACTGTATAGTGTCGTATAGTGTATAGTGACGCTCAATCGGTAAATGGTATAGAAGGTGTAACTAAAATTTATTTCTAAGAATAACTTCAGTTACGGTTCTGTTGAAAGACATTATTTATAAGATTTTTACAAAATTCTCTGTTTGATTTGTTAGGTAGAAGCCATAGCTTTAATTCCGTGTGATAAGCAGGTTACAAACATAACCTCACATGCCAGATCTAGGCCCAAACATTGTTGTCAGTGATAATGTAGTAAGTTTAGGCGTACTAGCTACTTACCGGTACCGGTAAGCCTTACGGCCCATTAAGTAGGGCTTAATTAGAATACAAACGAAAATGTGAAATTCTGTAATTTTGGTTTTTGGCTGGTCTGGTGCAGATCTTGCAAAAATGTTACAACAAGGCAGAGAAGCTAGGCGCTAGGCTTATTTGAAAGTGTTTGTTCACTTCTTCTTTCTTGTTAACTGTCTCGTTGATTCTTTTGGTCATTATTTAGAAGGCAGTGGCGCTTAGGCCTACTAAATTGTAACTTGAACACAATATTCAGGCCTAGGCCTAAATTAATTAAAAAATATGTTTAACATTTGGTTTTGTAGTAGGTGACTATGATGCTAAGTTAATACCGTACTAGACAGAAATTAAAAAAGTGCCAACACCGAGGTTCGAACCCGGGACCTTGGCTTTTCGGGCCTCGCTCTTACCAACTGGAGGCCAAGTCTTGAAACTTGCGTTTCAACTCGCCTCCCGTTTTGAGTCGCAAATTTCCGACAAGTCGCTCAAAACCATCAAATCGGTAGTCTTGAGACAAACTTGCGAAACGGCTTGCGACTTGTCTCGCAAGTTTTTTTACGTTTCAAACCACGAGGTCTTACCTTGCGTGTAGAGATTTATTTGTGTCTTGACTGCCACATCGAAAGTTTTTAATGACTAAATAAATATTTATAAGGTACATCCTATGTATAAAGGCGTAAATTACACTCTAGAAATGTTGGCAGAAGGCTTTAAAAGTATTTAAAGTGTTCTAATTGTCATGACAAATTATTTACGCTCGTCGCAAGTTAGCGTGCATCTGCATAAGTGGCGCTATAGACCGACTTTTCACTGTGGTCCCGTTGGCCGAGTGGTTAGAGCGCTTGGTTTGAACGTGAGGGGTCGACGGTTCAAAACCCGACTGGGAAAACTTTTTTATTTTTTTTTACTCGTCGCAAAATTATTGTTCACTTGTTATCTGTGACAGAAACAATTTTTATAACTTTTTAATGTAAATTACCTTTTTTTTTTTTTAACCTTTCTTTGCAATTTGTTTTGGTATTTTAGGTAGGCTAGGCCTAGCCCTAGAAATCTTACACAAATATAAAATAAAAGTGAAGGCTCTCAACATGAAAGCACTGGATTTCAAGAAACTTCTTGGTATCAATAAAGTAAAGTAAATAAAGTTCACACTTTCAATTAATAATTGTCAGCTTCAAATTATATTATTTCCTTAAAGAGATTTGTACAATTTTATCATTATTCTTTTCAATTCAAATGCTGTATGTTTTTATAATGGTGAACTTTAATATATTTTGATGTACGAAATGTTATAAGTTAGGCCTAGGCCTATAATGTTAGTTGTTTGAATGTTTGTATTGTCGGTCTGTTGTGGCCTACTATTGTGTTAAATCGTCAAGTTTTTACATAGTTTTTGATTATCAATTTTTTTTTAACTTGCTACATAAATAATTTTAACAACCTTCTTTAATATCAACTTCATTATTTTACTATTTAGGGATATCACACACAATTCTGTGTTTAAGGGCTATGCTCGTTGTGATATTACTAATGATTGTACGTATTGTGATGATCATTGAATAATAATAAATAAAACAAACAATATAAAAATATGATTAATTAAATAGAGAGTACGACTGCCTTTAGGCTAGTTGATTGATACTAACAATAAACTAAGTGAAATAATTTATGTCGGGGCCTACAGGGTTGGCTTGGTCGCTTTGATTTAGGCCTACTGTCCCCCACTGAAAATCAGTTCAATAACTGAGTGGGTAGACTCTAAATACAATTTATTTATTTATGTAAGCCTAGCCTAGTACTCCTAGTGTGTTTTGACAGTTGATTGAATGTGCGAATCGATTATAGCATCAATAGTTCGTCACAATCGATTATATCATCGATATACTTCACAATCGATTATATCATCGATATACTTCACAATCGATTATATCATCAATATACTTCACAACATCGATTAGCCTATGTATATTGAAATTTTCAGACTCAAAAGTCGAAAGTCGAAAGTTGCACTTTGTAACAAGCTTTCTCATTGGTCAGTCATAGAGCGAAAGTGGGCGGAGTTTCCAAACGCAAAAAAAGCATTCGCAAGGAAGAATTTCATCTCGCAAGCGAAATGAGTCGCACATCTAAATTCAAGACTACGTACATTATAAATAAAAATCATTGGACTTTTCACTGTTAATAATATCTTTATTTAAAATTGTGATATTTCGACTCCTTTACAGGAGTCTTTACAGGACGTGAAGTCGAGTCGCATGCGATTTGGAAGTAGTGACTTGACACGCATTGCGACTTGAGTCGCGTGGTTTCAAGACTTGGCCTCCTGAGCTATGCAGCCACCAATTTAATTCTGTCTTAATTCTTGGTCTGTTTAAATACATTGTTAATCAATAACGTGTGTAGAGCAGATAGCACTGCCTATTAGACTACATTCTAAATGAACTGGAAAAATACAAATTTTGAAATAACTAGGCCCCTATAGGCCCCTAGGCCTAAATGAACACTTCCCAACTAGGCTCAATTTTAACTACAGTAGGCCTATATATATAATCTGAAGACATGCAAATGCGCCTAGACCCCCCCCCCCCCCATTGTACCAGGATACGTACTTTTTCCAAAACTACTGTTTTGGGAAGTTCCAAAAAATTAATATAAAAAACAAAATATATTAACTTTGCTATCCCAGTTTTACATGCACCAGTATCAATTTAAATAACTGCAGTATTAATTTTTCGAAGGCAGCTTTAGAACTTTTGATTCAGTGTTATATTTTTATTTTGTATTCTGCATCTGTGCTTTCACTGCTTTGTCGACGATGGTATCGCGATCCCTCCGACACGTTGCTCTGCGTAGTGTGT
Source organism: Sweltsa coloradensis (assembly GCA_024449915.1). Taxonomy (NCBI): domain Eukaryota; kingdom Metazoa; phylum Arthropoda; class Insecta; order Plecoptera; family Chloroperlidae; genus Sweltsa; species Sweltsa coloradensis. The sequence goes on from JAMZAV010000075.1 coordinate 888,367, forward strand.
GTACGCACGTGTACGACGTGGCTTGAATCTGCCAATCATCATCGTCATTGATCAGTCTGTGTGAGCTGGCCGGGTCAGTGTGTCTTCTCGATATGTGGCCGAAATAGCTAGGCCTATCTGGCTGGTTGGCGTGTGCCTCATTGGGATGTCGCGCCAGCTTGCTTGACACGGGACATGCGTTTTTTAAGTAAATTCCTGTTAGCTCGGCCGACTACCACAGTTGTTTGAAATTTTGGGTTGTTGTCATGGACATGGAAATATAGGGAGGGCTCTATGGACTAGGCCTATGGTAAAACTTTCCAAAAATTTACTTGTAAATAATATTTTAAATAATGACAAGAGGATTTTGGAATTTGTTAAAAAGTCCTAAATTGACCATATTCGTGAATTGATCCTGGCTGATTTTCATAAAATATTGATAATCTACAACTGTATTGTTGTCCTTTTACCTATGCTTTATTGACAACTATGTAAAGTTTCATATAGGCCAAAACGTCAGACTCTTACCGGCCGAGCGAAAAACTATTTGCCAACACGTACACATTGTGTCCCATTTCCTTTTAAGAGGCATCACAATATCCTTACTAAACCTAGGCTTACCGTATTCATGGAATTCACTTATGTCATTGTAGAATCCCTATGGGCCTAATCAAAATGCACTGTACGGTACTAAATACTATGCAGGTCATGTTGAACCACAGGGCAGTAACGTGCTGTCAAAGTCATAGTACATAGTACTCTACCTTCGATGGGTGTAGGGGATCAATTGGGGCCTTGGTAGCTAGTAGAGGGGTGGGTGGGTACTGGTGGTGGTCTTTAAAATTAAACTAAACCATGATAATATTACACTGAGTAAGTTTTTTCATAGTTTTTGGTTTTGGTCCAGAGAAAGCATAGAAACTTGATAAAGTAGGCCTACCTGCAAATTGGCATGTGGCCAAAACCAGACTATTTTAATGTGGGGTTTAAAATTTAATGTAATGTTAAGCACACATTTTTCATTTCATTATTTCTTTTGTGTTAAAATAGTGATGAATTTTTTAATGTAATTATTGACTGTGGATTGTTAACAAAGGGTTGGGCGGTTGGGCGTATTTGATGACTGGCTATACCTACCAGAGAATATATCCACATTCAGATTGTTAACAAAGGGCCAGGCTGGGCCTATTTGATGATTGGCTATATCCAGAGAATATATCCACATTAAGATTGTTAACAAAGGGCTGGCTGGCTGGGCCTATTTCTATTATGCTATTTGATTTTCTCTACCAGAGAATATATTATCCACAACCACATTCTAACTTAAATTATCTTGATTCTTGACTCTTTCTTTCCAGGTTTCAAAAGAAGAAGTTGCGAAATTGGTACAAGGGTTCGATAAGCAAGACATCCTAACGTCTGCGGGGGTAACGCTGGCCGGCAACCGCTACATCTACCTATCTGGCACAGACCGCGTCATCCGGGCCAAGCTGGGCAAAGTAGGAGTCCACTGCATGAAAACACAACAAGGTAATTACTAGCTCATGTGGCCAGAATTATAGGTCGGGCTTTGTAGGCCTGTGTACACTGCAGGAGAAAACACGGAGTAGGACTACGGGTTTGATTTGATTTTTCAGCTGTCGTCGTGTCACTATACGAAGATCCTATCCAACCTCAGCAAGCTGCATCTGTAGTGGAAAAACTAGGAGATTACTTAGTGTCATGTGGATACTAGAGGTGAGCTCAGATCCTTTACTGTATTTGATGCAATGTATCTCGTATCATAATGGGGAAAAGTCATAGGGGAAAAAATATATCGAAATGCCAAAAAACAGAGGGGGTTTGGGGTAATCTCCCTACAAGAGCATTTAAAGGTGTTTTCTTTAGGTATTTTACTATTTTTGCAGATTATAGCCAGGTTAACAATAATGCATTTGTGTGTGATCGGAGTTTGATGAATATTATATTAGTCACACACAACGCGGATGAATGAGTTGGTACCACGTAGCAACTGTTTCCAGGAACTTAATTTTTTGTATTATTTACCCTATTTTATTATTAATTTTACTTCCATAAATATGTGGTAAACCTTAACTCGGCATCTAGGCAGAGAATGGCATGAAGTTTCAACTCTGTGTGTTTAAAAGCTAAGACACTTTTATTTGTTATTTATCTATCGGTGTTTCTTAACTCATTGCAGGCCACTGAGCACTAGTAATTTCATCTAGGCCCAATTCACTAAATGTTTTAATGTGAACCCTTCTCCAAATGCCAACCTATTGTGAATCATTTTCCCCTCATGAGTGGTGGTTGACCTTGAGTTTAAGTCTAGTGATGAAATGAGGCCACACACACACAGAATGTATCAAATAAGTAATAAGAATCTGAATAACATTGGGACATGGTAGGCTGCATTTCCATCTAGGGTGGAAGGGAAAAGTCATGGAGTAATTTGGAGTGTCTTGGCAAGGCTGACGTTAAATTTTAGCCTCATTTTTTAACGTTTTTATTTACACGCCGAAAACGCTCAGCTTTACTAAGCACTCAGCTGCTCACTGGGATTCATTGTGGGTTGTGTTGGTTGTGCTAACTTGTCAACATAACCTGTTAATAGGTTGGCCATTTGTTGATGCAGCAGCAGCTTTTGATAATCAATCCTAGTAACCAAAATTTTAATTGGATTAATAATCAATGTGTGTTAGAGATCGATTGTTTATCGATTACTCTTTGACAAAATACATGAACTCGCATATTTTTTCTAATCGTAGCTTTATTACAAAGAAGCACTCGTTCACTTAGGTAACTACCGTAATTACTAACAAAACTAAACTCTAAACATGAAATTGATACGATTAGTTAAAAAATTGATTGCATTGATTTCCAGTAATCTAATATATTTATTATTTATTACGGTATTGATAATCAGTGGCAACCCTACCAGAAAGTGTGCCCGGGACACTTCATTCATACCAAAAAAGAATCTATCCCAGGCCCAACTTTTGCTATCAAATCTACAATTGTTCCCACTTTTGCTAGGCTCTATACTAGTTTAATTTGAGTTACTTTTGGTTTAGATATGCCTACCAGAGGTCCTATTAAACTTTTAAGACAAGATGTAAACATTGCATGGGGGAAAATATATTTGCTGGCTGTCTGAATAAGTTACCCTCTTAGTCTTAAGGTTTTACCACTTAAGGCGTAGCGTGATGGTTGTCTGTTGTTTTAAAGTCTTGTTACACTATCAACTTGTTGACAAGACTACACTCTGTGTGTGTGTCACCTCCATCAACTGTTGACGGACATTTGGAACATTCCGTCGAGAGAAATGCTACCTCGAAACTGTTTCATACCAAAATAGATAGTAATTACGTATATATGCTGTATACAGCTGTGAATAACATTAAAAAAGTATTGGCAGATCGATTTAAAAGTGATATAAAAGTGTCGTAATTGCCATCCCGAAGCTTTTATGTTCATCTTGAGTCTGTGTGCGTATCTGATGGGCTAATGAGTACCGTACCGCTTTAAGTGACTTCGAGTTCGCTGCTGGCTGAACGGTGAGCGCGCTCGGCTACCACACGAAGGGTCGCAGGTTCCAGTCTCGTTTGGGGAAAACTTTTTACTATTTTTTACTCACCCCATCATTATTGTTTATGTCTTACCTGTAACAGGTACAATTTATATATTTTTTCAGTGTAAATTACTCGCATAAATGAGGCTTTCTTCCCACAAAATTTTCTTTATAATAGCCCACACCGTGGATGGAACATCAACAACAACATGCGTCAAAAGACTTCCATAGTCTACGATACAATCTCTTCACCACGCAATACGTCAGTATAAAAGTACACTCAACGAAATGATCACGTGACAAAATGTTGTTCAGCCATTGGTTGAACGTCGTCAATGTTGAGTCAACATATTTCAGTGTGTGACAGCAGCATCACATTTCCATGCTATCTACATCTTGTCAACAAGTTGATAGTGTTTACAACAGGACTTTACTCTATCATAATTGGTATTTTGCGTGTGCATCTTCAATACTAGCTTTACCATTATGATTCGAGATACCCCTATCATTAATTGTTGGTTTCTGTCTGAACCTACCTTAATGTAGTCCTAATACTACTTTGAACCCTTCTTTCAGATAATATAGGACTGTTCTCCTGTGGTGACAATGCAAACTTCAAGAGCAAATGGTCATTTTTCAATACAGCGAACAGTAATGTGCATCATGGTTCCGGCTAATGTAATTCAGTTTGAGTTTCAACTCACGTGGTGAAAAATTTGAACTGCATTTTCTTTGTTCTTTAAAACTTATGTCAAGCAATGCTTGGATTGTCTTACGTGCGACGTTGAGCAATTTGCTCGTTTAATACCTGGTGGACTAATTATTGGCCAGTTTCTCCAAGGTACCTCTTGAATCATTCTGTGGGTCGATAAGTTTTCAACTTTACAATCAATCGTGGATTGCATAAATTTGTTCACATAGCCTCCTGCATGGAGTCCTGCTTGCATACAAGGTGTACCTTGGAAGAAGATCCATACAAAGTGAATAAAATGAAATAATTATGCTGTTTTGTAGCATATCCTAGGATGCCCCTTGCATTTGATACTGATTACTTAGGATTTTTATAATCTCTAGTCCCGCTCTTCTTCCCCTTCAATTCACTCCCTGCTTATGAAATTTGTCAGACCTGCAATCTTGATTGGCCACAGTTATTGAACAACGGTTACCCCACATATTCATTAACACTGGCTTGGACATGAGTTGTGGGAGCTCCAAGGGAGCTGGCTAGTGCAGGCCGTAACTCTGCACACCCCCCAACATGTGATGTAATGTATTTTTACAATATTTTGCGGATTTGTAAACATTAAATAAAAGTAACAGTTGACGCCAAGCTGAGTTTAAGTGCTTATTTGCTGAAGAATTATGTGACGAGTTTTATTTTAATTATGCGCTCTAATTTAAACTATAAATAAATATCTTTGTAACAACTGGAATTTATAGAGACCAAGTTGACAAAATGTTAAAATTATAAATTTGTATAAAGTGTGGTGTAACTTTGGGTTGAGTGGTTGATATTATCGCCTGCTGGGGTCTTTATATACAAAGTTCCCTAAATTGGGGAAATAATAAGGTTATTTTTGCAACTTCATTTTTATTTGTGTAAAGCAATTTGTAGAAGTAGCCATTTGTGTAGCATGTTATTCATCTTTCCAACTCATACTGTCTGGATGTAGGCGTAGAGCTCTGTTCCTGTGCAGTCTGGTCGATGTGTGTAGAGACAGACCCACGACCAGAGCGCATGTGTGCCAATACAACTTTACGACTTGTTTTCCGCTGGGTTTATACATTTTGTACTTCTCATTTTAATAACTGCTGTATTCCAATATTTTGCACGATTCTTCAACAAAAATGTACTGTTCCCTTCAGGGTCCCCCCAATAAAATTAATTAAGGAAAAATATACGACGCTTTTAATTTGCACCACTCGGAAGCTGCGTAAGAAAAGTCAGCTGCCCTACGTCGGAGTACATGTGCCTTACTTTTCTTGCGTTAGTATTTTCCAATCCTCTACCCGCATCCTGCGTAATGAAATGTTAATCAAGGAAGTGAAGTGGTCGGGCGGACGATGAGAGACTGGAGTCAAGGTGAAGGCAGCTCGCGCGGCTGGTCGATAGCGCAGGACCAGTCACCTCCCCCCCCCCCTCCCTCTCATCTTGCGTCAGCCGGCATGAATGGGGTAACAACGAAGCATTGACCCCCCGCCCGTAGTCTAGTCTACGTCGCCGCAATATCTTAAAATCATTTGATTGATTTACGTGGAATTATTCAATTGTTATTGTCAATCTTGATAATATTTTTACTCGTCCGTATGACCTCGGTAATGAACGGCAAGGTCGTACAGCCGGTTGCCAACCTTGGCACAACTACGCTCGGCCAAGCCAGACGAGTCGAGATTGCAGCATGTGTTTCCGTTACGCCTAACTCGAACTGCGTGAGGGTTGCTTTGGTTTTGCTACATTTTTTGTATGAGCCCTGTCATACTTTACTTATCATTATTACAATTCCTCTGCTCTGCCACTGGGTCGGTTGGTTGTTGGATCGGTGCGCGAGGCGCGCGTATTTATTTTAAACGAGTGTTTGAACCGTCGCTTCACCCGAGCAATAAATAATTTCCAGACATCATAAAGCATCGTACTATTCCCACTTCACAGTTTTCAATAATTTGTATTCTGCTATCGAATTTCTACCCCCGGCGACACCTTTTGTTCTCAACCTGTCTGCCAGTGCCATGTCGCATATTGGACTGCACTGTCTCATGATGGAGATTTTATATTCATTCTGTTGGTACTTTACTTTGTTTTGTTGTTGGTACTAATATGTTTTGTAGTTTATTGGTCACGCACTGTTTTATTTATTGTATTTTACCTGTCCCGGCCAGTGTAAGGTTACGTACATGTCTATACCTTCTTAAAAAACTGGCCCTTAGTTTTCAGGGGTGTCGTTACTGAGAAAATCAAAATAGTTCATCAATTTAATGAAGGTTGGCTTTCTGTCGAAATTCTCGTCTGAAAAAAATCGGGAAAACCTGGGAAGTATTGTTGTTTTCCATTGGCATGGATGTCATTGTTGACTACTAAATGAAAAGACACGTGGCGATTAGTGCGGCAAATAAGCCGAAATTATTAGCCCACACGACCCTCAAAGACCTGGATCGATCAGCATATTTAGTAAATACGTGTTTTTAGGGCTTTTACACGGCCGGGTGGGGTCAAAACTCATTAGTGGCTTTTTGGGCGACCAAGAACAGTGTACCCCCCAAAAAAAGGTTTAATAAACCTGGGCAAATGACTTGCAGGGTTTGGCTGGGACGAGCGTTTGAAAATCGAATGCTGGTTATTTCAGAGTATTCTTACCGATATTTTGAAAAGGAAAAAATCTTATAGCATATATTTTGGACGGGACAAATAACTCCCCTTTTGGCCATTATATAATTATGCACAATTTAAAGAAAAGTGAAGTTCTAGGTGCAATACTTAATTTTGAGCTATGATTTTTTTATTGATTCCTCTACAAGTATGAGGGAAAATAATTTTCTGAAATAACGTTTGATGTACGATTTTTGTGTGTAAACAATACATTTAAAAATACATTGTTCAAAATTAAGTATTGCACCTAGGCCTAGAACTTTACTTTTCTTATTGAGCCAAAATTTGCATATAAAAAAAGTTCATTTTCTTTTCTTTTTTATTCAAGTTCCTCTTTCATTCAACCAACTTTCAGCCAATTCCGTTTTCGACGTTGCCTTGGGTACAAAGTCGAATTCATTGACAGTTCTCTGGGTACGCAATTCAATTTCTTCATGTGCGAGGTCACGGTATATTCATGAATGCATTGAAAGTACACAATGTAGATCGTAAATTTCTGTATGGAATATGGATCATATTCTGGGCCAAAGTTTGTTTACTTGAAGAATGGGGACCAAAGTTCAATGACAACCAAATAGTTGATCAAATAGTGAGGTACAATGCTCAAAATGAGAATTTTTAGTCGAGTTTCCATTCCTCTTGAAAGATAGAAAATTACACTGTGTTCTTTTAAGTTCCTTTAAAAGTTGCCCAAAGATAAAAATCTTAATTCATAATATTTTGTTGATTATAATTTCAAGAACTGGACAAATTTTTGTTTTATATTTTATATAGGCCTATATATTTATATTTTCTTAAATGAAAAAGGTGTAAAATGCGTTAAAAAGAATCCCGGCGTAAATTTTACAAATAATTATGTTTACCACTGCAACTTCATGAAAATAATATAACATGTGTCGAACCAAGTCTGTTGCTAGTGTAAGAAGACACGTGGGCTGTAGTTGTAGTGGAGTGAAGTTTGTTTGTTTGTAGTAATTTGCCCAGCGAACTCCACCCAGCCAACACCTTGTCAGTCGGAAGCCGGGACTTAATCCCACTAATACGCACCACATATATAACTTATCACAACTTGCCAGTTACCTTGTCTAACTTATATGTACATATTATACTGTGTGGATATGGAACAGGACTGGGAGTGCCTCTCTTATCAGGTACTTAAAATAAAACTGCGTTGGTTTTTATTCATTATTATTCTGTTAAGGTAATATGTTTACAAATAAACGTACAAAGTAATTCGTATCGTGCTGCTTGCTCTAGCTGGCTACACAAGAATTACAACTAGTGTGGTTAATTAAATCTGATGTGGTGGTTACAACCAATGAACGCAGATAGCTCAGCGTGGATATAGCACATATGATTCTCACTTGTGTCGCCACGCATACATACGAGTGACGAGAGCACAATATGCGTTCTGTGGTTGTCACCCCCATATATTCACATGTCAGTGACGAACTGATAACGGACAACATCGTTTGGGTCACACGGTCAGTCATAGGTTAGGTGTGGTTATTAGAAAACACCGGGGAAGAGCTTGGGTAGGTTCTAACTAGAATAATACATTTATCTTTTGAACATTTGATTCACGAGCGTCATTGACGATTCCAGAAGAAATATGAAAGTGACCTATTTTAGAATCTGATTACGATTCACAATACTGTTTGCTTTGTTGTCACACCGCTTGAATCTGAACGTCTCAATAACAATGTTAGAGGTCAATATCAAACTCCAGCGTAACAGAGCATCATAGGCTTTGAGAATCGGTCTTATCAAATTGAAGCAAAAGATTTGATAGAACAATCAACATTTAGTGTGTTTCACTGTAGCAAGCGCCTCGGTGAAGTACACACACACGGCGCGACACTTAGTGCATAGGCCTACACGATTTGACAGCTAAACAAGTAATTAAGACAATATTACATACACCATATCTTTCAGTGTCTCAGTTTCAATTAAAACACTTAAGTATTCACATGTACCCTTCTGTTCTAATCGGCATTCAATCACGCGTTAAAAATTATCTCGACTGTTTTTGTGCGGTTTATTTGTACATAAACAGATCATGACACAGTCTACAAGTACAATGCTATTACGTGATAAGGCAAAATGTATCGAAACCCTTGTGGGTGTGGGCAGTGATGGGGTGGCATGCACAGTGATAGCTGCACTCTTTGTAAAATGTTTGTAGACAATATGTCAATGGTATGGGCAAGATATCCCTGTTTTGTCTTATCGTTCAGCTCAACACGAGAAACGGGTAGTAGCTTATATTTTATTCTGTGCTTATAAATTGCTATGTAAACATTCCGGCTTCACTTCAGCAACAATGGATACCACGTAAACAACCTAACTTATTCAAAGTTTCACCATCTAGCTAAGTATTTTTGAAAGTCTATTAAAAGTATTATTACGTCTTATATTCCTGGGTATGATCACACATGTAATATTCTTTGTTAAAATGATGAGAGCATTTGGCTGCACATCTCACAAAGAATTTTATTATACTATCGGCCATCGCAACTTTCTGCTTGTCGACCTTAAAAACTCTTTTTAATTTTTTAGTTATTGGTTAAAACCTTGTCCGCTCTACATTTTGTGACATGGAAATTTAGGTTAATAATAACAACAACAAAATAATAATAATAATAATAATAATAATAATAATAATAATAATAATAAAAATAAAAATGTTCTTGAAATTAATTGATTAGTAGTTATACCCTCGCCGCATGCGTTTAGACTGACCATTCATTACACGACGTGTCAACTGTCAAGTCAATCGCATGAGACTTGCATATTATAGCACTCGTATGCACACGATTTTGAGTCACACGAAATGGTTTACGCGAAACCAATTAGCGCAGCCAATAGAACATATTATTTTACTGATGCTCCAATGAGTAATGCCGCGACTTCTTCCAGAAGTTCTTGAAGAAGCCTCGCTTTTGACGCCGGTCCTCCCCAGAAGCTTCCCCTAGAAACACACGACACGTTCAGGTTAAGAAACAACAACACATACTTGCAATTACATTTCGATTACATTACACTGTAATCAACTATGAATCATTCGTCTCAGTCCAATGTTCCTGTTGCACTTGATGTATCGACAAGAAAACTGGTTCATATACTAGGCTAGGGCATACAGTAATATTGTGCTGTTTGACATGAAGTATGGTGGAGCGAGTGGTTCTGGTGCACGACTAACAAGGATGCGCGACACATGGTACCGGGCTGGAAGTGGGTGGCGGACGAACTACGAACCGAGAGAGAAGGGACAGAGTACAAAGGGGTCAACTAAAAGGTAAGCTAATTATATTTGACTTAGTCTACCTTTGAGCAATTACCTACTTGCGAGATGCTGTGCTATATATTATCTATTTTTCTATATTATCTCACCCTCATCTATAGCATTCATCGTCTCGAATAGCAATGAAATAGTCATATATTTGTGTGGATAATTGAATGGGGTGTTCACCGAGAGCATTGCCCAGTGCAACACTAACAAAATACGTTTAGAATTTCTATAAGAAACGCTCATGCTGCATGCATGTGCAGTCACGCAGTGCAGTTAAAGAAATGATTACTTCTCGCTGTTTCTCACAACAAAAAATACAATTAATGAGGTTCAATTCAATTTCCCGCCCTTATTTGGTGTTGACAAACGATAATCTCTAGGAAATAGATCCGACAACAAGGAACTGAGGCAATCACTTCTGCCGCAAACCATGTGTTATCAGTTGTGGTTTCGCCTGAGCAACTTCCTCTTATCTTATCGCTCGAACCTTCCTGTTGCGGTGAAGTTAACTGACTCAATATATTATCCACCACCCCACCCCTAGAGCTAGCCAAGCAAGAGCTAATTTTCTCCACCTGCACCTTCACAGGGAAGTTGTGATCGGGTTGTCATCAATCCTAATTACTGCTTTACTCATTTTGCTGCATCCATCACGTATGTTTATGTTGGGGTAATATTTGTGTCGAGTAGAATAACAATAAAATACACATACACAAATATACATTCATATTATACGAATATACCGGGATTTTACGTATTGCGCCTCCCACTCTCTCCCTAGACAAAGTGAGTTCAACTCTTGAGTTGGTCAACAAAGTAATTTTTGTTCATTTTATCATGCCCTAGATATCTGTAAAACACGACTAAACCCGACGTCGTTCGAAATGAGTGAAGATGTTATTACTTGCCATTTTTGTTAATGATATAATAGTAAATAAACACTTAGCACACGCTTATATACGCGAGACTCCCGATTCCAGAGTCGTCCAATTCTGACTGAAGTTTTATCAAAACATTTCGTAAAATAGCCGAATGCCGAGATACTAATACTAATTCAGCCCTTGGGCATGTCTTTCCAATTGTCCAAATAAATACACACATCTGTCTTGATAGACATCTGAAGAGGGTCATAGCGGGCATTCCATAATAAATTATACGAAAAAAGATTTGTGATTGGTTTGATTGGCGTGGAAACAGCTAACGAGATGTGCGCGCGCCTGTTCTACAACTGACTCTCCCCCTCCCGCACTTCACGCCTAAAGAGTTTTCATGACACTCGCCCTTCAAGTAGGAGTAATTTACGGTCGCCAGCTCGCATCGAACAACGTGCTCCTCCTAAACCACTAGAACGGGAGCCATTTATGGCAATTTTACATCAAGACTTGAGCGTAATGGAGCTAAAAAAGAAAGGGGTAGTTTAAAAAATATAGGTACATAATTTTGTTACTTTCAAAAATTTAACTGCGAAAGGGCGATCGGTCAGATTGGTCAGAGGGGAGCGAGAGGGGGCATAATTCTGTGTTAAGATTTTTGTAAAATAAAACTTACATCTTCAAAATTTTACTATCAACGAAACCACACAAAAACCTAGAAAAATACCACCATTTACCATGTTAAAAATAAATCTGGGGCAATGCGCCCCAGACCCGCACTGGCTGGGGAGCATTCCCCCAGACCTCCATTGCACCAGGATACTTACTTTTCCCGAAGCAATTGTTTCATGGGCAATGTTCTCCTCCCTAAAAACAAGGGCTAGTTACGCCACTGGCTTACTGATACCCACAGCTACCCACCCGTTTTGTTATTTCATTTCGTGTGCCCCACGAATCCTTGCCCTTGTGCATGCACACTCATCATTCCGTTGCGGTTGTATTGTATGTATGTATCCATCATTACTTATTTGACCCGTGTACAGAGTTTCTGAGGCGAGTGCTTACGTCAACGCGCGGTCAGCACCTGGCCACAACATCCGGAAGTGCACGCTACACGATCGAGCTAATTGTTGCAGTAACATCTCGATTCTCTTGCAAAATTAGGTCTGGCAACTGTTTTCGAAACCACTGCATGACGTGTTAGTGACCTCGGCTCGCTGGTCTGGTATCGAACTCACGGTCGTCTGCCTGCGACTACTAGGTCACACAGGCAGCGCTATTACGGTTCGTGTAACTGCCGAGCGGAATATTTCTCCTTTTATGTTCATCCTCGCCTTATCACGAAACGTTGTTATCGCCTAGAAAGGGATCGACTGTATTTATTGTATAACCTTGTACGAGAATCGCAGCTTGGATGTTGACCGAGTATCGATTACTACTGCATATACTCGCGAGATTCCGTTCACGCCTGGTTTCAGACTTTTCGTGGTATAATACTGAGCTTTATGAGTTTATGTCAAGTCAAAATAAATCGACTACTTGTCATTTTATAAAAATAACAAACAAAAATGGTTTAATCTGTCAGTCACAAACCAAAGCCGCAATTTCCAACTGTGACAACAATTCAGAGCTACGTGATTTTGGATTTCGGAGCGGGGCTATAATTCCTAGAATTTTATCATTAGGCCTAGCCCATACACAATAAGTGATTTCATGTTATGAATTATTTAACCAATTCTAAAAACACAGTTCCAAAATATAATATCTGTAATGTTCTCCATTGCACACTGTTCGATAAAAGTATCATAAGTCCAGTCCCTGCAGCGTGCCGTGAGGTGCGAGGGTATGGGTTTCAGTTCGGATCCGGTGCTTATGTTTAAAAAATATATTTCCGTGAGACATAGCATAGCAGTGAAGTCATAATCACTTTGTCGTTCATTTCATGGCCGCTTCGGCGCTATGCAAGACAACGATTCTCTCTCCTATGCATTTTTAGCATGATCGAGATTTCGTCACATTTGAATTTGATGTAGGCAGGGGGCATTGTAATGTAGAATGGAGCACAGCCTGTGCTTGGTTGCAGCAAGCCGCTACTTCCCCGTATCGATCAGCCGGCCGGTCGCCCACGTTCACGCCACTGGTTTGGAGTAATAGCAGAGTTATTACGGCTACTTGTCGACAACTGCAGCTTTGTTTCAATACGAGCTGGCTTATTAGTCAATCCGTGCATTCGCGACACCGATAGTGGTATATAGCACCCATGCGAACACATTTCGTTTTCTATGAAACAAAAAGAAAGTGTAAAACAGAAAGTGCTGGCTGTACGCACATGAATATTGTGGATTTATTTAGAGCGGATAGGCATAGGCTGCTATAAATATAATAAGCCATTCAATTAGTCTGGTTCTTTACTCACACGGAGTGTTCTATAGATTTTCTTTCGACAACTGGATTTAATTTTTATACACCGTTGTGCACTGTGCAGTCTACAGAGAGGAATGCTTAGCCTTGTCCCCCGGGAATAAAATACACGTGAGGTTCTCTCCGCAACAAAACAATGAAATTGTTGACTTTGAGCTATGGTGTTTCTAAAATCGCCCCAAATCATAAAGTAGCATCTTACTGTATAAAATATGCTACTTCGTGATTTGGGGCGGTTTTAGAAACACCAAGCTCAAAGTCAAACAACTTCTTTGTTGCACATGTATATTGTACGTTCATCGCAGTTGAGTTTTTAAAAATGAGATTGGGCATGAATTGTGTTACACTGACACCTGCTGAAGACATTGGGAGATTTTGTAACATGTGAGAGTGGATAAAGCAAATTTATTTTTGAACTAATTACTTTCGATTATAAAACTATATTTTTCTAAGTTCTACTCAGTCAGGATTCTAATGTTGAAAATAAACTACCGGTACAAAATCAATACCATCGTACAATCACTCCAAAGTAATTTTTTAAAGTATTATTTATGACTGAACCTTGATATTTTTTGGATGTAGATGCAAATATGGTTATTGTTATGGCATGAAATAAAATAATGTTCATACAATCGGGTGCATGTTATGAACAGACCCTTCTGTTTCACCGCAAGCGTACACAGAATAGACCACTGACACCTCAGCATTTACCTCGGTCACTATCAGACTTCCCCAACAAGTAATTGTACGAGACGAGACGTGTCCCAATGAGGATGCAGCGTTAGCAGCTTCACTTGATCTCTGTCGCTGGAACCTGGGAAACGGGTTAGGACGGCTTCTCTGCAATGCAAGCAACTCCAACTAGCCTCCACAGGTCAACTAACCAGACAAGAGTGATACCACCAAGGTCTGACTCCGAGGCAGCCACTCCATGGGGCCTTGCCGCACAAGGGTGGTTCTATTTCAGTTTGTTATACGTGCAAATTTAGCACGCTCTAGTACAATTCCCAACACGGAGGTTGATATTACCCTTGACGTTCTTCACGTTCATCCACTCAATCAATAGCAGGCTGCATACACGCCAAACGCCGATCCAAATGCCCCAGCCTTCGTCGGAGATAACCCGAGTTCCCAGCGAATAGTTGGCATTGTTGGAATTTAATGAAAGACTAAAGTGGCTGGAATTCTGTAATCAATTCGTCTATTGTGAACGAAAGCTGACTCCAGCGCTTCAAGTTCAAGCTACGGGGTTTCGTGGCGTTTCCGTTACTAGAAGATGCCATGAGTGCGTTATTTTTTTGACAGTCATTCAACGAAAATGATATAGTATGATTTTGGTGATCCTGGGACTGGGAGTTAGGGGGAGGATCCAACACCCCAGAAAGTGGGAATATTCGTGAACTCGGCACCTCCACCATTAGTACAAACAAAAATATTTTAGTAAAAATGTAAACATGTAGGTACACATGGAAGTACTTGACATGAGTTGTACAACATGTTAGATCCGGTTTTGATCGAGTTTGTATAAAATACATTCAATAAAATAATATAATAATAATAAATTCCACTAACGTGAGAGTTTCCCGACTAACCAATCGAAATGTAACCAAGGTTCCCCGACTCCCGATCCCGATCAGTGCTACGATATGTTTCATCACAAACAAAGTAAAAACACTTTTCGTACAGATGCCCGGCGCGACCCTCTCCAGATTATTTAGGTTCCAGGGGCTGAAGAGGACTCAAAGAAAAAGTGAGGAAAGCCAATTCCGGGAGATTCGAACCCGTTACTTCTTGAATCAGAGTCTCGCACATTATGCATGAACAACCTCTGCGGCCTGCCGGCATGTTTGTCAGTTTATTTAGGATTTAACTTGTTTTGTGTTCATGTTTTCCGTTCAAACAGGATCTTTTTTTATTACTGACCATTCAGAAATTAAAAAAGTCCGCCCAACCGGGAATCGAACACGGATCTCCCACATTCAGGTGGACGTCTTAACCACTAGACCATCAGGACGGGGTATGGTAGTTGCATTATACATCTGAATGGCAGATGTATAATGCAACTACAATTCAGAGATTAAAATGTATAGAAGGTATTTGGTTCGCATTATACATCTGAAGGATTCCATTCAGATGTATAATGCAACTACAATTCAGAGATTAAATGTATAGACCCGTCCTGATGGTCTAGTGGTTAAGACGTCCACCTGGAATGTGGGAGATCCGTGGTTCGATTCCGGTTGGGCGGACTTTTTAATTTCTGAATGGTAGTAAATAAAAACAATTACACACACGGAGTGTTTCCCGATTAACCAAATCGAGAAACAAACAGGATCTGTTAGGAAGAAGAGGGATTGAACTAGATCGTAAAACAATAGGAGGGATAAGGAAACCTGGAATCACAGGTGTTGCGCTAGGTCAGGAGAATGTCTCTGTTTTGGTTCCGCTGTTCTGCATCGTCTACTTTTACAGGTTCACGACTAGAATAATATTTCCCATCTATGGCACCATATATACACATCTCTATTGGCAAACGTATTTTTGGTGAGTGTCAAGTCTAAATGTATTCTGTCGTTTAGAAGAAAAACCCAATTTTAAAATATCATTTAATGTCGATTAGTTCAAAATACTGAAGAAAACAACCATTATGAAAAGTACTTATTTTGCAATTAACACAGCATACGCCAGACGTGGCCAATGACCTATACAGGAATCGAAATCTTTGAGTCTGTGTGGTCTCGAAACAAATCAAATAATATTATATTCTCTGGGTAGGAAAATAAACGGATAACGTTCCATTTGACTACATAAGCGAAGAAATCTGTAATTACAGCTTGGTGAAGATAGAGAGCGAAAAAGTATCGACTGATCGAGATAATGATCGACCGCGCGCACGGTCCGTATCTTCGGTGGAGTGTTTATTAGCTGCCAAGATATGGGATTTCTCTCGAGTGCCAGCTGTAGATTACCACCGAGTAATTTCCCATTAGGTGCATCGAACAATGCAAGTTTATAGGACAAGAAATAATAGTTTCTACCTCAACAATTTGTGATTTTTTAAAGGAATTTTTGAATTTTTAAAGATTTTTTCCTTGATCTTTTGTAATGTTTCCAATCAATAAGCGGATTATTGTAAGCGAATGGCCCACACGTATGTAGCTTATATTAATATTATTTATTGTATGACACAGAATACACAACAGGTAGTCCCTGCTCGGGACTAAGACGGGCGCGTCAGACCGTAGCCTTCGCTCAACACTCATTGACCACGTCCTTCTTCGCCAGTTCGCTTCCTCATTCACTCCTACCTACTACCCCTCTTACCACACACTGCCAGGGTGCGGCGGGGAAGGGGTGGATACTGGTATGGTACACTTTTAGGGAAAAAAGCTGATTTTGGATTGCAAATTGACATCAAAGTTGAAACAAAATTCAAAATTTGAGTTTATTTAAAAAAATAAGATGTATTGCAATTTTCACATTTCCCCCCTTTTTTTTACATGTTCAAATTGAATCTATTACAGGCAAACCAAATATCCGGGACATACAGGAAATCTGCGTAATTCTGTGTTTTTATACACAATTTGATTTTTGAACCATTACAAAAATCCTTATAATCATTAAAATTTAGTGGGAAAAATTTTACCAATTCCAAACAAAACAAGCAGTTTTTTACCCGGGTTAAAAGTATGAAAAACTGTCGGATTTTGAAATGAAATGAATGAAATGATGAATTTTGAAAAGGCCTACAGTATAGCATTTAGGCAACATCTATATACAGTATAGTATAGGATAGCCCGAGCCGAGCATAGGCTATACAGATACTCAATAGTCAATGGTATGGGCATTGACCATTAAATAAAATAAATAAATAAATTGTATTTAGAGTCTACCCACTCAGTTATATAACTGATTTTCAGTGGGGGACAGTAAATCAAAGCGACCAAGCCAACCCTGTAGGCCCCGACGCAATCGACGAGTGAGCGATAACCAACCAAAGATCGATATTTTTAATAGGAAATATAGCAATCAGTGGTATGGACAGTGCGAACACCCGCGGATCAACGCCAGAATCAACAAGGTCGATTTAGAACAACTCTGAATTTATTATGTGCTTCGTTGCTAGGACGGCTCCAAAGTCACCGTTTACAAACTCCTAAGACAAGAACCTGATGGACCAAAGTCCAAATAACTTCTGACTTTGGCGGGAATCGAACCCTGGACCTTCTGCATTGGAAGCAGATACGCTAACCACAAGACCAACGAGCCACACATTGAGGCCCCGTTGAGGGTACCCGTACCGTATGGTCACGTGATGTCGAAAAATAAAATCTTGGTTCAGCTCAAGCGGGAAGTAGAAGTACGAATCCGTACGGTTGTACGGATTCGTTCGTGTCGTTCGTTCGCATTAATTTTAACTGATAGGATATACGCTACGTTAAATAAATAAAGATAAACACGTCAACTCATAACATTAGGCAAGCGAAGTGTGGATTGAGTTGACAATTTGATCTATAAGTTGACGTGGCAGTTAATTGCTCATATATGATACGTCTTTGCCTATAAAATATAAATAGTTCACTTTGAGACCGTTTGAGACCCAACAGGTGTTTTGTGTTTTTAAACGGGGGTGCCAGCGTATCTCCCCTAAGCTCACTATAGTCGCCCTGCCCCTGCGCTCCTCCTAATCACATTCTCATGATGAGGAGTGTCGTCTGTTCGTCAGGACGATCGTGACATGATATGGTTCACTCGCTCCTTGCAGTTGCAGACCCCTTCCTTCTCCGACACTTCACAGTTCACCACAGCCTAGCGACGGCTTTCCAAATATAGTCAGATCGGGTTAGTTAGTTCTTCGCGGAGAGAGGATGAGGTTGTCGTCGTGTCGTGTCGTGCCCGAAACCGCCAAACTGCGGTCAGATAACTGTCGCAATATGTTTCTCAGCCGACCTATTTCCTGTCTGGGATTTCTTTTTGGGACAAGTCGAATGCACTTTAAATATGTTACGATACCGTGCCGTAGAGAGTTGGCTACCTACTTTTACAAGTCCGTGTTTCCCTGCAAAAACTGACCCGGTGGATATTTCGAGAAGTCACGAGTGCGCGACCTTATAAGGTGACCACGAGCCTGCATGCCATTTTGGGCACGGCGATTGCCATTCTGGTAACGAGCGAACACAACAATGTTGCAGAGGGCTTTGACCTTTGCAGGGCAAACTAGAGACAGCTTATGTAATGCAAGACCAGACCAGACTTTCGTTGGTCAAGGTCACTAACTTGACCTTGAGATTTTTGAGGTCGAAGATACCCGTGTAATACAATAAGGATGATACGGATAGGTGTATACGACAATGTATTTAGGTTATTTCCACATTAATGAAAATAACATATCGCTGGAAACTGACATCACAGGACCACCATAGATACAAATTAAGAAATTACTTATCCCCATTGTCTCATATATTGTCTTCTTTTGTAAATCATTTTTTTTTTACTGAATAAGATATTCATTGTAATCAAAGTAATCAATTTTTTTAAACTTTTAAAATGGTTTTAAATATTTGCGAACTGAAAAGTACCCCAAGGGCCCAATTTCAAATGAAACCAAAAATATGTACACATAAACACGTATTCAAGGGGTAGGCAGTGGCGTAACTATCCTTTTTGTGGGGGGGGGGGACGCAAACGTACGCAAACATATTTGTAATCACAAACACAAGTATATATCCTGGTACATTGGGGTGGGGGTCTGGGCCCCTGGTGGGATGGATCTGCTGATTTGTAAGATTTTAGCGTGGTTCGTCGATAATTTATAAAAGATTTTACAAAATCTGTCCACAAAATTGTGCTCCCCTCGCCCCCCCCCCCGACCAAGTTTGGGGGTACGGTCGCGCCTCCTTGCCCCACCTCCGTAGTTACTGGGGGTAGGGACGTATGTAAATATGTTTCAAACATTTTGATATTATTTCTCGATTTGGTTAGTCGGGAAACACTCCCGTAGGTGTAATTGTTATTATTTACTACAATTCAGAAATTAAAAAAGTCCGCCCCAACCGGGAATCGAACCACGGATCTCCATTTACTTTGGCATAATTGAAGAATAAAAACATTTCATTTTTAATTCGATAAGCTGCCATATTTTACGGTGAGATATCCCGACGGATGATGAATCATGCGTTTATTCCCCTGCCCCATCGTTGGAAGCTAGCCAACAGAAACAAGCTGATGAGGTTGCTTGCGACGTGCGAAACTTCTCTCACACAGCACTAGCATTATTGCCAGCTGTTATAAGAGGTGATAATCGTACGCACACACACAACTTCATCTGTCTCAAGTCCAACGTGTACTATTTTCTAGATAAACGGCTTCGTTTTTCAAGCCCAACACCATTCCATTTTACAGGACAGGAATCATTTGACGTGAAAGTAATGCTATTTAGTTCCTTCATGGTGACATGCACACATCTGGGAAACTTCAAACATTGCATTTGAGCTGACCCTTTCTAACTACTACGTAAGCTGATTGGATTTGGAGGAGGGGCTCAGCACAAGCAGACCAAACAATTTACTATAATTACCTACCTAAATGTTTATCTTCGGCCTGCATTTATATATATAAATTTAATACAATAGGGAGCGAGGGAGGGCCCAACTTGGTTGGTGGGTGGACACTGGACAGTCAGCGAGGATAACTGAAAGCCAAGGGGGTTGTGTTGTTTGTAATAAGTGTAGAGGATCCGCGTTCTTACGGTTCCTTTATACTTTTTATACTACTAAAGGCTATACATAACAAATTGACGTTAAAAAGAAAGTAAATTACAAATTACAAAATAATCGTAATTTGTTGATAATTAACAGTTGAAAACACTTTGTAAACTTATTCGTTTGAATACTCTGAAGTGAAATAAGCTTTCTTTCCGCGAATCCCTTCAAATAATGGGAGTGATCTAATTTTGAATATATTTAAAATTGAAAACGCCACTTGACTTGCTAATACCAGAATATTATATTTTGCTTTCAAAATACCGTGTCTTTGAGCTATACAGCCACGCTGCCCGGCTTTGGTCCAGCTTGTGAGATTCAAATTTGTTATCCATTCCAAGTTTGATTGATTTATTTTTCAAAACTTAACCTGTGGTAATCGGTACTCACCATTAGAAGCTCCCGTAGGAGAGAGTGTTTCCTTCTTGGACTCCTTCGGGTTGTTTCCTGGAACAAAACACACTTCCATTAGTCACTCAGACAACATGACCGACATCAAACAGTCACTAATCACTATCGTCGCCAAAAAAATCTCGCTTGCCTCCATTTACCTGGTTAGGATTTCTACACATTTCCTGAACAAATCAAAATTTACAATTTCGTACTCAACCGCACTCAACCGGCGAGTTAGCACTTACTACCGGCGGTTTGAGCTTGACGATGATAGTAGGGATGAAATCCCATTCTAGTCGATTGAAAGGACAAACCAATCAATCAATCAATCAAAACCAGAATCACACAACATCCCTGCGAGTAGCAACTAGCAAGTCCTCAATTAGTTAGCACACCTAGGCCTAACAAGTAACCTCACACTCGCAGCTCACCCAAGTTCTACCCCGTCACAGAAAACGCGCCTCATGTGTGTAACACATGGTCTTGCCGGGGTTCGGGCTACAAGGAATGGGTTATACACTTGTAAAATTTATAACCAGCTCGACAACAATGTTAATGACGTCACTTCCTGTTGACTCGAGCTCTGAGCAGCGGGACCTCCCGATCAATCATACATTTATTATTACCAAGGAGTTTCTATGATTTATCTCCAATCCAAGTGTATTCCAAAGAAGATGGTCTCATATTTCCTCGCGTGTTATGGGCGTAGTCGGTAAACTTGTGCAGTTTTAAAAGGGCTATCAGATACGCACTTTTGTGGGCTCAATTGTCCGAACAAGCCGAGAGTGGGCTCAAAAAATTCGTAATTTTTCCCCTGATTTCATCAAGGCTAACCCGGAAAGCGAAATCGGTAGCTTTTAGATTTTACAGACAAAAAACGGCAAAAAAGGATAATATTTCTTAAATGGATTACGAATTGGCCTATAACGTTGGGTAAGGTGGAAACAAATGTGATATTTTAAGCTCAAACAGAAAACAATATCTGAAAATTGAAAATAGTACTTTTTACCTTTTAGAGTGAAAAAGGGTTAAAAGGTAATATAAATATGAAAATGAATACCAATTGTCCAATAACGCTGGGTAGAGTTGTAATTACTTCAATATTTTAAAGACAATACAGAACATGTAATGAGTAAATTAAATATGTCGATCTTTGCTTGGGAACCAAAAAACGGCAAAAAGGCACTATATCAAAAATAATACTAATTGCCCGAAAACGCTGCAATAGGTTGCAATAAATTCGTTAAATCAATAAAAATTTAAATTAAATGTGGAAATCGATTTCAGTATACCCTTTAACTTTAGGGGCCGGCAAAGGCAAAAAGGCATTTCGTCACACAGGACCAGTTCAGAAAAGGAAATAAAACAAATGCAGTTTTAATGTGTTATATATGTACGGTTATTAAAAGTCGGAGCGCTTTCTTATTTAATTTTTATTAAAAACGAAGCGGTTATTTTGAGAAAACCGAATAAGCCATTTTCTCCAGAATTTCAAGACCTATCGATTAGTAGAGAAACGAAATAATTTACGACCATGCCTGTGTATATTACAGGGTGTCGATTTTCCCTTTGAGTTGAGAAACCGAATAAGTCAGTCCATACGTTCTGAAGAAAAAAAATTAATTGATTTGGGAAACGGAACAAGTCACTTTCAGTAAAATGAGTCATTGTCGAGAAATTTTAACAAAACAAAGTTTTAAAAAATGTAGTTTTATGATATAATAAACAATCATAAAAACTTATGATACTACCTCATTTTTACTAATTTTAGATATACCCGCCCCATTTAATTGAGAACCCAAATAAGTCCACGCTAATTACACCCTCGTAATTATGAAATTACGTGCTCATAAATATCAATATCAACAACAATCAATGTAACTATGCCACATCTAAATTACTACATAAAAAACTGTATTATTTGACTTCAGGGTATTAAATACACGTTTTTTTTTTGCGTTTTACTCAGAATAACAATGGTTACATGACTTATTCGGTTTCTAAAAATAACCGATTCAAATCTATTAAAGTCAAATCAAAGTTAATGTTACTTGATCATCAGGAAAGGCAAAGCAGAAAAGTGTGTAACTTTTGAAATGATCAGTGATAATTAGTGTAATTAGTGCAGCTAGCCCACAATACAAATGTAAAAACAGGAATCGTATTTTATCTAGGTGCCCGTTAGGGCGCCGCAGCCAAGCCGTGGTGCGCTACACACTCAGGCACCTTATACAGCAAGCAGAGTTGGGGTGATTTCGAGGTGTCACCCAGCCGTCATGAAACGTGATGTGAACTTATAAACTATCAAAATCAAGGGGATTTGGGTACCTGACAAACATATATATGCCAAATTTGGTTGGTGTACGAACATTCCTTCTCGGTGAAAAAATGACTTGAAACAAGCTCATAATCACTTTAAGTTACTTCTACACTACTGTCTAATTCGTCAGTTTCAATTTACCAGCGATTCTGACCAAACGCGTGGGGCTACAACGTTCACATTTTAAATGGACATTAAGGTAATAGTGATGTAGTTCCTTTTTAAAGAAAAAGTTTAAAAAGTTTGCTGGAAGGCTTCCAAATAAAGGATTTAAAATAAGGGCCCTTTCACAGGTATACAATCAACAAGTAACTATAGTTACTTGACAATGATCGCCTACATTGTTTACAAAAAGCAAGTCTTTGGACCACTAATTTTTCATTCAATTGTTAATTGGTAATACCATAGCAATTAAATCGACTTTGATAAAATTATTATATTTTAACAAATGCAATGGAACTTGAAAAAGTAATGAGATCCCACACATAACAAAAAATTGTAATAATACAGCCAAACCTCACACACTCAAAAGAAATGAGATCGAAAAAAGGGCCAAGCTCATCTACCTTCCACATTTGCGCATTTTTAATTCATAACCGTACAGTGTCCCGTAAAAAACATCCTTGAAAAGCTTGGCAAAAACAATTCGCATGACCATTACGTTTAAACTTATTACAAAAAAAGAATTTGGATGAAAATTAATAGTTGCAAATTCTATTTTGCCAAGTATTTCAAGGTTGTTGTTACGGGACACTGTACGTGTATGAATTAAGAATGCGCAAATGTGGAAGGGTAGATGAGCTTGGCCCTTTTTTAGATCGCAGTTCGTGTGAGTGTGTAAGGTGGGGCCGTATTTGTTACAAGTTTTTGCTATATTTCTAATTAATATAAAACAATGTGCAAACTCAGTTTGCATGAGCAGTTTGCCAACTGCTATTGTATAATACTCACGCATGTAAACTAACGGAATTTTAGATGAAATTGCGACCTCTAGTGTGCCTCTTATCCATTTTTGTGCTGAAAGAGCTAAAAGCTACCGATTCATATTTTCTTTATATTTTTATGATCTAGTATTAGCATTTGTGTTAGTGAATGGTTACATCGGCCGTCTAAAATCTTTTCTAAATTTGCCTTTTTTTGGTCGTTTTTTGCCCCTAAAAGCTACAAGCTACCGATTCATACTTCGTATCTATTTTTATGTTCTCGTGATGGCATTAGCGTTAGCTCATTGTTAAATCGGGCTTCATAAAATCTATTTTCCATGTTGCCTTTTTTGGTCGTTTTTGGCCTTAAAGGCTGAAAGTTACCGATTTGTATTTTATCCTTTATTTTTTATGATCTCGTGTGAGCATTAGCGTTAGAGTTTAGGTTTGTATGTCTTCTTAAAGTCTTTTTACACTTTGCCGTTTTTGACCGTTTTTTGCCCCTCAAAGCTAAAAGCTACCGATTTCGTTTCCGGGGTTGCCTTTACTGTAATCAGGGGGAAAATTACGAATTTTTGAGCCCTCTCTCAGCTTGTTCGGACGATTGAGCCCATCTTCTCGAAAATGGGACGTAGCTGATAGTCTATATAGTAAAGAGTGTCAAATCATCAATATCGAGATTTTTACCATCCACAAATAAGATTTTTGCTCACGCTGACGCCAATTCATTTTCAGAGCGACTTTTTTCGTGTGCTTGTAGTCACGACGTGGTATACGACAGATGCCTGAATTGCACAGAACAGAAGCAGTCTTTCAGTTCACTTCAATCAACAGGGAATTAATGAATGAATGGATCATTAAATTGTCGATGCATGTGTTGCCTCTTACAGCCCGATACGTCTCGTCTTGACTTCATCAATCATCGGTGACGTCATGTGAATGGACGAACTGAAAGGTTAACTCGGGTCTAAGTACAGGGTGCTTAGTGACGAAGAAAGGGCAAACTCGTGTTCGGAAAAAGCATACCCACACGCAACTGACATAATTAATAAGATATTAGTTTACAAATCAATTGCATTCCACTTTGCCTCCCTCCTAAATCTGGCCTCTTCTCTCGAACCTTTGGGGCAAGTCGTCCTGAATTCTGATCCTGTACACGTCAAAAATGTTGGTAGGGGACGTTTCGTTCGATGCTGATAATTGGCCTTTATGTCTCATATCTTATCTCTTGCTAATCGAGACGTTGAGTGGTAGGGGGGTATTCTAAGCCCCGTCTCCTAAGCCCCTGGACCCTTTTTTGGCTTCTAAGCCCCTGTGACCGAAGGTTGTGCTACACGTTGCGAAGCGGGGCTAAGAAGACAAACCGGTCCGGGCTTTAGAAGACTAAAAGTCTTCTTAGGCCCTGTCTCCTAACGCCCGCACGATGTTTTGTTCGGTCGCACACGTTGCAAGGCTTTGCACGTTGCAACTTTGCTCGAGGTGAAACCATAAATTCCCAAATGTTGGTGGTGGGGGGGGGGGGGATAAAAATAAATCATTAGCAATATTCGATTAATTAGATATTGCTTAACGTCTCATTTGACTCGAAAATGTTGCAATTAAATCATGTAGGCATTGCAAAAGCACTGTTTTAATATGCAATGATTTTATTGTGACAATTTTATTCAACGTTGAATGTTGATAAAGAATTGGTTTTGGGAGAACTAACACCATAGTTTTCATTAAATAAAAGTACTGTGTAGCTGCGTGGGTAGACCCCAAATACACATAAATGTATAATTTTACTTTGCATACTTAATATAATATAACTGCATAATTATGCCGGAGTTGGGAACCTGCGCATCTTAAACAATTGTGTCGTTTTCAATTATTGCTGGCACTCAATGTCGTCTAAGATGTAATTATACATTTACTTTAATTACTTATTAATTATAATAATATATATATTATATATATATAAAAAATATATATATATAATATAATATATACATATATAATATATAATTAATTAATACTTTAATACTATTTACTTTAATTCAGAAATTAAAAAAGTCCTCCCCAACAAGGCTGTGGGTAAGGTATAAAATCTCATGTGAAGTTTTCATACAAGGCTGTGAGAAAGATCTAAAATCTATATTTTCGTGCTATTTGGGCGGATTCTGACCAAACGGGTGGGGCTACAACGTTTATATTTCACATGGACATTAATGTAAGGGTGATGTATTGACTTTTGAAAGAAAAAGTTGAAAAAGTTAGCCAGAATCTATAGAAATAAAGGTTTTAATATTTAACACCTCAAAAAACTCAAATTAAAACCTTTATTCTATAGATTCTGGCTAACTTTTCAACTTTTTCTTCCAAACGTCAATACATCACCATTACCTTAATGTGCATGTGAAATATAAACGTTGTATCCCACCCGTTGGTCAGAATCGGCCCAAATGTCACGAAAATATCGCACTAAAAACCGAAAAAAAATCGTAAAAGTACGATATTCATGAGAAATATTTCTCGATTCCGTATCCGTATCCGTATCCGATTCCGATGCCGTATTCGGGTAGAAAGCGAACAAACAGACAGAAAAAAAACAAAAAAAACACCCGAGCTAAATTTTTTGAGGGGTCGGTGAAATTGAAGTCTTCGCTTCGCTCATCCAAAAATTAATAATAATAAACACTTCAAAATTCGTTATCATTTCTTATGGCTCATGGGAACGAACAATGGTTTTCGTGCGGGCGTTAGGAGACAGGGCCTAAGAAGACTTTTAGTCTTCTTAGCCCCGCTTCGCAACGTGTAGCACACAACCGTCGGTCACAGGGGCTTAGAAGCCAAAAAAAGGTCCGGGGCTTAGGGACAGGGGCTTAGAAGCGGACACCAGTGGGGAGATACGAAGATTGTGAAACTCTCCAAGCCAAGATAAGATAAGATACCAACACCTAATCGACCCCATGGCCCTTACGCTGGCAATGTGTTGTTCGATGAATAACACATGGAATTGCGATGAAGATTCATCGGTTATCCAGCGCACACCCCGTTCAATACTTTACCATAGCCTAGTAGATAGTACATTAGTAGATACCTTCTGCATGGTCTCAAGATGTTGGTAGTTTTATGTGGTTGATATTTTATTGTGTTTATTAATTTGGGACTTCAAAAGTATTTTGGGCGAACAATCGCTACTATTACTAAACGTTCGTTGAATAGCTGACTTCAAAACTATTCTAGCGATTCACTATTTCATTAGATATAGGCCTACTATCATTGTTTAATTTGTTTGTATTCTATTAGTAAACTTTGTAAACGAGTGACGTCAGAGATTGCACGTTGTCGTTGCACGTGGACACAAACACCATCATCAACACGTTTCATATTAGGAGTAAGGAATAGCTATAGCCAAGCCAAGCCAAGCCACCGACAGTGTTGGCTCGGGCGCTAAGCGCTCGACTCTGATTCGGGAGGCCCCGGGTTCGAATCCCGTCGAGACCGGCAATCCTGACTGAAGGTTTTTCCCGAGGTTTTCCTCAGTCGTTAAGGCGAATGCAAGGGATTGAGTCCTCTTAAACAGCCCTCGGACATCCCTTCACAATTTCCTATCTGCACATACCTAGTTCACCTGAAGACGGGCTAATTGTACCCTACAACAGGTTTCCCACGATAAGAATTTAAATTTATAGCCAAGCCAGGCTACGCTAGCGTTTTTATTACCTAATGTATAAGATACATAAGTTCTGACTATTAGAATATGCGGATTTATATGAGATTTTACAAAACCCGCGTCTTACGCGCCAACTTGGGGGCATTGTACCAAACTATATATAGCCTCGTAGTAATTTTATTTTATACGTTTGAGAAACCGAAAGAATACAAAGAAGAGAGTTTGCAAGGTTAGCAGGGAATAAGAGAAAAGATGGAAGGTCGATTGAAAAATTAAACAAGGCATAGAGGAGATAGACTTTTCTTGGGTGGAGGTAGAATTGGGAGGATCGGAAGAAATGGAGAGAATTGGTAAAAATCAGCAGGATATGGAAGAGTTGTCAGATGAAGAGGAGGCTGAAGAAGGCAAACCGTCAGCCAAAACCTGAGTAAATGGGGGTAACGCTCTCCCAAAACTGAGCATTAGTTTAGGAATGGGGACGGATAAAAAAAACGTTTACGTAGCGACTACATTTTCCTCCGAACGAGCCGAAGATATAATCCCATCCTTTGTGAGAACGGGACGAGACGAGCAGCTGTCACATGACCACAGTTTGATTGTCTTCTCAAAATGTAACGCATCAGATATTGGAACGTTTACATGCATTCAAGATTCAACCACGACCAAACTTTTCCACATCCAAATACCGTATTATGCGCATGTTTTACCGATGCAGCTGCAGGCCAAATTATGCATAAAACAGTAGGGGGGTGATTTTTTTTGGTCGATGCATTTTTCCTCTATTGCTACTTTTTTGAACGATTTTTGTTGCCAAGTTTTTCCAAAAGTATAGCCCTACCATTTGGATGGCTGATATTTTTATTGTAGTTTACACTCGTCTTTGACTATAGAATGAGGTATTTTGAAATGTATAGCTTTCTTTTATTTTCTTATGACGGTACAAATACCACAAAAGTACCGGAAAATATAAAACATTGTAAAATGTAAGGTACCGGTATTGAAGATACACATTTCAAAATACCTCATTCTATAGTCAAAGATGAGTGTAAGGGTAAGCTACAATAAAAATATCAGCCATCCAATATGGTATATCTTTTGGATAAACTTGGCACCAAAAATCGTTAAAAAAAAGTAGCAATAGAGATAAAGGAAAAATGCATCTACCAAAAATCCAAAAAAATATTTTTTGATCTTTTCAAAAGACTGTGATTTATGATCATACTCTATACCTACTGTTTTATGCATATTTTGGATTTTGGTTTTTGGTGAACTCACAGCCTTAAAGGCGGATGAATTGTAGCCAATCAGAAGGCCCAACTTCCGATGCAAATGCTGATCATTGATTGGCCACGATACGATTCACCCGTCGATGCCATGCAGCTCTTCAGTATTAGGGAGGTAACCTCAAAATAGGCTATATGCAGAACTGGTGGTGATAACAAACGTAGGCCAACCTTAAGGGATTGTGACACAAGTTACATGCGCAGATAAGGCAGCTCACTACCTGCCTTATCGCCGATCGGTGTCATATAAGAAGCACACACACCTGCCTTGCCTGTACGTACAGTACACCAGCATCAGTATAGCACCCATGAACAAGGGGCAATAATTAGTATTCCTTGACACACTATGAATCACCGTTCTCTTTATAGCAGCAAGAAGCACAACACGTAATGCATGTTTGAACAAACAAAACATGATTATTAAAAAGTGAACTAGTGGAATACGAATTTCTTTACAATTAGCAAATGCTCGTGTGTCGCGTGGAACAAAAGTAAAAATTATGAATACGCTACAGAAACCTATAGGTATATAGACCGCATGGCATACTAGGTTTAGGGTGACCCTCTCGAAGTAGAAGGCGACGACAGTTTCTTTGATTTCATGGAGGAAATGTGGCGCGGTAAAATCAAATTTCAATAAAATATGTTGCCACTGTAGAATTGAACAGTTTTTGCCATGTGCAAGACTTACGGCTACATTTCAGTACCAATGTAACATTTAAGAATTTAATGCAGCACAAAGAAAAACAAACAAAAAGTTACACATACGAAATGTATACTAAGATTTGACATTTGACATTCCTTTGGTCCGATCACTGTCTGATCGTTTTGATGTTAAAATTTGAAAAGCTTCTCAAATGGCATTGCATCTTACTGGCAGTATACACTATACAGTATCCTCATCCCCCCCCCCCCCCCCCCCCCCCCCCCACACCACAGAGGGAAAGAACTCATTCCCACACGATGTTCACAGAACGTAAGTTCATAGATCTAAAAAAACATTAGTAAATCACCAAGGGAACGAACGTTCGACGGTGGCAACGTGTCCAATAGTCGCCACTTTTCGCTCGACGGTCCGTCGTTCCACCCCATTTGGCCATTGCCAGTCCTAGCCGTGAAAATTGGCGGGTGCAATCTTTGGGGATTTGGCAGACTTGCGAGCGTCGATAAGTCTACTTGATCTGAACAAATTCGAGGGAAAGAGCCGAAAGCTTTCTAAACTCCCCTCGGAAGTTCGTTTGGGGCCCCCCCTTGACGAAAGTGTGAGTTTGTGGCTGTCTCCAATTTTTCGTTTTCCTGTCTTGTATCCCCGGGTTTGGGGGTGGCCACTCGCGTTGGCTCGACCGCACGAGGACTGTTTGTTCGAGGGCCCTACACCTTTCACCGGGCGGCAGGGAATGCGGCCGCCCGGTGGCCCCAAGTGGCCCAAACCCAATCACTCAAAGGGCGTGGATTTGATTCGAATCGGGAAAATTTAAAAAATAATATCTCATAATTACAAAAATACCCAAGAAAGTTTTTAAAGGGCTCATATGATTAGATTTGGGACAAACCCCTCATGAAATGTACTGTCCAAAGGGGTATTAATTCATGTCACCTTTACTGTACAGATTTGATTTGTTTTGGGAAATGGAAAATTTAAAAACCCGTGCAAAAAAAGTCCCCACCACATTAAACGGGAAAGGGGGCCAAAAAAGAAAAAAAAAAGTTTGCAAAGGCCCTTTTTGCCAAATTTGGAAACTAAATCAACAATTCAATTAAATACAGGCCGTTTTTGGGTTTTAATTTTTGGGAAAAAAACAAAATTTCCCCAAAATTTGAAACTTTCAAAAAAATTTAAGAAAAGGGAAAAGAAATTTCCCAAAAACTTAAATTTTATGAAAAACGTTTAAAACTATTTTGGTTCCATTCCCGCCGGGGGAAAACTTTTAAAAGTTTTTTTTTGGTGTGCCCGGGGAAAATTCAGAAAACATAATTTTGTGTTCCATTTCCCTCTCTTTTTAATTCCTAATTAAAACCCCCTTTTTGAACAGCAATTTAAAAACAGTTTTAAAAAAATACTAGTAAGGGTTTTTAACACTAGGTTTTGCAAAAAAAGGGGCTGTTTTTAAAAAAAAGGGCAAAATTTTTTCCATTTTCCTTTTCCACGAGTGAGGCATCGCCATTCGTGGGTACTTCTTTCCCCGTCCCGACGACACGGAAAAAATCATTTATTGGATTTGTAAATATTTTAAGGAAAAAAATAATTTTTTCACCCTAAAATAAGAAAGAAAGGGGAACCCCGGGGATTTAAAACTCCGACTTATTTTGGGGTTAACTTTATCCCTTTTTGTGTTTTCCCCGTCCTTTTTCCTGTTTGCTGCCAAACTTGTGGTCCCTGTCCCCGTTCCGCAACATGCGAAAAATTTACCCAAGCACTAAGCAGACAGGCACGTGAAAATCTCACAAACACTGGCGTCGATTAGCAGTAGATTCACGAGTTGAATCAACATCGTTAGTAACTCCCCTCGTAGTTGTACACCATACCGCAGAACCGTGATGCAACTTTGCATATTGCTCTGGCGACCAAAGGGACAGGGTTCTTTCCTGGACTAAATGAATCATTTTCTACCCTGACTATTTTCATTGGCGGTACATACCCGTCATTAAAATCAATCTATACACATACAGCATATTGCGAATAAATCGAATGTAATGTAATAGCATGCGAATGGTCCACTATTTGTTTGTAATTGTAGATTAAATAAATAGGCTACCGCTATGTCTAAAGTAAACACTTGTAGTTTCTTTACGGCCTCCTCTGCTCCACCCTTAGCCGTCGCACCCGCAGGTATTTTCCACTTTTCGAATCATCCCGCTTGCTTGAGGTAGCATGAGAGCATTATTTCCCTGGCCACTTTTCATTTCCCTGTTTTTCCAGGCTGAAGGGAACCATTTTGCTTGGAAGCTGGAACTCTCCTAGATGAAAATCAGTAAAATGACTGAGCGGGTCTAGTTCTAGACCATGGCACAAAGATTCGACTATGGGTCTAGAGTCTAGACTAAAAGATCAAATAAACGAATTTTACTTTAAGAATATTAATTGTGGGGTATCACTGAATATAGACTAAATGAATTCGTTCCATTCATTATGTAGGTACCGGTACCTAAGAAATTAATTGTTGGATGCATATTTGTATGACGGTGGAGAAAATGTTTTTTTTTTAAAGTTTGTATTGTTGGTTTTGTGACGCTCAAACCAAAATTAACCCTTCAATAACCATATGATATTATATCCATATAATAGAACTTGACAAGAAACTAAATGAAACTGTCCCCAGAGCCAACGCCTTGTGTAGATATCGGTGGATATGATGACTTGCCACCGGAAGGTAGCCGCGAGATAAGGAGTAGGCCGGATTAGTACGGGCGCATATCAGTTACATATTTGTGTCACGGTTCCAGAGTTCACCGAAGCGAATCAACCCACTGACTGACTGAAACTCCCCGCCAGCACAGCTCTCACGTGGGTGCGGAGAGCTATATTCGTCTGAATGGAATCCAAGAAACTCAAGCCAAGGGGTTCGAATTAGATCATAATCCGCTTTATATACTTCGTGGATAAACGTAATCGCGGAATTTAGCGCATTGACAAACCAACGTTCAATTAAACTTACACGGTTCGCTTGAGATAAGATTAGCCCGACCCAAAGTTCGTCACATTTCATTTAATGCGATAAATTCCACTCTAAGTGACGTACCGTAATGGATTGATTGACACCAGAAGCTAACACACTTATGTACACTACCTATGCAATGCGGTCGGAGAAATCAAAGTAGAGCACTGTATTTTTAGACCAAAATTATACTATTTCTACATTCTTATTTATGTCATATTTTATTTTAAGCACAGTCGAAGTAAGCGAGGATGAGAACGCAGCATTGGCAAATAACGTAGATCTAACTAACAAGGAATGTGGGTGGATCTTCACTCTACGAAACAATACCTAGCGAATGCATAAGTGACTTGAGCCAGG
Organism: Sweltsa coloradensis; assembly: GCA_024449915.1. Lineage (NCBI taxonomy): Eukaryota > Metazoa > Arthropoda > Insecta > Plecoptera > Chloroperlidae > Sweltsa > Sweltsa coloradensis. Next base: position 921,217 of record JAMZAV010000075.1, read on the forward strand.
AGCTAGACTCTGGAGCTGAATAGTTCATAATATTTAATTAGCAGTGTGCGCTCAATTAATTATCAATAAATCAACTTAAAGAAGCAGCTGCACAACTCTTGCGTCATGGTTGTGAAGATTAGACGTACGAATTAAATTCAGTGCAATGCCCGCGTTTTATCGGTTTCATCTTGGTAGCAATGCAATCAACACTTGGACGCAGTTAAACGTTGGAATAGTAAACTGAGTCGAACAATACACAGAAGATAATTGCTATCAAATCATCATCAAAGGTGGCAGGGGTGCGTATCATTGTGCTTTACTTCCATCCCTCCCCCTCCCACACATCTCTCACCCACCCTCACCACCAGCCTAGGGAGACAATGGGAGGTGATTGTGAAGGAATCAATACAACGAGTGTCCTTTGTAGAATAATAGAATAACAGTGTTATTTTAAATTGGCTGTCAAGTTCTAAAAAAAATCATGCGGGCTTGTGTCTCATACGCTGTCTCAGCGACTTGATAAGCCTGACAAAAGTTCCCCCTCTTCAAATGCATTCTGTGTAAGTAAAGTGTTACACCCTACACTGTGAGTGTGATTTCATTCATACCAAGTGTGATTCCGAGATGGTAGTGATTTTTCGCACTGTAGCACTTTACGGCGTCGGCAGCCCAAAAACGGTGTGGGGGAATTGCGGATGATTCGTTCTACAATATCGCTCACTCTATGTTCATAAATTCGTACAGCGTTTCAATAATTATTTTTATTATTGAACTTTAACGTGGCCTTCGCCAATATTTTATGAAAAAATTGTGTTTCCAAGCATTTGTTGGTTGAATGGCAGCTTTGCGTGTACGAAATAAGTATTGCCATTGGTGTATTGCACTTTTGTTATGAAGAACTAGACTTACTGGAGGTACGATAAAATAATGTTTTAACCGAGTCCTACGCCATCGTCACCTCAGCGGATACTTTTATGAGTCACTCTGAAAACATCTTCGGTGTGAGGCATCGAATCGAATGTGACGTCATTTTACTGCGATAATGTTTCAACAGGTCGGCTCATGCAAGTATTGATGTAGAAACGCGTAGGCGTAGTGCAATCGTCGTCACACCAACAATTTCGTGCGAGCCCTTCACGAACCCTTTCCCCCGTCCCGTTGGGCCCCCAGAGCGCATGCAGAGGGGCAAATTGGATGGGTTTGCCAGGCGCCCGGGCCCTTTGAAATTTTTTTACGGGGGAAAGATCGTGGGAAAAACCCGGGTTTCCCAAATCCATAGCGAGCACCTTGGCATTTACCCACACTACAAAAAGAAAGAGTAATACCAAATATGCATTTTATCTCCAATCCGAAGGGTAAAAAAGCTATTCGGTTTGAGATTAAGGTGAGTCAGTTGAAATAAGGTTGATTGGCAATGGGATGTTGTCCCTGGCCCCGATCGTCATCCCCATCTTCGTCATCATACTTTCAAAGGCTTACGTCGAGTTCGACCATGGGCGGGGCCCGTTGGCTTTTCGAAAGTCAGGGCTTGCCTTTCCACACCCGCCGGCCCACAAAAAGTATGTTCGTTCGAGTCGAGGGGGTGGGGGAAGGGCAAAATGCACTGATAGGTTTTAAAAAGTTTTTGCCAAGGGAAAAAGAGTAGCCCCCTTTGGGTCCGGCGAGGGAAAATCGACTTCAACAAATCGATTCGATTCGTTACTCGTTAGTACAATTTTATACCAACATGAGTGTTTCTACTTCCGCCTATCAACAAAACCCGCAGAAAACAAAGGGTTTAATAGTTTCAGCACACCAAACCCACAAAAAAATCACCCGGGGGAAAAAATTTTTAGTGGAATGATTTAAAAAAAAGCCACGAAGGGAAATTTTTTTAAAAAAAAGGAAAAGTTTTTTCCCTCTTTTTGTTTTGGGTTGATTTTTGTTTGTTATTGAGATAGAAAATTTTTTTTTAAAAAAATGGATCTTAAATTTCCGGGGTTTAAAACAAAAAATTTGTCATGTACACAGAACACAACCATATTAATTTTAGTGACATTTATTTATTGAGTAGTTGCATGCAAAAACAGATACCTACTATAAGCGTTTTTCCATAAAGCTTAAATTTTTTAGAATAGGGAATTAAAACCCTTTTAAAATTTTATCCCAAGTTACTTTTTTACATTCGTTTATTGCCTATTTATAACGAAAAATCAATAAAAAATTTGGGGTTGGGCCCCAAACCTTTTCACCCAAAGAAGACCAATTTCAATGGGCGTGTAAAGGACCCCACCCGCACCCGGGACATTTTCTGTTTTAAAAGCAATAGGCCTACGGTATTGTAGGTAGGGATGTGCAGGGGCAGTGGGTGCCCTGTGGCGGGAAAAAATTTAAAATTTGGGGGGCCCCGCACCGTTTCCAAAAAGGGGGTTTGGGGGGGTGGGGCCGCAGGGACCCCTCCTTCCCTTACTTATTTTGATTAACTATCCCGAAAAAGAAGATGATACTATCAAAAGATCTAAAATATACAATTGTTTTCAAAGGGGCAGGCCCCCGACCCCTCATGAAGGTACTAAATTCTTTGTTTATTGCTTTCACAATGTGTATTTTTTTAAAATTCAAATTTGGGCACTACGAGGGGGGGCGCAAATCGTTTGGGTTTATGATTTAAAAAATAGCATTTTTTAAAAGGCCCTTACATAAAAATGGGGGAATAAAAAATAAATAATAATAATAAAAATCAATAAACAGAAATTTAGTTTGGTTTTATGCAAAAAAATCCTTCTGGAATCACCAAAAATTTAAAAAAAACCCGGGGGTTTTTAAAAGGGAAAGACAAAAAAAGAATGATAAAAGTTGGCCCTTTTTGACTGGGCCCAAAAAGGAAAAAATTTAAATTTTTAGCCATTTCCAAATTTTAAAATTTATTTCCCTGGGAAAAAGAGGCCCCATCAAAAATCATGAAAATCAGATTAATAATTCTGGGAAGCACTTGTACCCTTGTACCTCCCTGGATTTTCAATATAGTCAGTGTTCTGTTGTTAACAAGTTGATTGTTTTGGGTGGTTTTCTAGTTTGTACTCATTAGAAACTACTTTATTTCAGTATTGCATTCAGCCCACTACTTTTTGAAACATTAGAAACACACCAGATTTTCAACATTTTTTGTCTGCGGTGCTACATTGTTGGGGGAACCAACTTTTCCCACGGAGTAACTTAGCTTCTACTATCATCCTGCCACCTTTTTATTTCCACTTTGGGCACTCTCTCTGTGTAGGGGATTGAACAAAATCTACTTGCCCCCCCACACAGAAAAAAATCCTGCCAAAGCCTGTGGGTATGTCTTGTTTTTTTGGTCTTTATTTATCATTTTATAGCAAGAGAGGTTGATATAATTAAAAATGTTGTATTCTAGAAAGGTATGTCAATCCGAAGGGTACTTCTAATCTCCATGTGTGTGGCCGTAGTGATAATGAGATGATATTGTTAACCGTAGTTTGTTTGTACCAGCTTGTCATAGCTCGGGTATGCATACCATGTTATTATTAATTTAATGTATGATTCTTTGATTCACAGTCAAATGAATTCAACAACCCCTGCCCCTATTATGTTTTAATAGGGAAACTTTATGGATAAGCATAATATCTAAAGTTGAATGAATTCAACAACCCCTGCCCCTATTATGTTTTAATAGGGAAACTTTATGGATAAGCATAATATCTAAAGTTGAATGAGTATTAGTAGTAGTAGGTGTTGTGCAAATGAGGGTCCACAAAAAATCCAAATTTCTAACAGAATCACTGCTCTTACTAAAAAAATGGCTGCTCAGCTACATTAAAATCAATTTTAAATAAATAAATAAATACGTTTAGTACCATATAGAATTAGAAGTACACTTGCAGCAACAACACAAAAGTAAATAAAGAATAGCCTATAGGATGAGAGCCTTCCTTATTTTGCTGCATACATCTTATTATTGGCATACAACTATTATACAGCTTTTATATACAATACAAATAGGATTCTTAGTCAGGTCCATACCAGGTAAGAAGTTTTGTTTCGCGCCTGACCTATTGCTCGATTTATTTATTCCCTGGTGTCATCTTTTCTTCCCCACCAAAAAACTGCCCAGTTAACACTTCCACTTATTTCTTAGAAACATAAATCCGTCAATTGTAATGTCAATTTCAGTGTTGAGAAATTCAACTGTGTTTTAACAATTCATTTCTTTCTGTTCAAGATCATGAACTAAGTTATTTTCATAGTTAATTTGTGAATTTTTTCCCCTATTTATTACATCTTATATATATGTAATGACGTTGTACCAGTATATTTTTGGAAGGGTTGGAAGGCGGAGTCTCCAGGAAATTTGTTTATTTATTTAACGTCTACTACGTATTCTATTAAATTTTTAAAACTGATTTACAAATACGTATACAAATACAATGATGATCTTTGTTCAACCAAGTGACCTCAGAATCAACTGAACTTGTGTATGCCTATGACAGGCAAGCAATGTGTTGTTTTTGTTTGTGACGCTTCGACGGATGAGGTACAGCATGATTCATGGTGATAACTTTTAATAGAACTTCTTAAAACTAAAATGTTTGTACCCAAAAACAACCTTAAAAAGTTCAAGTTTTTGGTTTAAATTGGATTTCCACCTTTAAAAAGTATACGTTAAATTAATAAATCACATGAAAAAGTTCACGAGAATACGTTCCTTTTTAAAGTTCTCTCCAAAAAACTGGTAAATTCTCATGCTGGACTTTTTTCGGTCATTTTGGTCATTGGCTTTGCTCTTATCGTTAATGGGCCGTAGAATCTACAGACTAGAGGCTCTCTGCAGACCCATCACGTTTCTCATGAGTTTGCTACTGTCACTCAATAAAATACCAGGCAGGGGGAGAACTAGATGGTATTGTACACTAAACTAGGGCTGTGCAAGCCCGGATTTTTAATTTCAAACCGAACTCGGAACTTCAGAGGGGTTGTCCATCAAACTTCGAACTTCTAAATAATATTGAACCAAACCTGAACTGAATTGGAACCGAACTTTAAAGGGATATCAAACAGTTACAGATGGTAAAATAGTGATAAGTCTGGACCGGCACCTCCACCAAGAAAGTATGTAACTTCTGGACCGGCACCTCCACCATTCCAATTTTTTACTTTTTATTTAACATGTAAATCGAGAACCATTTTTAACATGTTAAATAAAAGGTGTCCGTAAAAGCCCTCTGGGCTGCTGTCTAAAACTTTTTGGCAGCCCTGTTAAGAATTGAGTAGCCAGATTTTTTAAAATTATTTTACGTTTTATTAATATTTGAACTTAACAAAATAACTGTTTACTCGAAATTTGTAATGTGCGTGTTAGGCCTACGTAACTGTAAATATTGATCAGTGTTGAATTCAGGATTTTCAGCGGGATTTTATATAAGGACCAAGTACGGGGGGTTTAGGGGGCAAACAATAGTACCGCAGACGAAAATTTTGAAAATCAGATTTTTAGAGTAGGCCTACATTTGATGCATTTTAGAAAAAAGTAGTGGGCTAAATGCAATACCAAAATAATGTAATTTTTGTGCAGTCAATTCAAGAAACAACAAACATTGAGTGTCAACTTTTATACGGTTATTTGATAAAATGATTATTATCATATAATTATATTAGCCTATACATTCACATTGAATTCATAATTCATTTTCTGAATAGAGGCATATATTAAAAAATACTGTACCTAATGTACTAAATATCTACTAAGAGTGTTATGAGAGTATAGGACATGCGTTTTAGACAAATTGCTGTTTGCTCGGCCGACTGACAACACAGGTGTTTGAAATTTTGAACATATGTCACGATAGTGGAAATATAAACCTCTGCATAAACACATTTCCAAATTTTGTTTTAAAATAATTTATAAAAAATAAATTAGCTTACACAAATTTTGATTTTGATAAAAACTCCAAAATTGACTATATTCGTGATTTTTTTTCTGGCTGATTAAGACAAAAAATTGAAAATCTATGACCGCAGGGCTGTCCATGTTTGCTTTATTGACAACTTTGCAAAGTTTCATATGTACGTCGGATGCATCTTGGCCGAGCGAATAAAGCCCCGGGACTATGCCTGAATTCAACACTGATATTGATGCCTATTGCCTACAACAAACACGTATACACTATACAGTCTTGCCTCTTGACATACCAATGCCATCACCAACATCCCTGCCCGACCGAGCCACCGAGGCTTTATTTCAATAAGAAGTTAACAGCCCATAGAGATGTTTTATAGCCATAGGCTACTGGCCGCTCGAAAAATTCACCTTCAAATGTTTCACATGCTAGTTTCACGAGTCATGACATGAGATGAGATAACTTGTATTAGTTTCGTTAATTTGTAAATACGGGGGTGAGCTAGTCTTGATTTTGGAGTTTGAGTCGAGTCCGAGCACTAAAAGTAACTCAAGTATTGAGTCCAATTCGAGTCAGAGTACATTTTTTTTTACTTTTACTCTTTGACTTTACTTACAATATGTACAAAATTAATTTAATTTATTGATGTTAGTCTGTACGTAGGCTCCAAAAGTGAAGACATAGTAACATCTAATTGATTTCAAAATGTAATCTATCTCTATATAATTTTAATGATCAAGCACAAATTGTTATTAGGGCTAGGCTATGAAATATAATTCAGTAATTGATTTTACTTGAAAATGTCATTATAATTATAGCCCCAGTGACATTTTATAAAAAAATGTTCAATACTTCCATAAAGAATAACAATTTGTATCAAAAGACTGGGCATACTAGCTAATCAAGGTTGGTAAGGTAGTGCCAAAGATACATTTTTTTAACATTTGCCCGCAATCCGGCACCTCCAACATTTTTACAAATAGGGATGTATTTACTATAGGTTACCCGGCACCTCCACCAAAATCACTATTTTTTTCAATACTCGATTTCGAGTATCAAAATACTCTACTCTACTCCTCAAAATTTCGGGTTCTCTCACACCTCTACTTAAATATATAATATTGTGTTAACTATAGTGAGATTAATGCCAACAAGGTACCGCCGTACCGGTACATATTGCTATTTGTATGGGAAATTTTTTTTGGGTTGTTGGGCTGTCATTATTTCGAGCCCTGCGTGCTACACTACACACATCTGAAATACAGTGGCATGCACTTCACTTTTTGGGAAAGCTGTTGTGAATTATGTGACTAGTAAACCCTTTAATTCTAGTTATGCAACTTTTGATGCACTTTTTTATGTAGCAATTAGCTTAGGACTATACGCAAGGCTCTTATTTGGGAGGTCAAGCGTTCGATTATAGCCCTTGTCTATCCTGACTGAAAGTTTTTTAAAAGAATTTCCTCATTCATGCGCAGGCAAATAAAGCATTGTATTTAACATTATAAAGTAGGGGTTGCAGGAAAAAAATGGGGGGAGGAATTCTCCCATTTCAACCCCCTTCCAACGTGCCTGGATTTGCCTCATGCATTAAATAAAGATAATTCAAGTTAAACTAGGAAAACGCTAAAGTCCCGCCGCGTTGATGGATGAGCTTTTTAAAATTTTTAGTTTGCATGGGATATCTTTACTTTTGCAAGTTCTTTGTTTTGCTGCCCACGCATTGTTGCTGATTGTTGTCAAGTTTCTTTTGTTACCTGTCATTTGGTATTATTTACCGTAAAAAACTTATATTAAAAGCTTTATTTCTATAGATTCTGGCCAACTATTTAAACTTTTTCTTTTAAAAGGTACTACATCACCATAACCTTAATGTCCATGTATAATATGAACGTTGTAGCCCCACCAGTTTGGTCAGAATTGGCCCAAATGTCACGAAAATATCGCACTAAAAATCGAAAAAAATCGTAAAAGTACGATATTCATGAGAAATATTTCTTCGATTGTACCCAAAAACAATACACCTCTAAGTTCAGAGATTTCAAAGGTCCTGTTAAATTTTCATCAAGATCGGATATGCCGTTTGCCTGGTAGAGAGTTAACAAACAGACAAAAAAACAAAAAAAAAAACAAAAAAAAAAAAAAAAAACAAAAAAAAAACACCCGAGCTAAATTTTTTGGGGGTCAGTGAAATTGAAGTCTTCGCTTCGCTCATCCAATAATATGATATAAAATTGTATGATGATATACCAAAAGAACTCCCCTTCTTGCCAGAACTTCCCTTCTTGCCACAAGTATTTATTAACTTCTCTTAGGCCCGTATTTCAATGTCCAGTTAAAGTGGCAAGTAAATTTAACTGACACATAACTTGTTTTCACTATGGCAACCACCAATCAGAAGCCTTGTAAATATTTACTGAGAGGACTAACTGGCAGATAAATTTTAACTAGACATTGAAATTCTGGACCTTAATCCTACTAGCAAAACGCTAAAGTCCCGTCACGTTGTTGAGCGAGCACCGGTACGTGCAACAACGACCCGAGTACGACATTCCCATAATGTTACATACTCAATCCTTGGACCACTTTTTTTTATTTTATATATTAATGACAGAGTGCATAGCTTTAAATATTGTAAAATTTATATTTATGCTGACGATATTCTAATTGTATGCAGTGGGAAAAATCTGGAAATGGTTTTATTACATATAAAAGAAGATTTAAGCAGACTAGAACAATGGCTTGGGTATAACAAGATGACACCAAATGTAAAAAAGACAAAGGCAATGGTGATATGTAACAAAAATAGGCGAAAGCAAATTGAATTAAATGAAATTGACCTAAAAATTAGAGGAGAAAAAAATAGATGTTGTACATGATTTCAAATATTTGGGCATAATATTTGATGAAAACCTGACTTTTGAAAAACATGGACAACAGATCATTAAGAAGTTAGCCAGGAAAGTAGGACTTTTTCAAAGAATGTGTGGAAATCTACCAATTAGTAGCAAAATTAAAATTTGCCAAGCAATAATAACTCCGCATTTTGACTATTGTAGTTCTATTTTATTCTTACTAAATAAAAATGACATAACACGGATGCAAAAGCTACAAAATAAAGTAATGCGGTGTATACTATGGGTATCTAGACGAACATCTATTAGTGAGATGTGCGAAGCGTTAGGATGGCTGAACGTCAAACAAAGAATTCTTTTAAACACACTAACTTTCTTGTTTAAAATCTCGAAAGGAATAGGGCCAGGATACTTGTGTAGAAAGTTAATAAACATAAAAGAAAATCATTATAACACTAGAAATGGAAAAAAAATATGATCATTCAAAGAAATAGCACTAAATTTGGAAATAACACTATTTTTGCAAAAGGGATGAGAATATTTAATAGGCTACCGTTAGAAGTTAGAAACGTGCAAGAGATAAACAGATTTAGAGTTAATTGCTGTAAGATAGTTAAAGGATGCGGATGGAATAGAGATGTTACTGGTACTGAGGATTTCTGGACTAAACCAAGTTAATGTGATAAATGAAAATGCTTTGAATGATTAAAATGTAAATACCAGACGCACAGTCTGGTCCATTGAGGACTGAATTTAATGAATATGTAAAAGTAAATTGTATAATGCTTGTGTATGTGTATGTAAAAATAGCAAAATGCTAAATAAAGATTTCTACTACTACTACTACCAATAAGTCTTTAGGTCTTGACCGATTTAGCTGAAAATTTGTAAAATAGGAGAGAATGGATAAAATCCACCGCCATCTAGAGGACCTTGACATCATTTCTTTGGGAAAACTATTTTAACTCTTTGATAACAAATAATACACTGCTTCCTCGATAGTATTTTGATTACTTCTACTAGGTGGCAGGGCATAGTGACTAGAATTCTTGTGCGAATTTTCGTTGCCATGGTAACGTTACTTTTGTTAAAATGTAATTTCTATCTATACTACTTCGGGTCTTGACCGATTTAGCTGAAAATTTGTAAAATAGGAGAGAATGTTGTACTTATTGACCCTGCAAAATTTCATAACAATCGGAACATTTTTTAAAACATTTTTTTTATAACCAACGATTCAATTTTGTTCAAAAACTATACAGCAACCCGCATAGGTGGTATGTACATGTGTGCAAAATTTCAGGTCGATCAGAGAAACGGTGCAACCTAAACCGAAGCAGTAACAGAAAGAAAGAAAAACAGACATTCGAGCTATAAGAGTCGACGCTCGCTCAATAATGTTCTTTTAAAAAATGCCTTTCGTAGACAGTTTAATCAAAGTTATAATTAGATGAGCAAAGCTTAAGACTCAATTTTGACTTCCTGTAGAAAAAAATTTGCAATGTTTTTTTCTTTTGTATTTATGCTTTCCACCTGTCAAACGGCATAATGAAATTTGCCGGGTACGGCAACGAAAGTTTTACCTTTGACCGGTAGCAACATGAAAGTCACTCTTTTCTTGAAATCTCTCCTTTACTAAGGATGGGATATATCATTTAAGTATGTAAACATTTTAAATAATGCCGATATGAAACAAGTTTAACAACGGGGCACACTTTTATTACAACTGCTATCATTGACTAATAATGTTCTTTAAAGTGGGCTTATGCTTAAAAACTCTGTATTAATATTTTTTAAATTAATTCATAGCAATCAATAAATAAATAAATACAAATTTAGAGTCTACCCACTCATTTATATAACTGATTTTCAGTGGGGGACAGTAAACGAAAGCGACCAAGCCAACCCAGCAGCAGGCCCCGACGCAATTGACGAGTGAGCGATAACCAACCAAAGATCGATATTTTTAATATAAAATATAGCAATAATAAGTGATATGGACAGTGCGAACACCCGCAGATCAACGCCAGAATCAACAAGGCCGATTCAGAACAACTTTATATTTATTATGTGCCTCGTTGCTAGGATGGCTCAAAAGTTACTGTTTACAAATTCCTAAGACAAGAACTGATGGACTTAAGTCCAAATCAGAGTTTGAAAAACTTCCGACTTTAGCGGGAATCGAACCCTGCATTGGAAGCAGGTAGGCTAACCACAAGACCAAAGAGGTACACACAATTGTCTTAAAGTTTGACACGACTGGGATTCCAACCCAGAATCTCCGGCTTACCATGCCATATAGTTTGTACCAGATAAGAATGCCACATGATGTAGGAACTGCGAGCACGTATGCCAACTTTGACAATTTATACAGATACAATAATAACTCATCTTGTTACCTTATTATATGTGGTTTTATGTTAAAAGCTGTTATCAAAAGATGAAGAAAAAAATATTTGCAGTCAATGACTAACAATATATTATAACAAATGTGTTAAAATTGCACTTCAAAGATTTATTTTTGCTCTAGTTGGTATTGATTATTTAAATCTTCCCGCACAATTGTTGCCAACCTCGATGCTAGTGTTTGGGTGATCATACATTTCCGTAATGTGACATAATTCTTGCACGACTCTTTTAATATTCCAGGTCATCAAGTTCCTTTTCTTAAAATAAGTTGTTTCCACATTCGGAAGTAGTTATAATGCCAAAATATTGTTGGTTCTAGAGAGCTGTCATGTATTGTTATTTCCTAACTGATGGCCACAGTGCGAATGGCGACAGTGCTGCGATCCCTCGGCCGTGGAACGAACTATAGCACTAACCAGTTGAGCTACCGAGGCTATATAACAAACCTTTACTAAACTGCTTTATGGTGATTTTTGAGTTCCATCTTCAGCCAGAGGTTCTGGGTTCGAATCCTAAACAGGGGAAACTTTTGCCTCAATTGCTATAAACTAATAATAACTGACTAATGCTTAAAATACCATTTAATGATATTATTTTTTCGTTATAGCTAACAAAATCAAAGTGCTGTGTTAGAAAATGCACTTTGAAAGAATCATTTATGCAATTTGTATAAGTACCGCTACAGTTAATTGTAAACAATTTGTATCGTAATAGCCCCACACTGTACGCCAGCGAGAAAAACACACAGAGACAACAAACAAAAAAACTTTAATTTTTCAATTTTTTTGTTGTTAACGTTTAAGGGCCACTGTCATTTTTGTTTAATCTAATTATCCCACTCTCGTATATGCACGCATCAAGAGAAGGAACTCAACCTGGCTAACAAATAGGGAGCAAAGCTTACAGTTATTTTTCCTCACTTATTCTTGCATTCATTATTGGTGGAGGTGCCAAGCCCATGAATATTCAGCCTTTATGGGGACTAGCCCTGCCCCCCTAACTTTCAGGGTCACCCAAAATTCTGTATCACCCTTGTTGTAGGACAATGTCAACAAAACAAATACATCTCAATCAGATGTTGTGTTCAGTGAGAAGTGATGCAGCCAGGCCCGTATTAACCATTAGGCTAACTAGGCTGTAGCCTAGGGGTGCAAGGTCTCAGAGGGCGCAAGCGCCCTCGCCCTCTGAGAGCTCCGCGCAACTATAAGTTGCCTTGTTTCCCAAATGTTATTTTGTAACATCGGCCTAAATGAATTTTAAAAAGTAGTTAGTATTCCTATGCCAACGTCTAAATTTGAGAGGGTAGTAAGCTATAAGGACTACATCAATAGGATGCCAGCCGCTCTCAACTCGGGAAGAGAACTTCATGGTGCTTGTTTTCTTTGAAACCGATGACGAAATAGGAATTTAGGTCTTAGACAAAGCATATTTTCTATAGAATTAGTCACTCTCAATAAATTATGACAGGAAATAACCTGACCCATCGGTGTTATATTATATATTACTAGGAAAACGCTTAAGTCCCGCCGCGTTGTTGGATGAGCGTAATTGGTGCATTGATCTGCCATGTGTTATGCGGATTTTCTGTTGTTCTGTGAAAAAATCATATCATATCATATATATGTTAAGTTGAATTTTTTTTTAAATTATATTAAATTAAATTAAAAAATAACTTAAATTTTTAAATTTTTAATCAATCGTAAGTTTAAAAAAAGGAAAAAATCGTAAAATTGCGATTTTCATAAGAAATAATTATTTGATAACGCTCAAATTTCACACGAATATATCAATTCATAAAATAAAGGTTCTGTGAAAAAATTATTACAATCGGACATAGCATGTAGGTCTTATAAATCGAAGAATTTTGTTAAAAATCGAAAAAAATCGAAAATTGCGATTTTCATGAGAAAGAATTTTCCGATTGCGCTCAAAAACGTGGCAGTTCTAAGATCAGAAAAATTTCGAAGGCCTCCATGAAATTTCATCGCAATCGGAGTATCGGTTTAGCCGGAATCGTGTGGATAAACAGACAAAAATACAAAAGAAAGAAAGAAAGAAAGAAAGAAAGAAAGAAAGAAAGAAAGAAAGAAAGAAAGAAAAAAACATTCCGGAATTTTTTCTCCAGTGTAGTAGAATGGAATCTTCGCTTCGCTCGCTTCGCTCGCTACGCTCATCCAATAATATATATATTATAATTCTTATTTGCAAACGGATTGAGTGATAACAGTGAAACAACATGGGACATATAAAAAAGTAAGTGGTGCTCAAAATAGAAAACATCAAAACAAAAAGGCAGTGCGCAAAGCAAAATTATTAGAATCCATTCCTAAAATTAGCAGCTTCAGTTAATTTTTTACCCACTAGGAAAACGCTTAAGTCCCGCCGCGTTGTTGGATGAGCGTAATTGGTGCATTGAGCTGCCATGTGTTATGAGAATTTTCTGTTGTTCTGTGAAAAAATCATTACTAAGTAGAAATTTTTTTTAAATTAAATTAAATTAAATTAAAAATTAAATTTTTTTTTAAATTTTTTTTAAATTAATCGTTATTATTAAAAATAATCGTAAAATTGCGATTTTTATAAGAAATAATTTCTCGATTGCGCTCAAATTTAACACTTATAAATTAATTCATAAAATAAAGGTTCTGCGAAAAAATCATTACAATCGGATAAAGCATGTAGGTGTTATAAGTCAAAGAATTGTTTAAAAAAAGAAAAAACCTGTAAAATTTCGATTTTTATGATAAATATTTTTCAATTGCGCTCAAATTTCACAAGAATATCTTAATTCATAAAATAAAGGTTCTGTGCAAAAATCATTAAAATCGGATAAAGCATGTAGGTGTTATAAGTCGAAGAATTTTTTTAAAAATAAAAAAAAATCGTAAAATTGCGATTTTCACGAGAAAAATTTTTCCGATTGCGCTAAAAAAAGTGGCAGTTCTAAGTTCAGAGATTTCGAAGGCCTCCATAAAATTTCATAGCAATCGGAGTATCGGTTTAGCCGGAATCGTGTGGACAAACAGACAAAAATACAAAAAAAAGAAAGAAAGAAAGAAAAAAAAACATTCCGGATTTTTTTCTCCAGTGTAGTAGAATGGAATCTTCGCTTCGCTCGCTACGCTCATCCAAAAAATCCCCCACAAATACAGTAGGGCCTAAGTGTAGAAAATACAATTGCAAATAATATTAGTCGTCACCAATGCAGTAAATTCTAAAATATTAAGCATTTTTATTTTTTGTGAAGAATGGGAGAGGTGGGGGGCAGATTGGGTTATCACAAAAGTACTATAAAGGTAGGTAGGTAGGTTCAATACAGAAGGCGCTTAAAATATTATAGCCTAAGGGCGCCAAATGCTTTAATCCGGCCCTGGATGCAGCGCACGCACAGACGGCTGGACAAATAGAAAAGTGATGCATGTTGGGAAGCTTTGGATGATTCCTAGGAAATAATAGAAAAATGAAACGTTATAATGAAGAATAGGAAAAGATGGCTCAATGCACCAAATAAGATTATTCGTCAAAGTGACTGTAAAAAGTGTATACAAAAAAGAAACGTACTTTAAAAATTAGTTGGAAACCACTACACAACATTGCTCACTTCTTTAAACTGCATTTATAAAAAAAGCTTTCAGTAAACTTTGTCACCAAACTTAACACGAATAACTTTAACTGGCAACTGACTGGTAGGGGTTAACTCATCTGCAACCACACAGACAATACAGTGCGCGACCCCCGAAACCATGCACTTTTCGGGCGCGCTACACTTAGTTACAGAGTTCCACTAAAAGTGGCATAACTTCCGTAATTTTCGTTTAAAAAAAAAAAACGCCTAAACATGTTTAAGAATTAGAGTATGAATTTTTTCAAAAAATAATTTTATCTATCAAGTTTAGAATGCCTACTTCAGGTTTTTTTATGGTTTTCCTTTTCATTGTTGTTCCACTGTAAGTTTCCGTACATCAAATTACATCGACTATCACTAATAACTGTTACAGTTACAGGCCTAGGCCTAAGCAAACACGAGTCATTTTGTACACTTTTACTATCACTATCACTATCACTAAAATCTGAGCCTCAAACATCCCAAATCTGAGAAATATCGTAGTTTATCTTACGCAAACCGAAATCACACCTATCAGAACACGCCATGTTTACCTAGAAGTTTGTCAAAATTCTGCTCAATAACATTGGCAATAATAAATTGAAAACAAATGACCCAAGTTCATAAAAGTGACGCTAGGTAGAGCCACATGTTCGACCTTCAAGATAAAGCTGTTCGATCGACTTACCAACCAGTAGTTGGCACAATGCAATGCAGGCGAGCGCAATTACGTACCGGTACGCTTATGGCTCTAGTGTTGGGTATTGAATATGCGTACTGGTACGCTTATTGGTGCGGATGGGTTAAAAAGAGCTGGAACTAATAAACCAAGAAGAGGGAAATAAAATATAACTGCTTTCATAAAAATAAATATTACCAGAAAATAATATTTAAAAGTTAAAACTCATTTTTTATAATTACTATTAAATTATATATTTTATAATATTTATATTAAATAAATTACATTTTGGGAAGCTGTGTTAAATAATTTTAATGTATTGGTTCATTAGGTTATGTCTGTGAGTGAGTGGGTGAGAATATTATATACTTTTTATTTAATCATAATAAAGTCCCTCTATCATTTGGCCAACTTTTGAGCCATCATACAAGTACTTTTAAGAAAATATTGAGGTGACGAAGGGCTGTGGAAATTTGTGCAAACACCTCCCGGGGTATCCGTCGATCTTACGGTCGGGTACCCGAAATTACAAAATATTAATTTTCAAATAAGTAAGTGGATTTTTTTTGTGTGAAGTTACATAAATATTTACTTTATTACACTTGACAGTCATACACTCAAATATCTGTAGAAGAACGTACGCATAATGATGATCTCGGGTGCCAGAGATACTCATTTCCAAATAACGATATAATGTCCAGCTGTTGAAAACACTTTCAGAAGGAACTGATGTTGCCAAAATGGATAAATATCTCTGCGGGGATCACTAATTGGCCGATGACAATTAATGGTAATGCGTGCGCAACAAACGGTCTGCGCCTTCCCCGTACTGCACTTAATGTTCGGCTCTCGTCAGTAACAATGACGTGACTCGCTCAAGCTCGACACAAAACTAGAGAGCTGATTAATGACGAAGCACTGTCGCAGCCACCACTCGCTGACGAGTGAAAGACTGATCATCGTCGGTGGTAAGGTAGCGAACGAACTAGCGATGTAATTTGAGACGAAAAACAGTCACTTGAGTACTCGATAGACCCTAGTGACTACCTTAGCCTTTCAAATTGAAGATTGTCTTGGAAAAATTATAATTAAAAAAAAATCAAACACTAATTAATTTTTTGTTGTTTGCGTACTATTTATAATTTACAGTAAAATAATTGTTCCAATAGCAGTTCTACTACATGACAAAAACAATAACAACAAATTTATGTTTTTGGTGTTAAAAGTTTAAGCAATTAGTATTAGACAATAATTTTCTTACATCTACATGCCCCTGATAGGGATTCACAGTTTTTTATCCATGCAGGGAAACAGTAAAATATAGAAGAAAAAAAGAAAAAAAAGTGTCTTGCACTTGTAAGGTAACGCATAGTAAAATGTACGCAGCTTGATTACTGATGGAGGAATTATGTTTAATTAGCAGGGCTTTTTAGGTAGCCGTCAAAGAATTATAGTCAAAATACAGGTACGTAGTAAATTCAAATTCACTGGCAAGCTGTTCCAGGAAAAGTGAATTAAAAATTAATCATTTCGGGAAATAATCTTAACGATCAGTACGTCGATTATCATCTGCCAACCCAATTAATTTGAGAATGAAAAGGTGGTTCAGCAATTAGTATCCTACATGAACTTGTGAACTTACCTTTTCTGATGAGAAGGCTAGTGACTCTTCTTAAAGCCTCACGGGGTGATCGGTGAAAGAACTTTGGAGATAAGTTAGGTGGCAGTGTAAGTGGTTTCCGGGCATCCCTTGCATCCCAAGGACTGGGTAGGTTGTGGCCTGGACTGTGACCCGATGCCAGACGATCTAGGTGTTCAATGGATGCAGGTCTGGCCTGTTGGCGGTGCCTCGGATACCATCCCCGCCCCGGGCCCCCGGCTAATCGCAGGAGCTCTGCCCCGACCAATGCCTGCCCGAGACTTCCAGAACCTAGACCCGCAGAAGATGTGGTTCCGTGCCCATTGGACCCGGTGCGGCGGTACCCTCCGGTGGTGGCTAGCCCCGCCGGCCGGGGGGCGGTCCGAGCCACGCCAGGTACTTCTGGGGCTCTGCGGTGTGGTGTGCGCGGTATGTCACACCCTCGGGCAAAGATCGGTGTCTCGGGTAGTGAACATGAAGTTTGCAACGTTTCCTGAGGTGATTGAGCCGAAGATCGCTTCTGGAATGTCCGTCGCCGCAACGGGCCAGGTAACTCTGTCGGAAGTGTACGTCGTTCGGCAGGAATCTAATGAAACAGAATGGGAAATGTTGCATAAGGAGTACAAAATATCCCACTCACCATGACAGGTCAACAACGTTGTAAGTTACATTTTCATTACATAACTATATTTTTTTTAAAGTTGGTCTCTCTGGAACAATTTTTGACAAACAAATGTGAAATGTGAGCAAATGTGAAAATGTAACCTACAACTTTATGCAGTCCGGTAGTTCAATTAGAGAAGGGGTTTAGGAGTAAATTGAACCTGGGACAGTTAATGTGTTGAATGTGCCCGTTTTCTACCAGGTATAGACACCTAGAAGATTTTACACTATACTACCGGTTAGACATGGATGGCAATAGTTTTTACTTATTTCATTGTCTAGTTTAAAAAAGTCAGGTATGCTCATTCTGTCAGATATGTGGAATCTTGCAATTGTGCACATGCACATGGCCACACTTCAAAAAGAAAAATCAGAAATGTATCAAGATATATTTCGTATGGGCCAATGGTTAAAAAATGTAAAATTTCTTCGATAATACAATTAATTTTGTTGTGACGCGTAGAATGGTGATAAAAATTACCGCGCGAGTAAACAAGAAAAGTTAGCCGGCATTGGGAGACTACACGTTAAAACATGAACTTCCCACAGGTTGAATCATACATAGTTGGATGGGCAAAGCGAAGACTTCAATTTCACTGACCCCCCAAAAAATTTAGCTCGGGTGTTTTTTTGTTTTTTTTCTGTTTGCTCACACGATTTTGGGTAAACGGCATAAGCGATCTTGATGAAAATTGGAGGGGACCTTCGAAATCTCTGAACTGAGACGTGCCACGTTTTTGGGTACAATCGAAGAAATATTTCTCATAAATATCGCACTTTTACCATTTTTTTTCGATTTTTAGTGCAATTTTTTCGTGACATTAGGGCCGATTCTGACCAAACGGGTGAGGCTACAATGTTCATATTTTACATGGGCATTAAGGTAATGGTGATGTATTGCTTTTTGAAAGAAAAAGTTGAAAAAGTTTGCCAGAAGCCATAGAATAATGGTTTTAATATGAGTTTTTTAGGTTTATAATAACAACAAGTAACAATGGAAACTTGACAGCAATCACCAATAATGCATTCAAAAAGCTCTTGCGAAGGAAAAGTGGTCCTACGCAAACTAAAAACTTACAAAAAAGCTCATCCATCAACGCAGTGGAACTTCAGCGTTTTCCTAGTATTAGAACCATTTCTTCTGTGGCAACCAAGATTCTCTATTAGTAGACGGGAGAGCAAAGATGTATAGGATACTGGCTCTAATTTAAAACTGGTTGCCGTTCAATTCCAGTCACCAGCATGACCGACTAGGTTTTTCTTAGTCAAAATGAAAACTATTCCGCGGACATTCCCTCAATACTTTTACCTCTGCCAAGTTATACATGTGCGCTTGGGCCAGTTAGGATTACCACTCCTCCCAGATTGACCATGAGTCCTGTTTTTTAAAGAGATTTCTATACCCAATTCCACCCACACGTAGCTGGCAAAAGTTAATTCTAAACTTTGTGGGAAAGATTAAATATAAAATAATTGTGATACCAAATGACCTTGACAGCCCTGTTTTATAGAGAAATTTCAATATGCAACTACATGTAAGCATGAAATAATTCTTAATTTTTTAACAAAGTTAGGTAACAAATTTTGTCATTTGTCAAACAGGAAAAAATCAGGACAGGGTAAATTTGGTGCTTGTACTTTGATAAATTCAGGGTTTAAACACTGTCAAAAATTATCTACAATGATCACATCTATAAATACTTTGACCTGGCACCTACAGCAAAATAGCTTTCTGTTACTTTTGAGTAAAGTCACACATATTTCTCATGGACCGTGAGACCGTGACTAAATAGTTAGCTAGTTAGCTAGGTAGCATAATCTACATAATGTATTATTTTTTATCTTCAGGTCTCGAGTCCAGCACCAATAAATGCATGCCTCAATATTATTGGTCATTAATTTTGAAGAGAAAACATTTCATGGTGTTTGATATATTTTTTCTATGTCTGTATTAGCCGACTTGGAAATGTGCGTACACCTAGATAAAACTCACATCTCTCTTTGATCCATGGCTGCGATGTCCCCTTGTGAATCCTGCGTCCATAGAGCGAGTCTTTAGACTGGACGTTGGTTCGGGGGGGCAAGGGGGTCGAGACTTGAGACGCATTGCGGGCGCTTCACTCCTGGGCTCGAGACTACGATACGCGGGAAGTTCTCCCCTCGGAGTCGGCATGGGACTCCGGGAGACAATCTCGGAGTACTCGTCGTCGTCCTCTTCCACCGGGGAAGGGGGCAGGGGCGGAAACTCGTGTTGTACCACCGCCACTGTCACCTTGAAATCGTTGGAGGCGCACGCACTGTCAAGATAATCTTTGGGGGGAAGTTCCTCCACGACATCCACGACATTAATATGGTTCAGCTCTGAAGCCATGACCCACGGATCAGTGGAATCAACTTCCATGGCCACCTTGTGGTTGAGAACCCGCGACTCTTCACACTGGCTGTTTCGCTTAGAGTTAGACTTATGATTAAACACTGCATGGCATGAACTGGTTAAAAGTGTGTCTTTGTATTTACTTCCTAATAATTTATCACTTATAGACAAAAGTTCTGTACTTCCTAAAAGTAGTGATTCACTGCTCACATCAAGAAATTGTGAACTGCCATTTTCTAGCTGCATAATAAGTTTATTTTCTTCATCACTGCTTCTGAAATCATCAGTTTTGCTAGGATTGTCACTGGAATCGTCGGTGTTGCTTCCTACATGCTGGTCTTCTTCTTCTTCCAAGGTAACCTCCAACTCCTGAGGTCTGGAGAGGCGGTGATGGGAGTCGTCTCGGCTAATACGCTCAGGCCGAGGGATTGTAAAGAACTCTCGGGGATAATTTTCTTCTGTGGTCAGAGTCGGAAGCGACACCACTCGAACTAGTGTCGGGGGAACGGGAGGGGTAAAATCTGGTGGAGCATCATCCAAGCCTTCCAATAATCCTTCTTTTAATAATGATTTTATGTTATCAAATGTAGAGCTACATCTTTTGAGATCACCAAACTTGGCTTGTTGTTGGTAAAATGGTATAACTTCGGGAGACGAAATTACAGCAGACACTGGTTTACGTTCTTTTTTTCTTCCCTTGCGAATCACATAAGTTCCATTAGGAGTAAGTTGTGAACTCGAGAGTTCGGAAGGAAGATAGCTGGATTCATCTGGATCATTAATAACTGATGAGTCGTAGTATGGTTCACTGTAGGGTGAAGCTGTTTCATCCTCTGTGCTCATTGGGTGATCTGGCCACTCCTCTTGCTCTCGCAGTCTATGTATTGAACTTGTACCTATAACAAGACAAATAATTTAGAACACAATATTATCAATCACTGTGCAGGCAGACTTTTTTCAAAATAATACAGCAGCTTCAAATTCAATAAATTCACTTAAAAATAGTGTTGCTACTTGCTATAGACATCGACTGAATACATCATCGTCCTACATAGGCCTACCAATATTTTAGTCATCCCTAAGTGTTAATAATTATTTAATAATGGAAGTTTACTACAAACAATGTCAAACATTGATTTATGTTTTACATTATACAATAGAAATCAATGTCACCTCATGGCTGGCAAAAGGCAGTTATGGTAAATAAAGAGCACTGTGTGCATGCAATATTATATGCAAAAATATTTTATGTAAGCAAACCTATACCCCGTTTATATTATTTGTGTTCAACGAATTAGCATACCAAGTAGCAGCAGCGTCGCTGCAACCAATGGCCATTTAAATGAACCCGGGTTACAATGTCAGTTGAGTTTTCAATGTTAATTTCAACCTGCGTCTCAACTCCGTCAAATGCTAGTAATATAAATGGGGTCCAAGTAAAGTATGAACATGTAATCTTTTTGCTTGTCACAACCGGGAATAAAAACACACCCTTATTAATTACCTAATAGGTCTGCAACTAGGGCTGGGCAAAAATGGATATTTCGATACGATATCGATAAGTGGGAACTTTTTCGTTATCGATATTTGGCTTCATATCAAAATATCAAAATTTACACAAAAAAATGCTAAATTTTGTAATTTTGGAGGAGGTGCCGGGTAGTCGAAATTAAATGAATCCTGGTTGGTACATTTGGTGGAGATGCCGGGTCATAAAACGCGATTGTGAGATTGTAAAAATCGTTATGCGTTTTTGGTGATACCTTATCAACCTTATATGGAAACAAATTATTAAAAATAGGCCCACTCTTTAACAAAAACATTTTGATATATATCGTTATATCGAAGTTTTTGTGTGATATCGATAATTGAATGAAATGTCATAGCCCAGCCCTACCTGCAACTGCATCATACCTGTTAGTCCTGTGACTTTATTTATGTGTCCTATTTGGGTGGTCTCGGTTTGGTTTCTTGTTTGTAGTATAGTTAATTAAACTTTGTAACAGATTATGTACATTGGGTAATTGGAACCTTTCAAACATTTTAGAGACTGTCCATAAATGAAGTCACACAATTTGGGGGGGGGGGAGGTGCTTCCTGTGACATCCATACAAGCACTGCTTATAACAAGGCTATAAAATTCTACTTGCTAGCTCACAAGCTGCAAGAGACTTTTGATAGGTTGCGAGTAAAGGTTTTCTTATTTCAGAGAGTACTTTTTCACTCATCATCACCCATAAAAATAATTCAGCAAAACATAAAAACCAACTGAATTACAGCAGGGGTTTCTTTTGGCAGGTTGATCAGGCTCAAAATGCATTTAAACTTGATTTTGGATGATCAAAAATCACTCATGGTCAAAAACTTTGACTGCGCAAAATGCCTCCGGCGGCTGGACCCCGGGGACTTGCACACGCGAGTATGATTTCTGGCTTGCAAGTTACTCTCGATGTGATTCTTGGTAGTATAAGTATTATTTAGTTAATTTTTGTGATGTTTTCAGCACTATATTGGCTCTGGCAAAAATTATATTAATATAAATATCTTATCTAAATGCAACTGATTCTTTTGCTGTTTAAATTTTCCCAGAACATGTTTTATGGGAGTGGCGGTGGAATCAAAACTTTTGTGACATTATTTGGGGGTGAGGTTACACTTTTTGACTGTGACGGGGAAGCCGAGGAGGGGATGATATTTAACATCTATGGTAGAGTAGATCCCCAGTCTCAAACACGTTCGCACAGGCACGAGCGTAGCAAATTGAAGCGCCAATCTGACCTATTCAAGATGGCAATTTGGCATTTCAATTTATGCTTTACATTATGTTTTAGATGCAATTAAGTATTTTTCTGCATTATTTTGATATCGTTTTAGATTGTGCAGCATGGGAATGCACAAACAGAAACAATAAGAAGTTAATGCATAAGGGAATTTAGTAATCATTTGGTGTTAATGGCTAATATGCTCACCTGTCAACCTGACAGCCACCTTGAAAAATATTTGGGCTACAAATTGCTCCCATCTACTTTAACATGCAAACTGCCCTATTCAAGATGGCTTCAAATTGTCATAAAAGTGGACCAATGACTGGGGATCAAGCCTGCTATGGATGTTAAAATATCATTGAACATAAATCCATGATTAATGGACAGCCCTTAGAGTCAGCATTAGGATTGCACATTTAATTTTGCAACTCTTATAGGCATCAGCTTGAATACGTGACAAGTAGACAATAAA
Source organism: Sweltsa coloradensis (assembly GCA_024449915.1). Taxonomy (NCBI): domain Eukaryota; kingdom Metazoa; phylum Arthropoda; class Insecta; order Plecoptera; family Chloroperlidae; genus Sweltsa; species Sweltsa coloradensis. The sequence continues at coordinate 944,553 of JAMZAV010000075.1, forward strand.
TGAACATGTGCCACTGCCATTATTAACTAGTAAAAAAATTAATAACTATTAGTTTAAGTTGGCTAATGTTTTACTTTTTAGGTTGCAATTTATTATTAGCAGTAAACTGCATGATTTGTATTTGGAGATGATGCAGCACTTCTTTGCTGTTATTGCTACTACCAAAGATCTATGTATCTTTTGTGAAACAACTGCTGCTATGAAAGTATGAACTTTATTTAAAACAGCCTCAAAATACTGCCGTGTTGCTAGTAGTTTTTTTTAGTTGCACAGCTTGCACGAGCAACTCTACATAAATGCGAAAATGTTCTCAGCTTACTTCTTTCTTAGTTACTGCCGTCCATCAGCTTGGCATAAGTAAGCAAATCCTGAATCCTGGCAGCTTTTGCTTATTCATATTATCTACTTTACACCTCCATAATTTAATTTGAATCCTTGATATAGTAAATCAAATAAAAAACTTTGAACCGGCACCTCCACCAAAGTATGTTTACATTAAAAATTAACATGCAGATGCTAACTAAGCATTTCCAACATCCAAAAGCTAGTGCAAGGAAATCTTGTATACAAATGCACCTCAACAAATGTATGTTTAGAACTATGAACTTTAAATGATGATTTTTGTTTTTTTAATAATACAAATTGCAATATGATTTTTCCAATATTTTCTTAAGTCTTTCCCAATAGGTTACCATTTTCTAGTCATATGCTCTCTACTTAACAATACAAAACATTATTGCCAGGTTCTTGTGCATGTCGACGGCACTGTCACGTCAGTGAACGGCGCGACCCATCTTGAATATTCGCCTAACAGGATATATTTGGCAGTAGGCAAATATTTAGTTGTTAGACCAGGAAGTATCCAACGTAGGCCTATATGAAACTGCAAAATTGTTGGATGAGTGCAGTGAAGACTAAATTTTTTTTAGGGTGTCGGACAAATGGCATATACAATTGTAATGACATTTTGAGGGGACTTTCAAAATCTCTGAACTTAGACCTGCCACATTTTTGGGTACGATGGAAGCAATATTTTTCATGAGTATCGTCCTTAAGGGGAATTAACTGCGCTTAGCTTTTTTCTCAAGTATACAACCAAGTCAAAATATAGTGAATGTCTTTGAAACCTGGCTCTATTAGAAAATCATTTTTTATTTATTTTTCTAATTGGGAAAATATCGCCTCTTCAAAATAATTTCAAACTTCAGTTCCCCCTAGTACATTATTCAACGTAGGTAGTTATGTTTTTTTGACATTAATTTTCAACTTGTGTTCTAGAAAGTGGCGACTCGTGCTATTGTGCGCTGGTGCTGTAGCACCACCACCATAAATCATCCATCTCCATTAAACTGATTTTCTGATAAGTTCAATGTGTATGTATTGTAAAATGAAGTATTCAAAAGTATCCGCTGCCGTGCTGCAGAGATGGCGCTGATGGTCAACTTTTTCATACCGCGTAGTACATGGTCGTGATGGTTTTGAACCAAGCATTTGTAGAAACCTGCGATGTGCTCCGCACCGAATTCGACGACTTTTAAGCCCTTTTAGCACGCAACGACAGGGAACAACACGAGTAAAACGAAACGCAAACCGGTCTTCTGGTGCTATCGGGACTCGCGCACTCGGGCTTTGTATAGGTTCGCCCGCTAGCCTCGCACCCTTGCAATCACTTCATTCATCAGTCGTCAGTCTTCAACCTTACAGCAGTCGCTGTAGGTAATTGTTGTTTAATTTAAATTGATTGCAGTTTAATTGTTATTCAATTATTTTTATTTGTGTGCAGGAGGTGGGTATTGTGACAACCTCACACACCCCTCCTTCCCTGTTACACATAACCCTATGCATGATTTACGTTTGCTGTATATTAGCACCACCTGTTATAATGTCCACGAGCCGCCACTGGTTCTAGAAAAGCTGACTGAGAGAAAAAAGATTTTTTTTACAAGTACGAATTGTCTTTTCTGCAAATTTTTTCGTTTAGCGGAACAAATTGGTACAAAATACCGTCAAACTAAAAATTTTGCATGAAAGACATTAATAAAAAAAACTCTTTTTTCTCTCGGTCAGCTTCTGAAAATTAATGTCACAAAAACACAACTACCTACATTGAATAGTGTGTTAAACTGAAGTTTGAAATTAATTTGATAAAAATAGTTTTGATTTTCAAATAGAGCCAAGTTTCAAAGCCATTCACTATATTTTGACTATGGTTACATATTTGAGAAAACAGAAAAATGTGGTTGATTCCCCTTCAGTATGTTTTTGATTTTTAGTACAATATTTTAGTGATTTGGTCCTCGATCAGGCAAACAGTTAGCCTACTCTGATCTTGATTTTTTTGCAAAGTTATTCATTTCTTTGATGACGATATGACGTTCTCGGTCTCTCTGACTCGCAAGGTTGCAGTCGGTTACCTCACATTGTTGAAATGAAGGCAGATATGGTTAACGCTTGAATGAAACAAATGTATACAAAATGCATGAAAACGTAATAAAAGGATAGAAAATAGTCAACCAAAAACGCTCATTTATCTACGTGAAAGGAAAAACTGTTTTGCGAAGCGGCCTAGCCAATAAAGCATACATGGACAGCTCTACAATTGTACATTATCAATATTTTGTGTTAATCAGCCAGAAAAATCACAATTAGGTAATTTTGGACTTTTAAACAAGTCAAAATCAGCTGAGCAAACAGGAATTTGCCAAAAACTTAAAAGGCTGTATCCTCATTATTTCATCTAGCTTATTAAATACAAACATAAATTCATAAAAAAATCTACTTCAACCAAGCTCTTCATTTCACCTTCATTGTACAGATATTAAAAACCACTCAAAAAAAATTAGAACGCAAAAGCGGTTCAATGTGCAATGCAGTCTATTTGGTAATTATATTGCAATTTCACTTCACATTTTATAAGTATCTACTCCCATTATGCATCTCAGGCCAATGATTTTTTAAGCAAGAATTATGTACTGACTGATATATACAAGGTGTTTTATACACATTTCATAAGTTGTTAAACTAGATTTTGCCTTGCTATGTTGATTGACAACAATTAATTAAGGACATTTATGAGGTGTATTATTAAGTTTCAAGATTGTGTGATTAACAAGCTGTTAGAAAAAATAAATGAATTAACCAACTCACTCGAGTGTTCACCCGATCTCCGCCTCCGTCGACCAACGACTTTCGTGCTACCCGGAGTAAGTAACGGATCACAGTCATCGACTGGAACCTCCCACGCTATACTGTTTCGTTTACAGGCAATGACTGGCGGTAGGAGTTCTTCCAGCGAGTCTTCCGAGAAGTTGGCTCGGTCGTCGTCGTCGGTAAGTTCGTCGAGTGTACGTAGGGGCGGGCAGGGTTCCTCGCCGCCACAGCGTGACGCCTCGCTGTCGCCCGAGTTCCGTCGCCTCACCTCTCGATGTCGCTCAACCACCCCTGGCACGGTGCGGGGCGGCAGCCAAGGGGGCGGGAACCGACCATACTGCAAGGCACCGTCGTAAGGAAGACTGCCGAAACGAAGCTGCGGGTTGTGAGGCTCTTGTAGATGGAATGGTGGTTGAATGGCGTCCGTCTCCCAACCAAAAGGTCGCTGATGTTTGGTTTTAGGCTAAACAAAAAGACAGAAGAAAATGTAGAGTGAAGAATAGACATTTGAGGAGGGATATTTTAGCTGAGTATACTTAAAATTTTAAAGCATGTATTATATTTTTGTGGTAAACAGAAAAACATGGAATGTGGAGTGGACTACGGTACATCAAGATTTAAGTAAGGGACAGAACAGAGAATACGATGAGACCAGCTAGGTTCTAAAGAAACCTTGCCAATGCTGAGGGCATTGAAAGATGAATTGTGACCAACTAGTGACCGGTATCTTAAATTATTATCAATCAATTATTATCAACGGATTACCCGTCAAAGCACATCAGCATCGGTCAGGGAGTTTTGGGATACTGTATTGCCGGCTTTCTGCCGGCTCCAAAACATTTTTTTTGATATTGGTCGGATCTATTTTTTATCATGGAAATGATCAGTACTAAATGTGTGAAATCAGGATGTCCTATTAGGCTTTTAATTAGCAGCGTCCAATGTCAAATGTTTCTTGCTACAGAGGTGATTAATGATCTCTCCCACAAATCACACAGATTTTTAGTTCATATTGGTATTTATTCTTCACACATGAGTAGGGATACAGGAATTTTGAAAAACGATAAATAAACTAACTAAATGTTTTTTTTTTAAGGAAAGCAAATGATCATGTTTCACATCTTAAAGAACAATCTAATCACAGATAATATATTACACTCTGTGATCTAATCGCACATTAAAGTGACTTTTACAAATTCAGCTTGCAAAGAACCAAGAAAAATATGCTTTATTTGGTTTAAACTGCCAAAAATTGCAACAGTTTGTTTAGTTTTGCAGCCAAAATTCAAAATGATCCGTGACAATTTAAAGATGGCACCTGTTGATGTATGTGCAAATTTGCGTTAACACTTGCACTACCATGGTAACTTTTGAATATGTACCCGGACCTAAACAATTATGCGTCTTCCTTTTTTGGTATGGCATCTAGTATCTTAAAAACAATTTTAAAGATTTGAGATTTTTTATGGATATAATGATACTGATGGATTTCCAGACATTTTACATAATATGTAATTAAAATTTCATTAAACTAGGGCTGGGCTGTGACAACATATCATTCAATTATTGTCACACAAAAAAATTTGATATCAATATATCAAAATGTACCTAGTTTGTAAAAAATATTTTACAAAATCAAAAAAAAAATTAAAAGTGTGGGCCTATTTTTAATACAAACAAATAGGGTATTTAGGGACAAATAGGGTTGATATGGTATCACCAAAAACGCATAACGATTTTTACAGCATTACACTTCATTCATCAGACTTTTATATTTCACACAATCAACAACAGCACTGTGCTTCTAGTTCTCCTTATGGCACCCCTTTAAAACTACTAACTACTCAGTTCCATGTTTTATATACAATTGTTAGCTATGTGTGTTCATGTTTTTCATATGTTTATATCTCATTCATAATGTACATATCATTACCAAGGTAGTCTGTGTAGCAGTGGTTATTCCTCCTCGTTTGTCATTAAAATGATGATCGATGCCATCGACAGTCACGGAATTTGGTAAAGGCTTCCCCCGACGTATGTGACTTCGCTTTGCCGAATTTCCAGGAGAAACTCTGAAACCAAACGTTATGCATTAATGACAACGTTGAGACAAATAACAATTTCCATGTGAATCTACTAATAGATAACATACTATACTGCATTAATCAAAATCAGTTCTGCAACTGAGTGTGTACTCTCTTTATACAATACTCAGTGTAAATTTTGTTTCCAATTGAAAATATTCTTAATACAACATTTGCCTTTACAAAGTAGATATCTTTCATTTATACATATTTTTTTCCAACTAAGTTTATTTACAAAATAATAATTTAAAACAGTGCACCGAGCAGCGTTCGAGCAGGAGAGTGATATTTGATTGTATATCGAAAAAATTTAACTTGGTGCTAGCTTCTAACTGACTGCATAATAATTATTATCATACTTCATACTGCACATTGATGATAGCCAGTAGTCTAGTCAACGTTGTACGCAACGAGGCAAAGGGGCTGCACATAAATAATTTTAGAGAAAACTATACCCTCCCCTCTCCCCTCCTATATACCAACAATATTTAAGTCATAATATATCAACATAGTTATTATTATTCTATTCTTAATAATAATTCGAATCAAAATAAACCACAGCCCCACATACTCAGGGTCCAAGGAGGTAAAACGCTCTCGAGAAAGTTGCAAATGGGGAAAATGAAATTTTACACTGCTTTTACTAAAATAAGGCATACATTTTCAGTGGAAGTGTGGATGAACATGGTGTATACCACCTCCAATCACATTACCGGCGTCATTCGTAAACTGGGGGATTATCAAATGATTTTGAATACAAATAATAGTTTGCAAAAAAAATCAAGGAATGGGAAGTCGGTTGTTTATATCATAAAAAACTGATAATAAGTAATATATATCACATTTTGAAAATTTCGCGCCCGTTAATATTAAATCAAACGTGTATGATTTCGGTTATTTCGCCGCGTCGCGAGTAACATTATACGTACCTCACGTTTCTGTTACCTCTGTGGTACCAATTCATGGAAATGAGGCTGATAAGTTTGTTTCAGCCTCAGCCGAACACTCCTCCGTGCGGTTCCTCTATACAGCATACATACATACATGTTTTACTCGCGACGGAACGAAATAACCCGAAACTCATACAGTTGATTTAATAATTGAAAATTAAAAATAATAATGAATAATATATAATAATAAGATAATTAAAATGATGAAATGAGCAACCATAGCCAGGACTCAAACCGGTGTCTCTAAAAAATTACCTCCATGGAATTTTATTACAGAGGTGGGCCTTTGGAGAAGACGCCAATCCGGCCAGCAGGATGCTCGGTTTTGGATTCTTGATAGGACTTGGAACATGATCGACACAGTATGCCAAAAGTTTACCACTGTATACCTACCTACCTACGCCATACTTTGGAAATTAAATAAACAAAAAAATGTAGACTGAGGTTAAGTACTGTTGAACTAAACACTCCAAAAACAATTGGTGATCCTGATCCACCTTACATTGAAGTAAATGTTTTTCCTTGAAGATTACTTTATTATTGTATTTACTTGATTATTGTTATTATACTCTGATTACTTGTAGCTTTACCGTGGAAGCAACGTGGAGATGATTCGCTCAGCCTCTTCCGGAGGAGGTGGGAAGTCCGCCATGTCCACCGAGGGCGGATCTGGTGGTGGTTCTGGGGGCGGAGGTAACTCTAAACTTGGTCCCTCGTCCTCCACAGGTCGAAAGCTCAGTACAAACTTGGCGCGTCGTCCATTCATGCTCATGTATCCGTCGTCCTCCGACTGGTGTCCACCCAGGGAAGGGCTCTCGTCCTCGGGGGTGCTGGACGACGCCGCCTCCACGACGGCGGGGGCGGGAGTGGGGGCGGCGGGGGGTGAACGGGACCACGCTCCCTCGCCCTCGGCCACGTTGCCGTTCTCCAGGTCGTCAAATTCAGACAGCACTCGATCGAGCAACTCTAGAGAGCGTTGCACCTCATCGCCTCTGAAAACATAAGAGAACCCAGTCAGTGTCAGATCCTCAGTCAAGTCAAGTTAAGACAAGACAAAGCCTGCTCCTCAGAGCTTCTCCCAAGTCAAGTAGCATTCAAGAGTCAACGCCCCCCCCATGGCACGATTGAGTGATTGATGTCGGGCTTTACGTCTCATATATATGCGATTGCGCTAATCGAGACGATGATAAATGAGCGGTGATATGTGAATGATGATCATAGCCCAACTCGTGGAAAAGTAGGATGAACCGAACCCACACACACACGAGGAACCACCGCTAGGAGCACATACCCTCCCCTCGCTGTTCGCACATGTCACCATCAGCCCTTATGACGATGAATGGGTGTACGCAAAGCCTTCTGAATCCGCTTAGTGATAAACTCCTCCTCTGGGATTGAATTAGGCCAAACGTGACATCGTGAGGTATATAAACATGATTTAAACTGATTCCCATTCCCCTCCATACTTTCCGTTAGTGCAAATAGCCACTATCTACTGGCCATTTCAGTGAAAGCGATCACACGGAGTTATAGGCGATGGCGAGAAGGGCACCGTAGATTTACGACCCGTGTAGCCTACCATGCATTTTCCACCCTCGAGCGAAAGTCCGAGAGATTGCGTGGGGATGATGCTAAAAACTGAACCTAATAGTGATTAATGGGGGCGATCAAAAGTCAGGAAACACCAAAAGATACAAGTTCTGCCAGCCTTCTCTGAAATTATGCGCACGACAATGTAGTATATCATTTTAAAACACGTTTCAAAATGCAATAAACACGTTTTTTTAATAGTTCGTAAAATTATTAATTACGTATTTTCCCATGTTAAAAATAAGAATTATTTGATTTCAAAATCGTCATTGGCCGATTTTAAAAAAATAAACACTTTATAAAATGAATTTAAATAGTCTTGCAGTTACGACATGATTCAAACGCATTGTTGTGTCCACACTGACTGTCCACCTCTCTTGCAAGTTATAGAGAAGAGTAAAGGTAATCATTTCGCCATTTGACTTTTTCTTTGCTAGCAAAGCAAAATCATATAACTCTGCACGATCAGCAGGCAAATGCATGATCTACGTGTTATTGTGAAACACGCCAGCAGTGTGGTCAACAGCCGATGTTGGAACTCAAGTCACAAGGAACAACGCCACAAATGTATTCCAGTTTTGGAGTTATGTCGTCTTACTGCATAATGTAGCATCGTATCGATTGGCCTCTTTGTACCAGGACGTTAAACTTCATCAATCAATTTGTCGGAGGCAACATGTTACACTGGTCGGTCTCCGGTCTGGCCTCGACCTGCAACTTACCGCAACGTCTCTCATGGATAGAAGTAAATCTGAAAAGCCTATGGTTCTATCCCACTCCCAGTAAACCAATATTACAATAGTAGAGCATTGACGTGGGTCTGGAAGTAATCTTCTTCTACTACTATAAGAACCAATTACCCCCAATGACCCATATCAATTAGCCAGAATTATTAAATAATGACACCATGCTCTTCTACTTTAGTTAAGGGTTTTCGAGTTTAGAGTATGACGACGACAAAACTATAGTGTCTTATGTGGGATTCTAATTCCAGCCCTTTGGATAAATTCCCTTCGGACCTGATACATAATGTGCATGCCTAAATGTCTTGGTCATACTAAACCTTAGCAAACAGAAATACCCAGGCTTACATCCCTCAACTTTCTATATACGGGATATTTATTAAGTTTACAATAAATAAAAATAACACGATAAAGTTGAAAAACCTGCTGCAAAAACCTGATAAATTTTAACTGTACATTAGGGCATAACTTGTAGTATATATTGTTAGAGATAGAGAGTGGGTGTGGGTGTCGCCAAGTTATACACTGGTTTGCTCAACTATGTTTGAAAACTACTGCATGAATCTTCTAACAACTCCCTGGAGTGATGCTTATCGTGATTCTGGCAAGTGCGCGAATAATACACAACGGTTGTACAAACAGCACAAGATATTACTACGACTATGATGTTTGATGTTCCTATCAGTATTCCCGTAGTATTATAGGTATAAGTTATGTGTATGTACTTATAATTATATAGATAAAATTGCCGATAAAAAACCAAAATCGATATTAAAATTTTTGTAAAAATTCAAAGTACTAGAGGGACCTCTTAGTTTTAGCATTGATTAAAGAAGGAGCCTTCTTTAATCAATGGTTTTAGATATTGTAACTTATAAGAGTCAAGGTGAAAAAGAAAGGGAAAAATAAGTAAAGTAAGTCCGGCGTCCATTTGAAAGCAACGTAATTAACATAAAATGTGTTAACAATCAAAATAAACAAGGGTCTCCCGAAGATTAACATTTTTGTCAGCCGAATAAAGAGGAAACCTCACTCTGACTACATGTGTGCAAAATTCAGCTCTTTTCATATTATTTCTATCGTCGGTTAGGGTTCCTTCCTCGTAGTAACGCTAGCGTACGTGTAAACGATGCTTTCGTTTGGTGCAAACTGAGCTTATATTAATTTTGTAATAATGTTGAAGCAAAAGTTTGCGCGACCCCAGCATCCCCATGTTTAAAGTTAAAGCTCTTATTTGCATATTCATTCCCCTTGCAACGCATTACACGCTGGGGTATGGCCTTGCTGATAGCCAGTACAGATTGTCCCACCGATATGTGAGTTCCTCACTGCATTGTGACATGGTGTCAGCAAGAAGAGAATGCTTGTAAAGGATGAACTGAACGTCTTGAGTATCTATTCTTGCTACTTCCATTAGAAGCAGGACGCCTATGACACCAACCACCCTGAATATTCATAGCTCGATATTTTTCATATGGTGCAAAAGTCTCAGCTATAGCTAATAACAAATCGTCAATGGGTCTTCAGTGAGGGTCCTCTTCCCCCTAAATACATTATATCCCGTCGTTTGTATTCCCCGCCCCTCAATGCAAGTGCAGCTCTTGCATCCTATATTCATTTATCACCGCCATGATATATTCACCACCCTCAACTCAAGTCACCTTTTGCATCCATTAATTAAGCCTTCATGAATGTTCCACTGCCTGCACGGATCTATATTGCGGATTTTTCTTCATTTGCGTAAAAGTTATATAATCGATATTTTTACAAGCACGAGTACGGCCTTGTACGGGGGACCCAAAAGAGGGAGCGAAGCGAGGTAATCAACACGTCATCGAAGAAGAATACTAAAACTAGGCCGCTTCGTGAACGCTTTTTTTAGTCGCGTTTATGGATGAACTTTTTTGTAATTTTTATATGAGGTAGTATTAATTGCTATGGTGTAACATATCTGGAGGCCCGAAGACTTGCTTTTTGTACTCATTGTAGGTGATTGTTGTCAAGTTTATTTAGTTACATTATACACCTCAAAAAATTATATTAAAACCTTTATTTCTATGGATTCTGGCTAACTTTTTAACTTTTTCTTTCAAAAGGTACTACATCACCATTACCTTAATGTCCATGTAAAATATGAATGTTGTAGCCCCACCCGTTTGGCAGAATCGGCCCAAATATCACGAAAATATCGCATAAAAAATCGTAAAAAATCGTAAAAGTACGATATTCATTAGAAATATTTCTTCGATTATACCAAAAAACGTTGCAGGTCTAAGTTCAGAGATTTCGAAGGTTCCCTCCAATTTTCATCAGTATCGCATATGCCGCTTGCCCGGTAGAGAGCGAACAAACAGAAAAAAATAACAAAAAACAAAACACCCGAGCTATTTTTCTTGGGGTAACGAAATTGAAAAAAAAACTTGAAAAAAAAGTGAAATTGAAGTCTTCGCTTTGCTCATCCAAAAATAAAGCGTTTATTGTCAGCATTCCAATCTATTTGGTAAATGTTTTTGTCTTGTCTGTTGATATTTTATAGTTATATTGTTAGAAGTCGAGTCTTTGTAAACAACAGTGAAAAGTCCCAATGATTTGTATTTTTAACATTCCAATCTCGTTATTGGTGACGGTACCGAGCATGAAGAAGGAAACGTATTTCGCATCCTTGACCTCAACAAAATTATTCTGTCTGTATCATCCTTGTTCAAGGACAATGTCAACAAAAAGACGCATGCCAATCGGAGGTCGTGTTCGGTTTTTATCGTGAGACGTGACAGTACAGACAGAAAAGTGATACTTTTACTATTGTAGTGTCTTTCGATGCCTTATAGTTAAAAACACTCGTTTAGTATAACGTTTTGTTTGTGTTTACTGTCTTACTCAATAAGGGTATCGTACTTCTAAATAATTTGCAATGCTACGCGATTTTTTCAACTCGCGATTGTTTATCAGGGAACTTCGTATAAGAATTAAGAATCACTCTGAATAAATCAATCAATCAAGAATCATTTATTTCCTTCCGTCTACGTCTGTGCGTGTTCACGTCTCACGATAAACACGAGTACGACGACCGATTGCATGCGTTTCTCTTTTGTTAGCATTGCCCTTCAACAAGGATGATACATAATGTATTAGTAACCGTGGGGGTAACGTTAACGGGGGGAGTGGTTAGCTTCACAGAAAGTTTGAACATTCATGACCCGGCACCTACACCATTACTGTAAAACCCCGCGCGAACAAGCAACGAATCTTTTTAGTACTACTGCTAAGCCTTCCCGACACTGGCGCCGCCACCAAAATGATCAACGCGCAAATTCTATTTCTGTTTCTTCTTCGACCTTGTTTAAAATACCTTACCTGCATTGAACATTGCTCTTGCCCATTATTGAACAATCATTATAGTAAAGCAAATTAGGCCCTACATTTGCAAACTTGTTTTTTTATTATGCATGACATTGATTGTATATACATAATACATGGACAAGCCCATGAGCACTATTGTAAAATATATTCAAATGTAAATGTGACATCAACATCCTGGATTCATCATTATGCATGCAATGTGCATCCCCTCAAGGGGCAACTATAGAAACTGATCTTTTAGCAGCATGCACATTCGTTGTATAATCGATCGAAGTCTTTGATGTTCACCTCGTGTTTTCCCACGTGTGCGTGCGTACTTTTAAATGGTTCTGTTTACAAAACACATGCTATTCTTGTGATTGATCTCGCATCTCGTACACAAAGTAGTCGCGAGGAAACGAGTAACGCCCGTTTTCACGGCCATGTTGACCCTCGAGCGAGTGTAACGGTGACGTCAGCGAGCCGAGCACGGCTATAGTGATCGCGTGGGCGCTGGAATACACTCACGGATCACGACGAGACGGAACCAAGGAACGTAATTTCTAATTAGGTATGCAGCTAGCACAGTCAGTGGCGTAGCCGGGATTCACAGTGTGGAGATAGGAGGAAGACGGATGAGAATCTACAGTGAGGTGAGGTGAAGATCCCCAACGAAATAAGGGGGTCCCAGGGGCTCACTTTCTGAGAAAATTGGCTATTTACAAAGTCGTTTTGGTCCAAATCTTTGCATTTCAAACAAACACCCTGAGAAATCTACACGCTTTCAAGAAGCTCTATGAAATTGCCGTTTCATTGTCATTTTCGCGTAAATTCAATGCATAGTTTGAACCTTTCAAACGTCTTCATTATTTTGTTGTCTTATTTTCTTCTTTGTGTCGATTAGTCTGTCAACATTATCAATTATCATCGCTCCTAACAATTCGCAACAATTCGCTGAAATGTATATAACTCTTTGTTGTGGATTTGCTTCGGGTTCGTAATAAACACTACATTATATGTTTGGATATTCCGTCATTTTATTCCTTGCTCGTAGCCATCATCCTACAATACTACTTCCTGTCCATCCAGTTGGGAAGTCGGCAGGCATGAGATTAGCAAGGCGGTGGATAATGGTGGGAGATTTGAATGGGTAAAGTGGACACAACATTCCTCCCTTCTTGATTAATAAGATGCAAGTTTGATTAAAAAGATATAAAGATGGATTAATAATATGTAAGTAAGGTCTTAAGTGAAAGAAAAGCTTGAAGTATTAAAGATAATGATGACGATAATGAGATGATAATGAGATAATGACTTTTGTAATATAATTATTCAGTGACAAAATCAAGGAGGTGGAAAGGTTTCTTCTTTTTCCTCCTGGGGTTGCGTCGTCTGTTTGGACCGTCTTCTACCATTGGTTGCTCAGCGAGATCTTCTTCTGCTACCGGTACGTCTATGTCGTGCACTTCTGCATTGTCAGCTACCCTGCCTGGAGGCTCAGCAGGTGGAATAACGTTGATGACATCAGACGGTAGGTTTTGTGGAACATACCACACAGGATTGGGAGAAGCAGCGGTGACGACATCATCTTCGTTGGAGTCTACTTCAGCATTGATTTTGTTTGGCGTCGGACTGTAGTCGCTTGGTGCGTTGAATCGCTTGAAGAAGGAGGCGTCTCTTCTGACTTGTTGTTTTCCTCTTTGTGCGACTATCCGGGACCCTTGGACTTCAGTTATTATCAGGGGTTCGGGGTTGTAAGATGGCGTCAGTTTGTTTTGCTTCTGTTGTTTGCAGATAACTGTATCTCCTCTCTCGAAATAATGTTCTTTGACGTGTCGTTTCTTGTCGGCATACAATTTGGATTTAGCTTTTTCTGCTTCATCTCTTTGTCTCACTTCGCAAGTTTTTGTACCGCTCGTCTTGAAACTTGGTAACGTTGTGTTCATGTTTCTTCCAATAGAAGTTCGAACGGGTCTTGTTGGTAGTAGAGTGAGGAGTAGCACGATAGTTCATCAGATATTTGTTGATTTCTGATTGGACATCCTTTTTCTCTAGGTAAGCTGCTTGTACTGTTTTTCTAAGAGACCCTACTGCACGTTCTGCCATTCCGTTGGCTTCAGGCCATAGCGGTGTTACTCGATGATGCTTTATCTTGAGGTCGGCAAGAAATTGGTGAATTCATAGCCGTTGAACGGAGGGCCATTATCAGTTTTAATCTGAAGTGGCAGACCGAACTGACAGAAGAGTTTGTCCAGAATAGAAATCAGCTGTTTCGAGCTGGTTGAAGAGACACGCTCGACAAAAGGGTATCTTGAGTATTCGTCTGTGATAACAGCCAGGTACATACCGTTCGGGTATGGTCCATCGAAGTCAATTGCAAGATTTTCCCACGGGTTGTCTGGTAACTTTGTTGGTTGTATTGGACCTCTAGAAAACTTTTCTTTGGTGATCAATTGACAAGGTACGCAGTGTTTAAACAGCTTGGTCGACTTTTGCGTCTATTTTTGGGAACCAAACCTTTTCTCTGAGCAGCTGTTTGGTTTTCACGATCCCGCGGTGACCTTGGTGGGCAAGTTCGATTGCTTGGTCTTGTAGGGAAGTAGGTAATACAATTTTGGTTTCCTCGAAGAATGATTTTGTTTCCGACAGTAAGCTCGTTTTTTAGATGGCGATATGGCTCCAGTTCCTTGGCCTCCCAGAGACGAGACTTTTCTGGTTGGGTTTGAAGTGCAGTGGCGAGGAGCTGCAGTATTACATCCTTCTCAGTTTCAGTAGCAACTTCTCCAACTGACATAGCTTTTGGGCAAGATGTTTGTGTCAAGAAGTTCACATACTCATCTGGAACGCTTTCTGTTCTGGATCCCGTTTTCTGGAATGGCAAGGGGTGCCTTGACATGTAATCAGAGGGGTTGAGTTTTCCAACTTGATGAACTGTTTGAAAGTTGTATGCCTGCACACGGAGGAGTAACCGTTCTATGCGTGCGGATGGGTTTGACTTAGGATTATTCAAGAGAGATACTAGTGGTTGCGAGTCGGTGTGCAGAGTAAACTTGGTTCCTGATACGTAGAGACGAAAGTGTTCCACTGCCCATACAGCGGCCAATGTTTCTTTTTCAATGTGGGAATAACGTTCTTCAATTTTTGTAAGTGCACGGCTAGCATATGCTACGACGTCTGGTTCACCTTGTTCTTCGCATTGTGAAAGGATAGCTCCCAGTCCGTTTGGTCCTGCGTCAACATGGATATGAACTTCCTTGTTTATGTCATAGTACGCTAATGCTTTGGTGGATGCAAGCATTTGTTTAAGGTTGTCAAACGCGACTTGGTGTTTGTTTTCCCATAACCATTCACGTGCATGTTCAGTTAGCTCGCGTAACGGTTTTGTTTTCTCTGCTAGATCGGGCACGAATCTGCCACAGTAGTTGATCATGCCTAGCAGACTTCGAACCTCTGTTGGGTTTGTTGGGTTCTCAAGAGTGAGAAAAGCTAATATCTTTGATGGGTCAACTTGTAGTCCTTTGGCTGAGAAGATATGGCCAAAGAAGATCAGTTCTGTCTGTGCAAACTGGCACTTTTTTTTGTTCAGAGTTAAACCGACTGTTTGACAGCGGCGTAACACTTGTGTCAGAGCTACGTCATGTTCGTCTTTAGTTTTTCCATAGACCAAGATGTCATCGCTGACGTTCATGACGTTGTCAATGTTTGCGAATGTCTGTCTGATTTCATCCTGGAACGTTTCGGCTGCCAAATTGATCCCGAAGTTTAGACGCTTGTAACGTCTGAGTCCGACATGGGTTGAGAATGTAGTTATTGATCGAGATTCAGGATTTAGCTCTAACTGATGGTATCCATCATTTAGGTCAAGTTTTGAGAAGTAAGCGGCTCCATTTAATGAAGAAATCAGGTCTTCAATAGTGGGCGTCACATGTCTTACCCTCTTGATGGCTTGGTTCGGTAGACGCATGTCTACGCACAGTCGGACGGCTCCCGGGTTGTGTGGTTTGGGTACAATTACCACCGGTGAAACCCAAGGTGTAGGACCGTCAACTGTCTCGATGATATCTGCCTCTTCGAGTCTCTTGATTTCCGCTTCAACCAGTTTCCGAACATGGAATGGAACTCGACGATGTTTCTGTGCTACTGGAGGGACTGCAGGGTCAATGTGTAGCTGAATTTGAGAATTTTTCAGTTTACCTATTCCAGTGAACAACTCAGGGAACTGCTTTGCATAGGTTTCAACAAGATTAGGCTTATCTTTTCCTATTGCACATGTGAAAGTTATTAAGCCTAGGGCTATAGAGTCTTGGCAGCTTAGAAGGGCTTCAGTCTTGCCACGCACCACGTATACGCTAGTTTGTATCTCCGTTGACTGATGAACGAGTGCGGCATTGAATTGACCTATTACTTCCAGACTGGTATTGCTGCCATAAGGAAAGATTCTCGTGTTGGTCTTTTGGAGAGTCACGGGTGATTGAAGTTGGCAAAGAATCGATTCAGAAATTATAGTTACCGTGGTACCAGTGTCAACCATGAACATGACTGGTGTGTTATTTACCGTAACATTGATTTTGATACATTTGTTGTTTTTTTTCATTTGCTGAGAGATGGAAGGTGGATTCATCTGAACCTGAGTTTTCATTGTTACAAGTGGTAGTCCTGGTTTGTTCAGCAACAGACTGGCAAACAGATGCAAAGTGATTGGCCTTCTTGCATTTGTTGCATGACTTACCGCGAGCTGGACATGAAGATTGTCCTTTTGTGTGTGGCCACGGTAAACCACAGTTGAAACATGTTCTCTCCGGGCTGTCTTGAGGCAGGTTACTTGCCTGGCTTGTCTGCTTAGGCTTAGGTTTAGGCCTATCAAAAGATTTTTGTGAAAATTTATTTTGTGAGCCTGCCTTGTTATGATAGCTGTTTTTAGGCCTACTGTCTGTATGATTATTGTTGCCTTGTGGCTTTGAAATGGCTCTCACCTGTTGGGCTGCTGCTTGAGTGACCTGCTCCTCCAGGAACGTAGCCCTCTGCTCAGTCATTTCCTGTAGACGTCCTTCAGCCAGGAGATTTTCTAGGCTTGCGTCGGCGTGACGTAATGCATACCTGCGTAGACGTGGAGTCCAGTGTAGAATTATTTGACTTTTGATTTCTCGGCCTACGTCTTGGAAGTTGCAGGTTGCCGCTAGTTTCAGAAGGGTTGAGTGAAATTGGTCAATGGATTCTCCTTCTGATGGACGGGCTTGTCTGAATTGATAAAGCTCTATCTCTACGTTAGTTTGTGGAGAGAATTTTATGCTTAGTTTGCGTTTAGCTACCTCATAGACGTCTGGCGGTTCTGCTCCAACATCCACTACGATTGTAGGCTCTGGCAATGTGTTGAAAATATCATGTACCTCTTCTCCTGCGCATGTTAGTAGGAGGGCTTTCTTTCTAGTAGGTGCTGTAATGTCTAAAGCTTCAAGGTACGTGTCAAAACGCGAGACCCACTTGTTCCAGAGTACACCAACGTTGGGTTGGCTGCATCCTTGAAACGGCGTGCAAGTTAGGCCTGGCATTGCCATGTTGAAAAGTTTGTATTTCACTTTTTATTTATCGACTTTAGGCTTACCAATGCTAGATGTAGCAAGGCCTAGGCCTAGGTCGAGTAAATTTGTTAATAGTTGCGTCTGCAGTGATGACTTAAGACCAACCATAACCTAGCCAAAAACGTGGTCTTACTTACCCCCGTTTTATTGAGAAGCTCAGGATATTTCGACGGATCTATTTGTTTGAGGATACTCTAAGACATATTTTAGAATCCCATTTACGTCGCCAATGTTGTGGATTTGCTTCGGGTTCGTAATAAACACTACATTATATGTTTGGATATTCCGTCATTTTATTCCTTGCTCGTAGCCATCATCCTACAATACTACTTCCTGTCCATCCAGTTGGGAAGTCGGCAGGCATGAGATTAGCAAGGCGGTGGATAATGGTGGGAGATTTGAATGGGTAAAGTGGACACAACACTCTTCTATTCAGAATCCGCTTATTTTTCTTCGAATCATAACCGCCCAGATGTCAGTCAAGCTCTTTGGTTGCAAGCCCCCGTAGTAAGTGCGCAGTGCTCGCACTTCAAGTCTGACTGGAACGCCCTTGCAAGACGAGTACGACGTCAGAGCTCACGTCACGTGCCAGGTGATGGTGGCTCACCAGATTGAATCATGATGACTAGATCACTAGAACACGTGAATCATAAGATGCGTATCATGCGTCCATAAATGAAATAGAAACACCTACGGATAAACGTGTATTAAAAGTACCCATTGAATTGCGAGGATTATAAAACACCTGCTAAGAGAATACCATTTTTACAAAATCAAAGTGCGTTTTTCCCTCCGAAGGAAAGCTAGATACATTGCGTTCCGAAGCTTTTCCAGGCGATCTAACGCGGGTGGTGTTGGCACAACAGATTACCCGGATTGTTTGTGCGCCAGAGCTGTTGTCTAGGGCTGTTTCCAACTTTCCACTTATTAGAACAAAAAAACATCTCATTACGCTATTTGGCAACAGCAACATTTGGTTTTTATTAATCAAAATAATTTATAGCCGTAGTGAACTGTTATTTTAAGCTGCTGTTTCGTTCTCATATACACATAACATCGTGATTTGTTTGGAAGATAGCAAATCTGGATGGTTCAGATTCGAGTCTCCTCTTGTACGAACTTTGCTTACAGTTACATACGCGATTACGGTGCAAGTAATGTCCCAGTTGTCAACCCTCGGGGGGGGGGCTATAAAGCATACGAGTCGAGAGGTCACCAGCAATGATACTCTAGTTGGTTGGTTGGATATTGCTTTACGTCTCATATTTATGCAACTTGGCTAATCGAGACGAAGGGAGGGACGTAAGGGATGACGCGGGGGGACAAGGGGTGGACGGCCTGTGCTGGTCAGAACCAGCCACAAGCATATGGGAGGGCAGGGGTTCCCCCACGTCGTGGTCGTCTCAGTCTGTGTCATCATCCGTCCGTGTTGTCTTTGTCTTCGCCGTCGGGGAGTAGTCAAAGGGAAGGGGTTCCCCGACGACGACCAGAGCTCGCCATTAGTTTCAGGGAGTGAAACTCCCCTATTCACGGGCCAACCGCGAGAAGTGTCGGTTGGAATTTGAAGGCCGATAACTCTGGGTGTGTTGACAGATAGTTCGTTGACATTTCTTGAGAATTCTATTTATGCAAAGCCAAAGCTGACGTTCACTAAAAAAAAATGGATATTTACTTGGTAATGGGGAATCTACCGACAAAATCTGTTAAGAACATCACATTTGTGATCTGAGAACTCCAAATATTTTTTTAAAATCGATTTGTTGGTCGATAATTTTTTTTTCGTGTTTTTTTTTATTTTATTTATTTATTTAACGTCTATCCTATTCAGTTATAAAAACGATTTACAAAGGAGGCAACTAAATAATCTAATTACATAGATGCAGAAACAACAATAAATTAGAGTCAACTCACTCAGTCACAGAACTGATTTTCAGTGGGGGATGCCTACTTCACTTGTGACAGTTATGAAAAACACTATCGCATTATCGGGCGCAAAAAGTCGATGCTTTTGGCTGTTTTTATTATATCTTACACTTACCGATGAAATAAGCTATTGAAATAGTCCAACTATATTGAAATGTTTGTGTCTAATATTTTGCATCTTACAATGTTGTCCGTTTGCTGATGCGGGTATATAGTCCGAGATATAGTCATAAAAAATTAGAGCATATAACGTATTTGGTTCGATCTCTCCGACTCTTTGAAATGGTGGGGAAAAGAGAAGGACCCGCCAAATTGATATCGACAGTGGAGGCGACTAATGATGACAGGAACTGCATACAGTGCATTCATCGACTCTTGAGTCTTCTTGTTTTATTTCAAAGGGTGTCGCTGCACAAACGAAACGAGATGACGCAAGCATTCTGCTTTTCACGTCGAGTCGAGGTGATGTCGACTATCGAATCGAGTACTCTCTTGAACTCTCGACAGATTTGCGTGCACCTCTATTGACGCCGAGTGGGATAGATCGAGAAATCCGCACTTGACGACCGATACAGACGGCATGCGATGATTGGATCCCTCTCCGGCATCACATCCAGAGCAAACTGTTCTTCTCGCCAGCCGCCACCATCAACTCTCAACCGAGGCGACGCGAGACTCATTATTCCACGAGTCACGAGTTTATAGAAATTGTGATCATAGGCGTCGCAATCAAAACAATACGAGACAGACACGCCTAGATTGAGAGTTGAGAGGCTGCATTGCGGGTATGCGCCCGAGTTTCGCAACTGTGCGTGTAAACTGTGCATGGATGGCTTCATGTAAGTGTGTTAATTGTATTTATTTCGTCGTCAAAATCACATTGTGTATACTTTACGACGTGACTGGTGCACGCAAGCGGCCAGCCGAATGTTTCAAGCACTTCATTATTTCGTTTTCGCTAACACATTTTTAGTTTTACTCATTCGCTCCCCGCCCACTTTTCTCTTTCACACAGATGACGCCATCATTGCTGCTCGCCCGCAATAACCTCCCTTGTTCTTTCACTATCACCTGATATATTTGGTATGTACCCGTTCCTTATTACATGTTTGTTGTTGTTTGTTTGCCAGTTAGAATAGACATGTTTCGGTCTCTCGAGTAGCCTGTGGTTGAGATTAGTCAGCATAGACTCGCAAATCTGTTTAACGTTTCATCTTGATTCACTCGCTTGCCGTTATCAAGATATAACAAATTGTAACCGTCAAAACTCGAAAGTACATTCACTGGGTCTTGGAGTCTTTGACCTCTCAGAGAGATTTAAATTTCAAACTCATTCTAAATGAATTTAGCAATGAAGAAACGCGAGAAAAAGTCAACGTTGTCGTGCGTGGATAACTCGGTAGTTCAACACGTCTTACGGTCGAGTCTGATGGTGTTGAAATTACCGAAGAACTGCCGTACGATGGAATTCAAGACCACTGACCAATCCGTATCACACGAGCTGTACACCGATCTATAGTTTCGATCCATGCTGTATGACCGATACGAGTTACGGCTGATTGATATATTGCGCTTACGTATTATATTTACTAGGAAGCTACGCAAACGCTTTTTCAGGCGCGTTGTTGGATGAGCGTAATTTTTTTTAAACGAAAAAAAGCGTAAAATTGGGATTTTCATGAGAAATTATTCTTCGATTGCGCTCAAATTTCACACCAATATATTAATTCATAAAATTAAGGTTCTTTAAAAAAATCATTACAATCGGAAAAAGCAAGTAGGTGTTATAAGTCGAAGATTTTTTTATGAAAAAAAGCGTAAAATTGCGATTTTCACGAGAAATTATATTTCGATTGCGTTCAAATTTCACCCCAATATATGAATTCATAAAATTAAAGTTCTGTGAAAAAATCATTACAATCGGATAATGCATGTAGGTGTTACAAGTCGAAGAAATGTTTTAAAAATCGAAAAAAATTGTAAAATTGCGATTTTCATAATAAAACATTTTTTGATTGCGCTCAAATTTCACACGAATATATTAATTCATAAAATTGAGGTTCTGTAAAAAAATAATTGCAATCGAATAAAAAATGTGGTTGTTATAAGTCGAAGAATTTTTTTAAAATCGAAAAAAATCGTAAAATGGCGATTTTAATGAGAAATAATTTTTCGATTACGCTAAAAAACGTGGCAGTTCTAAGTTCAGAGATTTCGAAGGCCTCCATAAAATTTCATCGAAATTGGAGTATCGGTTTAGCCGGAATCGTGTTAACAAACACACAATAATACAAACAGAAAAAAGAAAAAAGAAAAACATTCCGGATTTTTTTCTTCAGTGTAGTGAAATGGAATCTTCGCTTCGCTCGCTACGCTCATCCAATAAGTTGGCGTCAATCAAGGCACAACATTGCATTGATCAATTTATTACTACACTAACGTGTTACACACGGCATGAAATTACTTCGTCAATATTAAATCAATGTTTTGCAATGAGGTCTGATTACTTGCTAGAGGGTATTTTTACTACACATGCCGAGGAGATGATTACCTCTCCCCACGACTAACCTGAATCTTGATTAAGCCATTTCCCCCGAGTGATCATATTCGTCAGCTTCTTGCTTCAGATTGCTCCCAATCACCCTTCTGATGTCACGTGGCGTCCTATTTATTAGACGCGCTAGGGAATTAGACGCTAACTCGTTTCCACCGAGTGCACACAACGAGCTAAACTCATTATGCATCTTTCAATTACACCCGACATGATGTGTACGTCTCATTGCGTTGTTTTCGTTGATTCTCGACTCCTCGTGCATCTGATTGCTCTCAATAAACCAAGAGTGGATGAATGCAAATGGAAATATTAATTCATTACGTTGTTATCAAAGTTTCTATGCAGATGAGCTCCAATCACATTTCAAATCCAATTAACAATTATCTCTTAAGATAATACTGGGGATCATCAGTCGCATCACTGCACAGCCGAGTGGAGCGTCTGCCAGGGAGGCAACTTAAAACCAGAGTTTTAGCCTTCGGACGTCGAATGAAATAACTCGCTTAGTTAGATTTCTTGGGAATTGAGTCTAGCTCATTTTAAATATCAGTTATAATTATAGAATTTCATGAATTTAAATGGAACTCTGAATCCTATATTATCCACTCAGCTCAGAGACTCTGCAAACACGAAGAACGCACATATCGGTTCAAGGACTTGGGCAGAAACGATTGAGAGTGATTGCACTTCGTCTCATAAAATTATGATTGAAGGCTTACGACGAGACCGGTATTAATAGTAACTTGCTAAACGTTTAGCGTCTTAGTTTGGAAGGAAACATACACAATTATTATTTAATAAAATTGCTATAATTAAAGTGTAATTTAATAAAAGCTTAGACACGTCTTCACAAAATAATGATTACAGATAAAACAACAAATAAAGGATTCCCAGAAAACTAAAAGTAAACATTGCAAAATTTGTACCTTTTGAGATGATCTATATTCTAAAAATAATAAAAAGTAAACATCTTCAGGAAAAACAGTGGCAAACACTTTGATTTGAAATTGTGCCTGAAAAGCTATCAGATGAGCCAAAAGAATCAGCTTTGCAAAAGAGAAAATACGTTCGACCAAGTAAACCTATTCTGTCCACTGTCCATAAAAACAAAGCCACATTCACGTGTCCCAATATCACCCCCTTGTAAACGCGGTTATTGTGTCTGCCTGCATTATTACTTATAGCTCGATGATGACGTAATGGGCTCACGGACGAGTACCAGCTGTTTGCAGGGATCCCCCCACATGACAACCATCGTCGCACGTGTGTGCCACGCTTAAATTAACACACACGTGCTATACAACCTTGCTACCCATTCATGAAAGAGGGGTGAATAAATCGATCTACTTAGCTTCCTTCCTTGCACCCCGTGGCCCAGGACTCAATACGTTCAGTCAACATCGATCATCACAGATTGTTACGCAGCGTAACCATGCATTGTGCGGGAATTATAAGCCCTTTATGTATACAATGTCGGAGTTTTAAACCCTGGGCTTTGTGGTTGGGAAATCAACGACGACGATGTTTACAAGAACTTTTTTTTTTTTTTACGGAAGACCTAGTATAGATCCAATCACAAACAATTACATTTTTTTCATATTAAAATTTAGTAATGAAGAATTGTTATAGTAATTTTATTTCTATACATGTAACAGAAGCTAATTCGTGGAACTATTTTTGTCGTCATACGCGATCTACAAAAAAAAGCAAAATACATAATAATGTCCTATTTTGTCAATAGCAATTATATTGTCATTTCAGTAGCCGCGAGTAAATGGCAAAGTTACAAACTTCACTCATTCAATCAGAATCAGGTCGAATATTTGTATATTTTATTATATTGATGATCATCGCGTATTGGCTCTGGCTAGTAGAAAGAACACTTCCATAATATTGTATTCACGCCCAATACCCAAATTTTTTAAATGATGACCGATATGAAAATTGATACAACCGAATAAAATAAGCGTGTTTATTTAATTATCTAGTTTTGTCATATAATAAAAATAAAAAAGTAACGGGTCAATATTAGACGATTTTCGGGACATTATACCATGTTATTTATAGAGTGCGATAACGCGTACCTGTGTTATTGCGCGCTTGACGTTTCGCAGCCTTTGGAAATCATGTGCGAGGTCAACCAAACATATTCTTCATTTTGTTTTTTTCATCACAGTAACAAACGTTCAACAATTTACTCCAAGATATAATATAAAATGTGCTCGATCATGGGGTTTCTTTTAAAAAATGTGACCGTGCAATGACAGGCGACGATGTTACAGCGCCGTCGTGTCTCCACAATGACCCGATTCTTGAGGAAATTGAATTGGCTTCTATTGTCACATCCATATCGAGGAAACGTCACGGCCGTAGATTTACAATTACGGATTAGGGACAATCTGTAGTACGTAAGGATGGATGGGATAAGTCATCCTCAACGTATGGCCCATCTACCCGATACGGCCTCGCCAATACCACGTTGAGAAGTCTCCCCAAGTCATGTTCAGGTGAAGAACTGGGACGAGAAAGAAGGGGGAAAATATAAGACTTCTTTTTCGCTTTTCGTTTTCTCGCCCCTAATCTTTTGCGAGGGGATGTTCTTCTCCTCAGCTCAGCTCGTCTCGTCGAGTTCGATATCAGTCTCGGCTTCTACGAGATCAATTAGAAACGAACGTGTGGAACGCGATGTGTGACGACATATTCATGAGAGTAAAATGGATCATGTTTTGCGTTTCTGTGTCCCCCCTATTGCTTATTACAAGACGTAGTTTGTTGTGTTGTGTTGTGAAGTTGTGGAACAAAGCCATTCTACGATATCAATTTCCCTTATGAATTTGAAGTGCCTCTTATATTTTGCCTCTTGAATATTGATTTATTGTGAGAAAACGGATCACTACACCCCCGGCCAACCGCCAAAGTGTAAAAACACTTCTGTTCTTGTAAAAGGAACAGCCATCGCTGTGAATACTACACCAGTACCACCCTGCTCCACGCTGGAGTCAGTAAGTGTAGCCTATACCAAACCAATACCACATCAAGAATAAGATCAGTCGTACTAAAGAATGCCAGGATTTCGTGTTGGTAGAGAAACGACTGCGCATGTAAACATAGTCACGGAATTTGAAATTTGCATTCGCAAGCAAAAGCCATTATACAGATTTTCTCACGTTTTAGCAATAGCTCGAAGAAAACATGCATCATCATAATTCATACTATTCCAATGGTATACACAGCAACACACACACGTTTTACTATAAACTATATTACTATATTTTTATACAGCAATAAGTTGTTCCACAAACAAATAGTCTCGACATGTTAGATTACTGATTAGTCATTCACACAAACTACAGCTTCCAGAATCTTTTTTTCTCGAAATATGTATGTAATGAGAAAAAAATCGTTCGGAATACCTATACCAATATCAAATGAAGGAAAATAAAAATTACATTAAAATAGTGGTGCCCAATCATTCGCTGATAATTTCTTTATTGGAAAAAGGTAAGGACCATCGCTTGTGAGAGTGTATATGGCCAACCAAACGTCTTAGAGTCATGTATATGGAGACGAATGAGGTTGTGAGAAATATATTGTGCGATGCACCGTTTTCGCAATATTATTTTCATTTAGTTTAGATTGTAATTGACATAAAATTTACTACAAACTAAAAAAAAAAGGGTGTCACAAATAAACGTCGTATAATCGTCGTCGTATAATATAACATTTGCTACGCTTATTAAAACGATAACTTATTTGTGATGATGATCTCCATACGGAGATTGAACGTACAGGCAATTAAATTTAAAACTATTCAATTTCTCGATGCCTCGAATTGCCCAAAGTGCATTAATAAGAGACGTTAAGCAATATCCAATAAATCCAATCAATCGATGCACGTTTTTCTTGGTTTGGGTTTGTAATTTTATGATGTATAGCGCAAACTATTTCGGAAAGAATAACATGTAAACGACAATTTGATTTCCGTTGTTTAAAGTCTCTAGTAATACAATATTGCTATTCGAGACGATGAGTGGTGATAGATGAGGGTGAATGGATAACAAAAACGCATATGCCTTATGCGGGACTCGAACCCGCGTCTTCATAGTGTATCAGCGCTCTAATCGTATGAACCACACCGACGGCTTGTAAACAACTATACATTTTTAATTTTTACCATGGGAAAGCCTGTCAAAGGGTGCAATGTATGTTTGCCCCTCTTCAGGTGAACAAGGTATGTTACGGATAAGACGATTGGTGAAGGGATGTCCGAGAGCTGTTTAAGATGTCTCAATCCCTTGCAGGAAAACCTCGGATGAAACCTATAGTCAGGATTGCCGGTCACGGCGGGATTTGAACCCGTGACCTCCAGAATCAGAGTCAAGAGCGCTTAGAGCTGCTCGAGCTTACACTGTCGGTCAACGACTATAGAGTTCGTTTGACCAGCAACATCTCTCAAGAACGTATTACCAACCAGTCTGCTTTCTTCTAAGTTATATTTGAGTGTGCTCCAGTGACCTATCACCCGCCCACGCAGCTACGCCCCCGCGATTCAAAGCAGAGAACATTGACGCGAGAGAAGGAGAGAACAAGTGAAAGTAGTTGTGTCTTTGAAGCTGGATTCAAGTTAGATTAGATACTGCAAGTCCCGAGTGTTCTGCTCAAGGAATATAAACTACTCTAGATACATGGTGTTTGGGAATATGATAACACGCAGCAGATACAGTTTCGAGTTCACGGCTATTTAAATATTTTATACAGTTCAAGAAGTTTTTATTTTATTGATTATTATTATTATTATTATTATTATTATTATTATTATTATTATTATTATTATTATTATTATTATTATTATTATTATTATTATTGGAGCTTTTTTTTATAGTAAAAACCTCCACCATGGTCCAAAGTGGACGAGGAAAATATCCCCTAGTTGGGCCTAGTTCACTTGTTAGAGATCACCCACTCATATTGATATCTTGTAAAATAATTTGAAAATCAAATCTTCACTTTATCGATTCACGCAGTTGCCTCAGGTGATCAATAATTGGATGAGCGTAGCGAGTGAAGCGAAGATTCCATTCTACTTCACTGGAGAAAAAAATCCGGAATGTTTTTTTTTCTTTTCTTTTTTTTGTATTTTTGTGTGTCTGTGAACACGATTCCGGCTAAACCGATACTCCGATTGCGATGAAATTTTATGGAGACCTTCGAAATCTCTGAACTTAGAACTGCACCGTACGAAAAATTGATCAAAACATTATTTCTCTTGAAAATCGCAACTTTACGATTTTTTTCGTTTTTCTTATTTGTTTTTGTTTGTATTTTTGTGTGTTTGTTAACACGATTCCGGCTTAACCGATACTCCAATTGCGATGACATTTTCTGGAGACCTTTGAAATCTTTGAACTTAGAACTGCCACGTTTTGAGCGCAATCGAAAAATTATTTCTTATGAAAACCGCAATTTTACGATTTTTTTTCGTTTTTCTTGTTTTTTATGTTTGTATTTTTGTTAACACGATTCCGGCTAAACCGATACTCCAATTGCGATGAAATTTTCTGGAGACCTTCGAAATCTTTAAACTTAGACCTGGCACGATTTTGGGTACAATCGAAGAAATATTTCTCATAAATATCGTACTTTCACGATTTTTTTACGATTTTTAGTGCGATATTTTCGTGACATTTGGGCTGATTCTGACCAAACGGGTGGGGCTACAACGTTCATATTTCACATAGACATTAAGGTAATGGTGATGTATTGCTTTTTTGAAAGAAAAAGTTGAAAAAGTTAGCCAGAATCCATAGAAATAAAGGTTTTAATATGAGTTTTTTTTTTAGGTTTATAATAACAAATAACAAGTAACGATAGAAAACTTGACAACAATCACCTACAATGCATTCAAAAGCACTTGCAAAGAAAAAGTGGTCCTACTAGAACTAAAAACTTACAAAAACGCTCATCCATCAACGCGGCGGGACTAAAGCGTTTTCCTAGTAATTTTATAATGCCAACCAGTATTGTATAATATAGAAGATTTTTTTATGTGTGAGGTGGGTTTAGGTCAGCAAGTGTGTATAAACTAGGAAAACGCTTAAGTCCCGCCGCGTTGATGGATGAGAGTAATTTTTTTAAAACGAAAAAAGCGTAAAATTGCGATTTTTTTAATAGATAATTTTTCGATTACGCTCAAATTTCACACGAATATATTAATTCATAAAATAAAGTTTTGTGAAAAAATCATAACAATCGGATAAAGCATGTAGGTTTTATTTGTCGAAGAAATGTTAAAAATTGAAAAAAATCGTAAAATTGCGATTATCATGAGAAATGATTTTTCGATTGCGCTCAAATTTCACACGAATATATTAATTCATAAAATTAAGGTTCTGTGAAAAAATCATAACAATCGGATAAAGCATGTAGATGTTATAAGTCGAAGAATTTTTTTAAAAATCGAAAAAAATCGTAAAATTGCGATTTTCATGAGAAATAATTTTTCGATCAATTTCCCCCCCCCCCCCCCGTGCAGTTCTTCGTTCAGAGATTTCATAGACCTCCATAAAATTTCATCGCAATTGGAGTATTGGTTTAGCCGGAATCGTGTTCACAGACACACAAAAATACAAAAAAAAGAAAGAAAAAAAAACATTCCGGATTTTTTTCTCCAGTGTAGTGAAATGGAATCTTCGCTTCGCTCATTCAATTATTATTCCTTCCCGTTCCTTGGCCGGTACTTTATACCTTCAATACCAGATTCACCCAAATGTTTGACGATACGGACAAGTAAGTGTTTAGTCTATAGTAGTTTTATTGTTCGTGGAGAGAGATGTATTTACGGGCTTCATATCTTTTCTGCAAAAGTTTTCAGACATTACGATGTTTTTAGTTTATCTCGGCACACTTCAAACTTCAAACAACATAGATTTATAAAGTGCTAATAACACTAAACTTTACCTTTATCACATTGTAATTGCATGTTTTCCTAATTTTGTGATATATAAATAGTGAACGTGTTGCTTTTAATTAATACAATTCAAGGCATACTTGGAGAAAATAATTAAACAATTTATGTGGGTAAATGACGTACTATTCTACGTCTGGCATTGATACAGTAACTACTGACAACTTTTGCTTAATTTTTCTTTGTCATATACCCAAACACTATGATTTAAATGCCATGTCATATTATGTACCTCGATATCCCTAATTGTTTACGTTTCGATAGAAGACCTCTACTTTCAACACCAATTATACGCCAGAATAGTACATATACGCAATTTGGTCGTGTTCTCCCCATCCATCCGCTGTAGGGGGAGAGGGTGGTTGTGTTGGTTTGGTTCTGACTAGAGTTATACAATTTTATTAGCTAATTCATGTCGATCAAATTGGTTATTATTGTCAAAACACCTTCAACTTAAATTTCATATAGTTTAACAGCAAATCGGGTAGATTAACAAGTGTTTTTAAATGATAACTTTAAATTTTGCACTTTGATGTTTTGGCAATTTCACTACCGGTAATGATAGTTTACAGAAGTAGTCCACGTGTCAATCACATGTTGATAACTTGATAAGAAATGTAAAATAAGTGTGTCAAATGCTGTTGCTTCACGTGAGCTCAGAAACGAACAGTACTCGAGCCGGGATTGCCGTGGAGGAGTTGACATCTGATCGACGTTAACTCGACGTGTTTCATCCATTGGATCCAATTAGACGTGTGACCTGCCTGGCTGAAGTCCACTCAGATCGTTGGAAGGAGTTTGCTTTTCTCGTCATAGTTGGCTAAGTTCTTACTTAAACTACTTCACAAAAGTTTATCGTAGTGTTCACATAAGAATGATAACAAGGGGGAAACATCCAAAAACTCAAAATGTGTTTATTGTAGATATTGGTCATATAGATAGTAATTGTATGAGCGAAGCGAAGACTTCAGTTTCACTGACCCCTCAAAAAATTTAGCTCCAATGTTTTTTTTTTCTCTCTGTTTGTTTGCTCTCTACCAGGCAAACGGCATATCCGACCATGATGAAAATTGGAGGGGAGCTTAGAAATCTCTAAACTTAGACCTGTTACGTTTTTGGGTACAATCAAAGAAATATTTCTCACGAATAATATCGTACTTATACGATTTTTTTCTATTTTTAGTGCTATATTTTCGTGACATTTGGGCCGACTTTGACCAAACGGGTGGGGCTACAACGTTCATATTTCATGGACATTAAGGTAATGGTGATGTATTGCTTTTTGAAAGAAAAAGTTGAAAAAGTTAGCCAGAATCCATAGAAATAAAGGTTTTAATGTGTTTTTTGAGGTACCAATAACAATTTACAAGTAACAATAGAAACTGGACAACAATCACCTACAATGCGTTCAAAAAGCTCTTGCAAAAGTAAAGAGATCCCACGCAAACTAAAAACTTACAAAAAAGCTCATCCATCAACGCGACTAAAAAAAGCGTTTGCGTAGCTTCCTAGTACATGTAAATTTATTTAATATCAACTACATTTCGTATCGTAATGAATATAGTAGATTACCTACCAATAACTATTCATTTCCAACTTTAATGTTTCGTAACATGTTTTGCAACCGCTCACCACATCTAAAACATCGAACGATATCATGTGTAAGTAAGTGTACATATGAACCAGAGGCGGATGCACAGTGCGCTTATGAGCAGAGTGCTATGCGCATTGCATGGGCCGACTTACCAATTATTGGATGAGCGTAGCGAGCGTAGCGGGCGAAGCGAAGATTCCATTTCACTACACTGGAGAAAAAAATCCGGAATGTTTTTTTTTTTTTCTTTCTTTCTGTATTTTTGTCTGTCTGTTAACACGATTCCGGCTAAACCGATACTCCGATTGCGATGAAATTTTATGGAGGCCTTTGAAATCTCTGAACTAAGAACTGCCACGTTTTTGAGCGCAATCGAAAAATTATTTCTCATGAAAATCGCAATTTTACGATTTTTTTCGATTTTTTAAAATTTCTTCGACTTATAACTCCTACATGCTTTATCCGATTGTAATGATTTTTTCACAGAACCTTAATTTTATGAATTGATATATTCGTGTGAAATTTGAGCGTAATCAAATAATTATTTCTCATGAAAATCGCAATTTTACGATTTTTTCCTTTTTTAAAATTACGATTAATTAAAAAAAAAAAAAAAATTTTTATTTAAATTTGATTTAATTTAAAAAAAAATTCAACAAAGTTCTGATTTTTTCACAGAACAACAGAAAATCCGCAAAACACATGGCAGCTCAATTCACCAATTACGCTCATCCAACAACGCGGCGGGACTTAAGCGTTTTCCTAGTATATTATATAGGTAAACTGAATGTTTTAAAAATTTGTCAAAATCGTCAACATTGAAATACCTTTCAGTTTGGTTAGGTTTACAATAGTATTCACATCACAAAATGACAAACCCTGAAGAGATGGCACACACTGTGTGTGACTATACCAGAACAACAGAATTTGTTATCAGCAGAAGTCACTACCCCAAGCGAGACATGATTCATGCATTAGCATAAGGCGGTTGAAGAGGCACCATGCAGTGAGCGAGTTGTGGAGACGAGCGAGCGTAGGTTCAGTCTCGAGTACGATCGTTACCTAGTGCTGACCGGGGTGGCAGTGCTAGTGAATAGTGATGCTCAAAGTGATGATGATAATAGTGATAGTGATAGTGATAGTGATAGTGATAGTGATAGTTATAGTGATGGTTGTGATTATTAAATGTGCATCGTTACGGGGATAGGAATAGGATTCTCATCAGCTCAAACAATCCAACAAGGTAAGACAAGACATCAACTGACACACACCAACAAGGTAAGACAAGAAAAATAATTACAACCGTTAGAAAGGATAAGATGCTCATAACCTCGCGAAACTCGAATCGATGAAGTTGGGTGTGAAATGATTTGTTGAAAGTTTGGCTTTAGTAGACTACTAATGCTAAGTTCATTGACTTTCTTTTGCATGCCCATTGCGGGAGTGCAGTGAGGTAAAGGCCCTAGTCTGTAGAGCTTTTGTCAACAACCATATTTAGAACAGACATCAAAATAGATCATTAAAAAAATCATGATTATCAGCGTATTGCTAGAATTGCACTTTGATACAGTACAATAAGACTCGTAGGTCTATGACAAAACTACGTAAAATTGCCTAAAAGGGTGGCAAGCTAGAGGTCTACGTGGGTAAAAAATTGACTCTGTGAGTTGTTTGAAGAATAGTTTTTGTATTTATAATATTATAATAATGTATTTGTGCCATTTTAAAACATAAATTAAAAATCCTCTCAGCTTCATACGATAGCCTAAACTAATATGTTGATTGTAAAATAATTCTTGTTTTAGGCTCTATACGATGCCTATATTTGTATTGTGTACTAATCAACGGGCCAATAAAACTTTACTTTACTATAGGCTAGTTAGTAAAATAGGCCTACTTGAGAAGTAAGTTTACAAGTACAAGTTGCACAAATTTACAAAACTAGTCGAAATATACCATTATGCATTATTTCCGCATTGCTTTCCATTAATTAAGACTTTGACTATAGCACAGACAACTAGATGAAAAACACTAAATTACTTTTTCCCGCACGATACCGTCATCTCGATAATTACCATAATTGAAATTAAAATTGATCTTTAGGCACTAGCTATCAAAAGAGACCAACTAATCGGGTGGCCTCCCACTGTTTTCATCACAACTAACCACCCTATACATTGTTTGCTACGCGCCAAATCACACGCTATTAGTGTTTATACCGATACGAGGCCTACTTGTGTTTGGGGACGTAGCAAAGCTTCATATAACTAATTACAGTATGCGGTTTATCAGTGTGGTTATATGTTTCACAGAATTGGGTCTGTAGTGGCGTATACCACAAAAACTATTAGTTTCGCTCGTGGGATTGGGCCATTCAGGCAAGTAAGGGGGTGCAAAAACTAGTCGTAAATCCCAATATTGTGACTGGAGTGCTCACGAAGCTTAATTATTCGGGAAGATGCGAATTATTATCTGCACCTCCGACAATCCCGACTAAAAAGTTCTCCACGATTACTCTTGGTTATTTATAATGGATGGTTGTGTAGGCCTATTGTATGTAATCGCCATAAGAAAACTCTGCAACAAGTCTAGCTTTATTGTTTCACAGTAGATTTACTCCAACAGCCCACATAGCCCACAGGACAGGGATGCACTTACTAAATTATTATACAATATATTGTTGAGGTTCTGGGTTCGATCATCATTCGGGACAAACTTGTACAATTGCTATGAATATATTATGTTTTAATCTTCGTTTCATAGCAGGCGACTTTTTTTCCTCTTTTCTGATCTGTTAATGGGAATACCTAAATATGACATATACAGAATGCAGTTAAGACGTCTGAAAATTTAGTAGAATAAAGAGAGACATAATAAAAGAGCAGATTATTTATTAAATGTTTGAAGACTAGCTCTATCAATTTATATTGAATGCCCAATCAATCGAGCAATTCAAAATTGATTTTGAAGCGGTTTTTGATATGTCTACACTTATCTCACCTAAATAACAAGTCAGTTTCTGTTTCTTACGATGCAAGATTTTTTTCGCCTTCCGATACAATTTCAAATTTGGTTCCACTCCATATATTTGCTTTCCGTGCATATTCTGCTTTGCCCGTGTAAGCCTAAATTAACGTGACACGCTATTATGTTCCATGGAGTCGGGTGTGCTCTTCAGCTTCTCAAGAGGGAGATTTTGGCCCGGAATTTACAATTTTGTGCAGTATCATATAGGCCTATTCATTTTTGTATTTTCGGATTACCACGTATAATTTTTTTTTTTTTAAATAATTGCATTTAAAGGTTTTCACGGTTGTTGTTAATATATATATTTTAAATAATTGCATTTAAAGGTTTTCACGGTTGTTGTTAATGTTAATTTTTATTTTCAGGTAGCCGCGAATATATAATTGAACTACTTTTCGTGCAAATTCCATTATCAAAACAAAAGGAAAACACGAAAGAAAACCAATCAATACAGTAAATAAATAATACGCAGTTATCCGAAAACAATAAAAATATTTGTAGGGGCAATCTAAAAAACTTGACGTTACATGCGTTCAATGAATTCGACGTGTTGGTATAAAAAATGACTTTCTGCGTAAAAAAAAAAAAACGTAAAATAACGGCACAAGATTCATCTGTACTTCACTTGCACAACGAACACCACTTTGAGGAAAATCCTCAAATTTGGGAGACATCCTAAAATAAGCACTTTGTAAATTACTGTATAGTGACGCCTATAAAGATTTTAAAATTATGGGACTATTTTCTAAATTTTCATAGAAATTTTTATTTTTATATCAATTCAATTGAACATAAACGAGACTGCACGGCAACGAAATATAATAGGTGTTCAGGGAGACCTGTAGATTGAGTGTAGAGAATTCGTTCGTTATCCGTCAACTGTCATCTCAATTAAAGGAAATTGCTTCGGGGATTCAAAAATGTATTATTTAGAAACATTTACAGCACGTACGCGACTGATACTACACATAATTGTAAATTCCAGGCTAAAAATCTGTCTCTCATGAGACACTACTCTGATTTCCTCCTGAGCAGCTGAAGAGCACAGTCTACTCCGTGGAGGATAGACATAAAGCGTGTCACGTTAATTTCTATACGGGCAGAGCAGAATATGCACGGAAAGCAATTATATGGAGTGGAACCAAGAGCAGGCATTTAAAAGATCACAAAAGACGAAAGAAAAAAGTAGGTACAGTCGCGAGAGTATGCAAATGGTTCTTTTTAAAAATATATTTATCACGGGTTCTTCTCCTTTCAAACAATATGCACCAAACAAAATTGCCTTTTCGTAGCGGTATAAAATTGAGTATACTCGTCAACTATTTCTGAAATCTATTTCCTTATAATATTTGTAATTAGTTATTACCTTTAGACTGGCTACAATACACCGTCATCTGTGTGTACTCACTGTATTATTAAGAGTTTTCAACTTCACATCCATATATGAAAGTTTTCTCAATTTATTAAAACGTATTCAAGCACAGCTTGGCACCCGGGGCGACTGCATACTCTCATAATGAGGTTCATCTTGTGCTAGGGATGTTTTTCACCACTCATTTATGCGCTCGCAATCAGGTTAATGGAGGAAGACTAATTTTATTATTCCATAGCGGATGTTTTGCTTGCGAGCTCTTAACAGGCCTAACGCTAATCGCGAAGGTAGGAGGTAGGTTACCGCAAACAGGAACATCGGGACATAATGAACATTAAAATTGATTACATAACTTGTATGATAATGGGGCAATATGGTGCAGCGAGATTGATGAAGGGCTAAGAGAAAAGCAATTAGGTGGACCATGACCATTATCTGGGTGAAGATCATTATGGACGAGGGAAATCAATCCTTCCAAAGTAAAATCAGTGTGATGCTCTGGGGAGTCGAGTTGATTCCAGTTCAAGGCTGAGTTTTTCGGACCAGATGGAATCAACACGTCAAAGCCGAAGTAATCAAGACGGCATTTAACTTGCTAATAAACATTGATTAAGTTAGCTAGAGGGTACTGGAATGGCGACGGACAAAAACAGGTCAAATACATTTCAATAAACATCTACTCTTTCTTACTTTGTGAACAAAAGCAGCAGTGGAATCGTGGACGCTGGTCGGTCAGTAAGTATAGAGCCCCGTGAAAGTGGTTTTAGTATTTTATTAATGTTGTTTTATGAAAATTAATTATTTCGGTTTTGTACGCATTATAAACACTTTTGTGGGTGCATGCAGAACGTTACACATAAATTTCAAAATAAAGAACATTTCCCCTTCATTTCCCCGTTTATCATTCTAACGGTTGATTCGCAGTGTTTTATTATTATTATTATTATTATTATTATTATTATTATTATTATTATTATTATTATTATTATTATTATTATTATTATTATTATTATTATTATTTGAAAATTTCGATTTTCGGCGCTTCAATTTTGATATTTTCTGGTTCACCGATAGAAGTTCGATGGAAACAACGTAAAAACCCAACGTCACAAACATGTTGCATTCAGCATTATAAGAATGTATAAATCAATTAACACAAATTTCGTGCAAAAAATGTTTGTTTGAAGTGTTTCAAAACACATATGGGTATGAACTCATCAATCAAATTATGTGCCGTACAAAACGATGCGAAAAATACGTTTTGATTTTTGATGGAATCATAAATTTGATATAGAATTGCATCGGCTGATTGCAGTCAGTCGACTGTAAAATTTACCGTCATTGCATTTCAAATGTTATGACGTGATAAGAGATTTAATCACTGACACAAACAAACACTGTCATCAGCTGAATAACATAGCGAACTAACTCTGCAAAACCGAAATGTAGAGTTTTGTAGTTTTCGTCAAAACGTCCGAACAATGAGACTGGTTAAAAAACTAACATATACCTCTACTATTCCTAATCAGTTATAGTGACACAGTTCTAACCATAGAGGTCCTCCTAGCAAAAATATTATATAGCAGCAGATTCTCCTGCCTTCTTTGCTGGTGCTTCGTTCGCTGCAATTCCTTGTCATAGTTGCACTGTATATAGGCAGTGATGGAGGTTTCATATTGTAAAATCCTCACTATCTGTTGAAACATTTCGTTGGAACTGTGGCTGGCGAAACCAACAAGGCCTGCCAATCCATGTAATTTGCAATATAGATTAGTTTGTCGCTACGCTAGCACTCCCGATTCTCTCTCATTTAATTAGTATATGATTTGCGGAAATGAATCAATCCTTGTGATTGGATTGTGCTCGGTTGAACGACCGCAATACCGGTTGCGCTCCGCCGGTAACGGGAGTCAAACCCCCGCCCTCGCTCTAGCTGTAGATATAGCTACCGAGCTCGTCTCGGTTTCTACTTGTTGAGCCTCATACACGTGAAGCAAAACTACCTTCGCATTAGCATTTATTTCTCATTTTAGTGGAGCTAGATAATATATTATAGGGGCCTCTGTGGTAGGGTTCGTCGCGTTGCATAATTTGGGGCGCTGGAGCTATTTCATAACGAAGAAGTATGATGTATAGTAAGCTTGAATGCCTTACATCTGATAAGCAGTTTTTTTCCATTTATTGACATTTAATTCTCACCGAAAGACCAATGAGAGGCTCCTTGTATTATTAATTGTGATGTTCTTATGATTATAGACATTCAACTATGGAGTCCAAACTCGAATCATGTAACCTCTTCTGGTTGATAGTAAACACTCACGTAAAACGTTAGCATGTTTTGTAAGCGTTTTTTTTTTGACATTTGCTCAACAACTAAAAACGCTAATGTTTTCATGTTAGGAGTACCGTGTACTGCCTCACCATCCAGCAAAGGACAGGTTTGCTTTTATTAATCGAACTTTAATCGAGACTGCCCCTGGTACTCGTTAACGGCTCCTTTACTCGTAATACTGCTGATGGTTTAGAATGATTATATTCAACTTATGAGCGCAACTCACTCTTCGTTGTTCGTGCGTGTGTCAGTTCACACCTCACGATAAAAACCGCGAGCATGATCTCCGATTGATATACGTTTATTTTTTGTTGACATTGCTCTTGAACAACTATGAAACAATGTCATAATGTTTTTAGTTAGGGGGCGGGGCTAGCTCCTCAGACCTCCACCACGAGTGAAGGAAGGTTGGTACAAGCGAGGAACATAACGACTAGCTTCGCTCCCTATTTTGGGTACTCCCGTACCGTACTTGTTGCAATAACAACCTCGATAAGTCTTGACTTGAATGCATTTTACACTTCAGAATACCTAACTGCAAAGTAGTTGTTTATAAATTCGGGGTGTTCATTATCAAACTGACGAGTGACGACAGCCACATGACCAGGCAACTTGAGCGTTTCCTTTATTTATAGAAAAATAGCACGTTTTCTCGCTAGTTTTCCTTGGGGTGAACAGTGCCCACACTTTTACCTTGTATTTATTCTCTTTTCCCATCGGCGAGACCATTGTCGGTAATATTAAAGTGTGCAGCCTCACTTTTCTTTATCAGTGAGGAACTGACCAGAGAATCAGAATCGGGCCCAGGAGACCGATCCTCACTCGGTCGAGTTTATTATCTTCAATGACCGGTGCAGGCGCGGATTTAACGACCAACATGGTCAGCGTGCGAGTGCTGACTTCGCCGTTCCTTGCAGTATCAATTTTAAACCCTCTCGGGGCCCAGAGGCCACAAAGAGTGCAATTTTACGTAACACTAGAAACTAATGCAGAATGTATGTATCTCCAACATGGCTTTGTACGTAGGTTGAGAGTTTTACTTGTGAAAGTAAACTCGGAAGAGAATCCTGAAGTACAAAATGCGCTGCGTCGGGTCTTTGGGTGTCATGATTTGTGTATTACTCATATCAGTTTCTTACCAGCTGCTTACAGTACAGCATCTCCCACTAAAATGACTATATTCACCTTAGGTGGGCCATTAGCGGCTCCATCCACCCACACATTATTACGAACCATCTAACGAAAGCGAAAACCCGCTATACAGAGGTGCCTAAAGGGTTTTCTTAGTCACATAGAGTACAAGATGTACTTGATACAAAAACGTTTGCGAGCTCGGGCAAATATGGCTTGCAAGCTTTTACGATTGCCGAGGTTTGAGCAAGTACGTAACACACACTACACACTACATAACACACTAAGTAAATTTTTATGTTCGAAAAAAAAAATATATATATATATATATATATATGTGTGTAAAATATTGAAATTAAAGATAAATTTTGTACTTTACCAAAGTTATGGACAAACATTAATTGGAATGTTGTTTGATTGAGACATGTGCATTCGTTGGCAAAGTTCCTGCAATTTCCAAGCTTTCGAGTGAAAATTTGAGATCAAGAAAGAAATAAATGCTCAGAATTTCAATTGTAATGCACGAGAATTGGCAATCAAGCGATTTAAAATAAACGTTTGACTTTAAAACACAGTTTAAAAAAGTACCAATTGCTTATAATAGCTTATAATAGCTTATAATCCGACGTTTTGCAGATCGATCTCGATGTATACCTGCTACGTTTCTTGTGTCGACAACCGTAGGGCCACGTTGAATATAGTGACGATTACACACACTATAGTTCCTACTCTCATACGGCTGGGGCGCATGTCCAAGGAACGTGACCAATCCCGCAAAATACACAGATATTTTAATTTCATTTGCCCAAATCTAGTTACATTCATCGTCGTACATTGTAATAATGTATGAATAAAGCGAGAAGAAACACTTCCAATCCAATCGTCAAATCTTGTGTGAGTATGCGAAATAACAAAACGTATCATTCATAGAACGCTTCAAATGTATTCTACTATTTCAGAAAATGTCCTGTGATAAGCCCCCAACCCTCATTGAGAAGTGAAGGGAGAGGTGGAAGCCCTATAAGCGGAGGTTTGCTGACTAACCTTAAGTCCGTAAGTCCCTAAATCCACAGATCCGGCCTCGATCCTCGTGGACGGCGCCCGACAGCGGTGGCTCAGTGGTTAGTGCTTGTGAACTTTGATCTGAGAGGCTGGGGGTTCGATCTAGTCCACTGGTTCAAAAACAAAATTCACAAGACTGGTGGTTTTGTGCCGTTTATTAGCAACACTCAGTTGGCTATAGGGCCTTTAGACAACTTGAGAGGTAGGCGATGTAAATAATAAACCCATATATTAAAATGAAGTTGTCGTTGCTATGCAATTACAATGGACTAGATCAGTTTAGTTTTTAAAAAACTGATTTAAATTGTGTTGAGGGCAAAGAAGATTAATTCCGCACTTAACTCAAAGTTGGAATAGATCAAAGGCTCGGCTCATAAAATTAATAAACACATTATTGAAAACATTAAATTAAAGTGTGAAGGCTTCCTTTGAGGCAAAGACTCAACCAATAGACGCACAGCAGTGTTCGTGCTCTGTCACACCATCGCATGTCCACAATGATTGATTAGCCATTTTACATGAGTTCGTTTCCAGATTTCGACTTTTGATGCAAATCACAGTCACAAAAAAGCGTTGCGTTTTGTTTACCGTTGCTTTAATAACAGACGCATTAGGCAAATAACTATGAACGCGACAAACAAAGCGAGGGGCCATTGAGATTACTAACTCGTTGGAGGGAGCTGCGAAGCCACTTGGAAAAGATTCCAAACGTTATTTCGGCTCCAAGTAATAATGTTATGCTGAGTTAACTTCGTTGGGATTCCGGTATAAGGAAATTAATGTTTGGTAAGATGCGCTTAGAAAATAAATTTAGTGGATCTGAAAGTTGATAAAGTTGAAAGAGTTACTTACACGCAGCGAGGCTTCTATAGCCACGTCGATATTCCTCGCCTGTAAAGGTGTGTTCGTTCAAGATCTCGGGTTTTAAGACATATAACATGGGCAAGATAGGGTTAACGAGCAGCGGGTTAATAACTGTAGTCCCTATCAACGAACGCAAGGAGGACGTTACATTACAAAGCGCCTATTATAACATATATCACAAATATAGAAACAAACAGTTTTCTG
Organism: Sweltsa coloradensis; assembly: GCA_024449915.1. Classification (NCBI taxonomy): domain Eukaryota; kingdom Metazoa; phylum Arthropoda; class Insecta; order Plecoptera; family Chloroperlidae; genus Sweltsa; species Sweltsa coloradensis. The sequence goes on from JAMZAV010000075.1 coordinate 985,015, forward strand.
ATTTATAACCACTTGTCAATAAACCAGCACTTGACTTCATAAAATTATACAAGCTATCGACGTTTGTGAATTTCTCACCCTAAAATTGTATTGGATTTGATTGCTGTTATTTATTTATTCTAATTTATTTATTGGATAACAGATGAATGCGTAATATATAGGTTATTAGAAAAGCGCATAACCCCATTCACATTTATTTTTTCACAATGATGGAAATAACATTTTCCAGAAGCACGCGCGGGATGAGGAGATACGATATTACAGAGCACTAAGCCCCCATGACTTAAACGAGAGTCGAACCGAAGTCCTATGAAGACCAATGGAATCACATAATAAGTCCCATAAACGCATACATCACTTTTCTGTTCGTCCGTGTTTCACGTCTCAAGCGAAAAACCGAACACGATGTCTGATTGACATGCTTAGTTTTGGTTGGTATACTTCAACAAAGATGATACAAAATGTTTTTGGTGACCCTGGTGATGGTGAGGGGTAGACCCTCAATACATTATTTATCCGCACCCGTGATTATTACTTCCACCATACATGATTGCGTTAACAAGCGAATAACATTTTAATTTTGTATCACTCTTCATACCGCACCTCCACCAACTACGGGTTTTGACGGTTTGAAAGAACGTATTAAGTTTTGTCCCCTCTGTGGGTTCTTCCGCACCCGTGATTATTAAAAAACTTTCACGCTAGCTATATAATTCCTTTTAACATTCTAAACGCCCCACGTATATTATATTTCTAGGGAAGACCGACAAGTTTGCGCCACACTGGCTCGATCTCCTCCAGCTAAAGCAACTTTCGGGCTCGTGGAGCGACATCAAACCATATCAAACGACGAACCAGTGACCTACTGGTTTCCGAATTTCTGAAGTTATATTAAATCTTGCTCTCCGCGAGAGACGGATAGAAGGGATGCTATTATGAGGGACGGCAGAGACCCGCGCATTACCGTTGGTACAGAATCCTTAAAACATTCGTATTTTAACATATAATACGAAGGGAAGTAAAACTTACATATCTCACATTTGGACCATTACAAAAATAAGTTATAAGTTATACACAAATAATTGTACAATTGAGTAATATTTATATTGACTCGGCACAGATCACGTGATAAGTAGCAAAACTAAAACAAATAAAGTTCTTTATGGAAAATTCTTGAAATCAACATAGAAATAGTGGGACGATGTAGAAGCATAAAGAACAATATAAACCAACTGTTTCCACGTAGCTTAGAAAACAACCATCCTGTGAGTGAATAAGGAATATCCGGTCTGGATCGAAAGTTTTTGCCATACAGCATGAGGCTTGAGGATATAACGGTACGAATAGAATTTGACAAAACCTTCAGAATACCAGATAATGCTGTGTTATGAGTTTTCTGTAAAACATTTCCATCTAAAATCTGATCAAAACGATTTAAATTTGCTCATGCCTGTACGACGCACTAGTGCGAGAAACGAGATCCTCCACGACTGTGTGATAGCGTCGAGGGGGGGGGGGGGAGCTCAACTAACTTGCAAGAACAATGTGGCAGAGAATGTAAATGATAACGCAAACACACACATAAACACGACTGAGGCAAAGCTGGGAGACGGTTATGTCATGTGCGGCTTGAAACTCGAATGACGAGGTGCTAAGCCAACTTTAAGACAAATGAATCGCGGTCGACTGTTGCCTAGCAACCAGCAGGCAAGTGCAAGAGTCCTTTCACCTCTCTGATGCCCAATGGTGTCAACTGTCAACATTATAAAGCATATCTCTTTGTCTATATCCATCTTAATTTTGCTTTCATGCTATTATGCTGCATTCAACAGAAATTTGCTTTCTTTAATTTAACGACAATCAGAGACAACAACTGTTTATTTTGCACATGTTATGTGAGGGTTATAGATTATATTTTCTTTCTTCGAGGTCACTAAAATTCATGCCTAAAGAAAGTAATTAGACACCCCCCCCGGACCGAGTATTGTTGAGTGAAAGTTTCAAATGATGCGCAAATATTATTGTTCACCAAGCAAGTTGGCTTCAAGAAAGAAGTAAAACAATCCTCTTAGCTGGGAATCGAACCCAGGTACTCGGACCGCTGAGCTATACTCAGAGACGGAGATATTATACAGTTTGTCTGAAAAATAGCATTGTTATAAATACGGATAGTTTCACCACATAGTAACAGTCGTTTAGGCTAAAAAAAACATTGAATACGATTTTAGAAGATTCCATTAATTGCAGAAAAGTTTTTAGATTTGTTTATAGACACTTGTTGGTTTGTAAGTTTGTAATCCTAAAAAATGAAATTTCAAGGAATTGCCAGTTAATTAAGTTTAAGCCCTTTGTTTTCTTTGCATCAAAACTTTCAAACATTTTTTCCCCGGCAAGGAGTGCGGACGAAGAAGAGTAGTCGAGTTAGTAGCAAACCCGAGCGTACACGAGTGAGGACGAGTCGGTGAAATTTGGGAAAAGTTTTCAGTAAGTTGAAAACAAAATGTTCTTACTCCAGACAAAGTGGCGAGAGATTTTAACAATCCTCGAACAAAAACCTTTTGTCATTTCTCGTTCCTCCAAGTTGAAGGTGGTCAAGCAGAGACAGCGAGGTGCGTGCACTCAACTTGTACACGTGCGTATTGTATTGCTGCGTGGCAAGGTTGTGAATTTCAAGTTGGAATTGTTCGTGTTTAACACAAATCAAGGCGAGATAGCAGGAAGACGTTGAGAGAGGAGCCCTACTTCATTATACTTGAGCGAGAAACGCGTGTTGATTCCTTGTCGAGACGCTTAAAATTTAGGCAAAACCCAATTTGCAAGACCGACTGACATCGTGTCCGAAACTTAACACAGTCATCGTTAATAATAGTTTAAAATGAACAACAGAAACGCAATTACAATGTATGCACATGACAGCAGGCCTACAGAAAATGGAGACAAAAGTGATCGTTCAAGAATTGCCTGTGATAAAAGGGTTTCCATAAAACAGTGTAGTTTGAAACGTTACACTCTTTAATGGCTGCAGAAATATGTTATCGCTTCGTTTCATTTTTATTTTATCCATGAAAACGATAAACGTCTTGATCCATACCACTGCAATAAAACTCGTTGTGCCGTTGAACTCATAGATCATATTTGTATACAAAACAGTAACAGCGAGAAATGTTTATGACCAATGAGAGTTCGCTAAAAGGCGTTATAATAATTGAAAAACTCAGTAGCATAAGACTACAGAGCCTCTTTCATATAGGGGGGGGGGGGGGGGGAAGAGGAGGGCTTGCTGTCTATACAACATGCAGAATATTATTGCATGTGGAACAATTTAACAAAAGTGCCCAAAATAAGTAAGAACAAAAATTTGCTATCACGCTTGCGAAGTAAGATTATTTGGCGTCGACACGGATGTATACAAGGCGCAAAATTGGTCAATACTAGTCAGGTATACAATGTGAAAATAATTATATTTATTTTACTTGTTTTATTTTTATCACGGTGCATGGATGGCCACAACAATATTATTGTGTAATGTGTACAGCCACGTTGAATAGAAGTTTGTACCAAGTAAGTCTACACAAATTACACCTAACCAAAGATATGAGATATGAGTTTGTTCGCTCGGCCGACTGACACCACAGTTGTTTACAATTTTGGGTAGTTGTCAAGTAAGCGTAAACAAAGGGCTCTACAGAAACACTTTTCCAGAAATTATTTTTAAATAATTTAAACATATTAAATTAATTTTCAGGTTTTTGGGTTTTCTTTTAAAAAGTCTAAAATTGACCCCATTCGTTGATTGATCCTGGCTGATAAACATAAAATATTGAAAATCTACGACTGTAGGGCTGTCCAACTATGTAGAGTTTCAGATACGTCGGATTCTTGTACCAGCCAAGCGAATAGCTATGTGCCTATCAATAAATAAAATAAATTCGTATTTAGAGTCTACCCACTCAGTCACATAACTGCTTTTCAGTGGGGGACAGTAAACCAAAGCCTGCCTGACTGCCAACTGTGTCACGTAATATGGAATGGAATGGCAATGACATAAAATAAAACCACTCAATATAATTGAAATATCGTATTCGTGAAGAACAATTTATACAATTTTTGTTCGCGACGCAGACAAATTACGAAAGCACAGAAGTTTCACTTGGATATTCCACACGAAATGTATGTGACGAAACGCTGAACTTTTAGCATGTTGACTTTGTAGACTGCAGATGATCAACTTACGTGAAGTTTGAGAACTTCCAAAGTTCTACGATCAAATTGATGTTGGGGACAGTAAGCCTAACCGGGGTTCACTTTTGATGAGTCTTGATGGCACTTTTATCGACACCAATAACAGGAGATTTAGAAAATTATAAATCACTATTTTATACAAATCCAACAGAAACCCGGCACCTCCACCAAAACCATGATTTCATGTTAGATATTATTTAATTACAACAATAAGTTGTGTGATTTCATTTGTTCGTGATCGCAGAACATTATTTGATAATTGCTCTCTATTACTTTCTCCAGCAGATTTTCTCCCAACAATTTCTCTGTGCAAAAAGACAAAATGATTATATAATATCATCTAGTTCATAACTTTATTCAGGAGCCTCAGCCTCACTTATTCAATAAAACAAGCAAATTCGCATACACAATAATCACCCATTTTGGTAGGTATTATTTTTTTGTAATGTGACCCGGCACCTCCACCAAAATATCAATTTCACCCAATACTGCAAAACCTAAAAGTTTAAATTTGTAAATTTTACTGTGGCCGGGTATATGTGCCAATATTTTGTTAAATGGCGTTTCCACGATATTTGGATGAGCGTAGCGAGCGAAGCGAAGATTCCATTTCACTACACTGGAGAAAAAAATCCGGAATGTTTTTTTTCTTTTTTTCTGTATTTTTGTCTGTCTGTTAACACGATTCCGGCTAAACCGATACTCCGATTGCGATGAAATTTTATGGAGGCCTTCGAAATCTCTGAACTTAGAACTGCCACGTTTTTGAGCGCAATCGGGAAATTTTTTCTCATAAAAAACGCAATTTTACGATTTTGTTTCGATTTTTAAAGAATTTTTCGACTTATAACACCTACATGCTTTATTCTATTGTAATGATTTTTTCACAGATCCTTAATTTTATGAATTAATATATTCGTGTAAAATTTGAGCGCAATCGAATAATTATTTCTTATGAAAATCGCAATTTTACGATTTTTTTCTTTTTTAAAATTACGATTAATAAAAATAAATAAAAAAATAAAGTTAATTTTTTTTTATTTAATTTAATTTTAAAAAATTCTTCGACATAGTAATATATTTTCACAGAACAACAGAAAATCCACATAACACGTATGGCAGCTGAATGCACCAATTACGCTCATCCAACAACGCGGCGGGACTTAAGGACTTAAACGTTTTCCTAGTAGGGAAAATAACTGAACGTGCTAGCCCTTAATTTTTTTACGTATTTCACCTCTTGGGCGGTGGTGCTCTTTTAGAGTATAACATTTCAGCGAGAATACTATTTTACTGTGACAATAGTTGCTTGAATACGGTTGGCTACCATAAGTAGGTAAAATAAATAAATTGTTGAAGTGGTTTATTATATTCGCAATGCTTTCACTATAGAGTGGCAACCCAATGAAAACTCGTTATTCTCTTGTTATGTACAACGCACTATCGTACGTGTTGTTATGATCGCCACAATACACTAATAATGATATTATGATAATGTTTATCATGGTAGTGTTTTTGAAATAAAATTGCGTGAGTGAGGCTGTAATGATGATACAAAATGTTACAGTTTGGAAAAAGACACATTTCAATGTCCGTGTCACATACTAGCGAAATGTGTAAGTGTAACGAGAACAAAATATAATCTCTCTGCCCCTAAATGACCACGTCCAACCAAGGATTATAAAACAAGAGTGGATTTGGGCTCGCTAAGCATCACATCAACATTTATTTTCATTTCCCCTCCCCGACAATGGCTGCAGAAGTAGTGTACTCTCCCAGCGTAGATAGGTCTGTGAACTTGCGACGAGGGAAGTGCGGCTCCATTCATCACAGGAGCCGTCGCCACCCTTGCTTGCTTCGACCTACGTATGTCGCTCTAACCGAAAAACAATATACAATACTCTACTCACTGCAGACTACAGAGCCATGTCAAGGGACAAAATACAAGCAAACAATTTTATGCTTTGTGCTATTTTTCAAATCAAAACTCGTGAATAACCAAACTGATGGAGCCCAATTTTAATCTAGACATTACGTGATAATGAAAGGGTGACGTACTAATGATCAAAGAATGCGATCTTAGTGTTCAGAGACTTCTATTGTACTTTAGGGTTGAATTACGGAAGTAGGAGGGGGGGAGGCACTATCGAGTAGACAGACGCCGATACGAAGCCTCACGTTTCATGACTACATGCACTTGCATTATGTTCTCCCCTCCTAAAGTGACGCCCTTAGAGCAGCCCTATCCTTTTCACATGGAAGTCGTGCTTTTCGTGCACAGCTCGATGCGGGAAAACAAAAACTTCCAATGGTATCTCTTTAAAGCGCACAAGGGGCTTTATTCTGCGCTGTCGCATAAATTCGTTTAGGAATTAATAAACCTGGCCGTGAAATACGGGGGAATGATCTCTTATTCAATTACACCGCGTGATATTCATTAGAGAGGTTCTGTCCCTCCGACAACAACAGCTGCTCGTATTTACGGCCACGTTCTCAGCTGGGAAACCTTATAAACAAACGTGTCACGATGAGTACACGGTACACCGCGAAGTAATACCAGCAATCACTCTAGATGTAGAATGAAACCTTCCTACCTCGTAACACGCATGCACATTACGATGATGAATTATAATTGAAATTGAAGTTTTAGCTGTAATGGGTCCTATGGGGCAGAGTAAATTACATCATATTAGGTAACTGTATAATACCGTAATAATAAAATAAATTATTGCTCTTAAATCCATTAGAATAGCAATAATAATAACAGAGCAATATAAGTAAATACGTATAAATATTGCAGTCTACCGCTAACTAATATCCTACATAGACCTTTATACTTACTGCACAATTTATGTTATAAATACATTTTAAAGAATATGCCTCAATGTACACACTCAATTATTACTTAAAAGCATTGGCATTTATAGGAGATAGTAAAAGTAATTTTAATAAACTCGGTGTATTCTGTGACCATCTACGAAAGGTACAAATAACCCCGATGTATCTGACCTGTGTGTGCATGGGTGTGGTGTATGGTTAGAACAAACAAAGCAGCTCTCCTGTAGTTAAACCAGCACTTGCACTACGTATAGTCCTACGTAGACGCGAACACGAACTCATTAGGAAAGCAAAGGACGATCCCGCCAATTATTTCGAAGCGCATTGTTACCGCTCTTTACAGATGTGTCTAGCGCGAGAGGAGAGGAGAGGAGAGGGTGCAGGCAGGACTTAGTGGATGATTGAGGGGAAGGTCACGGGTCTCCATGTGCGTGCGACTGACAGGGAGGGGGAGGGTTGACGGAATAGAATAGGGGATGAACGTGAAGCTATTACAACTGTTTTCAAAGCTAGACATCACAGAATGACAACCGAAAGATCTTTGTATGAAGGCTTGTTTGATAGCGTAAACAAATCCAGAGCTTCTTGTGTTTTTTCCAATTCCAAACACAACTTCCGCTAGAATTTTAAACTTGATCCTATAAGTAGAGATGTGCAAAAATGTTTTTTTTAAGTTTGAAAAAAAATTTGCGACTTAAAAATAAAAATTCGTGATTTTTCGTTATTTACCAAAAAACCAATTTGATGATGCAAAAAAAACTGGTATTAAATTATCAGTATCACAAATTCCAGGACAAATAATGATAAATTTGAAAGAAAAACAACCAAGCACATGAGAGTAAGAATCAGTTTTAATTTTAAGCTCAATTTCAGCCTTCAGTTTTCAAAGTTTCTGACAGTTCATACCAGGATTAATTTCGACTACCCGGCACCTCCACCAAAATTACGAAATTCTGCATTTTTTGTGAAATGTCGATATTTTGATATGAAGTATTTTGAGCGTACTCGCGTACAAACGATTACTATTTACGATCTCACAATCGCGTTTTATGACCCAACACCTCCACCATATGTACCAGTCAGATTTAATTTCTACTACCTACCCGGCACCTCCACCAAAACTTTGAAATTTCGTGACCTTATTCGCGTTTAAAGACATAATTGCTTATTTCGCCACTAGTTCGCGGTATAACTAAAATATCGCGAAAATTCGAGAATTGTAATTGATACCATTCAATCACAATTAAGGTGATTCATGTGCAAACTGAATTTAAAGGGATTATTGCAACTTAAAAAAAACAAACAAAAAAACGGAAAATTTCGTTCTTACCATTTTTGCACATCTCTACCTAAGGTTGAATAAATAAAAACTTATTAGTAAATATGTGTGCATTTAAATAAATAATGTAATTCAGGCGTTAGTTAATAGTTACAAGTCATACATACTTTTTTTAATAAGCATATTTCGCGTGTATACCAATTCCAACTGTAGCCTGTACACGAATACTACACACGAGTATAATAACTACCCGTGCGAGTACCCGAAATGTTGGGTCGGGTATTGGGGGGCAGACCAGATTGTCAAAAAAGGTACCCGGCTCTCGGGTAACAAGATATACATTTTGTGGAGAATACTGGAGGTGCCGGTCCAGAATTCATATTATTGGTGGAGGTGCCGGTCCAGAAATTGTTTAACTAATAGGTTTGTAAAAAATCGCATTCAATAAATATACAGATAGTTGAAAATTAACGAGGAGAGAACCATAATGCAAGATTCTTCACAAGTAAAATTCAATTTCCATTTTAACACCCGACTGTCAAAACCTGGATCCGAACAGTCTTGATAATACGTTGTAACGTAAACACAAACAAAAATCATGGTTTTTGTTGTCCTGACGAAAACATTATTATGATTTTTGTTTGCATTAACCGGATGACGGAAAAAGCTGCTGATTTCTGAAACGTTGTTGTTTTGTAAAAAATAAAGAGTTGTATCTACTTTAAGTGTTTTATAAATTATCGAAGTTATTTGTAGAAACTAAGCTATTTGTTCGTAGGCTCTAATTGATGTTATCATGCTGAATAGACGTTATTGAATGAATAGTATAGTTCAGTGGCCCAAGACGTGGCAAGACTAAACTATTATTATGGGCTATCTCCATAAAAATAAGCATGAGCAAACTATAATACTAATATTAGTTATTATAAATTAGTAAGTTACTTTAAACTTAAATAAGGGCAAATTTCGTGCCCTAAAAAGACAATACTAAATCATCATAATACTAGTTGGTCGTTGTTCGCTCGTCGATGGTGTTAGCGCCGACAGGATTGGCATGGTCTGCTTTAAATTAAATGCCCCCCACAGAAAATCAGTTAGGTGACAGAGTCATGGATAGACTCTAAATACAAACTTTTTAAAATGTATTTACTTAATCGAAATGTCCCACAATTTACATCCAATTTGCTGTTATATCGAATTTAGAGGGAATTTATTAATTAAAAGGTGAAAAGCACACCCGATATTTATTCATGAACTGCGCTGTCAGTTCAGAGTGCTAACAATATCGCTACCAGTAAGCAATTTCTCACTCAATCATACACACCGCTGCCACCAATTAGGTACGTACAGGTTCCTTTCACTGCTGCGGTGGTATATTCGATTCAAAATTATCCAACGAATTATCAAGCTAACTAGTTCGCCACGCATGGATCTGACTAACGATTTTCATGAAATTAGGGCAATCTATCGAAAGAGTTCGTGGTATTTATATAGTATGGAGCGAACGCGATTTGCAGAAGTTTTAATATAATAATTGCGAAAATTTTAAAACACATCAAGCAAGCAGCCACAAGCACCTTACCTCTTATAATGAAAACGAGTACGAGACCAAGTAATTAGGCTCACTTTGCAGTTCGCACACAGCTTGGTAGATTAGACGAGCAAGAAGGTTTAATATACACGAAGTTTACTGCCCAACCCACCTAACTGTGGTTTATTAGGGAGCCACAGAATGGCGTTGCAGGATGTTGTATGGGGACTACAAGCCTTGCCGTGTTGGACCCCCACTGAAGTAAAGCAGTTAAGGAATATTCAAGGAAAACAGTATTCACACACAACGAGAAAGATACAAGGAAATTGCGTGCATGAATACCCAGGTATAGTGTTAGTAATAAATTTCAGTCAAAGGAGATTGTGGAAAGATAAATGTTTTTGAGGTAAAAGAAAAGAAATTGCAAATGTGTAGCAATGTGGAGGTGGCGATGGTGAATGGCAAACGAAGACTGAAGACAGACAGACACGAAATAAAGCTTAACACAATGGAAACATCTTCATGAAGGATGATCAAAATGAAACAAAAGCCAAATCGTTGTTCACGCACAACTGCTTGCATAATGCATCTTTCGAGTCTAGACGGGCAGTGCAAAAAATACACTTCATTTTGTTCAATTGTAATAAATTTCTCGCAATTCGCTTTGAAACAACAGAAGCAATCTGTTTTGTTACAAATTGGTCGCGTTTTTGTTGCGTCCAATCTGCTCCTGGAAGTATCGGTTCCCGTCGACGTTGTCTTCCAGACGAGTGAACGAGGGTCGGGGGCCCGGACCGGTGTGCGTGGCGCGGGCACACCAAGAGTCATAAACTGAATATAAAACACGCTCCTCTAGGATAACAGTTGAGCTTCGAACGCCACATGGATTTTTATGACGTTCGCATGAAACGAAGGATTAGTCGAAAATCGATATCGAAGACGTTTCTGGCGAAACAGAACAACAATGGAGCCGGAATGTGCGAATTAAACCGCAGTGAGGCGAGGTGCGGAGGGTGAGTATACGCTTTGGGAAGGGGGGTGAGGGGGGGGATGACGACGACCCTCCTGATGAGGACGCATGTGACGTGCTGCGGTGTTGCATGGCGCGGCGCCTTCGAATAAACCGGCCGCAATTGTTACCAGAGAAAAAAAGTATTGTGTTTTGTGTATATTGCTACGTCGTCGAAAACACAAACTTTGTTATCTAATTCCGCTTGAGTGAATCCCACATTTTGGGAATCCAGTGTGCACAGACGTTGTTGTACTTTACCACTTAACTGCAGACTATTGGCAAACATCACATGGACGCGAGGTAGGCCTAAGTTACACAATGCCTGGGGTGCACTTATCGTTATTGAAATCATGTTTAAATACGAAAGCCATTACGCAAGCCGCTCTCCATTCAAAGTATACATAGCATTAATCAATGTTAGTTTAAACTTAAATAAGGGCAGCTTTCGTGCCCTAAAAAGAAAATTATAAATGGCCGCACCGCATGGCTCGCTATAGAATTTATGTACTTGGTTTTTAATAAGTTTACACATACTCTAATACTTGGGTGAACAGATCTCACCTTTGGAAAAATTCCAGTTGGGTACTGATTTGTTACAGTACTTTTCTATTTTATATATTTTACTGTGAGTTATCGCTTATCGTAATTCGTGAGGATAATGTGTCGAAGAAAGCCAACGTGCATTGTTATTCTTATAATGATAATAATGTGTGGTGCAGTGCATTTTCAAGCTACTTGTATTACCCACTGCAAAGTACTGACTATGCTGAGTCTAGAAAACACAGATCACACCCATCCCAAATAGCAAATAAACTAGGAAAACGCTAAAGTCCCGCCGCGTTGATGGATGAGCTTTTTAAAGTTTTTAGTTTGCGTGGGATATCTTTACTTTTGCAAGTGCTTTGTTTTGCTGCCTACGCATTGTAGGTGATTGTTGTCAAGTTTCTTTTGTTTCTTGTTAATTGGTATTATTTACCGTAAAAAACTTATATTAAAAGCTTTATTTCTATGAATTCTGGCTAGCTTTTTCAACTTTTTCTTTCAAAAGGGACTACATCACCATAACCTTAATGTCCATGTATAATATGAACGTTGTAGCCCCACCCGTTTGGTCAGAATTGGCCCAAATGGCACGAAAATATCGTACAAAAAATCAAAAAACTTAAATTAAAAGCTTTATTTCTATATATTCTGGCTAACTTTTTCAACTTTTTCTTTCAGAAAGCAATACATCACCATTACCTTAATGTCCATGTGAAATATGAACGTTGTAGCCCCACCCGTTTGGTCAGAATCGGCCCAAATGTCACGAAAATATCGCACTAAAAATCGAAAAAAAATCGTTAAAGTACGATATTCATGAGAAATATTTCTTCGATTGTACCCAAAAACGTAGCAAGTCTAAGTTCAGAGATTTCGAAGGTCCCCTCAAATTTTCATCAAGATCGGATATGCCGTTTGCCCGGTAGAGAGCGAACAAACAGACGGAAAAACAAACAAACAAAAAAAAAAAAAACACCCGAGCTAAATTTTTTGGGGGGTCGGTGAAATTGAAGTCTTCGCTTCGCTCATCCAATTATATTTGTTTAGAATTATGAACACCATTTTTAGAAGTAATAAATGCAAAACATGCATGCAACAAATCATGCGTAACCCGCAGACTATACGACTCACCCAAACAAATAGCTTGAAAATCGATACCTTTTGAAGATTTGAACTTAAAAAAGAAAATAATGGTCAACAATAGTTTTCAACTCCGTATTCAGGTGGTGCGTGAGCTAACGTCTCTTGTATATCTGTCTAATGATTAAACTACTAGGAAAACGCTTAAGTCCCGCCGCGTTGTTGGATGAGCGTAAATGGTGCATTGAGCTGCCATGTGTTATGCGGATTTTCTGTTGTTCTGTGAAAAAAATTACAAAGTTGAAGATTTTTTTAAATTAATTTAAATTAAATAAAAAATAAACTTTAATTTTTAATTTTTTTAATTAATCGTAATTTTAAAAAAGAAAAAAATCGTAAAATTGCGATTTTCATAAGAAATAATTATTCGATTGCGCTCAAATTTCACACGAATATATTAATTCATAAATTTAAGGTTGTGTGAAAAAAATTATTACAATCGGTTAAAGCATGTAGGTGTTATAAGTCAAAGAATTGTTTTAAAAAAGAAAAAAACCATAAAATTTCGATTTTCATGAGAAATAATTTTTCGATTGCGCTCAAATTTCACACGAATATCTTAATTCATAAAATTATGGTTCTGTGAAAAAATCATTAAAATCGGATAAAGCATGTAGGTGTTATAAGTCAAAGAAATTTTAAAAAAAACCGAAAAAATCGTAAAATTGCGATTTTCATGAGAAATAATTTTTCGATTGCGCTTAAAAACGTGGCAGTTCTAAGTTTAGAGATTTCAAAGGCGTCCATAAAATTTCATCGCAATTGGAGTATCGGTTTAGCCGGAATCGTGCTGACAAACACACAATAATACAGGAAAAAAAAAAAAAAAAAAAAAACATTCCGGATTTTTTTCTCCAGTGTAGTGAAATGGAATCTTCGCTTCGCTCGCTACGCTCATCCAATAATGTAAACTTGTTAGCAAGTAGGTTCACATATTATGTGGCATTTATAATTTGTATTTTAGATAATAATAAATAAATAATAAATGATATCAAGTCACATTAGAAAATATTCACTTTCCCTATTCTACACACTTTTACTTTTCGAATGTTTAATTAATATTTCACTTTCCAAAATATAAACTTCATGCAGGTTACAGCGCGATTCTAGAAATATCTTACCCTGTTGTATATTGACGCTGTGCCGTGGTTCGTATTATCTGTTGTGTGTTTATTCATTGGCGTACATTTCGTGCAGCTTGTGAGAAGTAGATTGCAATCTTCAATGATTGTATTCCAGGATAATTCAACATATCCAGGTTGAAATATACTGTAGTAATTGTCGTTAGACCACACATCTTCTCCTCGTGCTTCTAAGTGCTCGTTTCATCACTCAATGCTAAATGATTGAAACGAGAAAAAATGTGAGGGAGAAAATGTGGAGAAGCAGAAGCGGGTAGAGTTTAATGATGAGCCCACGCAACATCCCGATTAAATGTATTAGGTGCTTAATTGCGAAAACGGAATTTAATCCATAGATAACAGCTTGATCTCCTTTGTCGGCACATTTCGAAAGAGATATTAGCTCTGGCAGGGGTGGGGTGTGCATTAGTATTACCCTTACGCCCCACCAACAAAGCGCCGTCCAGCTTTTACAGGGCGTGAGTTACACACGTAACAACCTTTTAGCACACATAACTTGATCCCTATACAAGTTCACTTGCAGATATGGAACCAAAATATCCGATCTCTACAACGGCGCCTGGCGTCGATCCAAGTGTTTGAGCAAACACAGTTTGACTCTCGCAAGCTTTACTTAGCCTACTCAAGATAATGCAATGTTACTCTAAAATCGTTTTTGGTAGCCATTATAAAAGCGTCAACATTTACTCAGAGCTGCTTAGCTTCCACAACTTGATACCGCTTAGGTATCGACGTTGCAATGACGTAATCAGCGCATTATCTACTTAACGAGGTTTATGATTGAAACATGCGTTTCCGTTTTCTTGTTATATTTGACGAGATGACGAAACAGTTGCTATTACTTTAATGGAAATCGAGAGTGTTTCCCGATTAATGAAATAGAAATATAATTATTGCTATTTCGTCGTTGCTTTTACCACACTTGTCTGACACATTATTTTACAATTCCGTGGTATAGACTCTGGTATAACTAGTGAATTACAGCTTATACATTTCAAATTTCGCACACTTTATTGGCTTCAAGATTATAACCGGTTTCATACAACGACGAGATTAGCTCCAATACTGTTCTTATTGTTGTTGTTGTTGTTGTTGTTGTTGTTGTTGTTGTTGTTGTAATTTTGTCTTGTACGATAGATTTCGCGATATCAAGTTGGAAAGTGGAGATCTAATTAATTTCACTATTTACACACACACCTGTAAATATTGTAATTAATTAAAACTAAAAGTACCAAATTACAATGGTACTTTTAGTGTTGATTATTGTTATCTGAACCACAATGATAAAATAAATAGCTTCTAACTTAGCATAGTATGCCCCACCCCAAGATCCAGTCTTACAGGGGTATACAAATATAATATGATTTAAAATGTATTGTATCGTGTAATATTTGGAAATTAAAGTGTAATGAAAATTGAATTGAATGTGTTTTTTGAAGCATGACGTCTAACACACCAACCTGAATCACCAGGGTCTGCGTCAAGCGTTCTTCGACGTTCAGCAGGTCGGGAACCCAGCATAGTCGAGCGGTCTTAGTACAGTGGCGGATCCACGGGGGGTATGTAGGGGCAATAGCCCCCCTTGATTCTTAAAGGGGGGACATTTTATTATAATAATGATTACAACATTCCTCGCAACGTCAAGCCATAAAAACACGTTTTTGACTAAGCTTTCATGTAAAAAAAATTACCTGCGGGGCTGAGCTGGGTCGAGCTGCGTTCCGCCAACTAGATCGCCCCCCCCCCTCCCAACCCCCTTACAGAGGTCCTGGATCCCCCATGTCTTAGTATGCAGTATCTAGTATGTAGCATTGGATTAAAATAAGTTTAATTTCATTTGTGTACGCCATTTTATCCTCATATCATCACATCAATAATGATGAACAAATATTTTATGTTTTGTACCATTTAGTTCTAGAATGAAACGGCAAAAGCTCTATTATTATAATATTTGGTAGGCGAGGCCCCTTCCTCGTTAGTTTGTGTTTGTTCTACGCAACGGTTTGACGTTACAACGAGGAAGACGAGGAAATACGTCAAAAAGCAATTTTACGAACAACGCACAAATTAAAGTTGTCCTACCGAAGAAGCTCATCCACTCCACTCCACGACACTAAATAAGACTTTCTCCCTTCTATCGCGTGTCTGACTTTCATTGGGTGTGTTTTATTTATCCCCCTTAATGAACCAAAAAACAGTTTCTACGCCTGTCGCCAAGCGGGCGCTCGCAAGTCTAAAGCACATTACAATTTTCATGTGCATTGCTCCTTTGGATCACTCTGACCTTTTTTAGGTGGATTATTTTATTTTTCGGGCATGATAAGAATGTTACGCCATATACATTTTAGCTTTATCCTACATAAGTAGCTGGAAAATGAAGAAATAATTTCAAGGAAAACTAAGACCGCAATTTCAAGAGGTAAAATTAATGCATTTTCTACTTAAAGAAAGGAACAAGTGCCACGGAGGGAAGAAGGGTTGGAAAGAACCTGAAATTGTTACAGGATTTCATCGTTATCCCCAATAGTCGGGGCCATTATTTCAGAAACTCCCAAATAGAACTTCCGTACAACGGGTTTCGAATTAGAATCAGTCCAGTGGGGTGGAAAAATGAAACACCAATTAAAGAGTAGCCGGCCCAAGACTCTGCTCGACTCGTCGCACACGCATCGCAATCTTCTCCTCGGGAGCAAACATACGCACTGTGAGGCTTTTGGGCATGCCACGTGACATCGCTAATCGATCTGCTGGCAGAAGCACCAGCGAACCAACAGCCAAAATGGTGAGAACGGTGACCTAGAAACTTGACGCTTGCAACGCAACGAGGTCAATCGCAACTTTTATATACTTACTCTGCTGGACCAGATGAGGGATTCTTTCCTCGCCATCTCGCCATACCAGCCTGGGCCATCCGGAGGGTGCCGCAATGTTAGACGCGCTCCTGCACAGACAAGAATAATAATACGTCAGAAAGGGGTGCAGAAAATAGTAGTAGGTCGTAAAGAGGGTGCGGAGGGTGCAAATGTGAGGGGCGCACCTTCACAGACGGAATAATACGTCAGAAAGAGGTGCAGAATATAGTAGTAGGTCGTAAGGAGGGTGCGGAGGGTGCAAATGTGAAGGGCGCACCTTCACAGACAAAATAATACGTCAGAAAGGGGTGCAGAATATAGTAGTAGGTCGTAAAGAGGGTGCGGAGGTGCAAATGTGAGGGGCGCACCTTCACAGACAAGACTAATAGTCAGAAAGGGGTGCGGAGTTTAGTAGTAGGTCGTAAGGAGGGTGCGGAGGTGCAAATGTGTAGGGCGCACCTACACAGAGCGAAGTATAGTAGGGAACGTACGTCACGAAAAGGGTGCGAAAAGGGCGAAGCGAAGCGAATATTATAAACACCTGCTGAGATAGAATTTCACTGACAAGAAACTAAAGCAGAAAGATACAACCTATAACCTACACGTGAAGGTTGGGGGGTGCTTCTCTACTATGCGTCCATCACCAGACAATACAATTAAAATAGTTAACATCAAGTACGAGGCAAGCACGACATCATATACAGTACGTTGCTACCTTCATTCATGCTAATTTGTCGAATATTAAATTCTTCATTTAGTATAGCTCGTAAATTTCCTTTCATAACGACACGCCACTAAGAAACCCACCCGTTATTTTATCGTCCCGCACTTTTAATTTCGAACGACGGTTGAAGACGGATTTGCTTAGTTTTCTGCTTCTTTTCAGCGGTGAGTTGGGATGTAAATTTTGTACCTCTAAGTGAATGAATGAAAACTCTACGTTGTGAAATAAAGTTGATTAAAAATGAGAGTGAGAACATAAAAAAAAACTTTTTTAATATTATCAAGATACGAACACAATTTCTAACACAATGTGCATTGGTAGATAATGAATAAAACCACGCTGTGATGAGGTCCGTTAGAAATAGACACATAATACGAGATGGGCTTATTTTATTTCATTTTTGCAGTAGGCCTATATTATGTTTAAAAATTTACGGTAAAATCACTGAAATAATTACGTACCTAACAAAAATAGTGTGTATGTAAAGTTTTCGCGAAAACACACTCGGATTTTATTGTATTCAATTTTATATCTTCTATTGGATAAACTAAATTGTAGACGTAATGTAGGTCGTTAAATGAATAAAATTATGGTTTAAACTTTCAAGCAAAATGTATAGAGCAAAATACGCTTTTTCGTTTATACTGCATGGGTTACACGAGTTCACCATGCCATGTCAGATAATATCAGCTTTAGTTCGGCTCATAGTTGGCAACTAGCGTCGATCGATGCCAGTTTTGAGCGGAATTATTCAGAGGAAAGCAATTGAGAACTGAGTGTGTTTCACATAACATATAGAATAACAAATACCCACAACATAATTGGAAAGTCAATCGCGCACTCAGTTAAACTATCAATTCATTGACTTTGAACTAAAATACACTGAACTTGCGCGCTGTAACATTGAAACTATCTCGCTACCAATAACAATCCAACTTCACAGCGCGCATGTGTACAAAAATGTGTTATTCAGTTGGATGGAGATGGCAGTTGACGTTGTTTTCTGGCTAACTCGACGGCGCCACTGTTTATGGCTTATACGAGAACATTATTTCCGCTCCACGATATTATACAGCTATTAAACAAGCTCAACGAAAATTGCATTTACAAGTTCTACTAGCAAGCAGTAAGTTTTATCAGTTGTCCTTCCCTATTCGACTTGCTACGCTTCTTCTATATGATTTACGACGGCATTACCAGTCAGCGGCCTTTGATAGAGTCGCATCTGATAACCCGAACGAAACCCCCCTCACCCTTATTTCAGAGAGTAATGAAGCATCCAAGAGATCATCTTTGTTAGTATCGGAAATCTTTATTAGCCCACCGTACGCCCGTAACTTATATATCGGATACGAAAAGATGGCGAACAATATTAATTCGTATAAAGAACATTTCATCTAACTATAGATAGTTTGAAATGTAATGTTCACGTGCGATAAACCAGCACCCATCAACACGTTTGAAAAGGATATATATATGGTTGTGGAAACATCCTACATTCGTTTTCCTAAAAACGTTCCCTTGTTGGTGGAGGTGCCGGGTCCCCACTTCGGGTGGGGCTCGACGAACGGAAAGTGGGGCTTCGCTCCCTATTAATCCGTTCGGTTCGATGTACGTAACTGTCTAAAAGCACTACAAGGCTGCAGTCTGTTGTGCAACACACGCATCTTATTATATTCTTCTTACTGCACGGTGCATAATATTTTTCACCAACACAACTGATGAACTGAAATTCAACTCGTCAGGGCTTGTCGAGTGTATGTGGAAAATATAGTGCTGATAATTCAAAATTTATTTTAAAAACATTTTGCATTTTATAGAGATTAAATTAAAAATCGTTGACTTAATGTTTCGAGCAGCACTTAGCAGAGTTGCAGCAGTTTCACTATGGTAATTTTCCCAATATTTCGCCAATATCTTACTACACGTGAACATGCGCGATGAAGCTAACGAAAAGTACCACGGGCTGGTTATTTACGTATTGACTTTATGAAAAGTTTTTTTTATCTTTTACACTGCGAGTGAAATTCTTAGAATACAAAGTTTTATTATGGCAGATCAAAATCGGTTCGGTACGATCGTTGACGGCATGACATTTGCAGGCCCTGGGAACATACGCTCTCAGCGTGAACATTTCCCGTTCCGAGTCGAAATAAAATCAACTTTTTATCTACGTTGGTTATTTTTATTGACTTTTATAGATACGCGCTGATATAAAAATGGGCCTCTAGAATTGTCAGTGCGATATCATATAAATGACAGGATGTATGATAAAATTTGACCTACCAAAAATAAGAAGCACGAACTGCAGGCTATAGGGATCACGTTACAATCAAGGAGACATTTATATGGTTTAATTTGGTCTCTGGCGACGATTTAGTACTACATTAGTAACACTACGCTTACCACAGGAATAAAAAGGAATGGTTTAATTGTGTTCCTACGGAGTCACAGTCATCCTACCACCATTGTATATAATTATGCAAAGGCCTATCGTGTGGCGAACATATCAAAAGCTAGGTGATAACGTTTGCGTTTACTGCTGAATTCTATTAACCACGACCTATTTTTAAAACAAGTCGGACTGAGATAGTTTATGTAAAAACGTAATCAACGTATATCTGATTACTAAACTGGAAGCTTGAGCTCAGCATTGCATTGTAGCAACATAATAAAGTATATTATTAATTCGCATTATCTCGTTAAAAATCATTACGACCTACTGTTCGAACTTCTGTTCGAAAGTTTCGTGTACGTTTTCCGTATCACAAATCAGCTGTAGTAATGAAACGTTACAGCGTTCATGTTCCAAGTCACGTTTAGTAATGCGGATAAATATTTTTATTAATGGAAGTTTTTGATACAGCTTCTGGAAAAAGTTTCGTCACGTGCGTTGTATCAATTCCCAATGGTCTTCAGCAATCGTTCCAGATTTGGAATTGGCTACTTTCATGATGTCGGCGATGCCGTGAAATTGATCAACATCTAAGGTTATAATGGAATGTACTTCAAAAGCTGGCAAATATGGCAATCTTGCGACATATTCATGAACTGTCATCAGTTATGTAATTATTAAATTGTAATTTTACGTGCCATGATTATGTGTTCATCAATATTGATGATTCATCATCACATGGGCATTTTATACACAATTCAATGCGGGTGGTTTCTAAAAGTTATGACAAAATTATAAATATAGATTTCATTTGTGAATTGTGATAATAATTTAATGAAATATCATTTAACTATAATTACCATAGAATAATTGTACCGAACAAAAACATTGTACTTTTTGGCTGTTTAAAAACAAACATTTTGGGACAGCAGTTAAATCAAAATGTGGGAATGTTTGTGAGCTTCTTGTATAGTTAATATTTATGAATATCAAACTGTATTCGTAGCTTGTGAAAAATTTTATTTTATCATACATAAAGTTCATAAAACTTCTAGCAGAAATTCCAGTCAAAGCAACCATCGTTTTGTTTAAAGTTCTGACATTCTGAAAAATATTAAAATGTACCAGTGCTTGGATATTATGTTTACCCGCGTCCTGACTTCCTATTGAACTGTGAAGACTCTACTCACGGAAACTATCACTTGCAGGTAATTAATTATTTTTACTTATTTATATATTTTTAGGATTGTCTATATAAAATGGTACTTGTGCTGTACGAGACTCTTACATAAATAATAAATAAAGCAACATCAACACACATCTCGATTAGAGAGTGAGGGCATATTTTGAGGTAGACGTTTGAAAACACGACGTTTCACCATGCAACAAACGCATTCGAGCGATTATGACACGATATGGTACACAGCCACATGTAACGTGCAAGCTACTGCCAAGCCACGTGCTAACTGAAGGGGGTCAAGGGGTTTTCGTACTGAGACACCCCACTCCCTCCCCCAAAAACAGATCAAAATTGCCTTTTATAGTTCCATTTCTCTTTCGTTGTACTTGTAGGAACAATATAATCGATTCAAAGAAGAACAGTAACATTTCTCTAAAATGTTTTCCAGCCCTTGGAACTGCGGGAGACTAATTCGACAAATTATTTGATCTTGCCACTGATCACAACAAAGCAATTTATTTACTCGAGATATTGATGTGGTAGACATTTCTAATTTGTTACCTTGGAAATCTATTTACGGACTCGGTCTACACAATTACCCATTGGACCGTTGAAAATAAAGTAAATCGTGAAAATGAGAATTCTGAAAATAAAACCACGGCTTCATGGTTGTGGTTGCATCACAATCGGGAAATTGAATCAGCAAGGTTCGACTACGATTGAAAATTCCTACACTGCGGAATATCGGTATGGCGTAAGCACGCAACTTTGAATAGATAGCTCGTCGGACGTTAGCCTCGGCTAAGGTGAAATTCCCGCACCGTCTGTGGTTAATACTCTACTATGGCTATGGCACCCGTGGGCTCCGCGAGAGCGAGCGTCGAGCGGTCTGCCCTGGGGCTGATTTGCGAAATGAGATCAAATTCAGTGTGTAATACTCAATTCCACCCTACTTAGGTGGAGCATCAACTTGTTTAATTTACCATGGCATGGACCACCCCTTGCCCTACCCTGCCCGCCTCTAGAGCGATTCAAAATGTAACCGTTGAACCCACAATTTGTGGTGTAGACGAGGGTTTTAGATCCAACGTATGTTTGGGTCATGGCGACGACAGCCATTTTGGTTTCGTTTCCGCCGTCAATTTTTACAAGATGATACAAATCTTTAGGTAGACATCGATCGATTTTCCTTCGCCACACAGCGAAAACAACTTTTATCACATTTATAATAATCCCGAATTTAAAAGAAAACTGTTTGGGTAGATTTTGCGACGTTTCTGTTTTTGTTGTCGTGTTATTCTAAAACAGCAAATTGAAAGCAATCGATTACATTACAATCCATCCGCAGACAAACATGTTAATCAATCACCAGAACGCAATTCAATTTCTCTCTCAGCCAAACGAAAATATATTATTTCAATTTCCTGAATTACACTAGGGGAGGGGAACAGTGGGGACTGGCATCCTGTTACAATCTACAGCCCTTCGTTACCTGGGTTGGGATTCGGAGCCTCCGACGTTCCTGATTCTTCCCGGAAATTGTTGGACAAGCTACAATCATCGGTCGATCGGTCGGTCGCTACCTTGCCTTACCGCCAACACGAAGGAAATCACAAAGCAGGACGGAAAATACCATCTCAAATTCATATATAGAACAGATACTTTTCGATAAAAACTCCTATCTTAGTATAAAATGTGGATAAACCTTATTTCGCGTGTTTTATACTCAAAGCAAAGCTTGCTATACGTTATTTTGGAAGACAAAACGAAACTCTCCGCGTCCGCGATTCCACTTCTAAAAATGCATTGCAGATAAAATAATTGAAATAGCATTATTTTTAAGTTTACCGTTTATGTTACCCTATTTGTTTCGGAAATAGATTGATTTACAAGCAAACTGGTCAACACCAACACCTGCGAAAGGATTACAAAAAATCAATGGTTCCTGACTGTAGCATTCTTGATTCATGATGTGGTGCATCAAGCCCAATTTGGCCAATGCTGGAGGTCCATACCGAATTGCTTTAAACGCTCACTGGAAGAATTATATTTATCTTTGTGGAGATAACTCATTTTTGTATAGTAGTCAAAAACTAAGATCTAGACTTATAGTTGGTCTGACTGTAGCACAGAATAAATTTAAATAATGTAAATTCGTATTTCATCGGGAAGATTTTCAAAGATCTTACGGGAGCTCTTGAGACGTCTTGTAGTTGTGTACACTTTTCTAATTAAAGGAATGTCTACCCTTAACCTTACATTGCTAGCACCCACCAAAGACAAATATTATCATTTAGTTTGTTTGTTAAACTGTCGCCAGAACTGAACACAGAATCATCTTCCAGCATCCATCCACCAATCTCCACATCTTCACTTTGGCAATACACAACGATGGTCGACAGGCCCCAGGGTTTAATTTGGATCGGAACGAACTTTCAGTTTTGAAAAGGAACACGCGCCCCGTATTGCAAAGTTATACATAACGGAAATATTATACGTTACGGTTCCTTTATACATTTTCAAATTAAGCCCCGATTGTACAACACTGAGCTAGAAGTGGGTTTGGTGAATGTTCACTCCATTCATTTTCTTGCTGGGAAAGTTTTCCTCGTATCCGTTGAAAAGGTGCATGCATTCTTTACGCATGCACATAAAATGCAGTTAAGTAACAGCTACTATTGAAAGTCAAGAAGGCGCATAGTGTTCTACTTAGCGTGATTAAAATTAACAAGAGTAATGCGCATTTTTCGTTTGCCTTAAGAGTTTCATTTGCATACAAGCATACATAAAATAAAAGTATAACATCGTTTTTACATCCGAATACGGGAGTTAAAACAGATCTAAGTGCAATGGTTTGAAGTAAACCAAAGTACATGAATAGTTTTATGTGCACAATAGCTGCTTTCCTATTTTTAACATGTGCTAGAATCTCGTTTTTACGGTTGCACCTGTATATATAAAATAATATAAAATAAATTAAAACTAGTCTATTCTACACCAAACGATTTCAATGCAAATGTTAGAAGAAAACTCTTTTTTAAAATACAACAGATCAAGTTAATTTCGTTTTGGTATTACGTGCGAATTGTACAAAGGCCGAAGATGTGTTTCCCATTTGCTATAAAACGGAGAGAATAAATCGCCACAAGTTGGTTAAAATACCGCCCGAGAGCTGACCGTAAAACTCGTGAATTACCATTGTCAGACGTAACTACGCTAATAAAACTTGAAGCTTCACTTGGTGGTGATTTCCGTGTTAGACACACACCCTGTTCAGTAACTAACGGATGGATGGGATAGTCGAGCAAAACAAAACCATGCAGTAACTTACGGGGCAGACTAGCAGCACTCGAGGGCCCGAATCTTCAAACTAGCCATCATGCCCACTCTTATCAATCACGTGGCCAATGACGCGTGGTAAGTTTAGTATGCACCTCATGCACCGAAGCCACAACTTTCCCTCTTTTCGGCCATCTTACGTCTGATGTATTGAAAGAGCTTCTGCTCGTTCGACCCCTGGAAGCCATTTGTTTTAGGGGGAAGTGGGACCTCGCCTCAACGGGTTACAAATCACATCAATGACCGAACCAAGTCCCTCCAAGTGCTTACAGCTTTACGAACCCTTACCCGCATTACACGAGCTTTAAGATTGTTGTGGATACAGGGCTAATTAATTGGCTGGTATCCAAGAAGAGAGAGAGAGACCGATCCGAACAGAACCAAACCAAACCCTCTTACATAGGGAACGTAAGTGTGAACTAATAAGGGAAATAGATGAGTTCAATTAATTTGAAATGTTGGTTGCTTAGTTCACAAAACATCCGGAAAATCCTTAACATCTTGAGCAAGCTCCGAGCGTTATCCTTTTGTCCCCAGAAGCTGTTGTACATTAATTACACACCCACCCCTACTTAGCTCATTGCTCTCTCATATTTCACTTTTGTTGTTGTTCCGACGTTCTCTTACGTCTGGAGAAGGTTGCAGGTAACATGGATGGGACTGGAAAGCTGCCCCAAGGAACGCACACTTATCACAACTTGTTAGCACGACTTTACGAGTATGTTTATAGTTAAGATGGTGTACAAATTATTCAACTTAATGGGATAATACTAGGTTGATCACTCCTCGTCTTGGTGGGTCATGTTTAATACAGAGTAGTAATGAATTAATTCGCATTCAATATCGTGAAGTATCTCGAACATACGTATGTATTTGGGAGCGAAGCTTCCCTATATCCATCACGTTTCGTCTCTAATAACATGGCAACCGATCGACACATCTTTTTTGAGGGCCCTTCAACAAGGATGATACAGAAAGTTTGTGGTGTCATTTGGTTGGGACAGGGAACGGGGCGAGCCGTATCGAAAAGGGACAATTCTATCCGGCACCTCCACTAAGGAGACTTGAATGCAAGAGGAAAGTTATATTCGCCTCTAAAAGTTGCAGATATGCGCTCTGGCGGAGAAGCGCTCAACTGGAGGTTTGGGGGTAACTTCTACCGCGCGTATGCTTTTTCACACAGATTTGTATTACGATTGCATTAGTTTTGGGACTGTTGGCGATATAAATACATGCAACAGTCCACAATATTGATGTTTGCTATAATCAAGAATACTGTAATAGAGTAAAAAATGATGTCTCAATATATCTATTGATCTTGAAAACGTTTAATTTTGCAAGTCAATGAAGTGACAAAATGTTGAGGATTGGGCTTTCATCATTTGATTTTATTGACGAAATTGACGACATGTCATACTCATAATAATATGTATTTATGTATTTATTTTATTTATTTATTTAACGTTTTATCCTGTTCATTTAAAAATGATTTACAATGGCGATATTGTTCATGAAATTTTACGTCAAACCTTTTAGTCTCCTGGTATAAAAGTACAACATAAACAAAGGCCCCGGGGATCCATGAAGAATTCAAGTCCTTATTTGGTGACCTTTGCGTAATAATATCGCCATTGTGACACCATGATAGGCCTAATATTTAAAACTGAATATAATTTACGACCATGCATGTATGTAGGGTACTTAGGCAACCAAGCCCTACCACTCTCCACATGTTTTAATTTAGAATATGTTGGGATTCAAAGGATATCAACTATGTAACATTTTCGTTAGAAATTAAGCAATCAAACTCCATAAGTAAATATAAACAATTGATCCAAGTATGGTTGATGGATCAATGCCGTAGAAATTAAGTGTAGCCATACCGTAATTTTTAAAATATTATTCAAAACACTATTAAGACATGTGTCTACCTAAACCATTGTATGATTTCATTATCTTCTTAGGCAATGTGTTGGCTTAACATTTTCAAATTTTCATACATAATACATAATTATGTTACTGTCAGTTACATATTATTATTATTCATTTTTGTATTACACATGACATTGCATGACATTAGGCCTATATTATTACTAATTATTTTACCACACTATGTTACATTTTACTATACTTAGTTTAGTTCCTACTTTCTCTTATTTCTAGTCTTCATCAATATAACTCTGTATGTAAAAGACCCCAATTTGTGGGTAAGATATACACTCACTGCAGGTCAGTGCTAGAATATAATATATTGAATTCAATGTATATAATCAATTATGTATTACAAATCGTTCAGTAGGCCACCAAATGAAACAATGATACGAGATTTTGATGTGATTATTGGCAATTAATGTCTTTCTGTGTGTGTGAGGGGGCAGGGTATTATTATACTACCACATTTGTTTTGCCGTTTACCACTCACGTGTAGCTTTATATGTTGTCAGTTGGAAAAACATAGAATGCTATGTTACGAGTGCAAAATGCAGGCACAAAAATCAACGAAAAACTATATCATCTGCATGACACACACACCAAACCCATTATATAACGAGAGTCGCCAATCTAACCATTTCTTCTTAAGCTTAATATCAGTAGCATATATTATTATTATAATTTTTGTCAGAGTCAGACATAAACATGTGTCGTTGTCGCTTTAAAAGACTGTTGATTTCCATACGCCAGCGCGTAGTAAACAGAGGCGAACCCCCAAACCTTCAGCCATATTGCAAGAATCCGCGCGACAGTGGCGCGATCTCTTATTACTTTTAGTGGCGAATATTAGTACGTTTCTCTTTTTCGATAATCTGTTGGTTCGTTTCCTATTTTTGGTACTCCTGAACCTGTGCTTGTTCCAATCTAGGCATCCCCTACGCTTTGTACAAGTTTTCCATTCTTTACCATGGATACTATCCATACTCAATTTCTTTTTACCACTCAATATATTCTTAGCATTTATTTGTCACAAAGTTTTTTAATAAAAACTGAATATTCGTTTCTATCTCAGTTTCCACGGTACTGAAGTCCATCCTTATTTTCTACTTTCTAAAACGTCTACATTCTTCATGATTGTGTCGGTTTGTGCCTCATCCAAATACGTTTCAAATCTTATAAAAACATACACACATTTTTCCCTCGTCTCAAAAATAATATATTCATCTTGCGATTATACTTGAGATTAGAATACTATTTTACATAAGACTATAATTAATTTTTGGCGAGCACAATTTTTCTTGATGATTAGAGTGGTTAATACAAACAAAATAAGTGAGTGGTACCGGTTGTAATGCAATATTGCAGCTTTAATTTAAAGAGAAGAGTTTATCCTTCTGAATTGCTAATGAACTAATTTATTTACTAACTTTTCTTAATTGTATTCCCTCAAAAAACCTAGATCCTTCCCTCTGAAATTGCCTCGCGTCTTTCGAAACCGTTTACACTCATCCCCGTTGCTTTAACGATCCACCGAGCATTCACTTTATCGTCACCCTCCGTAGCATAAATTCCCCACAAGGTGCATGGGTGGTGGAGAGACTATTAAAACTGGAGAAAAAGCTCTCTACTTGAGATTGTAGCCTACTCATCATAGGCTTTCAAGTTTTCACGTCGTGGAGATGTGGAGCTTTCCTCGCCATTCCTTCTTATATATTCCTCCAGGCTACATTCATTAGAATCACAAAGCGAGAGACTTGTTTGTTTATGCAAGCTATAATCTCTAAAGAAAGGCCTAGGAGTTTTGCATATTAGATGAGGCAGACCATGATTTTTCATTTTCTTGAGATTACACACTGTTGATGCAGTCAAATTTGAGGATACTTAATAAATGACGTGCACAATGAAAGAATGTGGCCAAACACATTATAGCGCACATTCTGGACGTTATACCGGTACGAAGGGTGAGCGAATTACGCGTTTGGGATGTGAGTGAATTTCAGCACTCATCACTATCAATCACAATCATGTTCAGCGCCGTAAAGCCTCACTCTAAGTGCGTCGTTAACTCATAATAAAAATAAATGTGATAGTCTAGTACGAAATGACTCCATGTTATTTTCGCGTTCGCTGAAGACTCTCAATGACAAAAAGTCAAAAAGTATCGCTAGACGTATTTACCAAGTAGTGCCTAAACATTATAATGGATTGCATTACAACGTATAAAGAACTTGGCCTTAAATTTCCCTGTACCTGAGGATGTCAAGAAGAATTTAACATTTATTTTTTAGAATAAATAAAAATAAATAAAAACGACGAAAATGTGTAGTTACAGCTACTAAACTATTTAAAAATTATTGATGTCGTTAAAAGGATGATTTACTGCCTGTCATTCACTACCTATGACAAAACAAGGTTCGTTTTACGGTGCATTTGTCAATGATAAAGTATCGCATGGGATCAGCTGTGCTTCAGCTAAAAGTTGCATGTATGTACGACATCAATGCAAGTTTGAAAGTAATCTTTTCTCGAGTTTACACCGTTCCTGTTGTTGTTGTTAAGCTAGAAGCATAAAGCAAGTGTTGGTTTCTGACATATCCCTCCATAGACAATTTTTAAATGTTGGGCTAACTAATAAGTATCCTTCCTTAACTAACTCTTGATTGCGCTAGCACAGCAGTTTGTACTTCAAAGTCCTGGTCTTCGTCTTCGGTTTGGGATTGCGTTGACGTATCATTTTCAACATAAAATGATCCACATCACGTGATATTATTTCCAACTTCTTGGAAACTTCGAACGGGTTTCAAATCTTGTGATGGCTGTATCTTAATTACTGTTCCGTACTCTCGTGTTGTTAGTTTCCCTTGCTCTTAGGGGAGTTCGATGTCAGTTCTGAAAAAGTTAACTAATTCTACTTCTTTGTCGGCCCATTGGAGTTTCATTACTCGCTCCTCCTCAAACTTTCTTTCTCTTGTTAATTTTTCCTTGCGATCTGAGTGAGCTGTTCATCTATTTCTTTTGTGTAGACATTTTTCAATCCCCTTCTTTCCTCTTCAGTTCCTAAATCTTTCATCTCGTACTTTTATTAATACATTTTCTTAGACCAATATAAT
Organism: Sweltsa coloradensis; assembly: GCA_024449915.1. Classification (NCBI taxonomy): domain Eukaryota; kingdom Metazoa; phylum Arthropoda; class Insecta; order Plecoptera; family Chloroperlidae; genus Sweltsa; species Sweltsa coloradensis. The sequence goes on from JAMZAV010000075.1 coordinate 1,014,274, forward strand.
TTTCTGCGCAATTTTTCAAACTTTCCCCTGCATTTCTGGGGGTATCTTTTTTACTGCTATATTTTCTTAAAAATCCACACCATATGAGGGTTTCAACTTTTTGGCTTCAATTTTTTAGCTCGCCCCGCTTATCAAAAATTCTGTGCGTGATTCCTCGTCAGGCCCCCCTCCCCCCCTCAATCGCCTTCTTGTCAGCGAACGGCTTTGTTTTGGATGCCAGCACGCCTAATGCGAAGAAACGTGCCATTCTCTCTCGAGGGCAAACTGTGAGGTGTAATGGCGTTAACCTCTAGCTAACAAGTACGACGTAGCAATGTCCAGATTAGGGCACCCCAGCCGTGGAACGGAGGCGATATTACGTTAAAATGTGTCACTTCTCATTTGAAGTTATGCCTCACAATGTAAACGTACTCAGGACCGAGCTAAAGCTTAAGGCACGTTCCGCGAGTATTTGCCTCCAGTGAATTGGGCAGAACTGTAGATAGCTGATAGACTCGCTTCAAACGATCTATCTTGACGAATACCCTCCTGCTCGAACGGCAATCTATCATATTCATAGTCCCATGATTTGACAAGAGAGTTCCTTCGAAATAGAACATGGTCATAAAAATACACTCAACGGCCGTTATGATTTCTTACAAGCATTTTGCGGCAAGTAAAAGCAACGCAGACGCACTAAAAACGTGGATTTATTATCGAATTTGGCATCGTTCGTATAGTACGAGCAACCACTAGACTAGACCAAGGTGCCCTGCCCCTGTCGAGACGTCGGGCGGGAAGGAAGATTGTCAATTACTCGCAGAGACTTCACTAAAAAATATCAAAAACGAGTAAAGAAAACCTCAGATAAAAAATCTGTTTCATCGCAGAATCGAGTTGAGGGCAAGAGCAGTGTAAACATGACTTCACCTAGGCTTCACCTGAGAGTGGTTCTCACTTCTCGGTCTCGCTCACTAGGAAACGAACTCGACGCTACAAGCGATGGGTCAAACTCGAAATGGTATTGCGTCGGTTTCCGCCTGTGACGTAAATAGGGGTGCGATGAAGGGGAGGGGGGGGGGAGGGGGTCGCACGCGCCCTCGACGTCGCCTGTGACATCCGCTCTTCCCACTGGATCAAGCGGAGATTGATTTTCTGTTAGTTTGTTCCTCCATCTCAATTTGTTTTTATGGAAATATTCTTGCGGTGGAGGGGAGCTCTGCTTATAAAAGAAAGCAAAGCTTATATCAAACCATTTAAAATCAAATTGTACTTTCCAGTATAATTGAGACTTCCCGTCAATTTACAGTTTTGCGTGACAAAATTGCATTTGTTTTTGTGGGAGGCCATGTTTATGCCGCGTGTACATTACAGTGTTGCATCAGGCACAATTCAGAGTCCTCTTAGCTCCCATAGGCATATAACCGACGAGGAAGATGCGACCCGGGAAAACTGAAGATGAAGTATAATGTCTTGTATTTTTTGTCTTTCTGAAAGGATCTTTAAAAAGCTGATGAAACACGAGTGTGCTGTCTGAAGTGTAGAGTCTTTGCCACAAAAACGCTGTTTTCAAAGAAAACACCCAACCTTTCCAATTAAAACATGCAAGTACAGCATTTTATAATCACCGCCACCTAGACACGTCGAGCTCATCAGTGCCCATCCAGTACGAGCGTGTAAGAAGTAACCACTTGGAACCAACTCAAAGGCTGGGGTGGCACAGACAAGACATACCACTCCACTATCTGAAACTTTTCTCAAAGAAGACACTTTGTCACAGTTTGATACACAATATCTAAAAGAAAACCGCTTTTGTTAACTTATAATGCACACTTATAAGTTTATACAACTGAATATAGGAATAGAATAGACATTAAATAAACAAAAAAAATAAATGATTAAATAATAAATATTATAATAAAATAATAAATTCGATTCGAAATGACAAGATTACACAGATCAAAATATCTTTGTCACGATCGTCACAGCTTCGCGAGGGCGCAAAGGTCAGAGCTAGAATCTTTAATTTAACTTATCGCGTAGGTTGGCTATAAAATAAATATTTATTGAACAACATTCTCTACGAAAATAAATAAGTGTGGGTGAGTTGGTTAACCGATTAGTAAAGTTTTTGTCACTTGTGGGTTTATATTATACCTGTTGTCATAATTTAAAAATTTAAAACATATTTTGGAGACTTTGTTCGGGTAAACCGATATCTTTACACGTTTACATATTGCCTTTATACGCAACAGAGGGTACAGCCTTTAGGTAGTTTCTAGCCTATAGGTTTTGTTGAAAATGTTCTTTTTAAATGTCCCGTTATGAAACAGAGTTTGTTTCAATTTTCGCTGACAATGATAATATAATATTTGGATTACATCTGCTCATACAAGCGAAGTGTAAACATTTTATGTGAACATGAATTTTCAAACATTGTTTAAAAAACAATCTGTTTACACACAATTTTCGTTTAAAATCTTAATTCAAAACACTTATACACACACACTAATCCAACATACAACCAACAACAACAACAAGATAGCCAGGCAAACAAACAATAAACACACAGAGAGGACGTGAATAGATTGTTCCTGAGAAATACCTCATTTGTAATATGTATAACTATCGCGATAATCAAATTACAAATCACATGCATATCCCTGTTCCCCGCTCCTAGCCGGAAGGGTTTTGAAGACAAAACTACCTCGAGGACAGAAAAGTTAGGGAATTCGCCGGTAATTAATTAACGTAACGAGTAATTAGAGTGGCGTGATCTAATAATAAACGTGTTAACGAGTTTGTTGACGGTTGCCGTCACCATGGTGATCCAAGCAATCAGGACACGTGCGAGGCGGGATACGAAACAATAACTGCGACGCGACACGACGAAGAAACCTCCCTAATGAGTTCGCCGATCACGAGGTCACGTGACGATGGCGTAATTTGTTTATCCGCAACCAGCGGTTATCTCTTTTGAATAAAACCAGGAGCACTCAAATTAGTGGCTCACAGTACCGTGCATTCTAACATGTCCATTGCGACAAGAACCGAGACACTGAATGGGAGTACTCCACTATCTACTCCGAGAGTAAACATAAAATACTCCTTTAGAATCGGAGCACATACGAAATATCAAATTTTGAAAGGTTCTAATTAATTGAGAATCAAGTACTTTTTATGTGACTATGTGTTCACAATGGAACATTTATGAGTCTCAAGATTTTCTTTTCACTTTAGTTCATGCCAGCACTTGAAGAGGTGGTGCTTCAATGAACGATCTCTTACGTCTGCTTGGGCAGCCTGATCTCGTCAGTAGTCTCGACTCTCGAGCTTCCCATATCGAATGTACGTGCGCTGAATTGGAATCGCGCTAATGAGGAATAGTTCTTCAATCAATTGACAACTGTTAGTTGATCTCGCATTGACCATCGCTTTCAGTTCTCTACGCATCACATGGCTATCCATCTATCTATCTATCTACCCAATGCACCATCGAACAACACGAATAAATGATGAAACAATGCAGGCCTCACATCAAACACGCAATACGGACTCAATTTATTAGCGGGTGCGTGTAGGTCCTACTATGTATTTATTTCAAGAGTACATTGTGGGTTACTCATAATTCAAATCACGCTTTGAGAATTATTGAACGAATGTACAGAGTTCACATTAAACCTAATAAACGTGGTCATAAAAAAATAAATTACGCAGCTCTTTTCTTTAATGAAATTTGTAAAGCCCAGCTAAAACATGCTGAAAACTCTTGAATCCCACTAGAATTCACATCATAATATTCCCTATAGTAAAAACTTCCTAAAAACTTTCGAAAGTTGATTTTGAAATGTGTACGGACTACGGCGGCAAAAGCTTATTATAACGTACCCTACCTTCACATTGTTGGGTGAAAGTAGAAGCTTAATACTTTTTCACTATAAAACATTACCAAAAACCCTCTTCACTACACCCTGTCAAATTAATACAACGTATTATGTTCGAAAAAGTTTACATAATGGGTGTAGAAGCATTGAATTTATAATTACAATAGGCCTGCGAAAACTTACTACCTACAGCTAATAAGAGCCAACGTATACACTATGCTGGCTGACATGCATCCCATACATCCACGAATGATATAACAAACAAACGATCATGACCAACGACGTATTGATGACCAACAGGCAACAAGTATACGTATCAAGAGTTTTCTATTGATTATTGAAGTTATTATATTTCCCCCCCCCCCCCCCCCCCCCAACCAAAAAAAAAAAAACACAATTTAGCGTATCTGATAAATTACAAATCAATGCATTTCGTTTCCATTCGTTGTTAACGACTTTCTATCATTACCAAGTCCATCTTAAACGTAAACTCGTCGGATTGTTTTGAGAGCAAGATTACGCGCCGAGGTTCGATTTAATCCCCTTCCCCTCGTGTTTCACTTAGGTGATTTGACTACCAAATGTTTCTCCGTCAGCGCCTGTATTGTACTTCATGGAGTGAATCCCTGAGAGTGAGAGTTCCTCACTGTTGATATATCAATAAATAAACGAAAACTGCACCAAGCATTGGCTGTGTGGAGTGTGGCCCGCCGGAGCGGGAGATGCCCATATCGGGACACAGCAACTGTTCCGACTGTGACCTCGAACTATGGACCTAAAATTTACTTTCCTCTTCACCCACGCGCGCGCTGCCAGCATTTATGAATACTTTACAACAATCTTAGCCCGTGCTCAAGTCAGCTTCAGTCAGTGCCTCTCAGTGGCGTAGCTTCCGGGGTCTGAAGAAAACATACTATACTATACTATAGTCTTCTCATTTCAGTCAATCTGTAGTCTATCTCTACTATGCACCCTGACGAAACGTAAAACAGCATGATAGACTTACTTCCAGATTTCTTTGTATAGGGTAAAACGTCAATCATCAAAATTGGATTGGTCTACTCAGTGAATTGGTTAAAAAGTGATAGGTTAAGGACATTTCAATTCAAATTACTAAATTTTATTACCGTACCGAATAATAAATAGTATTGCGAAAATGTAGCCTGAGTGATAAGACCACTGCCTCCTAGATGCTACTCATGGGCTCATTGCTGATGTGTATAAGACCACTGCCTCCTAGATGCTACTCATGGGCGTGGCGAGGAGCAACGAGTAGCATCGCATCTTCAGAAGTGATTGCACAACTGCACAAAATCAACACAGTTGAGGTGAGCGTTCTACAGTGGAGAGAATATTATTATTTATATTTATGATCGAACAACTTTCTTTTGAGTGTACACATTGATAAAAGTAAGACTATAGATATGTGCTTATTTATATTTATTTTGTTTTGTTTTAGTGCTGCTTTTGGACGAGAAAACAAACTCACCTGTCGTCTTATTACTATCACGGAATAGATTACTATCACGTGGTCCGACTATAATATCACATCACAAAGCAAAAACGTGGCGGTATTAATTTGGAGGGGGGGGGGGGGGGGGGCAAATTTGCTCACTAACTGCACTCCCACATGGCGGGGTTTCTTTTTGCTAAAAGGAAAAGGGGAAAAAGGGGGGGGATTATTAATGCAAAACCCTTTTTAAGCCTTACAGAAAAAAAAACACAATGGTGCAGCAGCTTGCAGTCGATTTAAATTGTAAACGTAGCTGTTTGTATTATGAAGAGGCTCTCCGCGGATCGAGTGCTTCGTGCTTTTCCGAAAAAGTAAAAACTAAAAGCGAACGGATTAGGGGACTTTTTGGGGAAGAACAGAACAGAACCTGTTTTCTAAATGTTGAAAAGTGGAATCTTGTCGGGTACTGTCTGAGCCATGGGGTCGCCCGCTTAAGCATTTCATCTTCCTTTTTAAGAGCACAGGATTTTGGGCCTGTAGGCCTAATTTTTGGTGAAAGGGGGAGCTTGAAACAGGCCCCGGGAGGGGGATTTCGAAATGAAATCAGAATTTTCAAAAAATTAAACCCGGTCCAATGAGGGGCCGCAGTTGAAAAGTACATTTTGTGGCTGCCCGATTTTTTACTGCAGAAGCCCCGATACGGTGGGGCACCCGGTGAGTCCGGTCCGGCCCGCGAGGGCGAAGCACTTTTTATTTCACTCGTTTCGCAGCCCTCGCCCCGGGGAAACGATTTTAAAACAGAGGGTGCTAGTTTCTAGGGGGGATTGAGAAATTTTTTATGTTCAGGAAATTCCAAATTTGGGTTTAAAATTTTGATGTGTTTGGAATGAAAAAAAGTGTAAAAATTTCTTTACCGACGAAATTGTTAGAATCGAAACACGCCGTAAAAAAAGTTTTATGTATATTGGGAAAAACGTTGTTTTTAAGACCACAAAGACATACTTGGGGCCTGATTGAAAACATTTGTTAAAAATATTTATTACAATTTATTAGCGGGGGGTAGTGAAAAAAAAACGTCCCGTTTATTGCGTTTTATAGTTACGTACAAAAGGGTTATACCATAATTTTTAATTTATGGTGGGGCAAAATTTTAAATCAGAATGATATTTTAGCTAGCTGTGAAAAGGGCCCCCTCCTGAGGGAAACCCATGCACTGACCCTTTTGATGATTTGAAGTTTTTTAAAGGCTTTTTGGAAGGGAAAGTGCGTTTTTTTTTATTCATTTGCATTTGAATTTTAAATTTACAAATTAAAAATCGTCACATTTTCTTCTATAAAAGGGGCCCGAAACCCCATAAAAGTACAGTAGGTATATTTGTTACAAAAATAGTACCTATCATTGATTTTATGCTTCCGATTTTTTTCTGATGATTAAAGGGAAAAGATGAAAAAAAGTCAACTATTTTTTTTTCCCCGGGTTTTTTTTTTAAAAATTTATGACATTTGTTTGTAGGGGGGGGCCTAATAAAAAACCCTAAAAAATTTAATATCTTTAAAAAAACTTTTTAATAAATATCCCCCTAACTTTTAAAATTTCTTTTCAAATAGATTTTTTCCCAATCCCCGTAACCAAAAGCTGTACCCAATAAATTTCCAATTTTAATGCACGTATGCTAAAAACGACGGGAAAGGGCACGTATGTTAAATTAATGAAGGGGAAAAAAAAATTTGTGAAAGGAGAAGGAACACAATTTTAATTTTGTTTTAAAAAATTATAAAACCGGTAAAAGGGGGAAATTTATTTCGAAGTATAGGGATTTTTATTTTTGGGTTACTTGCGTTATTATTTTTATTATTTCCGGGACATTTGAAACCCCCTTTTTAAATTTTTTTCTCTATTAAAGAATCATAAATAAAATTTTAAAGAAAAACACCTTTTCTCGCAAAGGTCAAATAGTAACGAAGTACATCATTGAAAACAGAATGAACATTGCTGCTTTTTTTGGTTGTGTCAATTTTAAATTATTACTTCCCCTTTTATAATCACTTTTAAAAAAAATTTTTGAATTTTGACCCAGTATAAACCTTGTGAAAATGTTAAAGTACAACTTCAATTCAGCTTTCGTTTCTTTCCCCGGGGTTTTAAACTTTTGGGCTTTAAGACCCAAAGGAGTGCATAGGGAGCTCGAACCAAAAGGCCCTTTTGGGATTATAGAAAACACGGTATTATTACTAAGGGAAAATTAAACCCGTTTCTGGCTTTTTTCCCCCTTCGCCTTGCATTAAACCCCAATTTTTAATAAAACTTTCCTGGGAAAGGGCCCGGGGAGAAGTGCGTAAAAGTTGTTTTATAAAAATTTTTATTTATTAAATGTAAAATGGATAAAGCCCGGCTTTGGAAAGTGTTATTGGATCACTTCGGGGCGGCAGGGGGGCGGGCCCGGCAAAAATGCATTTTTACAGGGAAAACACGCCTCTTTTGTTGTGTCCTTTTGGGGAAAAAAATTTTTCCAGACCATAAATTTTTCCCCGAAAATGTCTCCAGAAACCCTCTGCCATGCTTTTGTGGGCCCCTGCATGGTTTGTTTGCCCGAATAACCGTTAGGGGTTTAGCTCTTTGCTTAAAAGCATGAGACTCTGTTTTTGGAAGGGAAAACGGGTTGGAATCCCGTCACCAGCAACCCTAGCTGAAATTTTTCATCCGGGAATTTTGAGCCCTTGGGGCGAATCCCGGGATTAAAACCCTATATTGGTTTGATTTCTAGTGCATTTGCGTACAATTTTTTCACCCATATTAAATTTAAAAAAAAATTCTTGTATTTAGAAAAAATACATACTAAAAGGTTACGTCGTCTCTATAATGCTTTTTTTGGTTTGGGAAATTTCCGCCCGGAGAGGGGAAAATCCTGAGATCTATAATATACCTTGTGGAGAAAATTTTTTAATTTTTGTTTTTTTTTGATAACCCCCCAATCCATTTCTCGGGGGCTAAAAAAAATTTATACGAAACATGTAAAATGGGGGATGTGTGCGTGTTTTCCAATACAATGGATTACTGAAACACGCCCCAAATCGAAATAATGGATGGCATGTAAAATTTTTCGAACAAAAAATTTAATTTCCCAAAAAACTGAGCCTACTCATATTTTTTTATAAAAAATTTTCAACAAAACAATCACTCGTGAAAATAGTCCCCCCTTATCCCCCCCCCCTAGCGGAAAAATTTATTGGGTTATGTTTTATTTTAAAAAATCCACAAAATTTTAAATTTCCCAAATTAAAAAATTTAAATGGGGCCCTAATAAAAAAATTTAAAAATAGTGGGACCCGTAAAAATACTTTCACGTTAGACTACGTTTTTAGCATTTTTTTCCCCAACGAAAATAATTTTCGACTAAAAATTTACATTATATTTACGAGTATATTTTTTACATATAATTAAAAAAAGGGGATACCCCGGGGTTTAAAACTTGGGACCTTTAGCTTTTCCGGGGGCTTTTGCTCTTATTTAACTGAGCGGGGGCAGCCACCAATTTAAAATTTTTCAAATTCTTGGTATTTTGTAAAATTACATGAAAGGAAGCTAAGGCCCCGGGGTTTAAAACCCCATCTGTAGTCATTTTTTTTTAAAATTTTTTCCCTAAAGAAACTAACTTTAAACAGAGTCAAAGTCGCCAATTATAAACCCAAGGGTTAACCATCGTATTTTCCCAACTCTAGGGTTATAGAGAGGGGTTTGAAATTTTTCTAGTTTTTTCAGTGCTGCTCTACAAATGTAAAAAACAGACCAAAAATTTTAACAGTTTTAAAATTGGTTTGGCTGCATAGCTCAGGGGGTTTAAGACAAGCCCGGACAGTTTAAAGGCCCCGGCCCGGGTTAAAAAACCCCCGGGTAGTAAACTTTTAATTTCTGTCAAATTTACTAACATAACAGCGTCAGAGTCGTTTTACTATAACCCAAAGGGTTTAAAAACTTTATTAAAAAAAAAACCATCGACCCAAGTCAAATATTTTTAAAAACACAATACGAAATGTCTTAAAATTCGTATTCTAAAATAAACACGCATGGGACCAATTGTTTTTCAACTTTTAAACCCCTACACCACCTAAAACCCACCACTTCATGGGAGATCACACACTTTTCTAAGTTTTGTAAACTAGAAACAGACCCACGAAAAAAAAATTTTGAAAAAAATTTTAAACCAGATTTGCCAAATTATTTCGATGTGACAAAATTTGGCGTCGGTTTAAAAAGGTCACTGCTGTTACGAAACGAAATGAAGGGCCCTAGCTGGTTTTCCGTTTGGGAAACTGGTAATTTACGACTGGTGGCTTTTCATGGGCCCTACAGTTTGCAAGTTGCACAAAAAAAATTTAGCGGGTTTTGCGATTATGCTTTATATTTGAAAATCTTAAAATATAATTTAGTATTAAAGGCAGATAACTTATCCAGAAAAAAATGAGGAAATACGTTTTAATTTCCCCCGTTTAAAATTTTTTGGAACACAGTTTGATTTTTAAAATTCTTTTCCCCCCCCGATAAACCTTTCGGTTAAATTTCCCCCTTTTTTGTTTCCCCCCCTTCCCCCAGAGAGTTTTAGAAGAGAGTAAGAGAACTTTTCTTTAAACATCGGGTGCAAGTGAACAAAGGGGCCAAATTCACTTTAAAGAGCCCCCTTTCCCCTTTTGTTGCTTTTGTCCAGATATTTTTTTATAGGGGGCGACTTTTACGCGTTAGTTTGGCAGTTTTTACATGGGACAAAAATTTTAAAAAAGGGTTTGCCTCCCCCGGGGATTAAACCCCCGGAACCTCTGATGTCTGGGAAAGGGATGCTTCACCCCCTTTTTATTATTAATTTTTTAAAATTTTCAAATAAAAAATGGCCCCGGGGCCTTTGGTTTGGGAAAAAAAAATTAAAATTTTCATCTACCCAAAATTTTAATATTCAAGAATAGCCAAACAAAAAAACCCCACTTTGTTGGGACTTATCTCTTTCTTAATTTGACACCCCTTTTGGTTAATTTCCCCGGTGGTAACACTTTTTTAAAAACCCATTAAAAATTATTTTACAAGGGTTAATTGAAATTGCCAAAATAAAAGTCGAATAAAATACGTTTTAGATTATGTTTATTTATCACATGGAAAGGGGGGTTTTTCCGGGGTGTTTAAAACCCCATTTTTTTTTCCTATTGAGAGTTTATGTTCGTTCCCCCAAACAAAGGGAAACTTTTTCCCCTTTGAACCCCCCCCCCCCCCCCCCCCCCCCCCCACTCCGCCAAAAAACTTCTTTATTAGTAATCACACGCTTTCAATAGGCAAATACACTAAAATTATTTTACTTCAATTCACGGCAGTAAAACTTTTAAAAGACTCAGAGATCATAAATGTAATAACGGGGCCGGGGGCTGGATGTATTAATAATTGTTTTATTCGGGTTTTGTTGGGAAAAAATAAACAAAAAAATTTTCACGACTGGGGATCGAACTCCAAAAATACTTTGGGGCCCTGTTAAAATAAAAAATAAATTGATATTTGGGATGTTTTTCCTTGGGGATCGAAACAATTGTCTGTAAGAGTGCAATAAAACATTGATGCCAAAAAGCAAATTTTTTAGCGCCGATTTATGCATAATGATTTAAATGGTGTCCTGCAGTAGTTCACGGGGCAAAAGTTTATGCAGCCAATCAGAAAAAGGTTTTTAAAAAAAAATTTTATGACCTTTTCACTCAAAATGGTGAAAAAAGTTTCTTGTCGCTTTGGTTGCGCCACTTGTGGATCAAAAAAAGGCCCCCAAAAAGGGGCCGAAAAAGGTTTCGTACTTTCCAAATTTTTCCAAACGGACAAACCCTTTGGGCCAAAAATTCTCAGATTTTTAGGAAACTAGTTTTAAAAGGGGTCCTTTTTTCACGTGTGTTTGGGTACTTTTTCCAAAAAGTTTCTTAGTAAAAGCTAAAAAAAAATTCCCCCCCCCAAAAAAAAGGGGAAATGTTAAAATATTCCCCCAAAAATTTAACAAAATTTTTTTAAAAAACAAGGGGGTATTGGAAAAAGTTTCTCAACACACGTTCATTGAACGTTTTTTACTGAGTTTGAATAAAAAAAAAAAATTTTAAAGATATTTTTCAATTTTGTCGTTAGGGTACGAAAGGAAGTAAAGAAACCAAATTGCAACACAAACCCAAATAATACAGGGGCCAGTAGAGCCTTTAACGAAAATCGACACGGGGAAAGAGAGAAGATGGATCAAGAAGAGAGGAGATTGACAGCAGAAAGAAACTGGGAACAGGAGAAAACTCCCCCCGGTGGGATTTTTCCGGTTTTTTTTTGGGGGAAAGAACTTCCCCGTAAAAAATAAAAAAGTTCTGTAGTTCGAAGAGTCGAGCAGGGGTTTTTTTACAGTTTTGTCTATACTCCAAATATGGGTTTAATTTTAAAACCCAGGAGGGGGAAAAAGTTTTACCGTCCGGTTTGATTTTTTTGTTTTAAAAAGCACGGAACTAAAACCCAGCCGTGCGTGGGTTCGAATCCCACACACGACATGAGTGTTTAGTAAACTGGGTCTACAGTGCTCAACGTCACTGCACTCGTTACGTGTAAAACTAAAAGTGTCGAACTGAAGCATGGTGGTAAAGAAGCCCACCACAGTCACTGCACACACGTGTAAAAGTGTCGACATATGGTACACTGAAGCATGATGGTAGAGAAGCCCACCACGTCACTGCACCCCACGTGTAAAAGTGTCGACATATGGTACACTGAAGCATGATGGTAGAGAATAAGCCCACCACAGTCACCAGGAAAAGAAAGGTCGATGATGGTTGTGTGAGTACGAACGAAGTAAGCTACAACAAGCAGATCCCCTACTTCCCAAACTTTATGCAGCCAAGCCAAAATTCTCAAACTCAAAAATCACACAACGGAAAAGCACTGAAAGCGCGCGCTCGAGTCCATCCATTTGCCCATTGCGCCCAAACTTGAAGCTCATGCAACTAGAGCAAATTTTATACTTTGTGTCCCTGGGCTATGGAATCAAAATTCTAGAAGTTTTAATAAAACGAAGCCGTTATGAAAAACGAAAAATAAAAAAAAGTACGAAGAAAATTATGTAACAAGGTCAATGCAAAAAAGTACGAACTAGTTTTCAATTTTCATTTGCCCCGGAGATCTTCTAGACTAAAGGCTTTGAAGCCAGGTCAAATTTCGGCCAAAATATACTCAGTCGCTGAAGGTCAATGCTATGCTATTATATTAATATTTGATAATATCAAATATAATGTGTTTTGGCCATCGAATACTGACCGTTATGCGTAATGAGTATTACCATGGATCAATGACGTATTGAAAAATTGGAATATAGACTTCGCTACTTGGCATTATTATTGAACTGTGTGATTTTAAACGGCTGTTTGAGGGACCCCAAACCAACATAAACCCGATTACTAGGCTAATATAGGACGACAAAGAATAGCAGTGTCAAGTAAACATTTGTAGCACTCTCAAACAAAAATAAATCAATGAGGCCGTGTATTACTTTTATTTTTATTGTAAAGTCTTTTGTATAGCAGTTCAAAAACTTTGTAATTGAGGCTACCTTCTCGCACGTTTAGTGGAAACGTATAACAGTTGGTTGAAAACAAATAAACAATACTAATAGAAGGGAAAATGTGTTACAAAACGTTGAGACAGACTGCAAAACAAATAAAATCTTACTTCGTATAGCATAGGCTCTCATCAAATGGCATGGCAAGGTATATACCGCCGATGGAGAGGATTGATCTGATAACATTCCAAGTCTCTTCGATTAGCTCTCAATCATAAGTATAGTCTACCAACCTTCTGAAACACTTGTTCCCAGTTTCAATAGAATGATTGCGTGTGATGGTCTACTCTACTGTAACACGAGGCGCGCTCTACCGAGCACGTTTTTCATCGGAAGACGTTCACGGATCCATTTCAGGTCGCCCTAATCATTTTTGGTTTTCTCCCCGTGCACGTTGGGAAGACCGGGAGGCGATGAAAGCGAAAATTGGAAAAAGAACTGCGTTTGAGTCTCAATCCAGCAAGCTGTAGGAGGAATAGTGAGGCGAATGAACGGGAGTGGGAGTGGCAGTGTAACCTTGTTATAAATGCGATGGGTGTTATTACTTTCTTGGTCATTGCTGGTTAGAATGTTCAAAGCCAACACGTCGACTAGGAAACGCGCCGGAAGTATAAAAAGCTATGGGCCAACAAACGTTTAAACGCATATTTGAGACTTGGTTTTGATGATTGCGTTGACACGCTCAAAGCAAATACAAAGTTGTAGTATACATGTTATTCGCCATTCGTTCCGTCTGCCTTCTGCACAGTTAAGATTTAAGAATGCACATATTTATGAATACCTTTCAAAATAAAACTATTTTCATTTGAAGAACCAATCAAAATAGATATATTATTCAGACAATTTAAATTACCGCGTCTGGTAAATAAAATAAAATAAAACTCTTTCTTTCTTTCTGTACGAAGAATAAACTATATCGCCATGCAGAATAGAAATATTAGGAATACAGTTCCTTTAACTAGGTTTTTTCCCCCTATATACTGCAAGCATTTTGCAAGGTTGCACCAAGATCACTTTTACCATAAGCATGCTTAAGTATCATGAATTTACTATCTTATTTTCTTTTTTTGACGACGCACACATTTCCAAATATATGATACAAAACATAAGCATGCTCAAACTTTCTGCACACTAAACTTTCATGTATGACTTTCTAGCTTAGCTTCACATCTAATATATGCAGCTAATCTCACGTCCGGCTTGGAAGCGGTATCTTCTTTCAATGTATAAGGGTGAGAGTTTCTGCATGTAACATTTCATAACAGGACTGCGAATTGATCTCCGTTAGAACCCGCTGCGACTTTTAGTGGCTCCTTCTATTCCCCTATGCAAGCAAGAGCTTTGATGGATGATACGGATGGCGTTTCCAATATTTTAGGAAGGGTGTACAAGCGCGTCAACAGGTTTAGTAAATATTTGAAAAATACAGAATGACTATCAATAGATCCAATCTACAATGTTGACTTTATTCGTTGTACTACTGACATTGACTATTTACCTACATGGCGTTTCATCGAGTTACAAGTGATGGAACACCGGTGACAATATCTCTGCCTTTATTTCAATGCTGACGAGAACTCAAACAATCAATAATTAATAAAGTAAATTGTACTGTACCGATATGCACAGTATTAAACAAATGGAGGACAACGCAAAATAGAGACGACCAGTGTACATAATTAAGTGTACACCTCTCTCCCAACCCCCCCTTCGGCTTTATTTACCATTATTGCAGTAGCTATAAATGTATTAGGTTTTAATTCGTTAAATTAAATCCACCATAATTAAAACAAACATTGTGAAGTGGGTCCTATTGACGAATCAATATTTTAATTAAACACGGTGCGAAGTTGATTCATTCAAAACATGATAATTTGTGTTGTCATCAGGTACATTATTGATGCGAGCGCCGAGGGGTGAAGTTAATATACTAATTGGCTATATTCTAACCTCTTGTTGTCACCGATAGCAACTGCAGGTGGTCAGGGCTAGAGACTCTTGTGAATTTGATTTGCAATGTTGAGGTAAGGTGATTTTGATTGGATATTGCTTAACGTCTCATATTTATACAACTTGGCTAATCGAGACGAAGGGAGGGACGTAAGGGATGACGCGGGGGGACAAGGGGCGGACAGGCCTGTGCTGGTCAGAACCAGCCACAAGCGTATGGGGAGGGCAGGGGTTCCCCCACGTCGTGGTGGAACCCCTGCAAGGTAAGGTAACACCCGCTGAACTCAAGAAATATATTTCATTCAGGCTAACTAGTCTTGAATTTAGAAAGTAACAGAAAAATTATTGGGTCCACCATGATCCGTTTTTTTTTAAACTTGATAAATTTTCGAGATAGGTCCCATCGTCAAAAATCTCCTATATAAGAAATAAATTGGGACGATCTTTATGCCCCGTGACCTTGAAGAATTTTTATCAAAACAAATATTTGCCATTATTGACGCACTCGACAGCCTTTTCTGTAAATATGATAAATTTTGTATTGTTATTTGGACAAATGGTTCGGTCAAAGCTGATAACCAAGGAAGGGTGTGATTTTGGAATACATTATTTTGCGTAATTGAGTGTATATTTGTGCACGATGTGTTGATGGTTGATGGTGACGATGTGTGTTGTGTGACATGATGTTGTAAAGGGCCATTTTAGATTAGAAGGCCTACATCTATGTAGAACATAAAATAAACAGGTTACAACCGATTTATGAAATTCCATATAACACCAATTTTTGCGAATTTCAAGATAAAAAAACTTTAAATATCCGCTTGATAAATGATATAATTTTTTTAAACGGTAATTTTTAATTAATTTAAATTAATTTTGGGGGTAATAGCCCCTTTAATTCTTACAGTAACTTCAAGGTTATTTCATATTCGGGGTCTTCTAAGTTCTAAGTGCAGTGTGGTGGCAGTTCCAGTCAGGGAGTTATTTGTGTTTTAAAGATTCAAAAGTCAAAACCCATTATAAATTTTAATTTTATTGGTTTTTATTGGTTTGTAATATTTAAATTAACAATCTTGAGTGCTGAGCGCTGATGAGTAATAAGAAAATTGACGCAATTAGCAAATCAAAAAGTACTTCGACGTGAATTTAAGAAAATCAATATCAATATAATTATGACAATGCTACATTAAAACGCTAGAAAAATAGATTTAACACATTGTAAAATGAAATTAATACGTTGTATTAGATACTTATCACATTTAAATCTTTATTCAACTCAGATTATAGTAGGCTTATCACAATATACTATACAGGTTAGAGGAGCCTCACGGGCTTCAGTTCAGCTGTAGAGTGGCTAGCTATACATAAGCGCAGTACGTCACAGCTATTGGATGCAAATATGAATGAAAATTAAAACAGTGTGTCGTAACGTAATATTATACCGGCTACATACAACGTCGATTTCAAGACGAGACGATGTAGTATACATGCGAAATGGCGACAAGTCAGGTCCCAAAGTAAGTGTGTCCACAATAAACAGCGTATGGCAATGCCTGTCACCAGGGAGAGAAAAATATCATTGTGCTTTTGTGTACATAGCACTCGACGTTTTGTTGTCCGTCCGTGGCAACCACATGCAAACCTGATGGTTGTGCACACAGACACTGCACAGTATGTACGGTTCATGTTATTATAATAATATTATAATAATCATAACTCTCGTAGACGGGTCGCCTCCAAGTGCTCCTGACCTGCATGCAATACATTTCTAGCGTCATCCAAACAAAAAACCATTCACACCACACATTATATCTGGTTTATTTATATATTAAACAAATGCATTAGATTTAGCCATACTTTGCTCCCTCTTCGTTTGTTAAAACGTGCTCAAGCTATGTGTTCAGATGTGTCTACCTCTTGTGTTGCTACTATGCGTTATATTGGCTACTTGCCGAAGAAAATCAAATCGTTAGTCAGGAGTGAGTTTTCACGTGTACTTGTATTTTCAACACGTATACTTATTTCAGATACAATAGCATTATGTCATTGCGAGCACGCTGCCGGTAACTTGTTCGGAATTCTGCGCGAAATGGCCACCAAGGGAATCTGAACTACCTAACAAGAAGTGCGCGTCCATAGTTCACTCCTTGCTCGTCTTGGGAGTTCTCCTTTCGTCACTCGTTAAACGTTTAACGTTTCCCAGCTCTCAGGACGAAACAATTCAACGGGTAGAAATGCTATATGGGCGACTTTTAACTTTCCAGTTCATAATGGAGTCAAAATTCTCCCTTGAGCTCGTGAGTTACGCGTCGTTCCCAGGTGGATCACGGCGGGGCGCGAACGCTCTCGTTTTACTACCTTATATTTCCTGTTCTAATTGGAGACTTTCCGTACCCCTTGGTAATTAATAGCTGCACTATTACACAAAGGTAATCAATGCTAAATAACCTACATAAAAATAGCTCCCTTCTAAACTCGAATCGTGCGTCGGGTCGATTTATAACTTCTCTGAGCCACCTCCCCCAATAGCAGACGAGAAAACGCGCAGTGCCTGACTTTGCGTTCGCAAGTCTTAACAGCAATCTTCGAAATGACTAATTGCGTAATTAGAGGACGCCAGAAGCGAAATTTTATATTGGTAGGAACTAGGAAGTTGAGAACGGTGGACAGGGCCAACCCGGTTCATTCTAGTTGGATAGGCCAGCTACTTCCAGCGAGCAATCTCATAATGTAACGAGGCGAGGCCTAAGTCGAAGACTGGAAGGTAATTTTGCGTAAAATCTCTTTTGAATCAAATACAGAACAATGTGGTTTGAGATTTTCGCAATACACACGAAAGTCAAGTATAAGGAAGAAACATGTTACGAGTTGGGTGGGACGCGAGAGTCCAGTTTTAGCGACTAACGAGTATATAATTGTGGGAATTATTCGATTAATTATTTTTTAAATCACAACATGTACCCTTCTGGATCACAACATCCCAGACATTGTCAATATTTTCAATTCAACCACTCAAATTTCTCAAAATGATACCAGACATTTAAACTCAGCACAAACAATGCTCATTAGCGGTTGGATTGAAAACGCACCAACTAAAAGTGTTTCTGCCTATACGGAAGTCCATTGTTTTTTAAAGTTCCCTCCGCTGGGTCTACGAACTTTAAACGAACATCATCTCTCTCTCTCTTACGCGCATATAAAGCGCAAATTCCACCTTATTTTCCACCGTCTAGATCAGCAGCTATTGTCTCTTGGGCAGCACTTCACATGGCCGTGCACACGTGTCGCCGATGTATTTTGATCCATTCTGCGCGTTCAACCTCTTTGCCCTCGCCTCGGGCGCCGAGACCTAATGACATGACCCCACTTCCTTCTAGCCACCACGTGACATGGCGAGCCACATCTGTCTCAGTCATCGTCATGACGACTGGCTGTCAACTCAAGTGACAAGAACAAATACCTAGGATTATAGCCATAACGTGACCGGCTCATTTCATTGTTGAAGTGGGAAAAATCAGACTCGTTCAGAAACTGCGCTTTCACATACCCCCCCCCCCTTCCCCACCCCACTTCGCACTTTTGTCGCCCATAAATCACCCGCGCGTACACGTTATCAGATAACAGTAGGCCTCAACCTGGCAACCTCCACCGGGTCAATAAACAAACGGGTAATTTCAAATCGATATACATTCTAGCAATAATCGTATGTAATTGAAAATAATTTTACTTCAGCAAAGCGATATTAGTTTTTGAAGTCTACACACAATACTTGGTCGATGGCAAATAAGACTCAGCGTATCAAATTGCTTATCAAACATTATGCAAACATACTTTTTCCATATTTTATTTTACTTTGTTTGGGAGACTCTGGTATTTCGAAGGCCCGTCTAAAACGTCGTAGATTACTTGCTACGAGGACAGTTTTAGTTAGAAATAATAAACCAATAACAACACAACGTCATTGGCTATTGTATCGCCCTCTTACTGACATTTTAAAAGTTAAAGGAAGATGGTCTTGACGATAACAGATTTTTTTGGAGGGCGGGATGAATGTCCCTGTCAGCCATTATACGCAAATTTTGGGACAAAAGTGAAAACGCTGAGCTAGGTGCTACACTTAATTTTGAGCGACTATTTTTCCTAATATCGTTTCTACACATCATTGCTTTCCATCTCCTTAGGGAAAACGATTTTCTGAAATATCGTTTGATTTGCGACTTTTTCGTCCACAGGTACAAAACTCTTATTTGTACCGATTGATAACAAAAATCGTTCATCGAACTATATCTCAGAAAATCGTTTTTCCTATAAGGAGGTGGAAGGCAATGTGTGTAGAAACAATATTAAAAAATTGGCGCACTAGCTCAGTGTTTACAATTTTGTCCCAAAATTACGTCCAAAACTACGTCCTACCTCAAAAAATGCCTGTCATATTTGAGACCATCGCTCATTAAGATTGCAGTCATCTTCCTTTGATTTTAAAATATCGTTTAGAGGGCGAAACAATAGCCTTAACAAAATCGAGTAAGTCGTATTTTTATAAACCTACTAATTCAAATACGACAATTCAAGTACGAAGAAAATAGACAATTCCAAACTATTTAGCAACAATGGCGCACCCCATTTGCATCATTATGAACTGTCGCAAAACACAATCAAACAATTAACAAAGCCCTAAATTTTTAACTTCCAAGTTTTGAGCTGTACCCCTACGCTCTAAACAGTATCCTCCCACCAAGAATACGTTGTGTCGAGTCGAAAACTAACACTTTATCCACTTGTTACCAGATGTTTGTCAAGTGTAGAGTGGGTAGTTCTACAAAGGTTTGCGTGTTTAATGTTACGTGTGTACGACTACGTCATTATTTACATTCGCATAGCATCTCCTCCTGCATACTATGTAAATTTCCTTTCGTTGGAATTGTCTAATATAATCAATACCCCCCACCACATGTGTTCGTAAGAGCCTCTGCAGAGGTTTGCGTCGCGACATAAAGGCGGCCCAATTCTTTTCGCTGCCGCATTTATTACAAGCATTGGTGTAAAAGAAGTTAGTGAATAAATCCCACGACATGAGATAGATAATTAAATTATTTTGGAAACACCTGTTTCCTCCCAGTTGGGCTGTCAAGAGACACAACTTGTTGCGTTGCGTGCGCATCTGGCCCCGTTTGGTTCAGCATCACTCGACAATAAAATTAAAACAAATGTAACTCGAAGTGACAAACGATGAGAAGTAAGCTGACACCGACACCCTCTCTCTTTGTTGTCTCACGACAAACGATGCTTGTAAACCAGGAAGGAGTTGATAGCGTACAAATACTGGCTGTATTTGACATGTCTCGAGGGACTGTGGGAATTATTGTGCGAGTAAATAATATAAGTATAACGGGTCGATTTTTTGTAAACCTCTGCAATTCATTCGAGTCAGTTCAAGAGCGCGCGCGCACAAATTGTTTTTGCAAACCATTAAATAATTGTGGAAATTCATGCCGCGAATTCCTTGGTAGCTGTCGGGAGCTATTATTGTTTTTTTATTTACGTTTTTTAGTGAAGCTTACTGAACATTATACAGTTGTAATAATTGCTTTCAATGTGGTCTATTCACGACGATCGACGACTGTACTGCAGAAATAATTAACAAATTGCGACAATCGTGTATTCATTGTCCACTTTTTATAACACATACACGTATTATGTCAAACCTGTATTAGCAAGAACCAGTTCCAATGGCATACATTTTACCGTGATCAGTGATCACAGACCATGTTGATCTGTGATCAGTCTATCTACTTGCGAGCTAACTAAAGTCGCGAGCTTTCGAGCTAATCTCACAATCATATACAAAGGGGCAATTTGTAAGGGAGATCGATACATTCCTACTTTCACGGACGTTCTTTTCCTAAGATGACTGGTGCAATTTTATATTGTGGCGGGGGGGGGGGGGGGGGGATGTTGAAGGTACTAAAAATCTAGAAAAGTATTATGTTTGGGTATACCGCATGCGCCAATACCACTAAGCTTATAGTTCTTACAAGTCATAATATAAGAGCACTTTACTAAAAGTTGCCTGACTCTTCAAAACTTTGAGACTTGTGATAACTGCCAATTTCTATGCCAATGACGCAGTCAGACGTGTGCCCTAAATCGTACCACATGCTGACAATCTAGCACATGTTACAAGCAAGACACTTTGCACTCAGAATAAGCTTTTTAGCGGCGTTTATGACACGCGTTTTAGTGTTAAAACAGAGTACATTCAACATTGCACACTTTGCATAATATACTCATAAAGTCAGTTAGTGTGGCGTACCAGCTTATCGGCTCGGCTATATTATACGTTGTTTAGCTCATGAACAAGGTGGTTGGTGCTTTATGCTTTAAGTATCTGCGGGATGCTCTTATATGTTGCAGGATCCCAAAAATGTCCACATTTTTCAATAAGTACAGCTGTATTTCAGAAGTGAGCAATGATCATAATATTAACTAATACCCGGTATGGTTACGAAAAGCAAGTAAATCTATATTTGAGAATAAATAATGAAACATGCAAGGTAACATTTTAAAGTTGGAAAGGGGCAAGTAACGACAGATGCATAGCAATTACAACAAGAAAAACTATACTATAAGTAGAACGCTGCATTACGTTTTTAATATACTTCATGTTTGAAAATATTTCTGCTCGTTCAACAAATGATACTAACTCACACCACGATTACTTAGCGTTCAATGATATGAAATATTTACCCTTACATGTGGCATCCTGCAGAGAAAGGCGAGATAACATGGCTTGGGAACCTTACTGTGTGGATCAGCAAGTCATTTGCAGTTGACAGGTAGTTAAGAGCTTCTGTGTATTCCCCATGGGCTCTAGCAGAGGCTTTGATCTCCAGATAATCGATAATATTTGTAAAAATGACATCCTCTCATGTGATCTCGACATCAATCTTGACAGACGTTAGTAGGTATTGTTTGTAAAGGATAGAATGAGGTAATTAAAGAGCCCTAATTAATGTTTACTAAATGCGCATGCACCGCTTCAGGAACATGATAGGTCCTAGGCTATTATTATCAAATAATAAGATGCAGCTTTTAACATATAAATGACTTCATGGGAACAGAAAATAAACGAGAAGCTCGTTGAGAGGTAAATGAACGTTAAAAAAGATAATAATACACCTTTAAGACAAGAGATTAAATTAAATTCCCAGCTCAGGTGGTCTCTTTATAGGTTCCTGTACATTGGCGTATATCAAGCAAAGGGCTTCTTGGCAAAACCGAGAATCCACCAGTATCTTTGTAAAACATTGCTACATGGTTAGTGTACATTGTCATAGGTTTGTACGACGAAGAAGTGATTAAAACGTGGGCTCTCTTTCCTTCTTATGAATCCGATTTTGTAGTAACTCGTCAAGAAAACGACCCGTTTCAGGGATACGAGTAGACCCTACTCTAGCCTCTCCCGTCGCTCCAGATCCAAGTCCCGGCTGGGATGGTATTATCTTTTCGGTACGTCATACATTTCAGGATAAACACTTACTCAAGTAGAAAAAGTAACCCAAATTGTAAACAAAAACAAAAAACAGCACAGCACGATAGCATCAAAAGATGAATACACATTTCAAAATGTAGACATACATATCGTGGGGTGAAGACAGCACACCACAAGTTTACTGGTGTCAAATCATGTGTAAAGAGAAGCAAATAATTTGTTGAAAAATTCTTCCATAGAAGTTTCATCGCCAAAAAAGGAGCCAAATATAGTTGAAATGGAAACCATACACTTGAAATTAGTTTCCTCCTTCCGAGAGTGGTGATATCCTAGCTTCCAGGTCCATCAGTCGTGGTCTTGACGGGAAGAGTAGAGTGGCACGACGAACATAACCCACCCTCATCCATCCATCAACCGCCCAGGTGGTCCAGTAGGATCCGCAGAATAATTATTAGCGGTCCCGCGAGAGAAAAACTTTCACCAACTCTGCAATTAGTTGGTGTGTCTCTCATTGTCATAAGTTTGGTAAAATTCTTAAGAGGTATAGTCACACATAGTGGGTGTGCCGAGTAGCCTAGCGTCGCAACTGGCAACTGACATCAACACCCAACCTTATATGTCGTAATATCTAAAAGCTACCTTATTATTATACTCAACATAAAACGTCTACGAAAGGGAATATTCTGACAACCTCATCCCACCAAATAAGTTACTGGAAACTCTTCCTCTATTAGATTTAGGTACGTTTATAAAAAATGTTTTTCCATACCTGTTGGGAACTAGTTTAGCATTGTATTTGTACTCAATCGTTTTATGTGGCTATATTGGTATGAAATGTTCCTATTCTATTCATCATTTACCATTAGAAGTGCAAGAAACACCCCGCATTTAAGGTTTTTGTGAAAAGGGAAAAAATTGATACTACAAAAGGCTAAATTTGAAAAAATAAATGCTAAGTATTCTAAATTAAAACGTTGATAAAACGTATATCTCTAGTAATACGGTATCATAAATCATTATCATATATTATTATAGTTTTGTTTTTCTCAGATGCGTTTTTCCGCCATCGTTCTTACATGTTGTGTTACATACACTTGATAAAAAAATTAAATTGTCCTCAAAGATACTAACAACTTAACAAGTTATATCACCGTAAAGAGAATATACAGGAAAGTATGTATAGGCCCGTAGGGGATAAAGTTGACATGATTTAAATTCGAATACATTGTCACAATATATAGCATTGGTCATGATAAAATACGTACAAACGTTCACAAAAAAAGTGTTAGTTAACATAACGCTACTTAAAACTTAGAGAGTTTTTAAAAACGAAATAATAAATTAGAAAACTCAAAACAAAATTGAGTGTCCACTGGCTTGAAGCCAACTCGGTAAGTGCAACTAATTAGCTACATCTTCCTTATGAAAAAAATGTGAGGTGTAAGTGAACAAGCCTTAGGTAAAGACGTTGTTCGTGTATTCACAGCCTAATGGCCTCACTTGTAGCTTGTGTCCATGTTAGTCCGGATGTTAAGAGACTTGACCTTGCATTTTTTGATACAAGCAAGGCACTTGGCACACGTGTTCTAGGGACCATAACCTACTAATTTTAACTTGGAGCCATCGTGATATCCCGTGCAGGCACCCGTTATTGCATGTTGCCTCCCCTGCTGGTTTGAAGGGTTGATTAGCAAAACAATTTGGTGTTTGGTGATAGAAACTTGAAATTTTAACCAAATATGGGTAACATTAGGCTTAACATACTAACCACGGGGAATTGCGGATTTCTTCATAGTTAAGGGATGATTGGGGTTATAATTTTGGGGGTTGAACATTTCGATTTAAATTTTTATTGATGACACCCTTGGTTTTATGTTTGATTTCTACGTTCAAGTGCTTCCCAAAATCTTCAAACAAAGTGATGGTGCTAAAAATATGACTGGCAACCCCTAATATGGTCATAGTTACCTGTTGACATAATGACCTGAGTAATGCCCTATTTGATAAATGGTTAAACATAGTCGTGTGACCACTTTATTTAAAGCTTAGATGAAGTAGAATAATAAGAAATAAATTTTAACATGCCACGTTGACCTGTAACCTTTATCGTCCTTTATTTGACCTTGATAACTGTTTCAGCAGGACTGCATAATGTATACTTAAAGCACATCCAAATTCATGTGATATATTAACAAGTTGAATTAATAAATGAACTCAACATGTTAGTGTATCAATATGATATTAGGCTGCATTGCGAACGCTTTTTACTGTCGCGTTGATGGATGAGCAGTTTTGTACCATTAAACCCTTTTTTACTATACTTTTACTTCGTTGTTTTTCAACGTGTTTACATAGAATATACCATTTTAAAAGGAGTACCAAGTTCCTGGTAGATCCTTATGGTAATAAACCATAAAAATAAATAATAGTAATTGCGTTGTTAATGTTGTCCTATCCCAATGGTGAATCGTGGCCAATCAGTGGCTAACTGATCGCTAGTTGCTCATCAATGAAGTAAAATTTTACAAGGAATTTGTTCAGGTCCGCTTTTATTGGGGTGAAATGAACGTTCTTTCTTATGATTGGGCCAAAATGTGACTAGCTAGAAGTGAACTGTAGTGTGACGTTAATATAAACAATAACATAAATAACACAAATCAACAAAAAACAAATGTTTAAATCACGCACTTTTTGGGACCATTTTCCGAGAGCGCGCACTTTCTCGCTCTCTGGTGGCACGGCAGTGAGTACATTTGCTAAATATTGTATGGACCACATAAATAAAAAAATAAAAAAATTCTGCTCTTTAGCACAGCTAGTCGACCTCTTGTTCATAAATATAATGCCAAAATGACCAGCCTCAAGAGCGATTCTTTTCAGTAAATTATGTATATCTCCATGCTGGCATCGATCTGGTGATCTGGAAGCATTCTTTGTTCATGAAAATCAACAAACCTCATTGTCCTTGACTGTATTGGGGGCGTTGAGATCTTGTACCAAATTAAATCTCGTGAAAGCCTTTTGAAAACCAGTCAAAAAAGTTCTGTAGTAAATGCACCACCTGTAGATGCAAAAATACGTGATGGGTAAAGCCCCCCCCCCCCGACACCCGGGCCGCTCAATTACATTCCAAGATTATGTAGACAGTGTCTTTCCTCCCTTCCTCAAGAACGAACTAGCGTCAGTGCTACTCATAGACATCATCTGGGATAAGCACTACCCAATAAGTCTTTAAATATGACACGGGACAAACATTTAGGAGACGCGTAACTCCAACTACAAAAATTCCCAAAGGATGGCCAAATTTTCTACGTGATTCAGGCAATAAAGAAGTTGTGTAGGCTGTTAGCCTCCAGCATATATCAATGATAAATGAGGAAGGCAAAGAAGTCATTAGCACACTTGATACCCTCTTAGTTACTTTACCACCATACTCAATGCTACCACTAAATACAGGATCTCACAGACGTTGACCCCAATGTAATCACAAGCAGGGTGACACGCGTATAATGGTGCTCGCTGCTGTTACTCAGGGCTTCACGCGTATATTGCTACTGATGTGCTAGTCCTTGCAATCAGCTGTGTTCCGGAAAAGATTGGCAAAATTATTTGTTAGATTATAATATTTTGTTCAAGTCGATTTAATTGCTATGAAATTACCAACTAACAATAGAATGTAAAATATCTAGTGGCCCAAAGACATGCTTTTTGTAAACAATGTGGGCGATCATTGTCAAGTTACTATAGTTACTTGTTGATTGTATGCCTGTATAAGGCTTATATTATAACCTTTATTTGTAAGCCTTCCAGCAAACTTTTTTAACTTTTTCTTTCAAAGGGAACTACATCACTATTACCTTAATATCCATGTAAAATATTAAAGTTGTAGCCCCACCCGTTTTGTCAGAATCGCTGGGTAATTGAAACTGACGAATTATACAGAAGTAGCTAGTTGCATGTAGTAGTAGTATAAGTATAGTAACTAACATTCTTAAAGTGATTTTGAGCATGCTTCAAGTCATATTTTCACCAAGAAGGAATGCTTGTACCCCAACCAAATTTGGCATGTGTTGTCGGGTAACTAAATGCCCTCGATTTTGATAGTTTTCAAGTTCACATCACGTTTCATGACGGCTGGGTAACACCTCGAAATCACCCCAACTTTGCTTGCTGCACAAGGTGCCTGAGTGAGGAGCGCACCGCGGCTTGGCTGCGGCGCCCTAACGGGCACCTAGATAATCAACAATGGGTGAATTGTTACTTTCCTCTTAATGAATGTGATTCTAAAAAGTTTATCACCATAGCGATCAACCAGAAACTTGGTACTCCTTTTAAAATAAGTACGATATAATTATATTCTATCTAAACACGTTAAAAAACGACACAAAGTAAAAGTATAGTAAAGAGGGTTCAATGGTATAAAACTGCTCATCCATCAACGTGACAGTAAAAAGCGTTTGCAATACAGCAAATAATATATTGATATATACTTACATGTTGAGTACATTTAATAAATAAACGTGTTAATATATCACATGCATTTGGATGTGCTATAAGTATACAGTATGCATTCATGCTGAAACAGTTATCATGGTCAAATAAAGGACGATAAAGGTCACAGGTCAACGTGGCATGTTAAAATTTATTTTTTATTATTCTACTTCATCTAAGCTTTAAATAGAGTGATCACACGACTATGTTTAACCATTAATCAAATAGGGCATTACTCAGGTCATTATGTCAACAGGTAACAATGACCAAATTAGGGGTTGCTAGTCATATTTTTAGCACCATCATTTTGTTTGAAGATTTTGGGAAGCACTTGAACGTAGAAATCAAACATAAAACCAAGGGTGTCATCAATAAAAATTTAAATCGAAATGTTCAACCCCCAAAATTATAACCCCAATCATCCCTTAACTATGAAGAAATCCGCAATTCCCCGTGGTTAGTATGTTAAGCCTAATGTTACCCCTATTTGGTAAAAATTTCAAGTTTCTATCACCAAACACCAAATTGTTTTGCTAATCAACCCTTCAAACCAGCAGGGGAAGGCAACATGCAATAACGGGTGCCTGCACGGGATATCACGATGGCTCCAAGTCAAAATTAGTAGGGTATGGTCCCTAGAACACGTGTGCCAAGTGCCTTGCTTGTATCAAAAAATGCAAGGTATGCCCCAAATATATCCCTTAACATCCGGACTATGTAGCCCCACAGCGAAGTCCTGAGTCGGAACATATAACCCTCCCCTGGTGCAGTGTGTAAGCTACAACCTGTGTAACACATCCTGCGAACTTCCCTGTATACAGCACTAACAAGCAGCCAGGAAGAAAGACGCGTGTTTTGTGTTGTTTGCTATCATCATCGTGGCTTCACAAAAGTTGAATAACCGTGAGCCAGACTCTATCTTGCCATATGAAAAGCTTGCCATGGGATATCCATCAAAATTATGAAAAATTCGTGCAGCAGCCAAGTTTTCTACCCCGTTCGCCCGCAAGCTTTCAATAGAGCTATTCACTTTTGATCAATCTTGACTTGGGGTGGTTTAGAAAGGTTTCTAGTGTAAGCTTGCTGGAACAATGTCCAAACAGCACGCAAGATGTATTACTTATTCACAGTGTGCTAACAAAACAGCCATTACAAGAGTCTGCTAAGCCGCATGTGTTGTGTGCGAACATGTCAACGAGTCTTGCTGTGAAATGCACGCGCCATGCAGAAGAGTTCATATATTTGATAAAACGTGATAGATTGATGTTCCCATTCCTATCGCATCGCATCGTACGAGAAGATCGGAATCGGATGCCATCAGGACGATCGAGCAGTCAACGTATCGGAACGCAAACTGATGGGACGAAAAATATACGCATTCCTCCAAGTAGGGTGGCAATGGAAAACAAATTGCTTCGCGTCTAAAAAAATCACAAACGCATGGAAAGTAATTTGTGGCCGTAAATCAATTCCAATTAGCGTCGCCGGGTGTGTACCAAACCGAACGAGTTGCTGCCTAATATGTGCATGCATAATACGAGCGACGCTTGTAGGCACGTCGTGGTGATACTTGCCCTCGGTTCGGACCGATGCATAATTGAGAGACGCTCGCTAGGGCGGGTGAATGATGGCAGGGACAAACCAGATCCGACTGTGTTAGTTTAGTGTTAGAAGGCTGCGCTAGAACTGAAGGACAGGGATGTCTAATGAAGAAAAGCAATAAAACTATCTTTCAGTTGTCACGTGAACGCGTTGTAACATATCGAAACATACATTTCATTTGTAAAGAAACCCAAATTTGGAAATGAGTGTGTATACACTACACTATAGGCAAACATCAATACATGTTGTCATCTTTCGTGATCCATGCGTACACACTAATGATACAAGAACAATATATTTAGAAAATTAAATAAATACATTAATTGAATGCATGGATGAACATCTGTTGGATCGTTGGCTAAGGTATAAAAAAAACTTCCTCTTTTCAAAGATTGTCACGTTAATCGACAATCGACACATTTGGAATTATGAAATCGATTAATCTTAATCTAGGTTACGGCAAACAAAAAATAAAGTCCTTGTAGCTCTAAGGTTTTCACGTGCACGTGATAATATTTCTAGACAAAGCATTTTAATTGCACGTGCATTGAAAACAATTTTATGAAAAAGCTTTCATATAGATGACAACCAGCTCTAGATTGGAGAGGTAGTATATTTCTAACAATGAAATGTCGTGGCTTTCTAGGTTTTCAGCATACATTCAAAACATTTCATATTCGTGTTATAAAGGTACTCGTTGATGTGTAACTTCAGTCGCTGATTGAAGCTGGGATAAGCTCATTCAGCTGCGCGAAACGTACATTTCCTTGCGAATTATTTATCCTGGTGGGGAAAGGCGGGGGCACAGTTTACCTCTTTACTCATTACGAGGAAATATCATTTTTGAGGTAATATGACTCTTCAAATATTCCGACATTTCCAGGTTTTCCAGACAGGTGGAAGATGGATATGAATTTCACATTATGATGTCACTTCGGTTCGAGCCACCCCCGGCATAATATTATAATCTGGCGGTGCATGTTCACTCCCAGAGATGATTTATGACGAGCATTAATTTCGAAAGATGCTTAATTATTTTGAAGCGACGCTACTTCCACTTTTGCAGGATTCTTACACCCTAACAGCATTGTCTCCAAAAAGAAGCAACATTAATAACATCGGTACAAAAGAATACGGTACGAAATATCTAGCCTCCATCTATTATTTTGAAACATATATTCACCGATACTTCTACACAATCCCAGGGGTTTTAGTGGTAAATCGGGCGGGTCGGGCTTTGCCCGCAAGCCTGGCCTATTCGGGCTTTTTCCGTTGTCTTCACTGATGTTTTGTATTAGGAAATAGACTAATTACTCGACCCGTGCAGCGTTTGCCAAGAAGAGTGTTGATAGTAAATTCATATGACTTTGTCGCTTGTCACTCCCGCCTTGTCAGTCACCTAATGCCTAAGGGTAAGACTGATGAACGGACCGATATTCATTTCTTCCGGGCCTTGGCCTGGATTATATGAACATGGACTTTTAATAGGGCCTTTCCTTTAGAAGTGTGCTGTGCAAACCTCTAATTCCGACACCATATCTGCATGTATGGTCATTCAAATCTTTGTCAGATTTGAGATTGGCGCTAAGTCCCAAGACTATCGAGTTCTACTGACCCTCGACTATAAATCCTCCTAGAGTTAGGCCTCCTTAGTTTGGAAAAAATATATTTTGAACTGAATATTGTTATTGCAAAGGCAGCAGTTTCAGAAATTGCGAAATATTGTAACCACTATAGAGTTTGCCAACTACATCACGAGGGAGAAGTTTCCATTTCCAGGTAATTATTTATGACATGAATGATACAGGCCTATGTCAATCAGACTGTTTTCCACGATATAATTTTTAACGCGATGCTATATATTCTTTCCATCTGTCTGGTTTTTGTTCGCTTCATACTTCGCAGACCAAGGGACGAGCTAATTCGCAGAGTGTGCGCGTTTCCCGAGAACGACTCTCACACATTCTAGCCGAATGGACAATGTCGGAGTGGAAATGAAACCATTCTGGAGCTCCCTTGGCGATCTGGTCTGCAATTCACATCACATGGAGTTGAAACTGCGTGGGAAAGCGTCTTACAAGACAAGGAACAGGGTGTTATGTATCAGCGATTTGAACACGTTGCAGAAAAGCCGGGTGTTGACATTAGTGCCTCCATATACTCGCCACTGGAAAATATAGCGAAGAAGAAAATCGCCAATTCGCAAAGTAATGCGGTTATATATTTTTTATTATACACATTAAAAACAATTCTCAGAAGAGTCATATCATTAATAACCGCAATAAAATAATACAGAGGGAGATGCAGTGCTGAGTTAAGTAATTGGATGAGCAAAGCGAAGACTTCAATTTCACTTACCCCGAAAAAATAAATGGCTCGGGACTCGGGTGTTTTTGTCTGTTTGTTCGCTCTACCGGGCAAACGGCATATTATGCGATCTTGATGAAAATTGGAGGGTACCTTCGAAATCTTTGAACTTAGATCTGTCGAGTTTTTGGGTACAATCGAAGAAATATTTCTCACGAATATCGTACATTTATGATTTTTAAAATATTTATTGTGATATTTTTGTGATATTTGGGCCGATTTTGAACAAACGGGTGGGGGCTACAACGTTCAGTTTTTACATGGACATTGACGTGATGGTGATGTAGGACCATAAGAAAGAAAAAGTTGAAAAAGTTAGCCAGAATTCATATTCATAAATGTTTTCATATAAGCCGTTTACAAGTAGAAACTTGACAACAATCACACACAATGCTTACAAAAAGCAAGTCTTTGAGCCTCTAGATATTTAACATTCTGTTGTTAATTGGTATTACCATAGCAATTAATACTATACTTTATAAAAATTAAGTAATTTAACAAAAATAATTTTGACTCAAACTTCATGTTCTTCTCATTATGAAATTGTTGTTTCATTTGTCAACACTTGGTAATTACTAACCCAGTATTAAAGTTAAGTTCATATGTTGCGGATATAATTATCAATCATTGACTTTTAGTAGTATTTTTAACGAAGCAAAATAAAAATTAGAATGCTAATTTTCTTCATTTAATCACATAATATCGAACAGCAAGTTACGCAAAATCTTTTTTTTTAATTATCTCTGTAATATGTAAATAAAAAAACTCGAGGTTCAACATATTATGAGGTATCCTGTCTGAAACGTTAGATGTTCAACAGTGTTCATTTAGAAACACATTTCAAGATTTCAAATAACTTTACACTATAATCCATGCATACGTCACAGTTCACAACCAAAGATAAATCACTTTGAGAATGTTATGAGAAGAAAGATACGATGCGGGGAA
Organism: Sweltsa coloradensis; assembly: GCA_024449915.1. Taxonomy (NCBI): domain Eukaryota; kingdom Metazoa; phylum Arthropoda; class Insecta; order Plecoptera; family Chloroperlidae; genus Sweltsa; species Sweltsa coloradensis. The sequence goes on from JAMZAV010000075.1 coordinate 1,046,041, forward strand.
ATAAGATACCCACAACCCGCTAGAATGAGCAGCTTGAGGATATAAATTCTAGGAAGAGAGTTTTATATGGGGTCAACACTTCTTGATACAACACAAACATACACAGTACACACTGCTTCGTGCTTTCGTTTTCGCCCACTCATTTCACCGACGAAACTGTTGCCGTGCTCTGCTCGCTCAAGCCAGCAAGTAAATCAATTGGACGCCCACCACCAAGGTACTGTTGGTGCCCTTACGGGCTTGCTTGCTTGCTTGCGTCGAGTATGTTTTCGAACGAGGAAATGATAAATGTGAAACCCAGTAGAGAAAATACGATTTTCCGCGTTATCTCAAAACGCAACAAGAAAGAACTTTGAAAGAGAAGAAAATAATTAGATAGCATGTTTAGGTTCCCTTTAGAGCCCATAAAAAACACATTCTATTAGTCAAAGGGAGAGTTTTTTTCCTTTCTTTACGACGTAGTTCTCTTACACGCATACTAACACGCGAACACACGCACAAAGTGAGAGACATTCGCTGACATCTACTCGTTTATGAATGAATGGGAATAGAATACGAGCGTAAAACGCAAAATTTATTGGCATGCGATCGAATAACCTTATCAAGGTGGTAGACGCATCACGCATCCGCTAACAAAGAACTAGAATAGAATGAATCAATAATGAAGATGGATACAGTAAATAATTCCGGAAAATACTAACGAGAAGCAGCAGTTTTTCAGTAAAATTAAAGGAATAAATGTGGAGCCTACATTGAAAATCGTTATTTTAAACACCAAATACACAGTTTGAATCTCACCACCAATCGATTACGTACGCAATTTTTCCACACATCGAACTCAGTCCTTTAACTGCGACTGCGAGTGATGTGTGTAGGTAAGTAGGTACTTTGTTTAAATGTATTGAATAGCCAGAGCTCCGGGAGATTTCCACCACATCGGAAACTAGGTGATTTCTACTTATCCATGAAAGTTTCATGTAGTCATGTCTATTGAAAGACTTGCTTTATATAGTCAATTGACTCTGCCTATGTTTATTTTTGTTTTCCTACTGATAACAGCATGCCTACGACCACAAGGCCAAGTGGATTTTTATTAGTTTGCTATTTTTGTATTTCTGACGCTCCCACTTTGTGCGATGTGTCTCGCCTACTGTTTCCCCATGGCATGAATCATGCACGATACTAATAAATATTAGGGCTGGGCTATACCATAACATTCAATTACCGATATCACAATCTAATTTAAATATCGATATATCGAAGTTTTCATTATTTGTGCAAAAAAGGTTCTATCAAACTAGTCCTACTGTTCATAATGTGTGGCTGAAAAGAGTTAATAAGGTGTCGCCAAATAGGAATAACGTTTACGTTTTCAGGCTCACGTTCAATGACCCGGCACCTCCACCATTTGTAAATGTCAGGGCGAATTTACTATAATCAATCGGTTACCCAGCATCTTCACCAAGCACGTGAACAGAAGTTTGATAAAAGGGCTTATACATTTACATTTCCAAAAACACCTATCCTCGTTCTAGTTTTTGACGTTTGAAACAATTAGTTTTAAATAGGTATTTCTTTCCTAAATATCAATATTTTGATTTGGAGTTCAAAATTAATATCGATATCGAAAATATTCCCACATATCAATATCGTATCGAAATATCGATAACTTTACCCAGGCCTTCTTAATATGATTCTAAAGAACGTCGTGGCTTTCATTCAGCAGAAGACACTGTCTTCACTGATAATTGGATGAGCGTAGCGAGCGAAGCGAAGATTCCATTTCACTACACTGGAGAAAAAAATCCGGAATGTTTTTTTTTTCTTTCTTTCTTTTTTTGTGTATTTTGTGTGTCTGTTAACACGATTCCGGCTAAACCGATACTCCAATTGCGATGAAATTTTATGGAGGCCTTCGAAATCTCTGAACTTAGAACTGCCACGTTTTGAGCGCAATCGGGAAATTTTTTCTTATAAAAAACGCAATTTTACGATTTTTTTCGATTTTTTAAAAATTTCTTTGACCTCTAACACCTAATGCTTTATTCGATTGTATTGATTTTTTCACAGAACCTCAATTTTATCAATTAAGATATTCGTGTGAATTTTGAGCGTAATCGAAAAAATATTTCTTATGTAAATCGAAATTTTACGTGTTTTTTTCTTTTTTTAAACAATTTTTTGACTTATAACTCTTACAAGCTTTATCCTATTGTAATGATTTTTTCACAGAACCTTAATTTCATGAATTAATATACTCGTGTTAAATTTGAGCGCAATCGGATAATTATTTCTTACGAAAATTGCAATTTACGATTTTTTTATTTTTTTAAATTACGATTGAATTAAAAAAATTAAGTTTTTTTAAAATTCATCAACAACGCGGCGGGACTTAAGCGTTTTCCTAGTAACTAACTGATAACGACGGTGTGGAATCGATGTCGCGTGTAAAGGGAATATTTTAACGAATAAAACGAAACAGCTATAGTATTCTCCGTCAATACAACGAGGTCTATCGTGACAATGTTTTCCTAGAGAGAGAGTGGGTGGTGTCAAGTAAGTATCGACAATAATGTCACTTCAGTTCACCAGGCGCGTGAATGATGTCGTGACTGATGTACGTATCAAGGTAATCGAGATGGTTTTCGCAAAGTGATAGGATTGAAGGAATGTACCCAATTACCAGTAAGGGTCGACAAGGGATCCACACGTCGCAGGTGCGAGTATGTAAATACGACAACATATGGGTCAGTCGGGCCTAGCTCTACAGCGAAATGCGATCGCTTTATTTTGGGAAACAAGTCCCATCGGATGCCGTGCCTGTGAGTGTGTGAGTGTGTGGGAGAGCCATCGATCGCACTGACCCAGTGTCATTGCGGTCCAGCTAAACCATACGCATTGTCCAAACACATCGCCAATAACGGTAAGAATCTAATTATGTGTGAAATGTGCAGAGGGTAGCCATGGGAACCAGGTGATGACGTAGTCAACCGTGAAATGGACAACGCGCTGCTGTTTAAACTTTAAAGCTTTTTTTCGGGATTATATTCTTTGATATTTATCGCAATATTTCACCAGAATTAGAATGTACTTAATCAGTTGGTTTAATACATAGTTGGTTATGAACATTAATTTAGTGAAAGAAAAAATACAAAAGTTTTTCAAAAGTGCTGTTTTATATTCACCCCAAAAATTATATCCACTCCATAAACCCCGTTCCACATTTTTCTTACATTTAATTTTTGTGAAAGTGAGAAATTAAATTATATTTGCTAAATGCATGAATGTAACGATGGATAAAATACAAGGAACCATCCATATTTCTTATTATTGCATTTAAGTTTTGTGGAAGTTATACATTAAAATATTAATTGTAGACCGTACTGATACTGGTTCTGATAATTTATATAGTTACTACTTCAACTTATCATCGACATACATTGCTAGTGTATGCGAACTACTGTTCGAAGCTTTACTATTCTTCCGACCATATTTATATTTTAGTTTTATCCAGGGATTGGCGCGTGGCTGCATGATCGTTGTTATAAGACAATAGTGGGAGATAAAGTCCGTGGCAGTTTCAGTCAGCTGAAGGCTACGTGCCGACTTTATCTTGTTCATTAGTCAACTCGACGGGAAAAACAGTAAACCAACGTTGTAGACAACATTGATTCCACGTTCAAATTCGCGAACGGTAAAATAAAAACGATATACATTTTATTGCCAGTACTTAAATTGACTCGGAAGATAAAAACCGCAGGAAGACGAAATAAATACTTAAAATTGAGAAGAGGAAACGGCAAACTATAATTCCCAGGCCATATTTCGACGGGCTATAAAATATGTGATGATCTGTTTACTCGGGACACCCATTTCCTAGAGGTCATTCTCATTTTTAATACCATACATTAAAAATATATTAAGTTGTTATGTGGCCAACTTAATGTACGAACCTGTGGCAAGGTGGAATTTATGTGTACAGTAATTCAATGTGTACAGATGAGGTCCTTCCTCCGAGAAGCTTTTCTAATACGACTTAGTCGGGAGGTGGAGTGGAAGGATGATTGCTCTTTTCTCCAACTAAGTTCCTTGCATCAGAGTGGACTGAGGTGAAGACGCGGTCGATGGTCTCGTGTGTTATTGCTGCTTGCGATCCATAATGAGCGGGGATCAAATCATGGTGATAATATGGTGTTTGAAATTCTCAACAATTAAGACTTCAATCAATATGTGATAAGAATTCTACCATGGGAATATTTTACTAAAATTGACCGCGGTTTAATTTGGAGACATTCTTTATGCCTAGAAATGCATACTATACTCTTCAGTAACACCGAAAATACATAGATTCTAGCAATTAAAAAATGTACAAACAAAAAAGTGCAAGTAAGTTAGTAAGCTACAACAAACAGTCATACAAAGACCCAGCTACAGCATTAGTCCTACATACATACAATACTTTTAGGTAACATCTTCGCCGGTCCTTATCGAAGTAATTTGTGTCTATATGCCCGTTGTGACATACCCAATGACAATAATAAAATTGAGACGTTGAGATGAAAATGTTCATATCGCGAATCGCGATCAATACTTTTACGCGGGTATAGGTAGTTATTTGTATTTTTTTAATAATTGCACATGTTTTTAAAAATTCGGGTGCTCTGACAGATTTAAAGCCGTGTTTTTACAATACAATAATAAATTTGACAAATGTCTTCTTGACACAGTTGACATTATGAAGTCTTCATCACGCAGAAGTGCACAGCTTACAGGTATAAAGTAAGAGAAATGTGATACGTATCTGACAAGTTTCGGCATATACTTTGCATGCCATTAGCGTGAACGAATTCCAGAATGAGTCTACAGAAAGAAAGTGTTCTATGACACAGAACGAGACGAGGAGTATTTTTACCTGCCGGAGGTGTCAGAAATGTTACATTTTGGTAACAGAAAACGAGTCGTATTTTAGAGAGAGAAAATATTATATTTTATCCCACAGAAAATGGATGGTCTAAAGTCTAGACATGCAAAAATGAAGCAATAGAGATAGTCTTGAAAGCTCCAATGTGGATTTACAAGAAAACGGACCAACTTTCTGTATGGGTGAATCTTGTTTCTTGTACAAAGCAGAATCTACGTAATCCTCTGGAAAATTACATTAAAAAAGTATGTATTTTTATTTTTTTTAGGTACGTTATTTGAAGGATATATGAAAATCAAAACGGAAAGTTTCTTAACTTAAAAAAAGTTATACAGTGACTTATACAATGGGATTAAAAACTATGCTCTTGTATAAAATAAGTTCGATCTGACCATGATATTTTAAATTAGTATGCATAAATGGACTAAATTAGTAGTAGTTAAAACTCTAAATTAGGAATGTATAAGCTCGTTTTAAGATAGGGATTATAAATAAATACATAAACTATGTTTTTTTACACCTTGATTATTATTATATTATTATTTCAAACAAACAGACCATCAATCATATTACGCTTCATAATTGTAAATTTTGTATTTAAAAGACGTTCACGCCGATAAACGTCACATAATCCTTGCAAAACTGTCTCTGAGGTTTACACGATAGAAATATATTTATAACTCTTGAATACGAGCTGGTCGCGTGCAAAGGTCAATCAATATCTTGTCTGGGGAAATAATATTGAAACTGATAGGGAATGACAGGTTTTATAAAAGGAAGAACAGCTAATGGACTTTTAGATGTATTGCTTGATGCTAATACGAACCGAGTAATGCATCGCGTCGAAGACTAGAATCAAGTCAATTGATTAATATTATTTATAGGATCGTCAAATATGGGTACTACGGGTGAACGAAATAATATAATTTTCCAAAAACTGATGGACATCAATCCGTTTGGCCATTTAAGAGTACATCGAAGATATACCGACAAAATATGTTTTTGGTACAGAACATAACATACTAGATGGAAGATGATTGTGTGTTCTTCGCATTCGGCCGGTGTTCTTGGTTGTAAGATATACCGAATGAACAATTCGTAATGCGAAAAAATCAATTTTTTAGGATCAGACTCGTATTAGTAGACAAACACCCCAACCTGAAAAATTGAATTTTCTCTCTCATACTGAATATGTTTCCAACAAACGGAACAGGGAATTCAAAGAAAACAGTACCAAATATTTTGAAGTATACGTCGAAAAGGCATGCAATTGCAATATTATTCGTAATTCAATAATAGCAATAATGTACGTATTATATTATCATATTATATTATACTATATTATATATATAATTAATAATTATATTTATATTATATTATATTTTATATATATTATATTATATATATTATTTTTATATTATAATTATATTATATTATATTATATATTATATTATATATTATTATGAGTGGTGGTAGCCATAAAAATAGCATTTCCGAAAAATGTGGAATTCATGTAGGCATGTGCTAATATGACAAAGAAACTTATAGTCATTCTCAACAACAGCGCATTTAATTGAAGTCACAGATACATACATAAACACAAGCATAAAACATAGAAACAAACAAACAAACATAGAATATTGTGGTAATGTTTTACTTTACAAGTTTTAATGACTTACAAAACTACGGTGAATGGAGATTGAAGATAATTTTGGTGGTCTGAAAAGCAAATAAAATGAGAAACTCAAATTGTGACTTTCAACACCCTGTTCCTTAATGTACCTAATCAAGATTCTAGAGTGCGTAAAAATAATAATAAACCTGGCCAAATGTCGGATCTTAACAACCGACCACATGGTGGAGAACGAGCCCATTTCTTTCGGTCAACATCAGATATAACTATCACGAAGACGGTCACGTTGCGCCGTCTGCGGCCGATATTAAGAAAACGCAGCGGCTAGCGCAGTCGGGGGTAGTAATAGCGTCATGAAATTGTTCGCAAGGCGTTAAAAATAGGAGTTGCCCGCTCAGCCAAATATTCTATAGCTACCCGAGGCGCGATAGTCAAGCAAGAATAAGGCAAAATAATACCCGGCACCTCCACCAAAGACTCTTGTGTCTGTCAGTGCATACCACAGCAGCTGACCCACTGAGCCGCGCCAGTCAAGCAAGAGTGAGGCAAGATACTATGATACCCGGCACCTCCACCAAAACTCTTATGTAGATTGACCGCGGGGGACGTGGCCGAACGGCCTGGGCAGGGCTCTACTGCAGTTACAGTCGACGTCTGATTGTGTGTTGTGGAACGGTGGGCCAAGAAACATTTTGCGTGAATTTGAATTTTTTTTTCAATAATGAGTAATGACCGTCCTTAAACTTCAGGCTTCTTAGTCTAGACCAGAACAACCGAAACGGCCACGCATCTCTACATGTGCAAATTCCGTTGGTTTAAATCAGCATATCGGGTAAGCACCCACACAGCTGTTGACCTATACTGAGGACGTAATTAGTTTCAGAAGAGAGAAAACGTTTTTTTGAAACATAATTTTTCAACGGCAATACAACACCACCACTCGATAAAGGTGTTTTATTGAGCATTTTCATCAACAACTTTCTAGGAAGTTGAGATAAAAAGTTTGCGGTAAACTTTAAATGAATATTCTTATATAACGAGGTAGCCGTGAAATGGAAATGGCTATAGAAGAGAAATAAACCGATCTCAAGTAATCTGCACCGGATTAAATAAATAACATTGAAAATGTTCATCGAGTTTTGTAATTTCAACCTTTGTGCTGCGTCAGCAGCGTTTTCGTTTCCATTCAAACGCATTCCGCTGTGCCAAATTGTTATTTTCATTTCGTTTTTCTGAATGGCCTCTCACTCCTTGATCCCGCAACTCGTGAACGTAACCGCGAGCACAAAATGTAAGTATTATAGTTAGGTCATAATCATGAGTTACGTGACCACTTTTTCGCAAGGATGGTTTGACGATTGATTTGACTACTATGGACCATTTAGAAAAAAATAAGGCCCCCATGTCCCTCCCAAAAATCCCGGCAATTTTTACTAGAGGCCAAAATCCAATATGGCTGCCGGGCACTCTCTTGAAAAATTAAATTTTGAACCAGAGCAAGTAGAATCAAGTACAAATACAATTTTTCTTGTAAATAGACCACAATGATTCAGAATATGACGTTAATTTGACGTTACGATATCATTTTGACTAATAAATAAAAAATGGCCGACATCCAGTGTAGCAAACGTTTTACGTTTGTACTTAAGCAAGTACTCCCACAAGGATCTCTTGCTGTAAAGTATCATCATTTTACCATGAGATAGTATGTTAGTAAATTTTCTATTACAAATGACACCGCAACCTCGACCGCAACGTAAATAAAAACAGAATTTAAGACGTCGTAAATTGTCTTTCTTTGAAAATTAACGTTATTTTACCACTGTAACACTGTTTTGACTTGGTAATTAAGACAAAAATTTGCCCCCGAGAGGTGTGATCTATCTGAATTGGGGCATCCTGCCATATTATATTAAGAATCAGACGATTCTGTGCAATACCCCATTTTCTTCAGTAAAATATCCTCCAACAGGTTGCTGTCATCATCCTCGCTCTCTTCAACTGGCCCTTGTGCAGGTAGATGAGCTAGGAGAGCAGGTAGCCTGTGGTGGACAACGACCACCCACAAGTTCCCAACCATGCCCAAGTGGTGAGAGGTGGTCCTTCTTGGAAGGGTGGCGCACAAAATACGCTAAGTAGTTTGCACGGAGGCAGTGTTGGCGTCTAGGCTATCTGTATCTGGAGGGAGTAGGATAAATGATTTTGTCTTTTCAGTGTTCTCCACTTTGCTGAATTGGCTTCAGTCATGTTGGTACTCTTTATGTCGCCATATATGACATGTCGTGTGAACTGGAAGAACTTCTCTATAGTACCTCGTCCTGAAGGTCAAGTCTATCTCCGCACCTCGAGATCTGTTGTCGGGCCACAGGAATCTTTGCCATCCGGTCAAACACAGACTTTCTACTTTTGCCGTAGAAGCCTGAGTTAGCATCACAGCCTACCATGCAGTTAGCTGCACAATACAATCTGCCATCTCGTCATTTTACCAGTACACGACATAAGATTGTCTTCTGCTTCCTCTTGAAACAGAGCATTCCGTTCAGCTGCCGCGACATACGTATCAGTATCGGCAGTATCAATGACAACAGGCCAGTATAGCCGGGGTTGCCTGTAATAGACTGAGTGAAGTCAGTACGAAAGAAGCGAGCTGTCAGCATCGCCCAGAAGTCAGAAAGTCATCTTCCATACCTTTATTTGTACGCAACCAACCACGGCAGCATGGCGCTGCACTAGGGCCAGTGGAAGAGAGCTATAGGATGATGATGACAGCAACCTGAAGGTGGATATTTTACTGAGAAAAGCAGGTATTACATGAAATCGTTTGATTCCGAATATAGTATGGCAGGATGCCTCGATTCAGACTGATCATACTTCTCCGGGGCACATTTTGGTCTTAATTACCACGTTACAGTGGTAGAACAACGTAAATTTTCAACGAAAGACAATTTGTGACTTCATAAATTCGGTTTATATTTATGTTGTAGAGTCATTTGTAATAGAAAATTTACTGAAACACTATCTCATGGTAAAATCATGGTACTTTACAGCAAGAGATCCTTGTGTGGGTACTGGCTTAAGTACAAACATAAAACTTTTGCTACACTGGATGGCGGCCATTTTGGATTTATGTGTCAAAATGATATCGTAACGTCAAATTAACGTCATATTCTGAATCCTTGTGGTCTATTTACAAGAAAAAGTGTATTTGTACTTGATTCTAGATGCTCTGGTTCAATACTTAATTTTCCACAGTGGCGCCGGTGGCCATCTTGTATTTATGGTTCAAAATGGCGTCGTAGCGTCAAACTAATATCATATTCAGAATCCTTGTGGTCAGTTTAAACAAAAAAATGTATTTGTACTTGATTTTACTTGCTCTGGTTCAAAATTTAATTTTTCAAGAGTGTGCCCGGCAGCCATATTGGATTTTGGCCTCTAGTAAAAATTGCCGGGATTTTTGGGAGGGACATGGGGGCTTATTTTTTTCTAAATGGTCCATAGTAGTCAAATCAATCGTCAAACCATCCTTGCGAAAAAGTGGTCACGGAACTCATGATTATGACCTAACTATTAAGCTTCTAACGACTCTTTTCTGCTGACCTACCGAATAGTAATACAATATCTCTTTTCGTGCATCAACCTCCTCAATGACCATAATCCCGAGCCGCGACTCGCTGCTCTAAACAACGTTCTATGATAGTGTGCTGAATTACCGTAGCAATAACAATCGGAATTGTTCTTGGGGCGCGTGTGATGCACAAAATGAACACCAGAACATGCACACTGTAAGTGTCCACTTATGCGGGAATGTAGACAGCGAATGTGAGCTTTAGTATCAGTGAACATAACAACAAAATGAAAATACTATGTAACACACAGGCACCATTGCACGAATTTTATTTCTACCTCCATGTTTTCTTGTTTTAAATTGAGCAGGGCAGGTTTTCAAGTGTCCTCTCCCCATGTTCATGTTAACTAAAGTAAAAGAGGGTGACTTAAGAGTGTATACGCACCCTTCAAGACTTTCTACTGGCTAACTCCTCCCTCGTGCACAAGCCCTCTGCTGGCTTCCGCTGCCAAGCAGTTTGTGCTTTGTAAGAGAAAGAATTGGGGCTAAAACAATGGCACCCAGTGCACTCTCGACAAGCTAGGCCACTGCCAAGAGATCCTGCCAGCACCCCCTTGTTTAATAGGCGACGGAGTAAATGATGAACGTGCACGAGGTTCTCAACCGTCTCGCGAGAGGGGATGTAAGAGTCTTCAGGCTAATAGCTACCGGCCGGGATTGGCAACTCGAAAAAACTTTTTCGTTCGGTTGAAGTTCCCTGTGACATCTAGGCCTAGTTTCAATGGACTTGGCAAGGGATAAGAGGGACACGGAAGAAAACTGACGAGATATAAAGCTTCTCTATCCGACGGGTTTTGGGGAAGCGTCTCGGGTCGGGATGGATAAAAAGAAGACAATCTTCCATTTACACCCAGTTGAGAATAAATCTAAGAAACGAATAACAAATAGATGCTCGCGCTTATCTTTCACGAATCCCCATTGAAAAATCAACCTTTAATGTGTAAAGGTAATTTGGGCATGTATGAATAGAATACAGTAAACATGGAAACGGGGCACTCGTACAACATTATGAAAGTTCAATGTCCCTTTTATATTTTACTCTAAAGGGGAACGCGAAACTTTGGTTGATCATTCATAAGTAATCAAGAAGAGATTTCATACAATGTCTACTACCAGTAGGCCTATGGATGAAGTACTTTCGTTTGAAAAATTTTATTTTAGTGAAACCAAATTTTAACCCACAGCAGCGCCGTTCAGGTAAAAACTTAAAACACGTATCCACAGTCCACACTTACTTCTAGTTGTTGTAACGTAACAATATAACAACGATTTCATTAAATCTCTGGAACTAGAAATAGAGGATGTATGACCATGGACTTATGTCTTTCTTAATCCATGGTGTTACGTACCTTGGAAGGACGAAGGGTGGACGAAAGTTAAAATAACCAACACACATACCCTATACCAAACATATATTTATACAAACCGAGTTCTGGAGATAAGAAACTTTTCTGAAGAGGGGGCTTCAAAGTGGAAGGCGTACCCGAGCTGGATTCCCGGTCGGGACACATATTTTCGAACATTGCTCTAGCTTCAACCATGTTCTTACAGCTGGCTTACGTTGAAAGATTGTAATTTCCCATAAAGTATAATTTGCTTTGCGTATAGGTTTACGATGTAGTTATTGCTTTATGAAGTTGTACCAAGTGTTCTATCTGTACATAGCGAGATTAAAACACCGCTCATCGTTATATTACTCGACACCCTCGTTCTAGAGCTATAGATTGACGGTGCGAGCAGTGCGCGGGGCAGAAACTGCGATATTGTACCGGGAATGCGATGATTCAAGGCCTCCCGAGATTCTGATACGCAGAGTCGGCTGCAGGGGGACGTCGGCGCAGCCCCGAGCGAGGGGTAGAGGGTAGTGCACAGGGAGGGGGTGGAATGTGATGTTTAAACGCGTGATTGTAGGGGGAATTTCGAACATTTCAAACAGACTAAAGAATTTACTAACTTTCCGTTATATGTATGAACGGCAGAATACCAACCAAAGTAATTACAAAAGTGATATAAGGTATATAATGATGAAGGCGAGACCAATTAGCTAAGTGAGAGGAAAATGTTTAACCTCCATAAAGCATTACATTTTTTAAATTTGATTTAAGTATGTGGAACAATTAATCATTTTTCTACAAGGAATTTGGCATTGCGGAAATAAACCCGTTCACGCGGCCTTCCTCTAGATTCGTGCAAGCTCCTTTCAACACTGTTGATGAGCTCGGGCAAACCTGGCAGGATAGTCTGGATCACTTTGAAGCTCGACCAATTGTCCTGTGGGGTTGTGGTTTGCACCAGTATGTCAAGCTAGGATGTGTGTTTTGCGCGATCGGAGCACATTTTCAAAACATTGCTTAGTTTTTTGGTACCGGGCGTAAATAGGCCACCAAAAAGGTACTGTTGTAGTAATTTCCAAAGCTTGTGGGACACAAATATTTAAAAATCGAAATGTTTTCTGATCGCGCAGTAGCATATCCTTTGCTAAACCTACCAAAGTTTCGGATTTTGGGGGTGTAAAGGTCGAAAAGTGGTCCAAAATGTATATGAAATTCTCTGGATCTGGCGATCAAATGCCTTTTTTAAATGAACATTTAGGAAACAATAATATTTCAGCTTCGGTTTGAGAAGGAGCGTCATTAACTATCTACATGGACATTATTACTAATTAAAGAGTGAAAGATAAGTTTTTTATTGAATAATGAATAATGTCCCCCGTCGAGATGAATATTAATAACCCAATGGCATAGACTTTAAGTTAATAACCAAAAAAATGTAAATCAATGTTTCTATTGGGATTGCACAGTGGACAGGCCGGCGCTTCAAGAAAAGCCTATTTAAACCACCATAGTCGGTAGGCGTACTGCCTGACACTTATGTGCTAAATAGGCAATTTAATAATTAAACAGACAAATATTGGATCACGAGAATATAATTTGCTACGGTTATTAATTTTCCCTTTTAAAAGTGAAGGCCAATTATAATTTAATGAATTATGAACGGACAAAAACAAACAAACGAAAACCACTTTCAAATACTTGGAACTATATTGCTATAGTGTTCGTTCCCTCCATACGAAACAAACACTACCCCCCTAGCGCGCACTACCACCCGCTTTGAGCTCGGTAATAAAGTAAGGGTATTACGTGCGTAAGTATATCGCTCGGAGGCTTACGAAAGTTTTCCACTGATGAAGTAGTATACACACGCTGAGAATGCGAGGGATCGATCGTCGAACCCCAAACGAAACTAATTTTAGTTATAAAGGCACACATCACGTATCACTCGAAACAGGCATCGCAGTTTTCACCTCGTTCACAGGTACTTCGTCAAATGAGTACAGTATCAACCGCCATTTTATAGCACGTTTTAAGGTTATAGGTAATCGTTGAATCGGCCACAACGTACAAACTGAGATTTAGTGCAGAACAGAGTCGTATTCTTCGTTTATTAGCAAGTTGTTAAACTTCCCGTCGTTATAATTGTTCTGGCTGTTGTCCCAAGTTGTTCCTTGCTTGCTGGACGTCTGTGGTGTGGTGGTGGTCACAAACTTGTCGGGCGGGCATGACTACGGTCGTTAATATTCTTTCTGGCTAGCATAATGATTACACCCTACTATGGTCGATGGACAGGGTGCGTGGCCAAGTTTCCACGAAAGTTATCCTGCATTGTGAAATTATAATTATGAATATCGTCCAGTATAAATCACCACTGGAACTAGACGCAGTCTATACGAGTCTCGACCAGTACCACTAACTATCGGCTAAAGTTGAAGGACATAGAAGAGACAAATAATGGTAATTGTTGCCGGTTGCACGTCAGAATACTACATTGGCCACAACCAGTCTCAAACATAAAAAAGTAAATACAAAAACAAAATATATAAAATAAATGTGACATTTGGCAGTTGGTGGCACATAGCTATTTGCTCGGCCAGGACGAATCCGACGTAGATTAAACTTTACATAGCTGACAATAAAGCATACGTGGACAGCCCTGCAGTCGTAGATTGCCAATATTTTATGTTTATCAGCCAAGATCAATCCACGAATGTGATCAATTTTAAACTTTTTTTTAAGAAAAACAAAAAAACAGTTTTTAAATTATTTTAAAATAATTTCTTGTGAAGTCTTACTGTAGCGCCCTATATATTTCCGCTTCCTTGACAACTATACTCAAGGGTCTTCAAAGTCCAACTCGCTACCTTCCCGTGGTTTGGCCTGTGAGTAGGGGAGAAGTGTATTCCCCAAAACTAATGGCGAGCTCTGGCCGGTTGGGGTGCGTGTTGCAGAGAGAGCTCTTGTGCAACTTTTTATCACACTTTTCTTCATTCACACAGCCTTACTCATATTTATTTTCTTCTTTAAGGTGACCATATTTTGAAAGTTACAAACCGGGACAACTAAAGTGAAAGAATATGTACTTTGTAGGCCTACTCTATGGACCATTTCGGGGTCTGGGGCAGAGCCCCAGCCGTTGGAAACAATTTTTTTGGGAGCTTTATTTCGTCAAATGCCCAGAAAACAGATTTCTGACATAAAAATATGGATTACAAATGGTTTTGGTATGTAAATGTTTGTAGTCGTAAAATATTTATCTCATGGTTTAAAAATAGTAGTACAAAATAAAATACAACCACTTCGCAAAAAATAATGCGTGTTATGTATTGATGAGGGCATCATACTAATGAAGTTCTTCTAATCAATAGTAAAAAGATAATTGAAAATGCATTGAATTTGTATAATATGCATGATTTAACTTTTTCAATGAAATAATTTGTGTAGGCCTAGGTATGTAATTAATCAAAAACGTAGTTCAGTTGCATGATTAATACATTTCGATTTTTCATTATCTATAAGAAAAATCAATGCAAATAAAGACTGAGAAAATTAGGGGTGTGCAAGTCCTGATTTTTTCATTCGAGTCGAGTCCGAGTACTTTGTCGTCTTTTTTTAAATTTCACTATTACTCCAGCTATATTTATTTTTTACAATTACGTTCAATATTAATTTTATTTATTGATATGTCTATATGTTGGCTCCAAAAGTGTAAGAGTAACATATAATTGATTTTAAAATGTAATCTCTCTCTAGATCATTTTAATGATCAACCATAAATGTTATTAGCGCTAGGCTATGACATAATTCAGTAGTAAGTGGTATTACACACAAACATCATAGTGACATATTTTTATTATTTGTGCCAAAAAAGTTCAGAACTTCCCAAAAGAACACAAATTTGTATCAAAATACTGAGGTAAGTATCATGGATATTCAGATTTGATATGGAAACGCCAAGAATAGATAACGATATATACGTTTTCACACTCGAGCGCGACCCGGCACCTCCACCAAAATCATTGAAAAATGCTCGCACACCCCTAGAGAAAATAAATTATCTTCTTGGAAGTGGAACACCTATTTCAATGTTATTACTGTTAGTATTTATCAGAAGAGTGTATTATTTCAAGTAAAACATAATCCTTCCACACGGTACAGTTGACAGAATACCGGGACATTTCCCTTCCAAAATTGCAAACCGGTACAAATACGTCATTTTAATGAGTCTCTCGGGACACCGGTACAAGTGTTCTGAAAACGGTACTGTACCGGTCAAACCGGTACGTCTGGTCACCTTATCCTTCTTTCACTTTTTCTTCTCCATACTTGCCGGCCCTCTCTGCAACGAGCACTCCTCCGTTCCCACCCAGTTTAACTCATCCTATCCAACATCCTCACTCCTTCCCATTAACCCTCCGCGTCTTCCCTTACGTTCTTTCCTTTGGAAAGAAGAAAACATGGTGGTAATCCACAAATTATGGAAAAAGAAAATTTGGAAGATTCCAATACACTTGACATGGGCACTGATAGCTCTACTGTTGAGTGCCCTAAAAAAACATTAACTAACAACTAACTAACTATACTCAAAATTGTAAACAACTGTGGACAGGACAAGCGTTTTAAGCAATTCCCTGTTTGCTTGGCCGACTGACATAGCATAGTTTGAAACTTCACACAGTTGTCACGGAAATGGGAATAGATTGCTCTAGAGTAATACCTTTCTACAAATAATTATAAAAACATTTTTAAAAATAATTTGACACAATTTTCTAAAAAAAAACAAAAAAAAAACGAAAAAACGAAAATTCAGAATTGACATATTATCCGTGAATTTGATGTATAGGTAGGTAAATGTCATTCACGGATAAAATAGGTACATAAAAAGACGTATCTGCGAATACTAGGAACTTGAGGACATTCCCTCCAAAACTACTTAATTCCCCTAATTACCATGTTAGCCACATCAAAGAGAAGGATTCACCGAATAAAACTTATGATATACCCTACAGCGGGTATTCATACAAGAAAAAGTTTTCAAGTATATATGCCCAATGTATAATATATAACTGATGTTGAAAACTAGAAAATAAGAACGACCGTGGTTGATACATTATGAACACGAGTGTACTCGTCTTGATCATCAAAGGTAACGTAAACGTCCGCTCGTAAGTTCTCGGTCCGAGGTGTGGCCAAATTTCAGGATGCACTTAAAGTTTAAAAGGCACCATCAGGCCTTGACGTCTCATGCATTATATGTGTGGCGAGCAGAGCAGAGCAAGTGAGGGGGCTAAGTAGGAAGACGCGGGTGGCTGTTTGCGGAAGTGCACGCGCTCGAGTCGAGTCTGTCGTGACCTTCCACGTAGGCCGGTCGATAAGCGAGGTCGCGTCACATTGCCCAACTCACCCCCTCCCACACTCATTCCTCTGTTTTATACCCCCCAACCCCTCAGTTTGGAAAACCATCGAACCATTCAATATGCATGGAGATGAACCCGATGTTATGTAGTAGGCCCACTACCACGCACGCCGCGACGACAGTGGTTGTGGGCCTGCACAAAACAATCTGTGGCGTGACTTGCTTTCTACACTGTATTTAGTTGTAAGCGAAAGGCGCTCACTTCCACTCTCAATTTCTCACTCGTAACAGCGGCGTCTGGTACAACCAAGGAGATTTTTTACGAGTTTGTTTTTATTTTATGGTTTCCTGGGCTCTAAAATATAAAATAACTTAAACGAGAAATGTCAAAGAAACGTGATGGAAGAGTTTGTTAAAATTACATAACGTTTGAACCATGAAGCACTAGATAGCGCGAACACTGGCCTACAGTACAAAAGTAAAGTAGTAGTACTTGCTTACTACTTTTTTTTTGAATATATATATATAAAAAATATATGTTATATATAAAACTCATATTATACATATAATATACATATATTCTAAACTCAATTGTAGTAGGGCCTATACTGTAGTAGTTAGCCCATATTGTATCTAAACTCCACGAGACGCGCAGTACGAGATTATCAAAAACCTATTTTCAAAATAATCTTATACTTCAAATATCTTACTTTGTGACATACAACCTTAAAATTACTACTAGGAAAACGCTCAGTTGGACGCGTTGATAAGCGAGCACGTGCTATACAATTTGTTGATGGTCCAAATTTCAACCTGATCTGAATCTTCTTGCAATTGCTATCATGAGCCAAAAAAGCTCCAGCTTCGTGCGACTTTTCGTTGCCATGGTAACGTTACTTTTGTTCAAATGTAATTTCCATCTACACTACTTATCGGATCAAAATAAAATTAACATATTCGTGACCGGACGGACATTCTAAATGATTTGGCCACCTCAGATTTTGTCGCCGTTTAGTTTGAAAAACAAACTTTCGATTAACTTTAATGTAACTTTTTAACTTTTTGAACGATTTTGCCACAACACTAATGGCATTCAATCGAGAACGAAGCTTGCGGATGGTCAAAATTTCAACTCGATCCGAACCTCCGTTCGACCGCTATCATGAGCCAAAAAAGCTGCGCGACTTTCCGTTGCCATGGTAACGGTACATTGTTATAATGTAATTTCCATCTACACTACTTATCGGATCAAAATAAAATTAACATGTTCGTGAAAATGATTGGCCACCTCAGATTTTGTCGCCGTTTAGTTTGAAAAAAAACTTTCGATTAACTTTAATGTAACTTTTTAACTTTTTGAACGATTTTGCCACAAAACTAATGGCATTCAATCGAGAACGAAGCTTGCGGATGGTCAAAATTTCAACTCGATCCGAGCCTCCGTTCGAACGTTATGGCGAGACATACAAACAAACAAACAAAAAACAAACAAAAAACAACAACAAAAAAACAAAAAAAACAAAACAAAACCAGTGACTAATTTTTCCGGCAGAGTCAAATGGAAACGCTCGCTTCGCTCGCTTCATAAGTCAACTCGATTTTTGAACCAACAGGCACACGATACGACTACCGTGCAGTCAACTCCATTATAGGTGGAACTATTACTGAATACGACGGCTTTCAAATATTGAAGATGGGTTTTAAATGTGCCTTATGGAAACACCCAGTGCATCTTGATCAAAAAAAAAATGTATAAAGTGCCCGTTCATATTTCAACAAATAAGCCCTCAGCTACATCTTGATGTGTATTATACAAATCGCCGACACGACAGTTCTCGCCTCAAAAGGAACTTTATAAATGTATTCGTGTTGGTATGCGTCCGCCCACATACAAATTATCCGCCTGAATTTACGGGCTTTACACGATCCTAAAACACACAGTTTACAGTGTTCCGACTGTATTCCAATAGTGGATTCTTCCAGACTTCCAGTTCCAAGTGGAGCGAAAACAACGTGCAGCAAAACATTGGCAGGGTTTGTTCTTACAATTAGCAGATGAACGTCTGATTGCGCTGCACGACTTGGCTAAAGGCAGTACCCAGCAGCTCTTAGTTTGTAACTCTCGCCATCGCCCGATGTTTATTCCAATGTGTCTTCATAACAAGAACAATTTAACAAGTGAAATTAACAGAACAAGAAGTTCTATTCCACGCTTTTTAGTCGCTCATCAGACACTAATTGCACAAGGGGGTGGGAAACAGTGGCGGAACTACGGTAACACGATCCAGACTCAAAAGTGATCGACTTCGATAAAATTTCATTTGAAGTACCATTTTAAGCTTTAAGTTTGTAAATTTTTTTCAACAATATGATAAGATAAATCAAAATAAGTAAGAAGATTGTTTGGTTGGGGTGCGCAAACTAAAAATGACGGGCCACATGCTGCAGCGAAATGATGCTGTAAAGTAAACGAGTATAGCAAATTTATAATTTTGTATTGTACATTAATTGTATATCAAGAAGTAACTTGAAGTCTAGAACTGTTTGATCATTGAGCGAGCGTAGCGAGCGTCTCCACTTGACTCTTATGGCTCGAATGTCTGTTTTTTTTGTTTTTTGTTTGTTTTTTTTTTTCTGTTACTGCTTCGATACAGGTCGCACCGTTTCTCTGATCGACCTGAAATTTTGCACACATGTACATACCACCTAGGCGGGTTGCTGTATAGTTTTGTGGCAAAATCGTTCAAAAGTTAAAAAGTTACATTAAAGTTAATCGAAAGTTTTTTTTTCAAACTAAACGGCGACAAAATCTGAGGTGGCCAAATCATTTAGAATGTCCGTCCGATCACGAATATGTTATTTTTATTTTGATCCGATAAGTAATGTAGATGGAAATTACATTATAACAAAGTCCCGTTACCATGGCAACGAAAAGTCACACAGCTTTTTTGGCTCATGATAGCGGTCAAACGGAGGCTCGGATCGAGTTGAAATTTTGACCATCTGCAAGTTTCGTTCCCGATTGAATGCCATTAGTTTTGTGGCAAAATCGTTCAAAAAGTTATAAAGTTACATTAAAGTTTATCTAAAGTTTTTTTTAAAAACTAAACGGCGACAAAATCTGAGGTAGCCAAATCATTTAGAATGTCCGTCCGGTCACGAATATGTTAATTATATTTTGATCCGAAGATAGAAATTACATTTTAACAAAAGTAACGTTACCATGGCAACGAAAAGTCGCACAAGAATTCTGGTCACTATGTACTGCCACCTAGAAGAAATCAAGAGTAAAATAGTTTTCCCAAAGAAATGATGTCAAGGTCCTCTAGATGGCGGTGGATTTTATCCATTCTCTCCTATTTTACAAATTTTCAGCTAAATCGGTCAAGACCTTAAAGACTTATTGGTATGTAACATTATGGGAATGTCGTACTCGGGTCGTGTTGCACGTACCGGTGCTCGCTCAACAACGCGTCCAACTGAGCGTTTTCCTAGTTATATACTTTCGAACAACAATAATGTACCTCACATGGAAATGTTTCTGCAAACGAGCTTGAGAGTTCGACCATACTACAAGCTCAATGCAATGGTACGAGTGCTGTAGCAACAGCGCACAACATAAAAACAAAATGTTATGGCTAAGTTCAGTTCACACTTTTCCTGTACATTCAGAATCACACCATTTTCAAAAGTCAGTCGAAAACTTCCCTTTCGTTTCTCTAGCTTCACATACCTGTTTATATGCACTTATTATTATAGAAACGATAATTTTTTAAATCATATTCAGATCTTTTAAACGTAGAAAATTCGCATGAGTCATAGACGGTTTGGGAGAGCAAAATATATTTCTTTTTGGTTTTAAACATACATTTCTTACAACAATTCGATGGATACAAGGAATATAGAATATAAACAACTACATCAAAATGTCCCTCCGTTAGCGCATGTTGTTTAGAGCGAGTTATAGGGTGCGCGGGATGGACAATTGAGTTACGCCACTGGATGGATGTTGAAAGCCCCGCGGTGGGATGGGCGCTTTCTCAACACCAAACTTTGATGCGACTAAAAATCAATAAGGGTGGCATTACGAGTAATTGATTCAGGTGGAGTTAGGTTAGACTAATGGCTAATATATTTCATGCTGAGAGACGAGGCCAAAAAACAAACGGCTGTCGGGAAAATCCAGAGGGGAGCGCCGACTATAATGCGCCTGTTCGTTACTGCGCCGCTGGAAGTGGCAATCATATTGTGCTTTGTCACATTTAATTAAGTTTTAAAACCACGCCACAGAATTCGGCAGCATTTCAACAAATTTCCAAATGACCCACTGCATTCTGCATGTTGATTAGATTATGCGTTTTGACGTGAACGCAGTCGACAGAAGCGCCAACCAACAAAGCATGAAAACCTCGAATGTAAAGAATGATCATGTAGTGGAATCAAAGTTTGACAGGCAAAATTGTTTCGAACACAATGTAACGTCGGTAAAACAAACGGGATAATCGCGACTAGAATGTATCCCTTCAGTTGTGAGTGCCGTGTACACAGAACACACCATGCACGATATGGAATCACTTCACACGCTCTACTGTGAGTAAACAGTCACGGCGTTGATCATAGCTGATGGTCACAAATAAACAAAAGCAGACAGATTTAATTAAATTCGTTCCACGTTTACCCTATGTCGTCCTAATGAACTGTATTTATGTACAGTTAGATAAGACTAAGAGCGTCCTAGAGGGGCAACGAATAAAGGAATGGGCTTATTTATTAGTGTAATATAATTCAACGTCTTCATCTGTTTGCTGACGCTGTTGGGGGAGCAGGGATAAAGACGTGGACTTATTTACTTGGTTCAATTATTTATCTGCTTGCAGACGCTGTTTAAAACGCTAAATCGTTATCGCTTGCACTTTTGGGTACTCAAAACACATTTAATTAAAAACAATAAATAGAAGAGCCTGTTTCATAACCTATCCAAAGAAAAATAAGTTTCAGGTAAAGCATCTTTTTGGGACAGTCGAATTGCAAATACAGATTAAACGTACAAAAGTACAGATCAATCGAGTAAAAACAAAATGCACACTAATAAGTAAGTTTATCAGTTTGATGTAGCTTCATAAGTTCATCAATATAAATGCGTTTTTAAAGCAAACATCCAGTATACAAGACTGAGTCGACTTAATCGGCCTATAGTTATAACTTATTGTACTAGGAAAACGCTTAAGTCCCGCCGCGTTGTTGGATGAGCGTAATTGGTGCATTGAGCTGCCATGTGTTACGCGGATTTTCTGTTGTTCTGTGCAAAAATCATTACTTAGTCGAAGATTTTTTTTTAAATTAAATAAAATTAAATAAAAATTAATTTAATTTTTTTAATTCATCGTAATTTTAAAAAAATAAAAAATCGTAAAATTGCAATTTTCATAAGAAATAATTATTCGATTGCGCTCAAATGTAACACGAATATCTTAATTCATAAAATTAAGGTTCTGTGAAAAATCATTACAATCGGATAAAGCATGTAGGTGTTAGAGGTCGAAGAAATTTTTTTAAAAATCGAAAAAAATCGTAAATTGCGTTTTTTATAAGAAAAAATTTCCCGATTGCGCTCAAAAACGTGGCAGTTCTAAGTTCAGAGATTTCGAAGACCTCCATAAAATTTCATCGCAATCGGAGTATCGGTTATAGCCGGAATCGTGTTAACAGACACACAAAAATACAAAAAAAAAGAAAGAAGAAAAAAAAAAAAAACATTCCGGTATTTTTTACTCCAGTGTAGTGAAATGGAATCTTCGCTTCACTCGCTTCGCTCGCTACGCTCATCCAATGAGCGAAGCGAAGACTTCAATTTAACTTACCTCGAAAAAAAATTGGTCGTTTTTTTTTGTCTTTTCACGCTCTACCGGGCAAACTTTATATCCGATCTAAATGAAAATTGGAGTGGACCTTCGAAATCTTTGAACTTAGACCTGCCAAGTTTTTTGGTACAATCGAAGAAATATTTCTCATGAATATCGTACTTTTACGAATTTTTCGATTTTTAATTAGATATTTTCGTGATGTTTGGCCCGCGACCGGGCAAACGGCAACTCCGTCCGACCTTGATGAAACTTTATGGGAACGTTTGAAATCACTGAACTTAGATATGTTATGATTTCAGGGACAATCTAAGAAATATTTTTCATAGAAATCGTACTTTTAGGGCAACGATAAAAAAGCTTAACAATCAACGCGACTGAAAAAAGCGTTATAGCGGCGTAGCCTAGTATCAGTCCAAGTTTGCACATGACAAACGGATGTTTTACCATGCTCTATTTGTTTTGTCTCTGCTTTTACCAACACTGGGAAAACACTCACAAAGCACGACACGAAGAAACTGTCAATATTTTGTTGATTTCGTTTTGAAACACATAAGCCTTATACACACACACAATACACAGGAAAAGGTGGCAGCGCAGACAGGAAAGTATCGACAGACAGCCGTGGAGTAATCAATCACATGCTCACCACTGGAGTATATCAGCTGTCAATCAGTTTGCGTGAGCGAGTGTGGTCCGCGGTTTGCCAGCCCCACGGGCACCGATCACTGATGTGCGCATCTCGAATCCACGGAATTCTGAAACAAGTCACATAAATAGGATGAAGGAAAATATTACGAAGCGCCGCCGTAAAATTTCGTTAGGAGGACCCAAACATTAAATTAAGTTGATGTGTGTCAGAACCATCAGTCGCCCCCTACTTGATGGTGGAGGAAATAGGGGAGAACTTCACAAGGGTCCCTTAGGATGACGTAAATAGATCATACTACAATCAGACCATCACAATTCACATCAACCCTTGCGCTACCCGCTATCAGCAAGGAGCATGGGGGTAAATAGTTGACCGAAAGAGATTTGCCCAATCGCTACAACAGTTGGGGTTGTTGTTGGTGGTGGTTGTGGAGGTGGTGGTGGTTGTGAACATTAGAAATACATACACGTTTAATTCCAGGTGGCGTTCGGTGAACTGTATTCATTTTCATTTTTAGTTAGTGTGTTTTCAAATTTTTGTATGTAAATGCATAATTCGAGGATGATGGCATATTATTTTCGTGTGTTATGGAAAAACTGAATTGCGCACAATGTATAGCTATGATCCTATTACTACAAAACAACAAACAAGCATATTTATGAAAATTAATAATTTTAATAATTAATGAATATTCCAAATTATCGGCAACATTAAAATATAAAAAGCAATGCAATACATTTTATAAAAAGATGAGATTAGCCATTGAAAAGGGGTACTTTTAAATCATTAATATGACATGCCAGATTCTTTGGTGAGGTTATGCGGCAAGACGCCACTGCTGCTCCCTGAACTACAGTATTTTGTATTCCTGGACTTTTACGAACTCGAATATGGCAGAAATCAGTCCCATATCGCACTACACCGCAGGCGCGTAGGAACATTTTGAAAGTAGCTGGAGTTTGGGGCGAAGCCCTAGCAGTCGGAGGCCCTTTAGCCAAAGGCGATTTTTTTCACCACACAACAGTTATTTCGTCATGTTTTAACTGAAAAATTGCAACTCAAGGGATTACCGTTTTGTTTATGAAGGATATATACTTTAGTCGTTTTTGAAATTACAATTTGATTGCCCATCTAAACCATAACCATCATGTGTATAAAAGTGTGTTATGTATAATAATTGAGACAGTTTTGAAATTTATCTTAAATTAATAGCTCAAAAGCAAAAACTAAACTTCCGGCAGTCGGACAGCAATACAACAGCAACTATCTGTTTCTACGCCTCTGCTACACCGGAACGATACCACCATGAAAAAGCCATCATGCTCAACTCAACGAAAAATAATAATTTATTTCTATTTTGTTTGTTTTAATCTTTAGAAACGGCCGAGTAAGCATCCTTGAAAAGTCCATTGTTTGTTACTTATTGTTACTTTTTGTCGGTGTCATCCCCAAAGTCCGCAAAAGACGCAATAGACGACGGATGACGTAGTATCGATAAAAGACGATCGTCGATCAAACAAACAACATACTTTTTTTGTCTCTTTTAGATTGTTTGTTTTCTGTCTACACATTCCGACTGTGCAATACTGCAAGTCGCTGTTTGTTTTTTATTCAACTTAAGTTTTCATATCTATCATCAAGGAAGACGTTTTAAAAGTAACTATAAGACTGATGTCGATACTCATTCAGTCTAGACTATTCGGAACTTTTAGATGTGTCCCTATGGATACAATTCACAGCACATCCTTGATAGTTGCTGATATATTTTTTTGTAAGTGTACGTACTGCTTAACATAAACACTAATCAATCAATCAATCATCATATATATACTAGACACATTCTCCTGTACATCATTGCTGTTTTCTGTGCCATCAGCAATTATTATCACAATATCACATCAAAAATTGCTTTATATCCAACTTTTCTTTATTATATGAGTTCTTAATCTATAGTAGCGCATGCTATTGTTTTGCATCTACTCTACTTTAACATAAACACTGTGTTTATCATTATTAATCAATTAATGAATCATCATATATATATATATATATATCAATATTATCAATCATCATACATATCAATATCAATATCCATATCAATTATGCTTTATATCCAACTATTCTTTCTTCTAACACTGTGTATATCATTATAATTACTATCACTTTTATTATTAATTATTAATTATAGACTATTCACTTTCTCTGTAAAGAGTTATACTTGTACACTGTACTAGTCTAAGTGAATAAAAATATCTATCTATCTATCATGTATCAAAAATACTCGTACACCGTCTTAAAAATTATAATTGTTGTCTTATCCGAACTTTAAAAACTTATACACTCCAAATTACAATGAATTATCTTGACATGCCCACAAACTACCAATAATATTCTCGTGCAATTGTTCATCGTCACCTATCTCCAATTTTATCATTATTTACTACAATTCAGAAATTAAAAAAGTCCGCCCCAACTGGGATTCGAACCACGGGTCTCCCACATTCCAGGTGAGCGTCTTAACCACTAGACCATCAAGACGGGTACATTTTTATCTCTTAGGGTTCTTATACAAACGAATTCGAATTACGTTACTGTATTCAACGTCTGGCAATTTGCCCTAACAATTGGCGTCAAAACGCAAGCTATAAAATTGCCCTACCATTTCTACCGCCTTACGACATGCTAAATGGCAATTGTCGGTGCACTGTAGTTGGAAGTTCTATGAGTTTCACCCGAAATAACTATTCGTGTGACGTAAGAGTGTGTGTTTGTACGCCGCCGAATACGCATTGCGGTTTTGAAGCTACATTTAATAACTTCATTATAGGATTGGCCAAAGTTGTTGAAGCTGCGTTCTCCATTATATGGAGGAGAAACGACCAGTAAATATTTAATAATTTCTTTATTGCATAATCGTCTTCTCTGCTGTTTGGATTAAACAAGTGGCTGGCTAAAACATCGTCTAGAAAAAAAGCACGCCGGCAAAGAGAACCCGCAAGTTCTAAAAGCATTAGCATGGCCCACGACGAGCGATGTGATAACTAAGCCCACAAAATAATAACCGAGTGTAATATAATTCAAGTTGAGCTTAAAATGACTTCGTCTTTACTTCGTTGAGAAAAGCAATTTAATAATGCCGATATCAAGCTAGAAGCGAGAGTAGTCAAGGTAACAGGGGTAAGAAAGTAATATATTTTTCACAAGATTTATGTTTGAGATGCAGTTACCTTGCTATTGCTAAAGTGGATGCATCGTATTGGATTGTTATTGCCAGCAAAACAACTAGAAAGTATAATAATTCAGGTATTAAACTATGAATAATATTATGTTTACAATAGTGAGTTTGGCAGAAACATATTCGTGGAATGGAGTTCGAACAACTCATTCTTATTCGTTCTAACAATAAGTACCAAGCCAATGGCAGGAAGATTTGTACTATTATTGGCATCGCAAATGTTTATGTTTCGAGTGGCCTCTTCCAACACGAGTCGTCAGGGGTACCGGGGTAGCTGTAGCTTTGCCTTTAGCCTTGGGCTCATAAATAGTATTATACTTTTTCTAAGTACGCTGATATCAGATTGCTTCATGTTCAAAATTTTAGTGTACACCAGCTCGACCAAAAGTAAATCAAGGTCTGGGTAAAGCATAACTAGACATTTTCACTTATCTGTGGGTGATGGTGTGAACCGACAGGTTATATACTACCATCTTTGGTGTGACTGTGAACTGTACATATATCAATACCGTAAATGTATACACTGAGTAAGTAATTAACATGTGCGTAGACGAAATTAGAATATTGTAAATGTTTATGTATACTCAAAACAATTTGTTCTCCGTCATCTGATAAATATATGAAATTGCAATTAATTTGCACAAATTCGACTTGTAACCAAGAATAATTCATCGTTGAGAATAACAAATGCATAATATTATAATACCAATACTATTGTTATTTGAGTGACCAAAACACTTGCAATTTACGTTTCCTATCCTATACATCCTGTTATTGCAGATTTACAACGAAAAGTATATAGTCACAATTTACGATTTCAAGATAATAAGAAACATGACGTGTTTTCACTGTTTATTATTATTTTCTTGGAGTTTATTAAATAGTATCTAGTGATATTGTGATTATGAAACTCCACGTCCTAAATTGCCCGCGGTATTCAAACCCCAGTCACAATCCCAGGCAAGCATGTTGATTGTTGATGCAGTATCATTTCGTCATGTTGTCTCGTTTTACCATCAATTTCCAGAGCCTCGCTCTGGTCAAAAGATGTTCCACTTGAGTAAACCCCTATCAAATAATGCCTTTCGCAACGGTTCCTCCGCCAGTCGAGTGGAACAAACCACAAGTCCTGTCTATCAGATTTATTGGTGCTCATCCCACATCGTAATCGCACATTTGACGTATGTTCTCAGCCCCTGCTACCGTTGGGACCCTGACACCCTCGCGACATCGGGATAATATCATTGGATTCTCCTAGTAACAAAGATCAAAATCAGGTCACAGACGTTCCGGGAACATCTCGCATTGTAATTATTCTATACGTTTTATGTAAGTTATTACCTATTCCAAGTAGAGCAGATGTAGACTGTTTTGGATAACAATACTAAGTTTCAGTGTTTAGACATGCTTCGTTGGGTCCTTACTTAGTTTCTTCCTGTAATTGTTTTCAGTTTTCATGCCCTCCTGCCATCTTCCAACATTCGAACAAAGTCATCAGACACATAAATGGAAAGTTGAAAGAATGGCAAATTATTTCATTCTTCACTATTGAATTGTGTGTACAAGGGCATAAAACATTTTAAATACGTGCACAAATGAGAGCGAACAATCATGTTAAATCAAACTTGTAAAATTACGAACTAATCTAAGCAAGTCAACAGTGAATTTACGAACACGGAGCTGGGAGTTGCCGAGACGAGACAAGAAATGGGAGGTTCTTTCACTCGTCTGGCTGACTGGGCGAACCAACTAATTGAACTTTGTGTTGGAAATTATGAAGTGAGAGCGTCTAGTAATTTTATTATTTGAAGTTGTCATTTTACAGCTCTGGCCGACGTGCTTCAAAAGAACAGAGCACGGTGAATCCGACTACACGCGACAACAATTCAGTTGTAATTGACAGGAACTTGGCTGAAACAAGACAGACAAGTACAAAGTGAATTGATTAGATGAGCGAAGTGAAGGCTTCAATTTCACTTGACACTTACCCTGGAAAAAAAAATAGCTCGGGTGTTTTTTGTCTGTTAGTTCGCTCTCTACCGGGCAAACGGCATATGCGATCTTAATGAAAATTCGAGTGGACATTCGAAATCTCTTGAACTTATATCTGCCAGTTTTTTTTTGTGTAAAATCGAAGAAATATTTCTCATGAATATCGTACTTCTACGATTTTTTTCCGAATTTTAATGTGATATTTTCGTGATCTTTTGATTGATTCTGACCAAACGGATAGGGCTACAACGTTCATATTTTACATAGACAAAGGTAATTGTGATGTAATGCCTTTTGAAAGAAAAAGTTGAAAAAGTTATCCATAATTCATAGAAAAATGGTTTTAATGTAAGCCTTTTACAGGTGCATAATTAACAATATAGAAACTTGACAATAATCGCCTACAATGCGTACAAAAAGCAAGTCTTTGGGCCTCGAGATATTTTACATTCTTATCCTAATTTAACACAAATCACAATATAAATTGAAAAAGTAATGAGATAATACGCAAACAAAAACTAAGTAATCATTGGACAGAAATAGTCAACCAAAAAAGCTCATCCATCAACGCGACTGGAAAAAGCGTTCGCGAAGCGGCCTAGTAGAGTATAACGCCCAACGCTGGATAATTTAATTATGACTACCTACTGCATCGCCCCCAGATCGTTATCTTTAAAGTCCAAGAAAGTTGACTTTAACAACTGACTTGATGAGAGAGAGAAGTGAATGTGCTACGGAACATACCCTCACTATCAGCCTTTATGGACATCGTTGTACATTTTGTTAGTGGACATAACGAGTCAAGTGCAAAATTATATTTTGTGCAGCGGTTTTAAACATCCCTAAAGGAAAATGGTTTTATGAACGAATATTTAGTGTACGATTTTTTTTTGTTCGCCGGAAGCTTAAAAATGTGTTGATCGTAATTTAAAAAAAACAATTCAATAAATTCAATTCGATTCTTGGCGGTGGTGGTTTCTGCGAAAGTTTTGCGATGAAGATTGTTAGCATAATGCAACATAATTTCCATATCATGCTTGTGCAAAGAAAATAATATGGAGGATCTGGGTGTCCGTTGGCGTTATAGGGCGCCGGAGCCGAGCTGCGGTAGGGCGGTGCGCTACACACTCAGGTACCTTACACAGCAAGCAGAGTTTGAGGTGTCACCCTGCATCATAAAACGTGATATGAGCTTTAAAACCGTCATAATCGGGGGATTTAGGTACTTTACAACACGTGCCCCCAAAAAAACGGGTACGATAATTGGGGGAAAAAAGGTGTCGAAACACACACAAAAGTTTAGTTACTTCTCATTCGTCAGTTTCAATTGGCCATTTATTCTGACCAAACGGGTGAGGCTACAAAACAACGTTCATATTTTACAAGGAGGACGTTAAGGTGATTGTGCTGTTGTGCCTTTTTAAAAGAAAAAGATGAAAAAGTTAGCTGAAAGGCATCGAAAGAAAGGTTTTATATAAGCCTTTTTTTTGTAAACAAGCAACTATAGAAACTTGACATCACCTACAATGCGTACAAAATGAAAGTCTTTGAGCCACGAGATATTTTACATTCTATTGTTAATTGGTATTACCATAGCAATTAATACTACTGTAATAAAATTATTCTATTTAAAAAAAAATTGCAATGGAACTTGAAAAGGTAACGAGATCCATACATGAACTTGGCACTTCTTTTAGATCTCATAGCTTTTGGGTGTATAAGGTTTGGTTGTATTTTTACAAGTTTTTTGTATGAGTGGTTTTATGTAAACTAAAAGAAAAAACTTTTTTTTTCACCTCTATACGCCTCGTTACTAGGTCAAGCTACTGATGAAATGCACGTCTGTAAATGATTTAACCAAGTGCAAGATCCAAGATGTCCAAGACGGAGTACTTATTTCTCAAGAAGAGCGAATGCCGAACGATTGCCTAATCGTAAGACAAGGCGGCAGTTGTTTGCGTGTTGTATGATGTGGAGAAATGTCAGTTCGTTGAATACAACAATACAGATGAAGTAAAACAAACATCTAAACATTACTACTAGGAAAACGCTTAAGTCCCGCCGCGTTGTTGGATGAGCGTAATTGGTGCATTGACCTGCCATGTGTTATGCAAATTTTCTGTTGTTTTGTGAAAAAATTATTACTAAGTCGATTTTTTTTTAAATTAAATTAAATAAAAAATTAACTTTATTCTTTTATTTTTTCTTAATCGTAATTTTTAAAAAAGAAAAAAATCGTAAAATTGCTATTTTCATAACAAATAATTATTCGATTGCGCTCAAATTTTACACGAATATAATAATTCATAAAATTAAGGTTCTGTAAAAAAATCATTACAATAGGATAAAGCATGTAGGTGTTATAAGTGAAAGAATTGTTAAAAAAAGAAAAAACCCGTAAAATTTCGATTTTCATGAGAAATAATTTTTCGATTGTTCTCAAATTTCACACGAATATCTTAATTCATAAAATTAAGGTTCTGTAAAAAAATCATTAAAATCGGATTAAGCATGTAGGTGTTAGAGGTCGAAGAAAGTTTTAAAAAATCGAAAAAAATCGTAAAATTGCGTTTTTTATAAGAAATAATTTTCCGATTGCGCTCAAAAACGTGGCAGTTCTAAGTTCAGAGATTTCGAAGGCCTCCATAAAATTTCATCGCAATCGGAGTATCGGTCTAGCCGGAATCGTGTGGACAAACAGACAAAAATACAGAAAAAAAAAAAAACATTCCGGATTTTTTTTCTCCAGTGTAGTGAAATGGAAATCTTCGCTACGCCTCGCTACGCTCATCCAATAACACTGTGCTCGCATCGCGCGATAGGGCTATGGTAGCACGGTACAAATGAGGTGATGTGAGAGAGAGAGGACCTTTCTTGCCAGTCATTGTTACGCAATTATAATTAGGTATTGCATTGGAGAGTAGTCTACTTGTATTTGCATTTCTGAATTAAAATATTACTCAACAGAGAAGGATATTCGTGACAGGACGGACAATGAAGATGAAATTGGAAAGTGTTTTGTTTGGAAAACAAATTATTATGAACACAACCACAAGCCTACTATACCGAGATGTGACTTTTTTAAAAACATAAACACATTTTAGTTGTTTTGTGCAGACGAACTCGGTTACAAAAGCAGACGTCCAGTGGCGGCTAGCCCACTTATTGTAGTGAGTGGGTAGTTAACTTTATTTACGAAGTCCAATACAAGAGTTAGTTCTGAACTCTCCTCCTAAAACTGGGGGACCAAGAAAAATTGTTGACAATATTATGGTAATCTGATCGCAATCGCATATTGGGTAAAATTGCTCTATTGCTATTAGCTAACTTAATTATGTACTACGACGTTGAGTTTACGTTGAATCCACGGGGCGGGACGGGACGGGGAATCTTCCTACCCCGCCTCCCGTCGTTCCCGACTACGAGTCCTTGTCAAACCCACAAGGAGAGGCGCTCCTGGACTCACAAACGAGCTCTGCCTCGCGTCGAAGGCAAACGTCATTTCTGACGCACGAGTCTTTACGTGCCATTTCCAAGACACGACTTTCATGCAATTCATACAAAGAAAGAAACAATCGTCCGATCACGTATTTTATAAGAAATGTTGTTAGTAAGATAGAATGCCTGGTCTGGTCTCTGGACAGCGGCTCCCACGTACAGCAATGTATAACCGGTGGTCGGACAGCGAGGGCAATAACCTCGATAATCGAACTCTTCAATCGTAGAGATAATGGGAAATACAACAAATAAAAACATGATTGAAGAAGTGAGTACGGTACTACGTCAGTTCAGTACCGGTCAAGACTTTCAAGTTTCAGTCCTAGTCGGCTCATTATCGGTAGCGGTAGAGGTATAAACTAACTTCTTTTTGTGTCTTATCTGAACAAAACTTCACATCGTTTGCCTTACCTTGTATAAGGGGTTGTAACGATGGAAAAACGAGGAGCTACTTCCAGAATAATTGTCCACCTTCACATTTCGTAAATTAATTGAAGGGAACTGTGCATGTCAAGTATAGCACACTCTAAATAAGTTAGCATGTCAATGTCAACGCCCCCCCCCCCCCCCCCACCTCCCCCTATCAACATCTCTGATTAACAGTATGTGCGCGGTACCGTGTATTTACTATTTTCCGATACTTTCAATCAATGCTCAATCATGAGAAAGACCTTGTGGGATATTTGTTTACTACGTCAATCGTGAGACCTTGACATTCCCTGGTGCGGAAACATGTGGGTCTGAATTGTTACACTCACGCTCACGCGTTCACTTTCACTGATCGCGTTCGTTCACTCTGTAGCCTTGTTACCAATACATGCGCAGTTACGCAGAGTCGTTTCCCGGCGGCAGCTGATGATGTGATGATCTTAGATAATCGTGTTCAGAAGTGAAATCTGCTTCCCCATCATCGGTGTAACATAAAATGCAAAGCGTAGTGAAAGATTTGTCTCGTGTGTAGGAACTTTATCACTAGGAAAACCGCCGCGTTGTTGGATGAGCGTAATTGGTGCATTGAGCTGCCATGTGTTATGCGGATTTTCTGTTGTTCTGTGAAAAAATCATTACTAAGTCGATTTTTTTTTTAAATTAAATTAAATTAAATAAAAATTAACTTAAATTTTGTAAATTTTAATTAATCGTAATTTTAAAAAAGAAAAATATCGTAAAATTGCAATTTTCATAAGAAATAATTATTCGATTGCGCTCAAATTTAACACGAATATATTAATTCATAAAATTAAAATTCTGTGAAAAAATCATTACAATAGGATAAAGCATGTAGGTGTTATCAAATGGTCAAAGAACTGTTTTAAAAAGAAAAAAACCCGTAAAATTTCGAAATTCATGACAAATAATTTTTCGATTGCGCTCAAATTTCACACGAATATCTTAATTCATAAAATTAAGGTTCTGTGAAAATATCATTAAAATCGGATAAAGCATGTAGGTGTTATAAGTCGAAGAAATTTTTGAAAAATCGAAAAAAAATCGTAAAATTGCGATGTTCATGAAAAATAATTTTCCGATTGCGCTCAAAAACGTAGCAGTTCTAAGTTCAGAGATTTCGAAGGCCTCCAGAAAATTTCATCGCAATAGGAGTTTCGGTTTAGCCGGAATCGTGCTGACAAAATACACAAAAATACAGAAAAAAAAGAAAGAAAAAAAAAACATTCCGGATTTTTTTCTCCAGTGTAGTGAAATGGAATCTTCGCTTCGCTCGCTACGCTCATCCAAAAAATTTTGTAAACACAAATTGTCAATAAAAAACGTGTAGACGACTTTCCCATAAGGAAAATCATTAGTTTGAGGGCTCACATAATACCGTGATAATTTTTCGCAGACAAATGTTGCAAACGAGGTATAACTATATTCGATGCACCAAGCACGCAACCATTTTGTCAGACAAAGAATGTGATTCAGCTAATATAATATAGTTCATTCTTTTTAAGGCCTAAAAAAATATTCATAACAAAATTAATTTCCGAACTGAATTTACAATAATTTGTCTAGTTTGTACAACGTAAATAACTTTTACCATGCGTTGGTTTACTTTTCAACTTCTGAAGTTATAAAAGAACACATTGTTATTGATGATATGCAATGCAACATTTTTATATTCAGCCTTGACTCTTGATGTCTGAAGGAAAGTTTTTTAAGAAACATTGGAAACCGACCAAAAAAGTTAAAATCCAAGAAAGTAGGTAGTCGTTTTTCTGTGGCCAACAGAGCAAGGAATAACAAATATATTTTTGAAGGTGGTCCACGGTGACGTTTTGAATGGATTTGGAGCGAACGAGGCAGATCTTCGAGAAATGGAACTCGGAAGAAAAGGCATACGTTTGCCGACGGACGAATCATTGAAGCTTGACTAATATTGATAACATTAAAATCCCAATTTACCTACCCCTGCCGCTCGATCTTAATATTACTGTAATGTCCCAAGAAGAAATGTACAGAGATCCATGATGTTTATATGGTGTACAACAGAGTTTGCTAGTGTTGCTCGTGTACTGAGTATGTAAAACAAGGTATAAGACTGAAACAACGGTTATATCCTAGAAAAAGATTATTGTAGTTATAGTAACTATTTTTTAGCGATATAATTATTTCAAATTTATGTTTGTTTATCAAAACACATTTGTTTCGAAGTGTTTGTAATTGAAGATGGTACTCTGATAAGAGTATAATTTGACTACATCCCCTTTGTTTCGTGAACCTATTCCCGTAACAGGGGAAATCTTTTTAACAAAGTGAGAATAATTAATAGTTATGGATACATGATGAAATATGATTGCAATAATTTTCCAGTGATTGAGCCAATCATTGGCTAATGTCATGGTTCGTTGCTTCTGAGAACACAGCTTTCTGCTTGGTCAGTAAAGTCTACATTTTGTCTTGCTGTAAGGATTTGTTGCTATTGTTTATTCGTGCGCGATGATAGTAGCTGCCAATCAATGTATACTGAAACTATAGAAATACCACCAACCTACTCGGAATACATAGTTTACCATGACGTTGTCATCCTGCTTGAAAGTGACAATATTGTACAATATATGGATGTGTTGTAACAAAAATAAAGGTACCACCACGTGTAGGCTACATTTTTTAATTTACAAATGATGATTCATATGGTTATGTTAGGCTTCTGTTGGCGGAAGTGTTTTGTTATTATTATCATCATCTCTATTATATGCGAGGCCGAAGCGTAGGCGTAGATGATCGGGATTAGATGTCACCACACCACACGTATATAGCTCGACCACGTAGTCTTCCCCGGGCGTCAAAACAACCGTGGCGATCATCCTAAGAGGGTGCGCGGTTTCACTCTCGATGTCTCGGGGCACCCTACCCACCCTACGACTTTGAGAGCGGCAATTTCCCGCGACAAATGTTGACTACGCGGTCAAGCTATATTTTTTATCTAATCCATTAGGTTAAAAAACGTATTTTGTCGCTTGAACCCGAATGCCTTATCTTCTTCACAGAGCATTAAATAAGCTCGGCCCGCCGGCCGCGCACATTCGTTGCTCGTTATCATTATCTCGTCGTGTTCTAAGCGTAACGGCTTCTTGGTCATCATTTGGTCTTGTGGGACAGGACGACACTCGTGAAAGGTGCTACTTACCACCACTCATTTTCGCATACTTGATGATGTTTTATTTCATATTATAAAGATGGCCTACTACGTTCTTACAATAGATTCGAGTCGATCTCTAGGACTAGACCCATCAGTTCAAGACACATCGTGCCACCTGTTAGTTTTGCAAAATAATAACAGTAAATATCACCTGACAACAATGATATATGTACATTATGGATTAATGTTTCATGAGAATCATTCTGAGGAATAAAGTAAATTCTTCTCATATGCAATTGTTTTGATCCATGGTGTACAGTGGCGTATCCAGGAATTGGTAAAGGGGGGGGTTATTGACCAATGTACTTATTGATATACCAAACCCTAAATAAGGGGTCTGGGGGGCTCGCCCCCCGGAAAATTTTTCATTTTCAAGGTCATTTTGGTGAAAATCTGTGCGTTTTAGAGAATCACAATGACCAACTTTCAATCATGTAAAAGCCCTTTTTTATATAATTTTTTTATAAAAAAATGGGGCTTTTACTTGATACGCTACTACCTACATGAAGTTCCACTACTAGAAGGATATTCAGGCACATGAATGGTTAAAAACGATTAAGTGATATATTTTATCAATTCTTTTGCTTTTTTAATAATATTATTTTCATGCATAAATCAAAACATAAATCAAACAAAAGCAAATTTTAAAAATAAACGTTGAAAAGTGCATAATGTGCATTAATGTGCATATGATTGCATAAAGTTATTTCACCAGAAATGTAGAGTTGAAGAGAAAAGAAGAAAGGTGAGTTTAAAGAGCAAAATTCAACCGGCGCACTTTCTTGCTCATATGTTTTTTTTGGCAAAAGGGGGGGGGGGTTTGTCCCCCCCCCTCCCCCCCCCCCTTGGATACGCCACTGATGGTGTATATAAACTCACAAAAACGTGTACAGTGTAATTTACATATATGATGTATTTTTTCAACCACTAAATGCTTAACACGGAAATCAAGTCCGAGTCCATTTGCATAGCAAGCACGAATAATAAACCCACACAACCAACCAACATATGTGTAGATATATCAGACAGATGATACGCAAACTCGCAGTTGAGGAAGCATGTGAGAATAACTGACGGTGATGGTTTTAATTAAACTCTGTTCCTGACAGCTGAGACTCGGCTGCATGCAACAGAGGTGGCGCATGCTAGCACTCGCGTAGAGGTGGCGGGACCTGGGAGTACAAGCCTCCTCGGACGAGGCGGGCAGAGGTGGCGCATGCTGGCACTCGCGTAGAGGTGGCGGGACCTGGGAGTACAAGCCTCCTCGGACGAGGCGGGCTCAAAGACAAATCCTGGCACCTCTCAGTCTCGCTAGACGTTTTACTATAATTAGTTGCCCTTATTTGGAAGGCGAGTGGTGGGATGGAAATGGAACCCGATAATTATTCGATTTGATACGGTATCTCTGTGGTCACCGATCCAGCGATCCTTGTCCACACTACGTCTATAATTTATAAACACCTTTTATCATTCAGTTCAATCGCCCACACAGAGGAGTCTCGGCATAAGTAAATCTATACTCTAATAAGGGAGGTTGCCTGATCGACTCCAGCCACCTGCTATCAATGAATGGCGATTCTTCAGGTCTATTTTGTTGCATAAGGGAATGCCGAGTTTGTATCATTTGCATCCGTCACCAAATATGCAATTAGTAAATTACACTAAATAACCTAGAAAGTTACCTGGAGAGGGTCACACAGAGTGTATTAAAAATTGTGTACAGTATAACACATTACAAAAGTGTTATTCTTATAACGGAAGGAAAGGATGGGAGTGTGACAATAATTTGGGAGGTTTCTGGTTCAATTCACACCCCTCTCATTCCTCTCCACACCACTGTAACACTATTGACTAAAGGGGATTCCAGCAAAAATAAATATTTGTATAAGTGTTGGGTGTTTGTCGCATTACATACAAAATCCAGATTGAATAGTGACATGTAGAAACTTTTCTTTGCGTTTTTCACTTGATACGACTGATCTCAGTGCATGCGTCGAGACTCGAGCTCCGAGGTTACTCGTAATTATATTCGGTATTACCTATCTGTCTTTGTCAACCTGTCCTGTAGAGTGTAGAGTATGGTGGCGACGGGTGAACGCCACAATGTTGATTACGGCCCAAGAGTGAATTATAACCAGCGACGAGGTGGAATTGTCGAGTGCAGTAGTAGTGATACTGATGAAACCCTATCTCGTTAGCTCAGATGGAATATCTTCACAGTTCGCCTGTTTTATAAAGACGGATATATAACTGGATGAGCCGCGCTCCGGTTTCCAATGCAGAAAGTCACCGACGTTATTCGCCTTATAAGGTGTGAGACGCACTATTTCTTGCAGACATCCTAAGCGAAGGCCCTTGGAGCCTTGGAGGTTGGTTGCTTTGTCCGGAACTCGATCGACAATAGTAATGATATCATCAGCGCCGCCCCCAACAGAAATTAAACTTACAAGAGAATCATTATAAAAAGTACTGAAATTTTTATTCGGGCCGGTAGAGTTTGGGCACCCACCACTGGGAGTCATGACTGAACGTTTTCCCTATGAATAATAACGAGGTCCACTCGTTGTAAAGTTTTCCAACAGCTGTCAAAATATCTGCATAAGATACCTGAAGAAGTAAACATTAATCATACACGAAACGAAATGTAAATTACTTATGGACTTACGGAAATCAAGTATATCGTGAGTTGAGAGAGACGTAGCGTTATAAGAATACAAGCATATTATTTTGTACTTTGTAGTAGTATAATGTTGTTTGTGACTCTTTCAGGGCTAGTATGTTACCCACCATTAGAACGTAATGTATGAATACTTGCAGAATATGTAAACTTGGCATTATATCATACCCATGCTCTTAGGGACACCAAACACAGCACACACGCAGTAACGATGAAAAACATGTAAATATTATAACTCGGCTAAGTTAATGGCTAATGCGCCGTAAATATACATAGAAGCTTACCTTTAGTGCTTCATAATGATCTCCTACACTGCCACATACTAACACTTAGAGATTACAGATGCTTAGCACAAGCCGCCTCAGTCCTCACGCAGCTTCCACGAGCATTATCAATTCATGAGAGAGTTTATGCTTCCTACATAATGAATAGCAAGCAACGAAAATCTGTTGGATTGGGTCGTGTCCCGTACCCATGTCGTTATGTGTGTCATACCACCATTGACCAAGTTTGACATAAAATATGTTTCGTCAACCTGACAATAATTACATTTTTAACAACCCAATGTAATGTACTATAGACATATTTTTCCAATTGTAATAGTTTGTTTTGAGCTATTATCATGTTTACATGAACAATATGAATATACAATGCCAAAATATTGATGAATTGATAAAAACATACCAAAACGTTTACTTGCTATGTGGATTAATAACGGTATGCAATGCAATGCAACACACAATATACTTGACCAACACTCGCATTCCAATAAATAAAATGCTCCTACAGGTAACAGAACATTTTTTAATTTTATTTCGTGCCTTTTCATGCATCCATTTAGCAATTAAGAGTTTTGCATGGCTGCTAGGCAGCTTTACAAACGATTTTTATAATCGCGTTGATGGACGAGCATATTATTTGGTGTGTCTCCCTGCATTCCTACACTAGACAAAATCGTATTATATGCGCCAACATTTAAATTTGAATGTTACATGGAAAAGCGAATTCCTTTAAAATTAATTAAATACAACTGGTTGCTAGTTCCACTCCACAGCAATCTTCACGTCTTGTTTTCTTGTTGTGGCGCTTGATACGCGCACTGACACTTGTTCTTTGGTGTTCTCCCAAGCAAATATAGCAACACTGGAAACACGCCAGCAACAATGGGAATCAAAAATGAGATCGGCCCTAGCGTTTCCCTTACATTAGTTCCATCCAGTGGGTTGTGGCCAATGACATAAAGATAAACAGTCGCAATTTGCAAAGTGTCGACGTGCAGCTGAATAGAATTTAAATCACGACACGGCCAACCAGGGCGCTGAATGGCTGAAAGGGGATCAACTTTGTGGCACTTTTACTGCGATCGAACGGGACCTCCCGAAAGGAAAAGCTCAACACACCGACCATAAATCGCGAGTATTCAAAGTATAACGTTGACATAGATATTGGAGCTGCGAATTTGGCTCGCCACAACATACACCTCCAAAATATTGGACTTCTAAACGAGTTGTA
This sequence comes from Sweltsa coloradensis, assembly GCA_024449915.1. NCBI lineage: Eukaryota > Metazoa > Arthropoda > Insecta > Plecoptera > Chloroperlidae > Sweltsa > Sweltsa coloradensis. The sequence goes on from JAMZAV010000075.1 coordinate 1,085,980, forward strand.
GAAAATAATAATAATACATATTTGTTCCTAATTTGAAGCTAAAATAATTTTTTGCGAAATTATTGGTGTCTTTACTATACTTAGGGCCTTGGCTGATAGCAATATAGTCATTATTCCTACCTGTGTCCCCGGTATAGCTTAATTTGTTAGAGCAATGGTACGAACGATAGTACCAGAGGTTCTGGGTTCGAGACCTAGTCGGGGTAAATTTTTACGACATTACTATCAATCAATGACAATGACCAAAAAGCTGGCTTATGTGAAAAACCATGTATAATAACAATGATAGAAACTAGAAAGTATAGTCATACATCGTGTACGGTGTACCTTCTGTACCTTTTTAAACCTGCAGGTTTATGTCTACGTATACATAAAATTATTGTGGACGGCTGCGCGTCAACCCAAATCTTCACAGCAAGGCAAACGTACGTCAAGTTTCAATGTGGATACGGGCCTTGAGCGCCACTTGTGAGCCGCAACAAACGATGCTAAAAATACGAAAGCCTTGTCGATCGCGATCTTTGTTACACATTCGTGAAATTCTATCAAATGTTTATAGTGTCCATCAATTTTAGTAATAATAATTCTAGACCTTGAAGAGCTTTTAGCAGCCATACATTGCGTCGCATGTAACGGCAATCCACACCGATGTTCTGAATTTAGCTCAGCGTTGAGTGCTTCACACCATAGTCAGCTAATGGTGTTTGATGTGTTCACTAGGTTTCATGCAAAGTCTAGTGCTCACGTGATCGAATTAGCCTAAACACCACGCCTCTATAAATGAAAAGCACGGATTTGCAGTGCAAGTGCCAGTGCTCCATGATAAACCAATCCGCTGGGCTGAATAAGGACCACACATCGACATAGACAGAATCAAACTACAGCATTACACATGTCAGTTTTATTACATTTCAAGATAAAACAGGAGCTTGATTGGGTTATTCTAACTAGGAGGTAAGTAGGTGTAAACATGTGCTGTTGATTTGTAATCAAGCACCGAGGACATCCAAAACGTCAACTACGATGATCAGATTTGTTCCACAAATACGAACATCGAACTACACATGCATGCATGCATGGGTGGGGGCAGTGTACTACAAGGAATTTGTTGATGGTGCAAATTACAGAACTATTGACACGAGAATCAATGGTGTAATTAAAATTAAAACACGCCCTGTTCTATAAAACAATACTGATGATGACTATGGTTTGTATACTATGGTGATTTCTCGCTTTTCTTTGGAGAAGTAAGATATTTGTTCTTTTGTGAGATCTGATTGTACAGAAGTGGAGCAATGATCTACTCGAGTTTGCTTCAATCCTTATCTTTATTTATGTTGTAACTAGGAACGCTCAGTATTAACATTTGATAAGCGAGCACTTTTAGAGCCACATTCCATTTCTTACAATTCAAAAATTTCGAGAGCTCCGTTTCAGTGTTTATAATTGCAGTAATTTGGTGTTGATTATCCAGGTTTTAAAGTCTTATTTAAATGATCACCTCATCCTAAAGACCCGCCCTATGGAAAAGATTTAACTGCTGTTGTCAAATATAACCTCCTGGACTGATTATACCTACGTACGCAGTGATTAGAAACTACTGTCGCGTTTTTACGTTCGCATAAGCAACGTTCTTTTGGTTTAAGTAATTCCTAGGATAACTAGTGTAAACATAGTAACTTGACATTTAATACCGGAGGACATCAAAGTTTGCTACTCAATTTTGCCAAATCGAATTGAAAACAAAATTTGCTGCATGCTTGGGGAGTGTAACTTAGATTTGTTTGAAAACGATTTGAAAAACTGAATGGCTTTCATGTGTAATTCAAATAAAACTGCGATGGTGAATTTCAATACGAATCCGCTCCGATCAACGTTGTATCTACGAGACATATACTCAAAAAAAAACTACATCAGAAAAAAATAATTCCTTGTGAGATTTATTGTACAGAAGTAGCAAATGAACTCCTAGTCTTCACTTCTCATTATTGATGTAAAAAATAAGCGAATATGTGGATGCATGTATTCAATGTACGCTTTGCTCTTCATGAAATTGTAACTATGTGTAGCCTAATTTTATGCAATCTAAATGTGTAACGTGTCGTGTGTGTATATGGACAAATTTTCTGAAATAAAATACATATCACATAATAAATATAATATTATTTGCTAGTTTTATGACAAAAAAATAGTAGCCACTACGTACTGGCCACTTTAAAAACATAATAATTATATAAAAATGTAACCCGGCCCACAGTCATCTATTTCTACTAGGGCTGGACAAAGAAATCGATATTTTAATACGATAACGAATTGACGACATGTGGAAATATTTTAAATAAATAATAAATAATAAATAAATTTTATTTAGAGTCTACCCACTCAGTTATATAACTGATTTTCAGTGGGGGACTTTAAATCAAAGCGACCAAGCCAACCTTGCAGGCCCCGACGCAATCGACGAGTGAGCGATAACCAACCAAAGATCGATATTTTTAATAGAAAGCAATCAGTGGTATGGACAGTGCGAACACCCGCGAATCAACGCCAGAATCAACAAGGCCGATTCAGAACAACTCTGAAATTTATTATGTGCTTCGTTGCTAGAACGGCTCCAAAGTCACCGTTTACAAACTCCTAAGACAAGAACTGATGGACTTAAGTCCAAATCAGAAGTTAAAAAACTTCTGACTTTAGCGGGAATCGAACCCTGGACCTTCTGCATTGGAAGCAGATACGCTAACCACAAGACCAACGAGCCACACAACGACGTCGATATTTGGTCTTGATTTCGAATTTTCGATTTTTCCCCAAAAAATTCAATTTATAACACGTTAAAAACTAGAACGAGTAAGGTAATTTTTGAAAATGGAAAATTAATGTGTAAGCCTTTTGTGCTGTAAATATCGACAAAAATTGGATCTATTTCTTCAATTTTCGTTTCGCGTCGCGTCGCGTGCTTAATGGTGGAGGTGCCGGGTCATTCAAAGCGAGTGTGATTACGTTATTCATAGAGATGTGCAAAATGGTTTTTAACAGTTTGAAAATTCGTGCCTTTTAAATAAAAATTCGCGATTTGTCGCGATTTACCAAAAATCACAATTTTCTCATGCAAAACTAAAAAAAAAAAAAAAAGTTTCATGATAATTTGTTTGATTTTAATGATTTAACAGAAAAACAAGCACATGAGAGTGACGTTCAGAATCAGTTTTAATTTAAGCTCAATTTCAGCCTTCAGTTTTAAGTCTCCGACAGTTTTTACCAGAATTAATTTCGACTACCCGGCACCTCCACCAAATTTACGAAATTATTAATTTTTTATGTAATGTCTTTTGATATGGATATGAAGTATTTTGAGCTTACTCTCGTTCAAACGATGATTACGATCTCACAATCGCGTTGTATGACCGGGCACCTCCACCCTATTTACCAGACAGGATTAATTTAATTTCGACTACGTACCCGGCACCTCCACCAAAACTTTGAATTTTTTTTTTTATGACATAATTCGCGTTAAAGACATAATTGCTAATTTCGCCACTAGTTCGCGGTATCAACTAAGTTTCGCGAAAATTCGCGAATTGGAAATTGGTACCATTTAATCACAATTCAGGAGATTCATGTGCAAATTGAATTTAAAGGGATTATTGCAACTTTAAAGAAATTCGCAAATTTCGTTGTCACCATTTTTGCACATCTCTAGTTATTCATTTTTGTCCGATACATAATAAACTCTTTATAGCCACTTATTATTAAAATAATGCCTTCTACTTTCATTTTTTTTTTAAAAATATTTTATTCTATTTTTGAAACTTTTGAATTTTTTGGCACAAATAATTAAATTTTGACGAATTGATATCGCTTTTGAAATTTTCGAGTGATATCGATACTTGAAGACAATAATATGTTATTGCCCAGCCCTAATATCTAATATCCGATTGAAATCTCTTTAAAATGTTTTGATTTTAATATAGGCCTATACTCATCAGTCATCCATCACCTATCACCATAATATGACAAGACGAATGGAATTTTATCACAACATCGGTTTATTAAAGTAACTATTGGTGGTGTGCAAAAGAAATGTAATTTGTAAAAAAGTGATCGAAGCTCCCCGGGGTAACAGCGTCTTTTTTCTGTACGTTCGTCTATGGTACTTGGCATCTCCATCAAGATAATTACGTCAATGCTGGATAAGATTGTATTTGTGTTTTTCTTGTTGTTTTAGTACTCCCGTACACTTTATACGCACAAATGCCTGCATGGATCGAGCTACGCGCGTGAGAAAGAATATAGGATTTACGAAACACTGCTGTCAAGTTAGTGACCCAGCTACCATTTAAGTGCGTGATTTTACGGGCCAGGGTTATGAATAAGAAAGCATATTATCATTCCGCATCAATATATTTTTTAAACATGCATAAAAGCAAACTTCATTTCAGTTGTAAAAGTTCGTAAAGCATGGTTTGAGATGTTTTAACTTGCCGAGCTTGAAGCAGTCGATTCCCTCCCACCACCCCATCACATCACAGGCTACTATCTGTTGATATGGGCCTAATGTAAGTAAATAAACTAAATACTGTTTGCACTCAGCTCCTGAAAAAGATGAAAAACTAAATCCATCGTACATTCCTAACTGAAAGAAATATACGACATTTATTTTGTATCTAACACAAAAACACAAAAATGTGGAAAAAATGACGATATGCCATATAATGTAAAATATAACGTTTTAAAATCAACTATACTAAAATGCGGGAGCAAAACAAACCTAAACATTCCGTCTCACTCTCCCCCGTCCCCCCCCCACCCTAGTCATCTCTATGCGATATCAACACAATTGTTTTAGTTGCAAACAACGAAAACATTTTAATTTCAATTTTGTGTCGGCTGGTTTGGAACACAAACTTCTATACATTATTGTGTTGCTCAAGTTATTACCGTCAAATGCAATGCGGCCCGCCGTCGAGTGATTGTGTCTATATTATTAAAATGGTTGTCGTAAATTATTTTAAAACTATGTATGCTGGTCGTTGTTTGATGAGACAATCATAGTCAATTTTAAATTATATAAAGTGTAAAGTTATACCTTTTAAAATAATAGAACTGAATTGAATAATGGCTCACCCACATCCAACTCCACCCACTCCGTTAGGTCTTCTGATGTAGTAAGAGGGTTGGCCTGTTGGCCAACCAAAGGATATCCATCCCATTTGCCATTGTAAATTTGTAATGCCTTCATTATAAGGTTACAAAAGAACAAAGAAGGTGGGCCCACCCTTTGTCAGATCAGAATGGCAAGTTACTAAATTGGCACATCACAAAGTAACACGTTACTTGTTATAATAATTAATAAAGTAGGCGGTGTTAATAAAGTAGGCGGTATGAGATGAAACGGGCTATAGTAATAATTAGTTTTACGGGATTTTAACACCAACGTTGGTGCGAATTGTAGTCCATGAAGTCCATGATGATGCAAAGTTGTCAAACGAAACGAAACAACATTTTGGGTCAGAATTGACGAAACATGAGTGCTATTCTGATAGGTGATAAATAAACGTGCATGGCAATGAATATATTCTTGAGAACTGGATAAGTCATGTCAGGGGCGGGGGGGGGATGGCGGGGGGAAGAGGGCGACCGCCCCCCCACCCCCCATGACCATAATATGACGTTCCGTTTTTTATTTCTTAGACAATTATCTCTATGACATCTTTATCTTATTTTAGATTTTTTAACGTGTTTTTAGGCCTTTCACAATTGCAAATTTGCAAACATTTACGCCTTCGGCGATAGGGAGCCTTCCACCTCATCAGCTTTGATCGAGAATTATGATCATTGTAAGCTCGACAATAGACATGATGACAAAATAAATTGACGCACACAAACAACATTGTTTCGGTATTGCATTCAGCCCACCACTTTTTTTCTAAAATGCACCAAATGCACTCAAAAACTTGAATATAAAAAAAATATATGTGGGGCTATGCCTCCATCCCCGTGCCTTTCCCACGGATCCTAGATCCGCCACTGAAGTGCTACTTTTGAATAACATGCGTCGCTCATACACTCGACACAGAAGATGAGATCGAAGCCTTGGGTTAATCGTACACTACCGTTCTAGTTCTGAATACAAAATCGGTAATAATATAAATTAATAGTGTTTTTATAAACTAGGAAAACGACAAAATCGTTGATGGACGAGCGATCGAGCCATGAATTCTTTGTACTTTGTAGCATTCATATTTCACTTAACATGGTTGATGTTTAAATTAAAACGATAAGTCATCTACGCCTTCAACCAAACAACACGTGTAGACATGCACTAAGGTTATTTTTCTAGGATTTCATTTTTCTGTACTTTTATAGTGTATTTTGTTGTCAATGTCGATATTTTCCATTCATTTGGAAAACGCTTTGAAATTATAATTTACTAACACAACATTGAGTTAAGTGTAAACAAACGGGTAGGATTATTGACAAGCTATATACTGTACCGAATGATTATAGCTTCGAGTCTGCTGCCTACGGCTCTGCACCCGCGCATTGCATGTCGCAAAGAGTCGACAAAGTGCAAATTGCCTTTCCTATACAATACAATACAGAACAGAACGGAGGGCGCAAAGTGCTCAGACAGAACTTCAACTCGTGGGGGTGATGCAGTGAAGTACTGCGGAGATCTTCTTGTCAACGACATCACAGTTCCACTCGACATAAAAGTAGCAATCCAGACAGTCATCGCATCACCATTCCGCAAAAATCTTGTAACAGACAGTCAATAATACTCTTAACAATGTTCGCATCGGAAAGAGCAGCACTTCTCAGAGGGGGTTGAGGGTGGGGGTGGGGGTGGGGGGGATCAAACCAGCGAGAACACAAAGCACGAGTGCCACAGAATCAAGCCCTTTGTGCGCGTACTGCTATTGTTTCCACATGTTCGCTTTAAAGACTTGCTAAATTCATACCCTCGCAGCCTTTGGTATTTCAATTCAATGATACGGCACGAAACCTGTAAAAGCTTAACAAGCAATTCCCTTTCAGTTCAAAAAATTGAGTTATATTCAGGAAAAGAAAACTGATAATAATCATAAAAAATGTTAATGTACATTTTTATACGCATGTAGATAAAGAAGGGGTGCAAGTTATGGGATGGAACGGCAAGGTGTATTGCGTCTTACAATCTCATGCATAGAATAACAAACACCCTCGTTTCATGTTCTTCATCCACCGCCTTCTTTGTCAGGGAAACACGCATGTCGCTTGTCACACCCCTCCAAAATTCCCCATACATAAATTATTAAATAGCCACCTCGTGACAATCTGGGGCCTACTGTCTCATTGGGGCATAACTTTGGTTTCAAGAGGTGAATAAACCTCCCTTCTCGGCACGATATGACGTAAGGGTGAGTCTTGGAAGGGGGTGGATATGATGAAACAGAAACAAACGACAGATGGGGGCAATGGGGCATTCAACATGGAGACACAGTCAGTACAATACTGCAGGACACAGGGAAGATCGGGGACTGGGGAGGCATAAACAAAGACGAAAGCTCAAAGTTGCAACACGATTGCAATGACAGGCCCGGAGTTTGATGGAACATCTTTCAACGTCATAGTTCAACTTCAAAGCACTGAGATGGGTGGTTGGGTCTCCAAAACATGGCGTGCGTGTATGTGACTGACTGAACTGAATATAAGTAGTCATTCAGCCAGAAGCAAAGAGAAATATAAACTGTCAACAGCCTCTATTGCACGTACACAGTGAGCGCTTCATTTTGGTTACGAAGTCCTGACTCTTATAACAGTGAACGTCACGATCCCCACTGGCGCAACTGAACATCGTGGAATACTAAAATCCAGAATACCAACAATAATCACGTAAGGCCTGCCTACACGTGCACCTGCATCAATTTCCACATGTATGTCAAATCTCTAAAATATAAATCCCATTTCGGATGATTATGAATGATGATCTAATGACGGATGATCCCATTTCGGATGGATGTCATGAGATTCACTTACAAAGACAATTCTCAGCGGTTTTTCATGATGAAATGAAATCATGAAATTGATTCACGACGGGTTTGACGTTTCATTGGATGAGCGAAGCGAAGACTTCAAATTCACTGACACCCCCAAAAAAATTAGCTCGGGTGTTTTTTTTTTTTTTTTTTTTTCTGTCTGTTTGTTTGTTCGCTCTCTACCGGGCAAACGGCGTATGCGATCTTGATGAAAAATGGAGGGGACCTTCGAAATCTCTGAACTTAGACTTGCCACGTTTTTTTGGTACAACCGACCAAATATATCTTATAATTATCGTACTTTTAAGATTTTTTTCGATTTTTAATGAGGTATTTTCGTGATATTTGGCCCGCAACCGGGCAAACGGCTACTCCGATCTTGATGAAACTTTATGGGACGTTTAAAATCACTGAAATTATATATGTTATGAGTTTAGAGACATTTGAAGAAATATTTCTCGGGGAAATCGTACTATTACGATTTTCCCCCGATTTTTAATACGATATTTTCATGATATTTGGGCCGATTCTGACGCAATCATTGGACAGAAATATTTTAAAAAAGCTCATCCACCAACGCGACTAAAACAAGCGTTCGCGAAGCGGCCTAGTATTTTATAATATATCGCTAATCGAGAGTGTGTGCGTGGGATGAGAGTGCTGCATCGTTGTCGCTTTGGGGAACGTTTAGCTGCTAGCCTGATCTGCTCGTAAGACTGAAGAAGGGTTCGACAATTCATCAACTTGTTCACAGCAGCAGATACAGATACACCTTGGCTTACCAATTACACCTAATACAAATAATTCGCATTTCGCATACGCTCTTGGCTCCACGGCAAGTTATTAATTGGATTTTCTAATCTCAACTATGTCAACATGGTATATTACGTACATTTTAGATTAATTATACATGTACAAAAAAAGCTAATTTATTTCCAACATCGGCGGCAGCACATAGGTGATTCTGTTACTAGTATGATAACAATAGACGAGAGCGCCTGTCCAACGAACATGCGTGGCCCATCCATGTCCGACTCTCGCTCCCACTCATAGCATTGTTTGTCTAAACAAGCCAAGTCCCCCAACAATGTGTTTGACTTTCTCCTAACCCAGTGGCTGTTATCGAATTTGGATGGGGTGGAAGTGGGTCGCCGAGGTATTGTTCAGACGCCACTGACAAGATTACAGCGGAAGTGTGGGTATATCTTGCCAGAGAGAACATTTGACTTTTACAAGCTTCATTACTGCGATAGTATCTTGCCCGCGTTTCTCCGAAATGTATAACGAACATGCCTTTGATTTTGCAATTTGTATGGAGGCACGGCACTGGCAGCACCACAAAATGATCAGAAGAACGCAAATTCGAGGAGAAGCGCAATATATTCTAGTGTGAGCCGTTTATAGCAGGAACAGCCTTCCCGAAAACGCGTTCGATTTTAGGGAACTTTTATGGGAAAGCGTTCCTATTCCAACGTTAGAAACTTGTAACTTGAAAAGTAACTAATCCCATTGGAACTTAACTTAATTTACTTTTTGTAAAAGCTAACTTAGCTTTTACGAAGTTCCTCATTTTGTGAACCTTGTCCAAGACTAAGTAGGAGTGACAGAGTGAGAACACGGTATGATAATACATTTACACACAACTTCACAGGCACAATTTCGTTTTCAAGTGCATAAATTACTTTGATAAATTAGCGTTTTGTAGTTGTTGTGGGGGGGGGGGGGGGGGCATACTACGAGAACTAAGCTGTTTTCTGTGGGGGTGACGTCAAAACTTAGTCGTTGTGACCATAGATCAAAATTGGAACGAAAGACGTTCAATTTATCAAAATAACAACTTCAATCCAAATTTTGCATTCCAAAAAGCATGCCAAATGCGCCGAGCTCGTAACGTCACTCACTCGTGTCCGCTTCTAAGCCCCTGTCTCTAAGCCCCCGGACCTTTTCCTTATCACGGTTTGACCGACGGTTGTGCTACACGTTGCGAAGCGGGGCTAAGAAGACTAAAAGCGTTGCTAAAAGTCTTCTTAGGCCCTGTCTCCTAACGCCCGCACGAAAACCTTGTTCGTTCCCATGAGCCATAAGAAATGATAACGAATTTTGAAGTGTTTATTATTATCGATTTTTGGATGAGCGAAGCGAAGACTTCAATTTCACCGACCCCCCAAAAAATTTAGCTCGTGTTTTTTTTTTGTTTTTTTCTGTCTGTTTGTTCGCTCTCTACCCGAATACGGCATCGGAATCGGATACGGATACGGATACGGAATCGAAGAAATATTTCTCATGACTTTCGTTTAAAGGAACTCTTTCGGTTGGTAGGGCCTATGGACAGTTTTGATCAGTAGGTCGGCCTACTTTAGATTTAAAATAGCGACGTTAAAGGTTTTGTAGGTACTTTAGATTTAAAATAGCGACGTTAAAGGTTTTGTAGGCCTAGGTGCACATAAAAAAAACTGTCCATACCAACCGAAAGAGTACCCGTTTAAAATAGCGACGTTAAAGGTTTTGAAGTTTTTTGTTAATTTAACAGCAAACAAACGGAGTTGAAAATTTGGATCATTGCATATTAAAACAGTGCTTTTGCAATGCCTACATGATTTAATTGCAACATTTTCGAGTCAAATGAGACGTTAAGCAATATCTAATTAATCGAATATTGCTAATGATTTATTTTTATCCCCCCACCCCCACCCACCACCAACATTTGGGAATTTATGGTTTCACCTCGAGCAAAGTACAGCCCGCCTTGCAACGTGTGCGACCGAACAAAAACATCGTGCGGGCGTTAGGAGACAGGGCCTAAGAAGACTTTTAGTCTTCTAAAGCCCGGACCGGTTTGTCTTCTTAGCCCCGCTTCGCAACGTGTAGCACAACCTTCGGTCACAGGGCTTAGAAGCCAAAAAAGGGTCCAGGGGCTTAGGAGACAGGGGCTTAGAATACCGCCCCCACTCACTCATTTCCCTATACGTAAACTGTACTTTCCGAACGCACATCAATCTCCACGGAGGAAATTGAAAATAAAAACCCAAAAATTTGGTTTATTTTTACGGTAGCTAAATGAAAATCACCTCGGCAAAACTTCCGCAATCCCGTGCATGTCCGGTGTCGCGGCAACAGCTGAGGGAATGACGGACGGTGCCCAGTCACGCGATGGCATTGTTGTACGTGCATGATAGGCCTCTCTTCTTTATTGATGATCAAGCATCTTTCCCGTTACCTCATCAAACAATCTGCACGAATGTCTAGCCCGTCTGTGTTTGTTTGCACTATCGATGAGGTGTGGCGGGTTTGAATATGCATCGTCTATCAGAGTTTCGTCGCAGTGAAGACGCGGATACCCGTATCACATGAAGGTCTGACGCAGCGCAATGGTGGAGCAAAGAGCAAACTTCTCTCACAATTACAAAAAGTTTTTAAATGGCATTGCCGTGTTCTTGTTTTGTATTTCGCGTAAGGACTGCGTAACGTTGGTCCAAACCGAATGATAAATTTTAAATGTGTAGGTTTGTACGCCAATGCTCACCCGAATCCGCAAATATCCTACCAGTGGTCAAACTAAAAGGGTGAATTTTTTAAGAATAGAGTGCGGTTCGTTATATCCCATCCCACTCACTCAAATATTTCACACGGCCAATCTGTTCTCCGCATCGAGGGTTGACGTTTCTCAGTGGAGTTCGTGAATCCACCCCTCGACCCCTCGCTGCCCAGCTCGACCGAGGACAGTGAAAGCTCGAAGAGTGACGACTGTCGTTTAGCTATCAGGTCTGCCCCATCATTTTTTATTCACTTGTCTCCTTTGATCATCCCCCCGTGAAAACAATTCACGCTCCGCTCTTGTCTCCAAAGTTAACGGTGTGCCCCTCCCCCTCGCGCGGACGCTAAACGCCGTCGGTGTGCAGGTCAAGGGTATAATACATGTACATCACAGGGAACCGGTTCTTTGTAAAGATTTCATTTGGTTGCTCCACCCAGGCTGTCTGTGGAGCCCACGTAATGAGCAGAGAGATTCCAAACACTTGGTTGGACGCTTAGCAAGCAGCCTTTGACGAGATATTGATGCAAGTCAGTGATGATCGCTTTTTTATACACACCGCGGCACACGCCCTACCGCCGCGGCATAATAAAGAATATCGTTAGACCATACCATGCCCTAGTGCTGCTCCTGTGGTGGTTGGTGAGGTTCGCTCACCTGAGCCTGCTCGTCGGCATAGTGAGCGAAACATTGATTCGTCAGTCATGAAAATTTTAACAAAGGATTTGATACAAATCAATTTATACGGTCTACTACTTTTAGTAGCTGGAGTTTGGTTTATTTGATCTAAATGGAAGGTGCTAGATCGATTATACCTTGATTCCTAAACCAATTATTGTTAAAACTACTTACGTGACCTACAACTAAGTAACCGCTTTTCCGCTAGTCGGCGACAACCCCTACCAACAACCCCTACTGATACTATTGATAACATATTTCGTATACGGTTGCGTTTGTTTTCTTTGTCACAGAGCTACCAAATATTAATTGATGAATACAACTTCCTTATTTTCAGTGGTGCATCCTACCGGCGAGGGTTCATTATTTTTCGTTACCGTTTGTGAATGCATTGTATGTTTAACATGCCATATGCGGATGAGTAAAATTCAACGTAGGCCCAACACTACTTCTGAATTCAAATATTCCATTCTCTCAACTTTTTTTTCTTGGCACTTATATAAGGAAAAGTGAAAAGTATTTCGCTTTCAACCGTTCGGATCCTCCCCAGACCCCATTTTTGCATGGAAATCTGCCCCCCCCCCCCCGACAGAATCCTGCTCGTGACAGTACATTATAATACAAATAATGTAAGACAGTCAGATCCATAAACAACATACACAGCTTCCATCTTTCGGATCCTTAAAACAATATTTGGATTGTTAGTGATTTTTAAATGCCGTCAAATAAACTTTGATGACAACGCAATACAATACTCCGGGAATTTGGTCCAACTAAATTGAATGACTGGTCTGTCTCTCTATTAATAAGAACGGGCCCCTGTCATAGAATGCCGAATCATATTTTTCAAAGACTCCAAAACGCCGATTCGGTATTTCCGTTGTAAAAAACAAACAAAAAACACGCAAATGTTTAAATAATTAATATACGCGCTAAAGACATCGACACGAAAATTCGAATAGTATTATTTGTTTGAATAGGTTCTTTTATAATACCTTGTTATGACTTGACAATAAGTTATGGATTAAGAGGGAATAGAACAATTCATTTCGCAAATATACAGAAACAATATATTGTTCCAATTTAAAATCGTATAAATCAATTTATTTTTGTAACGTTCACGGTTCAACACTTATTTTTCGAAAAGTGCCACTGCAGAACTGACTACAGAAACCGAAATTTCGCGCTTGTTGCGATTTAGTCCCTCGCTTACCTTAGTACAAATCAACTGACTACGATATATCGTAGTACGGGTATATAAGTAAGTATGCACAAATGGTTGGCTGTCAGATGTCCTGGATATATCGGGGGTTCGGTTGGATGGACGTTGCGGGATCGAATGCTGTTCACGGGATTAAATAGTTAGGTATCGACCTGCTCCAAGCATTTTCCAACAGAGCCGTGAACATTCAACCTTGAGGAACCTGGGCGCCCCACATGGCCTCCTAATCCATATTAGATCACGAGCTAGCTAATGATGCTGTTGTTGTAGCCCACAATTCAAAAACAAGATGTGCCAATGCTAATGGAAATCCCTTTGTTTTAAGATACCCACGCCAAGCGCTTTCATTCGCTGGCGATTGTGTTGAGAATGACACATTTCATTATCATATCAAATAAAGAGCCGGGATGGGATAAAGCAGCCTCATCTTGAGGTGGGCTTGTTTTTATTCACCAGCTTACGAAGAAAACACGGAGCTGTCCGACTTGCAATAACGATTTATTAGTTACTATATCTAAAATAAAAAGCGGCGCCAAAACAGTCAATGAAACAGTGCTAAAGTTGAGATTTCTATCTCTCATAACCATAATACATTCATAGTTTCTGTCTAGAAAATTGATGTAGTCGTAGGGTAAATCTCTCCCCCGACTAGATTGTTTACTACTACTTCCTAGTAACCCCGCCAGCGCGGAGACAAGTCGCAGCAGATAGAGCACGACAAATAGCAAAGAAAAAGTTTTTCTAAAGTAAAAATAACCTTAATTTCCGCAAGATGAGAAATATGAGACATCTGTATTATCAACTCAACTTTCAGACATTTGCAAACTTGCGTGACATTAATTTAATTCTTAAAATGAATCTCAAATTGTTTAGAATAGAATTTGTGAACAAGGTACACTGTTCTTCTTGTAAACTTGTATGTATAAGCCAAAGTTTGTATGTCCTAACTCATAATACAACATTGCTATAGCAGAGCTCTTTACATATTTTACCTCTATAGGGATCTCCCGCGGGTGTATCCAATGATTTGTAAATACAATAATGATAGTTTTGCTACGACCCATAAATAATTCAGAACAGAAACTACAGATCAGACTAATTATTGGCCATGGCCAGTAAGAAGGTGGTAACGCACTGAAATAATGGGAAAACACTGAGAGCATGAAAAGTTTAAACACAAATATTAAATTGAATGGACATTTTTAGATAAATGAAGAAGCAATTTAAAAACGGTGAGTATAACATAATGAAATGGGGTGGACTGTTAATTAGTTTTCGTAGCGGGCAATGCGGTATGACTATGAGCCATTTTCTATTAGAGTATTATTTTTTGATTCCCTTGCGAACGTGTCGCTATAGATTTTCGTAAGCTCAAGCACTCTTCCCTCTCCCCCATTATTCGATAAAAACCTAAAAGCCACGCCGTTCACTGTAAACGTCTTAGCTGGACAAATTCACGCTCTGTTGCTTTGTATCGAATAACGATCGTTGGTCAGCGAGCAAGCAGTGCTGCTTGGGCCTATACTTGGCCAGCAAGGCGTCAGCAAGGCGCGAGCACTGCGCATAACATTATACAGACAGACTGGAGCTGGAGACGAGTGGGCAGAATGTGGAGGGCATCTTTCTCAATATTCTCTCTCTGCACAAGTGTAGGCCTACTAGTACTACGTGCCCCCCGGACCTGCCGGTGCTAGCAACGCCAGCCATATGCCGCATGCGAGACCAGCGATGACAATGCTTCCCCGAGATATTAAAAATATATTTTATCCTTTTGATACTGAAAACATGAATTGTAATGCGGAACTTAAAAAAAAAGTTGAATTCTTGGTGTTGTTCCATCGATATCAGTTGAAAAGCTACTTACATAATCAGCGCTGATTATTGTAATTTATTCAGAAAGAAACAAATGGTCAAAGAATAATAAAAAAAATCAATACAAGCATGTTTTGTGCTGAATTGATTGGGGATTGGGTACAGATTGATTGACTATAAGACCAAACAGTTTTTGGCATTTTACTTTTGTAAGAAAGTGTCTGCACTATGCCCATGCTTCACAATCGATTCCACATGGAAACCATACAATCGCGACTAATGGGCTTACAGCATAGTATGGGAATTATGTTTTGCCTCGGAAATGTGCACTGAAAATGTTTGTCGCGGAAAAATAATTTAGCCTATATTTATTTATTTATTTAAACCATATTTTATTGCAAAACAATAAGCATTTAAAATAGTATATTCTTATTTATTTAAACCATATTTTATTGCAAAACAATAAGCATTTAAAATAGTATATTCGATTGTAACTGCTGCCACTTGGATTGTAGAAACTGAAACAGTTCCGCGTCGAAAACAACCCCCAAGCATACTTCCCATTACGCAGCTAGCTCAACCCTCACCCCATTGCCACATCACATTTCATTATACACGGCAGTAATACCATTTGCGGTATTACACGAAACTGAACCGGATACAAGCTTATGTGGGTGGAACTAGGGTTGTATCGTGGTGAGAAAGCCAAGGTTCGTATAACAAGGTGTACCGATAAAGGCAAAGTAATGTGCATAATGTACATTGTACACGATTATAGGCCCTATTGTCAGTGTACCAATTTCTTTAAATAACTTTAGCTAAAATTAACTAGGTGGAGACTGGTGTGCCCATATGTGTTTGTGGAGGGGGAACGCTGAAGTTCTCCGAATATTCAATCATATTGAACGAAGGATGATATTTTTATACTGAAGTGAATGAACCAAATAGAATTTAGGTTGAATGGCGTTTCCACCCCGTCCCGTGCCCCGGATATTGTAATTTGCGTTTACTTTTTTAGTCAAGGC
Organism: Sweltsa coloradensis; assembly: GCA_024449915.1. Taxonomy (NCBI): domain Eukaryota; kingdom Metazoa; phylum Arthropoda; class Insecta; order Plecoptera; family Chloroperlidae; genus Sweltsa; species Sweltsa coloradensis. Next base: position 1,102,270 of record JAMZAV010000075.1, read on the forward strand.
ATTTTGTTTATTTATAGAACAAAGAAAGATAACTAAATACTAATGATAAGAGGCCTGCAAACTGCAATCTGAAAGTGTAATTTCTATTTATATGTATGTGGTAAGACTCGTGTGAACTACTCATAGAAAGAAACCACTAAACTTGCCATTCCCCTGAATTTATGATCTTTAGTTTTTAGGAGCATGCATACAACTTCCTTCGGTGTTTGAATGAGGATTCTGTTTTCTTCAGTAGGTATCGATAATGACAATGATAGCGACCGGACCGCTTATAGTTATAAAAGTAATAAGCTCTCTGATTTCATTTTGATCCAATACCACAAGGTCTTCCAATCAACTTTTCTATTTTCCCATGATGGGATAAGCCAGCGACTCAGCCGGTTCGTCCACTCATAATTGGAAGCTTGTTTAGAGATCGGCTCGACGAAGAATGGATGATATCGATTGAAAAGCTTAACTTACGGATTGAATGTGGCGTCTTATTCCGCAACAACCTGGTCGATCTATCCCTTCATGTCCAAGGAGATGTAACTCAAACTCGAGTCATCGCCCGAGGTAGTTGAAATAAAAATACAAAATACAAAATGCAATAAAATATCATGCAATTTGTTTTAACTTAGTTTTCAAACTTGTATAAAAGTTTGCTTTATATTCCAATTTTATAAAACAGCACAAAACCGAACGCAATTTGTCAAAGGATTCCTCGAAGAAAACGTAGAGACATCAAACAAAATGATAAGTTGACATATCCGATTACTTCTTGTTCTGAACAACAAATTGAAAAAGTACCCGTAACAAATAGACCTACACATCTTTCAATCCATTGTGTCTATCTGTGATCTCTCTCGTTTGTAATCTTTTTCCCTCTCGGCTCAAGATACTGCAGCCTACCGTTCAGTTTTCCATACCACAAGACACAAGAAAAGTATCCCACTGGGTAAGATAGCCACTAAGGAGACTATAACCTAAAATATGCGTTTACGTTGGGCTCTCGTTTGCAGTCTCCTAAAATACCTACACTGAGCAAGAACACAAAAACAAGGCCCTACAAATACAATTTTTAGACCAAGCTCAGATCACTGTAAAAAAGATGTGTTGTTTGTGCAAAGATTCGTCCACATAACGATGATCTGTGTGTGTATTTTTTGTAGTAAATATAATGATTCGCTGGACATAGCAATTATTATAAAAAACTAAAGACTTTTAAAAAATCGAGGATCGGAGTATGCGAATTCCGTTAGGTACCACCGTCTATCATAATTTGGGCGTTAATCTATCGACCAGCGGTCAATGTACAGAGAACAAAATAAAAAAATCGTAACAAAAAGATTTTTTTTCTAAGTAATTATTAAAATTTTAAACATGTGTATTGTGCAGCCAATATTCAAAAGTATTAAATAGAATTAATTATTTTTCTTCGTTGACAGAAAATTTAGGTAATGTCAATCATATCGACAGGCAACGGGGCAAACAGTCAGCTGTTTTAAACAAGTTGTCATAATAACAATATTGGGCGTTTGCAGTGACCCGTCAATCAATCTACGAAATTGTTTTGACGTCAGTTGTATTTATAAACGAGTTGTCCTTGCAATGATGCTATTCGTTGTTGCGTCAACACCGTTACGTTTCATGTAACGCGTAAGAAAGATTGCGAGTGGAGAAACGCAAACGTGCGTGGGCGGCCGGGCGGGGCTAATGGGGTTGGGTAAACTTAATCACCTTATTCTTATCAGTTATTGATTCTCGAATGACAAATTTGTTTTCTGATCGATTACCGTTGAAACTGATTGCGAATGTATGTTAAAACGATTCGCCTCTGGCTGGAGAAGCAATTGCCGATAGATTCGAACAGCAGGATGCTAGCAGTCTAACAATGCATTGTTCGATAGAAATGAGAACTTGTAAGTGACAAGAATTAATTTGTTAATTTTTAGAGCCATTGATTGGATACACTTGGATTTGGTTTCTTCTCGCTCCGCTTATAGACACAGCACATGCAGGCTATACTTTTTTTCTGTTTGTGGACTTCCGCTCTGCCTCTTTGGAGATTCGGTTGCATGGCAACTGTTGGAATTTTATTTCACGTACATCATAAACGAAAAATCCAAAACCCTTTAAAAAACTTACAATTCTGTATCGTAGCTAGTTAACTAAACCACAAGTATATTTTAATATGTTTTGACTTTCGTTCACTGTTCAAATTGTAAATAAATACAATGTGTTTTTTTCTTCACATTATGTGTTTTGGCGCTGGCCCCCTCTTGCCTCAATTACTTGTTGTATTGTTATGTATTCATTCATCATGGCTGATAAATATTAAAGCAAGTTTATTTGCAACCTCTATATTATAATACTCTTGATTTATAATCAACTCATTTATCTTAGTTGTAAAACAACTACATTAATAGGGACATAACACTACATCAGAGAGCACCAACATCAACAACACTGCTCTCTAGTGGTCAGGTGTTACTGTGGCAGGTCTATCAGTCAGTGGTAAAACTCAAATGTCATGCCATAGTCCATGGATAATCTCGTCCCGTGGTCCATGATCCCCATGGTATGCACACCCCATTTCGCTGGATGGAGTACATTGCATTATTTAGGTAACTATAATTTTGATTTTTGTTCCTATAAGTACCGCCCCCCCCCCCCCCCCCCCAAAAAAACAAGCAAGATTAGCTAAAAGCCGAACTTCCAGTTGTTTTTAAAATAAACATTAAAATCAGTAATATATCAAGGATAACTGGATTTAAAGTCCAGATTAAATTTGGCGGAACACTTACCTACTAAATGTATCTGGAGTTTAGTAGTTCGCATGGTCGAACCCGCCCTACGAAAAGCGTATAAGAGTACTATATTATATACAATTCGTTCAAAACTCACACTTTCGTTTACCAGTACGAAAATCTGTAAAAGCATATCCTATCAAATCAGTTACATCAGATTACTATTATAAAGGCAGATACGTATTTCCTACATTCCAGATTAGCGGAACGAGAAGAAAGTGGTCGGTTATCCATCAATTGCATGTCCCAGTCGGTGACGTAACTAAATGATGACGATAATTTATACTACTAGGAAGCTTCGCAAACGCTTTTTCAGGCGCGTTGTTGGATGAGGGTAATTGTTCAAAATCGAAAAAAGGGTAAAATTGCGATTTTCATAAGAAATAATTATTCGATTACGCTAAATTTACACGCGAATATATTGAATCATAAAATTAAGGTTCTGTGAAAAAATTATTACAATCGGATAAAGCATGTAGATGTTATGGGTCATTCTTGAAAAACTTGCCTTTTTGGAATTTATTTTTTTCAAATATAATTTTGATTTGTTGACTGCCTCGACTACATGATATTAAGCAGAAACCATCTGTTGATACATAAACAGTAATGATTTGTAAGATTTTTTTATAAATGGCACGGGAAAAAAAGATAGGCAGGACAGCATACAAAAAAACTCACCTGTGTTACTTTTTTGTTTAATGTTTTTAGTGACAAGCAGTTCCTAGATTTTCTTGAAGAGATAAATTATAGAAAATGTTCATAGTATAGTTTAAGAATTTATATGTATTGATTCATTCAAGAAGTATTTGCTACACAAAAAATGTGTTTTTACTCACCTTTGTTACTAATGATCAATTTTTCAACTCCTTTTTTTACTTTTTATTGAGAAAAAATTTGTTTGTATTGATTGTTTTAGATGTATCACAGTACTTTAACTAGGCAAACAGCATACATGCTTAACAATGGTCACTTTTATCACAATTATTCCTGAAATTTGAAATTATATGCGGTAACATAGGTGAGATATGGTAACAAAGGTGAGATTTAGTAACGTAGGTGAGAAATAATTTTCCTATTTAACACAAAAGCCTTGAAATTCTACATCAAATGTAAACTCATCTCTTCGAAGTGGTCTTGGCAACCTAATGTACTGAAATTTCATATAAATACTCACCTATGTTACTCAGAATCTCACCCGTGTTACTTTTTAGTAACAGAGTGAGGGTAACAAAAGTGAGATTTTAACCTAAAAATATTCATAATTAATGTCACACATGCTTGTTTTCCTTGTCAGTATTATCAATGGGTTCTGGTATTGACTGCCCTGTTAAGTAATTTATAGTAAATAATGTACCTAAAACATTACCTCAAATTATCTAGGTAACAAAAGTGAGATTGAATTAAAATACTCCCATCAAATTACAGTAGAAAGATGATAATTTTCTTCATTTACATGATACACACATACCAGCCATCTTGTTAGACAGGAAACCACAGCCTTGTCATGCTTGCACTGAAGGTTCTGTTTAGGGCGGGAATTTTCAAATGCAAACTTGGTAACAAGATGAGGTAACATAGGTGAGGCAACAATAGAGCCACACATAAAATATGTCCAACAATGAATTAATGGAATGATACTTCATTTATGATACCTAAAAGATAGGTTAAGGTAATATTGATGTCTTAAAATTAAGCATACGGTTATTAATAACTATTTCTAGTACAAATGAAACCGGAAAGTTTAGATTCTTGTCTAGGACACAACTTTTATCACACTTTTGACAAGTTATTTAATTTTTGGTACTAATTTTGAACAGAAGTATGTGAATATGATTTTTGAATTCAGAATTAATGCTTCAATATAAGCTATTAAGGTTTAAAACTTGTATGAATATTAAAAAATAAAAATGTGAAAGTGAAGTGACGGGGCTTGGGCAAGTTTCAAGATGACCCTTATAAGTCGAAGAAATTTTAAAAATAAAAAAATCGTAAAATTGCCTTTATCATGAGGAATAATTTTTTTCTTGCGCTCTAATTTCACACGAATATATTAATTCATAAAATTAAGGTTCTGTGGAAAAATCATTACATTCGAATATATCATGTAGGTGTTATAAGTCGAAGAAATTTTTTAAAAATTGAAAAATATCGTAAAATTGCGATTTTCATAAGAAATATTTTTTCGGTTGCGCTCAAAAACGTTCTAAGTTCTAAGTTCAGAGATTTCGAAGGTCTCCAGAAAATGTCATGGCATTTGGAGTATCGGTGTAGCCGGAATCGTGCTAACAGACAGACAAAAAATACAAAAAGAAAAAAGAAAAAAAAAACATTCCGGATTTTTTTCTCCAGTGTAGTGAAATGAAATCTTCGCTTCACTCGCTACGCTCATCCAACAATCAGTCGTAATTCGTAACTGCACTGAAACAAAGTTCGCCGTGTAAAGTTAGTTAGTTAGTGTTGTTTTAGGGCACTCAACAGTAGAGTTATCAGTGAACAAGCAAGTTAGAGAATGGCTCGTAAAACGTTATCTCTTCTTTTGTACATTGTTAATTAAATAACTCAAATCCAATTTTACACTCACTTGTGTACAACGACTTGACGTGGCTACATTCCAAGGCTCGGCTAAATTTTAGCACCATCCCATCAACATCTTGATGGTAATGAAGAAGCAAGGCCGTTGCAAATGAAATTCAGAATTAATTTTCACTATAGCGTTCTGGTGCGGTGTTGAAAGATACAATGAGCTGATGGTTGAGAAATATCGGTAAATAGAAGACCTCAAAGTACCATACGGACAAAAATAGCTCTCGAGTCTCGAGTGCTGTATGGCTCCACTCTCCCGTAGAACGAACAAAAAGGACCAGCAGGTAAGTATAAAGATATTAATTTAATATGATGAAGATGATGAATTTTATTGCCCACGCCACAACAAAGTTTTTAAAAATATATCATCGACAACCACTTGACAAATACTATATCTTGTAAAACGATCTTTTGGATGATAATAAAAAAAATAAAAAAAACAAACAAACAAACAAAACAAACAAACAACAAGCAGAGGATATAATATATCTTGCTCAATTCGATGCACTTATGGGACTCCCGTCTCGTTGTCAATAAAGAATAAAGAATATTATAATTATCTAACTCGTATATGCTGCCCCTATTCGGTTTGCCTTTCGGGAACTGTCTCTGGCAAACGCATTTGAGTTTTATTAGGTTCTTTGGAGCTTTCACGCCCGCGGTAAGTATGAGTGATTGGTTCTCCGGGATGTGACTAAAAATATTGAAAAGCATGCGAAAGCTGTCAACACAGGCGGCGAAAAGTAAAGTAAATATTTGTATTCACATTCAACGCGGTGACGCGGCTGAATACGAAACGACGTGTTTGTTGATCTCATGACTTTGACATACATTCATCAATTACTTTCTGGGGCTGGTCAATAACATCAACAAAACCATGTACAATTTTGGATTTATCAAGATACCGTAATGCTCAATTCTTGTAAATTGCTTGGCACTGGCATTTGTATATAATGAATGTATATGTTATTTTAAAATATACATTGCTTAAAGGTACATTATTATAGTAGAATTGTTATTGTTCACTTGTCGAGAGAATTCGCAAGCAATTACAGAAATGAACGACATTTGCGGAAAACTCTGTTTTTGTTTTGTTTTGTGGGATTCGAAAGTGTGCTGAGCCCCATGTGAATGTGGTCCCAGAACTCCCACGCATACGAATAAGATGTCGCTTAACCGCATCGTTCAAAAATAAAGAAAGTGTTATTATTTATGAACGTATCACATTGTTACTTTTTAGTAATTTGCAAACAAAATTGTATTCGAACCCGCGTCATATCATCCATGCATATCGATGCACCTGGGTAGGATCTTACCTTCAAATGACAATGAAACTTCACTACGCAGTAAAGCCAAAGGTTTATCTTTTTAGACCGAATTTATGTCGGTACAATTACAAATAACCTATACTCGGAATTGTTAAAAATTTACTTCAAATAATAAAGAACCTAAGTACTATTTAAATATACATGTATATTTAGAGGATTTACGATATTCCCACAAAACGTCACGTTTTGCTTTTGAGCGTACGTTTCACTAATATATGCTAGAATTCATCCCATTTCATTTGAGAAAAGCCGGACCCCTATCCATGTAATTTAGCAACATATTCCCGTAGGCTGCTTGTTGAGCGTATCAGAACTCAGAAGTATGTCAGAAGGGACTCGCTAGTAGCTAACCCCTTGCACACGAACCATGTCTCATGCATACTTGATGTTGCACCCTGGAAATGTTTCACGGTAATTGCGTTCCTTCACAGGGCCCTCGAGACGCCACTTCTTTGATAGTCCCACAGGAATACTAGGGAGAGAGGAGAGGAGAATATTGTCGGTAGAATCACCCTCCATGCAACGGTCATTACCACTACACAATACAACCTGTCAACTCGGTGATTCTCTGCAGGGTGTTTATTCGCCGATACCGTCAACAGCACATTCCACACGAAACTGTATAAACAACATGTACGCTTGATTCAACCAATATACTGAAATCGGTAATTAAAATGATGTATGCGATCAAGGTAGCCATTAATTAAATATGCACGCGACGATAAATTTACGATATTACGTACACTCTACGAAGCGCTTGAGTATCAAATTAGTAAAAAATGAAGGCCTGTAATTATGTTGATCATTAATCACCAACTCTGTACCCGTTTAATAAAACAGAATAATTACTCAGTGGATCACGTCCAACTACGATAAAAGGCGATGGAGACTTTTCATTTAAAATTCGATGTTGTTTCTACAATAGATGATTTTAAAGCCATAGGGTCCTTGATATTGGCATAGTCTCATTCATGATTCGCTCAACCAATAGATCCGAATAATGGGTGTTGGGTGGACGTAACAAAACAGTATATACGAATGAAATACCTAGTCAATTAAAGTTTGAAGAGGAATCTGTTAGTAAGGTAAGATGCCAAATAACCAACAGCTCAACAAGAAGACTTCATTTTTTAGCATAAACGGGCGTAAAAAAAAACATTTAAAATTAGATTTGATGTCACTGTCGGTTATAAGTTAACATGTGAATTAATTTGTGCTTGATTGTGTAATGCTTTTCATCTGTTGGCAGAATGCATTGATAAATCTTCCAACCAACGCAGTAAAATTGAGATTCAAATTCATTTGCAATTAGGCCTAACTGTCAGCCATTTGAAATTGTGCATCACTGAGCATGTATAGTCCTTTTCTATATCAATGGTGAAATTATGTCAACTCGATCAATGTTCGGAATATTTCACAAAACAAAACAAAACAAAGTAAAATGAAATGAGTTATTTGGACTGTACAAATAACCTCGCAAATAACTCATTACATTATTAACCTCACCTGCTCTAAAAGTTTCATCATTACATTAAAAATGTTTTTGTTTCCAAAGTAACGTATCTAGCCTCATAATCCAGTCAAATAAGATCTTGTATTGGCGTTTAGAGGGAAAAAATGCGAAGAGCCTGAATTATTGCAGAGACCTTACTAAAATTTTCTTATCAACATATTAAAACTCCCCTACTATCGGACTGGAGCTTCGGCGGCCAAAACGTGTTCAAGTATGTCTCCAAAATGGTTGGACTTCGACAAAATGTTGCGACGAAAATATTCACAATCAATTTCCCTACACTAGGCCGCTTCGCGAACGCTTTTTTTAGTCGCGTTGATGGATGAGCTTTTTTAAATATTTCTGTACAATGATTACGTCAGAATCGGCTCAAATATCACGAAAATATCGTATTAAAAACCGAGGAAAAAATCGTTTAAGTACGATTCCTATGAGAAATTTTTTCAAATGTCTCTAAAATCACAACATATATAATTTCAGTGATTTTAAACGTTCCCATAAAGTTTCATCAAGATCGGAGTAGCCGTTTGCCCGGTCGCGGGCCAAATACACGAAAATATCTTTTTTTTAAATCGAAATAATCGTAAAGTACGATAATCATAAAAATATTTGATCGATTGTACCCAAAAAAAGTGTCTTAAGTTCAGAGATTTCGAAGGTCCACTCAAAATTTTATCAAGATCGCATATGCGTTGTGTGTGCGCATATGCGTAGTGCGCAATCAAAAAGAAGAAAAAAGAAAAAAAATGAGCTAAATTTTTTTGGGGGTCAGTGAAATTGAAGTCTTCGCTTCACTCACCCAAAAATGGTATTTACCATACTTTTGGTAGGGGCAACGATGACGTCACAAAAACCTGCTATGTGTTGATTATTTAAATATTATAGCTGATTTCCTATATTTTGTACACCCAGCACAGAATAATTGCTAGTAGGTAATTAGTCCAAAAAGTTTATTCCGAATGTAAAAAACATTTTCTATAGCGCTTTGAAAGCTTCTGTTCGTAACTATAAAAAAAAAATACTAACAACGAAATTGGTTAGTGCAATAACTAAAAATTTTCGCTATTCCAATGTTGGTATTTCCTCCAAATTTCCATATTTGACTTATCAATTATTACCAGGGATTTACGCACTAAATTACATTGGAGGAAAAATTCTTGCTACAGCCACAAACAAATTTTAAAATTTATAATATGCTGCCAATTCCTAATTAAAAACACACACAAAAAAATCTTAATAATATTGTGAATATTAGGAATTGGCTGCCACATTGGATTTTAAAATTTCCCCCAGTGTAATTTAGTGCGTAATAATTGATTTTATAGGAAATGCAAACATTGAATAAAAAACAGTTTCGAGTGATTGCACGAACCAATTTATACTATTTTTTTTTTATTGCGACGGAAATTTACTGTACGCTATAGAAAGTTTTTTTCATTCGGAATAAACTTTTGCAATTCTGTGTTGGGTTGGGTGTATAAAATAGGAAATCATCTGGTACTTGAATAATCAACGCACATACCACGATTATGTGACGTCACCGTTGCCCCTACCAAGAATATAGTACTCACTATTTTTGTACGGGATTTGATGGGGAATATTTTCGCTATTGAAATGTTTTGTCAAAGTCCAACAATTTTGTAAAATAATCAAACACGTTTTCAAACACGAAGCTCCAGTCGGATCGCAGGCGAGTTTTAGTACATGTTGATAAGGAAGGTTTTTTTTAGGTCTCTGCAAAAATTGAGCTTCTTCCCAATTTGTTATCTAAAAATACTTATTTCACAGGATTACTAACCCTCGCAAGGTTTCGTGTCGTATTTATGTATTACTTTTCATAAGCCAGTGGCAAACTGTCAACATGTTGTCAATCGCTGATCGTGGATAGGAAAACGACATGATAATGTACTCGTAAACAAACTAATTATTACGTAGTAGCCTCAAGCTGTTTCTAGTAGTTAGCGACATTAGTCATCTTGGGTGTCCATTGATGACTACTAATGAAGTGACATAAAGATTCAATAGGAGGGGGAAACCAAACCGGCCTGACGACTACCTGATGCGTCACCGTCTCGGCACACTTGAGTGATAAGTGACACACGCCTTCCATGTTATTACAAGACACTGTTTAGCTACAAGAGCAAGTGTAATTCATTAGTAATACTTGTCTGTGATTGGGAGTTCCACAGTAGGAACGTGCGTCATCCTTGTTGATAGAAAAAGAGATTGGCCGAGATTCTAACCTGGGTCACAAATGGTTGCACTGTGTGACCTTCGCATTTAGTATCTTGATCGGCGAGGTTTTACCGGCCGTTGTGAAATGTTGCTTCGGCCTTAGCAGCAGATGAAACACATTTTAAGCGAGAGGTTTCTAATGTGGAAACCAGTTTGTAGGTTAATTGTAAAGACGGTGTCTATTAGATAAATAGCAATTTAATGTGCATCACAAAATTTACTTTGGTCTTGGTCCACAAGTCAAATTGAACAACAGTTTGTTGAAAGAAAGAGATAGGATCATCAGTGTGTATATAGTATATGTTAGTACTTTAGACAGAAATTAAAAAAGTGGCTACACCGGGGATCGAACCCGGGACCTTGGCTTTCCGGGCCATGCTCTTACCAACTGAGCCATGCAGCCACCAAATTAATTCTGTCTAATTCTTGGTCTGTTTGTATATGTTTGGTGGAGGTGCCGGGTTCCAGGCTATATTTAAAGGCATAGGCATCACGACTATTATAAAAGGAATGAAAACGTATGCCTACCAATTATTTGTTGGAGGAAAAATTACAATTTTTGTTGTCTATTTGTTTTTAGTTTTGATTTGATTTTTGATTTGATTTTTAATATGAGAGGGGGGTGATTTTAAAAAAAAAGGTTTAAATGTTTAGGAAACTATCCGTTTTTGCCCATTCCTACCATAAACCTGGAATGGGATATGGTTTGTGGAACGCCATAATGCAAATGTAATCTATAGCTGATAACAGTCGGTCTCAGTCATATTTGGTCATAGGGGCAAACTCTCCTAGATCATACCCAGGCCGGTCACGGGTGGACGTCTGGAGATTTAGTTATATTGATGTTGGGACGTGGCGTGCGGTCAGCGAAAGCCTCTGGGAATCGCTAAGTACAGAAGAGGATAATAGTTTGTGCAAGCCACGAAGAGGTCCCACGCTGCACGGAGAAGTGGTTTTCGTGGTTTGCGTGCTGATGGACGTGCATTACAGACCGGGCCAACACTAGGTACAGGACAGGATTGATGTGGATGCGGAAGACGTTGAGGCGTGTCTCACTCTCATCTCATAGCATAGCAACAACGACGTCGAGTTGAGTTGAGATGATCGATGGCAAGTTATCCTACCGTCCCCATCACACAATCCATCCACTTTCGCTTTTCAACCATGCATTCACAAGGTACACTCGAACCGTTAGCCAGGGCCAGGCACACTTTTTGCATTGGTTACTCGTTACACATGCTGTGGGCATGGACTTTCAACTGAGCAAGCTACGTATAACGGTAACAAACTTCAATACACTAAGGATGTCGGGGATTGAACTCGTAGCCTCGCTAGTGATTTCGAATCCTAAGAGACTGGTACTGAGTACATATTATACACTACTGAGCGTAATTGGTGCATTGAGCTACCGATGTGGTATGTGGATTTTCTGTTGTTCTGTGAAAAAATCATTACTAAGTTGAAGATTTTTTTAAATTAATTTAAATTAAAATAAAAAATTTCGATTTTCAAATTTTCGATTTTCATAAGAAATAATTATTCGATTGTACTCAAATTTCACACGAATATATTAATTCATAAAATTAAGGTTCTGTGAAAAAATCATTACAATCGGATAAAGCATGTAGGTGTTATAAGTCAAAGAATTGTTTTAAAAAAGAAAAAACCCGTAAAATTCGATTTTCATAAGAAATAATTTTTCGATTGCGCTCAAATTTCACACGAATATCTTAATTCATAAAATTATGGTTCTGTGAAAAAATTATTAAAATCGGATAAGCATGTAGGTGTTACAAGTGGAAGAAATTTTTTTTAAATCGGAAAAAATCGTAAAATTGTGATTTTAATGAGGAATAATTTTCCGATTGCGCTCAAAAACGTGGCAGTTCGAAGTTCAGAGATTTCAAAGGCCTCCATAAAATTTAATCGCAATCGGAGTATCGGTTTAGCCGGAATCGTGCTAACAAACAGACAAAAATACCAAAAAAAGAAAGGAAAAAAAAGAAAAAAAAACATTCCGGATTTTTTTCTCCTGTGTAGTGAAATGGAATCTTCGCTTCGCTCGCTACGCTCGCTACGCTCATCCAATAATTTCTATGTTATTCTAAAAGGGCAAATAAGCTTCTTATAGCCTACGTATCGTCGCAAGCCTACATATAAAAAACAACAGTGATTCACATTTTTTAAATACGATGTGTGGGCTTCAGGCCTATATTCTCATCTAAATTCTAAATAATTTATAGAGACAAAAATATGTTTAAAATATTGGTCCCGTTTGGCCACACGAAATCTGTAAATAGTCGATGAACAATATCAATATACATTCTATGGACTTGGAGAACTCGCAGGAAAAAATCGGTGACTTACGTGGAGAAATAAGTGATTCTGCCAGAGTGTGGAAACAACTAGAAAATGATGATTTTCCTGCGCATGTAGTTCGAAAACTACCAAAGTACTGCACTATCCGCCAGTCCGCACCCAAGCAAAGAGTACCCAAACCTTTGCCCACCCATTTATCCAATGTATGTTGTCTATCTACCAAAGTAGGCCTACTGCACTATCCGCCAGTCCGCACCCAAGCAAAGAGTACCCAAACCTTCGCTCACCCATATATATATAATTTCAAAAAGTATAAACATAAAATGCCTAAACACATTTTATTGTGAATTTATGTTTTATTAACTATCTATATCTAAGTATATCTTAATACCTTAATTACTACCTTCACCTATTACCTGCCTTAAAATTATCTCAAGTTTTTATGTTTGCAGCAGTTCTTTTCCCATTTTTTCCTGTTATATTTACATTATTTTTGGAGTACCTATCCCTAGGCCTATATCTAAGTAAATTTGTGTAACATTAATTTAAAGTAGAAAGTTAAGGGGACGTGCTCCCAGGTATTTCTTGTATTATTTATTTTTGTGTAATGTCTACAACTGTAAAATAAAGAATTTGTTTGTTTAAAAAAAAATCCAATGTATTGTCTACTAAATGCCAAATGGATGGTCCACTGCTTGAGTGAACTGTTCAACTGGAGAGGGGCAATTACTGAGATTACGTTCCACAATAACATATGAATCTGACATGAAACAAGTGGTCACGGTAGTTCGATTTATAATATTCCTAATTATTTGTCCACGTTCACAAAGACGGTGACAACTTCATGGGGCGTTATGGCGGAAAGCAAGGGTGGGTCTTCCTGTATGGATAGAAGTGACTGAAGGGTGAATGAATAACAACCTCACCCTATGAATAAATTATTCGAATTGCTGGCTGCTTACCGTGAACACGCAAGTCTTTCGATTGGAACTTAGAATACCCTTATGGGTTGGCAAAATATGCTTTTGTACTTGGAAGACCAAACCTTTGAATCGTAAATGGCAAGTTATTACTTTGTCTTGACAAAACCGAAGAAACTTAAACAACTTTATAATTTTATTCCCATCACGTGCTTCTCACAGCAAATAGTTCACCGCATCTCACACATCATCTCGCAATATTGCGTAAAAACTCAATGCACAGGCGAATTAGAAAACTATCCGAAACGTCATGATCACATCCCGCACCGGTATCCACTGCGAGCAACAGTAAAAAGTATTTGACGTAGCCTACAACAACGCATAACCTTGAAAGTTGAAAAGTATGAAAACCAAAGACGACATTTAATTTGGGGGCAACAAAGTGTCAACGCTTGAACGATTAGATTAGAATGAAGGCGCTATCTGCTACTGATAACGGCTGTTGAACATGATGAAGACTGGGGGACGCAGAATGACACGCTGTGCGATAACATCTTCGTATCGGAGATGCACAAATCCTCATGCTTTGGACCCTAGTGGGGGAGTGAGTTCTCCCCCACGACTTCATCGGCTATTGCTGACGGCAGGGGCCCGGCTGACGTTCTTATCTAAGCTATACTAGGTAGAGGTATCGATAAAAAAAAACACCCATCGCGTCACTGCCAGATAATTTGTCATTCTTTCCGTCCGACAGCACCCTCGAGAAGATTGCCAGTAAGATGGACATGCCGTGAGCAAGCAGAGCAAATCGAGCAAAATTAGATTTTCAAATTTCCAATATTGAAGTTCACCCAGCCGGGTCGAGCCCAAACTTGAAATTATATTTTCCTTGTGCGATACCTGATGTATGTAGAGTAGGCGGCGTCTATACGGTGTTGGCTCGGGTGGTTTGGGGCACAGGTCCGCAACGTTTGAAGGGACGTGTCAAAAAGACAGGCGAGACGTGGTACTGAATCTTCCAGAGATGCACACGGTTACTTTGGAATAGGTATGTAGGTAGGTAGGTACAAACAAGTATAGGTTGTACAAATACGACGGGGAAAGTGAAACTTAGCTCTCTTAGGCCTATACAAAATAATTTTAAAAATAATTAAATATACACGATATACCAGATACTTACCGTATATTGTGTGTTGTGTGTATTGACTTATTAAAGTATATATATTTTGTATTTCCCATCCTTCTATTATGATTTCGATGGATTCTGGATGCCGAATATAGTTCTAAAAATGATAATCAAACTATCCTTATAATTGTTTTGAAACACCCAATTTAATGTTCTGGATATGATCTTATGAGCAATGTATTTGAGAATAAGAATTTTTATGGAGGACACTGCATTTAGTTTGTTTCTCATAGTTTGTTTTAATCTTAACTCTTCTACCACTGATTTGATTTCAAGTTCCAACTATAAGAAAAAATTACAGACTCGTGAAGAACACCAATAGATCCAATATAGAATAGAACATTTTTGGGCAGCAATTAAGTATTGTTAGCTAGTATTACTAGCCTATACCCGTATACATACTTGGCATACAGTGGATATACTGTATACACCTACGCTGTGCGAATCAGCACTTGACAGTCGTACACCGTGCTATTTACATATCGGCGTCGCAATATTACGTATGCCTATCTCACCAATCAAGTTCCCGGCCGTAACATCATGTCCACGTCGAAATTTCATCAGTAAAAAAAATTTTAGTCACAAGTTTCAAAGAGTTTTCAATATTGGCTCATAAAATATCACCATCCAAGTTGAGTTAGAAGTTTTCTGCCGACATCGAAAATAACCTCTGAACAAAATATTACTTCCGTCACTTTTCCGTATACCCAGCGTCGACGAACATTTCATCAACCCTAACCCCAAAATTTAGTTCCGTAAACTGTTATCAAAGTCTCTTTATGTGCGTTATAGGTAGCTACGCTCTTTTATTATCTATATTTGTTTATTTGTTGGCGGTGACACAGTCATGACTATAATGAATGATGCTACGGAAGATATCAGTGGCGTAGGCCTAACTAGCCCTTGTTTTTTGGGGAGCGAACAGTTTTTGAAAACTACCCATGAACCATGTTGTTTCGGGAAAAGTATATCCTGGTACAATGGGAGGTCTGGGGCTGGGGCCTGGGGGGAATGCCCCCAGTCCTGATAGTGTGGGTGGGTCTGGGGCGCATAGCCCCACTTTCAATTTTTTACTTTGTGGTTTCGTCGATTTATAAAATGGTGAAGATTGTCAGCTGACAAAATCTTTACATAAAATTGTGCCCCTTTCTGATCAATTGATTTTTTACCTTGCCCCCCGAAGTTACGCCACTCACTGGAAGATATTATGATAGGCTTATAACGTAGGCAAAGTATATGCACACGATTTGATTGGCCTGGCGAAGAATTCTTGCATATATTACACGTCTGCCGTGCTATGACACAGATCGAATACGAAAAGAGAACAAGATGGGCTTACCCAAGGACCTAACAGCATCCCGTTTGAACATTATTACGACTATAGACGTGCGAGAGAATACTTATATAATATATGCCGATTGCTTAGCGTAATAACTGTAATAACTCGGTGAATAGCCGGCCTGAGGCGACCATTCATAAGGGCACATCTCACTAAGGCTGAAATGACTTCCGAATTCCGGGTGTCAAAATAATGTACAAAAAACGTGATGTGACACAAAATGTTACGAGGGTGCCCGAGGTCAAATCACCGAACGCGTGGTTTCTTTGAGCATGTTGCGTTCGACATGACACTTTGATCTTTTCTTTCTTGTCCTCGTAAATAAGCGATACTTGCCATGGGCAAATGACTTTGACAGGAGGAGATTCTCAAATCTAAATAGACGTACCCTATCTGAACTAAATATATGGCTCAATGGCACTCAAGTCACAACACATTTATTGGATGAGCGAAGCGAAGACTTCAATTTGACTTTGTGTTTTTTTTTTTTTTTTTTTACTTACGTTACCCCAAGAAAAATAGCTCGGGTGTTTTGTTTTTGTTAATTTTTTTGTCTGTTTGTTCGCTCTCTACCGGGCAAACGGCATATCCGATCTTGATGAAAATTGGAGGGGACCTTCGAAATCTCTGAACTTAGAGGTGTATTGTTTTTGGGTAAAATCGAAGAAATATTTCTCATGAATATCGTACTTTTACGACTTTTTTCGACTTTTTGTGCGATATTTTCGTGATATTTGGCAAACGGCTATTCCGACATTGATGAAACTTTATGGGAACGTTTAAAATCACTGAAATTAGATATGTTATGATTTTAGAGACATTTGAAAAAATATTTCTTATAGAAATCGTACTCTTACGATTTTTTCCCCGGTTTTTAATACGACATTTTCGTGATATTTGGGCCGATTCTGACCAAACGGGTGGGGCTACAACGTTCATATTTTACATTGACATAAAGATTATGGCGATGTAGTGCCTCTTGAAAGAAAAAGTTGGTCAAAATTCATAGAAATAAAGGTTTTAATATATGCCTTTTACAGGTGTATAATGAACAAGTAATATCAAGTAACTATAGAAAAAGTTATTATTTACTACAATTCAGAAATTAAAAAAGTTAGCCGGGAGTGTTTCCCGACTAACCAAATCGAGAAATATAGATAAAGTACCGGTAATGAGATTCCGCATAAAAACGTAATCATTGGACAGAAATATTCCAAAAAAAGCTCATCCATCAACGCGACTGGAAAAAGCGTTCGCGAAGCGGCCTAGTAAGATAAATTATAGTCGGTCTGTAAACAGGCAAACTAACTGCTACTTTGTAAACAGAGAAACTGACGATATATTGACAACAATCCTTCTTAGTATTCGAATACGATGAAATTTATTTGATGCCATGCACCAAAGACGTAAAAATCCAAACTAAAATATAAATAAACTGTTTTTGGACACGAGTGCATGTGCACCACAGTGCACGTACCGAGCGAAGAGAGCTTGTTGTACTAACAAACAATGTTGCTGAGGCGATGGCTCGATGCGCAATGGCTCAATGCCGGACGGGGTCCAGAGTTCAATTCACCCAGCCACTACACGTCTTCACAATTGACGGTAGCTTCCAGCTTCCAAGTACCGCGTTCTTGCTTTTCTTGAATAAGGTTTCTACATGTTCATGTAGGCCTACGCACGGCAAATCCCAATGCCACGTTCGAAATCATACTTAAATACAATTCTCTATACACCTTGACTAAAATGTGATACTTGATAAATGTCATGCGGCTAATAATTGTTTTTCGTGAACCCCCCCCCCCCCAAAAAAAAAAAAAAACGGTTATCACCATCTAGTAATAACTTTCGGTTCGCTGAAAGTAGGCCTACTTCATGTTGTAACGAGGTAGAGGAACTTAAGTTATACCTTCTATGGATAATTTATTTAAAAAAAAAGCTTTTTGGTATTCCATTCCTTCCGACCATGCCTAACCCTTAGCATACAAACAAAACGAAACGAACTCGATGATACAAACAACAAACAATATTGTTTACGGGAATCATTTCAATTACCATCGAGATACGAACAAGGCGAAAATGCCTTGAAATCAATGATGACTAATGATAGCCCCACATGCATGGTATGTTTAACTAATTTAGAACACGCATGTGGGTGTTATCGATTCCCAACCATGATGTCCAAGTCCATGAGCAGGGTTTGAAAGTTCGATTCTAAAAAAATCTGATTCGTACCACACAAATTTTGATAAATTCAACTGCACTGCAATTGCAAAGTATAATTGGATGAGCGTAGCGAGCGTAGCGAGCGAAGCGAAGATTCCATTTCACTACACTGGAGAAAAAAATCCGGAATGTTTTTTTTTTTTTTTTTTTCTTTCTTTCTTTTTTTTTTTTGTATTTTTGTGTGTCTGTGAACACGATTCCGGCTAAACCAATACTCCAATTCCGATGAAATTTTATGGAGGTCTATGAAATCTCTGAACGAAAAACTGCACGGAGGGAAAAATTGATCAAAAAATTATTTCTCATGAAAATCGCAATTTTACGATTTTTTTCGATTTTTGAAAAATTTCTTCTACTTATAACACCTACATGCTTTATCCGATTGTTATGATTTTTTCACAGAACCATAATTTTATGAATTAAGATATTCGTGTGAAATTTGAGCGCAATCGAAAAATTATTTCTCATGAAAATCGAAATTTTACGGGTTTTTTCTTTTTTTAAACAATTCTTTGACTTATAACACCTACATGCTTTATCCGATTGTAATGATTTTTTCACAGAACCTTAATTTTATGAATTTATATATTCGTGTGAAATTTGAGCGCAATCGAACAATTATTTCTTATGAAAATCGCAATTTTACGATTTTTTTAATTTTTTAAATTACGATTTACTAAAAAAATTAAAAATTTAAGTTTATTTTTTATTTAATTTAAATTAATTTTTAAAAAAATCTTCTACTTCGTAATGATTTTTTCACAGAACAACAGAAAATCCGCATAACACGTGGCAGCTCAATACACCAATTACGCTCATCCAACAACGCGGCGGGACTTAAGCGTTTTCCTAGTAACCAAAATTATACTGCACAACCTGCCCTGCCTATTGTAGGCCTACCGTAAATTACTGTTTTCTTCCAAGTAGGTACCAAGGATATCTGGGAAAAGCCTGCGGCCTGGATCAGTAGACTATACTATTGTATTGTTTCCCAACAACGACGCAGCAAGGTCATTGCTGGGATAAACGGCAACAATAAATAATGCAAACATCAAATTTGGGGCCTGCTCTAACCAAAAAATGCTGCTGTGCTAGCTCATGACTCATGACACGGACCGCATTTTGAGTTTCAACTCGCGAGCTAGGTAATGAACACAACATCTTCATTAGGCTATTAGTATTTCCAATTATATTATCATGAAGCCTTTTCGGTAGTATTAAAGCTCGTTTCCACATCGATAAACTCAACACGGTTTATATTTTACGGCAGATTATTGTGTTTAGTTTCTGAATCCGATCCACGGTGTCTCTCGGAGTCGGGCCCAAAACTCGGAAAGGGTTAGACTCAGATGAATGCACATTTCAACATTTTACACAATTTCCACTAACACCATTCCAACACTCGCAACGATGACAGTATTTGTTATCTTGTGCTCATTTCATTGATACAATATTATATTGTTCCACTGTTGTTTTCGTTTCTAAAATGTTATTGTTATTCATTCGAAGCAAGTACGGTAGGTAGTACCTAAAGAAGTGCGTATTTTTATTTGGTGGTTGTACGGTAGCTACTTTCGACATTATGAGTGGTTAGCACTTAGCAGTAACTCATATCACACCTTTTTTAAAGTTATAGGCCTACTTAAAAAAATCCTACCTCAGGTGTTTAGTTTACAACCTAGGAAAACGCTAAAGTCCCGTCGCGTTGATGGATGAGCTTTTTTGTAAGTTTTTAGTTTGCGTGGGATCTATTTACTTATCAAGTGCCTTTGGAACGCATTGTTGGTGATTGTTGTCAAGTTTCTATTGTTACTTGTAAGTTGTCATTATAAACCTAAAAAAATCTCATATTAAATCCTTAATTCTATGAATTTTGGCTAACTTTTTCAACTTTTTATTTAAAAAAGCAATATCACCATAACCTTAATGTCCATGTAAAATATGAACGTTGTATCCCCACCTTTTTGGTCTGAATCGGCCTAAATGTCACGAAAATATCGCACTCAAAATCAAAAACAATCGTGAAAAAGTAAGATATTCATGAGAAATATTTCTTCGATTGTACCCAAAAACGTAGCAAGTCCAAGTTCAGAGATTTCGAAGGTCCCCTCCAATTTTCATCCAGATCGCATATGCCGTTTGCCCGGTAGAAAGCGAACAAACAGACAGAAAAAAAAAAAAAAAAACACCCGAGCTAAATTTTTTGGGGAGTCGGTGAAATTGAAGTCTTCGCTTCGCTCATCCAATAATGCATTCACATTCGGGGTAAAACGAGTAAGGTACCATACCTTGATTTTTAAGTATTTTTACTTGTTCGAATTGTAAATAAACCCTGGGACCTCTGCCCTCGACAACCTTGATGTCTTCTCCGACGACGACTATAAACTACACGAACGATGGATGAAGACGTCCACTACATGAGACCCCCCCCCCTTTTACTCCACTCTTTCGATTCCTTTTCACATTTCTTAGGTTAGAGCAGGTTAGAGTGGCGCATTATGACCCCAGATTATGACCTAACGATTGACGCGCCCTTCGTTCAAATAAAGTAAATAATAAAAACGATGAATGGAGAAAGATTCGAAAACAAAAATAATGTTGTTGCGGTAGGCCTATTAAATATAAATCACCCTTTTGGTTTTAAATGGAACAAAACAATCATAAAAAAGTAGCTAGTAGTGTAAATAAGAACAACAGGGCCAGTGGCGTACAGTGCATAGTTATATATTTCGGGGAAGTGCTCCACAAACGACGCAATGGGAGGTGTGAGGACTAAGAGGAGTGCATGCAACCGACATTAGAGCCGCAAACAATTAAAAAAAGAACAGAGAAATAGGTATGCATTTAATTTTTTGTACATATTTTTATTTATTTAGCGTATGGAAGCACAAGCCCATGGATACGCCACTGAAAAACCCTTATATTAGGTACCAAAAAGTTGGTAGGCCTACCAAAATATGATATAAATAGTGTACAGTACACACACTTGCACACCCCATCATACAAACATAATATAACCTTGAGAAATGTGTCTTGGTTATAATTGACCCCAATTTGAACTCCCCACGTTCCCCCACCGCCACACGGTGCCTACGTCTTAGTTAAAAGAGAAACCAGATTTTTTTTGTGGGTACACAAGTAACGTCTTAAAATTTTTTCCCCGATTTTTTGGGAAAATGTAACCCTAAAAATAAAAAAACTAACCCAGTTCGTGGGTGCGTATAATTCGTATCCTACAGTTCTTACGAGATTGAGAAGTGTTTGTAGGCCTAGTAAAGAAAACCAAGAAGCAAGAATATTAGAATTTTGGGCGGAATAATAAATACACAGTTCCGTTTTGCTACCGGCTTTGTGTTGTGTAGAGTTAAGTCAACACGAGTGAGAACTAAGACATTTCATGCGTTTCAAAGAGCACAATTAATTAAAACAAATATTCAAATCTTCGTGTTTACGCACGGAGGCTCGGGTGTTGATTGCTACAGAGGTGACTCATTAGTTACCTCTCTAATCTATCTTCTGCATGCGTAGGCCTACTACGTGTGATCGCACTAATGCCATAAAGATACTCACATTCAGCTCCTTATTTGGAAACAGTAAAACAACCGATGGAATGTCTCACGAATGTGCGATGAAGACACTCTTCTCCATCCAGTGGCGTTCATAGGGTTGTATCCATTATTTGTATTTGAACGCAAGTGGCATGTTTTGATAATTTAAAACCTGATCACCACAATAACTTTTTTTTAAAAAAAGAAGAGAACACACAATTACACAGAAGTTAATTGAATATTCTCCAGGCGAAAAAAGGTTACGCCATCGATGGCTAATGTGTTAATTTGTATTCCAATTTGCATGCAAAAGTAATTTTGAGTGGAGCACGCGGTTTCACTAGTAGCGAACACAGCACTGTTCTCCCTCGGTGTTCGCTTCACACTGGCTGACAAGCCAATCCGAAACGAAGGAGGAGGCAGGCTACACAAGCGAGAGAGAGAGAGGCTGATGCGGGGGCACGCGCTACGTTCTCACTCTCCCTCACACTCTGGCGGCGTGCGGCGGGCGTTTTTTCCCCCCGTAGCTCGACCAAGACAAACCCCGGAAAGGGCGGGCTGTTTGTCGTCTTCTAAGGGTTTTCACGTTGTGTGATGGTGGCCCAAATGGGGCACCCTCTTCGTCTCCACCAGGGCCCAGCCCTTTCCCGAAAAAAAAAAAATTTTTTAGGGGTGTGGGGAATTGTCACCACTGTACTGTCGAATTTCCCGTTTTCAATCCCCCGGTAACACTTTTTTTAAAAATTTATGCATAACCAAAATAACAGCTTCTTCTCAGTGGTATAACAAATATAAAATTAATGAGAAATAGCATTGCTACGCCTACTAACTAAAAAAAAAAAACCCCCAAGGGGAAAACAATTAAAAGTTTATCGTGTCGACATTTTCAACAAATTTGCAACGAGAAAAGCGAGAAAACATAACGCAACAGCGGTGCGTAGGAAAAAAGGGCTAGGAAGGGGGGGGGTGATGACGAGGGCCAGTGGCGTATCCAAGGGGGGGGAGAGGGGGACAAAACCCCCCCCTTTTGAAAAAAAAAGTGTAATGAGAATACAGCTCATACGAGGTCCCATCATTGATCAATGGGGGCCCGAAGCGTTAGCATATGACATTATAGGGGGACGCGGGTTCAAATCCCGCATAAGACATGTTATTTTAACTAGGAAGCTTCGCAAACGCTTTTTCAGGGGCGTTGTTGGATAGCGTAATTTTTTAAATACGAAAAAAGCGTAAAATTGCGATTTTTACGAGAAATAATTTTTTGATTGCGCTCAAATTTCACACAAATATATTAATTCATAAAACTAGGATTCTGTAGAAAAATCATTACAATCGGATAAAGCATGTAGGTGTTATAAGTCGAAAAATTTAAAAAAAGAAAATCTTAAAATTGCGATTTTCATGAGAAATAATTTTTCGTTTGCGCTCCAAAACGTGGCAGTTCTAAGTTCAGAGATTTCGAAGGCCTCCACAAAATTTCATCGCAATTGGAGTATCGGTTTAGCCGGAATCGTGTGGACAACACACAAAAATACAGAAATTAAAAAAAAAGAATAAAAAACAATCCGGATTTTTTTTTTCTGTGTTGTAGAATGGAATCTTCGCTTCGCTCATCCAATAAATTGATCCAGAAATTAAAAAAATCCATCTCAACGGGGCCTTCACCCTCATTCATCAATCACCCCACACCGTCTCGAATAGCAATAATAACCGCTTGCGAGCTTTGTGATCTTTGTGATGCTTTGTGATCTAGGTGCCCGTTAGGAAGCCGCAGCCAAATCGTGGTGCGTTACACACTCTGGCACCTTATACAGCAAGCAGAGTTGGGGTGATTTCGAGGTGTCGCCCAGCCGTCATGAAACGTGGTGGGAAACTATCAAAATCAGGGGGATTTAGGTACCTGACACATGCCAAATTTGATTGGTGTACGCACATTCCTTCTTGGTAAAAAAATGACTTGAAACATGCTCAAAATCACTTTGAGGATGCTAAGCTACATGGCTACTGGCTATTACCAAAGATAAGTCATCCCACATGACTAATCTTTGCTATTACTTACTAATTCGTCCAGCGATTCTGACCAAATGGGTGGGGCTACAACGTTCATATTTTACGGGGTAATGGTGATTTAGTGCCTGTTGAAAGAAAAAGTTGAAAAGGTAGCTGATGGAAGGCATCCAAATAAAGGTTTTAATATTATTATTCTGCCTAGATTGTCTGGTTGCTGACTACTGGTGGAGCTTGCAACTTGAGTTAGATGTCCTGATCATTGCTGTGATCGGTTTTTGACTTGATAATTTCAAATAATTATATGTCTGATATAATTATAGAGTCAAGATATTTTGTACTAAATTGTTGGATGAGCGTAGCGAGCGTAGCGAGCGAAGCGAAGATTACATTTCACTACAGTGGAGAAAAAAATCCGGAATGTTTTTTTTTCTTTTTTTTGTATTTTCGTCTGTCTGTTAACACGATTCCGGCTAAACCGATACTCCGATTGCGATGAAATTTTATGGAGGCCTTCGAAATCTCTGAACTTAGAACTGCCACGTTTTTGAGCGCAATCTAAAAATTATTTTTCATGAAAATCGCAATTTTACGATTTTTTCGATTTTGTTATAAATTTCTTCCACTTGTAATACCTACATGCTTTGTCTGATTATAATGATTTTTTCACAGAACCTTAATTTTATGAATTTATATATTCGTGTGAAATTTGAGCGTAATCGAAAAATTATTTCTCGTGATAATCGCACTTTTACGATTTTTTTTTCGATTTTTTTTAAATTTCTTCGACTTATAACAACTACATGCTTTATCCGATTGTAATGAGTTTTTCACGGAACCCTAATTTTATGAATTAATATATTTGTGTGAAATTTGACCGTAATCGAAGAATTATTTCTCATGAAAATCTCTATTTTACGCTTTTTTCGTTTAAAAAATTACGCTCATCCAACAACGCGCCTGAAAAAACGTTTGCTAAGCTTCCTAGTTTATTAAATTTATACTTATTCTATGCAACAAAAATAATTTTGCAATAGAACGTGAAAAAGTAATGAGATCTCACGCATACAAATGTTTTTGTAAAAATACTGCCAAACCTTACACGCTTAAAGTAATGAGATCTAAAAAAAGGGCCAAGCTCATCTACCCTTCCAAATTTTCGCATTCCTAATTCCGTAACAACATACTTGAAAAGCTTGGCAAAACAGAATTTGCATTACTATTACATTTAAATTAATTGACAAAATAGAAAATTTGATGAACTATTACGTTTAAATTAATAGTTGGAAATTTTATTTTGCCAAGATTTTCAAGGATGTTGTTACGGGGCACTGTACGTTTATGAATTAAGAATGCGCAAATGTGGAAGGGTAGATGAGCTTGGCCCTTTTTTTAGATCTCATTACTTTTGAGCAGTGTTGAATTCAGGCTTTTCATCCCGGGGGGGTTAAGCCCCCATAACAAGCGCAAATTTTGGTTTTAGAAAAAGTTATGGTCTGAATGCAATATCAAAGTAATGTAGTTTTTGTGCAGTGGATACTAGAAACAAAAAACATTGTGTCACAACTTTTATGTGGTTATTTGATTATATGATTATCATGTGTATACATTGAATAACAATATTGATATACATTGAATTCATTATTCATTTTCTGAATGTAGGCGTATATTGAAAAATACTGTATCAGTTGTACTAAAGACGTACTTATAGTGTCAGTGTTAAGGGGGGGGGGGGGGGGGGGCAAACGTAAATTTCCGGGGCTGCGATAACACTGCTTTTGAGTGTGTAAGGTTTGGCTGTATTTTTACAATTAATATATATTTATATCTAGGGCGACAGTCGTTCGCACGCAACCAAGCGCACGCGATTGCTTAACGACTAACTCTACCTGTATACTTCTACCCGAGTTGGGGGTTTTCAGCTATCTGCACACGCCGTCCTGAACAATTTACAATCTTGAAACTCGGTATATGACACCTGATGTGGTCCATGACATATCAAAAAAAAATCAGCGCGATCCGATAACACGTTCTGTGTTAAAAAAAAAGTGCCTTAACATAGTCGAAAACCTTCCGGCTGGCTGGGTGGGTGGCTAGATGGGTGGCTGGCTGGCTGGGGGTTTCTGACGGAGAGGAATAAGAGCCTACAGAGAAAACGGTACATTTTAGAACTATGAAACTTGGACCACACTTAATGTACCTCAGACTCATATACCTACTTTTGCTTTCAAAACCAAAACCAAAACCATTTAAACCATTTAAATTCAAAACCATTAATAAATATCTAACACATGGGCTCCATGCGCGAAATTTGGCTTGGAGGTAGATAAAAATATCAGAACTAATAATCCGCCGAGAGGCAAGCGATATTCCACCCCCAACACCCCCTAAATCATCCCCTAAAATTGGAATAATTCATAGCTCTAACCCAAAATTGAATTTTTATTCAAAATAAGTCATTAAATTATGTTTTAATGTGTTTTAACCCAATCGGCCTTTTCTCATTACATAAATCACATTTTGTCAACCCCCATCCCTAATAGGTACATTATTTTTACCTTGATTTCCAGCATTCACCATGAAGGCACCTAATGAGTTATCATCATGAAATTTGGCATGGTGGTACATAATAATATGAAAAAAAAATCCGCCAAGAGGCAAGTGATATTCCACCCCAAAACCCCCCTAAATCATCCCCGAAAATTGGAATAATTCATAGCTCTAACCTAAAATTGAATTTTTATTCAAATTAGTTATTAAAATAATGTTTTAATGTGTTATAACCCAATCGGCCTATTCTCATTGTATAAACCACATTTTGTCAACCCCTATCCCTAATAGTTTGTACTAGGAAGCTTCGCAAACGCTTTTTCAGGCGCGTTGTTGGATGAACGTAATTTTTTAAAAACGAAAAAAAGCGTAAAATAGAGTTAATTTCATGAGAAATAATTTTTCGATTGCGCTCAAATTTCACACAAATATATAAATTCATGAAATTAAGGTTCTGTAAGAAAATAATTATAATCGAACAAAACATGTAGGTGTCATAAGCCAAAGAAATTTAAAAAATCGAAAAAAATTGTAAAATTGCGATTTTCATGAGAAATAATTTTTCGATTACGATCAAATACCACACGAATATATTAATTTATAGAATAAAGATTCTGTAAAAAAATCATGACAATCGGACAAAGCATGTAGGTGTTATACAAGTCGAAGAACTTTTTTAAGAATCGAAAAAAATCTTAAAATTGCAATTTTCATGAGAAATAATTTTCCGATTGCGCTCAAAATCGTGGCAGTTCTAAGTTCAGAGATTTCGAAGGCCTCCATATCCATAGAATAACGGTTTTAATTTGAGTTTTTTTTTAGTTTATTATAACAATTAACAAGTAAAAATAGAAACTCGACAACAATCACCTACAATGCATTCAAAAAGCACTTGCAAAGGAAAAGTGGTCCTACGCAAACTTAAAACTTACAAAAAAGCTCATCCATCAACGCGGCGGGACTTAAGTGTTTTCGTAGTAAATAACAAATTACCTTCTAAATCATAATTCCTGACCTTGCATGATGGTGCGTGAATTCTACACAGTATCTCTTCAGCCAATCAAGAACGACTTGCATGCAGTGCAGAGATTCGCTGCAGAGTTTAGTCGAAGACTCATTTTTGTAGTGCTGTGGCGTCATATAGTGGCCCGGGGTAACTACCCAACAGTGTATAGGCACAGGCAACAATAATTATTTTCATTTGCCCGCACTGGCATCCTCAGAGTTCCGGGAACCTCCCATTTCAATGATTAATTTTGAATACACTAGGAAAACGCTTAAGTCCCGCCGCGTTGATGGATGAGCTTTTTTGTAAGTTTTTAGTTTGCGTGGGACCACTTTTCCTTTGCAAGTGCTTTGTGAATGCATTTTAGGTGATTGTTGTCAAGTTTCTATTGTTACTTATTAATTGTTATTATAAACCTACAAAAAACCCATATTAAAACCTTTATTCTATAGATTCTGGCTAAATTTTTTAACTTTTTCTTTCAAAAAGCAATACATTTCCATTGCCTAAATGTCCATGTTAAAATTTGAACGTTGTAGCCCCACCCGTTTGGGCAGAATCGGGCCAAATGGCACGAAAATATCGCACTAAAAAGCGAAAAAAATCGGAAAAGTACGATATTCATGAGAAATATTTCTTGATTGTACCCAAAAACGTAGCAAGTCTAAGTTCAGAGATTTCGAAGGTCCCCTGAAATTTGTATCATGATCGCATATGCCGTTCGCCCGGTAAGAGCGAACAAACAGACAAAAATACAACAAAAAAAAACAAACAAAAAAAAAACACCCGAGCTAATTTTTTTTGGGGGGGTCAGTGAAATGGAAGTCTTCGCTTCACTCGCTTCGCTCGCTACGCTCATCCAATAAAAGCAACCGGTATTCATATTTGATTGGATGAGCGAAGCGAAGACTTCAATCTAGGGCGACGGTCGTTCGCCCGCAGCCAAGCGCACGCGACTGCTAGTATGCGATGATAACTCGACCCTGTTTACTTCTACCCGAGTTGGGGGGGTTTCAGCTATCTGCACACGCCGTCCCGAAAGATTTACAATCTTGAAACTCGATATGACCTATGTGGTCCATGGCATACCAAAAAATAACCAGTCCGATCCGATAACCCGTTCTGTGTTAAAAAATGTGCGTAAAAATCGACGAAAACCTTCCGGCTGGCTGGATGCTAGCTAGCTAAGGATTCTGCCAGAGAGCAATATGAGCCTACAGAGAAAACGGTACATCTTAGAACTATGAAACTTGGACCACACTTAGATGTAACTCAGACTCATGTACTTTCGCCGAGAGGCAAACAATATTCCTCCCCCAACACCTCCTAAATAAATCATCCGCTAAAATTGGAATAATTCATAGCTCTAACCCAAAATTGAATTTTTATTCAAATTAGTTATTAAAATTATGTTCTAATGTGTTTTAACCCAATCGGCCTATTCACATTATATTTACCAATTTTGTCAACCCCCATCCCTAATAGTTTATATTATTTTTACCTTGATTTCCAGCATTCACCATGAAAGCACCTAATGAGTTATCAGCATGAAATTTGGCATGATGGTACATACTAATATGAAAAATAATTCGCCGAGAGGCAAGCGATATTCCACCCCCAACACCCCCTAAAATTTGAATAATTCATAGCTCTAACCCAAAATTGAATTTTTATTCAAATAAGTAAACTGTGTTTTAATGTGTTTTCACCCAATCGGCCTATTCTCATTTCCTAAACCCCATTTTTTCAACCCCCATCCCTAATAGTTTGTGTTATTTTTACCTTGATTTCCAGCATTCACCATGAAGGCACCGAATGAGTTATCAGCATGAAATTTGGCATGATGGTACATAACTAGCAAAACGCTCAGTTGGACGCGTTGTTGAGCGAGCACCGGTACGTGCAACATGACCCGAGTACGACATTCCCATAAGGCCCTCCACACAGTGTAGGCCTAACTGGATATTGACATTGTACACTATATACTATTCCAACATCTTTGCATTGTACTAATTCACGTCATGCCTTCTAAAGTGTATCTTTGTATCTTCACTGCCTCCTTCAATTTTAACTTCATTTTTCAAATTATGATTACCAATTAGTCTTTAAAGTCTTGACCGATTTAGCTGAAAATTTGGAAAATTTCATAACGATCGGAACTTTTTTTTTTTTTTTTTATAACTAACGATCGGATTTTGTTCAAAAAACTATACAGCAACCCGCCTAGGTGGTATGTACATGTGTAAAAATTTCAGGTCGATCAGAGAAACGGTGCGACCTGTATCGAAGCAGTAACAGAAAAAAAAAAAACAACAAACAAACAAAAAAAAACAGACATTCGAGCCATAAGAGTCATCGCTCAATAATATGAAACATTATTATGTGTGTTGTGTATTATTATGTGTGTGTTTATTATTATGTGTTGTGTGTTGTCCGCCAGGAGGCAAGCGATATTTCGTCCCCACTGTTCCCTACCACCCTTAACTTTGGGAAAAACGTTAGGTCGTATTTAATACAATTTGAATATTTTAATTGCTGATTAAAATTATGCGTCAATGTGTTATAGTACAGTCAACAAATCATTTACACAAAAACCCAAGACGACATTAACCTTTGCAAATTTAATAAAAAGCATTGTATATTGCCATCTACAGATTTTAAACAAACACAAAAATGGTAGCTTTTATAATTAATGTTTGGTGGTCAGTTCAAAGGCAGCAGATATTCGTTGCAGTGCTGTGACATCCATTCAGATGTATAGTGCAATAGACGATTTCAAAATTACCAGTGCCCTCTATATCGCGCGCGCAAAGCATTATGGGAGAAAGGTGCATTTACACGCTAAATGCAAGGAGGTATGAATAATGTAAGGAGACAGCATGCGCTATCTGTGGCTGTACAAATGAACGTGGCCGTTTTGAACGTCTCTGATCGAGTTTTTCGCAGTATTTGCTGCTTCTCGTTGGTGCTGACCAATATGGCGGCTACTAAAACATAGAGTTTTTCGCAGTATTTACTCCTTCTCGTTGGTGCTGACCAATATGGCGACTACCATCGACGGCACTGAAACAGCTGATATTATACTTGAAACATTGATAAAACTCTTGTATCAATATGAGAACGAATAATAAAGAGTTGAAATTTAATTTTTGTTAATGTGCTGCGTTTTTGTTTGTTTTGGAATGTTCATAGCTTTGACAAAGAGCTTTAATAATACCGACGACCTTGCTTTGGGTTCGAGGCTTTCGCCGACCACCATTGTCGTTCAAAGTGGATATGGTTTTGACGGCGACATGCTGTCTCCTTTGGCTAAATGCCATATGCTTGGGTGTGTGGAGAACTGCGTTTACAACAATGGCGTGCAGTCAGCCACAATCCAATCATGTGGCATTTAGCATGTAAATGCACCTTTCTCCCATAATGCTTTGCAACGGATCGCGCATGCGCAGTTAATTCTGAAATGGTCCATTACAATTCAGAGATTAGAATGTACCCGTCCTGATGGTCTAGTGGTTAAGACGCCTGCCTGGAATGCGGGAGACCCGTGGTTCGAATCCCGGTTGGGGTGGACTTCTTTAATTTCTGAATTGTAGTAAATAATAATGGTAACTTTTGTTTTACAATCCGTTTAAAGGCACTGCATCCACCTTTTCACGTATTTCACACCTTGATATGAAACAAACAACAAAAAGATGTGATATCCCGGATCCCCCCCCAAATACAAAAATTTGTAAAAAAACGGCACTCAAGCTTTCCTTCGAAAGTCTTCGGCTGTGAATGCTGTGAGATATAGAAGTTGAGCCAAGCATTTCATTCTCTCCCTAGTTTCGTATTGAAAAGAAGTAAGATCATTTTCGCCTGTTGACGAGCTCCAAGCCAACCATTTTCGTGGTAAAAAAAGTAAAAATTTTAAACTCAAAATCATAAAAAAAAGTTCCTTGGCCATTGAATTTGGTACGAGAACTATAAAAAATCAATGGCCGTCATTTTTTTTGTGATTTTGAGTTTAAAATTTTTACTTTTTTACCACGAAATTGGCTTGGCACTCGTCAACAGGCGAAATGATCTTACTTCTTTTCAATGCGAAAGGGGCGTCACTAGGAATTTATCATTGGGGCAGCGCAACTTGAACCGTAAACAATTTGCGCTGGCTTCAGGGGGTCTGGGGCGAAGCCCCAGCCGTCGGAGACGAATTTTTTTGGAGCTCTTTTAACCTCAAGACAGTCTCTCCTGCGATTTGAGCAAACAGAAATTAATTTTATACAATATATTCCTTGTAAAACTAAAATAGCACTTTTTATTGGGTACTTTTCCCATTGCTATTAACTACAGTAGGAAAACGCTGAAGTCCCGCCGCGTTGTTGGATGAGCGTTTTTGTAAGTTTTTAGTTTGCGTGGGACCACTTTTCCTTTGCAAGTGCTTTGTGAATGCATTGTAGGTGATTGTTGTCAAGTTTCTATTGATCTGTTAATTGTTATTATAATCCTCAAAAAACCCATATTAAAACCTTTATTCCATGAATTCTAGCAAACTTTTTCATTACCTTAATGTGCATGTAAAATATGAACGTTGTAGCCCCACCCGTCTGGTCAGAATCGGCCCTAATGTCACGAAAATATAGCACTAAAAGTTGAAAAGAATCGTAAAAGTACGATATTCATGTGAAAATATTTCGTCGATTATACCCAAAAACGTGGCAGATCTAAGTTCAGAGATTTCGAAGGTCTCCAAAAAATTTCATCGCATTTGGAGTATCGGTTTAGCCGGAATCGTGTTAACAACAAACACACAAAAATACAAACAGAAAAAACAAGAAAAACGAAAAAAATCGTAAAATTGCGATTTTCAAGAGAAATAATTTTTTGATCGATTTTTCGTACGGTGCAGTTCTAAGTTCAGAGATTTCGAAGGTCTCCATAAAATTTCATCGCAATCGGAGTATCGGTTTAGCCGGAATCGTGTTCACAGACACACAAAAATACAAAAAAAAGAAAGAAAAGAAAGAAAGAAAGAAAAAAAAACATTCCGGATTTTTTTCTCCAGTGTAGTGAAATGGAATCTTCGCTTCGCTCGCTACGCTCATCCAAAAATGTAAATAAACGGTGTTCAGATTTATGCAACAATTATTCTTAACTATTTACTAGGAAAACGCTTAAGTCCCGCCGCGTTGTTGGATGAGCGTAATTGGTGCATTGAGCTGCCATGTGTTATGCGGATTTTCTGTTGTTCTGTGAAAAAAATCATGACTAAGTTGAAGATTTTTTTAAAATTAAATTATATTTAAAAAAATTACATTTTTTTTTTAATTAATCGTAATTTAAAAAAAGGAAAAATCGTAATATTGAAATTTTCATAAGAAATAATTATTCGATTGCGCAAAATTTTTACACGAATATATTAATTCATAAAATAAAGGTTCTGTGAAAAAATCATTACAGTAGGATAAAGCATGTAGGTGTTATAAGCCGAAGAAATTTTAAAAAATCGTCAAAAGTCGTAAAATTGCAATTTTCGTAAAAAATAGTTTTTTGATAACGCTCAAATTTCACATGAATATATCAATTCATGAAATTAAGGTTCTGTGAAAAAATCATTACAATCGGTCAAAGCATGTAGGTGTTGTAATTCAAAGAAATTTTTAAAAAATCGAAAAAAATCGTAAAATTGCGATTTTCACGAGAAATAATTTTCCGATTGTGCTCAAAAACGTGGCAGTTCTAAGTTCAGAGATTTCGAAGACCTCCATAAAATTTTATCGCAATCGGAGTATCGGTTTACCCGGAATCGTGTTAACAAACAGACAAAAGTACAAAAAGAAAAAAAGAAAAAAAAAGAAAAAAAAACATTCCGGATTTTTTTCTCCAGTGTAGTGAAATGGAATCTTCGCTTCGCTCGCTACGCTCATCCAAAAAATACCAGGAGGACTCTGTAGGACCTAGGCAGACTAAATGATTTTCGAACAAATATGAAAAAAAATTGTCTACTTGTGTATTGTTCGTTACACGACACGAGCGTGAGCCCCATTCCGGCGATTTCTAGTCGTATATTCAAGATGAGGGCCAAGATGGCTGCCAGTGAAGATCATCTTCAATGTGGGTCCTGTCAATTAAAGATTATTGAGAGCGATCTAATTGTTAAATGCGATGGCTTATGCCTAAAATCATTTCATTTAAAGTGTAGCAATGTTGACAAGTCTACATTCAAAGTTCTACAGGTTAATTCATCACTTTTTTGGAAGTGTTACCTATGTGTGCATCATAACCTCACTTCCTCAAATCATTTGGCCTACGAGTTGGCCCTCATGAAGGAATCTCTACACCTTTTGTCCAGTAGGGTGAGTGACAATGCAAAGAAAATTAGCCTGGGCCTACAGCATACTCCTCAGCAGTGTGAGGAAGGAAGTAAGGCAACACTAACCTTAATGACTTGGACAGGCCTAGGCCTGGAGCTAGGACTAGGCTGCAGACCAAAACACTACTAGGCCTACTACAGAGGACATGCCTATTCTGCTCCGGGAATATCCACTTCAACATGCACCCGAAACCAATAGCAATCCATTCTCTTCGAGCTCTGATGTCAGCAAGCCCACTAGCCTAGGCTCGGGCGCTGACTCTGCTGTGGGTTTAGTAATGGACTACCATGGAAAGGAGGGTTTACAAGGCAGACCTCGAGACTTCGAGGCCAATGCTAGGCCTAGACCTCCCTCAAAGCAACTAGACTCTTACGCAATCACTGCTGGCAAGCCTAAATCGGAGTCGATACCTAAACCTCCCTCTCATTCACCCAACCAAAGTGGGGAAGACTCAACTGCAAATAAGCAGAAGCATGGGAAACACCGCAAACGAGAAATCGTCATTGGTTCAGCAAACACCACGGCCAACAGCACCCTAACCGCAGAAGAGAAGACAAGGAAAGTTCATTTGCATGTCTGGCGTCTCCGTGTCGGAACCACATCACATGACCTGACATCTTACCTAAGAAGCAGATGAACATCGAGGCAGAGGTAGTTGAACTAAGAGCCACTGGCAACTATGCCTCATTTCGGGTAAGTGCTGATGCAACACTTGCAAATACTCTAAATGACCCTTCAAACTGGCCGAAGGACACCGCAGTCACAAGGTACTTCTTCAAATCACCTTTTCGTGTGCCGCGCCTACCCCAGTTGCATACTTAGGGAAAAAACAAGAACTACAGGACTCGATATTTTTCCAAAATATTTGCAGTTTGACAAACAAGGTTTCAAGCATTGAAGCAATGCTAGACAGCTTCAGGGCCAATCCACCAATATTGTGTCTTGTTGAACACTGGCTCACTGAACAAGCTATGGGCGTCACCCAAATCCTGGGCTACACACTGGGCTCGGCCTTTTTGTAGGAAGCTTAGGAAGTGCGGGGGCGCCTGCATTTACATCCCTACTCACCGTGATTTTAGAGCATGCGACGAAGTGACACGTCTGAGTATCGAGTCTTCTTTGAGTGCGCAGCAATTGAGTTAGCCATGGAACACGGTCAAACCATCGTGGTTACGGTATACCGTGCGCCAAACAGTAATTTCGGCGCTTTTATTAACCAACTGGAAATACTTCTTTCCATTATCAGTACTAAACGTCAAAAACAATTATATGCGGTGACTTCAACGTTGATATCATGCACTGCAATGCGGAAACATCTAGTCTACTTAACACTCTTGCACTGTACAATTACGAAGCATTGATAGGGTCACCTACCAGACTTGCGGCAAAGAGTGCAACTGCAATTGACAATATTTTTACTAATATTAATGGAGACTTCTTTGCTACGGATCTAATCCACAATGGTTTTATCAGATCATGCGGCCATTTGCCTATTCGGCATTGCTGACTCACGTAACAACGAACACAGCACCTGTGTAGTACCAACAACTGTTTGCCGGAGGAATCTTAAGAGCCAGCCCTGCAGCGGCTGTCTCACAGCTTTCTGACCGAAACTTGGGATTTTGTATATAAGGAACATGATGTAGACCAAGCTTACAACGCTTTTATCCACTTATTTTTGTCCCGTCTCAACAAATATTGCTATTTCCAAAATACGAGGCCCAAGTGTAAACTCAAGAGCTGGGTCACCGACCAGATCCGGGATATGAGGCTTACCAAGGTTCATCTCTACAACAAGTTTATCGTTAGCAGGGACGATCGGAGCAAAGCTGAATACAATCAATTTCTAAAGATCTACAAAGAATCCATCAAACATGCCAAGGGGCTGTTTTACAGAACATGGGTTAACAACGCGAGCAACAAAGGCAGAGCCACATGGGACGCTGTAAACCTTTTGACTCAAGGCCCAAAGAAGCACGTCAATATTAACATTAAGCATGAAGGGAAACTGCTAACCAACCCTGTGGATGTAGCAGAGACACTAAACGATTTTTTCATCAGCGCACCTCGCTTGCTGCTGGATAGTCAGACTACACCTATCAGACCTATCACTGATCCAGAACCACTCGAAAACACGCAGCAGTCCTCCATGTTTTGGATACCCATCACCTGCCACGAAGTGCAAGATACAATCTGCTCGTCAAAGGCCAAATCTTCAAACCGGCCCAGATGGTATCCCCATTGTTGCTCTTAAGGCATGCGCATTACAGGTTTCCGGTGTGTTAGCTTACATATTTAACGCATCTTTGGAACAGGGCATTTTCCCTGCTGGAATGAAAGTGAGCAAGACCATAGCTTTACACAAGAAAGGAGATAAGACTGATGCTAATAATTTTCGACCAATCGCTCTCTTGTCATGCGTCTCAAAATTTTTGAACCCTAATAAAAAACGACTTGTATGCTATCTCGAAGGTAACAATATCTTAGCCACCAACCATTCGGTTTTCAGAAAAGGTTTGTCCACGACCCGTGCTGTCACGACCTATATACATGGTATCCTGGACTCCCTGGAGGCAGCCGACGACAATCTAACCATTTATTGCGACATGTCTAAAGCATTTGATTTAGTTCACCATGAAAAGCTGCTTTTGGTAATGGAGACTTATGGCATTCGGGGCGTTGTACTCAACTGGTTTCGATCGTATCTGAGCGCAGAAGTCAGTTCGTTGAAGTCACCAGCCAGATCGATGGACGTCAACTTGTTTCCAGGTCAACCAATAGGGTGATCAACATGGGGTTCCCCAGGGCTCCGTCTTGGGCCCAATCATGTTCATTGTGTATATTAATGATCTTCCTGGTGCAGTCCCTGAAGCTATTGTGATTATGTTTGCGGACGACTTCACCATCTCGCTAAGGAAGCCGAAAAGCGATGCTTTGACCGAAATGGCCAATCAAGCCACTTGCCGCATTTCCAATTGGATAAGCAGGAAGAGCCTTGTTATGAATGCAGAGAAAACTCACCTTATGTCTATTCATCCACGTCAAGCTACCAGGACACCAACTGTATTTCCAGTTTGGCTAAATGGCATTCTATTGTCGCAGTGTGACGAGCTCGACTTTCTTGGTCTCTGTATTGACAACAGCTTGGACTGGCAATCTCATACAGACAAATTAGCTAGTAGACTGAGCAGAGCTTGCTATGCAATTAGGGTCATTAGACAATGTATCTCACTTGAAGCAGCACTTTGTGTTTACCATGCCTACTTTGAATCGCTTATAAGATACGGCATATTACTATGGGGCTCTTCTTCTATTCGCAATTTTAATAAGATTTTTATCCTTCAAAAAAAAGCAATCAGAATTTTACTTCAAGTTAGCAATAGGCAATCATGTCGGCAGTTTTTTTATCAACTAAATATCTTAACAGTTGCCAGCCTTTACATCCTGGAAGTCGCCTGCCACATCAAGTCTAACCTGGGGAGACTCAAAATTAACAGCAACATCCACAGCCATCACACCAGAAATCGTGAGAATGTACAAGTCCTGCCTCGCAGATTAGAGTTAACTCAAAAGAGTCCAGACTTCCTCGGCGCAAAGATTTTTAATATTCTTCCTAAACATATTACCGGAAATTGAAAACTCACGCGATTTTAGTAATACTTTAAAAAACTTTTTAACCACAAGGGCTTTTTACAGCATTAATGACCTATTTGAACACTAACCTTGTGCCAGTCAGTTCTTTTCTTATCACCATTTTATTTTTATTTTAAGCATGTTCATCTGTATCTGTGATAGCCATCTGTGTTAGCTCAAAAGCGAATTCGAATGTAATTTTAATTGTATTACCGTGTAAGCTAATGCTTTACTGTAAATGTTACTGTAACCAATATTTTGCTGACCATGTACCATGTATAAGTGTTATCACACATAATACCTATGTACAATAAAGAACTGAACTATGAACTATGAACTATCAAGTTACTATTAATAATTCGTTAATTTATACAAGGTAAAAAATGGATGGATGTCTTCGTGCGCTAGCATTTACGCGGAAATACGAATTTCGATTTTTTTTTATTTTTTTGGGGGGGGGGGGGGGGCGCAAGCACCCTTTTATCTTTTATACCCTTTTAACGACGCCCCTGTAAAGCGAAACAAGGGAGAAAGAATGAAACGGCGGGACTCACAGCATTCACAGCCGAAGACTTTTGAAGGAGAGTTTGGCTGGCGTTTTTTTTTTTTTTTTTTTTTTACAAATTTTTGTACTCGGTGGGGGGGGGGGGGGGGATATTTAGTAGCCTACATAGACGTTTTCAAAATAACGTGCCATATTTTGATTTAAAGGCTGTGGATGACCAACCTTTTATTTAAGCGGCGGTGACTTTAGGCCACATGAAGTGACTTCTCGCGGCCTAGCAGCTAGGCTTTAGCTATTTTGATGCCTTTTGAGTGATGCTTATCGCCTCGTTCTTCTCTCATTACATTATTGACCGTGGCTGAAGTAAGGTAAGATCTTTACAAAGGCCTAGGCTAACCTAGGATTATTTGCTCAAAATCTCATAGGCCACCCAAGCACGCCTAAAACTAATCAAAATGTGCCCATGGCCATCCTAGGCCTAGCCCCTAGCCCTAGGCTTGCTCAGGTCTGAGGGATCCTAGGCCCTAGGCTGGTTATTCAATGCCCTAGGCCTAGTATTTAATACACAAAGGCCTAGGCCTAGGCATAGCCTACCTAGGCCTACTTAGACCTAGGCTAGGTCCTAACTCCATACTTGCCTCAGTTACCTAGGCCTAGGGTAGGGGCCTAGGCCTAGGGGCTTGCCCTTAAAACATGGCCCTCTGTCAAGACGAGGTTAGGCCTATTTATTTAGGCCCACGGTTGGTAAGGTTTTCCTAGCTTAGGACTTTCCTGGGATAAGCTTACATCTCCAAATTGTTTTGTCCTCTGCTCTTTCTGGTCCTAAAAGGCTAGGCCTAGGCTAGACCTAGACCCTAGAGGCTATTGTAGCAGTGGGGACTGGGGAGTGGAAGGTGCAACAGAATTAACCGTGTGTATGGTCTTTCTAACCAATATACCTAGGGCCTAGGTAGGCGGAACTTCTTTGGTTGGGGGGGTCCAACTTTTCAACAAAGTTTGTTTTTTTCAATGAAAACATACGCACCCGAAATACTTTCCGTTTCAAAACTACTTAGGCCTACGTTCGGTTAGTCGACCTTTCCGCCTAGTTACCTGCCGCGCTAGTTCTAGGATATTTTTGATAAGAGCGCACCCGAAATCCTTTCCGTTACCGTTACAGTGTATAAAAGTTGGACCCCCCTAGCCGAAGAAGTAGGCTACCAGGTAGGCTAGGGTTGCCATAATTTTAATTCAAGCTGGAGGTAGGCCTACAAATCTAACCAGGCAAAAACAACACATAGACAATAAACATAAACAATAGTGCCCCAGGCAAATTTATTTGAAACTAGTCTTTTAGAGGGCGTTCTGGTCATTTCAGAACAGAAAACTTTGACACTGAATAAATGCAAATATTGTTGTTTTTGAAGTGTTAAAACCAGAAAACCACTAAAAATGCATTGGGATAAAAAATTAGTCCCACTTGGTGTAGGCTACATATTGGCTGGATCCGTGATACCCTACTTACGATTGCCAACCGTCCGGACCATGGGTGATGGAGAAGAAAGCCAAATACAGGCGGCGGAGATGAGATTCCTGAGGAGCACAGTGGGCAAGACAGAAGAGATAGAATTAGAAATATGAACATCAGAGAGATGCTTGGGGTGGAGAAGTTAGGTGACAGGATGGGAAGGACACGGCTGAGATGGTTTGGGCATGTATAAAACGAATGCCGGAAGAGAGGATGCCCAGGAGAATGTATGAGAAAAGGATTGAAGTTCAGTTCAGTTCAGTTTTATTAGCATCCATGTAGGCCCTAGGTTACATTGTAACATTGGGTTTGTCAATACATTATTAATATATGTTCAATTAGTTTGGAAAAGGCCAAATGGCTAGTTTAGTTTAGATTGGAGAAGGGTTGACAGGTTGGGAAAGCATAGAGAACATAAAGCCCAGCCTGAAGGGCTGGGGGCGACAAAACTTTTCACCTGCTGATGACAACTGTAGCTAATTTAAAGTTGTTACCTTAATCCACGACGCGTTTCGTCCTTCTGGGACTCTTCAGGCGGATGGTGGCCACTGAAAATCAGCTAACTACATGCAACCAAAACTCACAACACATAACCAAACCAGTGGTAGGGCCACACAAGAAGTAAATTCTGCAAGCATGTTGTCATCATCAGCAAGGTTACTTCACACACCATTCATACTGGGGCACACAGTCAGCACAGACAGTAAGGGGGCTTCCCTCCCAACTCTGGTGCTCGGGAGACAAGAAATCCATGACTTACCCTGGATTCGAACCAGGACCCTTGGCAACAAGAGAAAAGCTGCCCCTCCTGCTGTTGCTGGGCAAGGGTGCCTCTTCATTCATACAAAGAGAAGAGGTTAGAGATAGGAAGGGTGGAAAGTCACAACACAGCACAACCAGTGAGGGGGCTTCCCTCCTAGACTCTGGTGCTTGGGCGACAAAAGAACCATGTCTTACCCTGGATTTGAACCAAGACCCCCCAACCTGTCAACCCTTCTCCAATCTAAACCCATTATTAATATATAATATATATTTATATAGGCCTATATATGCATATATATAATAAAAAAAACAACAATACAATACAATTTGGTTTACTATAAACTAACTAAAAATAGCCTGTTACATAAATGAGCATTTACTACTCCGGACTAATTACCATAATTATATAAACATACCCATTACAAAATGCTTTTCCACAACAAGGATGTTTGATTAATAAAACAATGAAAAAAAAGAAAAGAAGACTGGTTAGACCAAGGAAGAGATGGAAGGAGACCATAGCAAGAGACCTACATACTAGAGGAGAGAGCTGGGAGCATGTAGCAGAGACACAATAAATAGGGAATATTCCACTTCCGTCAAATACTGTACAAATTGATTTTTTAGAAGAAGTATTTCGTCCTGCTACAAATATGTACTTTGTTTTTCCGTGAAATAATAATCCAATGATTTATAGCCGTTTTAAAAACAGCATTTTTCAAAATATTTTTTAAGAGCGGCTAAAATGACTATGATGTCAGAACTGTGTCAAACCAACGCCGTCTACATACCTACACATACATACATACATCCAGACGGCGGTGTTTTAAACAAAGCAGCACCTAGCATAGCCTACAGTAGTGTAAACAGATGGCGGACATTTTACATTTAGCGCCTAGCCGGAAAGCGAGAAAAGTTGACATTGCTCACAAAAAACAAAACTGAGACAGTCCTAGGTCTAGGCCTAGGCATAGAAAATTATTTATTATACAACAGGCTAGGCCAATCGTTCCTGTAGGATATAGGCCTTGATATGAGAATACTAAAATTATTCACTTGACAAGCCCTAGGCTTAGCTTGCCAACCCTAAGCCTGCACGTCCGTGTTCTGACACATCATGCACAAAAACCTTACTTTGATGACTAATTAAAGCCTAATGTAGATAAAGAATAGCATGATAGTCCTAGGCTGTGCAAAAATTCAAGGCAAAAATGCTCGTATTCCTTTATCACAATGATCTCGCAAAATCTTTTTTCACATACGAAAAAAGAAAAACAAAAGTCAGTGAAAATGTACATCGTTCTTTGGCTAAGCTGGCGATTTAAGTGGCTGTGGAGTTGTGTTTGTTTTTGAGCGGATGGGCGAGCACCGCCGTCTGTATGTAAGTATGTACAAATATACGTACATTTAGGTTCCAATTGGCCTTGACTCTACACACGATGTAGTACTGTTAAAAGATGGCGCACACTCGTTTTTGGCGCGCAAACTGG
Source organism: Sweltsa coloradensis (assembly GCA_024449915.1). Lineage (NCBI taxonomy): Eukaryota > Metazoa > Arthropoda > Insecta > Plecoptera > Chloroperlidae > Sweltsa > Sweltsa coloradensis. The sequence continues at coordinate 1,144,069 of JAMZAV010000075.1, forward strand.
GGTTCAAATTTACTTCTTGTTTAAATTACACAAAATAGGCCTACATCAATTTTTGAAAAAAAAAGTGCAGTGACTATTAAGATATAAGAATTAAAATAAAATATAAAATAGTTTGTGGAATATTCCCTATTGTGGGAGGATAGAAAGAAGTGGAAGAATTTGGTTGCGAAACCCAAGCTGACCCTGCCAGAAGTAGGAAGCGGCGATGGATAATGACGATGATGAGACCTAAGCCACCTAACTAATTAATAATTGCTACTAGGGAACTAGCCTTGGTTTCAAATTTACGTTTTACATTTTTTATTATTTATTGAACAGAGTTAAATAATCTTCACAATTGAAAGAAATTCAATAAAATTAAATCCGTGGTAACTAGGCCTACGTGTGTACAAAGTTATAGGGTTTTGAATTCCCGCGCCAACGCTCGCTGATGGGCCGCGACGTCATCGATGCGATGATCACACAGTTCCCATCATGCTCACCGTAGGCCGCTTCTAAAAGGCTGCCTTGTCGCTCATATTTATCTCGAGAGTACCTGGCCTAAGTAGGCTACAAAAATGGCTGAACAGGGTTTTGACAAGGCTGACTCCTTAAACCGTAAATGTAAATGCCTATGGTAGCTTTTATAACGCGGTAGCCTATTTCTTTAAATCGAGAAATCTAAATGATAACAGAACTGACGGAGACTAATATAGGCATAGCCTATGCACTGCAGATTGCACTGCCTATTAGACTACATACATACAAAATTAACTGGAGAAATACAAACCATCTCTGTCTGGGTCATCTCTTGTCATCTACACACGTTATTAAAAACTATGTAGGCTATAAACAGACCAAGAATTAGAAAGAATTAAATTGGTGGCTGCATGGCTCAGTTGGTAAGAGCATGGCCCGGAAAGCCAAGGTTCCGGGTTCGATCTTCGGTGTAGTCACTTTTTTTTTCCACGTGTGTAGAGCAGATTGCACTGCCTATTGCGCTACACACGTTATTAACAATGTTTAAACAGACCAAGAATTAGACAGTTAAATTGGTGGCTGCATAGCTCAGTTGGTAAGAGCATGGCCCGGAAAGCCAAGGTCCCGGGTTCGATCCCCGGTGTAGTCACTTTTTAATTTCTGTCTAAAGTACTAACATAACAGCGTCATAGTCGCCTACTATGGGTTACTACGTATGGGTTACCATACGTCCCGGATTTTCCGGTACAGTCCCGTTCTTCTTGTTGCTGTCCCGGTGTCCCGAAAAACATTTTTGGGACGTCAAATTGTCCCTGAAATCGAAAATCCAATTCCAAATTGTCGTAGCAAATTGCTGCTTTCAAATATTTCGTGGCACTGACGGCGGCTGGGCCGGGACGCGGGAATGCGCAATGTAACCAATGTTGTCATTGAGTCGAGCTCAAGGCCAGGGCAGCGGGCGGCGACAGTACGTACAGTGTCAACCCACTAGTAGGCTAGTCCAGTCGTTGTCAATGATTCACTGCACAGTCACCGTTGTGTAATCAGTGTTGAGTTCGCGTTGTGACTTGTGACATTGCTTAGCTTACAGACTGTGCCAGTGGTGTGCGTGTGTGGCAAAAAAATACAATGGCCAAACGCAAGTGTCGTTTTTCAGACAAACTGAAAGACGAATATCCGTTCTTGTGTAGAAATACGCAAATTGAAGGAAAAGTTGATTGTTCTGTGTGCCGTGGTGTGTTCGGGATAGAGCATGGTGGACTTCCCTGTCCCGACACTCTCAGATCTCACTACGGCGATCTTGGGGGAAAAATAGGCCCAAAAAATTTCGCCTCCGCCGGCTGGGGCTTTGCCCCAGACCCCGGGTAGCCCACGCAAATCCATACAAAACGAAAGTAGGCCTACAGGTGTCCGGGATTTTACTTTCAGAATAATTATGGTAACCCTAGAAATTGATTCATAGCAGTTGTCGTAAAAGTTTGCCCCGACTGGGGCAAATATATATATAGATATGAATATACGGTTTTTCAGCATAAGCCTGCTTTGAGGACATTATTAGTAAATGGTAGCAGTTGTAATAAAAGTATGCCCCGACTGGGGATCGAACCCAGAACCTCTGGCTTAACGCGCCATAGCTCTGCCAATTGAGCTACCGAGACATAAGACACACCTTCATTAAACTGCTATTTGTTGTGACTGTTGACATCCATGATAATAATCGAACAGAAGACTGCAATGTAGCTGTCATTACTGAAAGAACACATGGAAAAATGGCATGGCAGAGCCATGGCGCGTTAAGCCAGATGTTCTGTGTTCGATCCCCAGTCGGGGCATACTTTTATTACAACTGCTATCATTTACTAATAATGTCCTCAAAGCGGGCTTATACTTAAAAACCGTAGGCTATATTCGTAGGTACTCCCCAACTCATGGGAGATGAGAAGTGACTGGATTTTTCCATGTGTTCTTTCAGTAATGACAGCTACATTGCAGTCTTCTGTTCGATTATTATCATGGATGTCAACAGTCACAACAAATAGCAGTTTAATGAAGGTGTGTCTTATGTCTCGGTAGCTCAATTGGCAGAGCTATGGCGCGTTAAGCCAGAGGTTCTGGGTTCGATCCCCAGTCGGGGCATACTTTTATTACAACTGCTATCATTTACTAATAATGTCCTCAAAGCGGGCTTATGCTTAAGAACTGTATATTTATACTACCCAACTCATGGGAGATGAGAAGTGACTGGATTTTTCCATGTGTTCTTTCAGTAATGACAGCTACATTGCAGTCTTCTGTTCGATTATTATCATGGATGTCAACAGTCACAACAAATAGCAGTTTAATTAAGTGTGTCTTATGTCTCGGTAGCTCAATTGGCAGAGCTATGGCGCGTTAAGCCAGAGGTTCTGGGTTCGATCCCCAGTCGGAGCATACTTTTATTACAACTGCTATCATTTAATATATATATATATGTTGACGAATACTTTCGTGGCTGGACATTATATTAACTTATTATAGAAATAATTGTTTTCACGGTTTATGCCACTCCTTGAGTTTATTTACTTCTCAACGTTTCGGAACTCAAATTGGAGTTCCTTTTTCAAGAGATTAAATTACAAAACTGAAATTAAAAACAATAACAAAACCAAACACACCAACAAAAAGAAAATAACAAAAGCAGGCCAACAAAACAAAATAAATAGAAAGAATTTAGAAAGATAGTACATTTAAGTGCTTAGAGTTTATGAACTATCCGGCCCTGTTTGCTCGTTGTTCCGGCTCCTAGTCCTTGTCTCCATTCGACGACCTGTGGTTGCGTGACCCGAGGCCGGACCGCTGACATTAGTGGTCTGACTACGCGTCTGCATGAGGCGACCTGCCCCCGCCGACATCCTTGCTCCCTCACGGTTCTCGTTCAAAGAGGAAGAGGCGTCCCTAGTAGTCTGGCTTCGTGTCTGCCTGGGTTGACTTGTCTCCACTCGATGACCTGTTGTTTCTGGACCGTTGCTAGTGGTCCGACTACGCGTCTGCACGAGGTGACCCGTTTCCGCTGACATCGTTGGCATCACTTGGTTCTCGTTCACACTGAAAGAGGCGTCTCTAGTGGTCTGGCTTCGTGTCTGCATGGGTAGACTTATTTCTAACGCTAATGTTGGTGTCTCGTAATTCTCATCCAAACTGCGAGATGCGTCCCTATCATTGAGTTGACTGTGTCTTGCCAGTTGAGCTGGAACAACTTGTATCGCACTCAATACTAATTTCCATGCTACGGCTAAACGTTTAGCATCGTCCCTTTTGTTGAGATTTTCTGGGCGTCTGTCTATCTCCAAAGCTTCTCGAAACATTCGGATAGTCAGGTGGTCGACTTTTGCAACAGCTCTCATGTTGTCAAAATTGATTACATGCTTGGTGTTTTTGGCATGCTGAGCTAGAGCTGAGGTTCTTTCTTCGTGGTTAACAGCTAGTTTGTGTTCTTGTCTCCGCACATACATGTTTCTCCCTGTCTGACCAATATACGTTTTATTACAATCACCACAAGGTATCTCGTATACGCCCCAGCCTTCCAAATTGACTTGGTCCTTGCTACTTCTAATCATCTGGCCAATTGTTCTGTCAAAGCCTGGAATCGATTCAATCCTAATCAGCAGAAAACTTTATATGAAACTGAAAAAGTAGAACCTAGAGCCACAGCTACCTTGCCTTACGTTCATGGAACAACTGACCGAATTGGCAAACTACTAGGCCTATCTATTGAAAACATTAGAACGATTTTCTCCACTAGACCCTACTCGTCTTTTCCTTCAACCTCATCACCTGCAGCCAAGAGCTTGTATAGCACGTGTACCTGTGCTACAGCCAAGAGCTTGCAATTTGTAGTCTTGTTTCCTTTCGTTTTCGAATCCCAGTCACAATTAGTAGGGCAGCCTCTCTCGTTGCCATGGGTCTTGGTTCAAATCCAGGGTAAGACATGGTTCTTTTGTCGCCCAAGCACCAGAGTCTAGGAGGGAAGCCCCCTCACTGGTTGTGCTGTGTTGTGACTTTCCACCCTTCCTATCTCTAACCTTTTCTTTTAGTATGAATGAAGAGGCACCCTTGCCCAGCAACAGCAGGAGGGGCAGCTTTTCTCTTGTTGCCAAGGGTCCTGGTTCGAATCCAGGGTAAGTCATGGATTTCTTGTCTCCCGAGCACCAGAGTTGGGAGGGAAGCCCCCTTACTGTCTGTGCTGACTGTGTGCCCCAGTATGAATGGTGTGTGAAGTAACCTTGCTGATGATGACAACATGCTTGCAGAATTTACTTCTTGCGTGGCCCTACCACAGGTTTGGTTATGTGTTGTGAGTTTTGTTTGCATGTAGTTAGCTGATTTTTAGTGGCCACCATCCGCCTGATGAGTCCCAGAAGGACGAAACGCGTCGTGGATTAGGGTAACAACTTTAAATTAGCTGCAGTTGTCATCAGCAGGTGAAAAGTTTTGTCGCCCCCAGCCCTTCAGGCTGGGCTCTATGTTGTCTATGCTTTCCCAACCTGTCAACCCTTCTCCAATCTAAACTAAACTAGCCATTTGGCCTTTTCCAAACTTATTGAATAAGTTAATATATATATATCCCTATATATGTTAATTTCTGTCTAAAGTACCGGTACTAACATAACAGTGTCATAGTCGCCTACTATAAAACCAAGGTTAAATGTATATATATATATATATATATATATATGTTTATACATATAAAAGCTATAACTTCCTTTTGAGTCTGCGCCCAACTGCACTGAAAAGGCCAACCAGATGACGTCACACTGCTTTTCGTCATGCATCGGCGGGAAGTCAGATTCAAATTTTCCACTTGAAATATTGACAAATTAATAACCCAAGGCAAAAAACTTTTATATTATTATTTTTCAGTTGCTAATGTTAATATGTACCGTATCTGAGTTCTGGCATGTAGGCTAGTTCCCTCCCTATTGTATTGCCCAAAGTTTTTAGGAAAAATTTTCATAAATATCCTTGGTCTAGGGTTTACATGAGGAGATATTACAATACCACTTATCCAGGCAGAATCACTCTGGCAGGCTCTTAGGACAAGTAATGATGCCCTCGGTTTGCACGTCTTGATTTTCACTTTAAACTGTAATTTTGTGGTGTCTGTTCATGCTGTATGTTTGTTTTAGGTGGAATGGATATCATGGTGTAGGACTTGGAACAGGATTACCACCACAGTCTTATTATGGACTTTAAGATAAATAGTATATTTGACATTCCTAAACCACCGTTGGTTCCATTCACAAATGGTAAAAGTGTGCCAAGAGGCCTTTTGCTCCGAGAATCGGGGTTTAAGCAAAAGCAAAACTGTGTATCCAAGGAGTTCCAGTCAGCTGCTGAGGACAAATTGGTTCTTAAAAACTATGAGTTAATGGTAATTTCTAATCACTCTATAATAAGCTTCAAGCCCACTATAATAATTTTAATGATTTATTCAAAGAACTGAAGTAAGCCTTAATCTCGCCAGCAATAAAGACGGCAATCAAATCAAATGAGATGGAATGCATTGCATAAGCCTATTGTGTTTCCCCCTTATATATTATGCAATCTTTTTGCTAAGTAAAATATTATAAAGCAAACTAATTGTGTCAAAAGACAATTTTCAGAATCACGAACACCAGCTGTATTGGGTGCAAGACATTGTGGGAGAAAGGGTGTAAATACGCCAAAAACCATTGGTTCGGGTGTGTGGAAAATTGCATCTCCCACACGGTCATGCAGTTGGTCTTACACACCCGAGCATATATGGTGTAGCCAATTAAACCCTCTTTCTCCCATAATGCTATGCACTCCATATAAACGGCATTGGTAGATAGATAGATAGATAGATAGATAGATAGATAGATAGATAGATAGATAGATAGATAGATAGATAGATAGATAGATAGTCTTTATTTTTGTTGTATTATACATACAGGACAAAAAAACAAAAAGTGTCAAAGTTCGTCTACAAATCGTGCTTCCACTTAACCAGGGAACTTAAAACTATCTTAAAAAACTAACAACAGTAGGCTACAGATTACAGGTTTACTACTTACTAACATGTCAGGTTTCAAATTAATTTCAGCTCTATTGCAAACTGCCTCTGAGCAAGTTTAAATTTTAATAATTTGGTTAAGTAGCTCTACATAAGTTTAAAATAAATGGTATAGCTTTGATTGGATTCTCTTGTTTTTGAATGTCTATTGACGGGCTCAACCCAAATAGCATTCTTAATTTTTGCATTCTTAATTGTGATTTGAGACTGCTTTGTATCCATATTTCCAACTTACCGGTAGGCTTAAGCTACAAGCAACTTGCTAATTCAAATTGGTGTGATGTTGAATAGACAAATATAAAAGGGCTCCATCCATTTCCTATTAAGACTAAGTTATGAATTACAACGTTTACAAGCAGTCTTGAAAAAGGTTTGACTTGTTAAGTCAAAACGATGATGCGTTTACATGATACAGATCTGAAAACGTTCTCAAACTATTATTTAGTTCATTTATTTCCCGGTAGACAGCACAATGTATTAAATAAATTCCACTGTTTTCTAAAGAAGAAAATTTATAATTTTATTGCGTAGGCCTATAACATAAGTATAACTTCGTTAGGTGACCAAAAACATTTGCCGTAACATTTAGAACATAATTCAGAATAACAAGATCTCGTTCCTAACTTGCTTTTAGCAAACATAGGCCTAACCTCAAATTACAATGCAACAAGCGTTTTGGATGCTTCCAGATGTATACATGACAGTTTTCAAAACTAGTTTTCAAGTCACCTCTACTAAACAGGGGTGACTTGAACCGATCCAAACACAGATTCGAAGCGTAGGCCTAGGCCTATACATGCAGGTTTGAAAACAAATCAAAACGTTTTTAAATCGTTTTCAACCCTGCATGTAAACGTAGTAATTGATTAGATCATTGGCAGTGTTGGGTAAGTTCCCGAAAAAAAGGAACTTTTAAAAGTTAAGTTACTTGGCCTTCAAAGGGAACTTTTAAAAGTTACAGTTCCATTACACGTAAAGGAACTTAAGAGTTCCTGAAATAATAAAGTTTCTGATAAAAAGTTCCTTTATCAGATAAATTATGGTACCTACATAGAATTTAGGTCGCGATTTTTGAGCCGTTACGTCGCTAGCAAATAGGCCAGGTTCATCAATCGAGGTTATGCCTTCTAAAAATGATATGCTACTGTTTTTTATCAACCGATTTTCATATCTGTATCAGCTAAATCCGTTTTCAGATGTAGAGGCAAGGTGAGTTTTGTCATCTCTAAGAGTGAAAAACTTTATTAAAAGTTATCAAAATTTGTAACTTTTGTGTTGAAAGTTCCTCTAACTAAAAATTGAACGCGTTCCTTACAAAGTTCCCGAAAAAAGGACACGTTCCTAGAACGCGTTCTTTTTTAAAAGTTCCTACCCAACACTGATCATTGGGATTTTGGTTTTGAAAGGTGGCTCAGCAGTCCCAAGTGTGCACAAGCAGTGATAGGAAATAGTTCAAAATCAATAGTACCTATACATGCAAATCAATGCATCAATGTATCAATGCAAATGCCTTTAACTTATTATAATCATTGTAATAAATTATGGACTGCTTAATTGGAAAATGTTGATACTTTATAGAAAGTAGGCCTACTTATTTTTAAATGTTTTGTATGGTTGGTAAGCCTTAATGAGATTGTCATTTATAAACGTTAGCTGAAAGTTGTATGACACGGTAAGCCTACTAAAAATTATAACGGGAGAAATGGGCCAGAATGTGATAGCTGTGTATCGATAAATATTGTGAATAATCTAAAACAACTTGTTTTTGCTGATTATATCACTCTTGTCAGTGTTGTCACAAGACTTTTTGAAACAAAGTTTGTTTCTAGTAAACTGTGCTATACGTAGGTCTAGTTAGGTACAGTCATTTGTAAAGAATAAAATTTCTTTTAACACGAGCTGCTGAGGGACCGAGCAGTGAATTTAACTGTCTTATCTAGAAGGCCTTTGTTAATAATGCTGTTGAGCCCAACGACGAATGACGTCACTTTCGGTGGCACGGGAAAGAGTAGATGCTAAACTTTGTACCTAGACCCCAATTAAATAATTGAAAATATTTAATTTGGATTGGTCTATACTAATGCTGTATTGGTCAAGCATTTTGTTTCCCCACAATCTCATCAATCATAAACTAGCCTTTAGACACTAGCTGCCAAAGTGACCTAGACATAATATTGTTTTTTCCCCCTTTTCATTCCAGCGTTGCAATTTGCCGGGACCTCCTACACGTTCAACATTTCTTATGGTCTTCAGTCCAGATGGGTTTGTCCTTTATCTACTTACTTAGATTTACCTTTGTGATCGCTTAATGCAAGTTCAGACGGACTCCGAGTGCGCGGTCTGCAAGGACCGTGGCTCTAGGTCCCTAATAAAATCGTTGGTGTGATTGGCTGAATGACTAGATAGTTCTCCAGCTGATAATAATACTCCACAGGCTTCCAAGGTCCGCTTGTTTGTATAAGCGGTCACCATTTATGCAAAAAGTTTACCCAAAGACCTCAGATAATTTAAGGCTATCTAAGGTCTAAAGCCTCCTTGTAGATCGAGGCGCATTCACTCGGCGGCTGTCTGAACTGTGTGCATTAAGCTACCACAAAAATAGCATTGCGGCATACAAGTATAAATCGCCTAAATATATGTAGCATCGTGATTAGTAGTTGTAGCCTTGGTAGAAGGTCTACCTAAACATATCTTTGGCTACCAACTGTCCTGACTCAATTTATTGACAGATTTTCACACTTGATGATGATTTTTGTTTTTCAGAAAAAGGGTAGCATCAACCCATGGAAACCACAATATTTATGTAACCGACCTGACAAGTGGTAAAAATATCAACACACTCTGTGGACATCCTCGAACGCCATGGTGCATAGCATTTCATCCATCATCTAATCAGATCCTGGCATCAGGATGTCTTGCTGGTCAAGTGAGAGTTTGGGATCTTTCTGTAAGTAAAATAACGTCTACTAGGGCCTAGATACTACGTCACAGCTTATATTACAACTGCAAATTCACAACTCAACTATCCAGCGGTTTTGCCGCGGTCGCTTAGCCGGTTCCCATTCAAACACCAAAGTTAAGTAACATCGGGGGTGGTCAGGGGGAGAGTGACTAGTGAGTAACCGCTCTGCCCTGAAACACACATATCGCTGGCTAGAGCAGATGGAGGGTTCGAAAGCTAATGTAACGGCTTCGTTCTCCTCGACGTCTGCTCGGCGGTCCGGGTTAGTGGAGAACCTATCTATGACTGCCAAGGTTACACCGTCCTTGCGGATGGGACGTAAAGCCGTTGGTCCCCTTGGTACTTGGTGGGAGTAGGCTACATGCTGGGAGGCCTACCCCTTCTTCTTCATTTTCTCCCTTCTTCTCCCTTCTTCATCATCATGCATCGTATTCGTTGTTAATCATCAGTTGTTATTCTGGTCACTCTAAAATGGTAGAAAATGCTGTATGAGACCAATTCATAAATAAATTTAAAAAACAAAAAACATTGCAATTCCCCCAAGAAGTGGCGGCTTGAACCCCTAGAAACCCCCCGGGGCCAACTTAGTAGGCCTAGTATTACACCCACCCACCTAATGGCAAAAAAAATCTTGCTAATGTGCCACAAATTAGGTGGCCTAAAACACGTTTTCAGGCGAGCCCTTGAATATGTCAGAACAAGCTTAGCATACCCATCGGCAAGGGCATCCGCCCTTTTTTTGTCCTGGGGGATATCTTAACTTGGACCTTTGCGGAAAAGCTAGGGGGTTTGGCGTGTATTGGAGCACTAATTAAAACTTACACTAAAACTTGCGTGAGAGGTTTGTTATAATATTAATAAAACACGTATATTGCCTCCAGAGAGAGAGGCGAGGGCGTTGAGATGAGCGCATACGGCGAGAGCGTTGAGAGAGTAGGCCTACACACACATAGTATTGTACGCTGCGCATGGCGAGGTGATTGCACTTGGACTGCACCAGCAGTGTCTGAGAGCTGACAAATGTGATGGTAGGTAGTCACACTCACAGCATCTAGGTAAGGATTATGAATAAGAAGAAATGAGAGGTTTATTCAAAAGTGCGTGAACATACCGGCCACCAAAATGAAGAAACATTTCCATGTGTAATCTAGCGTAAAACAGAAAGAAAGAGGCAAAAATAGATCAGACGGGAAAAGAGAAAAATGAGAGTTCTTAGCAGAACTGCTATGAGAACAAAATCTAAGAAAACTACAAGAGAGCTTCTGTGTAATTTTGCGTCGGGGAGTGTGAGGAGCTTGTTAATGGGTATGGTATACGAGCCTGACGGCGTACGTATAGAGGCGACACGAACAATGCCATCGGCCAGGAGAGGGGGTGCTGAGGCTTCAAGCAAGAAGATCATGTCTCCAACTTCGAGGTTTGGGTTGTTCTTCGTCGATTTTCCGCGCTGCATCTGAGTGTGTAGATACTTGTGGGACCAACGTGTCCAGAAGGTCTGGTGTAGTTGTCTCTCCCGGTGCCAGTGTGACAAATGCGATGTGTTGTCCGGCTCGTTGTGCACACGTATTGTACGCTGCGCGTGGCGAGGTGATTGCACGTGGACTGCACTAGCAGTGTCTGAGAGCTGACAAAGTCTTGTCAGCAATTGCGGTGATAGTAGGGAGTCACAACATCTAGGCAAGGATTGTGAATTAGAAGGAAATAAGAGGGCTATTCAAACAGTGCGTGAACACATACCTAGGCTGAATCACTTGCATTCAAGTCGTCTCGGACTTATCTGTTAAACAAACACTTCCTTTTTGTTAGTAAATTTATAGTAGACTTAGGTCATTACTCTCATTAATAAACCAAATCTATAATTATTATTTAGGGCCTAGGCCTGTATTAAATTCCACCCTTTGCTCATTGTTTTTTGTAAGTTTATGTGGTTGATGCACATTTTTTTTTAGGGTGGCAGTGAGATATGGACAGTGCAAAGTCAGACTGTGATTGCATCAATTGCATTTCATCCAACTGATCGTATGCTTGTCATTGCTACGTACAATGAACTTTACTTCTGGGACTGGAGTCAACCAGAGCCATTTGCCAAATGCCACACTTCAAATGAGAAGGAAAAAGTCAGGTAACTTTTTTATAATTTTTATATGACAAATTACCTTCTAAATCATAATTCCTGACCTTGCATGATGGTGCGTGAATTCTACACAGTATCTCTTCAGCCAATCAAGAACGACTTGCATGCAGTGCAGAGATTCGCTGCAGAGTTTAGTCGAAGACTCATTTTTGTAGTGCTGTGGCGTCATATACTAGCCCGGGGCAACTACCCAACAGTGTAGGCCTAGGCAACAATAATTATTTTCATTTGCCCGCACTGGCATGGCCGTCGCTACACTCGCTGCTAGTTCCACACTACTGTGCACTACAGACTGCGCATAGCTCTAGGAGGCTTTGATCGTGTTAAGTCTGTTCAACTATCGATATAAAATGTGCCACGCAATTATGAGCGATTACGACTTTACGAGTTTAGTGTTTACAAATTAATCCGACTTCCGTTCAAGACTTGGTATTTTTTGTTCGTGTTGATTTTCCTGATAAAATAAATGAGTGAGTATAACTTTATTTTAAGTGATCGCGCTTCTGAGATAGAAGATGATATTGGGTAGGTTGCTGTTTTTTTTTTTTTTTTTTTTTTAACAAACTATCTGGAACAGGAACCGATAAATGAGGTACTTTACTACCCGGAACCGAAACCAAAACCTGAAACCGCACACCCCTAGTTTTTTTTTGTCTGTTTGTTTGCTCTCTACCGGGCAAATGGCATATCCGATCTTGATGAAAATTGGAGGGGACCAACAAAATCTCTGAACTTAGTCCTGCCACGTTTTTGGGTACAATCGAAGAAATATTTCCCATGAATATCGTACTTTTACGATTACATTTTTTTTAACCCTCGGTCACTCGCGCAGAATTTCTTAACACCATCCCTTGTGTGGGGTTTCTCAAACCCCAAATTATTTTGGGCTGTAATTAGTGCAGTAGGATGTTTTGGGTATTTCTTTCTGTGCTCAAATGATTTGTGGAACTACTATGTATGTGGTTGTTACTGGGAGGACAGTGAAATAAAATGCCAATGAACCTTTTTGTATAAAATATTTTTTTATTGTATTTTTCAGATTTAAAAAATGGACATTTTCAAAATATTAAAAAAAGGTGTAAAATAATGCAATTTTAAGTTTTGTTTCACTTTTTAGTAATAAACATGAACCAGTTAGTAAATTGCAAGAAGAATTTTTCCAAAATTCCAAAATTTCAAAATTTAAGCCAAAATAGCATTGAGTTTCCCTATGCAGTTACTGTAACGTGATCACTCGCGCGGGGTTTCAGCAACCCCAGCCACGTTCAGACCGGCAATATAACGACACTAAAAGCCCTAATGATTAGAGGGTTACAAATTTTGCTAACAGATAGAGTGACTTGAAGGTACTGAGAATCTAGAGTCGGTAAAACAGTCCGATGCAGAGAAACAGAGTCGAATGTAGACCCTGGGGTTTGTAGAACCCCACGCGAGTAACGGAGGGTTAAATGCGATATTTTTGTGATATTTGGGCCAATTTTGACCAAACGGGTAAGCCTACTACGTTCATATTTTACATGGACATGAAGGTAATGGTGATGTAGTGCCTTTTGAAAGAAAAAATTAAAAATTAAGACGGAATTCAAAGAAAAAAACGGTTTTAATATAAGCTTTTTACAAATATATAATTAACAAAATTATAGAAACTTGACAACAATCACCTACACTGTGTACAAAAAGCAACTCTTTGGGCCTCGAGTATTGTTAATTGGTATTACCATAGCAATTAATACTAGGCCTACTTTATAAAAGTTATCCTCAGTTAATTTGACAAAAGTTATTTTTAGGGTTACCATAATTCTGAAGTAAAAACCGGGACACATATACTTTCGTTTTGTATGGACCTGTGTGGGCTCCCCGGGGTCTGGGGCGAAGCCCCAGCCGTCTGAGGCGGAAATTTTTTTGGGCAATTTTCCCCCTAAGATTGCCTGTAGTGAGATCTGAGACAGGTCGGGTTGGGTTGGGGGCTGGCCTTTTCAGTATGATAATTGCCTCTGCTTTTGTTCGCGCACAGGAGAATTTGTTTTCGAACAACTTTTTAACAATACTTGACGTGCAGTCCATGGAATTAAAACTTTGATTGTGCGTTACTGTATGGTATGCAAACGTCCCCTCTTTTGCAGCGATCTCAAGTTCCTCATTCCCAGCCGTTACCTTTGTAAAACAGTCACTAATTTTACGGCTTGTGCACTTTGCTTCTAAATCAGCTTTGTGTTTCTTCCATTTTAAATGATCTAAAATGTCTGAACGTTCTCCATGCTCTATCCCGAACACACCACGGCACACAGAACAATCAACTTTTCCTTCAATTTGCATATTTCTAGACAATAACGGATATTCGTCTTTCAGTTTGTCTTAAAAACGACACTTGCGTTTGGCCATTGTATTTTGTCACACACGCATACCACTGGCACAGTCTGTAAGCTAAGCAATGTCACAACGCAAACTCAACACTGACTACATAACGGTGATGGTGCGGTGAATCATTGACAACGAATACCGTATTGGACCGAATATAGCACGATCTCAAATATAACACGACCCCCAATTTTTCGGAAAATCATTTCAAGAAAAAAGAAAAGAAAAATATCAAAGAAAATTAAAATGTACAAGTAACATGATTTATTGACAATACAATGAATGAATAGCCTGAAGTTTCACTCTTCAAACATTTTAAACAATGTTAGGGCCTAGGCCTAGTCCTATGTTTTTAACAGTGTAGGGCCAAGCAAAAGTTCATACAGGCCAACCACAGTTCACCAGTCTGATTTAGGGATGACATTGCTTTTGGAATCAATCATTGTGAATCGAATTTGAAACTGAAGAATCGATTCCCAAGATTTTTTTTTAATTGTACGCGCAGTTATTTTGCTGGTCATTTTCTGCGGAACCCATGATACGCGGCGATATTCCCGCGATATTTTCCTCAGAGCCCGTGTTGACGTCACCCGCCCGCCTCACGTCACAGGTTCAGCTGGCGTCGAGTGGGTGGCCTGGGCGATGCGCGGGAGTTGCATTGCGGGAAGCCTGTGTTCAGGCGCTATTTCAAATGCAAGAGCGCGGAAATAACGCGAGTGCTGTTTTTGAGATTGTATTTTCGGAAAAAAACATTGCGCTATATTCGGTCCGATACGGTAGGCCTACCTAGCCTATTAGTGGGCTGACATTGTAGGCCTACTGTCGCCTGCCCGCTGCCCTGGCCTTGAGCTCGACTCGCCGCTCAATGACAACATTGGTTACATTGCGCATCCCCATGTTTGCAATAACCTCGATTCCGGTCCCGGCCCAGCCGCCGTCGGTGCCGCGAAATATTTGAAAGCAGAAATTTGCTAGGACAATTTGGAATTTGGATTTTTGGATTTTCGATTTCCGGGACAATTTGGCGTCCCGAAAATGTTTTTCAAGACACCGGGACAGCAACAAGAAAAACCGTACTGTCCCGGAAAATCCGGGACGTATGATAACCCTAGTTATTTTGCAATGAAAGTTAAAAAGTAATGAGATCCCACGCATACAAAAAATTTAGTAATCATTGGACAGAAATATTTTACCAAAAAAGCTCATCCATCAATGCGAATGGAAAAAGCGTTCGCGAAGCAGCCTATCATATAGGTAGGCCTATCATGTAGGATGTATCATTCATCATAAATATATCCATGCTGCATGGGTAAAGAAATAGGGAATATGCACCAAGTTTAAATATTGACGTGGGTGTAAGAAATGGATAGAAAACCACTTAAAACGCCATTATACTGCAATTAAAAGCAATTTAAAGAAAATATTTTAAATTCTATTGAGGCTCAAAGTTTGTAGTATTTTATTTCCCGCGCAAACAGCACGTGACGTCAAGATTCAGGTCTAGCAGCATTGCATCTAGCAGCAGCATCTAGCTGAGCATTGTTGACCAATGGGCTTACGTACATACTTAGATTGCAAAGTTAATATCACTCTTTGGCATCACCTTATTGGCCGATTCGCATCAGTAGGGGAAGTAGGGGATACTTGAGACACAGGGATACATGAGACGTTTGCTATAAAAGCTGAGAAAACAGCATTTTTTAAACTTTTTTTTATGTTGGTAAACTTGCTTAAATGCACTACTGTAGAAAATGGCTGCCCTTGGTTTGAATTTGGAAGGAAGATATTAACAAAACTGTGTTTTGGAGCTACAAAAGTAAGTATTTTCACTTTTTGTAGATTTCAAACTATATTTGGTATTTAGGGGTTTGTAAAAATTACTTTGTGTAAATAAGTTAAGCATGTCAAAGGCTTCATTTTGCAGTCAACATTCCAAGGTACAACTTGTTAGGCTATGATGATGCATCCACATTTTTGGGAAATTGTGTAGTGGGGATACTTGAGACAAATTTTTTTGGGGATACTTGAGACATGACTTTATTGTTTAAGTTGAGGTATTTTACCACAGTTAAACTCAATATAACATTTATTTAGTATTTCTAGGCCTAGGGTTATGCCAAGGCTAGGTCTAGGACTCTAGGGTTATGCCAAGGCACAACAACCCAAAAACCCAAAAAACTAATCACGCGCAAAGTTAAACGCAACAAAAAAATTCAAATTGAAAGTAATTCATCTAGCATTGACGACGTTCAGCCGCTTTCGGATTCTGAGAATGAAGATATGACTCTCCAGGAAGATTGTGACTTTGTGAAGAAAATGCTTTCCATAGGCATCTGAGTAATTGTAGCAATCCCAACTGTTAACGGCAAGATCCGGTGGTATGTCGGTGTCTTACAGACGAAAGTGGGACACTTGTGGGAGTTCCGTAGCTGTCGCATTAAAAAAGGGAAACATTTCAAATGGCCTGAAGAAGAAGACATTAGCATCATTGATGCTGTGCAAGTTAAAAAGATCCTCAAGGCACCTTCAAATTCGTTTATCGGCAGCCGTCTAACCGGTTTTTCTTTTACCGACAATTTCAGTGGTTATAGCATCGAATAAAAAATCAAAATGTGTTGAAATGTTTCTACGATAAACATAATATGTTGCCTAACCAATGTCTCATACCCTATTATGCTATTATGGAACAATAAATAAAGCTATATCACATAAACGTAGATCTAGTACTTTGTCTCAAGTATCCCCTGTATCCGTCTCAAGTATCCCTAGCTTGGGGATACATGAGACACAATGCACCAATGGCAGTCCCCCCGTCTGGGCCCGGGGTAGAATTGGCCCAGAGCATGGCTCTGCTAATCGTAAAAGGCGATTTAAGAGAAAAAGTCCACCTTGCAAACATCAGCTAGTAAGAAGGGTAGTATATTACTCCCCGAATCTAGAGGCGAGCTCTGGCAATCGTCGCCGGGGACCTTGCCCCCTTCCCTTGACGACCCCCCGGCGACGATGACAAAGACAATGACACCACGAACAATGACAAAGACAGTGACGACCGCGACGTGAGAATCCGCCTTTCCTCCCCGTGCCCGTGGCTGGTTCTGACCAGCATGGGCCCCTCTTCCTCCCCCCCACCCCCCTAGGTTAGAGTGGTGCATTATGACCTAACGGTTGACGCGTCCTCAATCCAAATAAACTAAATTATTTCCCAAGCTTACTGTATGCAACCATTTGCCTTGTTATGAAGAAATATATTAGCTAACATAATAAGCTATAAGTGATAAAAATATGGATCAAAAATATTCACCCATATAGTTGCTATGAACAAATAAAAAAAAAGTGTCTCAAGTATCCCCTGCCTCCCCTACCATATAGTGACGTAGAGGCTCATTTTTCCCGCCATTATTATTAATGCAACTTTCAGCTTACTTTAATAAATGAAAATCTTATTTAAATAACAAATAATATGATTAACGTATTCAGAAAGGAGTCCTTAATGTAGTGGAGTGATAAAAAAAGTTAAGGTATATTCCCTATTCTCTATTTGTTCCCACTTCATTGGTCGTAAGTCGTAGCGTGCTACCGGTAGACCTACTTCATGATTAGGTTCAACCGTCCTAAGTCTCTTTTAGACATGTCACTTCATTCATTCATTCATTCATTCATTCATTACAACTGAGGAAAATTAGGATGAAACTTGTATTAGTAAACTTTTGGTGTGAAGGCATGTACATGATATGCTGTGTAGGGCCTACACTTGCTTTCATTAATGTCTTATGTATGATTTTCAGGTATGTAGCTTTTGATCCTCTTGGGCATAAAATAATAACTGGAATATCAAATGCCTTGATCATTCCATCCCAGTGGGACCGAGTACCGGTAGTAATGCCAGGTTTGCCTCCGGGGCTTATACCACCGCCTCCTCCACCATTCCAAGGGAGTGGCAGTGGATCAACTGGGCAGCATCGAGCTAATATGGCTCCAGAACAAGAGCGAAGAATATCAATGTGCTACCGGTCACTGGTGGAACAATATGATCAACTCGTGCGCCGTTACTACGATCTCTCCCGCTCTCGGACTGCTCCAACAGTAAGTTCAAGAAAACTTCTTTAATCTTCTTACATAGTAGGTCTCCTCCTATGGAGTTGCCAGCTCACTCGCTGTCTAGGAGGCTTTGATCGTGTTGAGTCAACATCTCTGCCTGGATCGTGTCTGTTCAACGCTCTTAGAGTTTAGGTCCTACTGTAGGGCTGTGCGAATAGTGATTTTTCAGTTCGAATCGAATATCGAATATTCAAATGCAAAAAGTTCGAATATCGAATTCGAATAACGAATAATTTTTTCTTTCGAATAGTTTCAAATAATGACTTAAATACCAGCATTTTTCATTAAGTTGAGTTTTGTTAATAAGAGTTTGATATTTAGGCCTACACGAGATCAACATCAAAATTTGTATGTAGGCCTACCTTAGGCTGTGAAGTTAAAAGTGACTGACGAGGGGTGATGTTGCAGCAAAATAAAAAAACCATAGTCCATAGATGGCCAAAGATGAAAATAGGGGCTTATATTTTGAGCCTAGGCCTAGGTCCTACTGAAAATCAAGACAAGTGTGACTTAATAACATGCCTAGGCCTAGACCCTTGCCTAGCCTAAACCTAGGGCCTAGCCTATGTGTATCCAATTCCTTTGACTTAGGCCTAGGCCTACCACAAATCAAGACAAGTCTGACTTGATAACATGCCCAAGGTACCTAGGCCCTAGACTGGTCCTAATCACAAAGATAAGTGATAGGCCTAGCCTAAGCCTAGGCTCACTAATTTCAGTGAAACCAAGGCCTAGCTGCTAGTCTAGGCTAGGGCTTTCTAAACCTAGGGCTAGGCCTAGGACTAGAATCAATCAACAGAACATATTTTATACAGGGGCTAGGCCTAGGCCCAAGGCATGCCCAAGGTAGGTAGTAGGGCTGTCAAAAGATCAACAAGTCCCAAATGGGGTTTGAACTTGAAGACAAATGCCTTGCAAACGCGTCGTCATCTTCCACAACTTAATACAGCACAACACCAAAATAATTAATTTAATCATTAAAAAATCGCAAAGACAACGAACACTCGTCAAAACAATCACAATGAAGCAGTTCAAAGACAGGTTATGAAGGTTTTGATGCCATTTTTGTTGCCATAGTGAAATTTTTCTTTAGTCGACGCTAGCGCGATCTATCGGCGAAAACGTAAACTTCTTGTACTTGTACCAAAGTCGAGCTCTGGCGGCGAAAACTCAAACTCCTTGCACTTTAAGCGGGCTTTTTAACAGTTACCGCGAGACTCGCAATGAAGCCAAAATAGTTCGAATTTCGAATAGTTACTATTCGAATTTCGAATCGAATATTGTAAAAAAATTATTCGCGAATATTATTCGAAAGTCGAATATTCGCACAGGCCTAGGTCCTAGTGTTTACAAATTAATCTGACTTCCGTTCAAGACTTGCGT
This sequence comes from Sweltsa coloradensis, assembly GCA_024449915.1. Taxonomy (NCBI): domain Eukaryota; kingdom Metazoa; phylum Arthropoda; class Insecta; order Plecoptera; family Chloroperlidae; genus Sweltsa; species Sweltsa coloradensis. The sequence goes on from JAMZAV010000075.1 coordinate 1,163,536, forward strand.
TTGCGGCATTTATTTTTTTATTTTTCGTCTGTGTTGATTTTTCAGATAAAATTAGTCTGCATAACTTTATTTTAAGTACTGATCGCGCTTCTGAGATGGAAGATGATATTGGATAGGGTGCTGTTTTAGAAATTTATTTTATTTATCTGGCGAAAGTGAATGGTTCCCAGTGGATATAGGACTACGACAAGGGAGCGTACTATCACCAATACTATTCGACGTTGTGTTCGTGCTGTAACGTGGCCAAGGGCTGGAAGGAAGAAACTAGAAAGTGCTATACAGGCAGCTGAGATGAAGTTCATACGCAGTGTGGCAGGTGTGACAAAGTTGGACAAGATACGAAGTGGTATGATAAGGAAGAAAGTAGGAATAGAGAGCCTAAAGTTCAAGATGGGAAAGGAGCGACTACGATGGTATGGACATACGAGAAGAATGGAGAAGAATAGAATCCCGAGACAAGCATTTGAACTACAGAATGATATGAGAAGAGTGGGAAGACCTCGAGATAGAATGGCAAGGTCAAGTACAGGCAGATGTGGAGGAGAGAGGAGAGGAGTGGGTAGTGGTTGAAGAGAGAAAGATGGTGGGAGGACAGGAAAAAGTGGAGAGAGTTGGTGTTGCGACAAGAAAATGAGGAAGAAGATGAGGTGCCGAGCTTGGCAGGCTGGTGCTGATTTGGTGATGTCCAAGATTTAAATGGTGGAAACACCCCTTTACCCAACTAAATGATGTTGGAACAAAGTGTAGTGATATATATATATTTATTTCAGTGAAACTCTAGTAGAGAGAATAAAGAGTATGTACCGGAAATGTGAAAGCTGCGTTCAAACTAGATACGGTGAAAGTGAATGGTTCCCAGTGGATATAGGACTAGGCCTACAACAAGGGAGCGTACTATCATCGATACTATTCTACGTTGTAATGGATGAAATGCTGCGCAGGGTACACCCAAGAGAGGTAACAGAAGAAGAAGTAGGACTAGAGTAGAGACCAGAACAATGATATATGCAAACTTCTTCTTTCTTTCTTCTTTTCATATGCCCGCATTTTTGGCTTACTGGGCCATCATGCATTTCCTGGTTTTCCAGTTTAGAGACTGGTTTCTTTTTCCTCATAGTAGTTCATGCCGAGCGGAAGGGCATCAATTTCGTCTTTAAGACTTGAAGACTTGCATCATATATGCAAACGATATCGTGGAATTTGGAGACAATGCTGAAGAAGTACAACAGAAGGTGGACAAATGGAATGAGGTGACACAAGAATTTGGAATGAAGATTAGCATTAAGAAGAGTGAGGTTTTAGTGATGCAAAGAGTCAAAAAGTCTCAAAGATATATGATAGGATCACACTGAAGGGAGTAGAACTGGAGGAAAAAGACAAATTCCAATACCTATGAAGTATTGTGACTAACGAAGCAAAAGTAGGGAATGAAGTTAAGCGGAGAGTGGGGTTGGCAGAAAAGATGCAAAATGCTCCTGTATAAAATGTACTACCTACCTATATTAACTAGAGATGGACTGATACCAAGATTTGTCGATACCGACGATACCGAAACCATTTTTTTCCGAACCGATTCTGATACTGATTCCAATACCTATTTATTTTTTATTACCTAGAAATTTGTTGTAACAATATAAGATTTAGGCTAAGTTATCGGTCCACCTGTAATATTAACATTATGGTGCTGTAACATGGCCAATGGTCTGGAAAGAAGAAAGTGCTCTACAGGCATCTGAGATGAAGTTCATACGCAGTTTGGCAGGTGTGACTAAGTTGGACAAGATACAAAGTAGTATGATAAGGAAGGAAGTAGGAGTAGAGCGCCTAAAGTTCAAGATGGGAAAGGAGCGACTACGATTGTATGGACATATGAGAAGAATGGAGAAGAGTGGGAAGACCTCGAGATAGATGGCAAGATCAAATACAGGCAGATGTGGAGGAGAGGAGTGGGTAGTGGTTGAAGAGAGAGAAAGATGGTGGGAGGACAGGAAAAAGTGGAGAGAGCTGGTGTTACGACAAGAGAATGAGGAAGAAGATGAGGTGTCGAGCTTGGCAGGCCGTTGCTGATTTGGTGATGCCCAAGATAAATGGTGGAAATAACCCTTTACCCAACTAAATGTTGTTGGAAAAAAGGCTGTGATATACATATAATAGGCTATACTTATTTTTTAAACGAACTATCTGAAACTGGAACCGAAAAATCGGGCACATAACTACCCGGAACCGAAACCTTTAACCGCACATCCCTATTAAAAATAAAAATAATAATCGAGATGTAGATTTCAGCATTTATTTTCTGAGCTTTTGATTTGTTTTTGTTAGGGCTATAAATTTTAATATGATTTCATATCGAGGGGGACAAGTTCAACAATCAGTGTGCATACATATTTGAGTTTTAAATTGTAGCTATGAAGAAGCTTGTTCTGCATGAAAGACTACAGCTAAGCCTAGGTTGCTTCCCAGGGCATACAGTTCCTAACTACATCTTATTGGGTTACATGATATATAGCCCTATCTATGTGTGATACCTATGTCTTTGCAGTGTGTAAGGTTTGGGACCTTGGATTTATTCCTTTCATGGTTGCATTAGTTACATTTGACTTTGTGCGTTGAAACTGATGACCTGGATAATTAATTGGTGATGGTGGATGAGTTGTTGTTATGCCATTTGCGATTTCAAGTCTGAAACGGTGTTGGAACTTATGTGATGCTGCAATGTTGAGTACGTCGGCACGTCCCAGCATGACAAATGACAAGAAAATGTTTAATGCCTATCTGCTGACAGGGTAACTTGGTTCTGGTACTGCACGAGGTACAAACATTTTCAAGGATCAATATTCAATGTTGAAACCTCGCTTATAAATATCCTCTTGATTGTAGCTACTTTTTAAAATGAAAGATTCTCTAATCTTTGCAGATGGACCGAGGTACAGATCCAATGGATGTTGAGGCCGAGTCATCCCCTGGATACTTCCAGCCACCAACTACATCTCGCACGGCCAACTGGAGAAGCTCCAGCCCATGCCGGGGTCCAGCAAGGATGTCGATGCATCACACCCAGCGGCGACCCGCTCGCAACCGCTTGCCTGGAGGCCGTCGCATCAACCCACCATACTTGGCTCCGGAAACACAGTTTCGTAATCCTCGCTCTCACACAGAATCCTTGTCTAGACGGAGGTTTTTTCATTGTCAACGAAGACGGCGGCTTAGTCCTAGCCCCTTCGGCACAAGTCCAGACGTACACGTTGATACGGGCCCACATTACGGTGTGGACCGATCAAGCGATAGCAGTGGAGAAGCGAATGCCAATGATACAGATCATAGGGTTCACGTGAGAACATACGAAGTTGGTCAATCGGGGCCAGTACTTCCAACTTTCTCTCTCTCTCACTACTTACGACACTGGTCTTCAGATACTCTGCAACCGGATGCAACGGCAACAGCACCAGAAGAGCAACGTTCTGATACTCAGCCCTTTTCTCCAAGAGGTACATTTGCAGAGCGCTATGCGGCCAGAAGTGAGAATTTCTTTGTATCTCTTCGTTCTGCCTTCGAACCACGCACGTCAAGTGGGCGTCGCCTGTCTCCTCGCCTCTCTCGGTTCAATGTAGACCCAGTTCGGCCGACTCTGGACGAGAGTCCTGACAGTGCTGCAGAGGTGGGTGTCCGTTACGGTATTCAACTACTCAGCAGGCATATTGACAACATGCAGCAACTGTGCAGGTACGTTTTTTTGTTCTAAATAATTTTCATAATTTCATTAAATTTTGCTGTAGGGTAGTAGAGACTAGGGATGACATCGGGTAGTAAAATTCGGAACCGGTTCCAGCTCTCAAATAACCCGGGTACAACCCAGGTACATGATGTGTGGAAACGCTTTTTCCTACAAGTTGGTTTGAAGGTCATTGCCGAATGAATTAATGAAGGCCTACCGACTGATTAGGTTTCCGTACGTCTCTGGAAACGTTTGCAATAATCGTACACAAATAAAGAATCGCGTTGATAACCAGGCAATGATCTTTATTTTTCATTACACTGTAGGCTTACAGGCAGTGTAACTCGTCGCCGTCGTCGGCCTAGGCCTACGCGCAGAAAGCAGGGGAAAGCACGCACACATGTGGGAAAATCTCTCACTACTATCACCCGTGCTGAAGCTCTCGTCACAAGATAAGCCTGGGAAAGAAAGAAGATAACTGATAAGCCCAGGAATAACAATCCAATGCGTCGTGATTATGAATTTTTCAGATGTATAATGTAACTATAATACAGAGATTAAAATGTACCCGTCTTGATGGTTTAGTGGTTAAGACGCTCACCTGGAATGTGGGAGACCCATCATTCGAATCCCGGTTGGGGCGGACTTTTTTAATTTCTGAATTGTAGTAAATAATAAGTTCAAACATGTTTGCATCGCAAATTCTTCTTCCACACCTACAAGTTATTTACTATCATCTTTGTTCCACACATACTGGCCGGCCGGTCAGCTGTTTTTGAGTTGGTTGGATCGAACGCGTACCTAGTTCGCACATGCCATGGGCCCATGACACTGCTCGATATATATCGCCGCATCCATCTCCCTTGCACTCGCTCGTAGGCATGAGCACTACTCGCTGGGACGGGCGGACAGACAGACGGAAGCACGTGTAAGTTTACAACGCTCTCTGTTGTCGACTTGAGTTCCTCTATAGGCAGTGGGCAGGCTCCGCGGGAAAGACTGCATCGACGTAGCGCGTTAAATAAACCGGTGAACTAGCCTAAAAATGGTCGCGTAAAATACCCAGATCTTAAAATCGGCTCCTGGTAAGTTCTAAAACTGGGTTACCCATTTACCCGATATCATCCCTAGTAGAGATGGGCCAATTCCAAATTTGACCAATTTTGATTCAGATTCTACAAATTATTATTGTGTGCGATACCGATTCTTGATCGACCCAGCTTAGGCATACACTGTTAATGAATTCATATAGATTAGTCTGAGGTTGTTGGTTACCAGAATAATGACTGTAATGAATTAAATTTACAATTCCGTCCTTGACTTGCTACAAACAGTTTATTTTATGTTGTTGGTATTTGGCACTATTTATTATGAAACAATGCAAGACATCTGGGACTAGTTTTTACTTTAGGTAACATTAAGGTGAATATATTTTGAAATTTATAAATTGGGTCAACAAAAGTAAGCAAAAGCCAAAACAACAAAAACGGACCACCTATATTTAGGCCTACGACACGATACATTATACCTTGTACAATACCTAGCTTTAAAGGAAATGACCGGTTTTCATACCTTCCATGAACCAATAGAAGTTACTGTACAATAACCAAATGATAAGTATGTTAATAAACATATTTGTAAGAAAACTTTTAAGTGTCTCGCTATCCGTTGATAACATTTTTATTGATCGGGTTGTTTTGTAGCGGTGGTATTCACAAATGTCAATACACACAAAACAATATTTCTGTTTGACATGTCCAGGTCCTACTTGTGCAGTTTGCAGTTTGTTTGTTTAGAAGTAATGCTAACACATTTAATCAATTCTTCTTCTCTTGTTATTGTTAACTTCCTTTAAATGAATCAGTTGCTTAAATTATGATTTCTTAATTCATAAAACAATAACTACTAATTCATAATTGTTTTTAGGGCACGCTTGGAAATATTGCAACTCCAACAAATCCGTCGCATGTGGGAGCACCTACAACGTCAAATCCGCTCTCTTCACGTGGCGGTGCATGACACTAACTCCATGCCCACGAGTGTTCCGGAGCCTCCTCAAACATTTGCCGGCAATACGAGATCTCAGGGAACCTCAACGTTTCACCTACATAACATGCCTTCAAACGCTGGTTTACGAAGGTCAGCGTCAACCATGACAGTCGATGTTCCTCTATCAGAGGGCGTCTCCGCAACGAGTCAGTCAACTGATGCTCAAGACGAAACTCACCGCACGCCATCAACCTTGCTGCCAGAAGCTCCATTTGTACGCAGACATTGGAACTTTGTAGAAGACTTGCTGTCATCAGTAACAACTACAACTGCCGAGGACACTAGTTTAGGAGATAGTGAATCGACATTGAATACTTCTGTTCCAAATCCACAAGCCTCTCGTAGCATTTTTGAACCAGAAGGACAACAGTCTCCTTTATTGACCTTTTTACCATTTCGGAGGATGACCTGTATGAGAAGACGTCGATTGTTGAGAGCCTTTCTGCGTATCGAGCGAGAAATGGGAATTGGCCATGGACATCCTGCATCTTCGCTCTGGAGTCTGAGGCCCACAAACCCGCTTCGGCGACAGACAAGGGACAGGAGTGACACGCAGGATGAAAGCACACCACTAAACAACCAGTCAAATTTGAAAAATACTGGAAGAAAAAACAATTCGAACAATTTAAGAAATCAAAACTTGCTAGGAAAACAAAATGAGAAAGCTTGTCAATCTCAAGTGTGTAAGAAAACCAAAGGTGATTGTCATGTGGTAACACCTAGTCATAATGAAGACGAACCGGGACCAAGTACAAGTAATGGATCTTCTTCAACCGTGACACCATTGGATGTGGCCCAACCTGGGGTTTCAGGACTTGGCACTCCACATATTGCTTTACAAAGAGCAGCTAAGTCTGGGGATACTGGCAAAAAAAGTGACACAAATGTGGACAAAAAGGAGAAATTTCCAATCCCACCATGGCGCTTATCCACCATTCCTGAAAACAGAACATTTGACACGACTATACCTAGCAGAGCTGAAGATGCCCAGCTGCATGAAATGCCAAGAAATAGTAGGCCTTCTACTGAGACTTCTGAATTGCCTAGAAAGTCAAAACTGTGCTCTTCTAGGAAAACTTCACAGTCAGCATCACAATCCAGTACTTGCAGAAGCACAAATTGTCGAAATACCAGATCATCTCCAGTACCGGTATGGTAACAATTAATTTATCATTGAGATCTAGAAATATTGTTAACTACACTTTTCAACTTTTAATTGAAACTTTCTGGTAGTCCTCATTTGTAATACTAGACCTATGTTTTCTAGGCAATGTCTCTGCGCCCAATGATTGCTCAATTAGAAGCGTTGGTGCGTCAGCATAGGAATTATCAGACCTCCTCCCTAGGACCAACAAATACCGGGAGGCTTTTGATTCCTTCATCTACAGAGCCAAATACGTCAAGAACTACTGAGCAAAATACATTGAGAACTACTGATCCATGTACATCAAGAAGTACAGGAATAAATCCGTCTTCTCTTGGCAACAATGCTACGGCCGGAGATGAGGCACATTCGGGCAGTGGTAAGTACGTAGGCTACATAAAATGAGATGTTGAAAGTATTTTTCTGGATTGTAGTGAATTAATAATAAAAAATGGACTACCAAGATTTGTACATAGCCTAGAATCATGTTGTAGTAGTAATGGATTTATGTATGCTCTATCTTTATTTACCTAGTATTTTATTTTTCGAGGCTTGAAAAATGGGACTAGGTGCAAGCCAAATTGTAAAAAAAAACAAACATAGATTTTGGTTATGTGAACTGTAGGACTAGTACCTACTTAGTATTTATTTGATTGATCTGGATATAGTAGGCTATGTCACCAAATACAGTCGAGCCCACTTATAAAGAACTCTCTTTTAACAAAAGTTCTGGATTTAACAAAGTAATTTTAGAGTTTGTTAATTAAAGTAGTAGTAGTAGTAGTAGTAGAAATCTTTATTTAGCATTTTGCTATTTTTACATACACATACACAAGCAAAAATTATACAATTTACTTTACACATATTCATTAAATTCAGTCCTCAATGGACCAGACTGTGCGTCTGGCATTTACATTGAATCATTCAAAGCATTAAAATGTTCACAATTTACATTATCAATTTTTCAACTAACTAGGCAGCTACACTAATATTAAAATACGTAATAAGCAAGTCACTTTCTTAAGATATCCTACAATACTACGTTCTACAGATGTTAGACTTAGAATAGAACACTGTAATGAACAATTTCTGTCTCATATTAGTAGAGGTAATGAAAAATGGTGATATAAAAACGCAAATTTCGTTTTTAAAAACCCAAATTTCGCGTTTTTCGCGATTTCGAAAAAATTGTCAAAAACGTTTCGAAAAAAAAATAAAAAAAAAAAAAAAAAAAAAAAAACGGAGCCCCTTTTATAAGGGATGATATCGATTCCAAAAAGTTAGAATTGATCATTGTGACCCAAAAATCCATTCAGAGTCGATTCCCCCCCCAAAAAAAAAATTGTACGCACCATTATTTTGGTGGACTATTTCCGCGGAGTCCATATAGGCGCCGTGATTTCCGCGGTCTATTTCCGTGAAGCCCGTGACGCGCGCGTGGCGTTGTCTGTTTGATGACTGTACCGCCTACCGCACGCGAAATATTGTCTGGACCGGCACCTCCACCAAAACTGGACCGGCACCTCCACCATCCCTTACATTTTGCACTCTAAACGGTGCAATTTCGCGATTTAATTCGCGTTTTGACCAGTTTCTTACAATTTCGTTCGTTATTTCGCGCTATACACGAGATTTCGCGAATTTCGCGATTTCAAAATGTGTTTTTTCCATCTCTAAATGATGTAATTCGTCGACAATATTACATTTTAGGCAATAAAAAGGACATTTAAAAAAATTCGCGAATTTCGTTATCACCATTTTTCACTACCTCTACATATTAGGTATTTGAGATGACCACTATAGATAGGTTACCTGTGGCCACCTCACATTTTCATTTTATCACATTAACTTGGTTTAGTCCAGAAATCCTCAGTACCAGTAACATCTCTATTCCATCCGCATCCTTTAACAATCTTACAGCAATTAACTCTAAATCTGTTTATCTCTTGCACGTTTCTTACTTCTAATGGTACCCTGTTAAATATTCTCATCCCTTTTGCAAAAATAGTGTTATTTCCAAATTTAGTGCTATTTCTTTGAATGATCATATTTTTCCCATTTCTAGTGTTATAATGATTTTCTTTTATGTTTATTAACTTTCTACACAAGTATCCTGTCCCTATTCCTTTTGAGATTTTAAACAAGAAAGTTAGTGTGTTTAAAAGAATTCTTTGTTTGACGTTCAGCCATCCTAACGCTTCGCACATCTCACTAATAGATGTTCGTCTAGATACCCATAGTATACACCGCATTACTTTATTTTGTAGCTTTTGCATCCGTGTTATGTCATTTTTATTGAGTAAGAATAAAATAGAACTACAATAGTCAAAATGCGGAGTTATTATTGCTTGGCAAATTTTAATTTTGCTACTAATTGGTAGATTTCCACACATTCTTTGAAAAAGTCCTACTTTCCTGGCTAACTTCTTAATGATCTGTTGTCCATGTTTTTCAAAAGTCAGGTTTTCATTTCAATTACATGTAAAGTGACTCACACAGTTCTTTTATAGCAAAGTAAAAATCAGTTCCTGTCAAGTTTGTTATAAGTGGGCTTGACTGTAGTAGTATAAATGTAAAATATGAGAGGTGTTTTAGTTTTTGTGGAGAAAGAGAAAAAGATCAAAATCTCAAAATAATCAAAATTATAGGCCTACAGTGGAACTTCGTTCCAACGATCACGACTGCAACGATTTCCCGTCCCCAGCCCGCTCGCCCGGGCGAGTAAAAATTTCATGCTGGCCCTAAATCATCAAGATTTTTTTTTTTTTTTTTTAAATTTCAACAAGCACCTTGCAGCACATATTGGTGAGAGTTTTTCATTTATCAATGCAACATTGGCTAGCTAGCTACTTCCACAAGTTATTATTGATACAAATTCGCTTTAAATCGCATTTTAGGCAATCAAACGTACGAAATACTCGAAAAAATCTCGACTTCGGCGATTATGCCTCCGGCAGCTGGGGCTTTGCCCTGGATCCCGGCTGTACCGCGATACTGCTGACCCCCACTTTACTTTTTTCATTTTTGTTTCCTGACCCCACACTTTTTAGTGGATTTGTCCACCCCCAATTCAAACCAATGTTAAATTTCCCCACCTTAAGAGCCTAATGCATAGACAGGTTTCAGGCGCGGCTGCAGAGTGTTAGAAATTAAATAACAAGCTCTACAGTTATGATCAAATAATTATGAAAAAATTCAACCATACTCAAAAATAAATTTTGAACACATCGGATTTGTCCATTTTTTTCTTTGGTCGGTCATTGCTTCGGAAAAAAATGATAACTTTGGAACTTGATTATGAACTTTACTGCATTGAAATAAGTAATATCCATTTTTCATTACAGCGCGGGTATTAATTTTACTATTCTGAACACTGTGGTGAAATTTGATATTGTTTGAACCATAATTATGGTCATAATCGTTAAATTACATCAGTAAAAGTTACACAAAACGGCTCAGAAGTAGGCCCAAAATGGGATTTGATGGCTGCACAGAGTTCCGCGTCTGTGTGTTAGGATCGCATGTACGAAAGCCGATAACGGCAGCTTTGACGTCATCACAGTCTGATATCGCCATCGTGAGGTAGGGCCTACCCTGTAAAACGCAAATGTCGAGCCCTACCAGTGACCCTTACCAGTGAAACTTACTTTGTTTTTATGTTCATATAAGTTTCGTAACATGACGACAGTAATTATAGCAAATTTAATAAAAAGCATTGTATCTTGGGAACTAGGTACAGATTGTAAACAAAATAAACAAAAGAAGGTAGCTTTTGTTTCTAGAAAATCTGTTTTGAAAAGCACTGCATCCACCGATTGCTTGATGTATCATGAGAAATTAACTATAAGTAATTATGTTGACATTATTTTATTATCGCATGATAATATTATGAAGTGAAGAATAAATAAGGTGACCACCGGTTTGACCGGTACAGTACCGTTTTCATAACACTTGTACCGGTGTCCCAAGAAACTAATAAAAATTACGTTTTTGTACCGGTTTGCAATTTAGTGAGAAAGTGACCTGGTATTTTCTTAACTATACCGTGCATGGAAAGATAATGTTTTATGAAAAAATGCTCCTCTGATAATTCTTATAGTAAAAACAATGAAATAGTTCTTCCACTTCCAAGAAGATAATTCATTTTCTCTAGGGGTTTGCGAGTATTATTAATGATTTTGGTGGAGGTGCCGGGTCGCGCACGTGTGTGAAAACGTAAAAATCGTTAGGCCTATACATTTTTGACGCTACCTTACAAATGCTGATAACTTACCACAATAGAAATAATATAAGTCTTATGATACAAATTTATATTCATTTAGGAAGTTTTGAACTTTTTCGGGGAACAAAATATAATAAAAATATGTCACTATAGTGTTTGTGCACAAACGCAAAAATGTGACTTTTATATCAATTTTACTTTGATATTCAATGCCAATTTACGAGAACGTTTGAAAACATATTGTTGGTTTATCAGTCTTAAAAACATGCTGTCACATGTGTTATAATACTTCAATGCACAGATAATTATACGAAGTCGCCGAGATAGTGCATGACATGCGTTTTGCTTACTCATGCTTTGACATGTGAATGCTGTGGGATATAGAAGTTGAGCCAAGCATTTCATTCTTTCTCCCTAGTTTCACATAGAAAAGAAGTAAGATCATTTCGCCTGTTGACAAGCGCTAAGCCAACCATTTACCATCATATTTAAGTTTATCAATCCTTGAGTTACAAAGAGACCATCGACGGACGCGTCGGGTATGGGTATGAGGCAGCTGCTAAGGGTTGTCGCGTGTAGTCGTAAAATAGACCATCCTAGAAGCTGAGGGTTTTTTACCTGCTGTATTCTCTTCCTGTTCTATTGTTCTATTTATTTATTGATATTTTTTGTTCAATTACAAATATCTAATAACGTTGATAAAATATTAAGCGTGAGTCTTGAATTTCATTTTTGGGACGAAATTCAAAACTGACTGAGTTACGGATAATGCTTCTATAATATATTTTGATAGTATTATTTAGTAATAAAATAATATTTATATATTTCAGTCAGTTTTGATCGTAGACACTAGGGAAAAAAAAACGCATTTCATAACTCAAGCTATACATTTGAACCACATTATTAAATACATGCAATTTTAAAAAAATATTTCGCTGAATACATTAGTTTCATCACAATAGATTTGAAATGTGTGGAGGCAGGTAGAAAAAACCCATGTTCGCTCCCAAGTTCGGTCACGCCAAAAAAGGGGGAAAGGGAAAAATGCAGACAATAGACGGGACGACCGATCCCGGTCTCGTCCGCCGATGGTCACTTTGTATCTCAAGGATAGATAAACTTTAGTTAGCCACCCACCCAGCAAGCCGGAAGTTTTTCGTCGATTTTACGCAATATTTTAACACAGAACTGGTTATCGGATCGGGCTGATTTTTTTTGTAGATCATGAACCACATGAACCACACCGAGTTTCAAGATTGTAAATTTTTCGGGGCGGCGTGTGGCAGATAGCTGAAAACCCCCCAACGCGGGTGGGAGTAAACAGGGTCGAGTTAGCCATCGCCTAGCTTGGCTGCGGGCGAACGACCGTCGCCCTAGATTACGTTCCAGTAGAAGCCATACAAGAATGTCATGCACACTTTAACATGCCTACGTGCTACATAATAAATTAATATTTGACGTTACATGTGTCAGAAAATTTAAGTAATTGATTCAAATTATCACATATTTAAATGATGTTAAAAGTTTTATTGCCAATTTGTCTGTTACATGTGTTCGGTTTGGCCCCGGACCTCACAGTGAATAGTAGTACTCTGCGCGACAGCGGAAGTAAATAAGACGCGCGGCCGAACAAACGCATGTCATGCACTATCTCAGCGACTTCGTATAACTATCTGTGCATTGTAGTATTATAATACATGTGACAGCATGTTTTTAAGACTGATAAACCAACAATATGTTTTCAAACGTTTTCGTAAATTGGCATTGAATATGAAAGTAAAATTGATAATAAGTCACATTTTTGCGTTTTAGGCCAATTTAAATACTCTAAACTATTTTTAATGGGTAAATGTGGGTATTCACTGGAACGGTCGATTCGTCTACTAAATAATCGTACAAAGTTATTGATTTAGAACAAGGATCAAAATGGTGAAACGTCATGCGGAAGCGTCGCGGCGCGCTCAAAACGCCAAAACGGCATGTAGAACAAGGCGGATTCTTTTCGTATACGGTTTATGGTATGTATTTTGAATTAGGATTTCTAAAAAGTATAATATCATCTTGTTCTACCGCCGGTAGGGGTCCAACTTTCATAACTTGCCGATTGCCGCTGCACGGATGCGAGAAAGCCTTCGCCATTAGAGTAATTTGCACTGGAAAGTTATAAAAATTGATTCCGTCACAAATTATAAGTGAACAACAATAATGGAATGAGTAAAAAAAAGTAAAAAAGTTTTCCTAGACGGGGCTCGAACCGACGTCCTCTCGCATGCAAAACAAGAGCTCTAACCACTCGGCCAACAATGACCACGGTAAGCGTGCGGTCTAGAGTGATATTTATACAGATGCACGATAACTTGCGATAAGCGTAAACATTTGTCATGACTATTAGGACACTGTTAATAGTTATAAAACGTTCTGTCGATATTTCTAGAGTGTAATTTACGTCTCTTTTCACAAGATGTGCATTATAATTATTTATTTTGTCATTAAAAACTTCGGATGTGGCAGTCAGTCGCATGAAATCATCCAACTCGCCACCAAATAATATCTCGTGGTTTGAAACGTGGCTGGTAATGCGGGTAGCCTAGGACCCTAGGGGAGAAGACGCAACTGTATTGACAGAGCTACCGATAGCGGACGATTTAGTTTAGGTAGTCACCGCAAAATTTGAAAGCGCTCGGCCCTGCTTCCGACTCTTAACGGGTTTTAAAAGCGCCAAAGATAACGATTTCCCGCCTCAAACGATGAATTTGTAAGTCCCCTGATCACATTTGCATTATTAGTCATTTATCATTATTAATCAATAATTATTATTACTCCACTGCAACGACTCTAGAAAAAACAAAAAGAAAAACTGAACATTTACATAAAATATTACGCACACGCCCGAGTGCATCAACGAATGCATGCCGGGCGGGCCCGCCTCGCCTCACGCAGTGTTGCCAGACTCCCAAAATGGAATTATTGAACATGTAGAAATTATCGATTTCTTAGAATAATTATGGCACAAGCTGAAAAATGAAAAGACTATTAATATGCGTGTGTATAAGCGCAAAACATGCTATTTACGATGAATGATCGAACAGAAGTGACACTCGCTACGACTGTCAGATGAACATGGAAGTTCGGCTATGCAGCCTGCAGCGAGGCGCGAGGGCGAGAATACTCGATCGATCAATCGACTCACATGATGCCCGTTTAGAGTGATACTGTATTTTCTACTTTATTTTTTTAATTTTTTAGACTTGTATAAAAAATGGCACAAATTACCCAAATTATGGCACTGCATCTAGAACTATGGCATATTAAGTTACTATCTAGGCTCTATAGCACATGCATTATTGTATTTACCGATTATTGCCCAAGATTATGGTACAAAACGATAATTATGACACGTCTGGCAACACTCTTGAGGTCCTCAAGAGCCAGCTGACTTGCTAGTCACTGTAAATCACGAAATTAAATTTTTTGTGTGTTCCTCGTTGGAACGATTTCCCGCTTGCAAGATTTTTTTACTCAGTCTCTTAAAAATTGTTGGACTGAGGTTCCACTGTAAAACTAAATCGTTAAAAAATGGTGTTTTAAGTTTATTTATATGTGAATCTTTTTAGTATTTTTCCTATGGATTATTACTTATTAGGACTAGGCCTGTACATTGCATCCTTGATCTCACCAGTCAGTACCTATCAATCAATCAGTCAATCAGAAAAATGTTTATTCACAAGAAAATGCTTATTACATTGTTTACATGGCTTATTTATAACACAAGTTAATCAGTACAATAAAAGCTCATAGTTGAGGTCAAAAAATAACAATAATGAATGATGAAACAAAATAATCTATGAGTGAAATGACAATAGTAATGAAATAAAATTCTATAAATGCATTATCATTTGAGAAGCCCACATAAGCATAATGCTCGTGTGTGGGCAATTACAGGACATATTAAATACATTGTTCATAATCAACAAGATGATGGCTAGAGTAATTTACTTTAGTTTAAATAGAGAAGAAAAAAGTATGTGCAAGGAAGCAAATGTGAATGGTTACCCTAATCCTTAATATTAATTCACATTTTCAAGCCTACCCTGTAACTCATAGGTTACAAAGGTTCCTAAAGCTAGAGACCTAAAAAACTATAGACTTAAAAACTAAACTTAAAAAACTAAACTATTACTGCAAATAATAAGTTAAAACTGATTGGGCATTCTGATTACTGTTAAATCCTTTTTCGAGGGAGCCACCTCTTTACATTCTTTTTAAAAGTGTAGAAAGAAGAAGAGAACATATTTTCAGGTAAAGGCATTATGAATTAGGGGCCCAAGAAAGGAGATATGTCTTTGACCAGGCGTGTGTTTTTCCTAGGCAGGAACAATCCATGCCGGGTTGAAAGTCTAGTGTTAGTACGTGTGTGCATAGACGGCTGTTGAAATTCTGAATTGTATTTATGAATAAAAAGTAGTATATTTCTAACATATAACTGTCTAATGTCAAGCACTTTTGCTTGTTTAAAGGTACTTTGGAAGAGAAGTCTTTTGGCTTTTTTAACATGGTTTTTAGGGCTAATTTTTGAATAATTAACAGGGGGTTGAGATATACATTTTGCCACAACACCCCATCCAATAATGCCATATTCAAGGCAAGACTGGAGTAATGCAAAATAGATGGTTCTAAGAACATTGAGTTCAAAAATGTTTCTTAATCTGTAAAAAACATACATTAGATTTTTTGCTTTATTACATAGAGTAAAGTATATGATCATTCCATTTTAGATGAAGATCGATTTTTAGTCCCAAGTATTTAGTCATACTAACTTGTTTAATCTCATAACAACTACATTGGAAATTAGTATCTTGAGTAGGCCTATAAACACAAGGAGAAGAATGAAGTTTGATATTGAGGTTCACATTTGTAGGTTGAGTAACTAGAGTGGGTGAGAATGTTATATAGACGGTCTTAGTTTCATTTAGAGTCAGTAAATGTTCATTTAGCCATTGAAAGGTGTTATTTATCACCTGGTTTGCTAGTTTATAGACCTCATTCCAGGTGTTCATTGATAGTATGATTACGGTGTCATCAGCATATGAATGATAGTTCCATTAAATTTCAGATTACATAGATCGTTTATATAAATAGTAAACAGTATTGGTCCAAGGACAGTACCCTGTGGAACTCCAATTTCAACTGATTTATAGTCACTGTAATGATTGCCTACTTTTACCCTTTGTTTTCTATTGTTTAAGAAGCTACGAAAAATGTCCAGCGCTAATCCTCGAATTCCTAGATTTTCCAATTTGGTTATAAGTATTTGTGGTCTACCGTGTCAAAGGCTTTACTCAAGTCTAGAAAAATAGCTATAGTTTTTTTTGATTGGTCCATAGATTCATAGATTGTGTTGGTTACTTTATAAATAGCATTATCAGTACTCAGGCCACTTCTGAAACCAAACTGATTCGGGGAAATTAGATATATTATTCATGAATTCCATAAGCCTCGTCTTCAAACATTTTTCTAACAATTTAGAAAAATGAGTTGTTAAGGAAATGGGCCTGTAGTTTTTAGGTTCTAACTTACTTTCAGCCTTGTAGATGGGGGAGATGTCGGCTACTTTAAAGTAGTCAGGAAATATACCACTTGTTAAGGCGGCGTTAAAAATATGAAGTAACGGATTGACAATAAATGGATGAATAGTTTTGATTGTCTTGGTGCTGATATTATCATATTCCACAGGCTGAGTCATTATTTAGATTTGTAATGAGTTTGTTTAATTATTAGAATGTTTTTTTTTTTTTTTTTTTTTTTTATTAATTAGAATGTTTACAACCTAGTTTTGAGAGAGATAAATTGTAGAAACGTTTCATGAAACTGGAAAAAGGGTGTACCTTCTGTTTTTTTTGTAACTAGCTATTTTTTAAGCTACTTTAATTCTAAAGGCGGATCCACATAAAAACATAACACGTATATTTCATGTTTTTACGCGTAGTTGTAATGCTGGAACATAGGAAATACATACTGTCGTTCACACAAATGTGTTAGTTTTCAACTTTCAAGACATAGTTTTTAACGCATAAGATACGGTTTTAATGCGTAAGAAAGTTGAACTATTTTCAACTTTATGCCAAAACCTTATGACAACGTACAATAAAGTTTAGTCAAACTAGCATCTACTTTGAAAGGCTTGACTATACTACAGTCAACTAGCCTACGCTTCCATAGTAAATATACAAAGTTGGCAGGAGTTGGAGTATTGTTTGCATATTTATCATCATCGATTGAAAAATGATATTATTAATAATCATCTTTATTATATCCATCAAATCCTTCTTTAATCAACGTTCTCTCTGTTCACTAGCTGCAAAGAACTTAAAAGACGAATGACATAAATATTGGCCTTAAGAGGGAATGGGACACATTGGCTGTTAGCAAAGAGCTGTTCACTCGGCCAAGATGCATCCGACGTATATGAAAACTTTGCAAAGTTGTCAATAAAGCATACATAGACAGCCCTGTGGTCATAGATTTTCCAAATTTTGACTTAATCGTCAAAAAAGATCAAGAATATGGTCAATTTTGGAGTTTTTAACAAAATCAAAATTCGTGAAAACTAATTTAATTTTTATAGCCTAAATTATTTTAAAACAAAATTAAAAATGTGTTACTGTAGAGCCCTATAATTCCACATTTGTGACACATGTTCAAAATTTAAGACACCTGTGGTGTCAGTATGCCGAGCGAACAGCAATTTGCCTAAAACGCATGTTCTATACTCTCTTAATTCTTTGTGCTTACGTTTTTACTTGTACTGGCGCGCTTACAAGCTATGCGTTAAACCTTTTGTGTTATGTGTTTACGTTTCTATGTGGATCCACTTTTAAGTACAAGTTAGCTACTTGTGCAGCTACTTTACAGGTAGGCCCTACTTCCTGATTTTACATTTTTTTGCTATTAGGTACATAGTAATTCTTTTTTATTTTTGAATAAAATTGAAATAAACATAATTCAAACCTGTAGGTGCTCCCGAATATTTGATGATGATGAGCCCGAACCAGATACGATTTTTATTTGCAGTAGGCTCAATTTATATTGAAGAAGATACTTTTTACTTTTTTCCCTTTCATGGTCAGGCCTTTTGATTCAAAAAGCTTTTTATGTGCTGGCCATGGAAATTTATATTCCTGTTCCGAATCAGGTCAAACAAATAACGCCTTTGTTCGTGGAGTGAGTATCATTTGGGATATTTGTGGGCCAAGGAGGGCCTCAAGACATCCTATGGAAGACTTCAAGAGTCCAAGATGTATCACAAACCATGGCGGGACGAGGTCCTCAAAAGGGCCAGACAAATCCTGGACAAGAAAGGTGGCAACAGCGCAGTTCCGGCTGGCCACAGGACACGACGTCCTGCAGCACCACCTGAGTCGATTTCAAATCACAAAGGAACCAGCAACTTGCAAACTATGTACATCGGGTTTTCAGGACAGAGCGCACCTCCTCAGCTGTGCCGCACTTAAATCTGACATTGAACGCCCTGCTAAATAACCTATGCGGGCCAGAGAAGAAAGCACATATTTAGTGGATAGCTAGGAAGAAAAATGATCAAAGAATCAAGCTTTCGGCATGGGGGGTGGGGGGGTGGGGGGGGAATTTGACTTACGATTGATTTTAGTAACAGTATTGGTTTAAATGCATTATTCCAAAATTAGAGTAGCGTCAATTTTACGCTATAGGTACTGTACCTGTTTATAGTAGCTTGCTACTCAAAAGTAAAGTGGTACCGTCATCGCTACTACTTAACAACACTTGGGCACTATGGAAGAAAGGTGTAAAAATGTTTAAATTTTTAATTGTTTCAACATCTATTTGTTATTTTTAAAATTTCTTCTCTTCAAGTTTTCAACAGGTCTATGCACAGTAACTCTGCCAAAACAATTAACCTATGTAACTAGAGAATTGAGCTGAGCAATCAACACTCCCAAGTTTTTGCACTTTTCAGATGGTACCTCTGAAACTGGTCCTCATCGTCCATCTGCAGAGGAGCGTCTAACGTAAGTAGCAATCTTAGTAAAAGAGAAGATGGTAGAAGAGAATTTACACTAAAATTATGTGTGCTCAATAGTTGTAATTATACAATAGTACTAACTAGAGAAATTGCACTTAGTATAGTAACTTTCATTGGGTGGGGTAAAGATTCTTTGATAACGACACCCTGTTTGAAGTTCCTTGGTGTGTTTGTCGATCGTAATCTTAAGTGGAACTATCATGTAAATTACGTTTGTGGCAAACTTTCATCTGCGTGTTACACTTTACGCCAAATAAGGAGTAGCTGCAGTAGAGAAACGATGTTGACGCTGTACTATGCCAATTGTTATTCTCACCTACGTTATGGAATTTTATTGTGGGGACATTCCACTGACTGGCAAAGGGTTTTTAAAAAGCAGAAATACCTTCTTAGGACAATGTTTTTTATAAAATGCAGAGATTCATGTAAGAAGATTTTTAAAGATAACATTTTAACTTTTCCCTGTGTTTAATTTTAGAACAATTAAATACAATTAAAAGTAATTTTAAGGACATTGTTTAGTGATTTTACTAATCACAAATACAGTACCAGACGAGGCTACCTTCCAGCCCCTCAACACAACAGTGCTTTGTTTGAAAAGGTACCAAGATGTGCTGGTATTAAACTTTACAACAAATTACCATGTTATTAAGTCTATTGATAACAATAGAGCTCTTAATAGAGAAGTGAAACTCTTTTTACTTAAGCACTGTTTTTATTATATGAAGTTTTAGCTGCTTTTATTGTTTTTTTTTTGACTGTCCATAAACATTGATGTATCTTTTGTATAACCAATGTACTATCTTTGTAACATGGAAACAAATAAATATGAAATATGAATTAATTTATAGAGCTGTGCAGGCCCGCATTTTTTATTCGGGCTAGGCTCGGGACGATTATTTTGAATAGGTTTTGGGCTTCGTGCCATGCTTTCAATAATAGATATGGCTTCAACTTCAACCCATATTATGCCACCTGAGAAGACCTGGTGAAGAAGATGCTACATATGCCACTTTAGAGAATATTATACTTCGTATGGAGCAAAGCAAAGCAAGCAAACCAGGCTTTGACGCATAATCATCATTTGAATCATTTGGAAACACCAAAATGTTAAGTAGGATTACGTGTATTGTGCGTTCAGATCAGATTTTCCAAATAATAGTGCTTACTTTTTTCAGTAACGGGATTACTTATTTCAGTAACGGGACAGTAAATTTGCAGTAATATCGTCAGCTTGTGTAGGTAGGATACAATTATTTAAAATCTTGAAATGTGCTATGATTGCGTATTGCGCTCATCCTTTATAAACAATAACCAAATTTTAGGGGTGAAAATTGGAGGTCGAAATGTGATCCAAAATGTATGTGAAATTAAGCGAATTTTTAAACAGACATTTATCCTCGTCAATGTTAGCCTGAGCTCAAACAACCGTCTTCAGCATTACTTTTCTTCAGTCTGTCACGTCTTGCTATAGAAACCAAACAAGACCTCTAGCGTCTTTTTATCATTGCACTTCAACAAGGATTATACAGAATGTTTTTGCTGCCCCTGGGGTCAGGAGGGCGGGGGGCTAGCATCACCCAAACTGTACATGTACCCGGCACCTCCACCAACAATGAAATCTCAATGCGCGAACCACTGCCTCCTAGATGCTACTCATGGCTCCTCGTTCCCTGCCTGTTCACGCAACAGGTTTTGATTGTTGACCAGTAATTCACAATTTTTTCCACACAGGCATTCTAGTGCTAGTTACCGCCCCCAAGAGCTTTGTTTTGTTTTTGTTGTCAAGAGACGATTTAAATGTCATCTCAGTGTTTTGTATTCAGACTTCCTATGATAATATTTCATTGGATGAGCGAAGCGAAGACTTCAATTTCACTGCAGGCGCGGTTCTAGCCTCATAAACTTGGGGAGGCCCAACCAGTCCCGCCAGGGGGGTGGGGGGAACGCACCCAGAATTGCCCCGCAGGGCGTTTTTTTATTTTCGTGTACCTTAGAAGGTGTATTTATGACTGTACGGAAATTCTGGAGATTTCAATAAGGGGGTATTCAGGAGTATATTTACCGGGCACAATATATAAATTCAGCGTTTTAATTTTAATTTTGATCTCGCAAACAAGAAATATGTGACTCAAAGCTAAGAAATTCTTACAGCTTGCAAATTGGTTTAGATTTTTTTTTGTTGAACGGTAGTAGCAACACTGTCAATAGATGAATAGAATTTACAAGGTGAACTGTAAACGCCGATTGGTTGATGAAAACTTATCGATAACTAAGTTTGGATGTTCCATGAGCTACCCGCTAAGCTCGTACTTGCAGGAGATTACGAGCACGTCGGTTACGTCACCACTGATAAGAAATTCACGCCAGCACCTCCAGGTCTGGATATAGTTTGAGACTTTTGGCAGTCAAAGGGAGGTATTATAGTGGGATCTCGTGTAACATATTGATGATATGGTAAAATATAATTATATGTAATAATAAATATGACAGATAACAATGAGACGTTCTACGCTTACCATAGGGCCTATTAGACGTATTTAAAAGAATAAATATGAATTTGGAAATAATTATCAGAGAAATCAAGGGCGGCCCGGGCCTAATCAGGCCGCCCCGTAAAACCGCGCCTGTTTCACTGACCGCCAAAAAAATTAGCTCGGGTGTTTTTTTGTTTGTTTTTCTGTCTGATTGTTAGCTCTCTACCAGGCAAATGGCATATCCGATCTTGATGAAAATTGGAGGGACCTTCGAAGTCTCTAAACTTAGAGGTGTATTGTTTTTGGGTACAACCGAAGAAATATTTTTCATGAATATCGTACTTTTATGATTTTTTTTTTATTTTTAGTGCGATATTTTCGTGCCATTTGGGCCGATTCTGACCAAACGGGTGGGGCTACAACGTTCATATTATACAAGGACATTAAGGTTATGGTGATGTAGTAGGTTCCTTTTGAAAGAAAAAGTTGAAAAAGTTAGCCAGAATCCATAGAAATAAAGCTTTTAATATAAGTTTTTTATGGTAAATAATACCAATTGACAAGTTACAATAAAAACTTGACAACAATCACCTACAATTTGTAGGCAGCAAAGCAAAGCACTTGCAAAAGTAAAGATATCCCACGCAAACTAAAAACTTAAAAAAAGCTCATCTATCAACGCGACTAAAAAAAGCGTTTGCGAAGCTTCCTAGTGTAGATCAATATAAAAGGTATGTAGGATAATAATACATATTTCACGGTTATTAGACGAGGGAGCGTAGTGACTGAGGATCTCCATTTAACTCAAACGGCGCTCATTCTGTGATTCTGTGGGTGGGTCTGTATGTACATTGAAAATCAGCCGAATCGCTGAACAGATTGCGCTGAAATTTTAAACAGACATCCGGTACGAGTTTACTGAGAACTGTCAACAAAATCAGCTAGATCCAGTGGCATATCCAAGGGGGGAGCCCAAAAAAGTGTGAAAATGCACTTTAACGTTTCAATGGAGAATATAGATTAACTGTTTTATGGCAATACTAAAGGCAATTTATACCATCTGACAAGAAAAGTATTTTAGTAGTTATAAAGTTGGTCATTGTGATGCTTTAAAATGCACAGATTTTCACCAAAATGGCCTTGAAGGAGAAAACTTTTGATTAAAAACAGGATTTTAGTAGATAAAAGTTTGTGATGCTTTAAAACGCACAGATTTTCACCAAAATGACCTTGAAAGAGAAAATATTTCCACGAGGCAAGCCCCCCGGAGCCCCCACTTAACCTTCGGTACATCTATGATTCTATGAACTAGGAAGCTTTGCAAACGCTTTTTCAGGCGCGTTGTTGAATGAGCGTATGATTTTTTAAACGAAAATTGCGTAAAATTGCGATTTACATGAGAAATAATTTTTCGATTGCGCTCAAATTTCACACGAATATATTTGGATGAGCGTAGCGAGCGAAGCGAAGATTCCATTTCACTACACTGGAGAAAAAATCCGGATTGTTTTTTTTTTTTTTTTTCCTGTATTATTGTGTGTTTGTCAGCACGATTCCGGCTAAACCGATACTCCAATTGCAATGAAATTTTCTGGAGACCTTCGAAATCTCTGAACTTAGAACTGCAACATCTTTTGAGCGCAATCGAAAAATTATTTCTCATGAAAAAGCAATTTTACGATTTTTTTTTTTTTTTTTAAATTTCTTTGACTTATAACACCTACATTCTTTATCCGATTTTAATGAGTTTTTCACAGAACCACAATTTTATGAATTAAGATATCCGTGTGAAATTTGAGCGCAATTGAAAAATTATTTCTCATGAAAATCGAAATTTTACGGGTTTTTTCTTTTTTAAAACAATTCTTTGACTTATAACACCTACATGCTTTAACCGATTGTAATAATTTTTTCACAGAACCTTAATTTTATGAATTAATATATTCGTGTGAAATTTGAGCGCAATCGAATAATTATTTTTTATGAAAATCGCAATTTTACGATTTTTTTATTTTTTAAAATTACGATTAATTAAAAAAATTAAAAATTAAAGTTTATTTTTTATTTATTTAAATTAATTTAAAAAATAATTTCAACTTAGCAATGATTTTTTCACAGAACAACAGAAAATCCGGATAACACATGGCAGCTCAATGCACCAATTACGCTCATCCAACAACGTGGCGGGACTTAAGCGTTTTCCTAGTTATTCATAAAATTAAGGTTCTATTAAAAAATCATTACAATCGGATAAAGCATGTAGGTGTAATAAGTCAGACATTTTTTAAGTTTCTTTTTTAAATCGGAAAAAATTGTAAAATTGCGATTTTCATGAGAAATAATTTTTAGATTGCGCTCAAAAAATGGCAGTTCTAAGTTTAGAGATTTTGAAGGCCTCCAGAATATTTCATCGCAATTAGAGTATCGGTTTAGCCAGAATCGTTTTAACAAATACACAAAAATACAAACAAAAAACAAGAAAAACAATAAAAAAATTGTAAAATTGCGATTTTCATGAGAAATAATCTTTCGATTGAGCAAAAAAAAAAAGTGGCAGTTCTAAGTCCAGAGATTTTGAAGGCCTTCAGAAAATTTCATCGAAATTGGAGTATCGGTTTAGCTGGAATTGTGTTAACAAACACACAAAAATAAAAACAGAAAAAAAACAAAAAAATTAAAAAAATCATAAAATTGCGATTTTCATGAGGATTAATTTTTCGATCAATTTTTCGCACGTGGCAGTTCTAAGTTCAGAGATTTCAAAGGTCTCCAGAAAATTTCATCACAATTGGAGTATCGGTTTAGCCGGAATCGTGTTAACAAACAGACAAAAATACAAAAAGAAAGAAAGAAAAAAAAACATTCCGGATTTTTTTCTCCAGTGTAGTAGAATGGAATCTTCGCTTCGCTCGCTGCGCTCATCCAATTAATTGGTAGAATCCCCCCATTATGAAATCCTGGATACGCCACTGGCTAGATCCATTGCGATTTTAAAACCTACAAGAAATAATAAATTGAAAAATAGGCTGCCAATGTGTGGGAATTATTTTAACGACAATGGTTTTGGTTAAAAAAAATATTTTTGTTTGTTATTTGCCTGGCCGTGAAAATGCAGGGCCCAAGGTGTATCGAATCTTGCATGCTCAAGGTACCCCCAAATTCTGCTCGGAGATTGAATAAACCTTGCAATCTTTTCACGTATTTCGTACTGGCTATGTTTTCCGTAGTAATGTCACAGATGGTAGACAACTCTGCGTTATAGCATTTCAAAACATGTTTAATAATTTTTAAAATACAATCCAGAAATTACAAAATCTTTCCCGACCAGGGGATTGAACCCATATCTCCCACATTTCGGGTATAAGAGCGTCTTGGCCAAAACTAGACTAGAAAAATGCCCAAGTCGTTGTTAGACGAGATAGCTTGCGCGAACTGGACGGGGCTTGTAGACCGAGTAACTGGTGATTCGTCACCCCCTGACCTGACTCGTGTCGGAACCTTGTTTTTGATATTGCTTAATAACTAATTTATTTATATACATAGGTATATTTATATATTAATTAATTTGGAAAAGGAAGGACATTGTGCTTTCAAACACTTTTTCATGATGGTTACGAAGATAATGCAGCTGTTGGACTTCAAAGACGTAAATTTGTGGAAAACTATATAGGTAAATTGCTTTGGGATGGAACAAGCCCTTTTTTAATCAGTTGCTGTGCTTTGATATGGCCAAGTATTGGATGATGGGAATTTTTTTTGGAAACGATCGAACGCTCCGTGCTAAATGTATTGGTTCACTCCATGGTTATGATTTTCCCACCAGAGTTTATAGGAAGGGTTTCCGTGGACATTGTTGTTGGTGATTTTGTTTCTTCTACCGAAGTAGGTATGCTAGTTAACACTTAGCAGTGCAACAATTGTTGAATGGATCGTGAAAATTAACGAAAATTATGTACCACAATCTATTAATGCCATGTTAATATTTATGTCGACATGATATTAAAAAATAACGAGCCTTTCCATCCCCAAGCTCTGCACTTGAGACCGAGACGGACCACGTAAACCGAATGCATCGTAACCCAAGTGGATCCAGAGCCACGCAACAACGAACGGGAGAAGTTGAGTCCACCCGCCTTCGGGCAAGGTAAACTATACCCTGCCTTGTGATGCATGAGCATGAGTAGACTCAAAATCACACAACTTTGAATGACCTTTTGACACTTGTTGGTGGCCATTTTTCATGTGAACCACTAGAAAAAAATTGGGGGTTTAATTGAAAACATACTTTAATTTTTTTTAGGCCTTATGAATTATACACGGCACATTATTAAATAAAAATACTAAATTATTGTTTACAAGATTAATTTAATGTAATCTGGACGATCAAATGCATTGAAAGTAATAAATAACAAACAAATGTCAAGTCATTATTCGTTTTCACAGTTGACAACAATGGTTTTATTTAATTGACTAATGAGCGATCTTCCCAATACCACTTTCCTACAATCCGCTAAAATATTACCTACTAAAAGTCTGTCGTCTGCACAGCACAGATAGGCCCTAGCCTACGTCATCTGCTTTAACCTTTTCAGGAGTGGTTTTTTTTAAACATTTTTTTGCAGATTATTTAACTTGGCCTATAAAACTAGGAATGTACATTTAAGTTCTGAAGATGACTTCATTGATGGAGAGTTCGATATTCAAGTAAAAAAAAAAAAAAAAATGGAAAAAAAAATTTTGGGGAAAATTTAAAAATTTAAAAATTAAAAAAAAAAATTGTTAGCAAAGTGCGCGGACGCAATATTACGGCCGTACTCTAGAAAAGGTTAATTTGGTTTCTGACTAATTTCTTTACTTGGTTGCACTTCTGAGTTCTGGGCTTGACTTTTAATTAATAATATTAGAATGTTATGTAGTCCTTGCCTAAGTATTGATTAAATGAGTATAGGTCTATCAATTGTCTAATGTTGAAGTAAAGTTGGTCTTTGCCCCTAAGCCTAGTAGGCCCCGCGGGAAAAAAAACAGTCTACTGAGCCAACCAATTAGGTAGGGCCTAGGTACCTAAATAGTAAATATGTACAAGGGTTATAGACCTAAGGTATTTAGAAAATATACTTTTAATATTCCTTTTGGGGAGTAGGGCTATAAATACTAGGCCTATGCCTAGGCTACTATACACTACCTGGGTTGGGCCGATGCTAGGCTACGCGTAGCCCTAGGCTAGGCCTAGTTTATTAAAGTTTTAATTTAAAACTGGCCCCAAATTGAACACTTCACAAGAATTTCCCTGTTTTATCAATGTAGACCTAGATCTAGCTAGCCTAGGCTGCATATTGAAGCTAGGCCTAGGCTTTTGCCCCCCAAAGAGAAATTGCATAGGCTAGGCCTACGCTAGGCTAGCCCCTAGGCCCTAGTTCAATTTTTATGCAAATAGAATTGTGTTGATTAAAATAAAATTACAATAATATAAGACAAAGAATTTTAATATCCAAGACAACTCGGTGACAAAACATAACACGCAATTACAGTAGGCCTATCCTAATGAAACATAACCTCCAACGTTTGGAATGATCTGTTGACATACACCTAGTTTGTCTCCTCGCCACACGCAGCGCACGGAGTAGAATAATGATGCTAGCAATTTTATTTTTCCTGTGTTTGTTATGCTGATTTAAACAAATGCAACTTTGAAGGTCGTTCAAACTTCGCTGACGAGTACTCTACCGTTCACTTCATTCACTTGCCAGTGCCTGTTGAGTTAACTCTCCTTCACACAACAATACTAATCAGTCAGACAACAACACACTAATACAATACTAAAAAATTATAATTTATTGTGTGGGTTACAGGTTGCGGCTACAGGGGAGTAACAAGCAAAGCCGGACGGGAACCTTGTTTACCTAGCAGTTGAATGATTAATTTAAAGAGAGCAGTACCATCAAAGTCATTATAACAGTCATGTTTACCGTAAAGAAGGCAGTGATTAGCATTTCCGTTTCTGCCGTTCTCGTTTGGTTCGTTTAGTTTTCTAGTACAAACAACTTGTTAAATTATAGGGGGGGGGGTTATTAAACCTCTCTAGCAGTGCCTAGCACATTCCTAAATACTTGTTACTTACAGAATGGAATGTGTTGACTTATGGAATAATAGACCATTTTCAGAATGAACTGCACATGCATGCTCCATTGCAAAGCATTATGGGAGGAAAGGCATTTACATGCTAAATGTCATATGCTTGGAATTGTGGTGGACTGCACTGACATTGTTGTAAATGCAGTTCTCCACACACCCGAGTAGATGCCATTTAGCGTGTAAATGCCCTTTCTCCCATAAAGCTTTGCTCCCACAATATAGAGGGTGCTGGTGATTTTGAAAATTGTCTATTGGCTCCAGCAAGTAGGACCTAGGTCTAGGTCTTTGATTTAGTGGCGGTGTTTACAATATCTGATAATGATGAACATTTATTTCCCAACAGGTCTCCCAAAGTCCCAAAAGTCATCAAAAGAAATAGTAGAAGTGTGTGCAGATACTCTTTTCACACACTTGAATTTTTTTTTAATTATATGAACATATCCAAACATACAAAAATCCTGGCCCCCACCACTGGAAATGCCTAGCTACCACAGGTAGCTCTACTTTTAACACTAGGTTATGCTCGATGTTACTTGATAGTTAAATTATAATTTCAAAGATAGATAGATAGATAGATAATCGTCTTTATTTAGGCGGGGATTAAAGCCAGTTAGGCTTTATCTTCCATCCAACCTTTTAATATTTCAGATACATCGATGTATGACAATATAATTAATATAGTAACACATAATTTAATCTAAATAATAATAAACCTATAGTAATAATTATTATTATATGCATATTTATAAAGTAAAATAGTATACAAAATATACACTATTATCCTACATGCAATAATAATGTAAAAGAACATAGAAAATACAGAAAGAGGGTGATACAAATAAGGTTCCCACAATTTATTTAACATGGTGTTTCCGCTCTTCCCCTGTTATTTCTCTATGGGAACCTTTGTGTTAACCCACCAAACATAACCTGACAAAATATATTTTTACAATTTGAAAGACTATTGGACCGTACGACAGAAGCAGTTCAACAATCAACACAGTTTACTCCTTCATTCACTCATGAAATTATAGTATTGTTGTGCAAATAAAGAATACTGTAAACTGTAAAGTGTAAATCTAATCCCCCCAAAATACAAAAATTTGTAAAAAAACGGCAGCCAAGCTCTCCTTCCAAAGTCTTCGGCTTGAATGAAAAACGTTTTACTTTGTAGTTTTGGTCTTTGTTTTTGTGTTGTGGTTATCTATTGCAGCCTACTCTTCTACTTCAGGTAAGCTGTTGTACCCTCCTTTTAATCACTTGCCTGATCCAGCCTTTTGACATTATTTACACACATAATGATGATCAACCAATTTAGTTTCAGTTTCTGATAAATTTTCTTTTCTTCCAGGCAAGTGTTAAGCCTAATGGTAGAAAGCTTGACTCAATTCTTTGAAGAAAACGGGCTGTCCAACAATGCTCCACAGCCTGGTGTTCTGGATGACCAAATTTACAGTAAGATAAGATTTATTCACATGTACAGTATTTGAGTATTTCACACCTCGGTTCAAACCTGAACTGATAAGTGATAATGCAATCCATTAAGGACTGTTATTTCTTGATTTGGTTAGTCGGGAAACACTCTCGTGGAACAAATCGAGAAATAAACCCTCGCTCATACCTGCGTAAAGGTAATAAGGTAATGACATTATAAATAATGTTTGGTGGTCAGTTCGAAGACAACAGGTATTCGTTGCAGTACTGTTCCATCCATTCAGATGTATAATGAAACTACAATTCAGAGATTAAAATGTACCCGTCCTGATGGTACAGTGGTTAAGAGTTAAGACGCTCGTCTGGAATGCGGGAGACACGGGTTCAAATCCCGGTCGGGTGGGACTTTTTTAATGTCAAAATAGTAGTAAATATATATTTAAAAAAAGAGGACTGTTATGTTGTTAAGCAATGCATATGCCTATGAAAAATTAACTAGTACGGTATATGTGAGTATAGGCATCTGGTATATTTAAAAATATCAAGTTCAAAAAGTGGGATGCATCCATTATGTGAAGCTATTGAATAATAGTATTTAGGCCTATAGCTTAGGCCTACACTTTAAAAGTCGAGTGGTTAAAATTGGGGTGCGGCCATTTCTCGATGGCAGCCTAAATTGAGTAAATACGGGTATGTACATAACATACTAACTAAGAACTTTTCTAAATGACCTCCCATATATATTTTAAAAGTTAATAGTTATCATTTAGTAAAGATTGCCCTATAACAGTGGTTCACAACCTTTTTGCTTCAACCCACTTGGTTCCTTCAAATAATTTTACGACCTAATTGTATACAAAACATTAATTTTAATATTTTAGTGCACTTTTGATGAGATATGAGGAATAATGACGGCAATGCCGATTCTCTGACAATTTTTGTCTTGGATCTAGTTTGAGTTTGATTAAATGGCTCAAGCTTGTGTTGTGATAAATCAAAACAGTACAGGAAAAGTTGTTGAATCTTGAATTTCAAAAACAATTTAAAGAAGCTTTGGTGTTCTTATTCAACCATTTCAATATTTAATACACAAAGGGCAAGTGAGAAAGTCTCTCTAGGCCAATTCAATAACTCCCCTAGGTTGAGGCCAAAGTAAACCATTCAGATCAGGCCCTGTCGCACCCAGTCAATTCTCAATTTACGGATAGAATTAAGATGGTGCATTAGGCTTCTGACAGAAAACTTGCACACTGTTTAGGTTGAATTATTATTTATATAATCATCCATCCATCATCCTTTAAATAGGCTCCACTATAAATTTGTACTAACATCTTTTTGATAGTAAGTTTGTGGAATGATTCCGAATGATTAAATGAAATGAAATCCTAGGTGTGAGCATAGGGTGGGATCTAAAGTCTAGCTAGGCCTAGGTTTAGTTCCACTTTTAACTTTTATGCAAATAAAATTGCGTTGATTTAAAACATTTAACAACTAAGGCAAAGAATTTTAATATCCAAGGTAACTCATAGTGATAATAATACAAGCCTATGTCCTATATATAACATTACACAATGTCAGTATCCTAATGAAATATAACCTCCAACATTTTGAGTGTTGTCTGTTGTTGACAGTTGGTACACCTAGTTCGTCACCTCGCTACACGCAGTGCACGGAGTAGAATACATAGTAAAACTAGCATTTTTTTGCGGTGGTTGTGCTGAGTTGGTCACGTGACCATGTTCCAGGTCGTTCAAACCTAGTTGACACTGTCTACCCCCATTTTAATTACGGATATTCCTTAAAATTATTGTAATTTATATTATCCATTATTTGTTCTAGACTTGTATGTCTTGTTACAACTTGCTTTGGAGTTGACTGATCTTCTCTTGGCACAGTTAGTATCCACCAGGTAAGATTTAAAAATATATTTTGTTGTATGTATGTATGTATGTGTAGGCATAGTTGAGTATAGTAGCAGTTCACATGTTTACTTCAGACACGAGCTGGAACATCAGTGGACACACCGCCTGCGAAGTCCTGTGGCTGTGGCCTCGCCGAGTGGGGCGGCGCGGCGTTTCTTTACCAATTTCCAAGGAAGGCGGGTCGGGGCTCACGACCGCCACGAGCATCGGACTCCAGACGGGGACCCTCCAGCGCAGCCATCCACCAGTCTTCCTCACTATCTCGATAGGAATGCGCAAATGAGTAGCGAATACATAATGAGAGTGCAACGTTTCCGGAACTCGATGCCCCAAGTTGCTCCAAGTCCCTCCGCTCCTCGGCAAAACGTCGCTTCCACTCAGCAACAGCAGGAAACGTTTACGGTACCTCAAGTTCACGTGAACGACGTACCAATACCGGATACCGCGTCGTTGAATCACCAACCTCGACAGAGACCCCAGTCTCCTCCGGTGGACTTCCCAGGGACTGTGCCGTATCCCCAGCAACTGCGATACTTGCATCCTCGGTACTTTTATGCTCACCACTTTGACTCTCCAGGCCGGCAGCAAGATCCTGGCATTGACCTGAGAGGTGAGTTTGACAACCTTGTAAGATTACCATTGTCCATAGAATTTTTAATTTTTAATGTTAAGTTGCACATTCAAATCGGGTCTTAGGCAAGTTGCCCAAAACCAGGAACTTTGTAAAGTTTTATTACCGGTACATTGTTGAAAAAGGGATTTTATTCCCTTTAAATTCTTTTAGAAGTAAGTTACCAATCAAAACAAATCGTTTGGGACCTAAAATAAATTACCTACCTATATTGTTATTAGCCTAATAGTAATATGTATCCGTTATCGGAATTAGGGGGAGGTCCCAAAAAGTGGGAAAATGTACGTTTTATATTTCAGGCAGTAAAACGTAAAATACACAATTGTGTTCTTAATTTTTGGATGAGCAAAGCAAAGACTTCAATTTCACTGACCCCCAAAAAATTTAGCTCGGGTGTTTTTTTTTTTTTTTTTTTTTTTTTTTTTTTTTTTTTTTTTTTTTTTTTGTATGATAATTAAAGCGGAACATCCAAACCTGATGAAAATTGGAGGGGACCTTCGAAATCTCTGAACTTAGAGGTGTATTGTTTTTGGGTACAATCGAAGAAATATTTCTCATGAATATCTTACTTTTACGATTTTTTAGATTTTAGTGCGATATTTTCGTGACATTTGGGCCGATTCTGACCAAACGGGTGGGACTACAATGTTCATATTTTACATGGGCATTAAGGTTATTCAGATTCAGATTCAGATTCAGATTTTATTAACCAACTAGACAGGTACATGGCACACTGTATGGGCATTGGCATGGGCATATATGGTGCTGTAGTACCTTTTGAAAGAAAAAGTTGAAAAAGTTATCCAGAATCCATAGAAATAAAGGTTTTAATATGAGTTTTTTGAAATGTACAACAATAATTATTAATTAACAAGAAACTTGACAACAATCACCTACAATGCGTTCATAAAGCAATCTTCGGGCCTACAGTCTACAGATACTGAGATATTTGATATTCTAATTACCCTAGCAATTAGTACTTTATAAAAATTATTCTAATTTAACAAAAATGATTTTGCAATGGAACTTGAAGAAGTAAAGAGATCCCACGCATACTAATTTTTTTTAAAAAAAGCTCGTCCATCAACGCGACGGGACTTAAGCGTTTTCCTAGTTATATTATAGGAGTATTCACCCGCTAAACTCAAAAATATATTTCATTCAGGCTAACTAGTTGGATGAGCGTAGCGAGCGAAGCGAAGATTCCATTCTACTACACTGGAGAAAAAAAATCCGGAATGTTTTTTTTTTTTTTTTTTTTTCTTTTTGTATTTTTGTGTGTTTGTCCACACGATTCCGGCTAAACCGATACTCCAATTGGTATGAAATTTTGTGGAGGTCTTTGAAATCTCTGAACTTAGAACGGCTCGGTTCTAAAATCGATCGAAAAATTATTTCTCATGAAAATCGCAATTTTACGATTTTTTCGATTTTCTTGTTTTTTTCTGTTTGTATTTTTGTGTGTTTGTTAACACGATTCCAGATAAACCGATACTCCAATTTCGATAAAATTTTCTGGAGGGCTTTGAAATCTTTGGGTTTAGAACTGCCACGTTTGTGGGCGCAATCGAAAGATTATTTCTCATGAAAATAGCAATTTTACGATTTTTTTCGTTTTTCTTTTTGTTTCTGTTTGTATTTTTGTGTGTTTGTTAACACGATTCCGGCTAAACCAATAATCCAATTGCAATGAAATTTTAAGGAGGCCTTCGAAATCTCTGAACTTAGAACTGCACGATTCGAAATATCGATCAAAAAATTATTTCTCATGAAAATCGCAATTTTACTTTTTTTTTTCGATTTTTAAAAAAATTCTTCGACTTATAACACCTACATGCTTTCTCCAATTGTAATGATTTTTTCACAGACCCTTTATTTTATGAATTAATATGTTCCTGTGAAATTTGAGCGCAATCGGAAAATTATTTCTTATGAAAATTGCAATTTTACGATTTTTTTTTTTTTTTTTACATTCTTCGGCTTATAACACCTACATGCTTTATCCGATTGTAATGATTTTTTCACAGAACCATAATTTTTTGAATTAATGTATTCGTGTGAAATTTAAGAACAATCGAACAATTATTTCTCTTAATTAATAATTGCAATTTTACGATTTTGCTATGAAGCTGAGATAATGCTAAGGCTTTTATAATTTTCATTTTCTTTTAAAAGTGAAAGGTTTTTAAGATTAAAAAACAATACATCTTAACATTACTAAGACGGATTTTATAATTTTTGTTATGTTTGATAAATATGATTTTTGCATTGTTTGAAAATGTATGTTTTTAGTGAAAAAAATTTATATTTCCCTCAATGCACCAATAACGCTTATCCATGAACGCGGCGGGACTTAAGCGTTTTCCTAGTAGTTGAATGAATTTATAAATCTACAGAAAAATTGTTGGGTCCACCTTGACTCGAAAAAAATATTGAACTTGCTATTTTTCGAGCTAGGTCCCATCGGCAAAACTCTCCCATAAGAAATAACATGGGGATGATCTTTACGCTCCGTGACCTTGGAGGATTTTGATCCAAAAAATACTGGCCATTATTGACGTGTCCGACAGCCTTTTCTGTAAATCTTCTATATTTTGTTTTGTAATTTGGGCAAGTGGTTCGCTCAAAATATGCTGATTACCAAAAAGGGGTGTGATTTTGGATGATTTTTTTTTTTGCGTGTTTGAGTGTATATTTGTGCACAGTTTCATGGCATGATGTAATAAATGGCCATTTTAGATTGGTATGATGCTCTAGTACAGGGTTGCCACCAAGAAAAATAAAAATCCTGTTTGAGCAGATCAAAAATCCTTAGAAATCCTTAAATGAAACACCCAAATCCTTAAAAATCCTTAAAATGCCTAAATGTACCAATTTCGATACGATATCGATATATCATAATGTAATTGTTGTAAAAAAATTGAATATATAATTTTTTATAGAGTAGGTAGGCCTATTTTTAATAAATAAAAAATAAATAAATTGTATAAAGAGTCTACCCACTCAGTTATATAACTGATTTTCAGTGGGAGACAGTAAATCAAAGCGACCAAGCCAACCTGTAGGCCCCGAATCAATCGAAAAAAAATGATTCGAGGCCAAGTAGGGTTGATAAGGTATCACCATAAATGCATATTTTTACGATCTCACAACCGCGTTTTATGACCCGGCACCTCCACCATATGCACCAGCCAGGTTAATTTACGTAATTTAGACTACCTACCCGGCACCTCCACCAAAATTCCGAAATTTTGCATTTTTGGTGTAAATTTTGATATTTATACATCGAAAATATTCCCACTTATCAATATCGCATTGAAATATAGATTTTTTGACCAGCCCTAGTTAAAAACGGCGTAAAACGTAAAAAAAAAAAAAAAATGAAATTAACTCCGTAAATTGGACTAAAAATCCGTGTATCCGTTTTGCACCCTCAAAATCCGTTAAAACGGATAAAATCCATAAAAACGGCAACCCTGCTTTAGTACCTATGTGGAACGAAAAAGAAGCAAGTTAAAGCCGATTTAAGAAATTTCCCAAAACGCCAAATTTGCCAAATTTCATGATAAAAAAATTGAAAATTTCGCGTAAAATCACAGTTATGAGAAAAAAAAATTTAACTGTCATTTGAGTGTAGTATCTGTATTATAAAATATAGATTATGTGTAAAAAATATTTTTTTGGGGAAAAAGACCCTTTAACTTCTAAATTGTTGTGTGTTGTGTGTGTTGTTGTGTGTGTTGTTGTGACGGCCTACAGTTTATTTATTTCCAAGTTTCCACAAAATGAGTATCTACTGTGGCCTTAATAACTTTTGTACCTACTAGTTTGTTATGTTGGAAAAGGAATTCATCTATTAGTAGGCCTTGGCCTATCTGAAAACTAAAAGAATCAAATAACAATACTACAAGTTGCAAGCTCTTGGCTATGGCACAGGCACATTGTGCTAGATAAAAAAAAGATAAAGAGGTTGAAGGTTCATCACCTGCTAGGCCCCCCCCCCCCCCAGCAGGACAAGACGTCAGCCTAGTAGGGAACAAGAAAACACGGACGGAAAAAAATTAGTGTGGAAAAGGCCAACCGGCCCTTCTTTAATCTAAACTAAACTAGCCACAAAACGAGGTTAGCTTCAAAAACAAAGTTTTCCACCCTGTTGCAAAATCTGGCCAACTAGTGATTGGTAGGTAGGGCCTATATATTTGAAATAGGAAATACCAACCAACTGGTTGGGCATATTTGCCCACAGGTGACTCTAGAATCAAGTAGGTTAATTTGGGACAACCAGTAAATTTATTATGCCACTGTTTTACTCATACCTAACCCATTTATTGACAGATCTAAGTCCATATTAGAAGAAAATAACTTCTGTCTGGAGTTTGAATGAAAAGCACCATAATATAGGCCTACATTGTAAAGTGTTATTTTTCTTCAGCATCTCCAATTGCCCCTGAGCACATGATGAGTACTGATACACCAACAACGCCTAAACACAGGATCCAGGCATGGGACTTCTCCAAGTCGATTCTTCCTAATATCAGCAATGGTTTGTTGACATTTGATCATTTCTTAGCTTGATCCCTCAATTGTAGAGATATGTATCAGACTTCCCATATTATATTAGTAGT
Source organism: Sweltsa coloradensis (assembly GCA_024449915.1). Classification (NCBI taxonomy): domain Eukaryota; kingdom Metazoa; phylum Arthropoda; class Insecta; order Plecoptera; family Chloroperlidae; genus Sweltsa; species Sweltsa coloradensis. The sequence goes on from JAMZAV010000075.1 coordinate 1,199,946, forward strand.
ATTTGGGGGCGGAGTACTTTATGACTGATTCTTATCAGTGACAAAGTAGAAATTAATTAATTTGTAAATGTGTAGGGCTGCTAGATATTGTTACACAAAGGGTTATCAAGGGTTTATTTATTTTAAATTGAATGTTGAATGGAGACAAGTAAGTCATTAAAGTACTCCCCACTCTCTAACCTACCCGCCAAGGCGACAACTAGTGGTGGTCTTGGAGGGTGCTAAAAGTCTGACAAGATTTTGTGTAAGTTTGTAATATCTCTATCCAGACTCTCTGCTTCTCACGGTGTAGATGTCTTTTACCATTCATGTGAACATCCAGTCTAATAGATTGCAATTTTAGAACACTTGAGTTGAGGATACTAGAACTAAGCAATGCTAATGTTAACAAAGAAAGCACAATCATCTCATGGTTACCTTTTAAAATTTCAAACATAAACATCAAAACTGTCTGTTTTCCAATGTAATTTATATAGTAATTGTGTAGGTTTTCTCAAAATTTCTGACAATTATGGTTACCATATATTGTAATGGAATTTAGAACAATTAAGCAAGCAGGCGTGTTGAGTGGACGGGATCTGGGACAGAGACCCAGCCGCCAGAGGTGAACATCTTTTGGGCTTTAAATTATTTGGGAAAGGCCATAAAATGCATTTCAGAGTATTGTTTGATCAAAGCAGCCATCTGAACATTTGAATTATTTGTCTCAAGTCTAATCTCTCACGCTTACTCTTACTTAATTTTAATTAGTATAATTTTATTGTGGTTTTAAATTTAAAGGCATTTTATTTTTTCCATATTCCATGTTTTTTTTTATGTAGTTATATCCGAACATTCCACTAATATAGCAAAGTTTCTGTAGGACATATTTTAAGTTGTAATAAGAGGTCATGTCCAGAAAAACCTACAATCCACTAATTTTTCAAAATTCTTGGGAGGACATATTGATGATGCAATTGATGACAGGGTAAGAGTCCAACTCACTCCCAACTGTTTACCCTGAAAGGAAAAAAAGCAGGGCAAAAGTCCAATAGTTTACCCTGGGAAAATATGTCTGCTCAAAAGTTCTCACCAACCAAGCTGTTTTATCACTTTTCAATCAGTTAGGGTAGACTTTATTTGACTTCTCTATATTCTATTAAGTATTAATGGTGTTTGGATAATTATGTCGTACATTTAAGGGGAGGCAGGCATGCTCTTCATGCAATTATCTAGGTCGACGGTCGTTCGCCCTCAGCCAAGCGCATGCGACTGCTAGTAGGCGATGATAACTCGCCCCTGTTTACTCCTACCCAAGTTGGGGGGTTTTCAGCTATCTGCACATGCCGTCCCGAAAGATTTATAATCTGGAAACTCGGATAATGACCTGATATTATATCCATGATTTAAAAAAAAAATCAGCCCGATCCGATAACCCGTTCTGTGTTAAAAAAGTGCGTAAAAATCGACGAAAACCTTCCGGCTGGCTGGGTGGCTAGCTAGCTGGTGGATTCTGACAGAGAGGAATAAGAGCCTACAGAGAAAACGGTACATCTTAGAACTATGAAACTTGGACCACACTTAGATGTACCTCAGACTCATATACTTCCGCCGAGAGGCAAGCAATATTCCACCCCCAACACCCCCTAAATCATCCCCTAAAATTGGAATAATTCATAGCTCTAACCCAAAATTGAATTTTTATTCAAATTGGTTATTAAAATTATGTTTTTATGTGTTTTAACCCAATTGGCCTATTCTCATTATATAAATCACATTTTGTCAACCCCCATCCCTAATAGTTTATATTATTTTTACCTTGATTTCCAGCATTTGCCATGAAGGCACCTAATGAGTTATCATCATGAAATTTGGCATGATGGTACATAATAATATGAAAAATAATCCGCCGAGAGGCAAGCGATATTCCACCCCCAACACCCCCTAAAATTGGAATAATTTATAGCTCTAACCCAAAATTGAATTATTATTAAAATTATGTTTTAATGTGTTTTAACCAGTTCCGTGGCTATGACAAGTTATCTCGTCAAGACAGGTTTGTCCCCGCAGCGCTCTGGACGTAATATTCCATCATGGACATTTTGAAACGCTCCGACAGTGGCCGTGACGAGCTGTGTGTGAGTTTGAATATTCCCGCTGGCTTTGAAATGTTATTCTCCGTTTACTCATTGGCTCATTGGCTACATGTGAATAGATTTTTTCATTGGTTGGCCGAAGAAACTCCACCTTTTTAGGGCGGAGTTTTAGGATAGGTGTGTTACACGATGCAGTCAACATCTCGTTAGCATGTTCTTTGATGTTTATTGATATTCACGGTATTATTGATAGTTTGTAGTGAGAATATATTTTGTGATATTGAAAGTGAAGGTTAATTTGATAGTAATAATACTGTTGTAGAAGTGACAGACAGTGACGGCGAGTCTGGTATCATGGAAATCAGAATAATTCTAATGCTGATGATTATTCAGATGATAACACAATTATTGTCGTGTAACAAGCAGGCTAGTCTAATGTAGGCGGGCCTAGATCACGGTTTCCATTCATGAATTGCTATTCGATGAGGGGGGGGGGGGGGGGTGTTAGTGGACTGTATTATAGGATTTTGGAATCGAGCTTGCCGTGAGAGACGGAGAGTTAGGGAAACCGAGCTGCGAAATAAACTGAAATCACTTACCGACTTGTTGTATGGCCTGGGCAAGGTAGCAGACGGCGGGCGTGTAGATTTCTCAGCTGGGCGGTAGGCGTCAGGGGCGTCGGCGTCGAGAGCGATTATAATGGTGAAATATATACACTAATATAATGTTAACACAATAGAAAATAGTTACCAGGTACACTGTAAACGTATACACTGGCGAGGTGCGAGTAGAATGTGTAGACCACACGCGCGTTCTCTACGAGCGAGAGACTTGAGCTTCTTTCCGACGGAGCGGCTGAGAGTACACTGAGTAGCGAGTTGCCAGCATAGTGCTGACAGACGCAATTGCGGGCCGTGATACAGAATACATCACAGCCGGTGGGAAGGATGGAAATTGACAGGAAATCTTATATTGGCGTAAACATACTAATGTAATAAAAGCCATTCGCTATGCTGTTTGCACAATAAAATAATAATATAATATACATTTTTTAATTTTTAAAGAATCATGGGAGGCAATCGCCCCCCCCCGCCCCCTTGTATTTGCCACTGACCATGTCTTAGCAATTTGTAAACATTCTAAAACAAAATACGGTATTGATTGAATGTTACTTAAAGTTGAAACTAGGCCCAGATGCCTTGCATTGTATATAATAAGACCTATAAAACAAGGCAAATAACATAAAATAAACAAGTTTGTAGCAAGTCAAGGACTGAATTAATTGTAAATTAAATTCATTACATTATTCTGGTAACCAACCTTCCTCAGACTAATCTGTGTTCATTTACAGTGTATGTCTAAGCTTGGTTAGTATAAGAATCGGAATCGTTCAAGAATCGGCATCAAGAAATCGGAATCCCATCTCTAGTTATAATTCAAATATGCATTTATTTATATTTTATATAAAATAAATAATAAATATTAGTCGTATATAGTACTATAGATAGGCCTATATAGTATATTAAATATAAACCATGCAATAAGCAACTGTGTGATTATGTCTACTTGTTCCAGCACATGAGAACATTGTTGCAGCTGAGTGCAAGATTCACAATGATGCGAGTGTTGATATTTCAAATGATGGACATCTGTTAGTGACACTGCTACCTTCACCTCGCCCCAACATGTCAACAATGTTAGGTAACATATGCTAATTATTTCATCATTTATTATTAAGATTTAGTATTTGTGTCCATGTTATTATTTTTGGATGAGCGAAGCAAAGATTCCATTTCACTACACTGGAGAAAAAAAATCCAGAATGTTTTTTTTTCTGTATTTTTGGCTGTTTTTTTAACACGATTCCGGCTAAACCGATACTCTAATTGCGATGAAATTTTCTAGAGGCCTTCAAAATCTCTGAACTTAGAACTGCCACTTTTTTTTAGCGCAATCGAAAAATTATTTCTCATGAAGATCGCAATTTTACGAATTTTTTGATTTAAAAAAATTTTCTTTGGCTTATAACACCTACATGCTTTATTCGATTGTAATGCTTTTTTCACAGAACCTTAATTTTATGAATTAATATATTCGTGTGAAATTTGAGCACAATCGATTTTTTTTAAATTTCTCATAAAAATCACAATTTCACGTTTTTTTCGTTAAAAAAAAAAAATACGCTCATCCAACAACGCGCCTGAAAAAGCGTTTGCGAAGCTTCCTAGTAGTAATAATAATCAAACACCCGGTTCCAGCATAAGTCAGGTCGGGGGGTGACGTATTACCAGTTTCTCGGGCTGTGGACTTTCACTGCTAGCTAGCCAGGCTCAGCACCTCCTCATCTTCTTTGATGTCTTCTATGACAGACATTTCTATTTTCTACTAGTTCTCTCCATTTCTTTGCATCCTCCCAGAGTCTTTCTTCATTAATTCTTTCCCATCTTCTTTTCATATGCCAACAATTGACATTATTCATGTCATGTATTTTCTAGTTAGCCAGTAGAGATAGGACTCCTGTTCGCTCCGATCCATGCCATTTAGCCCCGATGATGATGATATCCCTCTTTCTTCAACGTTCCATTTTATTTGGTCCCTCCATCTATCTCTTCGGCGTCCATCTCTTCTTACTCCCCCCCCCCATGTGCGTTTGAATTCTCTTCTATCTTGGGATTCTATCCTGCTTCATTCTTTGTACGTGCACATATCACCGAAGTCTTTCTCTTCATATTTTATTTCGTAGACTTTCCACTTCTAGTTTGTTTCTTATTGTTTTGCTCCATACATTGTCTATTTTTGTTAAGGCTACAGAACTTCTTAGAAATTTCATCCCTGCTGCTTGTAATCTGCTGTCTCCCTTTCCTTCTATTGTCCTGTTGTCCATGTCACTGATGCATATAATATTATTGGGAGGAAAATTAAATACATTTTGTATAATAGCATCTTACACCTGGATGATATTTCTTCTTTCCATAATAGTCTATGTACACTTTTTAAAAATTTGCCTGCTAGTATGATTCTCCTTGATATTTCTGCAGTCTATTTTTGCACCTTTTGTCAGTATACTCTCGAGGTATTGAATGCTTCTGCAATGGACAGCTCTTCTCCCCATAGTATTATCTTCTTCTGATTTTGTTTACTTTTCTTCGTTACTATTAGTGTTTCGCTCTTTTCACTGCTTATTCTCATGTTAAACTTCTGTATTTCCTCATTCCATCTATCTTCTGGACTACTTCGATAGAATCTCCCCAACTCACTAATCATCTGACATCACACTGCCCTGTCGTAGTCCACTGTTTATTTCAAACCAAGGAGTTCTACCAAATGGTGTTAGAACACAGCTCTTTGTTGTGACATAAAATGTGCTTTGGATTACCTAATTAAATTGTGATTTTCTAAACTTTGTAGGAAAAATATTCTTTTATCATCCCTTCTAATTTTATATTAATGATAGATAATATTAATAGTACTTCTGTACAGTATAGGGCCTATACTTTAAGAGCAGTCGTTGAGGCTGGCACAGAGACGAGTTTAAGCGCTCAGCTTTCTGTCTCCCCCCCCGGGTAAACTTAACAGCATCGGTATCATATTTCACACGGACGTTAATAAAGATTCACTCTATGAGGTCCAGTACGTGTAATCTTAAATTAATTGGGAATTTATTCAAAGTGAACAGATTTTTTAAACACAAATTTTCCTATCCGTGTTTTGGATTTCCCATTTTTTCAGGTTTTGGACTTATGTCTTGCAATGGATCTTTAGGCTTATTTTTTGCAACCAAGTGTGGATAACACCCGAGTGCACTCATTTGAGTTGGGCCAAGCTCAGGGCCCCCTCTTACGGGCTGCATAGTTCGCTATTTCTTCCACGATCTTGACAACGTGCTACATTTCGTTTGCAGTAATAAGCAACTGGAATTAAACACTTTGCACTGATGCACTACAACAGAAACAGTAGGTCTAGATTTTCCCCGTCTGGCCCAGGATTGGTTACAATTGGCCGCGGGTATTCCTGTGCCGATCGTACAAGGTGAGAACAGAGGCCAAGCCCATCTTGTAAACATCAGTACGTAGGGGTAAACTAGAGGGGAGCTCTAGCAGTCATTGGAGGGTGGGGACCCTCCACCACAAAACATTGTAAGATGCATCTAAATGTTGTGTATATTGTTTATGGAAACAAGTGCAATAATCAACCTATTTATTGAACAAGTGCATATTTTAGAATTTGAATAAGATGTAAATATTTGTACAAATACAAAATAGTAAAATACCTTACTGAAATTATCACGTCCATAGGCCTACTGCTATGGAAATAAATAATATAACTGTAGGCCTACAGCATAGATTAGAATAAGATGTAAATATTTTTACTTATATTTTGATTGGAGAAGGGTTAATAGGTTGGGAAAGCAAAGAGAACATAAATCCCAGCCTGAAGGGCTGGGGGCATCAAAACTTTTCACCTGCTGATGACAACTGCATCTAATTTAAAGTTGTTACCGTAATCCACGACGCGTTTCGTCCTTCTGGGACTCATCAGGCAGATGGTGGCCACTAAAAATCAGCTAACTACATGCAAACAAAACTCACAACACATAACCAAACCTGTGGTAGGGCCACGCAAGAAGCAAATTCTGCAAGCATGTTGTCGTCATCAGCAAGGTTACTTCACACACCATTCATACTGAGGCACAACGTCAGCACAACCAGTAAGGGGGCTTCCCTCCCAACTCTAGTGCTTGGGAGACAAAACAAAACAAAACTTATATTTAACTGTATATTATGTGTATTTTTAAAGAGACTAATAAATCTACATCTACACCACTTGGCCATGTTAGTTCTAAAATATAATGTGCAATAGAATGGACTCGCATGTAAAAAAAAATGTTTTTGAAGGCCTAACTTTATGAAAAACTTTACAATCTAGGTAGGTAGGTTTGCTGTTTGATAAACGCCTTACCGGTACTTATCTATAAGATTCCCAAAACGGTTGATAATCAATTATATTTTATATTATTTTAAAAATCAAACAGCTCACCCGCCCAAAATTTTGAATTGTTAGTTAAATGCAAAATGTTATATCAAATATTTCCAGTCAAGATTGAACAGGGTAGAACAATGCTTTTGTGTGTGTCCATTGTGAGACCTGCAAAACGTGTATGGCACGAGATGCAACTTGTATTGACGACTCGAAATGGGCAGAGCTTAAAACTAGGGATGTGCGGGTAGTGGTTTTTGAACTCGGGTCGGGCTCGGGTCGGGTAATTGAAAGTACCCTCGGGCTCGGGTAATTGTAGTAACCTCGGGTCGGGCTCGGGTAGTGAAATTATTTTTATTTGTGAATTCATTTTTAGAAAAAAATTCCTACAAAACAGTTGCATTGGTTGCAGGTAGCCACTCTGGCTGTGTTGACACAAAGTACTTCCAAATCGGCGTCTTATGAACTTTTGCTTGAGTAGGCCTAGGCCTAGTACAGTGAAACCCCGCTATTATCGTTTTCCTGCATCAATCGTTCGTTATTCTCAGAAATAATATCGTAACAATCGTTTTCTAATATTTCCGATACGAAAACCCCAAGAAAAACCGATGCGATCGCGTATTTTTCTCTTCCGGCCGACGAAATCATGCGTTTGTACCAGCCATGCATCTGACGAAATCATGCGTTTGTACCAGCCATGCATCTGACGAAATCTCGCATTTGCACCAGCCTTTCGGTCTGACTCCGCCCAACGCTCTGCTGCGCGCAACGATGCGCACTAGATCGGACTTCTAGATGAATTGCAACTTTGTTCGACGATGTTTATTAGCGTTGTTTCTTTTTCACCATTCTCCCACGTACGTAATATTCAACTTGCTTTATGCCGTTATTAGCGTTGAATAACCAGAAGACGAGTAATGACGGTCAGTAGGGCCTATTACTCCAGCGGGAACAGCGCCGGAAGAGCCAAGGACACAGCATCATAGCATAGCCGCGCCCACGTCGTAGCGATTGGTCCGCTCCGACGTCAGCTGTTTCGTTTGGCGTGTGAGCGGGAGGTTTAAAAGGAGCAGATTGGCGTGTTTCTTTATTACTTCTACCCGACCCGACTTTTTCGGGTAGGAATTGACGGCCCGACCCGAGGTCGGGTAATTTTACCTACCCGAAAATTACCCGTTTTTCGGGTACCCGCACATCCCTACTTAAAACGATCGATAGGTCACGTGACTAGTATTGGGTATAAACTATAAATCCTTATTTCTCAAGTTGGCGCCTGCTGAACGGCGCATCACTTATCACGCTCTAACTTTTATTCTATTCATTATTTAGACAACACTTAAATGAATAATATTTAGCAAACATATCATTCCTTGTAATAGCGATTATTTCGATTTTTTGACCAAGTCGTTAGCTTGTTATAACAATGTACGCATCACACAAGTGAAAATTATCAATGACTTAAGTTTTCTCATTAATTATTTTGACAAAAAACTACTGATCAGATTTCGACAAGGATTATTTGTAAAAATGCATCAGACTGTTTAGACAAGAATAAACAAACTTCGCGCGCCTGCGCGTGCGCATACGATCCAGCCATCTCACACACAGCTGTTCAAAGATGGTCGTGTGGAACTAGATGCAATCATGTTTCAACCGATTCACGAAATTCGTAATCACGACGTTATTCCTGGGCTTATCTTATTTCTTTCCCAGACTTATCTTGCGTCGTGAGCTTCAGCGCGGGCATAGTAGTGAGAGGTTTTCCCACATGAGAAAGAGAGCTAGGCCTAGGCCTATGTTTGCATTGTAGGCCTAGGCCTACTGCGTCGAGTTTAGGCCTAGGCCTAGGCCTAGACATACGTTTTTATTACGACATGTAGGCCTAATTGTGTACGTGTGTTCGTGAGCTTGAATTACAAGCTATTAAATCATTTAGTATACCCTGTATGAAGTGTATCGTGTGTATTTTATGTTCCTTTATCCATTACATGTGTCATATATCATTTTACCACATCAGGCTATGCTACGAGAGCAAATAAACAATTGATCCGCGCCATCCGAGTTTTTCGCAAATCCGAGGTGCCCCCGGTCTCATCCAACTCGGATAAGAGAGATCTTACTGTATTAGTGTTTCGCTCTTTTCACTGCTTATTCTCATGTTAAACTTCTGTATTTCCTCATTCCATCTATCTTCTGGACTACTTCGATAGAATCTCCCCAACTCACTAATCATCTGACATCACACTGCCCTGTCGTAGTCCACTGTTTATTTCAAACCAAGGAGTTCTACCAAATGGTGTTAGAACACAGCTCTTTGTTGTGACATAAAATGTGCTTTGGATTACCTAATTAAATTGTGATTTTCTAAACTTTGTAGGAAAAATATTCTTTTATCATCCCTTCTAATTTTATATTAATGATAGATAATATTAATAGTACTTCTGTACAGTATAGGGCCTATACTTCAAGAGCAGTCGTTGAGGCTGGCACGGAGATGAGTTTAAGCGCTCAGCTTTCTGTCTCCCCCCCCCCCCCAATCCCCGGGTAAACAGTTAACAGCATCGGTATCATATTTCACACGGACGTTAATAAAGATTCACTCTATGAGGTCCAGTACGTGTAATCTTAAATTAATTGGGAATTTAATTTATTAAAAGTGAACAGATTTTTTAAACACAAATTTTCCTATCCGTGTTTTGGATTTCCCATTTTTTCAGGTTTTGGACTTATGTCTTGCAATGGATCTTTAGGCTTATTTTTTGCAACCAAGTGTGGATAACACCCGAGTGCACTCATTTGAGTTGGGCCAAGCTCAGGGCCCCCTCTTACGGGCTGCATAGTTCGCTATTTCTTCCACGATCTTGACAACGTGCTACATTTTGTTTGCAGTAATAAGCAACTGGAATTAAACACTTTGCACTGATGCACTACAACAGAAACAGTAGGTCTAGATTTTCCCCGTCTGGCCCAGGATTGGTTACAATTGGCCGCGGGTATTCCTGTGCCGATCGTACAAGGTGAGAACAGAGGCCAAGTCCATCTTGTAAACATCAGTACGTAGGGGTAAACTAGAGGGGAGCTCTAGCAGTCATTGGAGGGTGGGGACCCTCCACCACAAAACATTGTAAGATGCATCTAAATGTTGTGTATATTGTTTATGGAAACAAGTGCAATAATTAACCTATTTATTGAACAAGTGCATATTTTAGAATTTGAATAAGATGTAAATATTTGTACAAATACAAAATAGTAAAATACTTTACTGAAATTATCACGTCCATAGGCCTACTGCTATGGAAATAAATAATATAACTGTAGGCCTACAGCATAGATTAGAATAAGATGTAAATATTTTTACTTATATTTTGATTGGAGAAGGGTTAATAGGTTGGGAAAGCAAAGAGAACATAAATCCCAGCCTGAAGGGCTGGGGGCATCAAAACTTTTCACCTGCTGATGACAACTGCATCTAATTTAAAGTTGTTACCGTAATCCACGACGCGTTTCGTCCTTCTGGGACTCATCAGGCAGATGGTGGCCACTAAAAATCAGCTAACTACATGCAAACAAAACTCACAACACATAACCAAACCTGTGGTAGGGCCACGCAAGAAGCAAATTCTGCAAGCATGTTGTCGTCATCAGCAAGGTTACTTCACACACCATTCATACTGAGGCACAACGTCAGCACAACCAGTAAGGGGGCTTCCCTCCCAACTCTAGTGCTTGGGAGACAAAACAAAACAAAACTTATATTTAACTGTATATTATGTGTATTTTTAAAGAGACTAATAAATCTACATCTACACCACTTGGCCATGTTAGTTCTAAAATATAGTGTGCAAAAGAATGGACTCACATGTAAAAAAAAATGTTTTTGAAGGCCTAACTTTATGAAAAACTTTACAATCTAGGTAGGTAGGTTTGCTGTTTGATAAACGCCTTACCGGTACTTATCTATAAGATTCCCAAAACGGTTGATAATCAATTATATTTTATATTATTTTAAAAATCAAACAGCTCACCCGCCCAAAATTTTGAATTGTTAGTTAAATGCAAAATGTTATATCAAATATTTCCAGTCAAGATTGAACAGGGTAGAACAATGCTTTTGTGTGTGTCCATTGTGAGACCTGCAAAACGTGTATGGCACGAGATGCAACTTGTATTGCATGCATGTGTTATAAACAGTCTTTTTCAGGAACTTTGTCTTTTTCAGGAACTTTTGTAAGAACGAGTTCCTTTTCTTTGATCAGGAACTTGTAACGTCAAAATTACTATTTCGTGGGAACTTGGAACGAATTTAACGTTCCTTTATAAGTTCCTTTCGTCGTCGTAATCCCTTCGAATTCCAGTAGCTGATATTGTAAACTGCAGTATGAAAATATCAATGTGACATCTTGTTTTTTCGCAAATGGCGCCACCCTCGACAGATGGCCTGGGACTCACTTTTATAAATAATTGAGTAATGATAAATAAACTCATTTCATATTTATTATTGTTTAAATGAGTGATGGTATAAGGAACGTGAAAGGAACGAGGAACGTCTCAGTTCCTTTTAAGGCAGAAGTAACTTAGCTTTTCAAAGTTCCTTTTTTGGGGGAACAAGCCCAAGACTGGTTATAAAGCAGAACTCGCCTCACATGCCTTTGTGTATTTACTGCTCTCGATGTAGCCTATGGGACAAGACAGGAGATAACGTTTCATAGAAATGATCACTTGACAAATTCTTTACAGATATACCACTCGACCACATGCCCACTAGATCCTCGGCAACAGGTGAACTGTGTTGGGCTCTGCATCACGAGCAGCTGTCCACTTACGACCAATATTAGGCTCTACCCCTTCCCCAACTTCCAATTTGAAATCACCATTAAAATTAATATATAGTGTTTGCTCACTATTTGTTATCTCTCCTTTTGTGTAGTAGGTTTTCAAAGTAACACTGAATAATAATTCATATCTCCATGTATTAAATATTGCCATTGGTGATTTTGAAACATGCTCATTTTGTCCCCCCAAACACAGCTTTATTTCCGCTTTTGAATAATAATATGTAATACATAATATACAATGTACATACATTTTTAAATATTAGGATTTTGAAGGCAAAGCATTTGAAATGTGACTCCATATTACTCTGATTGGAATTACCTCATTATCGTTACATTTGTATACGGTACAGTCTATTTGATAATATCAGGTCGGTATCTTATATCCTAGTAGACTTATGAAGTAATGACATCTATGTGATTAGATTTATTTAGTTGTCCTCCTTTGTAAATCAGTTTTTTAACTGAATAGGGTACGTTAAATAAATAAATAAAATAAAATAAATAAAAACCATTTCTTGTAGCCTAATTTTTGTATAGGTAAGCATTGGCATTGTTTTGGCAATGTTTTCAGACAATTTGGTGAGTACATATTAATTCCAATTGATGTTGTTACAGGAATTTACAGCCTAAAATGGGAATCTTTGGGACAGTGTTTGTACACAACCAGCTTTGAACAGAGCGCAGTATCTGTGAGTCTTTCGCCCATAAGCAGGCACCTCCTAGTTGGTCTGGCTTGTAGACGAGCAGCATCAATAACCAATGACTATATGCCCATGGCTCAGATCTTCCGCCTGGATGGTGCTCCCATTGCAGGCGCACGGGGTAGACTGTGCATATTGCGCGATGTGGAGCAGGGTCGAGAGCACGGCTATATGAGCATCAACTGCATTCGATGGGCCCCGCGACCGGGACAGGGGTTGGTTTACGGAACTAACACTGGCCAGCTCAAGATTCTCCGTTAGGCTGGCAACAAACTTTTGGGTTATGCTAAGCAGAAATGTTGCTGTTTTCAAACAGCTTTAGTTTAGCTAGAACCAGCCATATCCTTCTTATTGTGATCTGTCTTTAGGTTAGTAACAATAATACTACTTAGAATGCTTTATAATACTAACTTACTTACTTTTGTTTAGATGGTAATACTAATAAGACATGGAATCAATGTTCGTATCTCGTTATCTGAAGGACCTTAAATTGCTATGTAATGTTTAGTACGTATACCATACTGTTGTTTTATGTTTGCAATGTTGAAATGTTAATTTACACTTTTTTTGTAATATCTATGTCAAAGTATGAGTATGAACAAACAAGTTGAGTTGCTAGAACAGGTAAAAACAACATACCTATCTACTATTAACAAAGTATGGAAAAGGCCTACTGGTTTGTTTAGATTTATTAGATTGGGGAACAGTTTACAGGTTGGGAAAGAATAGAGAACAAAGCACATCCGGAAGGGCTGGGTGGACAAAACTTTTCAACTGCTGATTATGACTGCAGCTAATTTTAAGTTGTATGTTTTACAAAGTGTTTTGTCCTTCTGGGACTCCCAGCCACAACTATAAATTAGCTGCAGTCATCATCAGCAGGTGAAAAGTGTTCCTGCCCCCAGCCCTTCAGGTTGTGAGGGATGCATTTTTTTTTTACAATTTTACTATCTACTACTGGAAAGGAAAGGTCTTAATAGAATTATTTTATTTTTTACTAGTACCTAAAATAGTAAAAATGCAACACATTTACCTAACGTGATAGTCTCCCAAGTTAATGCATTTGCTCGATTGCAAGCCAACCCCTAATAAAAAATGTAACTATTATGTAATACAAAAGGAAAGCATTTTAATACACATAAGTTTGCCATCAATTCCAAGACGAGGTGCTTTTATAAACTGCAGAAGATCTCGAGAAAGTAGGCTTTCAATCTGGTATAAAAAATATTGCGCTTTTTAATATTATGAACTGCCAGACCTTTACTGAGGACTAGGCAAACTAGAAATGTCATAACTAAAACTGAAGTTTTCGTATCCAATGATTTAAATCGGCAACTATGTATTACGTATTAACATCTACACTCTACCTACAGTATTACTGTATTAACAATGTCATTGGAGATATTATATACTGTCATTTATAGAGAGAGATTCTTTGGGACATTTATAGGGAACAGTTTTTAAATTTTAATAGCCTTGAGAAAGTATGAAAACTCTACTGTAATAACTCTGCAAATTGCAATCTTTGATGACTGCAGCATCATATAATTATATTGCATCAACAGACCGTGCATGTGTAGTATATGTTACATATGTGTCCATTTTAAGGATACCAAAGATATGTTAATTAAAGAAAAAAAAATCGTACTTGGAAAGACAAAACCTGCAAAATTAAATGATTTTTATAATCTTGTCTACAAAAATTAATTGTGTATCCACCATTGTACATAATGTGAAAATGGTATGCATGTTATCAAATAATGTCACCAAATTGTTTCCATGTTACCTTCTTGGCCAGCTGCCTGTGCACAATGCACCTGTCAACCAACTTGTTGGCATTCTCTCATCAGCTTGCTTCAATTGTCACTTGTGGCAATTGGTACACAGTATAGTCGCTGCATATTAATTAAATAATTTTGGCAATATTTCGACTCTTTGATTAACATTTTTGAAAAAATTCTTCATTCTTCATTCTTGATGAAAAATGGGCTCCACACATAGTTTCTGGTTCAAAAGATTCTGTACCTCATGAACGATGGGAACAAAATTATACTACAATGGATACCGGCCCACTGTGCCATATTATGTTAGTTAGAAGGCCGACTATAACCAAACGAAGTAGCAAAAAGCCACAAGGAAGTATAAAACTGTCACACAAATCTCTAAAACCTCACCTGCATGCATCGACATGCAAAGTTCTCCATAAGGAATGGCAAGAGAAGGGGCAGAATAAACTGTGGGAAGGGTACATTCAAACAAGGCCGACTGGTAAACGCAAGTGCTATATAGTAGAAGAATAGAAATAGCTCAATTCCGGCTTCAAACAAGACACGACTTGCTTGGAAAGACCCTCCATTGATTTGGCGTTTTTGAATCCACTGTTTTTGGATGTGTGGAGCTGGCGTACAAGGCAGGAAACATCTTTTTGAATGTACATAATATTATATCAAGGTTGAACAAGGCAAAATGGCATGGATCAGAGGGAACAGGATTCCTATCTACTGAATGACTAGAAAACACATGATGCCATGAATATAATGTCTATTGTGGGCATATGAAAAGAATAGGAAGTTCAAAACTCTGACTTATCACTTCAAGCTAGGTTATGTATTTTTTTAAGAAGAGTTATGTGAGTCTACAAACTAAATTTGTAGGTAGTATATATAATTTTTTTTAAATAATTGGTAATTAGCTTTATATTATGTAACCTATAGGAGTACTGTACATTTAAGTAGGAAATATTCTAATTATGCTAAGAACAGCAAACTTGTTGAGTTTTAAAACGTTTTAATAATTGTACCATTTTGTCAAACCATAGGTTAAACTATAACTTAGTATGTATTTCTTTACTTGTTTTGTTTTAGTTTATTATTCCGACTGGCTTGTTATTTGTAGGCTATAGTGACTTCAATGGCCATACCGAGCCTACTGTGCTTCAAAGGACCTTGTATAGACTATAGAGTTATCATTCAAGACGGCAGTGTTTGTTTTCCTGTACAACGGCTGTAATTGTAGCTGCTAGCTGCAGCCTTCTTACAGAGAAAGACGGCTTTCAGTAAGTTCCTTTGAAAATTATGTACCTAGCTGTGGTTCAATAGCTTCAGGGTTGGTTGATTGATGGTCTTTATTTTTGCTGTACAATGGTATACAGATATAACACAAGGACAAAAAAAATGGTGAGGTTCGACTACAAATCGTTCTTCTACCTAGTAATGTGACTAACTTAACAAGGTTACATGGTTATGCAATTCCCAATTTTACATAGCATCAGCATGCTTACCCAAGTTGATTATTGGTTGGTTATTGGTTTGGTTATTTTAAACCTCATAGTCATAGTCATATTGACTAGTATAAGATTTGGGTGATTAAATCCAAGGAAATTAAACTAGTACTATAATTGAAAAGTTGAAACCAAAACCACGTTTACCAAAACGAAAACTAGAAAAACAAGGGCATGATACTGGGCCTAAATACTAACCAAAATGATGAAAACAGGAAAATATGTGAATATGGTTCAGAGCATCTTTAGGTTAATTTTTTTTCTCCTGTGTAGAGAGGGGCTTCTTCAGCCATAGATAATGTAAAAAAAATCCCCCCCAAAAAATCAAATCTTTCCAACAAAAAATCATTTCTTTGGCAAGTTTTAGCTTGGACCTTCTTTTGTATGTCCATATTGTCAGTGGTCTCTTACCATTCATTTTAGAGATAGTACTTGGCTACTAGGTAGTTTGTTTATATTAGCAATACTGGATGGATAGGATTGCAATTTGCACCTGCCCATCATTTCCGTCGTCATTGCTAGGAATTAGTTCTACCATGCAGTAACTGTGAAACATCACATCATTCAACTTGTTGACAATTATTGTGTTGTTGTGCCTATTATAGGCATCAGTCCGTATGACTTAGTTTCACAGTTACCTTAGTTGATTATAACAGTAATATAAAAAAAGCAATTACAAATAATGTTGTATTGTCATTGTTCATTATCACTATTTTCTGCATTGTAAATGTAAAACATGACTGGTGCCGGATTGATTTCCACTGGTTAGAACTACTAAATAATTGATTTTGTGAGGTCAAACTGAACCGAATGAATTTTTATCGATGCCGATCACTCGTCAGCCACTGTATATCGTCATTTTAAGCATTAATTTTGCGTCACGTTCTAAGTGGCCCTCGCAGTGTGTGTATATGATTCAAAAAACAACTTTTTTGTCTGTTCTGTGTAGGTGACTACCATGAACTTGTCCAGCAAAAATATAGTTATCTCCATAGCAGTGACACACTCACACACCTTAGCGCAGTGGACGATCCGTATGTTTGATCAGTCTACTAGTATAGTAAATATAGTTTTTACAATATATTGAGTATTGTATAGGTCTATTGACTATTTGAGTGATTTCCAACCCGTGTTACTAGCAAGAACCAGGAGTGGGAGACATTTTGAGCTTTGGACTTAACCTATTTTATTTATGTTAAGATTAAACAAAGTGATTGTACAAAAAAAGAATATACATATACTTGCAGAATATTTTTGTTACGTGTCTTTTAATTGAATTTTTTTGCCATTTCTTGGCTGCCTCCACAAAATGTATTTCCCTTATTTTATGTGTTCTTGGTAGGCTATCCCAGTTAAGCTTACGACGGCATATACAAATATAAGGTTTGGTGCCTTATTCATCTGACATTACAGCAATTTAACGATTTATCCTACCCTTTGTATAAAATATTTGCCTATGAGGTTCTGCAGTGGCACGGCCTGGATTTGGCAATGAGTTTACCTGTTTGAGGGATGCCTTTTATTAGGTATTCAACTATTCATGTTTTACATTCTTCATCACTTAATTTGTTTTATTATTTCTATTTCTATATTTTTGTATTTGTTTGTATACTGTAATTTTTTTCATTAATTGAATAAAAATCATTAGACTGGAGAGCGAAGTGAATAGTCTTACAATGGAACTCGGATGAAACTCGATTAAGTTTTACGTGCGTCTGTTAGTTAGAGAAGAACGGTCGAACCAATGAACCGATTGCGCTGAAATTTTAAACCATCCAGGATTCCAGGACCACTTTGTGGGTGCTGTAAACATTTTCAGCCAAATCTGTTACGATTCAAACAATGAAAAATAATTAAGAGAACATTTTGGGCTGAAAATTTAATTTGATGAACTCCATATTAACAGGGTAATTCATATTGGCTACAGCCTTGATGCCAAACAATAACAAACCAATTACCGTGTTTGCTCGATTTTAAGATGGCGGATACTACACTAGAGAGTGACCAATTTAACCTAAGCTTAACCAATTTTAATTTTAATTATTTATTTTTGATTTCAAGATGGTGGATGCTACAATAGAGTGTGAATACTTTAACCTAAAGGTCTGTTCGTTGGACCTGCTCTAACTGCTCAGATCTGTTCAAATAACGAAATAGCCGTTCGTTTCACGAGATCACTTTCTCGAATTGCGTTTTTTGGACTCGAGCAACTTGATCTAGAGCAGAAAGATCATGATTTTCGTGCTCTGACATTTTAGGAGGAGCAAGTTAGAGCAAGTTCAATTTAATAGCAAATTACGCGTGTTATTTAAATAAAAATGGCTTCCTCATTTGCTGGAAGTGTGAATAATATTTTGCCAATAAATGCGAACAAAATATTTCTTTTTGGATTGATTTTTAACACAAGAGTAATGTGATCTAACTTCCTCGAGTGTGGGTGTGGCCTAAATTCAACCTACTCTAAAGTGATCTTAGAGCAAAGTCGAGCAGGTCCAACAAACAGACCTTAAGCTTACCCATTTTTTTTAAATTTTAAATTTTTGATTTCAAGATGGCGGATGCTACAATAGTGTGACCTATTTAACCTATAAACCCAAGTTTTTTCAACATGACATAAACCACCAACAATTTTTAAATTCGATTTAATACTTCCAAATAAATACATTTTTTGAAAAAAGTCTGATTGAGCTGTACCTGAACCCTGGCCGGCTGCGCCAAAGTCCCACATACTAGCTAACCATTCGTCTGTCGGGACACAGATATGACATGAGTTTTTTGTGTTATCTATATGCACGCTGTAGCCTGCACGCGGCACTATCTAGTAGCAAATTTTGTAACTAAGCAAAATCAATGTATTCGCCCCCAACAAGAATGCTGCATGAAGACGTCATGCAAACCTCTCAAGACTTGTTTCGTTGCAAGCTGGGTGACGCACTGGAGCCTCATGCATGCACGCAACGCACGGGGCTATCTAGTAGCGATATTAGTAACTAAGCAAATGCCAAAATCAATAGTATATTGATCCCAAATAGAACGTTGCATGATGACGTCATGCAATCCTGTTGAGACTTGTTTTGTTTCAAGCAAGGGGTGACACCACCATACACAGACTTGTCAAGACATGCATCGAGTGTGAAGATGAAGGATCATGGGAAAGTAAATAAAGTTTTTCTTTTAAAACTTTCAAGTTCTTATACTCTGTAAAGAAATTGCATGCACATAAGATAACTTTTACTTTACAAACTTTCAAGATCTTTTACTCTGTAACAAAAATGTGTGCAAATAAGTTAAGTTCTTATACTCTGCAAAGAAAAATGCAAAAACTAAGTTTACAAATTAACAAACTTACAAGTTCTTGTAGGTACTCTGTAAGAAAAATGTGTACAAGTAATTTAAGTTTTCCTTTAAAAACTTTCAAATTCTTTAACTCTGAAAAGAAAATGTGTAAAAATAAGTTAACAAACTTACAAGTCCTTGTACTCTTTACAAAAAAAGCTTGCAAGTAGTAAGTTAAGTTTTCCTTAACAAACTAAGTTCTTATACTCTGTAAAGAAAAATGCGCTTAAATAAGTTAACATATAGTTACAAAAACAAATTCCATGGGAATTTGGTTTTGTAACTATATTCCCATGGAATTTGATAGCTAGGAAGTAGAAACTATACTAGAACACATGAGGTCAATGCCAATAGGAAAGAAATACATACTACATGTAGGCTACTTGTAGGCTTTACTAGTTCCCACTGTTGCGTGGTAAGAATGTGAGTACCTAAGAAATATAGACCTACATAGTACTAGAATGACTGTGGGTTAAATTTGAAGAAGTTCCAGCTTGAAGACTAGAAAATGTAGGCAGGGATACTCCTTCAGAATTGGATGTGGCATCTTGAAGGTTAGCGGATTCATCGATGAACAACAAGCTATTTTGACTATAATCAGTAAATAGTTCAATGGAGCGCTTGTGATCCATTCTTTTCGCGTCACTGTTAGAAATTGATGTACCGAGATACTCGGATGGTGTTAAGTTATTGGAACTAGCCCCAAAATCAGTGCCCAGAGTGATATACTGAGATTCATGACTTGATTCTGTTGCAGAAGAATTAACAAGAGTATTATCCATTCCGGACATAGGATTTCTTGAACTTACAAGATCTTCACAAGACACTGCAGAATGATCTTGAAAAATTGATTCCAGAAACTTAGGGTCAGAATCATTTAATAAATTGTTATCACCATGTGGAATGTATTGTACAGGGTCTGGAGGCTTTGTTAATAACTGAAGAGTATATGGTTCAATATCTTGAGTACTTCCTGCATCTTCTTCATAGTGTTTTTTCAGGTGAAGGTTAAGATTACCCGTCTGGGAGAAAAGCCTCGAACATCGAGGGCATTCGTATGGGCGTTCACCGGTATGACTCCGGTAATGGCGTCGCAGTTTGTATTTTGTTGCTAACCGTTTCCCACAACGGTCGCAACTATATGCTTCCCTCTTGCCAACGGCCCCTGGACTGTGCATATTTAAAATGTGAGAGCTAAGCGACACTTTGAAGCGGAATGTCTGACCACACTGAGAGCATTTGTGAGGGTTCAGTCCAGAGTGACTTGACACGTGCAGCTTGAGACTGGAGCGTTGACTAAAACCTGCACCGCAAACTTCACACAAGAAAGGTTTTGATCCACTGTGTATCAATTTGTGGCGCAATAGGTGAGCATGCGAGCGAAAGCTTTTGGAACATACTTCACATAGATGTACTTTTTTTACTGGTGGTACTTTTTCTCCTATTGCCTGGATTTCAGTCTCATAAAATGAACAGGAATAACACCAGACAGAGCTTGCTTTATTTCCAATCCTCTTATGTTTGTTGATGAACTGTGTCAGATCTCCCTTTTTACCACACAGCTGACAGCAGCATATAACAGTACCAATACCATGCGTTACCATGTGTAAGGTTGTGTGTTCAATAGCATTGAAGTGTATTTTGCATATTGTACACTCAATCATCCCATCTGGCCCAATACTAACTGTTGCAATACTTTTATCTGATTGATTTCTGTTTAGTTTAGAAAAAATAGTTTTTGTATGGGGGTTGTCCAAAATACTGTGCCTTTCTCTTACATATTGGTTTTGGACCTCTTTCACCATATTACAAAATACGGCAAAATTGTTCACAATTGCCTCGCAATCACTGCAGATGAATTTTGGAAATCCATCATTGGACACAATCTGAATGATCTGTAATAAATCGAAAATTAAATATTATAATTCATATGTATTGAAAATTCTTTAGTAGCCCTACGGTTAGTAGAAGTAGGCTCTACTCACAAGGGCCTATTTAAAACTAAAAAAGTAAATATTTAACGGATTGCTTTAGACTACCGGTAGGCGAGGCCTACATAGTTTTGAATGATACCTAATAGCTACGTATAGGCCTACCTAATTGTGACATTCACTGTTAGTGTTGTGAAAGGGATTTAGTAAAGAACCAAGCCCACTAATTTAAATAAATAAAAAAGTCAAAGACAAATAAAATATTTATTTTAAGAACAGTGTATGTCCAGATAACTTCAATTTAACAATCAAATTACCTGTTCTACTAGTTTCAATTTATAATCATACCCACTAATGTGTCGCGAGGCGTGATAAAGAATGTGATGACGTCAATCGGCTGTTTAGATATAAGCTGGGCGTTCATGGAGTGTTGCGTAAGGATGTCTGGCAGCTGGCTTTGTCGAATGTTTAAATAAGTTGGTGATTATCACCAAGGAATATTAGATCAACATCCCTGGCTATATTATTTTACGCACACGTTGTTACACA
Source organism: Sweltsa coloradensis (assembly GCA_024449915.1). NCBI lineage: Eukaryota > Metazoa > Arthropoda > Insecta > Plecoptera > Chloroperlidae > Sweltsa > Sweltsa coloradensis. Next base: position 1,221,630 of record JAMZAV010000075.1, read on the forward strand.
GGGAGCATCCGAACAAAAAGTCATATCAGAATGTTAAAAGGCCGGTGCACAATTGCCCGGTAACGATAACGTTACCGTTAACGATAACGGGAAGAAAGTTGAATCACACGTTAACTTACGACACGATGCACAATAAAGCTTCCCGTTGCCGGTCGTTCCCGTATCCCGGCAACGACAACGGGAACATCACCAAGTTTTAACTTTCCGTAACGTTCCCGTCCAGTACCTTACCGGAACCAATCAGAATCAAGATGTCCACGGCCTGACACTATTTTATCAGCTGATTGATGGTTTATACGCGAGTAATATGCGAAATAAATTAAATAAACATGAGCGGAATAACAAACTAACAAAATATAATTAACACACTTATTATTTGATTTGTTCCCGTCGGTTTTCTTCACGGGCTATTGTGCATCGAAGCCCTTAACGTTAGCGTCTTCCCGTTCTCGTTGTCGTTCCCGTTCTCGTTACCGGGCAATTGTGCATCGGCCTTAACTCGAGACAAACTCATCCCCCCTCACCTCTTGAACGCCTGACAGTGGTGTCGTAGCCATGCACTCAAGAAACAAAAAGTAAACAAACTCCCACATCTAGACCATGCGGCTAATCCGTGATCTGTTCAAATATATTCAAATGTCTCAATACCATTGAATAAAATAACTAGATGCTGAAATGAAGAATATTAATACCTAAAGAATAACATGATGGGTAAAATTATGTAGGGCCTAATTAGTTTAATTCCATTTTTTAGTCAAATGATCAAGGTAGCGTATGAATTTTTGTAAGTAACATTGTGTAAGATCCTATTACTCTATATATGTTTGAATGTTGGCGGGCTACCAACCTCTACCGTCAGGGTGGAAATGGCGGGCGTTGTTCAGTGTTGGCGTGACGTGTTGTAAGGTTTCCATTTACACAATAAAATAAGGTGAGAAAAGACGTGTTGCGGCTACGTTGTTTATTTAACATCCTGTTGTAACCCTTACGATAACAGTTGTTGTGCTAATGCAAAATTGGTAGCATACAATGGCTAATAAACAATTGGGATATTTACGTAAACAATAAACATTTACGATTGTCGTAAGCCACATTTTGGCTCTATTATAGACATATAGACACAATGAGATTTCATCACTTAGCTGTGACCAGACTGTGCCAGCAATCAGCATAACACAGATCAAAAGCAAAACATGAGTAAATTAAACTTGCATTTGAGAACACTTACGACCCTCACAAAAGTATGAAATTTTAAGGAGTGATGCAGGGTTCTTTTGGGATTATGCCCGTGAAGTTTTGTTTACATCGGTTAATATCTTCTACCTCAAATAAATGCGTAGGTCTTGACGCGCACTAAATGTACACGGATCTGACTAATGTAATTTCTGTCACACACGGTTTGCAACTAATGAAGTCATGAAAATTATGGTAGTATTCTATTAACGGTTCTTGTTCGAATTGAGTGCCCCAACATTTTAACATTTTTTTTCAATAAAACCGATAAAAAACAACTTCAAATGAGAAATATTTTATAACTAGATTTATATTATTGAAAAATACACTTAGGCCTAGTTTCATTTCATTCTGTTTTTGGGTGAGTGAAGCAGACTTCAATTTCACTGACCCTTCAAATAATTTAGCTCCAATGTTTTTTTTTCTGTCCGTTTGTTCGCACTCAACCGGGCAAACGGCATATGCGATCTTGATAAAAATTGAAGGGGACCTTCGAAATCTCTAAACTTAGACCTGCCACGTTTTTGGGTACAATCGAAGAAATATTTCTCATGAATATCGTACTTTTACGATTTCCCCCACGATTTTAAGTGCAATATTTTCGTGACATTTGGGCCGATTCCGATTCTGTTAGTGCGAGAAATTACACCTTCTCTCTTGAGCTAGTTTCTTAAAATTCGGCTCGCGATTGGTACAGGAAATCCTTAATACGTCTTCCAGGTGCTTGTCAGTGATTTTGGACCTTAGTTTATTTTTTACAGTGTTCATTCTTGAAAACGATGCTTCGCAGATGTATGTTGATCCGAACATTACGCACATGTGTACGTGCTGTGAAATGTGATGATGCACTGATTTAATAGTCTTTGATACAACATATTATGCCCTTAAAATAACAAGATATCAAATTTTTAAGTTTTATATTTCCCAACTTTAAAATAGTTTTTTGACTGTTCATAGTTTTCTTATTGATTCCTGGAAATTGAATGAAAGGTTTTGCTTTTGAAAGACTCACAGCGGAGTCTGCACAACAAAGCGCAGGCCTGTGTGTCCCTACGTCTAGGATTATTCGGCGAGATAAGCAGAGCAGGTATTTCCTATGATGGACACTTGTTCTAATTGTAACAAAAAAGGTTTGACATTACGGTGGGCATTAGTGAAATGATTTCACGGAACACTGAGTTCCTATGAAAGAACACATTTCTATATGTTGTGACTGCACTGCATGTTGTCTGTCCAAGTGACGAGTTAATCCCCTCATTCTTCCTTCTCCGTGATCTTCTAAAAATGTACACAAATACTCTGAACTGAATGAATACAATCATTTCTTGTGTTCTACCCTTCAGTTCAAGTTCTCCTCTTGCTCGGCAAGGACGAGGATGTATTTTTGTCTCCATTTCGCTCGTGAGTCGCTTTCTTGTTTTTGGTTTTATCTGTGATATATACGGTTTAAATATAGTTTTGTTTAATTAAAATAAAATTAAAATTAAATTAATTCATTAATTAAAATTAATTTAAAATGTCGAAGCGCAAACAATCAACGTTATTTCATTATATGAGTAATAAACGTGTGACTGCAACAAGTGATCGCGCGATTGCTACAAATGAACATCACCCTTCAACATCTACACAAGTGGGTTGCGCACCTCAAGAAAACACTTTGGAAGAATCTTGTAAGTAGCTTTCAGTCAATTGGCATCTGTAGGAGGGAGTTGGGGGAGGGGGAGAGAGGGGGCAAGACAAAATAGATTAAAACTGTTAATACTAAGGAAAGGATCTGTTGGCGAGGGATGCTGCCAGGGGCGTATGATGGGGGAGGTTTTAACATTCTCATTCTGTAAAATGTTTTGGTGGCAATGCTTAATAACTATGTAGTCATGAATTGAGTAGGCCCTACGCTAAGAATTAATAATTGGTGATTTACAAATAATTTAGTATACCGCACTCATTTATCTTAATGAGATTTTATATAATAACAACAGTAGGCCTATGGTTTTATCACAGATAACATATTATGTACTACTTATCTGTGGTTTTATGTACCCCTATGCAGTGTATTTACTGTTCGTGGCAATGCGAAATGCGAGTGTATATACTATATACATTTTCGTTAGGTAGAACAAAAAAAATGTAAAACTATACTAGGAGAAAATCCCCCCCCCCCCTTCTTCCATCCAGCAGCCTCCTCTCAATGGTTATAATAGTACTTATAAATTTAGCCAAATTACATATTCCATTTAGCGACTCACACCATTGTCCCCTTCACCCATAAGTGCTTGCCCCCCCTAAGAAAATGTACTTCCAACGCCACTGGGCCTAGCACTTTTTAAACGCTTTTATCATCTAGAATTGTGTTTGCGACGGGGCCGAATGTAGTGAAATCATTTGCAGAAAAAACATGGACCCAAATAGAATGGTAAAAAAAAAACGACCAAACAAAAATTTGAACCGCCGACCTTTCGCATAGAATTCGGAAGCGCTACCACTCTGCCACAATGCACTGTGATATTTGAAGCTATTGGCCTAGTTAGGTGGTATCGTACGGCCTTCGATTATTTCCGCAGATCTTCGTTTTTGCTACGGACGATTTGTTATTGTTAATTTGTCCGTAGCCTACGGTTAAATATTCACTTTGAACTAACAATCGAGGCATCGGGTATGTGAGTTTCGTTGTGCTAACGCAAAATTGATAGCAGACTTTTGATGAAAAACTATCGCCATGTGTAAAATGTCAAAATTTTACGGCTGACTAAACTTGCATTTAAGAACACAGTTTACGCCCCTCACAAAAATATGAAATTTTAAGGAGTGATGAAGTTTTCTTTTGGAATCATGCCTGTAAAGTTTCGTTTACATTGGTTAATATTTTCTACCTCAAATAAATGCCAAGGTCTTGACGCGCTCTAAATCGACACAGACCACGTTTATCACGCGAGCTGAGTCCGGACTGAAACATACGAACTGACCTGAGTGCGAACTGAAATCGCCTGCTGAACACCTCAGTCCGAACTGAGTCCAGCTCGGTAACGAAGCCGAGCTAGCTCGGTCAGTATGGGCTGAAATATTGGTGATAAACGTGAGCAAACTCAAATAATACATGCTAGCGGCCATATTTCTTCGTAAGTTATCCAACCACAGCGTCTCATTCCAGTCTGGACTGAGCTAGGACTGTGCTTGTACCATACCACCACCCTACACCCACCATACCATACCCATACCACACCCAACGATACCAGTCCGGACTGACAGCGTGTGATAAACGTTACTGAAATGAACTGAAAATTCAGTCTGCTCCCAAGCCAGTTCGGACTCGGCTCGCGTGATAAACGTGGTCACAGATACATTACCCATAGCTTTGGGTTTCTAGTAACCCAAAGCCCATAGGGCCTATTTATAAATTTGGTGAAAACCTTAAGACCGCTAGTCGGCCCTAAAAAGCATAAAAAACAAGGAAAAACAATTTGATTTTTTTTTTTTTTTTTTTGACCCATGAACCAAAGAAGTTCCCAAAGGGACATTTATAAATTAAGAATAAACTTTAATTTTAAGGTTATGTTGGCCTAACAGCTGAGTTTGTCTGGGCTAGGCCCTAGTCCCTAGGCCTAGGCCGGTACATACTTCTTTTGGTAAAAATGTGTTGATTTTTTTAAGAAGGCCAGTATTTTGTGCTTCAATAGAATAAACATTAAATCCAAGTAATTTATCCACACCACATAAACGACACTTATTTGAAACAGTGGTACTTGACGTCATTTTCAAATTTAACACATTCCACTGCACATTTCACACTCAAAGCACAGCCTTGGCACAACGGCGACCATCGACGGTGAGATTCGTTATGTTTAGAGCGCTGTGATTTGTCTGTTGCCAAGGCCAAGTCGGCGAAATAGCAATGGCACCTGTCAGACAGAGGGATAATTCGTACATAATAACATCACCTTCTGTTTGCGTTACTATCTTTTATTTATTGTGTTTTTTATCAGTTCAGGTACCACGTACGAGTGGTACTCATATAACGGGAACATGGAATACCAACGATTTTTTCAAGTTTTTAGTGAAATTCGGTGTTCAAAAGACGGATGTACACAGACCCAAAGATTCTTTAGGTTATATTTTTGGAAATATAACTTCAAATTCAAATTTCAGCTACCCGGTGACATTTGCTGTGTTAGGAAGGGGTTATTTTCTAGAATATTATGGTAATCGGTCCATTGTTAACAAAGAGAAAGCGTGCACGAAAATGTTTGATAAAATTAGTAAAGTTGCTTATGATGCAGAGTGCAGTGATACTGGAGAAGACTTCCTTAGGAAAATTCCTTGTGCTAAAAATGGGTTGTGTGTTGATGAAGATGCAGCAGCAAATGTTGTAAAAGGACATCAATTTACTTATGTTGTTGAAGATTTGCAACAACCCAGGTAACTAAGTTATGCCGGCTTCTTCAATTGGGACGGGACAACTTTTTTAACACTGATGTTAGGGGGAGTGGGGGGGGGGGCGAAGCGCATAGCCCTAGGGGCCTATTATGTTTTAATAATAATGATAATATTGTAAAACATACGCGCTTCGCGCCCCTCCCCTAACCAAAGTTTTTCCAAAGTTGTCCCGTCCCAACCGAAGAAGTACCTACCGTTATGGCTAGGGTGGCCCCTATACTCGTTGTTTCTGGTTCATGCTATTGACCTCCTGGGTCGGTGGCAAGCTAACAAGCTTCACCTTACTCTTTTTTTTAGCTAGGCCCTAGGCCTCTCTTTTGCCTTTCTTCTTGATCTTCAACTCCTGAAATTGCCCTCTCTTCAGTTCTGTCACAATACACTAGCTAGGCCCTAGGCAGTGGTTAAAGTGGACTCGGAGAAGTAACGGTACCTAGCCTCAGTGGCGGCTTGACCTATACCCTGACCGGTGCCATGGCACCGGTACCTGCCAAGGGTGGGTGGGTGAGTGGGTGGGCCAGCGTAGCTCGTGAACCCACCCACATATTTTGTCTTAAGAAAAAATATTGTTAGTATGAAAATAATGTGTTGTGCAAAAGCAGCATTGTGTTTGGTAAGCCCTATACGGTCTTATCGTCTACGAGTCAATTCTAATGACACAAAGACACCGCACTATGAGACAGTGATGTTGTCTTTCTTTGTTTTGTTACTATCTAGTTTGCCAATGCAGCTGACTGAGTGGTCAACTGTGTGGCCTGGTGGCGTATCGGGGTTTGCGTTGCGTCTATCTCCTTTCTCGTACTCGGGACAAGTATATAAAGACTAGGTATATACTTTTTATGTGATTTGTTGTTTTTCTTCAGCGAACAAGACAAAGGCACGGAGGGTTACGAAATCTAACGAAAAAATGGAACAACATAGAGAATCATAGAGCGGAGTGCACTAACTTAAGTCACCACTGAAACAACAATTAGGTATTAGAAGAAATTAAAAAGTTCTAAATATGGTATGGGTATATTTTTAGTGCATTTTTATTATGGTGGAAAAAGTAGGGATTTTAGGTAATGATAGAAAAACATTGATTAGCTTACATTCTGCTGCTCTAAAACGCGCAGATTGCCGCCAAACATGAACTTGAAGTGCAAAAATTTTCCCACGTTTATTGTTCGCCCAGCTCCTAAGTTATTTTTCACCACTGGACATGGGCGCCCGCAGGAGGGGACAAGGGGGTATCAGTTGGCCCCCCTGGCCCCGAGCAAGCAGAAGTGCTAATTTGCCCTCATTTGATGTCTTGACTTGTAAGTCTTGTCTAAACTAGTAGCATTTAAAATGTGCATGGAAACTGGAAAGTCGACTTCTTTACTGATGAACGTTTGTTAAATTTAACTAGGAAAACGCTTAAGTCCCGCCGCGTTGTTGGATGAGCGTAATTGGTGCATTGAGCTGCCATGTGTTAAGCGGATTTTCTGTTGTTCTGTGAAAAAATCATTACTAAGTTGAAGATTTTTTTTAAATTAAATTAAATTAAATGAAAAATTAACCTAAATTTTAATTTTTTTTAATTAATTGTAATTTAAAAAAAGGAAAAAGTCGTAATATTGAAATTTTCATAAGAAATAATTATTCAATTGCGCACAAATTTTACACAAATATATGAATTTATAAAATTAAGGTTCTGTGAAAAAATTATTACAATAGGATAAAGCATATAGGTGTTATAAGTCAAAGAATTGTTTAAAAAAAAAAAAAAACGTAAAATTTCGATTTTCATGAGAAATAGTTTTTTGATTGCACTCAAATTTCACACGAATACATAAATTCATAAAATTAAGGTTCTGTGAAAAAATCATTAAAATCGGACAAAGCATGTAGGTGTTATAAGCTGAAGAAATTTTTTAAAAATAAAAAAAAATCGTAAAATTGCGATTTTCATGAGAAATAATTTTTCGATTGCGCTCAAAAACGTGGCAGTTCTTCGTTCAGAGATTTCGAAGGCCTCCATAAAATTTCATCGCAATTGGAGTATCGGTTTAGCCGGAATCGTGTTAACAGACACACAAAAATACAGAAAAAAAAAAAAAAAAACATTCCGGATTTTTTTCTCCAGTGTAGTGAAATGGAATCTTCGCTTCGCTCGCTACGCTCATCCAATGATTGCCAATTTTCTGCGAAATAAGTAGCTTATTGTGTCTTTTACCTGCAATAGCTCGTCTTGTGTTTGTAAAAGAATACCACTCCATGGAATAACGCGAGTTTTGCATGACTGTCACAATAAAAGGCTTGCGAAAGCGAAAATGTGAGGTGGGGTAAAGTCATATTATCTCAGTGGACAAAAAAGCTAATAATCGTCCAACTCAATGTTGGGAATCTGAAGCCTTTGACTGAACGACAATAAATGGGAGGTTAAATATTTTGAATGGTTTTTTAGTTTTGAGTGTCGACTGCACAAAAATTACATAATTTTGATAACGAATTCAGCCCACTACTTTTTTCTAAAACACACCAAACGCATTCTAAAAACCTGATTTTCAAAATTTTCGCCTGCGCCGCTATTATGCCCCCCAAACCCCCAGGTTTTGCCCAACTAAAGTACAAGTTGTAATTTTTGCCCCTCCCTGCCAAAATTCCTGCGGGCGCCCATGCCACTGGGTGGTGCAGGCACATAAGAATGAGGGAATTCCCCACCCCTACTTCAGAAGAGTAATGAATTTCAACAATTTACCATTATTGTTAAACGTGATTGCGAACGTAATTGGATGAGCGTAGCGAGCGAAGCGAAGATTCCATTCTACTACACTGGAGAAACAAATCCGGAATGTTTTTTTTTCTTTTTTTTATCTGTTTGTATTTTTGTGTGTCTGTGAACACGATTCCGGCTAAACCGATACTCCAATTTCAATGAAATTTTCTGGAGACCTTACAAATCTCTGAACTTAGAACTGCACGATTCCAAAAATCAATCGAAAAATTATTTCTCATAAAAATTGCAATTTTACGATTTTTTTTCGAATTTCTTGTTTTTTCTGTTTGTGTTTTTGTGTGTTTGTTAACACGATTCCGGCTAAACCGATACTCCAATTGCGATGAAATTTTCTGGAGGCCTTTGAAATTTCTAAACTTAAAACTGCCACGTTTTTTAGCGCAATCGAAAGATTATTTCTCATGAAAATCGCAATTTTACGGGGGTTTTTCGTTTTTCTTATTTTTCTGTTTGTATTTTTGTGTATTTGTTAACACGATTCCGGCTAAACCGAAACTCTAATTGCTATGAAATTTTATGGAGACCTTTAAAATCTCTTAACTTAGAACTGCCACGTTTTTGAGCGCAATCGAAAAATTATTTCTCTTTAAAATCGCAATTTTACGATTTTTTTTCGATTTTTAAAACATTTCTTCGACTTATAAGCCTAACACCTCCATACTTTATTCGATTGTAATGATTTTTTAACATAACCTTAATATTATGCATTTATATATTCGTGTGAAATTTAAGCGCAATCGAAAAATTATTTCTTATCAAAATCGCAATTTTACGATTTTTTTAATTTTTAAAACATTCTTCGACATATAACACCTAGGCCTATACATGTTTTATCCGATTTTAATGATTTTTTCACAGAACCTTAATTTTATGAATATATATATTAGTGTGAAATTTAAGCGCAATCAAACAATTATTTATTTTAATAATTGCAATTTTACGATTTTGCTATGATGCTGCGATAATGCTAAGGCTTTTACAATTTTCATTTTTTTGTTAAAGTGAAAGGGGTTCTAGATTAAAAAACAATACATCTAAACATTTACCAGACGGATTTTATAATTTTTGTTTTGTTTGATAAATATGTTTTTTTCCCATGCATTGTTGGAAAATGTATGTTTTTTGTAACAAATCTATTTTTTCCCATATTTTAATTAAAAAACTATAAATCTCATCAAAAAAGTGTCTGTGAATTTATCAGAATAAGACTTGTGAGCATATTAAAAAAGAAATTATCCGTTTATCTTAAAAACTTTAGAAGATGTAGGAAAAAATGTTAGCAAATGTGAAAGAATAAAAGTTTTGAGATAATAGCATTTAAAGTTTATTTATGTTGTTTTTTTGGTAAATTTGAGTATAACATAGCCTTAAGGTTCAGTTTATTTATTTTACATGAATTCACTGGGCATTTTAACGTGTTAATCTAGGCTTCTTTAAAATTGACTGAAATTGTAATGAATAACACTCTTTAGGCCTACAGCCCTAGATCAGACTTAATATCAGTACCGGTAAGCCATTTTCCCATGCAAAATAGCATGCAGCGCTCAAGAAAAAAATTAATTTGATGCTTTTAGCATTATATTAGCATAAAATAAATTTATGTAGTCAATAAAAATAAAAAAGTGAACTCTTAAAAAACAATTAAAATAATATTAATGCAAAATTGCTGGTTTTCCATACATTTTCAGTGAAACAACCCCTTAAACAATAACGCTCATCCAACAACGCGCCTGAAAAAGCGTTTGCGAAGCTTCCTAGTGATATGCATATTAAATAGTTGTAACATGGTCTATCTCGTCACTACTACAATTCTTTATTTTTTTATAATTTTATAGTTTTCACTGTACAAAAAAGACATTAATTTGGTATTGCATTCAACCCACTTATTTTTCTTAGAACGCACCAAAACCACTCTAAAAAACTGATTTTCAAAATTTTTATCTGCGGCGCTGTGGTTGGGGGGAGCCCCCCAAACCCCCCGTGCTTCATCCCCCTACGCACCTGGGGTGGTGGGTGGTACGGGAAATATCTGGCACCGGTCATATTGGAACCTTCAAGCCGCCACTGCCTAGCCTAGCCTATACACTAAACCAGGGGTGAAGAACCTGCGGCTCCGGAGCTCTATAGGCCTAGTTTTGTTAAGAAAAGTTACTAAAATCCAAAGTCAACTAAGTCAATCTGTTTGACGTAAAGAAACGCAAAATATCCGATGAAATTGTTCGGAAATTCCATGTTACTGATTGTAGATTGAAGTGGTTTTCCACCTTGTGGCCTAGGCATGTGAAGTTTTCTTCCATTAATAAAGTACTTTACCTAGCCTAACATTATGTGATATTTTGAATAGGCTTACTTGTAGAACAGTTTTCCCATAAAATATCTAAAAATACTGTGCTGAACTGCGGAAGAAGCCACGACTGCAGGTTCTACTGGTTATTTATGTATTTATTTATTTAATAAGCATAGGCCTACAGGAGGCCTATGACTCAAGTAGAGTACCGGTAGGCCTATTGTAATGGTCAAAAATCTGTAACAAACAAATTAAAAAGAGAATAGGTAGGCCCCTAGTAGAAGAATAACAAAATAAAAAGACACATGGTGTCATAATTAAAAGCGCTACTATCACTTCCACTTCTCTCCCAGGAGGTCTTCTACCGAGTAGTATGACTTTTCCTGAAGAAAACGTTTGAGGTTAAGGCCCATCCATCCTGGATGGTCTTCAGATCCCTAGGCAATTTATTGTAGAGCTTACGAGTTACGACCCATCTGCATGACACCTAAGCTCGTCGACTTCAGCCTGTGCCGCTCGTGGATAAGGCTAACAGCAGATCTCGTGCCATGGCCATGATGACTGCCTGTTTGGAAACGGGGAAGATTCCCCTTAACGAACAGGCAAATGGCCAAAATGTACAGGCAAGGTAGGGGCATTAGGGCCTATATTAGGGGTCGGCAACTAGATTGTGTATGGGGCCACTTACCAGTACTGCTTGACATGTGAGGGGCCATAGGTCATCTTGTGTCCGGTGATTTTGTTAGTGCGAGAAATTACACCTTCTCTCTTGAGCTAGTTTCTTAAAATTAGGCTCGCGATTGGTACAGGAAATCCTTAATACGTCTTCCAAATGCTTGTCAGTGATTTTGGACCTTAGTTTATTTTTTACACTGTTCATTCTTGAAAACGATGCTTCGCAGATGTATGTTGATCCGAACATTACGCACATGTGTTACGTGAATCGCAATCTTTCGCAGGCCTGGGTATTTGTCGTTCGAAACGTATTTTGCCCAGAATACTTGTGTGTGCGTGTCAGGCGGTAAAGATTTAAGTGACGTGTCCTCTTGGAAGTCAATAATTTCTAGCTGAAGTTTCGCTTGAGATACGTGGAATAAACTTGCAGCTCATAGAAAAGGGATGTTTCAAGATGTGAGCCAATTGCTCAATTAAATCAAAATCGCAAAATCTTGTTTCAAATTCACTTTTTAGTTTTGCAATAAAATCACAGAATTCAGATACATCTGCATCTGACTCGCAGTCAAGTTTGTTCTCAGACAATGTTGAAAAATGAAGAAGTTCACCTGTGAGATCCATTTCAAAGATGGTTAATTTGCGCTTGAACAATTTAACATTCTGAATCAGGTCACAAATTAACTTGTCTCTACCTTGTAGATTACTGTTGAGAGTGTTCAGGTGGCCCAAAATGTCGTTAAAGAAAGCCAACGCTAGCATTTCTGATTCGTTTTGAAGAAATGCATGAAAGTCATTGGCAACCAGGGTATTTAAATTTTACAAAAATGTTGAAATTTATTTTCTGAGTGCCCAAAATCTCTGTAATACGTTACCCTTACTTAGTCAACGTACGTTGTTATGCAGCAGCAAATCATTGTACTGCGCCTGAACTTCATCCAAGAACTCTTTGAACTCTCTGTTGTAGAGACGAATGTAACGTGCTATTATACAATTAATTAATTTTATCAACTTATCCATAGTTACCTTCAGCACATTACTAAGCTTTGCACAAAGTACAGACTGGTGAATAATACAATGGTATGAAATAAGATTTGCATTCTTTTCTTTCACTCGCTTTGCTAACCCCTTCTCTTTAGCAATCATAGCCAGTGCACCATCTATAGTTAGTGAAACTAGCTTGCCATAATTCAGATTCGACGTTTCCATAAATTCAATCAACCACAATCAAATCAAATTGAGAACGGCTCAATTTAATATTTACAAAATATATTTAAGTTTAAAATTCACAATTTTAATTACAAATTAAAAGTAGGAGAAATAAATAGTAATTTTTGTGTTAAGTCATATATTTCTGGGGGGCCACAAAAATTTGGCCCGCGGGCCGCCTGTTGCCGACCCCTGGTCTAGGCCTATATTAATCTCACGCAATTTAGGCCTGCATGGTTGACGAGCGTTAATGGATAGGCCTACCTACCAATACCATGCATCTGATTGCCCGTTTATAGCACTGAAGACTGTGATGGATTGATGTGTCCCTCCCCAAAATATATATTATACCCTACCGTACTGGATAATCAATTGGACTTGCGCGAAGTACACTGTCCGCAAAACCGGTAGGTTGCACTCTTGGGCAAGAGTTGGAATGGCAAAGGTAGCTTTTGCTATATTACGTAGCAGACCGTCAACATGAGGTACCCTACTCAGTTTAAATGGTGGTCAATGGTCAATCCCAAACAGTTGGCTGAAGGGACTTGGCATGCTTGATGGAAGAGTAGTTTCTTGTCCCTGGGTTGCAAATTTAGGATTATTTGGGTTTTAGCTTCGTTCATCCTGAGCTTGTTTGGACTGAACCAGTGGGAGAAGTCAGCAATTGTGGAAGTGATTTCTTTGTCAAGGTCTAAACTGTTGTCGGCATGAACGGCAGCGCTCGAGTCATCAGCAAAATGAATTATTTTCCGATTTAGCCTAGAAAGTTGACAGCACTTCACGGTGCCAAGTCATTAACAAGAAGTGAGAAACAGATTGGGCTAATTATTGAGCCTTGGGGGACACCGTTCTCAACGCGTTCCCATGGTGAGGTATGCTGATTGGTCAGTTTCACTCGTTGCAGTGGTCAGAGAGGTACGATGTCATTCAAGCCCTGGTAATCCCCGAGATCCCATAGTGGTTGAGCTTTGATAGCAAGATTGATTGATTCACACTATCAAAGGCGTTTGAAAGATCGCACAAGATGATGGCAGATTTCTGTTTATTTTCTAGATCACTCGTTATTTTGTCAATAATTTCAAAATTCAAATATGGCCGTCATAGTAGAAACCTCCCTAAAACCATGCTGGGCTTCAGATAGGATTTTGTACCTGTTGAGGTGTTCCATTAGTTTGTTAGTCATTAGTTTCTCTAGAATTTTGTTGAATGAAGGTAGGAGGGAGATTGGACGATAGTTAGAGCATTGCCCTTTATCACCTTTCTTGAAGATCGGTTTGACGATGGCTCGTTTCATCAAGTTTAGGAATATCCCTGTGCAGAACGAGTGGTTGAAGATGTGCATTAACGGTTTCCTCAATAGTGTGTCGCACTCCTTTACCAGCCACATAGGAATCTCAACTAGGGATGGGCAAATGCGTGTACTTTCCTAAACGTGCACACTCTTGGCTGTCAGCGCGTGTACACGTACACATTGTTATGTTTGCCACTTGCTAAAAAAAAAAATTATTGATTTACAGTACGTGATCTATTTTATTGGTGAAGCGCCTATTCATGCGTCAGCTGGAAGCGATCGAGTCTGGTAAGTACGTCTCTGCGCAGGTCCCGAGTTCCGTGTGATGATGATGCAAGACGCGACGCGTCAGTCCGACCCACACAGAGAGCTGTAGAGATAGCACTTTGTCTCACTATACCCCTTCTGCCCAGTGCGCCTGCGCCGCGTCAGTCTGGAAGACAGAGCTATCAAGACAGGCTCGCTCCTCTCTCGTGAGGCAAGGCCGGCCCGCCCGGCCGGCGGCTGGCCGCACACAGCATAGGGACACGCACACACGTTTATTATTTTCGTAGAAACAGTAAACTTGTAATCGCATTAAAACGTGTACACGTTTACACGTGTGCACTATCCCAACCCTAATCTCAACCCAACCAGACGACCATTTAGGCTTGAAGGAGTTTATGGTATCCACAATATCCTTTTCGGTCACTGAAGGCTGTTTAAAGTCAACCGCGCTCGGCTGAGTGACAGCAGATAACATGTCCATATACTCATAGTGTCTTCAGGGGAGGTTGTATTTTTCCTGAAAGAAGCAAAGAAGCAATTAAACCTCCTAGCATTGAATGATTGGATACACAAAGCTCCTAGCTACCTTATGCTGGTCCGATACCTCTTGCCCATCCTCAACTAGTATGATGGGCGAGTCAGCGCGCTTACGATTATATACAGTGATTCATCATACAAGAGTATCATACGGAAGTGTTACCAAGACATTTTCCTACATTAATGTAGGGCCTAGTTTAATGTTAAGTTAATTCTAAGCACTTCTTATAATTAGGGTCTAGGCCTATGTGGATCTAGCTTATTGTTAACCATCTAATTGACTAAATAAATACTAACAGTAGTATGTTTTTGCTATCATTTTCAGATTTTGGTACATAAGCATGGTAGCTTGCTATAGAAATCTGACGACATGCAAGTGGCATCACATGGATCAAGATTTAGATATAGAATTTGACATTTGGCTTGTGAATGGCAATCCAAATGCCAGCAGCAGTTACAATCCCTTTGTTTACCAATTTTCCTTTGATAGACAGGTAAAACACAATTCTATTATACTATAGGCTAGGCAAGCAGTAACAAGGAACAATTTTTTGGGGGAGCTGGTTGAGCATGAGGTCAGGTTGAGGTTGACCCAATCAGTATGCATGAGGCCTCTTATCATAGACACTGGACTTGATTTCAAAATCAGCAACTCAAAGGGGGAAATATTTGGTGAAGGGTTCAAACGTGGTTAGTAGGTAGCCTAGAGTTGCAAAATATTTGGTGTAGTGTCTATCATAGACTACGCTACTGCTGTAGGCCTAAATAAACTCAATCGAGGGTAGTCCTAGGCTAGGCCTAATGTGATGCCTATTAGGCCTAGGTAGCCTAATAACCTGTTGTGGATGTGGAATGCCTCATTAAGCGATTGGTGTTTGATTTTTGTTGCTTTACATCTCTATTATTGCATTTATTCATTGAGATTTGAGATGATAAGCAGTGATGGATGAGGGTGAATGAAAATTACAAAAAACAATGCCTTATGCGAGATTCGAACCCAAGTTTCTTAGTGAGTGTAATACGCTTCACACCTGTGCTCCACTCGTATTGAGCCACTAAGAATGGTTGTAGAATATTTAATTCAATAGTAGGGGAAGGGAGGAGGGAAGTACCATGTCTGTGATCTGGTATCTGTGTTAGTATGTTCAGGCCAAGCAACGAAGGACCATTAGAGACGATTTAAAATAAAAATTCCGGGCAAGCTGAATTTTTGCACAGACCTTCCAAAAAGCGTCCTTAACAAAGAGAAAAAAGTCCCAAAAAATCAGACTGGAGCGTTGGCCGCCACATTGGAAAATGTTTGCAAATAAGTGGTTGTTTTTGTATATCTTCAAAATGGGGGAAGATAGACAAAAAATTTCACCGGCAAAAATATTCCTCACATAATTCACTAAGAAAATTATGTCTACCATATTTTCGGTAGAGACAGCGGTTACGTCAAAAAGCCATGGTTTTAAATGTTGCTTATTGGAGTAGGTACCAGCTGATGTCCTCATTTTTGCGCCCAGTATCAAACAATGCCCGGTAAATCTGTGAGAAATCAATTTAAACACAAAAGGACTTTAGTACGGTGTTCATGTCATGAAAGCTTCTAGGTAATTAGGTACCTAGTCTTTAAAAAAATCAGGTCTGCAAAATCAAATTTTTATTTCAATGTGCGTAGAAAGAATTTTCTCCTCACATGCAATTTAGTGCTTAATAATGGACAGTCAAATATGGCATTTTTGAGGAAATACCAACAATGGAAAAACCAAAATTCCGGGTAAATGCAAAATTCGATTTCGCAGACCTGATTTTTTAAAAGACTAGTTTAAGCTTTCATGAACACCGTACAAAAGTCCTTTTGTGTTTAAATTGATCTCTCACGAATTTACCAGACATTGCTTGATACTGTTGATTTTAGATGTAAGTTTATCAGTTTTTCTCTTAGGAATTTGTAAACGGTGACTTTGGAGCTGTCCTAGCAACGAGGCACATAATAAATTTAAAGTTGTTCTGAATCGGCCTTGTTGATTCTGGCGTTAATCTGCGGGTGTTTGCACTGTCCATACCACTGATATTTCCTATTAAAAAATATATCGATCTTTGGTTGGTTATCGCTCACTTGTCGATTGTCTCGGGGCGTACAGGGTTGGCTTGGTCGCTTTGGTTTACTGTCCCCCACTGAAAATCAGTTATATGACTGATTGGGTAGACTCTAAATACTAATTTATTTATTTACTGGGCGCAAAAATGAGGAAATCAGCTGGTACTCCAATAAGCAACATATAAACCATGACTTTTTGACATAACCGCTGTCTCTACCAAAAATATGGTATAGGCCTACATAATTTTCTTAGGGAATTATGCGAGGAATATTTTTGCCGGTGAAATTTTTTGTCTATCTTTCCCCATTTTGAAGATAAACCCTACAAAAACAACCACTTTTTAGCAGACATTTTCCTAGATGGCGGCCAATGCTCCGGTCTGATTTTTTGGGACTTTCTTCCCTTTGCTAAGACCGCTTTCTGGAAGGTCTGTGCAAAAATTCAGCTTGTAGCCCAAAATTTTTGTAGAAAAAAATCCTTCATTGCTTGGCCTATGTGTGAGCTGTGCAACTCGTTGATTGAAGCATTTCTCTACTTTGCATGTTCTAATGTATGCTCTTCTCATTTTGTCCAACAGGATACTGTTGAACTGTACTTAGTGTTCTTCTTGTGCTATCTTGTACTTGTTCCATTGCAAGTGTATGCTGCTATGCGTCAACGCCATCCAGTTACTCGACTATTCACAGCAAGCCTTCTGTTAGAGTTCATTGCGCTTTGTCTGATTCTAACCCATGTTCTAAAGTTTTCATTGGATGGAACTGGCATTCATCAAGTGGCTGTTGCAGGGGATATACTGGATATCTTGTCTAGAGTAAGTACCACTAGTAGGCCCTATGTTTAGAGAGAAGAGGGACACAATGTTGACTGGCTACACTATTAGTACACATTATTATTTATTTCTGTAGTCCCCCCCCCCCCATCATTGTTTGTTTTTTCTTCGTAACATGGCTTAAAATGTTATTACCTTTGATTTTTTTATATGATTGTCAAGATGAGAGTGAAAGAAGAAAATATTCAAAATGATATTTCATAACTTAGGCCTAACAAAGTACCACATGTAGCAAAATCACATCTCTTTTACTCTTCTTAAATGTACAATTTGTGTCCATTTTACTCCTTGAATTCATGGTTTTTGGAATTCAACTGGTGGTGGAAATGATCAAAGCTGGGGGCACAGTTGTTATCCATTGGCTATACAGAGTGATCAGAGTGGTATGGAGAGAAAAGAAGGTGCCAAGAGATTGGGAGAAAGGAGTGATTGTACCAATATACAAGAAAGGAGATAGAAAGAAGTGTGGCAACTACAGAGGCATTACTCTATTATGCCATACATCAAAGATATATGAAAGGATAATAGACAGAAGGATGAGAGTAGAGGTGGACCATATACTGAATGAAGAACAATACGGGTTTCGATGGGGAAGATCGACTATAGACCCGATATTTGTACTTCGACAAGCTATGGAGAAAAGTTGGGAGATGGGTAGAAAAATGAGTATGGTCTTCCTAGACATCGAAAAGGCGTATGATAGTGTGCCAAGGAATGTAGTGTGAGAAAACTTGGAAAGAAAAGGAGTTGATAAAGAACTGATAGACAGGGTTAGAAGTATGTAGGCCTACATAGTATGTGAAAGCTGTGTAAAAACACAGTTTGGGATGTCAGGGTGGTTCCAAATAACAAAAGGGCTGAGGCAGGGAAGTGTGCTGTCACAAGGTAAAGATGGAGGAAACGGAGGAGGTAGAGGTTATGCTGTTTTGCCGATGATTTCGTGGCGTGGTCAGAGTATGAGGAGGTACTCCAGAGATACACAGACCTCTGGAAGAGGCACATTGAAGAGGCCGGCATGAAGATAAGCGTGAGCAAGAGCAAGGTTGTTACTATGCCAGGAGAAGGAGACATAAGGAACTATCATGCAGAGATCAAGATTGGAGAAGAAACCCTGGAAGTGGTGGAGAGTTTTGTGTACCTAGGAAGTGAAATAATGGCAAGCGGGAAGATGAAAAAGGAAATTACCAACAGAATACAAAAGGCCAGTAAATAAAATAAAATAAAATTGTATTTAGAGTCTACCCACTCAGTTATATAACTGATTTTCAGTGGGGGACAGTAAATCAAAGCAACTAAGCAACCCTTGAAAATCCCACTCGCACGCTCGCATTTTGCGAGTGACAATTTGGCTCTTGCGAGTAACTTTTATGGACGTGCTTCAAAATATCGTTTTTGCGAGAATTTGAATCGAGCGCCCGGATTTAGTTACTGAATGGCGCCGCTAGGTGTGGGCTTCTGTACGATCATGCAGGCAACTGCAAGTCTGCTTGGTGATTCCCGTGAGTCGTAGGAGCCGCGGAGTGTGTGTTGAGCGTGACGAAGCTATTGTGATTGCGTGTGTTTGCCGCTCGTGCGTAGGCCTACGGTTTTCGTCGTGTTCGTGTAGGAACAAAGAACGCGATGTTTTTCGATCGAGCCGTACGATGACTAGCGTGAGATACAACGGGAGGAGACAGCAGCAGCACGGGTAGTGTTCAGGCCTTCGTTTGCAAGGCTATTGCGCAAGCAACACTGTCAGTCTGTCACTCAAGGTCGAAAGACGTTGCAACATGAGACGTCGCGGAAACTTGAGTCGAGTAAACAGCCAGACACATTATTGTAAGACGCGATCGCGAACATAAGTCATTGGGCATTTTGTTGATGCGGCGCATATGATTTGTACCATCAGTGTTCTTATCTTATCTTATCTGCAAGTGGTTTACGAGTTTTCACGGTATAAATACTGAAGTTTTTCAGTACTGAATTAAGCCCGCTATGTTATCCTAAAACGCACCAAACGCTCTCTAATAAAACCTGACCTCAAAATTTTTCACCTGCGGCGCTATTGTTGGGGGGCACCGCCCCCCAAACCCCCCTTGCCTTCCCGCCGAAAGTACCTTCCCGCTAGGAGCGAGTACTAAAAGACGAGTGCGAGTTGATTTGTTATACAATTTTCAAGGGTTGCAACTAAGCCTACCTTATAGGCCCCGACGCAATCGATGAGTGAGCGATAACCAACCAAAGATCAATATTTTTAATAGGAAATATAGCAATCAGTGGTAGGACAGTGCGAACACCCGCAAATCAACGCCAGAATCAACAAGGCCGATTCAGAACAACTCTGAATTTCTTATGTGCTTCGTTGCTAGGACGGCTCACAAACTCCTACGACACGAACTGATGGACTTAAGTCCAAATCAGAAGTTAAAAAATTTCTGACTTTAGCGGGAATCGAACCCTGGACCTTCTGCATTGGAAGCAGATACGCTAACAACAAGACCAACGAGCCACACAACTTCTGCCAGTGTGTAAAAGGCCTGGTGTGAGATAGGGAAATACCCATACAGTGCAATATGACACTATACAAGACCTACTTCATACCGATCCTCACATATGCGGCTGAAACCTGGGCTATGGGTGATAAAGAAGAAAGCCAAATACAGGTGGCAGAGATGAGATTCCTGAGGAGCATAGTGGGCAAGACAAGAAGAGATAGAATTAGAAATACGAACATAAGAGAGATGCTTGAGGTGGAGAAGTTAGGTGACAGGATGGGAAGGACACGGCTGAGATGGTTTGGGCATATGAAACGAATGACGGAAGAGAGGATGCCCAGGAGAATGTATGAGAAAAGGATTGAAGGAGGAAGAAAGGGGAGACCAAGGAAGAGATGAGAAGTGAGAGACTACATAGAAGATGGAGGATAGCAAGAAAGTGGAGGATAGAAGATTGTTGCGAAGCCCTGCGAAGTAGGAAACAGTGATGGATAATGATGATATGATGATGACGACGACGACGCGAAGAAGATGATGATGATGATGATGATGATGATGATGATGAAAAATTCATCAATGGAATAGAAACACCTGTCACTTGTCTGGGCTGAAAACTGCTGTGCCTGTTCACGTGAGAGTAAAAGAGTGCATAATAAACAGATTTTTTGTCTATATGTAATTATGTATATTCCATGTTAGTTATTCATCTACATGTACACCAAGGACTTTAATTGTAGTACATCTTCCTACAAAAACATTTATTATATCTTCAGATTGGAGAACGGTTGACAGGTTGGGAAAGCAAACATAAATCCCAGCCTGAAGGGCTGGGGGCAACAAAACTTTTCACCTGCTGATGACAACTGCAGCTAATTTAAAGTTTTTTTATTTTATTTTTTTTATTTTTTTAAGTAAAGTGATTCAGTTACTTTATCCTTCTTGTTAAAAATAATATCTGTACCGTGAAACGGGGGGACTCGGGACACTTTGGAGATTCTTTTACATGTGAAAGCTACATTTTTTATCAAAAATGATCAAGTCTTTTTGGACAAGTGTAAGTAGGGTCCTGGGAACACATGGGAGAAAAAAGTTTTTTTTTCTAGCATTGGAAGTAGCCTAAATATTTTTTTTTCAAAAGTGTCCCGTGTCACCCGGGGTGACTCGGGACAGTCTTTTCAAAGCACGATTTGCCTGATGTATACCCACTTTCTGGGTGACTTGGGACAGTATATGCCTTTTAAAAAACACATGTGAATGACATAAAAGTATAAAGTTACAAAAATATCAATACCCTTATCTGTTAGGGCGTATTTAACAAAATAAGTAAAAAATAACATTTTATAATCGGAAATTAAACCCCAAATTGGCATAAATAGCTATGAATATGTTAGGAACAAGTTTTCTTCATAGATACATAGCCTATTGATATTCATAAGAATCAAGCAGAATAATTTAAGGGGAAAATTTTGGTAATTTCAGACTCCAAATTGGCATTTGTTTCATTGTCCAAAGATGTAGTAAAAAATTAAAAAAATCATATCTCAGCCAAAAAATATTATATTGAATTTCTCCAAACATAACCTTAAAGACAACACGTCATTTACTTAGAAATAAAATATCATGACCTATTTCCAATTTCAGTATCATAGATAAGGTAGGAAGTTTACAGTAGTTTAGTTTTATAACATTTTAAAAGTAATTTTAGTAGCTTTTTGGTGACTAAACTTCATTTTGGATGAGCTGTCAAAACGAGTTCTCACTTAAAGAATTTCACTGCCTTCTAAACGCCCTCGGGTACATAGTTATAGCCTCACCCGTTTGAGCGCTACACCGCTCGAAGTGCGGGAAATACAAGAGTGTCCAGAGTCACCCCGCTGTCCAAAGTCACTCCGTTTCATGCTAGTTATTTGTTCATTCTGAGATCATGACCAATGAGTGCAATGACATACTATGCAGCTGTTGTAATATTCAATTTATTATAATACAAGTTGTTGTTTACTTTAAAAAAAAAACTAATACTAAAACAAACAAGAGTGTTATCAGCTATTACTATTAGCTACTAGAGTTGCATCATCTGCAGAGCCTTGTAAGTTGTGTCACACCATTTTCAAACATTTGTCTCTCTAATGTTAATATTTCTTTTTGTCCATTTTAATTTTTTACGCATTGCTGCCTAACATTTAAACATAAGTGCATCTACTGGAGTGCCTTTCCTCTTGCCCCATATATAAAAATAACTTTTATCAATCATTATATTAAAATCTAGTGAGTCAAAACTCTTTAAAACAATCCATGAAAACTGCTAGTACTGCCTTATGCTCATCCAGTTTTGCAAGGACATCAAGTGCTGGTTATATTAAATACAACTAGAACCCCTGATTTACTTATATGGTCGATAGTCTACGGGTAATTCCATGTCGAATCAACTAGGCCATTTCCATGACCATCTTGAATTTTGATGAAACTTGGCAAATGTACGGTACTCTTACTAACAAGAAAATTGACCGTGGAAAATTTTGTATTCCTGGCGCGCTTAGTTTTCGAGTAATGACTCGCTCAAAAACGCAAATTTGGTGATGCCGAGCGGCATACCTGAATTAGTAACTTTTAAACCGTTGGACGTAAAAGGCAATTTAATTTATACGTATACTTGTTCCAACAAAAGAATGTAGATGCTTGGTAGTGGGGTAAGAATGAATGCGCGGTAAATGGAATGTCACCTTTATGTATGAAAGAGAAATATCTTTTACCAACGCAAGCAAAAAATATCTGTGCTAGATCACATAGTTCCTCGGTGTGCAATATCCACGCTGAGCTAGCGTGAATAGAATTTACAAAGTTGTTATGTTGGGTAAACAATTTTGAGCCACCTGCATTCTTTTGTTGGGACCACTATATTTGAATGCATTCCTGATTGTGAAACCATGTAAAAAATCTAAATTTGTTTTTAAACCTACCCTACTAGAAAAAGTATTGAAAAAAAGGGGTTGTTTCACAGGGTCATGCACCAAATGTGTGATATGTGTCAGTTTTTAATTTAACTGAATAATCAGCCTCTAGGGAGCCTATTAATGATACTAGGAAACGCTCAGTTGGACGCGTTGATAAACGAGCACGTGCTATAGCTAGACCCACACCTAGGCCTGTGGGCGAAGTTCTTGCGGCCATATTAAATGCGTCTTTACAACATGGGACCTTTCCTACTGCTATGAAAAAGAGTTGGGTTGTCCCTATTCACAAAAAGGGGAGCAAATCTGATATCAGTAATTGCCGCCCAATAGCACTCGTGACAGCACTGTCTAAGGTGTTCGAGAAACTCGTTAAAGCCAGAATGGTTGAATATCTAGAATCCCATCAGCTCCTGGCCAACAGTCAACACGGTTTTCGCCAGGGTCGATCAACCTCTTCTGCCCTATGTGAGTTCATGGATAAAGTGTGTAAAATCATCGACTCAGGCGACCACGCGATAGCACTTTTCTGTGATGTCGAAAGCGTTCGACTGTGTTCATCATGGGAAGTTATTAAGTAAAATGGAGGCACTCGGATTCTCAGGGGAAGTCCTAAGATGGGTGGCTTCCTATCTGGATGGCAGACAGCAGTCAGTCCGAGTGAAGAGGGTTGTTGATAAAGAGTGTTGAAGTGGTTCAATCTGCATGGCTTGGGACCACAACAGGGGTTCCACAGGGCACCGTTCTGGGACCAGTGTATTTCATCATCTTTGTCAATGACCGTCGATCCTGCTCGCCCCTCTCCTTCGTTCCCACATATGCTGACAATGATTTCACATATTTGTGCTGGGGAAAACGGCTCGCAGAGGCTGCCAATGTAGCGCAAATGGAACTCGACGCGAAGTCTCTATGGCTCCAGGATAACCAGCTGGCAATGAACGCCACAAAGATTGCAACAATGCTTTTTAATCTGGGGCATAGAAAGGCACAGCCGCTCGACTTACACTATCAGGGACAACCGCTGCCGTAAGTACAATCTACCACGTCCCTTGGCATTATTATCGAAGCCTCTCTGAAGTGGGACCTACACACTGATAATCTTGCTAAGAAACTGAGCACGGCCTGCTACGCTATCAGAATTATCAAAGAAAGGATAGGCCTTGGCCCTGCTAGAACAGTATATTTTGCTTATTTTGAGTCCCTCATTCGATATGGAATCCTTCTATGGGGCTCCTCTTGTAAGAAAGTTTTCATGAAGATTTTCATTATACAGAAAAGAGCCGTGCGTACCTTAAAAGGAGTAGGTAGGCGGTATTCTTGTCGGAAGCTTTTCCCTGAGATGGGTATACTTACCTTAGCGGATCTCTATATCTTTGAATCGGTGATGAGCACCCGCAAGAGACTACATGAATTCAGAAGAAATGAAGATTGTCATAATTATGCTACCAGACATAGGAGAGACCTACACCGGGATACTGCGAGGCTTGCCATGGGACTAAAAAGTCCCAGTAACCATGGGATCCGACTCTACAATAACCTGCCAGCTGTGCTCAAGGACATTGAGAGTGAAGATAGTTTTAAAACTAAACTAAAAACCTTTTTACTCAGTAACTCATTTTATTTCATTGACGATTTTCTGTGATTCAAGTAGAACTCATTTAGATTATTTCATAAAGCTACTTCTATATCTACTACTACACCTACTAGAAAAACGCTAAAGTCCAGTCGCGTTGTTGAGCGAGCACCGGTACGTGCAACACGACCCGAGTACGACATTCCCATAATGTTACATACCAATAAGTCTTTAAGGTCTTGACCAATTTAGCTGAAAATTTGTAAAATAGGAGAGAATGGATAAAATCCACCGCCATCTAGAGGACCTGGACATCATTTCTTTAGGAAAACTATTTTAACTCTTTGATAACAAATAATACACTGCTTCCTCGATAGTATTTTGATTACTTCTATCTAGGTGACAATGCATAGTGATTCTCGTGCGACTTTCCGTTGCCATGGTAACGTTACTTTTGTTAAAATGTAATTTCTATCTACACTTCTTAAGGTCTTGACCGATTTAGCTGAAAATTTGTAAAATAGGAGAGAATGTTGTACTTATTGACCCTACAAAATTTCATAACGATCGGAACATTTTTATTTTTTTATTTTATTTTTTATAATAACCAACGATCGGATTTTGTTCAAAAAGTATACAGCAACCCGCATAGGTGGTATGTACATGTGTGCAAAATTTCAGGTCGATCAGAGAAACGGTGCGACCTGTATCGAAGCAGTAACAGGAAAAAAAAACAAAAAAAAAACAGACATTTGAGCCATAAGAGTCAAGAGGAGATGCTCGCTACGCTCGCTTAATTAGGCCTATGACTATGTATAATATCCCATGTACCTGTTACTCTGTTGGGGATCTATGTACAATAAATAAATGAATATGAATATGAATATGAATATGAATATGAATATGGACACATTGCACATTTAAAAAAAAAAAAAAAATTGCGACGTTCGCTGTCCATGTTTCCAATATTATTTATTATTGCCAAGGTATTTAGGTAAACCCGTGGGTAAACCTTTACTTTGTGGATAAAATCCACCACCATCTAGAGGACCTTGACACATTTCCTTGGGAAAACTATTTTAACTCTTTGGTAACAAATAATACACTTATAAAACCAAGACTCTTAGACCGGGAAGATATAATTAAACACAAACACACGAACAATAACCACGGTCAGAAAAATAAAACACTTACCAAAAAGTGCGTAAATTTTCGGAAGCTCCGCTTCCTTCCTCAGACGCGAGGGAACCGGTTATTGTTCGTGTGTTTGTGTTTAATTAAAATAATACACTGTTTCCTCAATAGTATTTTGATTACTTCTAGGTGGCAGTACATAGTGGTCAGAAACCACGTGCGACTTTTCGTTGCCATGGTAATGTTACTTTTGTTAAAATGTAATTTCCATCTACACTACTTATTGGATCAAAATAAAATTAACATATTCGTGACCCGATGGACATTCTAAATGATTTGTCCACCTCAGATTTTGTCGCCGTTTAGTTTGAATTTCGATTAACTTCAATGTAACTTTGTAACTTTTTGAACGATTTTGCCACTAATGGCATTCAATCAAGAACAAAGCTTGCGGATAGTCCAAATTTCAACTTGATCCGAACCTCCGTTTGAACGTTATGGCGAGACATACAAACAAAAAAACAAACAAAAAACAAAACCAGTGTCAATTTTTTCCGGCAGAGTCAAATGGAAATGCTCGCTTCGCTCGCTTAATTATGTTACTAATAGTTGAGATTAGTAACTGACCTTATAAAACACATTTGGTGGTGGTGGATATATCATGAATCATGATCTCAATGCCATCCCATTCCAATTTTGTTTGTACATGTAAAAAAAAACTATATAAAAACACAAAAAAATCACCCTATGAGATTAAGATTTTTTTATATGGTTTCACAATCAGGAATGCATTCACATACATATAAATTAAATTGCTATTAAAAAACTCTTTAATTTTAAATTTCTTTTACATCCAATGGTTTAAAAGTTAACAATTCAGGTACGCCGCTCGGCATTGCCAAATTTAATACAAAATTTTCAACGATCAATCTACATGTTATTAGTAAGGGTAGATTTGTCAAGTTTTACCAAAATCGGAGATGGTCAAGATTTATTTTCTGCTTGGCTTGGTTGATTTGACATGGAATGACCCGTACATAGGCCTATTATACAGTTTAAATTCTGAATGAAGTGAATTTGTATTTAAATAAGTAATATTTATTATTTAATATGAAGTTTTGATTGTAATGACCAAACATGACCAAACTGTTATTTTTCTTCCAGACATTATTTATGCTGCTTCTATTATTGCTAGCCAAAGGCTGGGCAGTTACAAGATTAGAGCTTACATGGAAACCACTTGTGTTTGCAATATGGTTTCTTTATGGAGTTGTTCATATATTGCTGTATGTCTGGAACATGGTAAGTGCATAAAACAAAATATTATATGTGTAAATGAAATAGGTACCAACTTAGATAAATAATCTATAAAGTCATTAGTTTCACTTTTTGCATGCATTTCATCTAGGGGTGCGAGTAGTGATTTTTGAGTTCGAATACGAATATCGAATAGTACACAATAAAAAGTCGAATATCGAAGTCGAATATCGAATAGTTGTCAAAACAATGCGCACACATAAAAATAAACATTAAGTTGTTTTTAAGTTTTATTTATTATGGCTTTAGTCCTAGGTCTACCCTAGGCTAGCCTTGGCAAAATTCAATGGCTAGCCCCTAGCACTAGGCCTAGGCCTAGGTAGGCTAGCCTAGGGCCTAGGTAGGCTAGGGGCCTAGGCCTAGCATTGTGCAAAGCACAGGGAATTAAAAACAATGTTCGTTGTTCTGACCTGTGGGGGTTTTAAATTTTTTTTGCAATGCATACATTCGGCTTCGTTCCCTTTTGGGTTGAAAAAGTACCAAATCGCACTTTTTTTGCCGTAGGCTAGGGCCTAGACTTTGAAGCGGGTAGGGCTAGGCTAGGCCTAGGGCTATGTCCGTTTCGGGCTCAAGGCCCGCTTTTTCTTCGTAATCTGTAAGCACGAGAGCCCTATGCGGGTTTTTACATGAGCATTTACCCGAGAAAAGACCATGTTTAGAACTTTTTCGCAAGAAAGATGAGGTTTGCATCACGTTTTCGGAGTAATTTCTTACGTTCAACGACGTAGTGACAACGGTGACATCAGATGCTGTTGTTTGTCGAAGTTGGTACAGCTTAGTTTGGTTGGTACGACCGCTAAAACACGTTGCGCGGAGTTGACAATAGGGTGCGTCGATCGGTAATGTAGTTTCCTGCATACTAGCGGGAATTTCAAATCGAATACTTTGGGAATTCGAATACTTCGGAAATTCGAATAGTTACTATTCGAGTTTCGAATCGAATACGAATAGTAAATTATTCTCGAATACTTCGAAAATTTCGAATATTCGCACACCCCTAATTTCATCAATTCAGCCTACCATAGTCCATAACTTGAATGCAGAGGTTTTCAATGGAAAAGGGGAGGGGGTGAAAGGAGACTCACTGGGTGTTTTTTAATAGTAACTAGGCGGCCCAGGTCGCACGTGCAATAACTGTCCCATTTTTTAAATTACCAAGTGGAGCACCAGTGCTCGATCTGGCTTAACGGTTTTTCAAGTGCGTGCTCACGGTTGACTCCGTCGCATGACAGGGTCGCCCCGTGAGATTCACCAGTTATAATTTAAAAAACACACCCACTATATAGTGTCATGCGAGGACGCAATAAAAACCTATTTAATTTCTTCCTTCTTTCACTCACACACTTGGTAAAGAAATTTTATTTTGATCCCTATTACATGGTTGACTGTTTCTGTTTCAGACTGAGGTTGATATTATTGAAGATATTGATGAATACCAAACTTGGCCTGGTTGGTTAATAATAGTGTTTCGAACTTTGATAATGATCTGGTTCTTATTTGAGCTTCGTCACACAATGTTGTATGAGCACAATACTCAAAAGCTAAATTTTTTTCTTCATTTTGGAGCATCAGCACTGGTTTGGTTTATTTATTTACCAATCATTGCTCTTATTGCCCTCCAAGTGTCTGCACTTTGGAGGTTTAAACTTCTTCTAGGTAGGTTTCTTCAATATTTATTATAACTGAGCCAGGTAAATAATTTTCAGGTTTCTGGAGTCTAGAGTGTACACATTGTGAGTTCCTTTACCTACACCTAGATACAAATAATAAATTGTACCTGTAGGCATACCTGCACCAAGATCATTTTTATTGTGTATCTCCACTCTCCAGCATGTTAGATTCAAAGATACAAGATAACTTTCTGTCAAATTACTTATTTCCAATATGTAGGTACTGGTACATTGTTAGTAAAATTATAGTTTTTGGTTTATTTGGTCACAATCGTTAGTTCTTAATGCGCCACTCAAGCCTAGGAGATATGGAAACATCATTGTTGTGGTATCGTCGCCTGCATGAATGAGAAATTAAAGAGAGACCAATGAATGCAATCAACAGTCTAATAATACTTTCTATTCAAACATGTTCATTCCTACAAGTACTGTACTAGCAACACTTTGCATCAGCAGGTGTACAGCTGGCAAGAGGTCTTCTTCATCCCTGAAGAGAATCAAAACTTACCTACGCAATTCAACAAGCAAATTACGATTGAATGGACTGGCATTTTTATATATTCATCGGAATATTATACATAGCGTTGATTACGTCATCACTCTCAGTCATATGAATGTGAAAGTGTGTCTGATGATTTAGTTCATTTCTCGATTTGTTTAGTCGGGAAACACTCCCGTAGGTGTAATTGTTATTATTTACTACAATTCAGAAATTAAAAAAGTCCGCCCCAACCGGGAATCGAACCACGGATCTCCCACATTCCAGGTGAGCGTCTTAACCACTAGACCATCAGGACGGGTACATTTTAAGCTCTGAATTGTAGTTGCATTATACATCTGAATGGATGGAACAGTACTGCAACGAATATCTGCTGCCTTTGAACTTTTTTTTGAACAATTTTGTTTTCTCTTGAAACTAAACTAGGCCGCTTTGCGAACACTTTTTTTAGTCGCGTTGATGGATGAGCTTTTTTTAGTTTTTAGTATGCGTGGGATCTCTTTTCTTCTTCAAGTTCCATTGCAAAATCATTTTTGTTAAATTAGGATAATTTTTGGATGAGCGTAGCGAAGATTCCATTCTACTACACTGGAGAAAAAAATTCCGGAATGTTTTTTTTTTCTTTTTTCTTTTTGTATTTTTGTCTGTTTGTCCACACGATTCCGGCTAAACCGATACTCCGATTGCGATGAAATTTTATGGAGGCCTTCGAAATCTCTGAACTTAGAACTGCCACGTTTTTGAGCGCAATCGAAAAATTATTTCTCATGAAAATCGCAATTTTACGATTTTTTCCAATTTTTTTAAAATTTCTTCGATTTATAACACCTACATGCTTTATCCGATTTTAATGATTTTTTCACAGAACCTTAATTTTATGAATTTAGGTATTCGTGTGAAATTTGAGCGCAATCGAAAAATTATTTCTCATGAAAATCAAAATTTTACGTTTTTTTTCTTTTTTTTAATCAATTCTTTGCCTTATAACACCAACATGCTTTATCCGATTCTAATGATTTTTTCACAGAACCTTAATTTAATTGAATTAATATATTATTCGTTTGAAATTTGAGTACAATCGAATAATTATTTCTTATGAAAATCGAAATTTTACGATTTTTTTTTAAAAATTACGATTAACTAAAAAAAAATTAAAATTAAAGTTTATTTTTAATTTTATTTAAATAAATTTTAAAAAAATCTTCAACTTAGTAATGATTTTTTCACAGAACAGCAGAAAATCCGCATAACACTTGGCTACTCAATGCACCAATTACGCTCATCCAACAACGCGGCGGGACTTAAGGGTTTTCCTAGTTATATAATAGTACTAATTGCTATGGTAATACCAATTAATAGAATAAAAATAACTGGAGGCCGAATGCTTTTTGTACGCATTGTAGGTGATTGTTGTCAAGTTTCTATAGTTACAGTCTTGTTAATTTTTATACACCTCAAAAAACTTATATTAAAACCTTTATTTCTATGGATTCTGGCTAACTTTTTCAACTTTTTTTCTTCAAAAGGTACTAAATCACCATTACCTTAATGTCCATGTAAAATATGAACGTTGTAGCCCCACCCGTTTGGTCAGAATCGGCCCGAATGTCACAAAAATAACGCAATCAATTTTTAACAAAAATCATAAATGTACGATATGCATGAGAAATATTTCTTAAGAGTGTACCCAAAAACGTGGCAGGTCTAAGTTCAGAGATTTCGAAGGTCCTCTACAATTTTCATCAAGATCGCATATGCCGTTTGCCCGGTAGAGAGCAAACAAACAGACAGAAAAACAAACAAAAAACACCCGAGCTAATTTTTCTTTGGGGGGGGAAGGGGGTCAGTGAAATTTAAGTCTTCGCGCTTCACTCATCCAATTACGTGGTGAAATAAATTCTTGCAATCATATTCTATGCCATTAACAATGTTTGTTAAAATGTGATTTTGTAAATGAAACCATCATACTTTACAATTATTTATATAATAATTCAATGCAAAAGGTATCTAAAAGGGAAAAAAATGTTGTCTTCCCAAGTTCTCATTCATTCAAGTGCTGAAGATCTTTCTGTTGCCGGAACTGTTTTGGTATATTTTGATTAAAAACAGGAATTTTGTTGATAGAAAGTTGGTTGTATGTGTTTATTGTGAAACGCACAAATTGCACAAAGTACTGCAATGGATTCCAGCACATTGTGAAGTGTACGGTAATGAGAAGGCAGATTACCTGGCAAAGAGAGACAGCAAAATGCCCCAAGTAGTCAGGAATCTGTCACATTCATCGGTAAAGGCACATCTTAGGTCAGCAACCAAGAGGAGAGTGCAAAAAGAGTGGATTGATAAAGGGAAGGGGAAAGCATGGCAATTGATCACTACTGGAAATGTCAAACATCATGGAAATAGACAAACAGCTACTGCACAGTTTAGGGTTCAAACAGTACATGATCTGCTTGGAAAGCACCTACATTGGATAGGAATCACCGATAGCAGTACTTGCAGTCAATGTGGGAGGGCAGAACAGAACAGAGGGCATCTGATGAGATGTTCCAAGTCTTCAAGACAAAATTGATGCCCTTCCACTTAGCATGAACTATGAGGCAAAGGAAGCCTGTCTCTACTGGAAAACCAGAAAATGCATGATGGCCCAGTAAGCCAAAAATGTGGGTATATGAAAAGAAGAAGAAATATTTACCAAAATAACCTTGAAGAGAAAATGGTCCCTTGCCTCCATTTGAGGTTCAGTGGATGTTTGAATTCATTGGTTGAAGTTTGTTAATATCAGACACCGAAATTAGTCTGTGCAAAGTAGCTGCCCTCCCGATAAAAAAAGGGAAAACGCCTAGAAATGTTATAACTGTATTTATTACTATGCCAGTACTGACAGATAATTTTGCATTTTTAATCTATTCATTGTCTTTTTTTAGTCTTATTCTGCAGAAGCTTGTACTTGAAAAATAAATCACTTCATTTTATGGATTTGTAGCATTGGTAGTGGCTCTCAAATCGTATTAAGGGGAATCCCTAGACCTAAATATAATTTCTAAAGAATGCAGTAAAGACGTCTGAAAATAACCTCAGAATCAACACTTATTTTCAAATTGCCCAAATCAATCCAGCTTATTCAAAATTGAATTTTAAACTGTTTTTTTTTGTATATTGTTTCTACATTCCTTATCTACAACCTGAATACCGGGTAGAAAGGAAACTGGTTGTCTGTAGCACCGGCAGGCGAAAAAAATTGTGCAACGCAAGAAACTATAGAAAACCACTTACGATTATATTTAGGTTGTAGATAAAGGAATGTAGAAACAATATACAAAAAACCGCTGCTCAAAATTCAATTGTGAACTAGCTGGATGGATGGATTCCGGCAATTTGAATACTAATTGTTGATTCTGAGGCTATGTCCTGTCAAAAAATTTCAAATAATAATGTGATCTGATTTTATTAGGTCCCTCTTTCATTCTACTTACTTTACAGATGTCTTTACATTTACATTTACATTTATTTATATGCTTACAGTTATACAAATTTTTGTATGGTGGCAAGGTACAATATTAACATTTAAATACTAAAATATAAGATTCATAATATTTACAAATTTTCCAAAGAACTTTTAAAATGAATTAGCCCATCTTTCTTTACAGTGCTCTCAGGTAACAAATTCCATTCAGATACTGTTCTATTAATAAACGAAAATTTTCCTATATCTGTCTTAATAATATCTCTATTAAATTTCCAATCATGATCCCCCCTACCCTTATAAATCCCCCTTTGAAGAAAACTAGTGACTTCTCCCCAGCCTGGAAAATCCCTTGACGCCTTATACAATTTACAGAGCCTGTCTCTTTTTTCTTCTCAATTCCAAGGCATCCCATCCTAATTCATTTGTCAGCTTTCCCATACTTTCATATCTCCTAATCTTTTTACCATTTATATCAGTTTCTTCTGTCCACCACTTTTTGAATCCTTTAACCTTTCTGGCAGCTTTTCTCTGTACCTTTTCCAATTCCATTATTTCACATTCATGGTAAGGATCCCAAATTGCACCTGCATATTCTAAAGCTGGTCTCACAAGGGTTTTGTAAGCTTGTACCTTGATTTCAAATGAAGCTCCTTTTAATATTCGCATTACAAAATTTAACACTCGTACACCCTTCTTAATTACTTACTTTTTACTTTACTGCATTTACTGCATTCTTTAGAAACAATATTTAGGTCTAGGGATTCCCCATAAACATTTTATTGGAAAATTATATGTACCGGTAGCTTTTTTTAAAGAAAAAAAAACTTAGGTTCTATTAATGCAATTTAAAACATGCAAATGATTCTTTCAAAGTGCATTTTTTTCCCTCACAAAAAAAATATTTGTTTAGGTGTATTAAAAAATTGCTATTAAAACAAATATTATTTTTTATGTTGCATGTTAAAATGTTAATATTGGCATTTGAATGTTTACACAATGAAACGATTTATCCCTGAGCCTTAGTACTCTGCTGATTGCATTGCATTTTCTGTGATGACTCAATTCCACGCAATTTTCTTGATATCTCGAGAGCTTTGCAAAATATCTAAAAACTGATTGCACAGCAAAATAATGCAACAAAACCACTCGAATATAATAATCCCTGCAGTTTGTATGTCAAATATGCATTTAATTAATTAACTATCAAATTAAATACTTAATTACCATCACATTTCAATAATTTTTTGGGCAGGCAAAAGTCGTTATAAAACCACACAGCTGTCTACAAACAGTTTTGCAATATTTTGTAGCGTTCTCAAAAAATAAAATTTAAAAAAAAACAGTTATTTTGTGTGGTTTTAATATTGGTGGTAGTCTTTAACCTTAACATACATACATACATACATACATACATACATACATACATACATACATACATACATACATACATACATACATACATACATACATACATACATACATAATGGCGAGCAAGAGCATGCACACACACAAACACCCACACAGATGCACATGCTTGCACATGCACGAATGAACTAAGGTTTGTAAATCATCATTCATCATCATTATCTGTTGTCCAACTCTGCGTTGGGTCGGCATTGAAGATAGTCCTCTCCATCTTCTTCTGTCCTGCTACCACTCTTCTCTTTTCACCACATTCCAGTCTCCTCCTTGCTGTTCCACATCTTTTCTCACACTATTCTGCCATTGTTGTTGGGGTGTGCCCCTTGGTCGCCTACCTGGAATTTCCAATTCCATCATCCTTCTTGGCAATCTTGCTCTTTCCATCCTTTTTGACATGTCCACACCACTTTAATCTTAATATTGTAAATCTCATCATCAACGGAGTAGAAATATGGGCTGGTCTATTTAAAAATATAATATTAAGAAAGAGTAATTTTAATTATGTCTTATGTTAGTTTGACACAAATGTCAGGTGGTGTATGGGGTTTGCCCAAATTTCTTGCTACCGTCATTATGTCTTGATGGGTGTATTGTATAATATATTGTGTATTTTGTCCCCATGTTTTAAAAATAAATAAATAATAATAATAATAATAATAATAATAATAATAATAATAATAATAATAATAACAATAACAACATGGTTCTCAGGTATAACGTACTCTGCTGACTGCCTTGCATTCTGTGTGATGACACATCTCTTGTGGCCGACCCGCAGTGAACAATACTTCCTCTTAGCCGATGAAGTGGACTTAGGAGATGAACTGGATGAGTTTAATGAAGCACCGCACGTTATTAACAATTACACAGCACTCACTCAAAACTCGATATCTGCTGAACCCCCAGACTACACCAAAGTTATTGCATAAACTTGGTAAGTGTTATATAGTATTACATATTACTATTAGATAGATAGATAGATAGTACTTTATTTGTTGTTTAAATACATACAGAAACATGTAACCTAACAACAAAAAGGCGAGGTTCAATCCAACACGATTGATCTTCCACCTAAGCCATATACATACATAGAAATTTAACATTAATTATTTAAAGACATTTTACATTTTTTACAACAAAAGTAGTAGTTAAAAAAAGTTAGTAAAAGTTAGTACCCTTTGTGTATACTGCCGCAGATGTGTTGGTATAGGTGTCCAGCAGGGCACTGTCCTTATACTCTAGTCATATATTGTAGTGTAAGCCCCTTAGCCATAGTTGAATTAATTTTTTTCAATTGCAACAGATAATTTCTCACCTTGGTGATGAATTTAAAGTTAATCAATTGATAAAATGTGATAGGAATGGGATTTGATTGGTCAAATTCAAATCATAAATTAAATTTTATTACATAATTAGTATATTTATCTAAAATGTTGTGGTGATAAAAGCTTCTATTTATTTAAATGCTTGTTAAAAGCATAGCTATAAGTGGCATATCATCATCGTATCATCATCATCCTCGATGCTGTCATCAGTCCCTTCCTCCGATTCATCTTCAGCTTCCCCAGAAGCTATTATATTTTATTTGACTATTATAATTCATAATATAACTACATAATAAATAATAATCATCATAACTCAGTTCCAACTATGTCGGGTTGAGTGGTGGTTTTCCACCATTATCAAGGGCATGAAACTGTAGATACTAAGCTTGCCAGACTCAGTGTTTCTTCCACATCATCTAACTCCTTCCTCTCCACCAATTTACTCCACTCTCTTCTGTCCTCCCACAGCTTTACTCTTGCCACATGCTCCCACACTTCATTCCGTTTTCCAACGTCTTCTTGAATTAATCTTTCCCATTTTTCTCTTGGCCTTCCTACTCTTCTTTTCCCCTCCTCTGCCGCTTCAAATTCTCGTCTTGGAATCCTCTCTCTGCCCATCCTGTTCATATGTCCAAACCATCTTAGACGTTCTCTTCCTAGCTTAAACTTCAATCTCTCGAATCCCAGTTCTTTCCTTATTTCATTACTTCTTATCTTGTCCATCTTTGTAACTCCCTTAATACTTCTTAAAAACTTCATTTCTGCTGCTTCCAGCTGACTCTCTTCTTTTGTTCCCACTGCCCATGTTACTGCCCCATATGTTAGTATAGGTACAAAATATGCCTTATACAGCAAAATTTTACATTTTTGTGGGAACAACTCATTCCATAGTAACTTTCTCACCAATTGGTAAAACCCTTCTGCTTTTTGCACTCTAGATGACACTTCCCTACACACTTTTGCATCTTTTGTCAATATACTTCCCAAATATTTAAATTCTTCTTTTTCTTCTAAGACTTCTCCACGTAGTACAATATTTTCCATGTCTCTAGGCCTGCCCTTTGTCTCCTTTTGCATACGCAAACATTCACTCTTTTTCTGATTGATCTTTAGACCAAACTCTGTAGTAACTTTGTTCCATCTGTCCACCTTCTCCTGCACTTCTCTGGCACTCTCACCCCAAATCAACACATCGTCAGCAAACACTAATGTTCTTGTGTCCCTTCCATCTGTATTTGGTTCCACTCTTCTTATAATTTCATCCATTA
This sequence comes from Sweltsa coloradensis, assembly GCA_024449915.1. Classification (NCBI taxonomy): domain Eukaryota; kingdom Metazoa; phylum Arthropoda; class Insecta; order Plecoptera; family Chloroperlidae; genus Sweltsa; species Sweltsa coloradensis. The sequence continues at coordinate 1,258,327 of JAMZAV010000075.1, forward strand.
CAACAGTAAAGAGTGTTGGAGATAACACACTACCTTGTCGCAAAAATCAAACAATACCTAATTAAACCATTTTTAATTGAGAGAGAAAGAAAGAAAGAAAGAAATATTATCGTTTATTTAACGGCATATTGTCACATAAAACGAAGTAACTATTATCCTCAAGAAGACCCATAAAAAATAAAAATTCTGTCATGTTACAATGGGTTGTTTTGACGTTAGCCCGGGGGCATGTGACGTTTGTGGTGGTCGTCAACGGATCTCTAGCACGCGGCACCTTCAATTACTGGTGCAGACTGCATGGAGTGTTTTTGCATCTTTGTCACCAAAATCTGTTTTGCTTACTGTTTTTATTTTTCAGTGTTATTTGTTAAATATAATATTAGTGGTTCAATTCATCATTGTAGTATATATATTGGTTAATGGATGCAAGTGACTGCAAGCTACAAGTTCCAACTTTGTAAGGGCTTTGCAATTGATATTTTTTCCTAAGCAGGAGTGTGTCTAAATCACGTGTAAATATTGTTGTTAATAGGTTATGACTGTAGGCTCCAATTGTGACTTTCTGAGTCCACTAAGCCCACTCGACTGAGGTACACCTGACCTTACTGCCCCACGTTGGGCGCCAATTGTGACTTGTAGGCTGGTTCTGAACTCGAAAGTCGCAAAAACAGATCTAGGTCCGCAATAATTAAAAAACAAAAAAAATAAAAAAAATAAAAAAGATGGCTCTCTAACTAACTCATTCACGATAACTTGTACAAAGAAACAAAAGTTAAATAATCCGAACTCACGGCCAACCGATTCAGTGACGCCGCTGGAAAATCGCTCAACGACGCCGTTTGGAATCTGTGTACCCAAGGTACACTGGTCCCAAACCTTACCCTGGCGCTGCGATGAGGGGGGGGTCGCCTCCAGGCGATGATGCTCTGCCGGTACCCAGCTCCTTGGTCCTCACGTGCTTAGTGGTTAATTTTATAAACTATGCAACTAGCTAGAACATGCATTGGGTGACTTGG